>CM066996.1:90332741-91686576 GCA_033977485.1 Hydrangea macrophylla | reverse complement strand
CATTTTGGCATTCTCTAATCAAAATCAAATTGGCCCGTTTTAGATTACTCCAAATTACAAAGGATATTAATGGAATGTTTGAAACAACATTTGGGTCCAATAGGCTATTTGTGGGTTTGATGCTGAGAGCTGGAGTTCATCCAATGCATTCCTTCTCTTATACACGAGACCAAGCTTTAGCTCTTCGAATCGCTGGCATTATTGGGCTTAGGCAAATTGAAATACTTTTTGAAAAGGAGTAATGTTTCCTCAAAAAAACAAAAAGAAAAAAAAGGAGTAATGCTATACTTATGGAATTTTTTTCTCAAAAAGTGTTTCTCGACCCATGTGGTAGTGGGACTACATTTAATACGAGTAGAATAATACTATGTTTCTTAAATTTTTATCCCAAAAGAGTTTCCCAAATGATGTGACAGTTGGGCGAGGTAAACGGACAGTACTTGGGTGCTTTTCACTCAGTGCTTTTCGTGCTGTTCTCTCTCACAGAAGTGGGATCCAGCACTTTAAAACAATTTTTTAAAAATTGTCCTGGATCCCAAACTAAGTCTTATAAAATTATCAAATAACTTAGTAATAAATTTCATAAGCTCCTTTTAAAAAATCACGTGAGGCCAAAGTGTGCGTTTGATAAAACTGAAAATTAAGTACTGAAAATTAAGTGCTGAATTTTAAGTACTGAAAATTTTAAGCAATTGAATTTGTAGTACTGAAAACAGTTTTTCAAGTACTGAAAGAGAGTGCATTCAATGATTATTTTCAGTAGAAAGTTTTCACTTAAAGTTTTCAGTGGTTTTTTGGCTGCTTTTTCAATTATGTGGTACGTTATCAAACGCATTGGAAAAAAATAAGTACTGAAAGTTTTCATTTTTACTACTTAATGGGGTTATCAAACACACCCCAAGTCTTAGTAATAAATTTCATAAGCTCATTTTAAACATATTCACCGGTGAATAGGTAATTAAACCCTTTAATTATGAGAGCGCACGTGACCAGCGTGTAAAAATATGAAGCAAAGCATGACCAGTGGGTTTTGAACTTGGAGGATCCAAGTTAGAACGGCCAGATCGTCCGAATTCAAATCGGGCCAAAGTCGTCCAAGACGAAACGCCATCAGTCCATCACCATCTCTCTCCGTCAATTGGGGGAGAGATAGAGAGAGAGAGAGAGACAGAGGGGGTGACGAATTACGATGGAAGGTAGGCGAATGAGAAGGTTCGGGAGAGTACACAGTCAGACCCTCCTTCCCTTGCGCGCTGTTAGACACCCTTCCAACACCGTCTCCTGTTGGTACGTTTCACTTTTCTCTTACATCTACACACACACACACACATATATATATATATATATGTATATAGTATATATGTGCTGTGTATACATGAAGTTGTAATGAAAGAATACATGTGTTTGTGCTTATGTATCCGCAAAATCAAATAGGTATTGCGACTTCAAGATATCGGCTTTGAATGAACCACTATTTCGTTTCGGCCGAAGACATTCCGGGTTCTCCTTTCATTCTCAAAAACCTATCTATCTATATATATATATATATATATACACACACAATTCTGCTATTTCTCTTTTACCCCTTTCATTACTCTTTTGAGCTTAAAGTTGGTTCAGGTTTCTGAGAGTTTGGTTTTCTGTTGGGGTTGGTTTTAGTCTGACGGCTCTGCTTGCAGTTACTATGGTCAGTTGCCCCAAAATTACATAAATTTTTTCTCCTTTTTTCCATTTGATTTGGGAATTTTCTTCTTCTTCTTCTTCTTTTTTTTTTTAATCGTTTGTTATTTCATTGGTGCCCAGATTCTTCTATGGGAATTGGCCAGAGCTTTGCATTTGTGCAATGGGTATGCTGAGCTTAGCAGGCTTTTGAGTGGCTCGTTGTTTGGGTTATCCCCTTCGGTTAGTGTTCCAAGTTCAATTTTCTCAATTTATTACTATTACCCAAATAAAAATCAACCTCTCTTAGGGAAAAAAAATAGAGAGTAAAAATCAACCTTTAGAAAGGTCAAATTGGTCTTCATTGTGTACATTGTCAGTATCATGTATGACACTTTGGTCTCTTGGAAGTTGGAAAAGGGTTTTTGTTGGGCTTCCGGTCCAAACAACTTTAATCTAAACGGAACTAAGGGTGGGTTTGATTGCAAGCTAGAAAATTGGTTGAAAAGAAATTTTTTCCATGGAATTATTTTACTTGAAAATTTTTTCCATGGAAATAAAATTTGGGCTATTTGATTGCAATTATTTTCTGGCTGAAAAATCTAAAATTTTCCATGGAAAATGTAATTTTGCTGTTTGATTGTCACTATTTTTCAGTGAAAAATGGTCATTTTTCATGGAAAATACTTTTTTTGCTGTTTGACTGCAATAATTTTCCATGGAAAATTAACATTTTCCATTGAAAACTTACATTTTTTCAATTAATTAACCTATGAATCACAAACAAACAATTTGAAAATCATACAAATTCAAGCATTTGAGAGACAACTACTTATATTAGTACTAAAAACCAAAGTCTCATTAAAGAAAAATTAGAAGTACTCATCAAAGTTTCATAAAAAAAAAAAATTAATAATAATAATAATAATTAGCATTCGGGCCTCCCTCTTGTGCGGCTCGCTTGGATGTGCTTAAATGACTTGGTTGTGCTTCCTCCACCTCATTTTCATCCCCTAAGGCGGCATTCACTGAATTATTAATATCGGCTTCACTCAATTGGGGAAAGTCATTCCCCATAACTGCCTGTCGAAAAGGATAAGCAAGTCATAGTAACGAGCACATAACTTTCATTTCATATTTCTTGCTTCGGGTTTATCCTAAAACAACATAAAAAATAAAATAAAATAAAAATAAAAATAAAATCAAGTTAAGTCATATAACTAGCTTTAAAGGAGCCATATCCCAAAACAACACTAACTAAACTCACCCATAATACAGTTTTGTCTAGTTCATAATACATTTCACAGTTTTGTCTAGCTAGTTCAATTGGCAAAATTGACCATAGACTAATTGGAATCTTTATCAGTTCTGATGATATGGATGGGGCAGTTTGTAGCTAAATTCAGAAAACCTCAATCCCACTAGCCCACCATGAATGAGAATCAAAAACTTGTAACAAAATCAGCTTTTAAACAATATCAGATTGCATGTAGGTGAACTATACACTAATGCAAGCAGCTGCTAAAACCAAGCCTTTTTTTTTTTTTTTTTCTTTCCAATCAACATATAGGTGAACTATACACAAATATCCACAACCATTTATAGGCACCACAATTCTTAGCCAAAAAGAAAAAAGAAATTCGAATTATATATATACTTAACTTTTCTCCTTTCACAAGTTTCCCATAGCTCATAAATTTGGATCACCCTTGGGCTGTAATCTATTCCTAGTCCTTGAACTTTACAGCCTTCAATTTCAACATTTAAAGTCACCATTTATCCATTGAAATTCAAGCATGCCTTTTACAAAAATCATATCATTCAGTGACAAAAACAAACCGACTCAATATTGGTTTGGCTAAAAATCATATAGAAGTGAGATACAACTATGTGTAAATATGTGTGGCCATTTTGTTATGATGCTTTGCTAAGAGACCTTATGGACTTGATTTGATGCAAAATTGATAACCTTGTTCTAGCTAAGAAGGTGGGGCCTAAGATTCGTTTTTAATGGTAGTTTTCTAGTTTCTTGGAGATAAGTTTGGGACTAGATATTGACAATCCAACATTTTGCTTAGCTAGAAAGAATTCAAATCCAACCAGCCAACCATCATGTGAAAACTTCTTACAATAATGACAAGATAAATAAATCGTTCAAAACAATATTTCACTAGAAAAATAGCAGCCAAGACTCATTAAGAGGTACCTCATCATCTTTAATATAAGGTTCAACCCAATTCCACAGCATTTTTGGATCTCCAGCATATCTCAAGTAGAGAAATCCAACCTGTAACAAAAAAGAAGAAATATCAATGCATGTTCAGAAGCCCAAAAGGCGTTGATGAACCAGAAGGGTATCACAGTGAAAGTAAAGAAGGTGTATTATAGTCGTGAAATTATGTTAAGCAATGCAAGGCTCGCTAGTAACACAAAATGTTGGCACAAATGTGTTTCCAGTTAAAATTCTTTCCGCTAACCACATTCAGGTCATGGTTACCAGAAGCTGATATAATCTGAACAGTTAACAAAACAAAACCTTCTAAAAATCCCATGAGAAGCAAACTTCACCAAAAACAGGTACTAAGCTGTAACAATTTTCCATTATATGATGAACACAGATTCTATATAAAGTTTCATTATATTTCATGTGTTTTGAGTGATCCTATAATATGAAGATATAATGTATAAAATTCACAACATAAATAATAGCAACCCAATGAAAAGAATCAAAGAATTAAACACATTTTTTTTTCTCACCTACCAGAAAAAGATCATCGGATTCCGAAATTTTCAAGGAAAAAGCTGTGTGTGGTCAACTGATTGGAATTCACACCATGAATTGAACTCCGGAGACATGTTTGATCAAATTGGTAGCTGAAACTCTGAAAATTTGATTGACCCACATAAGAAATTGAATCATTTAATAAGTCCATCATTGCTTGTTTCTGAGTTCAAAACTTCAAATCAAAAAACCCAGAATTCACACTTGAAAACACTTTAGAAACAAAAATAATAAAAAAAGTGATGCAATTCTCAAACACCCATTACCCAAAAAAAAGCATTAAACCAACCAAGACTTGTGATTTTATACATTCTTCAAATCAATCAATTATAGATGATTATGAGTTTCAAATCAAAAACCCAGAATTCCCAGACTTGAAAACACAAGTCTTGGTTGGCTTAACGTTTTTTTTTTTGGGTAATGGGTGTTTGAGAATTGCATCGCTTTTTTTTTTATTTTTTTTATATATATATATATATTATTTCAACCCAGAATTCCATGGATTTGGGTCTGAATGGAATTGTTTGCAATAAGCTTAAAGACACAAGGGAAACAAGAGTCCTGCTGCTTTAATTTCTGCACATGAAGAAACAGTTGTCCAATCTAGTTGCTCTTGCCATAGAATTTGGATACGTGGGGGGTGACCTGAAAAAGCTGAAATTTTATACAATGGAATAGACTAGGGGGTGTGATTGCATGTCACGCGAAATGCATCAAGCGATCACAGAGACGAACCAGTCAAGGAAGAGAGAAGAAATTTCAGGTCCAGACTCGAAAGATTTCAACTTTATTGCAATGGATTCAGAATTTGGGGGCGAGGAGCTCAAAACTGAATTTGCTTCGGTTTTTGTGTTCCGTTGAAGGAAAAAACGGCAATGCCTAACCTAATATCAAAGCAAGATTGAGTTTGCTAAAATCATAGGACGACAATTCAATACATTATCTTAAAATCGACCAAATATAATCCTAAAATCAACCAACTTAATAGACTTTATCTATCAGCAAGCAAAAGATATATACCTACACTATTCAACTGTTGGTTCTAACTTTCTAAGATTGAACTAGTTTACTCAATGAGCAACAAGGAAAACAAAAAAATTTACTCAATGACTGACACCTTTGATTTGCAAAGAGTATCACATAATCAGTTCAGGATCTTACCTAATGAACCAGAAAATAACGCATTCAAAAACCTTACATTGATCAAGCAAATAAGCAACTACCAAAACCAATCTCTACACTACCAATGCAAAATTGTTATCAATTTGAGACATACGAATCAATTCGCAAACATGAATACAGATTTCAGCAATTGATATTCAGAAACACAACATTTAACATAAATTACATATACATATATACATATATGAATCTGTATATACATCTACATATGCGGATCTGTTTATACTTATACATATACATATACATATACATATACGATTCTATATATACATATACAAATTTGTATAGATACATGCACATATACAGATCATAAAGAGAGAGAAAGTGTGTGTGTGTGTGTGTACCGATTTACAATGTCCAAAGCCTCTGATTCCTCAATCGAAGCACTTGCTTCAGTTTCGACCTCGATCGCTTTTCTTCGTCGGTTTTGATCTTCAATCGTTCCATGTTTTCATCCGATTTGGAGCTCAGATCTGTATCGCTGAGAGAGAGGGAGCTCAGATCTGTATCGCTGAGAGAGAGGGAGCTCAGATCTGTCGCACTGTCTCGAGAGAGAGAGAGAGGTAAGAACCCGTAAGAATTTTCCATGGAATTCGTTTTTTTTTTTTGTGGGTGTGAGGAATTTGTTTTCCACAAAAATGAGTAAAAACGTGGGGAAATGATAGCACGTGACTAATTTGGGGAAAATTTTTCCATGTAAATTTTAGCCAATCAAACACCACACTTTGGTGGAAAATTGATGAGTAAAATGTTTTTTATGAAAAATAAGTGCAATCAAACGCACCCTAAGAAACTTTTCTTTTTAATGGTAGAAGATTCAACTAACACTGTCCATAATGTGAGGTTTCAATTGTTTTACATTCCTATTTTGTCAAAATCATGTCTGATATACATGCCAAGAGGGTGACAAAGCCGGGGACCAATATGTTTCTTGCTTACAGTTATCGAGCAATGCATTTTTAACAAAATAAGTGAAATATGGTCTAACCTATAAAAGTGAACCAAACAACCAAAAAGACAAGAACACAGACGGGAGGTTTGGCAAGATATTGTGGTATTTAAATAGCAGTTGCATATAACTTTATAAGTATGACGAAGATGAAGGTTGTGCTCAAAACAGAGCGTAAACTTGTAGTTATAAGCTCTTAATCTTCGAAATCCTTGGTTTTGAAGCGGCAAGTTACTATTGTATTTTAAAATTGTAGTTAGTTTTTCTTTTATAACTAAACTTACAATAAATGTTGAACAAAATTGAGTAAAACATTCTATATAACAAGCGTTATGTTTGTGAGCATATACTGAAATCACGAGGGATGGTTGTAAATATACCAAACTAATGAAGTGCACTGCAGTGAGACCAAACCATAGGGGAGGTTGGTGTAATTTAGCTAATCTTGAGTTTCAATTTCTTCCAACTTTGAACTGCTTTAGCCCTAATCAGATTCCGCATGGCAACAAGTGGATTGGAGACTGAAACATTAATCAATTCAACTTTGAATAATAAACAATTGGTAAGGCATACATAGAGTAGCTTGGACGGTAAGCCCATGAAACAAGATCCTTCAAAAGATCCAAATATTCCACTGTATGAGCTTGCTACAAAGCTTTCTAAGGTTTATAAATATTTTGTTTAATGCAGGGCTTTGAATTGAGTGTATCACCTAGTGATGTTGTGTTCTTGTTTATATCTACAGTCATATCTGTGTTCATACATGAACTTGGAGCCCATGAAACAAGATCCTTCAAAAGATCCAAATATTCCACTGTATGAGCTTGCTACAAAGCTTTCTAAGGTTTAAAAATATTTTGTTTAATGCAGGGCTTTGAATTGAGTGTATCACCTGGTGATGTTGTGTTCTTGTTTATATCTACAGTCATATCTGTGTTCATACATGAACTTGGACATGCTTTTGCTGCTGCCAGGTTAGTAATTTTTCTGTTTCCTTTTCCTATTCCTTACTGAAGTGTGACAACTTATAAACTTGAGTCTTGTAAAGTTGTATGATCGTTTAGTAAGTTGGACTTAGGTGAAGAAAAGCTTGTAGTTTGTGGTTCCAATAAGTGGAAGAAAGGTTTTAAGGCTAGTAGATGAAATGTAAGACCGGTGGTATGTGAGGTTTTTCTATGTTAATTGAAAGGCAAAACTAGGGAAGAAGGATTACGGTTGATTAGTGCCATACATACTAGAATGTTGGGGCTATATATGTTAATGTTATATTCGGAATAGTAAAGATGGAGAAGAATTTCTCACATTTAACTATGTACTATCAAGTCACATCAGACAAACTTGATGTTAAATTGTAAAAACTCGATCCCATTGATATCCAATATCATAACTCAACCCTATCAGTTAGAGAGGATATATTAAAACGTTTAGGCTGCTGGGGTAATCTCTGCGAGGATTCTGTCCAAAAATAGAGAACTCTTTAACTTTGACCATAGAAGAGAACTCAGTAACCTTGATTAAAGACTATTGTAGACCACAAATGGCCCACTTGGGAAAAGAGATGCCATGACCATGACCCATTTTGATCAAGTCTTAAAACTACCAATATACTACTGACTCCTGAAACTTAAAAAAAAATAGTACTATAGTACAATATTTTCCATTTTGTCTTTTCCTTTATTTGGGGTCTCAAAATATGGACAAATTGTTGCATTGCACGTTAGCACTTTATAGCTGAATCCAATTAGGTAGAAGGATAGATTTAATATCTGCTATCTGAAACTTAATAAGATATGAATACTATGGCATTAAATTTTCCCTTTTTCTCTTTCCTTTAGTTGCGGTCTTAAAATATGGACAAATTGCTGCATTGCACGTTAGCACTTTATGTCTGAAATCCAATTAGGTAGAACAATAGTCTAATGACTTGCATTCTTGGCATCACTTTTGTGGCAGTGAGGGCGTACAGACAGAATACATTGCTGTATTTTTAGCAGTTCTGTTTCCTGGAGCTTTGGTGGCTTTCAATTATGAGTTGCTTCAGGCGTTACCACGCTCTGCTTCCCTTCGCATATACTGTGCTGGCATTTGGCATAATGCTATAGTGAGTGACTGAGTGTCTGTAACCATTCATGTTTATGCTTGTATTTTTAGTGTGTAAGACATCTAAAACTGTGCTTTCTTGTTTTCCTCAATCGTCGTATGATAACCCTCAAATTTCTCGCAGTTTTGTGCAGTTTGTGGATTGGTATTACTCCTTCTGCCCTCGATCTTGTATCCATTTTACTTGCATGGTGAAAGCCCCATGGTAATTCATCATGAACTGTGTTTATATTGTTAGCTTCAGTTTGGTTTGCAGATTTAGAGAATGAAAAAGAAAAGGAAAATGAAAAGGGAAGAGAAACGAAGAAGAAAACTGGTTTTCTACTATTTCCCTAATGTTTTACCATTCTTAGTAACATTTTAGAAATGAAAAGTTCTCAAAACATAATAGGAAATCAGTAAAAGAAGGGAAGTAACTCACAAAATTAAAAAAAATTAGTTTACTTCTTATCCTATTTTCCCCATTGTTTTCCTGATTAACCAAAGAATTTTTTTTCCTTGACGTTTTCTTTTCTTTTCCGTCTCTAAATGTTTTGTTCCAGTCATTTATTGCACTTCAACCATTTTCTTGTAATAGGTTTTAGATGTGTCTTCTACGTCACCTTTGTTTGGGATTTTGTCTCCTGGTGATCTGATTACTACAGTGGATGGCATACGCATTCGTAATGAACAAGAATGGATGGAAATGGCTGCTTTTTTAAATGAGCAGACACTTCGAAACTCGAACAGTTCCAACAATTTGAAGGACTTCATGACAGATGATAGAAGAAAGGGGTATTGTGTGCCTAGTTCTTTGATAGCAGAGAGTGGGGATATTCAATTGGTAGGAAACCAATCTACTTGTCCTAATGAGCTCACTGCCTTTTCGAGTTTTTCATGCTTCGGTTCCAGTAAGCTAGTTGATGGTAGTAGTGAAGATGACAATCCAAAGAGAAGAGAGAGTATCCACTGCTTGACCCCTAAGGACATTGTCAAGCTTAAAAAATGTGGTGATGGATGGGTGAAATCTGTCACCAACAGTACTAGTTGCGTATGCTCCGAGGTATTATAATCTGTAAGCAATCCTCTTATATCTGTGTGTATATAGATATTTATACATGGGGCTTGCTAGGTAGTAAGATAGCATTGTCTACAAATTTTAAATGGACAAGAAAAGTCCTTCGATCTCATGAAAATGAGGGCATTAAAGTAATTCTACAATGAGGGCACTGGAGTAATTTTTTTAGCTCCTCCACAAAATTATCGTTATTGTCACCATTTTAATAAGGTGCCAAATACTTTTTTTGTCTTAAAGTTTTGCGTACTTCGAGATTGAGAGCTGCTAAATACACTAACCCCAATTTCTATCTACACCCACATGATGCATTCATTAGAAGTACATGCACATCTCTTGTTGTACATATATGGGTGTCGGCAGAAATTTTTTCGGTGTATTTAGTAACTCTCTTCGGATACATAGTATGTTAGCATTTCCCTACGTTACATCTATTGAGTATTGACAAATAACGAAGGAGGAAATTTTTTTGGAAAGAGAATAAGATCAAATATTCAATTTAACTCATGGAATGCTGTTGGCGGATATAGGATGAGACCTGCTTAACTCCAGTCCAGATGCCAGGTCTAACATGGGTTGAGATCACATATACAAGCCCCTATTCTTCAGAGTGCAGGCAAGTTGGAAGGAATGCAATTTCAGATGGTGATTTTTCTGGCCTCGAAAGAATGAACTGTGGTGGTACTCTCGTTTTCATTGGTGATGTGATCTCCATGGCAAATTCAATTCGGTTAACTGCTTATCAACCTCGTTGGCCGCTTGCTTTTGGTGCATATTTTCCAAATTTCCTGGAAAAGATTTTGATGTGCACCTATCACGTCTCTCTAACGCTGGCTCTCCTCAATAGCTTGCCGGTATGTTTCCATGTCATTGCTTGTTTCCATATATATATATATATGTATGTGTGTATGTATTTATACTTCAGTTGGCATAGAATGTACATGGTCTCCTCCTGCACGCGGGCCATGCTTAAAATGTGACCTCTCTTTAAGCATAATACCTACATTTCCTTGCATTTTCAGTATATCATGTAACATATTCATGTTCCCTTTTGTGTGCCCCAACTATTTGCATTTTGAGTAGAGTTGTATGAAACCATGCCAATGTGTCATATAGCCCATAGGTGGTTCACCTCATGTACACATGTCGTGTACTGAAGTCATTAACTCTCTCTCTCTCTCTCTGGACTAGTTTGCCAAAAGTTATGAATAAACATGAAGGATCTGTTAAGCATTTCAAATCAAAGTATATAACGTCAACTTTTTGACATTGGTTGCAAGTAGGGGTGGCAATTTTCGACCCGACACGGCAACCCGACACGAAAATAAACGGGTTTGGGTGACCCGTATAAGGGCACGGGTCATAAACGAGTCGACTCGTTTGACACGATTAATAAACGGGTTGAAGCGGGTCAACCCGTCTAACCCGTTTGACCCGATTAAGTATTTAAGTGCAGTTAGGGCATTTTTTTTTTTAGTTTTAAAAATAATTTTTAATAATCTGAAAGTCTAAAATAAAAGTAATATAAAAAAATTTAAAAAAAAAATATTTTTTTAAAAAATTATTATTTTTTTTTTGAGAGAAAAAAATATTTAAAATATATATACATAAATATAAACTAAAATTGTTTTTTTTTTGCTAAAAAAAAAAGAGTAGTTACCAACTTACCAAACAAGTAAATTTATGTATAATAATTAATAACTAATAAGGGACGAAGGAAGCTGGAGCTTGGAAGCATTCATGCATCAAGCATTGCATAAAAAATAAAAATAAAAATAAAAAATAATTAAAAAATAAAAAAGAAAGAAAAAAAAAGGGAGGAAGCCCGCTAGGATTGCTGGATTGGGAGGGAGACAAATTAGTCAATTAGATTAATACAACTGCTAATCTTGATTTTTGATGGATGGCAAGTGAAGAAATTTTTTTATACTGTTAGTAAAAACAATATTTCTTCTTATTCAGTTTGTGTGGATGTGCTTGGGTGTTAAGTTTATAATAGTTAGATATTGCTATATTTGTAGTATTTTGGTATTTAAGATATACGTGTTAATAATTGATACATTTGAAGGAAGACTTGTTTGTGTTCTTAGTAGGACTGTAAGCTTATTTCGAATAGTCGAACCGAGCTAACCGATTGGGTTTCTTAAATTACTTACAACTAAAAAATTGATCTGATCGCCAAAATTGGCAAAATAGATCGAACCGACCACTTCGGTTGGTTTTCAAAACATGAAAAAAAAAATTGAAAATAAAAAATAAAAATTCGGTTCGATCCGATTCGATCCGAACCGAACCGATGACACCCTACACGGGTTAGACGGGTTAAACGGGTGACTCGTATATGACCCGGCACGATTATAACCCGACACGATTATGACACGTTAAGAATGACACGATTATAACCCGACACGACAATGACCCGACACGACCCGATTGCCAACCCTAGTTGCAAGTAGGGGTGTAAACGAGATGAGCCGCTCAACAAGGGCTTGAAGCTCGGCTCGATAAAGGTTGAGCTTGGCTCGCTCATTTGAGCTCATGAACACGATCGATTAAGGCTTGTGAAAAAGCTCGTTTATAGGTTTGATAAAGAGCTTGTATAGTGACTTTTATAAATATATTTATTATAAAACTATATAATTTTAGCGAAAATATGACACATATCATAAATAGGCTTGATAAAAGATTATCTTATTATTAAACTATATAGTTTAAAAGAGCGCGCGAAAAAGCTCGTTAAAAAGCTAGCGAGAAAGCTCGCGAACACTTGAAAGCTCGGCTCGTTTGAGCTCGTGAGCAAACTCGCGATCAGGCTCGGCTCGGCTCGGCTCGACTTATATACACCCCTGGTTGCAAGCATTTATCGGTTTACATTTAGATCCACACCAATGTCACCATGTCATTGTTTGTGGGGATTTCCATGTTGGACTCGTGTCCATATATGTTTTTGGATTGAAATGCTGTTGGTTTCACGTGATACTCAGCAAAGGTGGAGAAAGAGCTATTTTATTGCCTTTATAGTTTTGTTAATTGCCTTACATTCTTATGGAAATCTATGCTTAAGAATGTTTCATGTGTTTATAACACACACCAATATTTGACTTTCTATTATCATCTTAAATCAGGTGTTCTTTCTTGATGGTGAATCCATTCTGGAGGTGACTTTATGCTACTTAACTTTGCTGACCCCAAGAAAGAGGGGTTTGGTTCTTAAACTATGTCTATTAGGAGGTACTCTCATTTCCATTGTAGTCTTTTTGAGGGTCTCTTTTTCCGTCCTGTTAGTAAGCTAAAGGTTGCTATACCTTTCTCGTAGTTTTGTAGAAATCAATTTAGAATTGTAATGCACGTTCTCGGGGGATTCTTGTAAAATTGATTATTTTTTAGTGCATGTTACATGGCAAAAGAGTCATGGTATGGTTCCCAAATTAGTTTTCCAACACAATTCGCGGAAACCACATTCAAATAGCTATTTTTTTTTTCGGTTTACTAGCTAAAAACATGAAGTTACAGCATGCTGCTGGTATGTGTATATGCCATGTCTATAAGTGTAAGCAACAAAGAATAATGGTCTTTATGCATAGGCTGGTATAGCTCGAGCGGCAAAGAGCATAGCATATATAAGTCCCCTTCAATGCATAGGTTTGGAGTTCGAACCTCATCTCCTTCCCCCATATCAAGAAAAAAGAAAAAAGAATAATGGTCTTTTTTAAAGTGTAATGGGCCTCTAGAAAATGGAAGTTGTGTTTTGCCATTGTCTTTTTCTATTTTTTTTTTCGGTAACTTTTCGCTTTTCATGTGGACTTTTAGACCATCTCTAAAGCTAAAACATCGAATGATAAGGCAAGTGAGTGCTTTGATGGGTCTTAATCTCAGGCAAAGTTGTTGTGTTGATTTTGATGAGTCACTCTAACTCATATATCAAACCTTTTGTCATTTTAATAATTTCTCCTTTATTTTTTCTCTCACCCCCAATCTCCTCTCTCAATTTCTTTCTTTGCGAACTCTATTCTTTCTTCTCTCTCCTCTCATCTTTCATCTGTCATTCTCATGGAGGGCATCATGGACAGAAAATCCTAGGCATTGGTGGGATCGACATCATGGGTGAAGAAATTGAGATTTTCCTGTGGTGATGGGATTTGTGCGTGGTGGTGGTGGTGGCTGGTGGTGGAGGTAGTGGCTGGTGATGTTTATGGGACACAAGATGGAGGGTGTGAGAGAGGGATTTGGGGCTAGGGTTTGGAAAAATTTTCTGGTGGCTGTCCATTACGGTGGGTTGTGGGCCTTGTGGCTGATGTATTGGTGGTTGTTGGTGGCGGTGGTTGTGGATGGTGATGCTATCAGCGGCTAGAGGTTTTGGTACTTGAGAAATTGTGGGTTTTGGAATTTTTTTCATGAGCTGTGATGGTGATACATGTATTTTCTAATTAATTTGTTAAATTTTTTTTTTTCAAAATATGAGTGACCGTTGGGGTTTGGATTAAAATATTGAAGAATCCATTGATGTTGTATTAAATTATTGGAAGAAATGGATTTACTGGATGGTGTGTTTCGCAACATTAATGCTACAATTTGAGCAGTCCATCAACTTTGCAACAGGTGTTGCTGCGCCTGTTGGAGCAAGAAATTCTCACCCTTCCCAGCAGCTTTGCCTCAGATACTCTTTTGATTTAAGGGTTGGAGAGTGTCTTATCTTTTGTGTAGGGTTGGCCAGAATTTTGATATGTGACGCTTGAGCGGTGGTGGTGAGAAGTTTGATAAATCATATTCTTCTGTTCCCTCATCATAACTTATGGTATGTTAAATTCGAGAGAAGATGTTGAAATCACTTGTTTGGTAAAATAGGAGAGTGGAGAGGGTAAGAAGGGGGAATGATGCTACTACTCTTCGTTCTCACAAATTTTAATCCGTCCAAAAGTGGACGGACTCCGAGAGAGAGAAGGCTTTTTCTCTTATCGTTCGACTTTTTTGTTCCTAAAAATAATGACATGTAATTTAATATAAGGGTACAATAGTAAAAAACATAAAATTTCATTCTCTCATCTCACTTCCTTCGTCTTAAACCAAACAAGAGGACATAGTATTTCATTCCTTTTTTGGGGATGTATTTTCCATCCACCCATTTTTTCCTTTCTTTTCACTTTTGCCATCCCTCTTACCAAACATAGCATTAGCAAACATTGGGATTTTATCTCATACATGGACATAAAATGGCAATGAGTAATATTTGGATGACAAACACTTTCTACAAACACACTCTATCTCTCTCCTGTGTGGTACTGTGGGGTTCGGATAATTCTAGTGGACCTCACAGTGTCACCTAGGAGAGAGATAGAGTGTGTTTGTAAATATTTGTAGAAAGTGTTTGTCACCTTAACATTATTGAATGACAATACTCCAATAGTGCACACGGGAGTGTTTGGCAATGCTTTTGCGATGGTAATTACAAAAGCAGGAAAATCCAAACGGATGGCGATTGCTTTCGGAGAATTGAAGTGTATATCAGTTTTACAAGTCACGACGGAGTTCAAACTGTGACACATGAGTCCATGACAAAGCAATTTATCAAACGAGCAAGTGTTCTCCAAAATCGCAGAATAGTCTGTGGCTTGGCTGATTGTTTTTGGAATTGTCCCACATCGAAACTAAAAGAAAACACGAAGAGAGAAACTGGGTATAAAACAGACAAGAAACCTTTGGACAATTCATACCTTTCTCGGCCTTTTGGCTAAGATCAAGTGTAGTATCTGTTCTTATCAGTTTAATATCTGATATGTGGGCCATTGGCTCACACGATATTAAATTAATTTTTTAAGGGGGAGGTCCCACCACAGTAGCTTGCTACTGGGGTCCTCGAGCGTCGCTTTGGCGTTGCACTACTGCCTTTGCCTGGCGCACCCCTCCAATACTAAATACTCTTTCCGTCCCATTTTATGTGTCCCTTTTTGGGAATCCAATAATTTAAGGGGATAAAAAGAATTTACACTTACTTTCCACAATTGCCTATAATCATTGCACTTTCTTTTTTGTTTTGTTTTGGTATTGGTTGTACGGAAGGGTAATTTGGGAAACTAAATAAAATTTACATACTAATTTAAGAAAGTGAACAACAATTTTGGGACAAACCAAAATAGAAAGGGGGACACATAAAATGGGACGGAGGGAGTATATATTTTCTCCGGACTTTGCCGATCCCTTTGCAATCCTGTTTATATGGGCTATGAAGGTTATTGGTCATTTTTAAAGCTCCTCTTTCTTGGGCTCTTTGAGGTGTAAACAGATTGAAATATACAACCAAATTTTAAGCCCCGTGTAATTTAAATATGGTACAAATAAATTAAAGTAAAAACAACTATGTGTACAGAAAAATGCTGGCCAGAGGATTAATGGGATCCATTGCCAAAATCCCTGGCCACAGGATAATGGGATCCATTGCCAAAATCAGTGGGATCCGTTGCATCCTGTGACCAGAATTTTTCTGTGCAGTTTTTAGTGAACATAGCATCTCTTAAAGTAACATCAAAATTACAGCAACATCAGTGATCAATGTGTAAGTGTAATTTATTTGTAGAGTGTTTGTGCCCAAATTTTTACTTTTTAAGTTCTAGGTATAGTATACTTGCCAATGAGAATTGACTATTTTTTTTTAAGAATCCTAGGTATAAGAGTAAAGATTTGCGCACAAACAAAAATTATAATAGCATCAATGAGAGATTATTATGTGGTATAGTTGTCTGTCACACAGGAGACAAAAAACGTATTAACTCTACCACATAACAGTCTTCTACTAGTGCTTAGGAATATTAAAAAAAAGCCCGACCCGGTGTGCAGTCCGAAGCCCAGCCTGAATAAATGGGCCTTATGCCCGGCCCAAACTCGAGGTAGGACCAACCCCTGCCCTAGGCCCTTACATCCCCGGGTAGGGCGTGGGCCCATCTCTTGAAGCCCGATGTCCAACTCGGTCAGGCCCGACCCGAAGCTAAGACCGAGGCCTGACCCGATCAAGCCCGACTTGAAGCCAGGCCCGATGCCCGACTCGATCAATTCCATACACTTTCCAACAATTAATTGTTTTGCCATTTCCTGGAGTTTATAAGAAATCAAAATTGCAAGTGACAATTTATAGTATTGCCAGCTTGCGAGTAAATTGAGTAATGCTATGCTTCCAAAATTTTGTATCTCAAATGATTCCCAAAAATATGTGACAATAAGATTACTTTGATTGGACGTTGTTGAAGTGGTCCTACCATTATTGAAGATGGGCCCACTACCACATGTGTTTGGGAACCATTTAGGAAAAGAAGTATAGTGTTGCTCGAATAATCTAAGGATATAATGCAATTATACAATTATACACAGGAGTAATGCCAAATTTGGGGCGTAATTATTTTTATTTCTAATTTCTCTTAATAAAAGGTAATGTTTTTATTTTATTTTATTTATTTAATTAGACTGTAACCCTTTATATCATCCTTTACTTTTTCACTTGTTTACATATTTATAATGTAATCTTATAATAAATTTTTAAAAAAAAAGACAACTTAGGCCTGGCCATGCATGGCCTGAAGCCGTAAGCTCAGCCCGCCCCAAGGCCATAGGCCCTAAGCCTAGCCCGAGGTCCTAGGCCCGCGGGTAGGGCCTAGAGCATGAACTCTCTAGCCCGAGCCCGACCTGGCTTGAAATAGAGGAGCCCGTGGGCCAAAGCCCACACCCGATCAATTTTGGCTGGATTGGGCCTAACGGGCCATTTTGACATCCCTACTGGTGCTAATGTAAGTTGTTTGTGCCAAATCATTACTCCTTTTTTAAAGTGTTACTGTATTTTATAGTTAGAGTCTCATTTTCATTGGTAGTTACAATGTAGCAACTTATTACAATTTTTGACCCAACTCATCAAATCGGGGGGGGGGGGGAAGTCAACTTGCAACTTCAAAAAGTTTACGGATTTGAAAAATTAGTTGAAAAGTTGATGGATGTAAGAAATAAAACCCCTTATTTGATAGGTTGGGTAAAAAATATCCTCTCTTTTAAGATGTCATTAGGTAGTTTCGAATGATCGTATTACATAATAACCGAGCTTTGTGACCAATCATTATAATCCAAGAAACTTCCCTTTGGCTCTGGTGCTATGTCATGTGGATTTTGTGTTTGTGTAGTATGGGGACATCTTACACTTTATTTTCACAAATGTTAGTTAAATGTGAGAATAGCAATGAACCTGATCATGTTTAAGCATTACCAAACAGGCCTTTAATCAATGAAGAAACCCAAGAAAAAAGAACCAGAGCTCAGGGGAAGTTCCATCAAACATAATTAGAGTACAAATTTGGGCACAAACACTCCATAAACAAATTATACTAACTAACATCAGTGGAAAACTGCCATGTGGTAGATGTATCAACTCTGCCACATGCCAGTCTCTCACTGATGTTAGTGTAATATATAGCCTCTATGCCCCTGTGATAAGCAACACTAACAACTATACAGCTCAATATTAGTCTTGTGGTTATAAAAGTAAGAAGACCCAACATTTACAGATTCTCTGCTGGTTCAAGTAACCTCAGAAGCACTTAGAATAAGACTGGAGCCAGATTTGTATACAAGCAAGATTGATGGGTGAGGGGGGCAAAAAACGCTTCGCAGAGTGCGAAGATCAGAGCTGCTGAGCATGTGTTCTTAACCGCTTCTGACCCATTTTCTTCACAGCCAAAAGCATACAAAAATCAGCAACCTTTTCTTCTCCTGAACTCTGTGTAAGCTCTTTTACTGCAACTTTGCAAGGGCTCGGTTGGACACACCGTGCAACAATTTGACAAAACCAAGGAAACTTAGCTTCCCATCAGTATGTCTTATCCAGTCATTGAGAACGGCATGAACTGGGACTGAAGGACTGAGCCCAAGTTCCTGAAAAGGATACATACAACGCACTACATATGTAAGCCCTCAAAATGGGGGGAGTGTGTGAGTGTGTGTCTGTGGATTTTCGTAACAATAATCATCACTTTGTTATCAACTTAACACCAGATATTGGAGCAACAAAAGACGAGGAGCTAAAACAATATTTGGTTTTCTGATTCTAGCTGCTTGGGTAGAACCGTAGAAGAGAATATCTCGTACGATTATCAGATTACACAATGAACTCTAATTATTTTCCAAACCACCATAAAATCTTAGTTTGAGGGATTGAAGAAGCCTAATTCTAAACATGAACTCATGGACTAAGTGAAATCTGTGCAAGTCCAATACCCCCATGAAACGTTGCCTCAAATGGGCACCATGAAACTTTTTGACTGAACAGGTCTCTTGCAAGTTCTAACAAGTAGGACACTTAAATAATCTGGTTAGTTAAAATGGAAGTGGTAACCAAATCGTTTGTTGTGAAAATATTGGTAGGTTTCCAAATGAGTCATGGGAGAGAGACTAAAGGATTAACATATGGGGACAAGAACAATAAAAAATATTCTCTAGAAAATGGAGAAAAAATTCTTACTGATGCGAGTTCTTGAATGACAATAACCCTGTTTCCATCTTTGTCAAAAATTTCATACGCAGAACGAGCATGTTGATCCCAGCTATCAAGTGCCTCCAACCGATAGACACTTATTGCAGCCGCACAGAACTCTTCAAAATCCATTCTTCTATACTGCAGTGCATTTAGCTGCCATAGAGTGAAAAGATTTAACACTATCTATAATTTATTACCAACTTCATGGAACATGTACAAAAACATTCAATGGTGGAAGTACTACCGAGGCAAGCATATCATGGATGCGAGAGTCCATAGCATCTGTCAAATTTTTCTTCAGCGCCTGCATAGAACAACTTTAGTGAGAAATTGATCCTTCCAGAAAGTTTCGTGTTTTGTATGAAGTGACCAAGAAATCAAATGATAGAACCAACCGTCCTAATATTCTCCAAAGTAATGCTTCCATTTTTGGTTGGTTCCAATAGTGCAAACTGCTCCTCTAGATAAAAGAGTTCATTGGCAGCTAATGTCTTCGATAATGCCTGACATGAGAGGGGCAAAATTAGCATGAATGATACTATTTCATTATTATCCAAGTAATGTGCGACTTCAATGATGAGTGGAACCCGTGTTAAGGATACTTTCAAGATTCAGGTAGATGAATTCAATGTCTCTGTTTGCCAAACAAAATTGTTATGCAAGTATTACGGGTTCATCATTTATCTAAACAACTTGGCTACATTTGGCAAGTGTCAACCAAACCTTGTAGACGGCGTTACAGGAATGCTTGTATCTATTGAGAAGGTATTTCAGTGGGGAATGAACAAGAGCCAATTCCATATTTTAGGTAGGCCTACCAAATCGGTAGGCATCACATTTCAAACTTACACCACCTAGGTCAAAATGTATCACCCAAAATATAGGTGACGGTACCAAGCTCTTGAAACACATTTTAACGCATATCACGTACCATAAAGTCGATCTATAAAATAAAAGCCAAACTACAGAAGACAGAAATCATGTTATAACAAAAGAATTAGGTTAAGAGCTATCAACAATACATTGCAACTCAAGAACCACTAATGGATCTCTGAAATTAGCTCTGTTTTCTTTTCCCTTTATAAATTGATTTATAACAACAGAATGTAACATAATCTTAGGCAATTGATAGGTAAATGGAGGGCCTCTCCTAAGGCTTAATTTAGATCAAACTTCTTATTGCAACTTTGCAAGAGATTAATAAATATGTGAACTAAAATTCTAAGATCAACCTTTTGAGTTCCTAAAGATAGTGAACTTATAAGACATAAGGTGATTAGATTAATACTTTTGTTCCAAAAAAAAATTCCCTCCTTCCCACAAGGGACACTGGGATTTCTCATAGTTTGCCAAACAAGTATTGAGAGGTCAAAATTTCATCTCAGCCACCTAACAACCTCTTGGCGACACCACCCATGGTCCTCCTGGTCTAGACGACACTGCTAGAAGACTTTCCCAACCCAGCCGACAGCCATACATCACCTCCTTCCCTTGCCGACAACCACATGCAAGCCTAATTCTATCGGCGGCTCACCAATACCCTCGCTGCCCCTTTTTAGCTTCTCTTCTTCTTTGCTGATACATTACGACTACTTCGTTTTGATCGACGGTTAACACTTTCATGTTTTTTTGGTCCTTATATGGACCCTTGATCAACTTTGGCCGATCCGAAGTCTGTGCATGGTGCTTTAATAGATATTTGAGCTCTCCATCATCGTTGGCACCAAATCCTATTTCCTTTTTTTGTGATCGTTGTGGGTAATTTTTGCGTGTCGATTCAAGATGTCGGATGGAGATAAATCCACTGTGAATACACAACAGCTTAGGAGTGAGACTATTGTCGCTGCTGCTCCTTCTGATAGCCCGAACGTCAAGCTTACTACTTCCCTCTTCAATGGACAAAACTACCTAGCTTGGTCTGGGTCTGTGATCATGTCTCTTAAGGGCAGAGGAAAGATGGGGTATATCAACGGACGAATCAAGGCACCTAGCACTGAGGATGCAACGTATGACAAGTGGAAGATGGAAAACTCTACAGTCATGACGTGGCTTTGTCATTCTATGATTCCAGAGATTGCTGAGGGTTTTTTGGACATAGTGACTGCCCAAGACAATTGAGAGACTTTGGCTAACACCTACTCCCGGAAGGGAAATTCTGCATAGACATTTAAGTTAAGGCGGACGATTGGTCGCTCAGAACAGGGAGAGATGAGTGTTCTGCAGTATTTCACATCTTTGACCACTAGTTGGAAATGACTTGATCATCTCTTCGACTACAAGCCGGTTTGTCCAATTGATTCCATTGCCTATAATAAACTTGTTGCTGAAGAGAGGATCTTTAAGTTTTTGGAGGGACTTAATGCTGAGTATGATCATGTTCGTAGCTGTGTACTTGGGATGGATCCTTTGCCTTCTCTCCAGGAGGCCTTTGCATATATACAAAACGAGGAGAGTCGACGTTCTGCTATACTTCCACCCACTTCTACCTAGAGATCTGCTCTCGTTTTGGTTCCCCAGTGAGATGGGAACAGTCCCGAGGCCGTACTTCTTCTAATGAGTCTGGGTCGTCTGAGAAAGCCAAGCAGTTCTGTGATTATTGTAATCGACCCTATCATACCAGGGAGACATGTTGGAGACTACACGGTCGCCCACCTGGACAGTCTAGGGGTTGTGGTGGTCGTTCAGGACAGTCTGAGGGTCGTGGAGGACATTCGCAGGGAGGCAATTATAGTGCTCATCATACTACAACATTAGATCCTACAGCACCGACACATGTTGAGCAGACCCCATCTACTTCCGACCCAACACTATTTACTGCCTTAGAGGTAGAGGAGGCTCTTCATTCCTTGATGGCTCGCCGTACGTCTGCTTCTACTGCATCTACAGGTGCCTCCTCTTCATTTGCTCATTCAGGTAACTTAGTCACATCCGCAAGAGCACATTTGCCTCATTCTTCTTCTCCTTGGATTATTGATTCTGGTGCGTGTGATCACATGTCTAGATGTTCTGATATTTTCTCTGTGTACAAGCCTTGTTCAGGTAAAGACAAGGTTCGTGTTGCTGATGGTACTTTTTCCTCCATTTGCGGGAAGGGTACTATTCCTGCTACTCCATCCTTGTCTTTGTCATCTGTACTACATATTCCCAATTTCTCCCATAATTTGTTATCCATTAGTCGTATCACTCAGGACTTACACTGCAGTGTAACTTTTTTCCCTTCTCATTGTGTTTTTTAGGACCTTACCACGAGGAGGATGATTGGCAGTGGTAGAGAGGAGAGTGGACTTTATATCTTGGATGTTGGAGGGCCGTTAGCATATCACACAGTGGTTTCTAAGAATAAAGCTGAAGACATACATCTTTGGCATCGACGTTTAGGACATCCTTCCTTTTATTTACTAAAGCATTTGTTCCCTTCATTAGTCTTGCATAAAAATGTTTCTGATTTCCTTTGCGACACTTGTGAACTGAGTAAACATCATAGAGCTTCTTTTGCTCCTAGTTTTAATAAAAGTTCACTTCCGTTTGCTTTAGTTCATTAAGATGTTTGGGGTCTTTCTCGTTTTAATTCTTTGAAAGGTCATAGATGGTTTGTTACATTTATTGATGACTATTCTCGTACCACTTGGATTTATACGATGAAAGAAAAAAGGGAAGCTTTCTCAATCTTCAAAGCATTTCATAAAATGGTGTGCACTCAGTTTGGGACTAACTTAAAAATTTTAATATCTAATCAGGGGGGTGAGTACATTGATTCGGGTCTTGCTGATTTTTTTTGCTCCCATGGGATTCATCAGACTTCTTGCACCGATACACCCCAACAAAACGGGGTGGCGGGCTGCAAGAATCGTCATCTGCTCGATATTGCTAGATCGTTAATGTTTTCTATTAATGCTCCCAAGTCCTATTGTGGTAATGTTGTTTTAACGGCGGCATACCTTATTAATTGCCTTCCAACTCGAGTTTTGAACAATTGCACCAATTGAAGTCCTGTCAGACACTTCTCTGTTCTCTATAACTCCGAGTGTTTTTGGTTGTGTGTGCTTTGTTCACAATCATTCACCTACTCATGGGAAGTTCGATCCTCGAGCGCTTAAGTGTGTTTTTGTGGGCTATTTTCCAACCCAGAAAGGTTATAAGTGTTGCCATCCTTCTTCGAGGAAATGGTATGTCTCCATGGATGTTACATTCCATGAATCTCAGTCGTACTTTCAGTCCTCACTTACTTCTGAGTCACCTCTTCAGGGGGAGCAATAGTACGAGGAAGAGATGCCTTTGTCCGTCCCTTTGTCTTCAGGGGGAGTAGTTATGGATATTACCACTGAGAAAGTAAAGGAAAAAGAAAAAATTGAGAGAGAAAATGAGGTTGGGAAGGATATGGAGAAAAAAGACGCTTGTACTCCATTAAAAGAAAAGGAGTTGATGGTTTATTCTAGAGGCACATGGAGTAAGTCCAAGAATAAATAGCTCGCTCGTTCTACTCTTCCACTGACATCTCTTTCAAGTGTTGAGGACCAAGGTATCTCTTATACACCTGTTCCTATGGAGTCTGATTCTGATCTTGATGTCCTTATTGCTGTACGTAAGGGTGTTAGGGCTTATATCAACATCCTATCTCGAATTTTGTGTTATATTCTCACTTGTCTCCCTCCTATAAAGCTTTTCTTCCGAAAATTGCTTCTGTGTTTGTTCCTAATAATATTCAGGATGCTCTTGCGGATCCCAAGTGGAAGCATGCTATGATCGAAGAGATGAAAACTTTTCGAAAGAATGACACTTGGGAATTAACGAGGTTACCTGAGGGTAAAAAAACTGTGGGGTGAAAGTGGGTGTACACGGTGAAGCATAGGGCTGATGGCTCCATTGAAAGGTACAAAGCTCGGCTTGTTGCTAAGGGCTTCACACAAACCTATGGAATTGATTATCAGGAGACATTTGCTCCTGTTGCAAAGATGAACTCAGTTAGGATCCTTGTGTCACTAGCTGCCAACTTTAGGTGGCCCCTTCAACAGTTTGATATGAAGAATGTATTTTTCCACGGTGATCTAGACGAGGAGGTATATATGGATGTTCCTTCTGGCTTCAAGAATTCTAAGACAGACGGCAAGGTATGCAGACTTAGAAATCATTGTATTGCTTGAAATAGTCTCCTGGGGCATGGTTCGAGAGGCACACAAGCTATGCTGAGGTATGATTTTAGACAAAGTCAAGCCGATCACACTTAGTTCATTAAACATTCATCACAGGGTAAGACTACTGCATTGATTGTGTACGTGGATGACATTGTCTTGACTGAGGATGACCTGGGGGAAATGCAAAGGCTGAAAGAGTACTTGTCCAAGGAGTTTGAAATAAAAGACTTGGGGACGCTTAAATATTTTTTGGGGATTGAGGTTACAAGATCTAAGCATGGAAGCTTTATTTCCCAAAGGAAATATGTATTTGACTTATTTGGAGGAAACTGGACTGGAATGCTTGGAAATCAAGCATGTGACACTCCGAGTGAATCAAATCAGAAACTTAGGGATGATTCAGGTGGTGCAGAGGTAGATAATGGTAGATATCAGAGGTTAGTCGGAAGACTCATTTATCTTTCTCATACTCGACCTGATATCGCCTTTGTTGTGAGTGTTGTCAGTCAACTCATGCACGCTCCCCGTGAATCTCATATGGAGGCTGTCTTCAGGATTCTGAGAATCTGAGATATTTGAAATCAGCTCCTGGAAAGGGTTTATTTTTTGCTAGATATGACCACTTTCGAGTGGAAGCATACACAGATGCCGATTGGGCTGAATCTGTGACAGACAGGAGGTCCACTTCAGGCTATTGTACTTTTGTGAGAGGTAATCTTGTTACATGGTGGAGTAAGAAGCAGAACATGGTAGCTAGGTCTAGTGCAGAGGCCGAATTCAGAGCCATGGCTCAACGTGTATGCGAACTTCTGTAGATTAAATTGTTGTTAAAAGACTTAGGTCTTGATCCTAGTGACTCTTTGAGATTGTATTGTGACAACAAGTCTGCAATCTACATTGCCCACAATCCAGTGCAACATGATCGGACTAAACACGTGGAGATTGACAGACACTTCATCAAGGAGAATATCAGTAGTGGTGTGATGTGTACTCTATTTGTGAAGACAGGGGATCAACTTGCAGATATTTTTACCGAGGGAGTTGGGAGTAGACTGTTTCATTTTTCTCTTAGCAAGCTAGGAATGAGAGATAATTTTGTACCAGCTTAAGGGGGAGTGTTAGTTTGCTTGTTTTTTATAATTTTTTATTTCTTACTTTATTCTCCTTACTCTTATGTATTAGACATGGGGGTACTATTGTAATTATATATTCTTCTCTACATATAATAAAATACAGGAGACATCATTGCTCTCCTAATCTTGCCCTAATTCAATTCTACACTTACAAGCTTCAAAGTTTGAATAACCATCCATATATATATAAAATCCCATGTGACAACAAGAAAATAAAAACTTTGTTCTGATGCGTAAAGGAAATAAGATGAAGTATTGCACAATAGAATAGGGCAACATTTAGAACTGTAAGGTTGCTAAAATTTTCTCATTGTGTAATCATATACACACCCTTAAAGCAGCCTTACGCAAAGATGATGATCGCATATAGGCCTTCATGAGTTTGAATATTAGAACATCAAGCGGAACTTTTGCGCCATTATAATTCCGAATCCAGGGATGACCTGCAAACAGAGAATTATAGACAGTTCCAAAGAAAAATAGAACCATTAGAGTAGATTTACTTATTTATTTCATTTTAATTTTTTGGAGAGATGTTACACTCACTTAAAGCTTGAGCCGCAGTTATTCGTTTCCGATGATCTTTATTTAATAGATGCTTAACAAAATCCTTTGCCTCTGAAGACAAAGAAGGCCAAGGTGGCTCATCAAAACTCGGATCTGCCTTTAGGACAGCCCGAAAAATTCCAGACTCTGTTCGGGCCCAAAATGGACGACTGCCACAGAGAAGAATATATGCTATAACACCTATACTCCATACGTCAGCCTCTGTACTGTATGATCTGTGCAAAACTTCGGGTGCCACATAATAGGCACTCCCAACAATGTCGTTAAGTTTTTCATCTGTGAAAAATAGAAAGCATTAAATATCTCATCCTAGACTTGGTGAACGAAGATACGCCTGAAGACGTGTAAAGAGGACAAACCTGCTCTGATAAAATCTGACAAGCCAAAGTCAATGGCTTTTAACTGGGAGTTCTCATCCTTAGCCAAATACAAAAAGTTCTGATACAGCAGATATAGATATCCAGAATAAGACTCATAACGCAAATAAATAAAGATCAACAGACTCGTTCAGATTCTCCATAACCAGTTATCACTATGACAGGAGATGCATTGTCACTGACATTAGAATAACACTATGCTTCCAATTTTGAATACCAAATATGGTTCCAAATGATTTAACAGCTATACCACATGCTGTGGCAGTGTTCGTGGTACGACATACCAGTATACCACTGTATGCGGTACAACGGACAAAGCATTTGGGAACCAATATTGGGATTCAATTTGGGAAGCATAATATTACACCTGTCGTTATGGTTGGATAAGATGATTCAGGGAAAAGAAAACATATTCTCAGATTAGCTAGGTCCTGCTGATAAAAAGTAGACACTTTCACCGTTACCTTTTTCCTTTGTTCCCCTCTTCTCTCCCAAAATAAAATAGAAATCAATTCTACTGTACATTTAATGCTGCAACATTGGTTTTTTTTTTTTTGTGTGTGTGTGTGTGTGCGCGCGCGCGTGTGTGGTGTGAATAATTCACTGTGGGAATGAGTTCCACCTCTGGTTTGAGGTCTCGGTGCACCACGCCTTGGAGATGACAAAATGCAACAACATTTAATATCTGTATCATCACAGCCTTTGCTTCATCTTCGGAATATTTCCCGCACCTACACAAGTATACTTATTATTTGATACTACTATTTTTCAGGTAATATTGACTTCAGAACTAACACCTTACTACGCAAATTTAAACTCCGAGTAAGAGGCAATAACGGTGCATGCAAAAACCCTTAAGCAACAAGAACGAGATTGACATACTACAAAAAGAAATACCTTGAAAGAATTCTATCCAGAAGCTCCCCTCCTTCACACAACCTGAAATAGGCATAATGAATTCACTCAATCAAGTTCCATGTAGTAATGAATCTGTTAAAAGTATGCAGTCAGCATATCCCCCGACAATTTTATTGTTGTAACAACAAAACTCAGGAGATCATATGTTTGCAACTGACGTGGATAAAACAAATTTTATACTGAATGTCAATCTCCAAATTGAACTGTCCAGCAAGTACGAAACTTCAGGTAAAAAAGAAATATATATATATATATATATAGCATCTAAAACTGCCAAACGATAATATGACAATAATATTTTCCAAGCTTACTCCATCACTATATAGACATTATCGTGGTCTTCAAATGCTTCATAGAACTGCACAACATTGCCGTGTCCTGTCAAGGCTCGCAAGATTTTCACCTCCCTTCTTACGTCTTCAATTGCAATAGCAGTTGTCATCTGACGATAAATGCAGAGTAACATGTGAGGCTAGAGTCAGATGTTAAAAGACCATAATTAAGAAGAGTAATATTAAATTTTCTGCACAAGACACATACATAATTTTCTGACCATAATTAAGAAGAGTAACATGAAAACAAAGCAAGTTTGTCACTTGACTAGGCTCCGTTTGGTGTGCGAATATAGAGAAGGAAATGGAATATAATTTCCCGTGATTATCCCCACCGGTGCTCTCGTAAAGAACATTAGATATTAAAGTATTTCCGAATATGATAAAAACCCATAAATATTGAAGGGTGCTGAGTCTACTAACTCACAAACTTCTTAATTTTTCATCATATTTTCTTTCCCATTCTATTTCAGTCTCTGATTCCTTATTAATCAAACAAAGAAAGTTTTTTCTCCAATGTTTTCTTGTCATTTCCACACTAAATCTATGTACCAAACATATCCTAGTTTTCACTCCAAGGAATATAATATTAAGTCCCAAAGTGTCAAAGTAACTATTCAAGTCCACTTGACATACTTTAAACAGTAAGGAAATTGAAAGATACCACTGCCCCTAAAAAGAAATCACAAAAAAATTCAGGGTAGTCCCCATTTCATACAGTGATATAAGACAAGTGCCACCAAATAGTTACAAAAAATTCAAAAACCAAAACATATACTCCTATATATACAATGATATAATATTCTATATATATATAAATATATATATATATATACCCAATTCACAGTTGCAGTGGAAGAGATAGTCTAACCTTCGATTTGGGGATGACCTTGACGGCAACCTGTTGACCCTTCCGGTCACCTTTCTTAGACCTAGCAGAACAAGTATACCCAAAATGCCCTCGCCCCACTTCATCCCCAACCTCATACCTACTCGTGAATTGCTTCGAAAACCCAAACCTCTTATCCAACGCTGCCACGTCTCCTCCCTCGCTCTCCTCCGTCTCCGATATCGCCGCCGCCTTCGCCGTCCCGTGCCGCCTCAACAGAACCGCCTTTATGTGCTTCGCCGGCGATGGCGGCGGGAACGGCCTCCTGAAAAACCTCCGCGCCGTCGAATTCGCGTTCGCCGGAGAATTCGCCGGAGATTTCTTGGAGAAGAGGTAGTGAGCCGGACTCGGGCTGTAGAGCGAAAAGAACGGAGTCTTTTTGCCTTTTCCGGTGGCGGTGCCGGCGTCTCTATTGATTCCGGCAGCTGGAGTTTCGGAGGGTCTGGGGGAATCTAGGGTTTCTCTGATGGCGTAAGGGTTGGGCTTAGGGTGGGGTTTAGAGGTGCAGATCCCCATGTTGTCCCTCCGATCAGAGACTAGTGGTTCAGAGTTTCAATGGCGTTCTACGTAAATTCATTGAATATATTGAGTGTATACACACACACACACATATACATACACACGAGGTTTGTGTTTCTGACTCTGGAGTGGCGGCTTTGAGCCACTCTCGCTGTGCTGGTGTTTTTTCTTCTTTGGGAGCTAGATTGTGAATGTATAACGTACATCAGATATCTAGAGAGAGAGAGAGAGAGAGAAGCAAAATAATATATCTCAGAGATTGGAGAGAGAGAGAGATGATGGGAAAAGGATAAAGGTTGGAGCTATTTGTTTGGATTCAATTTCGTCGTATCATATGACCAAAATTGAGGTTTTTTTCCACGCTGGGTACAGTATTTTGATATCCAACGTAAACCAAAATCGAGTTTTTGTGTGAGTTTTTTTTTCGGTTATTGATTTTGGTGAGTTTTGTGTGAGACTTACGTAGAACCTACTAAAATTAAAGTTCAAAATTATTGGTGAGTTTTGTCCATCCCTGCACACATAGGACCCACTAAAATGAATGACCTAGATCTTTATGTGCACACTTTATGTGCACATTTTATGTGCACGAATCATTACTTTAAAAAATTTTGTGTGAGAGTTTATATGGGCCTAACATTACCCTCCACAAAAATTATGCTCGGTCACAAAAATCATATTTAAGTCCCAAAATATTGTACTGGGGACTGTCCAACTCCAGTAGGTCAAACAAGCACGAGGTCCGCTAGCTTGATCTGTTAAATTTTGGACCAAGCTTTATATGAGTGAGTCGACCCTGGACAAAATTTCAAGCTTGAGCTGAGCTCGGGCTTATATTAGTTCGGTCTGTTATAAGCTCGAGTAATATTACTTGAGTAATGTTAGAGTTACAAAAGTGTTACAAAGAGATGCTCACAAATGGATGGGTATCCCATGTGGCATCTCATCTTTTTGTGAGCATCTCTTTGTGACTCTAGTATTGTTTGTATTACTTAGGCTTATTTTGGTCCCCATTTTGGTGCTTCTCATTTTTTAAAGTACAATGTCATGTTACTTCATTTGGTAAATAGTTTATGAGCTTTGTAAAAATTAAACTTATGGCTATGTTGTTTTTTGGTTTCATGATTTTTTTTTAAGATTAATGTATTACTCGTACAAAATTATCGAACAACTTAACAATAAATTTTATAAGCTACTTTTAAAAAGCCAAGTGGAGGCCAAACTAAGCCTTAGTGTACATGTGTGTAAATTTAGATTATTTATAATTTAACTTGTCAATTACGTACAAGTGTTGAATTTTGTTTAATTAGACATTAAGTCTTTAATTGTTGAATTTGTTTATTTCTGTCTTGAAGTTCATAGATAATAAATTGGTTGCTACCGTCAAGTTCATAGTCATGCTCTTTTGGGGTTAGAAAAAAATATAAATTAAGTAACCAAAGCCTTAATTCAAGCTGGTCCACGTTCAATTCGACGCCCACTCTAACACATTGAGCCAAACTCAGATTTGGTTCGAGCTCGAGCTTGGAATTTTATATTTGTTCTGGCCGAACTTGGGCTTACCTAATCAGTTCGGCCCGATTGACAGACTTAATTATACCCCATATTTATCATATGACACACCAAATAGTTAGTAATTTTAATCCCAAAATGTAATAAAGTGATCTCAATTCAATCAGTGATTTTCAAAGTTGAGGACGGACTTGTTAATTATAAATGAAAAAATAAAAATTATTTACCTTTTGACATAAAATTGAGATGTATTATAAGCCTAAAATTGCTCGAATGTACCATGGAAGATCCCTTCACATTAACATTAACATTAACGTACTCAGTACTCCGATATATTAGCGGCAGAAGTTAGACTGTGCGCTGTACTCTCTTACTGGTCATGTGGAGTCCACATGACTGATTTCTGACTGATCATTTTTTTATCTTGGAACTGACTGATCATTTAATCATCTAAACTTCTAGAAATTGAGTCCGGATTCTGGATGGTCTCACGTGGTATTTATAGGGAAAATGATTCAGTGCAGTTAGCACAGTGCAGTTCACACTGTGCTATTCACAGTTTGTACAGTAAAATTGCTTTTAAAAACTGGGCAGTTTTACTGTGCAAACTGTGAGTAGCACAGTGCGAACTGCACTGTGCTAACTGCACTGAATCCTTTTCCGTATTTATAGGACTATAATTTTATTACTGTCTCCGTCTTTTTTTTTTTTTTAAGTAATGCTACACACACTCTGAAAAGCACATCAAAATGCACAACCTTGTTTAAAAAGGTTGAACCTTGTGCTGAAAAGTCTGCACACACAAAAGTGGGTGTTTTATGTGTGCAGACTTTTTAGCACAAGGTCCAACCTTTTTAAGCAAGGTTATGCATTTTGGTGTGCTTTTCAGAGTGTGTGTAGCATTGTTGTTTTTTTTAATCTTATATTTTATTTTGGGATATCTCAAAATTAGTGTCAACTTTCCTAAATTGGTATACAATCTTTACTTACTTTTCAAAACTACCCTTCCTTGAAATCTACACCAAGACAAAATTAAAAAAAATTATTGTAATGATTAGGGACAATTGTGGAAAGTATGTGTAGATTCTTTTTGTCCCCTTAAAAAGTTAAGTTCCCAAAGGTGGACTAAAAAAAAGAGACGGAGGGAGTATTACTATTATTATTTTTTTATTTTTGGTATTTTTTCAAGACGACAATACAAAAATCGATTGAGTCCTGACCCCTAAATGAAAAGAGTAATGCTATATTTTTTTAAATTTTAAAAAAAAAATTAAACACATATTGTAGTAGGATCCTCTTCACTAATGATGAGACCACTTTAACATTAACCAATCAAAATTAACTAGACCCACTACCACATGTGTTGAAAAACTCTTGTAAGGAAAAAAAAAATGAGAAGCATAGCATTACTCAAATGAAAAATATGTAACAGAAAATTATATAATTATGATTCTCCAAGCTTTGTAACTTTTTTAAATTCAAAGTATTTTGTGATTCACTTTGATTTAAGTATTTTGTTAGATTAATGTTATGTTTATCAAATTTTAATCTCAAATGCTCATTTTAAATGATGTGATAGTGGGTCTTGTAGACTTCTTCACCATCATCCAGTCAAAATTCAGTAGGTCCATTGTTATGTCATTTAAAATGAGAATTTAGGATTAAATTTTAAGAAGCATAGCATTACTCATTTTGTTTTTCACGAAATATCACCCAATGCAAGGGTCACAGAGGCAATTACTCTCTGTGTTGTCCTATAGGCATATAGCTATAGAGCAATTAATGACAAGTTTATTAGTTGGATTATTGTGTTAAAGTTTTAATTTTCACAATAGAATGATCGACGCGGTACTTTTAAACACACTAATCTTTCTCTTAGCTAGAGGTGTCAAACGGGCCGGGTTGGCCCGGCCCGGCCCGAGCCCGGCCCGCTTTTTTCGGGCTAAAAGCCCGGCCCGGCCCGGCACAAGGCCCGGTTCACATACCCCGGGCCGGGGTGGACACACATTCTCCCGTCCATGGCCCGGCCCGGCCCGAAATGAAGAAAATGCCCGGCCCGGCCCGAAGCCCACCACTTTTAAGGCCAAAAGTCAAAGGAAGCCCGCTAGCCCGTCCGGCCCGGCCCGATGTCCGGCCCGCTAGGCCCGGGCCACCGGTCCGGGGCGGACATCCCCCCTCCCTTCCCAAGCCCGGCCCGGCCCGGCCCGATTTTAAGTGAAGCCCGGCCCGGCCCGGCCCGAAGCCCGGTCAAGCCCGCTTTGACCGAGCCCGGCCCGTTTGACACCACTACTCTTAGCTGTGTTTTCGCTTGGTTGTCACTATAGATATACAACCCGTATTTGTATTGTAATAGTCCTCCATCTTATTTTATGCGTCTTGTATTTTTTTTTTGACCATTTCAAAATTATTATATGTTAAAAATATTTAGTATTAACTTTTCAAAATTACATTTACTCGTTGAAAACATCTTACAAAAAACAATGCTATGTTAGGTACGATGAAAGAGATGATGGAAAGAGAGGGGTGGAGAGAAGAGAGTAAAATCAGTTGTTTGGTAGATGAAAGAGAGGAGGGAGAGGAAGAGGGGAGGGACGCCTCTCCCTCTAATCCCAATAATTTTAATCCATCCAAAAAAGAATGAATTAGGAGGGAGAAAAAGCTTATTTCATCTTTTGACATTTTTGTCATCCAATGAAAACAATACTTCATTAACTTAAGGATAGAATAGTAAAATGTTCAATATTCTATTATTTCCTTCCCAACTTCCTTTATATTTTACCAAACACAAGGAGAATAGATCCCCTTCCTTTTCCTAAGTGCCAGTACTTCTAAGTTTTAAACATATAAAACGCAAATCATCAGTGTTACTTAAAAAGTTAGATTGCCAAAGATGAATATATAAAATAGGGCATAAAGAGCAAATATTAAACAGTAAAATTCGATCACGTTGGACACACGTACTTTTGATTTTTTGTAAATTTTTATGCTAACTTAAGTTCTTTGTTAGAGAGAGAAGCCTTCCCTTCTCTCTAACTTTCTACATCTTCTCCGACTTTCTTGCTCTTCCCAGCCATACCTTCGGCTCTCTCATGATCTTTGACCATGTGAGAGCAAATTGTTTCACTCCTCTTGTTATTCTCTTTGCCTCTCTTAAGGAGAGTTTGTTCCACCTTGTGGGGGTTTTGTCCCCCTTTTGTGAGAGTTTGTTTGTGTTTTTTGTTTCTTGGTTTTCTTGGATTTTTTGGCTGGATACTTGAATTTTATTGTTGCTGTGCCTAGATTTGGTATCCTTCCGTCCAAATCTAACATTTTTTCATCAGATCTGGTGCTTGGGTAGGTTCTTGGTACAACCGTGATGCTCTTGGGGTGATCCTTGTCGGTGGTTTCGGTTGACAACTTCTCCTCAGTCCTAGTTTTTAGCGGTACCACGGTCCGAGATATCTTTGAAAATAAGAGATGCAGTGCGGCTTTAGATATTTTTTTGTATTTTTTTGTTGTGTTTTTTTTTTTTTTTCTTTTCTTTCTGTTTGTTGATGTTCGTTATTTCATGTATTTTTCTTTTTCTGATGCTTGCTTGTACTAGTTTCACATGGGATCTACTTTGTTATGATGCAATGAAATGGTGTTTGTGAAAAAAAAAAAAAAAGGTTCTTTAATCTTTTTTTTTAAAAAAATGTACACATATTCGTATTCAATAAAGATTTTGTTTATCATAGAATTAAAATTAAAATTAAAATTAAATGTATCTATTTAGTTCACTTATAAGTTATAAATTACATAATCGAACCTTGAACTTTCAAATAATTAATAGGAAAACTTTGACACTCACTGAACTATATCCCCCCTCTTTGTAGCGTCTGAGAAGAATATTTAGAAGTACATAACTTTACTCCCATTGCCTACAGAGTCGAACGAGAGAACACACGTAAAAGTCATCGACTCATTAAGGCTTTGGTATGATTGATAAAACTGAAAATTAAATACTGAATTTAAGTGTTAAAATTTTTAAATAATTTGTATTAGCATAACTAAAAACAGCGTTTCAAGAACTAAAATAGACTGCATTCAGTGATTATTTTTAGCAGAAAATTTCTACTTAACGTTTTCAGTAGATTTTTTTGGTGCTTTTTCAATTAAGTGATACATTATCAAATACATTGAAAAAAATTAAGTGATGGAAATTTTTATTTTCACGACTTAATTGAGTTATCAAACACACCGTTAGTTTAGCCTCATTTGGGTACGTGCTTCTCCTTTTTTAAAACACAATTTTATATTAATTAATTTGGTAACTAATTTATGAATTTTGCAAAAATGAACCTATGGTTTTCTTTTAGGGGAGCTTTTAAAAGCTCCATTCTCTAGAATGGAGCTCAATGTTGTTTTTTGGTTTCATGATTTTTTTGAAGAGTAATGTGTCACTTATACAAAATTATCAAACAACTTAATCATAAATTTTATAAGCTATTTTTAAAAACCATGTAAGGGCCAAACAAGCCTAAGAATTTATCTGGAGTATCATTGAAAGTGAAATTATTCAAACTCAACTCAAACCTAACTTATAGTACATTTTGTATGGATAGAAGGGAAAGAAGGGTGGAGGGAACATGAGAATGCTAGCTAACACAACATATTAAGTTAGGGTTAAATACATTTTACATTATGTGGTTGGTTCATTTTTAATTTACTCCCTCTGTGGTTTAAAAGTGAACACTTAACCCCTCATGACTTCAGACTAAAGTGAAACTGTAAAGATTTCCCTCAAAACTGATAAAAATTATAAAATTGGCCAAAAATATTAACACTTACCCCTCTTGTGAAGTTTAAATTGCAGTTAATTTCCTATGTAAGGATAGTTCTGTCATTTAACCCAACTATGTGGGACTAGGTCGGTATTAACAGAACTTAATCCCTTTGAATGGTTAATTGAAGAGTTAATTGCCTATGTAGGGTTAGTTTTGACACTTAAACTCTCATACGTGCGTCTTAATTTAACATTTAATCTCATGTGTGGCTATTTTTAGAGAAATCTTAGTAGTTATACTTTAGTCCAAAACCACAAAAAGATTAAGTGTCCACTTTTGAACCATAGAGGGGTAAAGTGGAAGTTGGCCTAACCACAAAGGGGCAAAATGTAATTAACCCATTAAGTTATAGTAATAATTACTCCCTCCGTCCCATAATAAGTGTCCACATTTCCTTTTTTTGGATGTCCCATAACAAGTGTCTACTTTCCTAAATTGGCATATAGCTTTTACTTACTTTCCAAAACTACCCTTATAATAAAGACAAAGAAGCATTTATTTGTGGTCCCAAAACAAGCAAAAAGTCAAACACCCATCACATCTAAGGGTAAAATTGGAAAGTGACTCTTTAATAAATCAAATAAATTAATATAATACAACTTTCTTAAATATTGTGTAAAAAGAAAGCAGACACTTATTATGGGACGGAGGGAGTATATGAGATCATTGATGTGTAAACTAACTAGATGTTCTTTGTAAAGCACCCACATTTGGCCATAGAAATGATTTTTATAGCTACTAATGAATTAACTAATCTACAATAACCAAGTTTGTTAACATTCATTCAATAGTTAGCTTAAACCAAGCATTTGTCAATCTGTCCGTGAGAAATGTGATCTATATGGTGCCATAAGTTATTACTAATGATTATTTCGTGGAGTAGGTAACGTTAGATGACAAATAATTAATATTTTATTTACGCTTTAATTCTTTCAGTCTAACAGTAGAATATTTTTGAATTCCGACAAGGAGTATAGTCTCATTTTGATCCACTCAAATTAGACAGCCTCTTGTTAGCACAATTTATTAACAGGGAAGTGAGTGATTAAAAAATAAATAAAACACTTGGTATTACCCAATTTTGATTATTATTAACATTAGTAAGCTAACTCCATGATGTAAGGGTCCACCTAATCCACCACCACAACCCAATTAAGAAGAAAATAAGATACGTATGCTTTGTTTGGCAACAAATTTTGCAATCCATAAGCAGTGGTATACCCAGAATTTTTTTTCTTCAGTAGTATCATTCTAAAATTTAAATCAATGTCAGAAACTATGAGTAGATTAGGATGCAATTTGATGTCGTTCAGACATTAAAAAAAAATGTGACTTTAGTTATAAAATGACACTAAAAAAATATGGGTGCACTACAGGTAGTTATTTGGTTGAACGTATGAATTAATGGTGCCATACAGATTTGTTTAAACTTTATGAAATTACAAATTTGACACCCCTTTCATATATATATATATATATATATATATTTTCTGTATTTTAGCAGTTTCAACTTAATAAATAATCATTTACGAAGTATCAAATTGATATGTAAATGTGTTCTTCCCAAAGGGTAGCTCCACAGCTCTGGCCCATGTTCACAACTAATTATGAAACTCCAAAAGTTATAATAAAACTATTTGGCAAATCAACTTCTGCGATTCAATCCGTGATTGACCATATGCTACCTTAAATAGCTTTTCAATAATCACAATTAATTCTCAAATAAATTTTCACTAATCACAATTTTTTGTGATTGTGCGTGTAATTCATAAAAGTTAGAATGCTGAAACATTCTGGTTACAAGTGACAACCAATGATAACACTGGTTACAACCGATAATAACAGTCAGTTCTCAAACTAATCAATAAAAAGTAAGTTACATCATATTTATTTTGACATAAGAGGTTTGATAGGAACCTACTTTAGTGGTCCCACATGCAACCTTTCTTTATGTCCAAAGACCTCTAAAGGTAACTAAGAGCATCTCCAATGCAAAAAGCTATTTTTTTCATCTCAAAGTTATAATTTGACACTGCTACAGTACTAAAAAACTATATTTTGACAATGCTGTACGTTCCAATGGTAGATTTCATCCAAACTACCAAATTTTAGGTCAACTACCATTTTCCTAGTCAGCTTTCACCTACCATTCTCAACTTTCACCTACGATACTGCTAAATGCTAGTATGCATGCTTGTAATAAAATGTTAATCTATGAATCTCTACGGCTTAATGAATTCAACAAGAACTTAACATTTTCATTAATCTAAAAAAAAATGCATAATCATGGAGAGGGAGACACTCAATTATTTTGTACCTGCAAGTTACCAACAATTGGATCTTGGGTGACACTCAACCAACCATTGTAAGGAAAAAAAAATAAATAATAAAATTGGACAAGAGAGCACAATATAAAAATTGGGTTCAAGTTTTTTATTTATAAACATTTGGGAGGGTATAAAAGCAAAAGCACAAAATATATCTATTGATATTGCAAATATTCGTGGGGCCCACTCATTTGACAAAAGTCATTTGAGCTCTCAAATTTGACAAGAACTTAACATTTTCATTAATCTAAAAAAAAATGCATAATCATGGAGAGGGAGACACTCAATTATTTTGTACCTGCAAGTTACCAACAATTGGATCTTGGGTGACACTCAACCAACCATTGTAAGGAAAAAAAAATAAATAATAAAATTGGACAAGAGAGCACAATATAAAAATTGGGTTCAAGTTTTTTATTTATAGACATTTGGGAGGGTATAAAAGCAAAAGCACAAAATATATCTATTGATATTGCAAATATTCGTGGGGCCCACTCATTTGACAAAAGTCATTTGAGCTCTCAAATTTGAGCCCCCATACCCCGCCCCCGCCCCGCTTCAGTAAACCCTCCCCCCGCTCCCGCCCCGCCCCGCATAGTGCTCTCCCCGCCCCCGCCCCCGGGGTCCCCGACCCCGCCCTGCCCCGCCCCGCCCCGATTATGTTTTTTTTTTTTGGTACACAAATTAAAAAAGCAATTTTTTTAATGCATTTTTTTTCTCTAATAGTGCAGTTTTTTTTTAAACTTACCCAATTAGTTCCCTAATAGTGCAAATTTTTTTTTAAAATGGTAATACACATAACTATTGAGGGGTAAAAATATAAATACAAGTATATTCGGGGCGGGGGCGGGTTTTTTGACCCTACCCCGACCCCGACCCGGGTTTTGAAAATCTCCCCCATACCCGCCCCTAACCCTATTAAGCCCCCCCCCATACCCTACCTATTAGGGGCGGGGCGGGACGGGGAACCCGGAAAACCCACCCCATTGCCATCCCTATCCAACAATCACATGAATTAAAACTTGGGATTAAACACTATTAAACTTTCCAACAGTCACATGAGTAAAACACATTTTAACATGTGCAGGATTCAAACAGTTTTGCATTAAACATATTTTAACATGTGCAGAATGCTGTTAAAAAATTTAAAAACAAAGAGCAAAAATGTGGTAAGATCACCTGTATGCGCGAGAGTACAAATCGGACTGCATTTGTGTTTGCACTGTATGCCCGCACATGTTCCAATTTTCCAAGCCAAATAGGACGGTCCAAACCCAAGATTTGCACCCCCTACGCGCGCGTGAGAGAGCCTTTTCACAACACAAGCTTACAAGGTTATGAAAGAAAAGTATATATAAGGAGCAAAAAAGACCTATGTTTAAACAATGTAGGATAGAAGTTACATTAAGCTTTTAGGCTTGGGTTTGAGTTTTAGAAATAAAGAAACCCATGGTCCAAAACATATTTTGTTTGGTTTTATATTAAAAGGCCCAAACAACAAATGTTATAACCCAATTAAATAAATAAACCATAAATAATCCAACAATAACCCCCCCCCCCCCCCCCCCCCCCCCCCCCCCCCCCCCAAAAAAAAAAAAAAATAAAATAAAATAATAAATAAATAAATAAAGAGAAGTGGAATAAGAGAATTTAATGCATCAGAACTGATGTCGTAAGGGCTATAAACCAGTCCCTAGGAATATAAGAAGTGATATTGCTGGAATTTGGTGAAATACATTTCTATGAACAAAAATCCCTTATCATAAACCAATCGTCTTACATTGTCACACCCCCAATCCGCCCCCACGGATTAGGACATGTGTAACAAGACTATACGCACTCGAAATACACTAATAAGCAAGAACCATGTTAGTTATTAAGGAAAAGCATGATTTGAAGTAACTTAAAACCACTATGTTGAGATAAAATAGGCAAGGGAAAAATGGTCATTTAGAAAATATAACAAAATTTTACATCAAAACATATCTCTTTGAGTCCCGGTTCTAATGCAAAAAACGGTGCATGATTTTGAATTTTCTACAAAGAGTTATGCCCGTTTCCGTAAAAGTCGTCAGAAAATGTTTTTGAAATCACTGTTTTGGGCAGAGGGGCATTCGACCGGTCGAGCGGGTCAATTCGACCGGTCCAAGTACCCTCTAAACCATATTTTCCCCCATTTATCATTCTAAAAAAGTCCCCAAACTCATAAGTCACTTGGGGCTACCTCCAAAGCAACTTAAATCTACCGAAAAGTGCACAAAAGCATTGAAACTCATCGAATCACGCAACCGTTGAAAAATTTCAATTCATTCCAACTAAATTCAAGTAAGTAACTAACTCAAGTTCTTGCCAAAAACTAACATATACATGAAAACATTTCGATGAAGAGTTTGAAGCTTTATTAAACAAGCTTGAGCCAAATAACACTAGTATAACTTGTGCCAATTATAAAATTCCGTGAAAAATACCTACCAACCTTTATAATCGAAAGTGAAGTTTTTATAGGTCAATGGGACCCCAAGGGTATCCTCTTGGCCTTTTAAAAGGTAAAACAAACCATGGGAACATTTAGAATTAAAGGGCTGACAGTGGGTTTTTCGACCGGTCGAACGGGTCCCTTCGACCGATCGAAAGCCCCTCTGCAGAACCATTTCTTCAGCAATAACTTTCAACCTGCCTATATGAGATTTTGTAGCTAGAACTCACTCAAAAGACTTTTGAAAACTTGTAAACCTTCTTGAACATAACTCAAATACACATTGGGGTACTTTTAAACTCTTTACACTAGTACCCAAGCTCAATTGAATCAAAATAAGACATTAAAGCCCAAATCTTGGCTTAACTTGCATGAACATAGAATTTTACCAGAAAAGAGTTCGAAAGTTTTACATACGGCTTAATTACAAACGAAACTTATCCACAATGGTTGTGTCATACATCCGGACTCGCCGGAGTGGTCCAACTCAACTAACTTACAAAATCCATAGTTTTAACAAAAGGAATTACATAGGTTTTACAAAATTTAACTCCAACTCCTACAACTATAAACATTAAAACTTAAGTACCACAAGTTCAAAACCAGAATTTACATCATATTATACGATTGTAAACACATTCACGTAAGTCCTAGCCTTGCCCCAGTCCAAACTCGTTTCACCTCTTCTCCGAGCCTTGCTCCGAACCTGCGGTGGTTGTTATGTACCACAACAGGAATAGGAAAATGGGTTTCTTAAGCATTTCGCTTAGTGAATTAACTAACATGCTTGAGATGTCGTGAACATGTGTAATGCAACAATTTAAGCACATAAGCATACGTAATCGCAGAATTCATGGGCTAATGGTTCACTCCGACCCGAAGACCTTTCCCTTGGTCCTGCGGCCACTTCTATTCCTTGGATATCCATTCTTAAACTGAATTTCTTCCTCTTCTCCTCCCTTATTTTACTATAATGAACCATTATTCCCAATCATTCATTGACCACTTAACACATAAGCCTATTTCTTTACCAAATCAACATGTAATTCTAACTTTAACATGAATTTAACTACTAAATCCAGAATTATTATTTCTAACTAGAAATTGAAGCACATAACATGTACCCACATCAAAGCTTAAGTTAGAAAACTCACCTTCATGATTTCTACCCCAATTTAAGCTAAGAGATGTTGAATTTCACCAAAACCCAGCTCAAAACTCACTCCGGTGTAATTTCCTACATGTATTCGGCAACCGTATATCACCGATTAGATTGGGTCACCAAATTACAACGATTAAAATGTAAAAGAATGGTATAGAAATGATCGTCTCACCTCCATGAGTTCGAATACCGCTTCTGTTTGCGAATTGGACGACGAACGGCGAATTGACGACGTCGGAGTTTCGTTCTTTCTCTTCTCTCTCTCTCTCTCTCTCTCTCTCTCTCTCTCTCTCTCTCTCTCTCTCTCTCTCTCTCTTCTTATATCCAATCTGTTAGGTTTTGAGAGTTTAATCCCTCTCTTGACACATGCATAATACATGGAGTGTGTTGGCAAACATTTTTGCCTCCTTTCGTTTACACCCCTGAATGTTTTTAACTTCTTATTATGACATCCCCTCAAACATTCCATTAACTACCCAATTATTTAAATGGGTGTTTGTCTAAGTTTCGTATAAGTCCCAACATGGGTCCCACATAATTGTGAAGTTGCCACCGCACCTACTAGTTTTGCACCTTTTTGCAAAAAATACCCTTGTTGGGTTAATTAGTAGATATCAAAAGCTAACATAATAAACAGTTTGATATTAAAACAACAAAGCATATTCCAAATAGTCATATTAAATGCATATAATTATTTAAATGCAATTTATTTTATATTTTATCTGGGCCCTTCACTGGGTCCCACTTCCAAACTCGTCCCTTTTCACTGGGGACTTTTCCATGGGCGAGTCCAAGCCTCTCCTTAACCCATTTTATACACTAATTATGTAAATTAATGCATATTAACATGTTTATTAACCCTTTTCCCGGGTACGGGTGTTACATTTCTCCCTCCCTAAAAGGAAGTTTGGTCCCCAAACTTACTCTTATCTCAAGTGTCGAAGAGATGCGGGTACTTTGCTCGGATTTCATCCTCCCGCTCCCAAGTAGCTACTTTGATTGAATGACTACGCCATTGCACCATTACAAGCGGAATTACATTGGTTCTTAACACTTGATCCTTTCTATCAAGTAATTACATTGGATGCTCCACATAGGTCATATCCTCTCGAATCTCCAATGGCTCTGGAATAATGACATGTCCGGGATCCGATTTATAACATCGAAGCATTGACACGTGGAACACATTATGAACATTTGCCAACTCTTGTGGTAATTCTAACCAGTAAGCTAATGGTCCCACCCGATCAAGAATCAAGTAAGGTCCAACATATCTTGGACTCAGTTTACCTCGCTTACCAAACCGTGCTATGCCTTTTAAAGGCGACACTTTCAAGAAAACATACTCACCTACCTCGAACTCCAACGGTCTTCTACCCGTATCTGCATAACTTTTATAACGACTCTAAGCCGTTTGCAACCGCTGTTTAATCAATCTAATCTTGTCGGTAGTGATTTGTACTATCTCTGGCCCCAAAAGTTGTTTTTCACCAACTTTTGTCCAACAAATTGGTGATCTACACTTTCTCCTATATAATGCTTCATAAGGTGCCATTCTGATACTAGTTTGGAAACTGTTGTTGTGTAACACCCGTACCCAGAGAACAGGTTAATTATTATGTTATATGCATTAATTAATATAATTAGTGTTTATTATGGAATAAGGGGAGGCTTGGACTCACCTGTGGAAAAGTGTTCAGTAAAGGAACACAGTTGGAAAAGTCCCCAGTGAGGAGGGGGATAGGTATTGGAGTGGGACCCAGTAAAGGGCCCGGATAAAGTGAAATTTGCATTTTACGTGATTAAATGCATTTATATGATTACATGATTATTTGTTTAAATGCTTTCATATTATATGATGATATATGTTTAGCATTTGGTATTAGTTTGGACACCTAGATAAGGGTATAATTGAAAAAGATTGATAATTAGTAAGTGAGATAGCAACTTCACAAAATATATGGGACCCACATTGGGACCCATACAAAACTTAGACAAACACTCTTTAGATAATTGGGTAGTTAATAAAATGTTTGGGGGATTTCATAATAAGAACTTGAGAAGTTTCGGGGGTGTAAATGAAAATAATGGGAATTGAGGTGATGACACCTCATATATATGCAAGTATGTGTCAAGAGACCATAGAGTCTCTCATTTGCACAAAAATTAAACAAAACAAGAGAGAGCTCGGGGGAGAAGACGGAGACAAGATGCCGACACCGTTTTTTCGCTGTTCCGTTGCCGTCGTACGTCGGATTCACGAATCGAAGACATTTTCGGACTCATAGAGGTGAGACGAACGTTTCTATACCTTTAATTTACGTTTAAATTGCTGGATTTTGGTAGCTCATACTTAATGGTGAGACGTCGTCTACCGAATTCTTGTAGGATTCATTTTGGTGTAGAAATTGAGCTCTAATTGGTGAAATTCAGCACTTCTATAGCTTGAATTTGGGTATAATCTTGCTTAAGGTAAGTTTTCTATACAAACCAAATGATTGTGTTTAATGGGTTCAAAGCTATATGTGATGTTAGAGATGATAATTCATGATTAAGAATTATAAAGATGTTAATCATGTGAATTCCATGTCAATTCTATGAAGATTATATGTTGATACATGAAGATGTGTTTATGTGCTTATATATCTATGTGGTAGTCAATGAGCACCGGGGAAATGTTTCATTGTTGGGAGTAATGAGGGTGGTGTAGAGGAAGAATCCGATAAATACGAAAGTCCAAGGAATAGAAGTGGCCATGGGACCAAGGGAGGTCTTCGGGTCTGAATGAACCATATAACCGGTGACTCGGCGACTACGATTGTGTTTTATGTGTTAATCATAGCATTGCACGTGTTAAACATACAATCATGTTAGAATGCTCACTAAGCGTAATGCTTAAGAAAACCGTTTTCCTATTTCTGTTGTGGTACATAACAACCACCGCAGGTTCGGAGCCATATCCGGAGGAAAAATAACGCGTGCATTGGGAGAGAGATGGGAGAGATGGGGGAGATTTGAGATTCATGCTTATGAACTCACTTTGGAGCTTGCAAAATTATGTAAATTATAGTTTCTTTCATGTTAATGTTCATAGTTGGGTTGTAGGAAAATAGTATGAATCCTAAATTAGTATTTTGGTGGTTGGAAGTGAATTTGAGAACCAATGTATAATCTCTCTTGTTTTTCTCAAGTGGTGTAAGTTGGTAGTTAGGACCATCTTGGCAAATCCAGATGAGTCGCTTTGTTGACAAGTTAAATTTGTATGTGTAATGTTGGTTATAATCTTGGGTTCATGTCTAGTAAGTTTTATAAACTTTGGATGAGAATTGAGTTTAAACCTTCCAAACTTGTTTTTGATTCAAATTGAGGTGAATTCATAGTTGGTTTGATCCAATCATAAGTGTGAATGTGTTTCACATACGTAGTTAGTGCTAAAATGTATTTAGAAATGTGTTTGGGAAGTTTCTTGCAAGTTCTATGTGGTTTGGATGAGTGTTGGTAGGTTTTGGTAATGTTTTGACAGCAAAACTTAGCAGCAGAACTTGTTCTGCAGGTCGTGGATCGATCTGGGTTTATGAAAGGATCGATCCGGTCTTTTCAAGGAGCATTCTGCTAGTGCATCTTATAAATGGATCGATCCGGGTTTTATGAAGGGATCGATCCGCTTGTATTTTTCACAGCACGTCCGGTTTTATGGAAACGTGCATAACTCTTTCTAGAAAATTCGGATTCGTGCATTGTTTGTTGCGTTGGAATCGGGACTCAAAAATCTAACTATTGGTATAAAAATTTTACATACTTTATTAATGACCATGTTGCCCTTGGGGGCTGTTTTGTCACAATGGAGTTCTTTAAAGTGGGTTATCCACATTTTCTTTCTAATTAGTGTGTGTTTTGGGTGCAGTTACTCTTGTTACACGTGTCCTAACCCGCCAGGGGTGGGTTGGGGTGTGTTATGTTGTAGGAGAATTCAATCAATGGCAAATGAGTTTCCCAGTCGGCTTTAAAATCCATGATACATACTTTTAACATATCTTCTAAAATATGAATCACTCTCTCAGATTGGCTATCGGTCTGGGGATGAAACGTGGTACTGAAATGTAAAGCTGTCCCCATAGCCCTCTGTAAGCTCTCCTAAAATCTTGACACGAATTGAGTGTCACGGTCCGACACTATCGACACTGGTGCCCCATGAAGTCTAACAATTTCCCTGATATAAATCTCTGCTAGCTTTGATGGATTCTTTTTAATTGGTAAGAAATGGGCTTATTTAGTTAATTGGTCTACGATGACCCAAATGCTATCATTCAACTTTTGAGATTTTGGAAATCCCGAGACAAAGTCCATCGTGATATGCTCTCACTTCCATTCTGGTATCTCTAAAGGATGTAGTTCTCCCCCGGGTCGTTGATGTTCTATTTTTACCTTTTGGTAAGTCATACATCTAGCAACAAATTCTGCTACTTCTCGCTTCATACCACTCCACCAATAAATCTCCTGTAGGTCTCTGTACATTTTGGCGCTACCTAGATGTACGAAATATATGGCATTATGAGCTTCTTCTATAACTCTATCTCTCAAATTTCCAACCTTAGGAACACATAATCGATTAATGTATCTTATAACACCATCTTGGAAGCTGAATTCGGGCCTTCTACCCTCAGGTAATTCATCCACAATCTTCCTGAATTCTGGATCCAAAAGCTGATTAGACTTTATTTCACCAATAAGACTCGGTTGTGCCACAATTGTAGCCATTAAACCACCCTTATCTCTAGGAATTACTTCAAGTTTCAATTGTTCAAATTCTTTCACTAGCTTCTCCTATGCCGTTAGGGTATAAGCTAAATTTTCAGACAACTTCCGGCTTAAGGCATCGGCAACTACATTCGCCTCCCAGGGTGATATTGAATCTTCAAGTCATAATCTTTCATTAGCTCCAATCATCTTATTTGTCTCATATTTAGGTCCCTTTGATTAATTATATATTTCAGACTTTTATGATCGGTGAAGATTTTACAAGTCTCCCTGTATAGGTAATGCCTCCAAATCTTCAAGGCAAAAATTACCGCCGCTAATTCTAAGTCATGGGTTAGATAGTTCTTCTCGTGCGGTCTCAATTGCCTTGAAGCATAAGTGATCACCTTGTCATCTTGTGTTAGAACACATCCTAACCCTTGATTAGAAGCATCACTATAAATTCTGAAATTTCCAGTACTTGTCGGGATTGCAAGTATCGGTGCTGTTGTCACCTTTTCTTTTAATGCTAGGAAACAATCTTCGTATTCCTTGTTCCATTCGAACGGTACATCCTTTCTCATCAACCTTGTCATTGGAGTCACGATTCTGGAAAAGTCTTTGATAAATCTTCTGTAGTATCTAGCCAACCCCAAGAAACTTCGAATCTCTGACAAATTAGTCGGTTTTGACCAATTCATAACAACTTCTATCTTCTGTGGGTCTACAAAAATACCCTCCTTGGAGATCACGTGCCCTAGAAAAGTGACACTTGTGAGCCAAAATTCGCTTTTCTTTAACTTTCCAAATAACTATTTCTCCTGAAGTCACTGAAAGACTAATCTCAAGTGTTGCTTATGCTCCTCCAGACTCTTGGAATAAATCAGAATATCATCAATAAATACAATCACAAACTCATCTAAATAAGATTTAAAAACATGATTCATTAAGTCTATAAAGGCAGCTGGCGCATTAGTAACCCCAAACGGCATCACTAGGACTTCATAGTGTCCGTATCGGGTCCTAAAGGCTGTCTTCTCTACATCCTCTGCTTTAACTTTCAATTGGTGATCATACCTAGATCTCAAATCAACCTTTGAAAACACTTGAGCCCCTTGAAGCTGATCAAATAAGTCATCAGTACGTGGCAATGGATATTTATTCTTGATCGTTACTTTGTTGATTTCTCGGTAGTCAATACACATCCGCATTGTCCCATCCTTTTTCTTCACAAATAACACAGGTGCACCCCACGGAGACACACTAGACCAAATAAAACCCTTGTCTAATAACTCTTGCAGTTGAATCTTTAACTCTTTCAACTCAACTGGTGTCATTTGATATGGTGCTCATGAAATCGGTTGTCCCTGGCATAACATCAATACCAAACTCAATCTCTCGATCAATCAACACACTAGGCAACTCCTCTGGAAATACATCTGTGAATTCTCTAACTATCGGGATATCATTAAGTTTAGGATCGACACCCCTAGTATCAAGAATACTATACAAGAACCCACGACAACCCTTCTTTAACAAACGAAAAGCTTCAATAGCTGACACGATGTACGGTGGTGACACGACACCCCTACCTTGGAAATAAAATAAGTCTTGATTCGGAATACGAAATACCACCCCTTTATTATTACAATCAATAATCGCGTGATTAGCCGCTAACCAATCCATACCCAATATGACATCAAAGTGTTGGATCACTAACGACACCAAATCGACCGTTAATCCCTTACCATTAATATTTATTCCACATCCTCTAAACACACCCGAACTAACCAATGGAGCTCCCAATGGTATTGCAATAGATAAATCATTATAACGACCCACCTCCCGTCAAGCAAGAATATTGTCCGCTTTGGGCCTAAACACAAAGAACTTCCCAGGGGGGTCACCCATCCCTGGTACTTAGGGGTGTTCAAAAACCGAACTGAACCGACAAATCGAACCGAACCGATCGGTTCGGTCGGTTTTCATTTGATTTGTGCAGTGCAAAACTGAAACCGAACCAAAAATTTACACACTCTGAACCGAACCGAACCGAACCGAAACCAATCGGTTTTGTCAAAAACCACACCGGACCAAACCGAACTGAACCGTTTACACCCTTACTGGTACTGCTCTGGCAGCAGCACACTTAACTGTGGAGTTCTTTTGTGTTTAGCACCCTCACAGTTTTAAAAGGCCTTGTTGCATATAGAGGGGCGATTAATCCTTATAAACTAGTCCATGAACTTCACCCCAAGCGATGTGAGACAAGACCCACACCTGACCTCACCTCATCCATCTTGGCCTTCCTGCCTCAGGAGTATTGGCTCTTGGTTGTCACACATAATCTAGAAATTCTAGTGGTTTATCTAAATGTTTAGCAAACTGGTGTGATATGAACGAATGTGTGGATCCTGAATCAACAAGTACATTTGCTAGGTGTGAGCAAATGGGAACCATACATGAGACAACGGTATCGGCAGAAGTAGTCTCTCCCGGCCTGAGCTGAAATGATCTCGCCTACCGCTGTTCCCTCCTCGGGGGTTGCTGAGTAGATCTCGGTGTGATGGCACTAGCTGCGGAAGAACCTGAGCCTGAAGCTCCTTGACGCTTGGTAGGACAATCTCTAGCTTGGTGCCCTAACTCCTTACATAAGACATCGACCTTTTATATCCAAGTTCTGGTTCGGACAATTTCTTGCAATATGCCCCGGTTGTTGGCAAAGATTAGACGTGTTCGCATTTGGGAGTTGATTATATCATCCCCAATGAAATTTCTAACAAGTCTGACACCTCAGCTTGTTTCCACCAAAACTACTCCCGCTGTTAGTCGACGAACCTCCTAAACTCTGCCTTTTCACACTTCCCTGACCATTGAACTGACTCGGTCACGCTCTTTTACTTTGTTGACTTGGTGGTGGTGGCATGTTGGAAGCATACCCGAGGTCTCTTTTAGCTATAGAGGCAATATCCAGCGCTTTTGCAAACGTCTCTGGTCGGAACACAGTTACCCATCCCCGAAAATCACTTTGAAGCCCCGCCACAAAGTTTCTTACTTTCACTTTTTCAGTTGTTATCATATCCCCCGCAAACCTTTCCAAACTCGTAAATTGTGTTGAATACTCTTGGAATGTCCTTCCCCCTTGTACCAACTCTATAAACTCTTGAGCTTTTTGATCCCCAAAAGATTCCGGAAAGTATTGTTCATTAAAAATCTCAAGAAATTGGTCCCAAGTGTTGGTTGACCAGGTCCCAACTTTGTACGCCACCAATACTGCGCCTCATCTTTTAACGTGTCAGAAGCAAATAGAACTTTCTGCTCTTCCGTACACGGTAATACCCTGAAGATCTTCTCCATATCAGAAATCCAAAAGTTTGCCTTCATTGGGTCGGCTTCCCCACGGAATATTGTTGGCTTCTGTTTATGAAATTTTGAGATGGTAACAGTTTCCTCCCTCGGATTCGGATTCGTTTGTACCGGTCTTTCCTTGACTACATGAGCTTAAGCCACTCGAACCAATCCCTCAGTTGCTCTTTCAACTTGTTCCATTCGGTTTGAGGTGTCACCTCCAGACATAATGCCTGGCAACCACATTATTATACACACACACACATTACATTAAATAATTCAATAACATGCTAATTAACATTAAAAGCATGCTAAGTAAACGTGTATGCAGGTTTATATAACTGCGTGTCGTTGTGTGCACAATACGCGTCGTACATCTCTTGTCCCAAAGGCTCTAAACTATTGCTCTGATACCAAAAATTGTCACACCCCCAACTAGCCCCCACGGTTTAGGACACGTGTAACAAGACTATACGCACCCAAAATACACTAATAAGCAAGAACCATGTTAGTTATTAAGGAAAAGCATGATTTGAAGTAACTTAAAACCACTATGTTGAGATAAAATAGGCCAAGGGCAAAATGGTCATTTATAAAATATGACAAAATTTTACATAAAAAGATATATCTTTGAGTCCTGGTTCCAATGCAAAAAATGGTGCATGATTTTGAATTTTCTACAAAGAGTTATGCCCGTTTCCGTAAAAGTCGTCAGAAAATGTTTTTGAAATCACTATTTTGGGCAGAGGGGCATTTGACCGGTCGAGAGTGTCAATTCGACCGTTCCAAGTACCCTCTAAACCATATTTTACCCCATTTATCATTCTAAAAAAGTCCCCAAACTCACAAGTCACTTGGGGCTACCTCCCAACCAACTTAAAACTACCGAAAAGTGCGCAAAAGCATTAAAACTCATCGAATCACGCAACCGTTGAAAGATTTCAATTCATTTCAACTGAATTCAAGCAAGTAACTAACTCAAGTTTTTTCCAAGAACTAGCATATACATGAAAACATTTCGAGGAAGAGTTTGAAGCTTTATTAAACAAGGTTGAGCCAAATAACACTAGTATAACTTATGCCAATTAGGAAATTCTGTGAAAAAAACCTACTGACCTTTATAATCGAAAGTGAAGGTTTTATAGGTCAATGGGACCCCAAGGGTATCCTCTTAGAATTTTAAAAGGTAAAACAAACCATGGGAACATTTAGAATTAAAGGGATGACAGTGGGTTTTTCGACCGGTCGAACGGGTCCCTTCGACCAGTCGAAAGCCCCTCTGCAGAACCGTTTCTGCAGCAGCAACTTTCAACCTGCCTATATGAGATTTTGTAGCTAAAACTCACTCAAAAGACTTTTGAAAACTTGTAAACCTTCTTGAACATAACTCAAATACACATTGGGGGTACTTTTAAACTCGTTACACTAGTACCCAAGCTCAATTAAATCAAAATAAGACATTAAAGCCCAAATCTTGGCTTAACTTGCATGAACATAGAATTTTACCAGAAAAGAGTTCAAAAGTTTTACATACGGCTTAGTTACAAACGAAACTTATCCACAATGGTTGTGTCATACACCCGGACTCGCCGGAGTGGTCCAACTCAGCTAACTTACAAAATCCATAGTTTTAACAAAAGGAATTACATAGGTTCTACAAAGTTTAACTCCAACTCCTACAACTATAAACATAAAAACTTAAGTACCACAAGTTCAAAACCATAATTTACATCATATTATACGATTGTAAACACATGCAGGTAAGTCATAGCCTTGCCCCAGTCCAAACTCGTTTCACCTCATCTCTGAGCCTTGCTCCGAACGTGCGGTGGTTGTTATATACCACAACAGAAATAGGAAAACGGTTTTCTTAAGCATTTTGCTTAGTGAATTAACTAACATGCTTGAGATGCCGTGAACATGTGTAATGCAACAATTTAAGCACATAAGCATACGCAATCGCAAAATTCATGGGCTAATGGTTCACTCCGACCCGAAGACCTTTTCCTTGGTCCCGCGGCCACTTCTATTCCTTGGACATCCGTTCTTAAAGCGGATTTCTTCCTCTTCTCCTCCCTTATTTCACCATAATGAACCATTTTTTCCCAATCATTCATTGACCACTTAACACATAAGCACATAGTCACATAATCATGAATATTTCTTTACCAAATCAACATGTAATTCTAACTTTAACATGAATTTAACTACTAAATCCAGAATTATTGTTTCTTAACTAGAAATCGAAGCACATAACATGTACCCACATCAAAGCTTTAGTTAGAAAACTCACCTTTATGATTTCTACCCCAATTTAAGCTAAGAGATGTTGAATTTCACCAAAACCCAGCTCAAAACTCACTCCGGTGTAATTTCCTACATGTATTCGGCAACCGTATATCACCGATTAGATTGGGTCACCAAATTACAACGATTAAAATGTAAAAGAATGGTATAGAAACGATCGTCTCACCTCCACGAGTCTGAATACGGCTTCGGTTCGCGAATTGGATGACGAACGGCGACGGAACGGCGAATTGACGATGTCGGAGTTCTGTTCTTTCTCTTCTTTCTCGGTGTCTCTCTCTCTCTCTCATCCAATCTGTTTGGTTTTGACAGTTTAATCCCTCTCTTGACACATGCATAATATACATGCAGTGTGTTGGCAAACATTTTTGCCTCCTTTCGTTTACACCCCCGAATGTTTTTAACTTCTTATTATGACATGCCCCCAAACATTCCATTAACTACCCAATTATCTAAATGGGTGTTTGTCTAAGTTTCGTATGAGTCCCAACATAGGTCCCACATAATTGTGAAGTTGCTACCGCACCTACTAGTTTTGCACCTTTTTGCAAAAATACCCTTGTTGGGTTAATTAGTAGATATCAAAAGCTAACATATTAACAGTTTGATATTAAAACAACTAAGCATATTCTAAATAGTCATATAAAATGCATATAATTATTTAAATGCAATTTATTTTATATTTTATCTGGGCCCTTCACTGGGTCCCACTTCCAAACCCGTCCCTCTTCACTGGGACTTTTCTATGGGCGAGCCCAAGCCTCTCCTTAACCCATTTTATACACTAATTATGTAAATTAATGCATATTAACATGGTTATTAACCCTTTTCCCGGGTACGGGTGTTACATACACCCACATTGATTCCTCAGAATATGAGCAACTCTAATCGATGTGGTGCCTCTAGAGGGCATGACTTGGATTTTCATAAGTGTTCTAGATAACTTGCCCAAGTTTTCATCTAAACCAACCCCACTTTCACACTTATATAGGTGAATCACTCAAGTATATATTGCAATTAAACACACCATCTAAATAATATGAACTATGGAATTCATTAAGAGTTTAACTCAACCTTTATACATTGCAATTGCACTATACACAATAAGAATGGACAACAAGATAATCAAATTATAAAATCAATCAATGATTTGTTATTACCCATATGAACCTATTTCTTGGTTCTCCAATTATATAGGTTGGGTTACCATCATTGTTGATTTTTGTTATAGGTATAGGCATAAGCCCCATTTCTCTCGATGTTTCATACACTAGTTTTTCTCCCTAGTGGTTTTGTTAAAGGGTCAGCCAAATTCACTTCTGACCTTAACAATTTAGAGATATAACTCCATCATCAAGTAGTTGCCTCACTATATTATATCTTAGGCATATATGCCTACTCTTGCCATTATAGCACTTATTCATAGCACATCCTATTGTAGCTTGGCTATCACAATGTAAAGAAACCGATGGAATTGGTTTATTCCAAATAGGAACATCTGTTAAGAAGTTTCTTAACCACTCAACCTCAGTACTGTTGGGTAATCATGTCTAATCTCCCCACAGGATCTGTAAGATATCAATACAAGAACGAAAAAAATAAAGAACAATAACACACGAACACCAGATTTCTACATGGTTTGGCCAATTATGCCTACGTCCATACCGTTGCGGAGTTGTATTAAGCTTTAGGATTACAAAGAGAGTTGCAATCAATGCTTACAACCTTAGGAAATATTATATATATAGCCTATACGAAGTTTCCTTACGAAATAACTTCCTAAACCAAATAAGAAATAGAAAATTTGTTGCAGATCCCGGATCTCTCGCGCGGGGTGCCAGTTCACGCAGGTCTCCTAGCAAGCGAGGTTCCAGAGTGTCCATGAACTACCCCGCTCTCGAGCTCGCACCCTTATCCGTTCGCACAGCCAGCGCCGGCGGAAATGCCTTACCTAGACTCCTTTCCTTCTTTGCGAATAGAAACTTCACCGAAACTATCCTCGAGCTCTTGAGATTAGGCTCCACCATTCCTATCAAGTACCAGCTTTCTCAAGAACCACAAACTCTGATTCCATCGTTGATTTAGTGGTGCAAGTTTGCTAGGATGACTTCCAAGATACAGCACCTCCACTAATTATAAAAATAAATCCACTTGTTGATTTTTGTCTCATCTGAAACCGAAAATACATACTTTTCTCCCCAAAAAGTTTGGCTTAAACCTGGCTTTGTAAAACCAAAATTTAAATTCTTTCGAATATTGAAGTATGCAAAACATTTTTCAAACATAATTTATTCCTTATCTCCAGGTGTACAACATGTTTCAAAATTTAATTTCTTCCAGGAGGTGATACTCAACTCGCTAATACCAAGTCTCCATTGGAGAGTATCTCTTATAATTATTATTAATTTTTTTAATCCATAAAATTACGTTGACTTTACTCAAATCCTTCACATCAAAATTAAATGACAAGAAAAGTTTGGTCTATTTGCAATCTCTAAAATGTATAGACCCAAAAATTAATAAATCATTTTCATTTAAACACAATATAACACATACTCCATCATTGTGTTAATGCTAAATACATTTGTCACATCCTTTAAAACTATTTAAAAATAGTTTGATCAAAATTTCCATGTCACTGTTGGAGTCAGTTTTAAACAACATAAAAAATATTCAAGTGTATACACTTTATTTTTATTCGAATCTATATTCTGGTTTATTCAAATAAATCATCCTCTAATTCTCCATTTAAGAAAGCGATTTTAACATCTATTTCATGAGAATGTAAATCATAAATATTATCAATATCTTATAAAATTCTAATGGATCTAATACACATAATAGGAGAATAGGTATCAGAAAAGTTAGTATCTTTCTTTCCCGTAAAAACCTTAGCTTCCAAGGTAGCTTCATATTGGCTTTTTTTTTCAATAGAACCACCAAAAATCTTTCTAGTCCATTTACTATCTATTATTCTCCATTCAAGAAGTAAATCCACAAGTTTCAACTACGATAAAAATAAAAATAAATAAAGTCCCAATCATCTTGAATTACTTCTCTACAGTAATCAGCCTGAGATTAGAGTGACCTCGAAATAAATAGTATATCCTTCTAAAGTAAATGTATTAAAATTGCTTCTAAAATCTTTTTAGCACTTAACTCTCTTACTCATTTGTGGTTCAGATTATGTGTTTTCATATCTATCATGTACTCTTAACCCAATATTTAAAAATAATAAAATTGTATTATTTTATTTTATTTTTTTCAATATTAAAAAAAGAGTAATTTCCGTTTTAGAATGAGATATTCTATTAAAACAAAACATACAATTTAGTAAAGCTTATCCCCAATAATATAAATCTATCTCAATTGAACCTCGAATGAATAAAATATCTCATATCAAAGTTATTGGACAAAAAAGAATATACAAGCTCATCACACAAACCAGCCACACTATAATATGTATCGCAACATGTGCTCCAGCTATGATCAGCCACACATACATGGAGTATGGATATATATATATATATATAATAGGTATGTTTACTCAACCCTGCTCACTTAAGAGCCTGGCCGTATATAGTATATATACAAATATATGCTTATATTTCAACACAAGTGCAGTCCAAGTTTTTATTAAAATAATTATATTACATTATAATGGTGGGAGACAGAAGCCTTATCAAAAGGATGAGAAATCAATAAGTTGCCAACAAAAAAAAAAAAAAAAAAAAAACCTTAGGTGGTGTTAGAAATGACTCATCAGTCTTTACCAACCTTTCCAGACTTCACCATTTTTAATTTTAAAATCTTTCTTTGCAACTAGTAGTGATATAAATGCTTTAAAAATTCACTCAAGACAATTCTAAATTTGTTTGGTTTTCTTTTTTTCCTCAATTTTTGTTGGATGTTGTGATGATGGAGGTTTTTCCTGATTAATGAAATTTTACTTTTCCTAAAAAAAAATAAAAAAAAATTATTAGACTGTGAGTTACCTATACAAAAGGCTATACAAGTTACTAGGGGTGCACAAAATACCCAAGACCCGCGGACCCGACCCGACCCGACCCGAACGGTTCGGGTTGGTTCGGGTCTGTGAATGAATCGGGTCGGGTTTGGTTCGGGTCTGATCAAGGGGTATTATTGCGGGTCGGTTCGGGTCCAAAGTTCGGGTAACCGAACCAGACCCAAGAACCACTTGATTTCTATTTCATTCACAATTTCACACCAAGAGAAACCCTGTTTTCCCCCTCTCTCTCTCTCTCTCTGCGAATTGCGAAGTGCGAACTGCCCGAAGACGATCGCTGGTTTCTGAATTGAAGACTATCGCTGGTTCATCACTTCATTGAAGACAATCGCTGGTTCATCACTTCATCGAAGACAATCGTGTACGAAGAGGTTCGTACTTCGTACGATCTCTGTATATATATATGTGTATATATCTCTATGTATATAGATATATGTGTATTGTTTATCATTTTTTCTTGTGAATTGAGTAGATCGAGGAGGGTGTATTTTTGCTTATTGTTGATGGGTTATGATCTTACGGAACATGAGGTGTCACGGATGGTTTATTTGGTTGAGTAAATTTACACTGTGAATTCAGTTTCTTCGAAAAACCCAATTTACTACAAACCCAGTTTACTCAACTCCTTGCTGATCGGGTTCTTCTCTGATTTATGTAGATTGTTTATTGTTACTGTGAATTCATATTAAAAGCATTGACTAGGTTTGAGAAACTACTAACTGATATAATGGTATATCAGACACTTGATTTTTGTCCCCAAGTTAATTCTTCTCCTCTTATAAGATCAATTGCCTTCAATGGATGAAGGGGTCATTCTCTGGAAATAAATATCTGATGCCTAGATTTTAATACGCTAGTCACAAATGTGATGATTTTCTCTACACTTCAATTCATATGCACGAATTTTTTTTTTCTTTTTTCTTTTTTTCTTTTTTTATTTTTGTTCAATTCTCGTCTCTCATTAATTATTTAGAATATGAATGAAATAATTAACTTGTATGCACGTGCTTATCCTTAAAAGTAGAAGAGTTAGATTTCATACTTTTCCTTGGATAAGTCTCTTTTAAAGAAGTATATTGTAAATTTGTAAGAATGTACCATGTGCTTACTTGTGTTTTAATATATTTTTTTATACCGTTTCTTGAATGAAATTGAGCATCAACAAATTCACCCAAGTATGGTCGAGAAAGCGACACAAAACTCTTTAGTTTAATGGTCATGTTAAGCATCATGTTAAAGCCAAACTATAGCATGTTCTCCCAAAACACAAGGTCTAGTGGCATGATATGCCAAACTACAATTGACTTTTCAAGCAAGTGCCAAGAAATGGGAGTTTGCTTTCTCTTTGATCCATAAAAATTAGTGTGTAGTTTTTAATTAAAACGTGAATAGTGTATGTCTCATTAAATTCCTCCAATTTTGAATATTATCATTTCCAATAAGCTAAAATATTATACGAGAATATTACGAAAGCACGTAGACTATGCCCCATAATCATTTCTCCGTTCTTTCCTTGAGCATTAATGGCATGTAATTGAAAGAGATTAAGAGAGAACTTTGTAGAACTATGCAAATGTCAATAATTCTTAATCCGCTTGCACATACCTCCCTAGTCCTTAGTTATGAACTACTCTAGACTACACCCCTCATTTAGATGCAACGGTTGTATTTATGTCGTGATATCACAAATTAATGAAATTATTATGAGTTGGGTTTTTTATTCTCAATGCTCAATGCTCAATGCTACTTGATTTTTCAGTTATAAAATGGAGTCTAATAGTCTCTCTGCTACTTGTGCTACGTCTGAAGAAGGGGGAACTAGTAGAAAGACTAAGAGATCTAGGTCAGCGGTGTGGGAACATTTCACGAAAATTGAAAGAGAGGATGGGGGAGAGCCGAATACCGCAAAATGTAATTATTGCGGTACTAAGTTTTCTTGTGGAAGTGCAAATGGCACTAGTAGCTTATGGAAGCATCTTAAGAGGTGCGATGAGTATCCTTGCAACAAGGAGAAAAGACAAAAACTGTCATCATCTCAGAATGAGGGACAAGAAGTGGATGGTGGATCAACTGTTTGGAAGTTTGATCAAGAGGTGTGTAGAAAGGCGCTAGTTAGATTGGTAGTAGTAAATGAATTACCTTTTAGATTTGTTGAGACTGAAGGATTTAAGTATTTTTGTGCTTCTATGCAACCTAAATTCAAGATGCTATCAAGGATGACTATAGCAAGAGATATCGTAAATCTACACTTGATTGAAAAGAAAAAATTAAAGGAAGCACTTTCCAATTCTAGCCAACGTATTTGTCTCACCACCGATTGTTGGACTTCGATTCAAAATGTTAGTTACATTTGTATAACGGCACATTTCATTGACAATGATTGGAAATTACATAAAAGAATCCTCAACTTTTCCGTAATTTCTAATCATAAAGGTGTGGGAATAGCTCAGGCGATTGAGTCGTGTATGCTTCAATGGGGTATAGAAAAGGTCTTCACAATTACGGTTGATAATGCTAGCGCCAATGACACTGCTATTTCCAACTTGAAGAAAAAGATAATAAAGAGAAATGGGTTTGTTCTAGGTGGTGAGCATTTCCATGTTAGATGTTGTGCCCACATATTAAATTTGATTGTGAGAGATGGAATAGAAGAAGGGAAGGATTCAATATCACGAATTCGTGGTGCGGTTAGGTACATTAGGAGTTCTCCACAAAGGTCACAACAATTTAAGATGTGTTGTGAGAAAGAGAGAATCGAATCAAAAAGTGGTTTGTGCTTGGATGTACCAACTAGATGGAACTCTACATATCTTATGCTAGAAAGCGCATTGAAGTTCCAAAAGGCATTTGAACGTTTGAATGAGGAAGATTCACATTTCTCTTCTGATCTCTTGGGCGCGGTTCCTAATGAGATTAATTGGGACTATGCAAAGGTGTTGGTTAAGTTCTTGAAAAGCTTTTATGATGCTACCAAGCGCATGTCCGGGTCATTGTATGTGACATCAAATACCTATTTCCACGAGGTTTGTCAAATAGAAAAAATTTTAAGTGATTGGACAAGAAGTGGGGATTTTAGTTTATGTAGAATGGCATTGAAAATGAAGCAAAAGTTTGACAAGTATTGGGGGAGTTTGGACAAAATGAATATGATGTTATTAGTTGCCGTGGTGTTAGATCCACGTTACAAGTTGAAATATGTGAACTTTTGCTATCGTAGACTTTATGACTTAGAGAAGGTGAATGCCTTGGTTAAGAAAGTGAAAGACTTAGTTATCGATTTGTACAAGCACTATCAATTGCTCGACTCTACTTCTACTTCTCCGCTAGTAAGGACTCAATGTCCAAGTGATATGGATCTTGATCTAGGTCAAAATGACACTTCACTTCAACTTGAGTTTTTGAAAGAATTGGAAGAAGAAGAAAATGCTAGTTCTAAATCCGAGGTAGATCGATATCTAGACGAAGGGTTTCAAAAGGGGAATGAGAATTTTGAAGTTTTGGGATGGTGGAAGTTGAATTGTTCCAAGTATAGGATACTTGCCCAAGTGGCAAGAGATATTTATGCTATACCGATCTCCACCGTTGCTTCAGAATCCGCCTTCAGCACCGGAGGTCGCGTATTGGACCAGTTTCGTAGTTCCCTAGCACCTAAAGTAGTGGAGGGCTTGGTTTGTACACAAGATTGGCTACGAGCTTCACCTCTCCCGGTTGGAAGTGAGGAAAAATTTGAAGAGTTTGATGACTTTGAGTTGGGTAAGTAATTTTTTCTTTACTAAGTAATTTTTTCTTTATTTTTATTATTATACTAATTTTTCCTTTTTTGTTTGTAGTTACATTAGAAGCTTCTGATCTTACTGATGCATTTTCACATGTCGTTAATCTGAGGTATGTGATTGACATTTGTTTGTGTCTTTTACTTCATTGCTTTTAAATGCTTCTAATAATTCCTTCTTTTTTGTTGGAGCTTCAGTCTTTGAGGAGGTGGCTACGGATTTTCACTTGCTTGGAGTTGGCAGTTGGTACTATTGTTTTTGCCAACATATACTATTATTTATTTTGACTTGATTGGAGTTGGCACTATTGTTTTTGCCACCATATACTATTTTTTATTTTGAATTGACCTCTTCTAGTTGTGGCAGCAATTTGGTAGCGGAGAGTTTTCTTACGAATGGATTATGCTATGAGCAATTTTTTATTTTGAATTGACCTCTTCCTTTTTTGTTTGAGTTTTAAGTAAGTTTATATTTGTACTACAGCAGGAAACAGTGGATAATGTCAAAGACTATATACTTCACATATAAATGAGTTTATATACAAGGAAGCATGTCATATTTGGGAAGAATATGTTTATAAAATTTGAAAGTAAAGATGGGGAGATGTAGCAATCAGACAGAGACAAACCCAAGTTGGGAGAACATCCTTCTGCTCATTAAAACAAAATGAAACAACATAATCACACCCTATAACATGGCTGAAAATGCTAGAGCATTCAGGTACTAACTAGCTTCACAAGTTTTAGGACTGCATTGTGCAGCAGCTCTTATTTTGTAGGAGCATTTCCAGCACTGCAGTCTGGGCTTTCAACTTTGCAATGTCACCAGGTTTCTTTACATCCAAACCTCCAAGGGTTCTTCTACAAGAACATGACAAAATTTTGAAAAGTCAAATAAATAATATAAAAAAAGTATAAAATATACATAATAATAATAATAATAATAATAATAATAGAGTTAAAAAAAACCTAAATTAATTAAAAAAAAAAATGGGTTGTGACCCAGATCCGACCCGACCCGAACCAAAGTGACTGGGTCGGGTCGGGTCGGGTCCAAAGCTCATCGGGTTGGGTCTGGGTCTCAAGCATGGGAACCATTCATAATCGGGTCGGTTCTGGGTCTGCAAAGACCCGACCCAACCCGACCCATGTGCAGCCCTACAAGTTACACGCATATATCACGAAGACAAATGACCGTGGCTAAATAAATGCTAATAAAATATTTTATTAACATACTCATTAAGACACCCAAGACCAACACAAAGTTAAGAAAGATTTGATATTATTAATGTTGACTCCTCCATCCTTCAATCTTTTCTAACAATTCCTTATATTAGTTTTTTATATGGTCAAACAGAAACAAAAAGTAACCAGACTATTCTCCCCCGGTCATATCTCATCATTATATAAATAAGGGAAAAATACAAAACCCAAAAAGATGAAAGAAAGAAATTGGTGAAAACGTAATGGGGGTAATATAGCAATGAACACGCATACATTAAAAATTAGGAAAAAAAAGTGAACACCCTCATTGAACAAAAGAGAGAGACAGATCATACTTGATGTTAACACCCCCATTGAACAAGTATCTGGTGACATTGCTTTTCACCCAATCCTTGGCTCTATGATAATTGTTCATGACAAGAAGCTATTAAACAAATCTTGGGTTGAGAAAGACACTTTCAGAGATCATATATGAGTGATATTTGGGACACAACTTTCATACAATTTTCATATAACTTCCTCAAAAGATGTGTCTATCTCTCTCCTGTGATGTCACTGGACCCCACAGTGACACAGGAAAGAGATAGACACATCTTTTGGAGAGGTTGTATGAAAGTTGTATGAAGATTGTGTCCCAAGTATTACCCATCATATATAGCAACATCTGCGACGGAACAACAAAGTATTCTGGAAGAAGATATTTATTTCTTACAATAAAATTAATAAAAATATATATAGAAAATTAGTGCAGTCTCCCATATGCACGAGGGTACAAACCGGACTGTATTCGTGTACGCGGTCCAAACGCAAGATTGGCATCCCCTGGGAGTGCATGATAGAGTTTTTCCACAACACATGCAAACTTACAAGTTTATGAAAGGAAAGCATATATAAGGAGCAAAAAAGTCTTGTGTTTAAATAATGTGGGATAGAAGTCACATTAAGCTTTCAGGCCTGGGTTTGAGTTTTTGAAACAAAAAAACTTATAGTCCAAAACATGCTTTAACTATTTAAAGTAAAAAAAAAAACTTGGTAGTCTTTGACTATTCAAAGCTTCTCAGTCGCACAATAATATATATATATATATATATGAGTCTAGTTCCAGTGCGCACTGGATTTTTAAGTCCAAAAAAACTGCGAGTTGCCCCGTTAACCCGTGTCCCATTCTGCTGTCCCGCTGATCCGTGATTTTTTTAGACTTAAAAGTCCAGTGCGTTCACCCAGTGCGCATTAGCGCCTGACTCTCTCTCTCTCTCTCTCTCTCTCTCTCTCTATATATATATATATATATATCGAATTGAGCAACTAAGTTAAACTTGGAATTTTTAAAGTTTAATTACATGGCTCATAAACCCTTCATAAAAAATGAGACTGTACACTCACTAAATTCAAATTCAATTAAGTTCATTAACTAGACATGGATCACATATCTACCGTCAAATTAAATAAGTGTACACTCACTAAATTTAAATCCAAGTTCATTACCTAGGCATGAATCACATATCCATTGTCAAATTCATGATGAATTCGTATACTCATGAAATTCAACCTCATTATATGGGCACTTACCCATATTAAATTCAGTGAGTTTTTACTCACATTTAAATAATGGGCACACCCCATTATAAATTAGAATCTTATTTAAATTTAAAGGCCATTCACCCTAAATCACAAACAAATTAAAATCGTTTCCAAAAGAACTACGGTATGGCTTCATCCCATTTGTCGGTATGTAGAAAACCTGGGTCATTCACCTAGGTCCAGCCCAAACAAAAAATAATAAATTTTATTTCATTTAATTTGAATTAGTCTTTTAAATTGAAATCAAAAGGTGTTTCCTTAAAATAAGGATTGTCATTAAGGGATGCGTCATATCCTAAATGGGTCCAATCTACTGTAATAATTAAAAGCACATGTAATTTTAATTATATATATGAAATGGTATTATGCAAAATGTTAAAGTTTTACGCAATAATAATATGTGATGCGAGCCACCGTATCACAACAACTATCACAACATAGAATACAATTTTTTATACATTTAATAACCACAAGTTTGAAATTCAAAACTTTAAAAAAGCATAACTTAATTTACCCTTCCACAAAACACAACTTCTGATGTTTACCTTTTGCCCTCAAGTTTTTGGGTTTTTTTTTTTTTTTTTTCGAAGGGTCCTTAATTTGAAAGGTAAGAGAGTCTATGCTTACATGAAATATTGTGGCTATGAGTCTATGACTATGAGTGGGTACCCCACTAAATGTCATTGTTAGAGAATAATCAGAATATATTGCATCTTACTCTACTTTGTCATCAAGTCTTCTTAGACTGTGGACATCCAAGTTGACCGCCATCAATTACCACTTTTGAAAGGTAACCTAACCAATGCACTTAATTAAAGTTGGTCACTTGTCCGGGGGTAAATATAAAGGTGGATCTCACGTCGTTCACCCTATTTCACTATTTATAAAGCACCTTACATAAAAATATACCTCTCACCTAAGTGCCTATTTGGGAAATTTGGACACAAATCAGGTTGAGTTCAAATCTCATTTTACCTAGTTTTTATGAAAATTATCCTTATGTTGGTTTCATAAAAAACAAGTTTTTGGGAGTGTTTTTAAATCAGACATAGACTCTTGTATATACCTAAAAAGTAAGCATTAGCACGTAAACATAAAATATTTTAGAAGCAATTCTTCTCTCAAGTACCAAAGCAGTTCTTAACTTATCCAAACAGCCTAAAAAGGACAGTGTATCCTTATTTGAACTGTAATCATACAATTTACCTCAAGCATAGTCAAAGTTATTGTCAAAATGATACTTTGGGGAAGAAGAAGAAGAGGCCGGAGGTTGATTTGAATTGCTGAAAAAAGACTTTTTTTTTTTTTGTTAAAAGCTGAAAAAGACTTGGAAAATAACTGCCACTCCCACTCAATACCACTAGCAATAGTAGTCAATTAGTTGATGATGGTCACCCTTGGAAGGGTGCCTTACTGGGCCTGCATATGATGGGTATACGTGTGATGCACACAGACCCAGAAACAAACATCAAAATTAGGGTTGTTGACTCGTACAGCGAACCTGAACTCAATCCGAACCCAACTCGAATTTAGTAGTATGAGTTTGGACTTTGAAAAACTCTATAAATTTTAAATTAGACTGATCTAGAAATCACAAGTGTCACTTGATTTTGGACTGATCTAAAACTCAGGCCAGAGCTGAAATTTAAGTCAAACCTCGACGGTTCAGTTTTGGGAGCTTCTAAATTCACTCACAAAATTTCTTTCTACGCCCCCATTTAGAACACCTACAAATTACGATGATGCTTGTTTGGTTTCAATATACTGTCAACTTTAGGTAGTGACTTGAAAATATACCCACAATGGGCTAGCCAAATGGTCCACTATAAATTTGTCAATAGCTAAAGTTGTTGCCAACTGCAGCAACACTTCTAGCGAGTGTATGCCAATTTACCAATAAATTCCTTTCTTGATTGTAGACTCTCGATCTGTTAAAATAGCAATTGTAGACTACTATTTGTGAACGTGTGATGTATCAAACCAATAAGAAAGAAGAATCTTTTGATGTCACTAACGAGACTAGAAATTGGGTCACTAGAGAGCATCGATCCTATAGCTAAACACATTACATGGATTTGTGTCATATAACAATCCCACGTGGACACTAATTAACTCACCCAAAATACATGTGATAACTATAGATGCTATTAGACAACAAGAAGGTACACTACATGTACTCCTGGCAATTGACTGGGGTGCGACTCGATCCATTGGTTTTTCGTTTCTCATACATTAATTTCCCAAAAGATAGGGAGAGTTTTCCAAAATCCCAAGTGATCCACATAATTTTGGTAGGATATATCACATGATAGTGACGCGTTAGCCATGATATGAGCTGGTTTTACTTGGTTATAAAGTAAAGATGATGTCTATCGGATATGTCTTCAATTGGAAGCATTGATATGGTCACGGCTCTTTTATTTGGAATTTGTTTCATTGTGATTGGATTGTCTATGGTAGCAACCATGACATCAAATACTTGAACCTTTCAGGTAGAAATGAGTTTTTCTTTATCTCTGTGATTTCTTTATATGTAGACAGTGATTATGTCAGATTCTTTTTATATTATGAGTGGGGGTTATGTAAAAGGGTCGTTGGGTCTGTGTTATGTGATTTAACTCAGTTGTATCTTGTAATAGTGATTCTCTCATAATGAAAAAACGGATCTCTCGGATGTGGACGTAGGCAATATTTGGTCGAACAACATATAAATCTGTGTATTTTTTCTTTGGTATGTCTGTTAAATATGAGTGTGTCTTTTGCATGTATGTTTGGAGTGTATTTCCAAACGGTGATTTCAGATGTTCCTGTTGTTTTACGAGCTTCCGTTTGCGTGGGAATTAATTTTTTTTTTTCCAACAAATTTTTGGATTGACAACAAACTAACTGAAAATATTTAGGTTTCCCGTGAGATTTGGGCAGAAAATGAAATTTCACCAAGAGAGATTGTACACTATTCTATTGCCGGAAAATATCAAATGCTTAGCTCGGAATTCATATTTTTATGCTCGAATTGTTGGAAGCGATCATAAGAGTGAGTACAGTTGCAAGCACCTTAATTTTGTGCCATGACTAGGGTAAAAGCGGTTCGGTTTGGTCCAATTTTTGTCAAATCGATTGGTTTCGGTTTCGATTTCGATTCGGTTCGATTTAGTGTAAAATTTCGGTTTAGCTCGATTTTTACACTACATGAAAATTTTGAAAACCGACCACATTACACCCCTAGCCATGACAGACATAAGGTGAAGCTTCTTGTTGACCCGTTTTCCTTAAATGGGGCAATTTTTACATATGTCCCATTTGTTTGGGAATGCATGAAATAGAATCACATTCAGTTTCACTCTCATTTTATAGCTGATTTTTTTTTTTTTTACGAAAACCAGCATCACGACAAAGAAAATATTTTTGCAGTGATTTAAGATCAATTACGAACTCTTACATGATAATTTTTTAAAAAAAGTATATACCAAATACTTGAATATATAAGAAAAAACAGTCCATCACCGAACCAATTCTTAGCCTTCCCAAACAACCCAATTACAATTTACAGTCACATCTTGAACCGTATTTTACATTAAAGGTGTTATGTAAGTCTCCTGAGAATACCATAACTGATTATTCAATTATGTGCTAATAAGATACAGTCTCCCAATTCTAGTACAGGGACAGTAGTTTTGAAGGAAAGCCAGAAGCAAAAGATACCAGCCAAAGAGAAGAACAAACACATGACAAACACTCTAATTGTGAGCCCCTTTTGAGTACTAAGATCCTACTTCAGAGAACAAAATGCGGTCAGTCTTCATCCCAGTTTCAACGGGCATAGAGTTACGGTCCTTTTGGAGGCTCAATCAAAGTTGTCTATTGGAATGGGAGTAATCTCATCAGCCACTGTAAAGCGTCCCACAGTACGAGCAAAAAACATCATTTGTTGCTCCAAAGTGAACTTTATATTCTCAGCCTGCGTGAAACAAACTTGATTTAGTGCAAGTCTCCCACAAGGTTGTTGAATTTGGTTTCGAGTCTCTTACGAACGTTTTGCAGTTTTCTGGACCCAAATTTTGATTACACAACTCCAGTGCCAATTTGTTTGTATGATACACAATACCAAATGACTACACTCAAAACATCTCCATTCTCCGATCATTAACATAAAACCCATTTTCTATAGAAATTAAGGCTCCGTTTGTTTGCGGATTTAGAGATGGAGCAGGACAAGGACAAGAAACAAGGAGGAAAACTATTTCCCTCCTGTTTTCCCTAGCGTTTTCCTCCATGCGCACATAACATCAAGAATTATTATTCTTTTTTACATAAATATAGTAAGAACTTGAGAAAGGAGGAGGGTAACTAAACCAGTAAACTAAACATATTTGCGTCTAATTTAAACCTATTTTCCTTTCTCTCCATTTTTGCTCATTGTTTTCCTTATTAACCAAACAAAGAAAAGATTTTTCTTTAATATTCTATTTTCCTTCCCCTCCCTAAATAAGGAACCAAACAGAGCCAAAAGCTCCACTGGTATTTGTAATTTCTTCCCAATTCAATCTGAAATAGTAAGACGAGTCATTAAAGAAACTTTTGAATCCAAGGTAAAATTGAGAATGAGAACTTGGCATGCCTACTATGTATGTGCAACTCTATAAAAATAATAGGGCAAATTACATTTCATACACTTACAGTTTGGGTGTGATTTCATTTTGGACCCAGGCTCCCAGCAATTTTGATTTTGTCACTTTGGTTCTTACAGTTTTAGTTTAGGTTCAATATATAGTCCATTCATCAATTTTTCTTACAACTTTTGACAGACTTAGGTTCAATATAGGTGTGTAAAGTGTAATTTCTGTAAGTAAATTTACCATTATGCCCCCTAATGATACCTCATGTGTTCATCCCATGAACTATTTCTGTCAAAAATTGTAGAAATTTTCATGAATGGACTACATTGAACCTAAATTGAAACTGCAAGGACCAAATTGACAAAATTGAAACGACATGGACCAAAATGACATCACATCCAAACTACAAGGGTGTAAAGTGTAATTTACCCAAAATAATAAATGACACATACCTTGCGAAATCCATGAGGCTCTCCTTCATATTCCACAAGAGCAACAGGTAACCCTTTGTTCTTCAAGGCCAGATAGATTTTACGAGCTTGCTCTGGCTGCACAACCTGTGAAAACACACACACACACACACACACACACACATGGTTAAAGACAATATGTACAGCAGATAGTTTTTGATCCTTCAGACATGAACTGCAAAAGGCTCATGACTTTTTGGACATCCTACAGAGGGTGTTGGAATGTCCCACATCGCCCATTTATGGCTCCTCTGTGCGGTTTATAAGGCTTTAGTCCCCCTCTCCTTAACACCTGGGTTTTAAGGAGTTGAATGGGCTGGGCCTTACAAGTGGTATCAGAGCTTGGTTGGGCTTGTCTTCCGGCGTGCCAAGTGTCCGGCTGCTGTGGTCCAGGGTATGCCGAGTTTCCGACTCCTGTGGTTCAGGGGGTGTGTTGGAATGTCCCACATCGCCCATTTATGGCCCCTCTGTGCGGTTTATAAGGCTTTAGTCCCCCTCTCCTTAATACCTGGGTTTTAAGGAGTTGAATGGGCTGGGCCTTACAAGGGAGGGTAGTCATGGAAGAAACAATTTATTTCCATTACCCTTTCCTCACCTCATCTAATTGGAACTAAGAGGCTTTTATTCTCAAACATTGAGCCAAACAATATTCATACACATCGACCATCGAGTCGAACAAAATTTATACATCAATCTCGTACCGATTGGAAACACACACACACACACACACACATATATATATATACATATAGCAAGAATCTGTGGAGCTGCATACCTTGTCTTCCAATCCTTGGAACAAAATTATGGGGCAAGAGAACTTATCAACGAAGTTGATGGGAGACCTCTCAAATAAAGCTTCTACACTCCCTGCAATTAAAGGAAAGAAATGAGTTACCAGTGTAATAAACAGAATAACCACTAAATCAATCCACTTGGTTTTTATATTTACCAACAAGATTATCGATATAATGGGATTCAAATTTGTGCATGTGTGCACTCAAACTTTTCAAATCAGCTATCTGTCAGTCAAAAAACAACAGATATTTGTTAGGAATTCCATCTTTTGCAAAGAAAATTGAAGACGAGAAAAAAATTGGAGAGAAATTTTTGCGGAGGAAAATAACTCACACCAAACAAGGAAGCTCCAGCCTTGAATGTATCTCTAAAAGCAAGAGAAGCCAATGTTGTATAACCACCAGCCGAGCACCCAGATATGCAAACACGCTCACCATCCACTTTTCCCTTGTCCACCTTTTATTATAAGTTTATTCAATTAGACTATGTAACGTACAAATGGAAAGAAAAACCAAAAAGTTCAACACGAAGGGAAAAGGGAAAAATTATTTGAGTTACCAAAAATTTTGTACAGCGGCAACAATCATTAACATTGTTGGAATAAAAGAGTATATTACGGGATTTTTATTCTAATAATTATGGGTCATGTTGACCAATCTTTATTTCCTTGTTTATTTTTATTCTCTTTCCTTTTCTCTATAATCCTTGTAATCTATATAACATTAGGATGTACATAATAAAATTATCTCTTCTTCTAAACTCTATTTGGTATCAGAGCCGATACATCTAACCCTAACCCCAACCACCACCTACATCACCGCCGCTACTGTCACATCACCACCACCACCTCCGGCGCACCACCCTTTCCTTCACCCTTCGCCCCACCTCCACCAGGCTCGCCTCCTAGCACCGCACCCCTCCTCTACCTGTTGCGGCACAGCCGCAGATCACAGAGCCCCGCGGCTCTGTTTTTTTGCCCTTGTTGGGCACCTTTTTCACTTGTGATGGTTTAGAGCCTCTTTGTGCACTTTGTTTTTTGTTTGGGTAAGCCGAGTGTCCGGCTGCCCCGTTGTTATTTAGCCGAGTGTCCGGCTGTGTCTGTTTTTTCGTGGATTGTTCTTCATACAGTCTTGTGTCACCATGACGAATACTAGTAAGGATATTATTGCTGCGACTCCTCGCCAAGATTCTTCTCTTTCCCACACTACATTGGCACCACGTGTTACCAGTGTATTGTTAACTGGGAAAAATTTTCATGCCTGGTCAAATTCTCTTCGCCTCTTTCTTGGAGGCAAACGCAAGATTGGGTGGTTACTTGGTAAGGAAAAGTCACCTGGGGAATCCGATCCTAAGTATGAAGAATGGTATACCGATAATTGTATTATCTTGGGATGGATGTTTAACTCAATGGAAGAACGAGTTTACCATATGTTCATGTACCACCGTAATGTTTTGATCTCTGGACTGCCCTAAATAAAATGTATGCACATGCTCATAGTGATTCTCGGGTTTTTGAGCTCTATCAGGATATTTCTCATGCTTCGCAATCTACCTTGGGCCTCTCTGTTGCGGATTACTTTGGGTACTTACAGACTCGCTGGGAGGAGCTCTCTCAGTATGAGCCCATTACTGATTTTCCTAATGATGGGGCAGTTGAGACCAAGCGCTTGGATCGCCGTCATACCTACCAGTTTTTGATGGGCCTAAAGCCAGAGTTTGAGGCTCTTCGCACCCAGATCCTTAATACTGTCCCTCTACCCTCTTTATTTTAGGCTTTCGCAACTGTTGAGGGTGATGAGAGACGACGTCGCATTTCATCTAGTTCTTCTGTTATCGGGTCGGCCTCATCTGCCCCTGTTCCGGATCAGATGGCATTTGCTGCTCCTTCGGGCCCTCGTCCTCCGGGTTCTTCACGTTTCTTTTGCCAGCACTGTCGTAAGCCAGGTCATACCATTGATCGCTGCTTTGATCTTCACCCAGAGTTGAAACAACAATTTGCTAGGAGTAGGCCCCTTGTTGGTCGTGGGAGAGGTGCTCCCCGTACGGGTGCTGTGGTTGAAGTCACGCCACCTTCACCGGATTTTGGACAACTTCAGTCACAGATTGCACAGTTGCAGTCTCACTTAGGCCTGGGGGCTTCTTCCTCTTCTTCCGGCCCCACTGCTGCTATTGCCACAGGTACCCCTACTGCTCTTCATGGTAAGTCCACTCACCCCACCTGGATTCTGGATTCTGGTGCCAATAATCATATGACTGGTGAGTCCTCTGTTTTTACTTCTCCTTTTACCTCTATCAATCAGTCGGTATGTATTGCTGATGGGTCTTTTGTTCCCGTTCATAGTCAGGGTGATGTTTATTTATCCCCCAATATTACTCTTTCATCTGTCTACTATGTTCCCAACTTTGCCTATAATCTTCTTTCAGTTAATCGTCTTGTCAAAGATCACAATTGTGCTGTTGTGTTCTTACCTGGTTGTTGTTATTTGCAGGACCTGACTTCGAAGAAGATTTTTGGCAGGGGGCATGAGCGTGACGGTCTATACTACTTTGGTGCTCCTTCATTTTCTGGGATGCAAGCTACTAGTTTACCTGTTCCTATTAATTCTGTCTTACCGAATTCTAATACCTATGTTTTTAGTCTTAAAACTTTAGATTTGTGGCATGCTCGTCTAGGCCATGCAAACTTTCAATACTTGTGTTGGTTATTTCCTCCTTTGAATAAAGCTTGCAAGGATTTTCATTTTAATTGTGTGGTTTGTGAATTGTCTAAACATACTCGCACTTCCTATATTCCACGCATGCATAGAGCACCTAGTGCCTTTGATCTCATTCACTCAGATGTTTGGGGTCCTTCGCCTGTCACGGCCTTGTCCCAACACCGTTATTATGTCACGTTTATCGATGATTACACTCGCTGTACTTGGACTTATCTTATGAAGAAAAAATCTGAGGTTTTCACACACTTTAGAACTTTTCTGCAAATGATTAAAACTCAGTTTCATACCGTTGTGCGTAATATACGGTCGGATAATGGTCGTGAGTATATCACTGATGAGTTTAGGGCTGCTCTTAATAAAGATTGAATTCTTCAACAACTTACCTGTCCCTACACTCCTGAACAAAATGGTGTGGCGGAACGAAAAAATCGTCACATCATGTCTGTAGTCCGATGCCTCTTATGTGGTATGAATGTTCCGAAATATTTTTGGCATATAGCCGTTCTCACTGCCACTTATCTTATTAACCGTACTCCCAGTCGTGTCCTTCACGGAAAGGCACCTCTCCACTATCTTAAGCCTGATGTCACTCTCTTTCCTATTTTACCACGTGTGTTTGGATGTACATGTTTTGTTCAAAATAGGAGTCCTACTCGGACAAAACTTGATAATAAGTCTGTTCGCTGTGTGTTCTTGGGTTACTCTTCCATGTCGAAGGGGTATCGTTGTTATGATCCAGTTACCCGCCATTTATATCATTCTTTGGATGTCACATTTTTGGAAACTATTCCTTTTTTCTCAGGTTCTTCTTCTGTAGGGCAGGCACCGGTGGAGCAAATTGTAATCGATGAGCCAATTGTGACTGATGAGTCTATTTTACCCCGTCCTGTACCTATTCTAGACTCCACCAGTGACTCACTGCCTCCAGTTATCACCAGTGAGCCCTCACAGGTTTACTCTCGCCGCCCACGCTCCTCTGATCCCCTGCCATCGTCTTCTCCGGATTCAGGTATCCCTTCGTCTTTATCTCCTGTTGTTCCTCCTGAAATTGTTTCTTCCCGTTATCCGACTCGTGTTCGTCGCCCACCTGCTCGTTTCCTTTTGTCTGATAGTACTAACCATCCTATTTCTAAGTATGTTTCCTATCAGGGTTTATCTTCTTCTTATCAGGCATTCCTTAGTCATGTGGATTCGGTCTCCATTCCTCGTTCTGTTCATGAGGCTCTCCAGAATCCTAAGTGGGTGGCTGCTATGAAAACAGAAATGGATGCTCTTCAGGGTAATCAGACTTGGGAGCTTGTTCCTCTTCCCGCAGGCGAGCGCACGGTTGGGTGTAAATGGGTTTTTAGCCTGAAGTATTTGGCCGATGGAACTATTGACCGTTATAAGGCTCGTTTGGTTGCTAAAGGCTTTACTCAAATCCCTGGTAAAGACTTTGGTGCCACTTTTGCTCCTGTGGCCAAGCTAACTACTGTTCGCCTTCTGGTCTCTTTAGCTGCATCTCATTCCTGGCCACTTCACCAACTCGATGTTAAGAATGCTTTTCTTAATGGTGACTTGACTGAGACTATTTATATGGATCCCCCACCAGGCTTTCGGGCTCAGGGGGAGTGTTCTGGGAAGGTTTGTCGCCTCCGCAAGTCTCTCTATGGCCTAAAGCAATCTCCTCGTGCTTGGTTCAGTCGTTTCAGTGATGTTATCCTTGGTATGGGGTTTATTCGATGTCATTCAGATCACACATGTTTTATTCGTCGCCAGTCTCAGGGAAGATGTATTATTGTCTCAGTATATGTGGATGATATTATTATTACTGGAAATGATACATCTGGTATTGTTCAAGTGAAGAGTGATCTTGGTACGTCATTTGATGTTAAGGATTTGGGACCTCTTCGTTACTTCCTTGGTATTGAGGTTGCTAGGTCCCGTCAGGGTATCTCCTTGTCGCAGAGAAAGTACTCTCTTGATCTTCTCCAGGACACGAGAATGCTTGGGTGTCGGCCTGCCTCCTCGCCTATGGATCCAAACCTTAAGTTAACTTCCGAGATGGGAGAATTGTTGCCCGATCCGTCTATATATCAGCGTCTTGTGGGCCGTCTCATCTATCTGACGAACACAAGACCGGATCTTACTTTTGCTGTCAGTGTTGTGAGCCAATTTATGCATTCCCCGCGTACCTCTCATTTGGATGCTGTTTACCATATCCTTCGATATCTCAAGACTTGTCCTGGTCTTGGGCTTTTCTTCAAAGCAGGAACACAGTCAGGTCTCTCCTGCTTTACAGATGCAGATTATGCGGGTTCTAGGAGTGACAGGCGCTCTACCTCTGGTTTGTGTACCTTTTATGGTTGTCATCTTATATCTTGGAAGAGTAAGAAGCAAGCGGTTGTTTCTCGTTCCTTTGCTGAGGCTGAGTATCGTGCTATGGCTCAGGGCACATGTGAACTGTTATGGCTTCGATCTCTTCTAAGTGAGTTGGGTTTTCCAGTTACGGGATCATCTACATTGTTTTGTGATAATAAATCTGCCATTATGTTGTCCTCGGATTCTGTTCTTCATGAGAGGATTAAGCATGTAGAGGTTGATATCCACTTCATTCAGGAGAAGGTTCAGTCTGGTGTTATTGTACCAAGCTTTGTTCCCTCGTCAGAACAAACTGCGGATATGTTTACCAAGTCTGTTGGACCAACGCTTCTTCGATCTTCTCTGTGCAAGCTTGGGCTCGTCGATGTCTTCGCTCCAGCTTGAGGGGGAGTGTTGGAATAAAAGAGTATATTACGGGATTTTTATTCTAATAATTATGGGTCATGTTGACCAATCTTTATTTCCTTGTTTATTTTTATTCTCTTTCCTTTTCTCTATAATCCTTGTAATCTATATAACATTAGGATGTACATAATAAAATTATCTCTTCTTCTAAACTCTATTATAAGTTTATTCAAGAAAATACTTTTGCTCACCCAAAATTTGGTACACCAATGCTCACCCAAGCATCCCATTGGCCAATGTAGTGGGGCCCATGATTAAACAATATTAAACAACATTTGTTTAATCATGGGCCCCACTGCATTGGCCAATGGGATGCTTGGGTGAGCATTGGTGTACCAAATTTTGGGTGAGCAAAAATGCTCTCTTTATTCAATTAGACTATGTAACGTACAAATGGAAAGAAAAACCAAAAAGTTCAACACGAAGGGAAAAGGGAAAAATTATTTGAGTTACCAAAAATTTTGTACAGCGGCAACAATCATTAACATCAACAATTCCCCAAGACCCTAAAAGCCGTTCTCGAAATTCCCTGCCATAACCTTCAAGTCAAATAAATATTTCATTCAGAACAAATATAAATTCGAAATAGATGACATTTTGAAGTATTTAGCTTGTGACTAATAATATTACAGAAAGAGGATAACATAAGATAGGTAAGCAGATGTGACACCAATGCAAGGTTGTGTTCAAACATTCCTATAAATGGAAAAAGAAGAATCCAGCTTAATTTGATAGATCTGAAAAAAAAATGGTTTCAATCTGACCACTAACCAGAACTTCCTCCATAGTTAACATCCACAAATGCCCAGCCTCGGCTAGTCCAATACTGGATAGCAAGATTTAAGGTTCCATGTGCTTCATCTGTTGGCCCTCCTGAAATATATATAAATAAAAAGTAATGAATGATTTACACCAGAGGTTAGAGTGTATCGTGTTGATTTTCAGTACAACAATCATCTGAATTCAACTTTCCATTTTCCGAGCTGCAATTAATAGTCAGTGAACGGGAAACATAGTTCATGTGAGGAAAGTACGAGTCAAGCACTCCAAACTGAAGCAAACACTTGCGTAAAATTCTTTAGGTGCATTTCGTCCAATTCTGGGATGTTATTGGCCCACTTGCACTTGTACAAGTTTTTCTACCTGGCATGTATGAGACACGTACGTTGACCAGTCACATCTTGGAACAGTATGAAATGTAGACAAGGAAAATTACTAAATTACTGTCCCAAATTGAAGATGTAAAGAAACAGACGTGGCATAAACATACCATGGCTTTCCAATAACAATGGAGGCTTTTCTTCCTGGCGAGCCTTATAATTGGGGTTGCACGGTGGATAAAAATATGCATAGGCATTTCCCCCAGAAATATCTGTTGGAAATTCTATTAACTGCGGCAAACTAAAATATGATTTGTACTTTCCACTGTCTGAAGAAGAAGACCAAATAATCTGAAAATCAACTGCTTTTGACTTGTGATCATCTAAAACAACCTGCTAAAGCAGAATCGAGTACATGAAGTATAAGACAAAAACAAAGGTATATTAGATACAAAATATTGACATTTCTCCATTTGTTGCTGCCAATGAATAGGAGATCAAAAAGAATACATATAAATGAGACGCGGTCACACAACACCTTTGCTAGTGACATTGGCTGGATTGCAGATGCTCCCTCAATGTATAGAGAATGGCCTCTCGAAATCTGATAAAAAATATCATTATGTTTAATAACAACGTCAAACTTCACATAACCTTTTCACTTCCAACTTCTAAGCCCTAAAAAAAAAAAAAGAAAGAAAAAAAATAGTAACTGAGGAGGTGGGAATTGAATGATTCTTAACCTACAATATTGGATATATAAGTGAAAGAAACATCAACTGCTGACAAAGAGTTCTGAAAGTCATCTATAACACCCAGATATGACCTTCCATTATGCCTGCATACCATCCATAAGGACCCCATTTAAAACAAAAAATTTAAATGAGCAAACAGTTGCAAATAGCTATTGTGGAGAGAGACCTGTAACTACAGGCAAGTACGTTATAGTGTTCATTGCTCTGAATGAAATCATAGGAACTGCTTCCAAAAACCCACATTGGTCTTGAGAACTCCGCATTCAAAGAATAAACTGCTTGGACTTCATTTTTGTGTTCAATCTGTTTACAACGATAATAATATAATATGGTCAAAAACTAAAGCATGCCGTCTAATACCATCTAACATTCTTGTTGCACATAACCAATGAATGGAAAAATAGAGTAATCATTCTATAAAAGGAAGACAAAAGTTTCACCCATTTATAGATATTCCAGTAACCCTTAATTCTGTCCGTAATGAAAAATAGCTCCCCTGCATAAACCCAATCATTATGGACTTGTCCGGGGCTCAGCATTGGTGTTGAACTGAGAAGTTATTGAAACATGCTTACCTTTGGAGGACCATTTAGGTTCAGTTGGAGATTCAACCATTGAAGGATCACCACCAGCAATACAGATGCTCTTGTGGATATCTCTAAGTAAACAATATAGAGCGTACTTCAGAAAACATGAATCAGAATTGGGATCATTGGTTCCAGTAATGCATCAAACTTACTGTGAATGCTTAGAAGAAAAAAATATGATGAACCCAAGCACCAATTCAAGAACCACGCCCCAAACTACCCCATCCGTACATCCGACAACCAAACATCCAAACACCAAATAAAAGAAGGCAAAATAGAACGACATCTGTTAGTTTCTTCTAGAGGAGGTATTTATTTATTTTTAATTTTTTTGAGGAAGTAGTGGAGGTGTTTTTAAATGGAAAGATTTTGAGAACCTTTTTAAGATGCTAGAGAAGCATATGCTCCGAAATAACAACCGTAAGTTTGAAAAACTTGACATGTCAACCCACCAGTCAAACTTATTAAGTTGGGTTTTGAACCAAAGGACTTTGTAAATACTAATAATATTTTCTACTTACACGTAGCACATATCTGTCATGTCACCAGCCAATAGATTTAGAGAATAGAGATTTGAAAAGAAAAAAAAAACACCATGTACATCTCCAAGAAAGTTAAAGGGGAAATAAACATGGAATAACACAGGGTTCAAACAAAATTACAGATCCTGGAAAAAACTTGATTTTGTACATGTCACTATTCACATAGGCAATTGTACTCTTATAATGCCGAAAATAGGCGAAGGAAAACAGTGGCTCAAATCTACTCACCCACTCTCTGAAATATAGCCAACCCACAGTTCGGCTTTGTCCCAATGCATGTTTGGGTGACTCCATTCAATCCATGCTATTCGCTCCCCTTTCGAGTCCACACGTGGGTATGCATAGAAATCCTTTCCACTAACCAATACCTTTGGTTCTGAATTTCAAAATTCTCATAGACCCATGCAAACCAACAAGAGTCAATACATATGGTCACATAGCAGTTCAAGTAAATAGAAATCAATATGTTATGGCATCTGAACAAAACCATTTACCTTGTATATTCTCGTCACTAAGACCAATGGCTACAATTTCTGTGACTGGTTGTCCACTACTAACACGATGATCTACCCCATGGTAAAATATACAGCAAAATCAAAGAACAAAACTAATAAGGAACATAAATATTACAAGTAGAAGTTGCCAAAAAAAAAAAAAAAATACAATGCACTATGGTGTTCGTCAGCACTTAGAGATATACCTTCCCTTACAACAACATATCGGTTAAAATGTGAATCAAACACCCCATCAGCATACCGGACAATTGGGCCACCATAATCTGGACTGAGTGGCACAGGAGTGGAATCTGAAATTGACCAGTGGGCTATCAATAAATAAACATCAAGCATATGCTACATTTGACCAAATTAATTTTTTCCTAAATGCATATACACAGAGACATATATGCGTACATGACAATTGACATATATCAGAGTGATTCTAATAAGGGATCCCTCGTTACAAGAAAGTGAGGACCTCATTTAATACTTGCAGTAAAAGTGAAATTCACTATGCGATAAATAAGCTCTAACGGCTAGGATTAGAAGTCATTTTCTTAAAATGAGGGATCCGCTTGTATATCCGAATTTCAATAATAATGACCCAAGAACACAAAACCAACGTAAACCCAATACAAATACAGTTCTTCCTCTCTTTTTTGCCCTTACTTTTATTGGCAATAGAAAAGCCTATCAAAGTTTCAGTACATTTTATCAACTTCTGAAATGGGAAAGTTCCATTTTTTTTATTATGGAAAAGTGAAAACTAACCTTTAGAGCTAATAAACTGTTTGTACAACCTTTGATCATCACAATTAGAGAAAACAAGCAAGTCCCCAGAAACCCGGAAAGCCCCACCACCATACTCTTGAACCGTTGTCCTTACAGAGAACCCTTTTGGAGTAATATCAGTAGCTTCATCTCCTGCTTTCTCTGGTTCTCTAACAAGTACCGCTCGCCTAAAAAAACATGCGAAATATATAAACATATATAAAATATACAACAGAGACAATTTTAGAGAAGACTGCAAATGAAAAGGAATTATAGTTATTTGCCCGGATTCGGAAGGGCGAGACTCGAGCCAGATGAGGCGACCATGGGCGTCGAGGGCGAACCCCTCCAAGCGCTTCTCGGAACCCGAGACAAGGTCTCCGGTGATCGGAGACTTCCATGAACCGTACGGAGCAGTGGTTTTATCTCGTGGAGCTGAAGCCATTTTCTCCGCTGATGTGAGCTGACTTCGGCTTCAGGGTGGTTCGATTCTCTTTGACTGCCAATATTTAGATAATAAAGAATTGGATTTACTTATAATTAAGTACTATAATTAATTAGTTAGTATGTTTTATGTAAGGGGCAATTAGTGATAAATTTAAACCAGAGAAAGTTTAGTGGTGTAAGGGTAAGTAGAAAAAGTTTTTAGTCATAATACCATTCTCCTTCAATTGTCTAAATTATCCTCACAATTCCAAAAAGTTTCAATCTCTGCACCTCCGGCGAGCTAGGCAAGCTCAACTGAGCTCCGACGACCTTGCCTGAGATCGTCTGACCTCCGGTGAGCACCACCACCACCATACCATACCTCCAGCGATGACCACCACCACCACCACTCCCGATCTCTGCCGATAACCACCACAACCTCACTTGACCTCCGATGGCTACCACCACGACATCACCTGATCGATCTCTTCACAACCAAACCACCACATCAACATGCAATGATCACAAAACAAGTTTATGAAATTTCATTTCTCATAACACGGAAAAAAAGTTGTGAAATTTATCAAAAAAAAGTTGTGAAATTTCACAAAGTTTGTGAAAATGCTCGCTGCACTGTCTCATGGTCAAGCGATGGCCGTGTATCTGCTCGTGGTGGTCCCGGTAGTGGTAGATCTGGTTGTAGTAGTGGTGGATCTGGAATTAATGGTGTTCGGAGGAGACAGATCTTGACAGATCTGGTTGTGCAATTTGTCAAAAAAAGTTGTGAATATTATCAAAAATTTTTTTTGTTAAATTTCAAGCCAAACAAACCATTAATTCAACTCATATAGGAAGAAATCCAGTACTCACGAGCAAAAAATAGTATCAATAACAAGAGTTTCAGACTTGAAATATGTGCATACATATGTGTGTGTGGTGTGTACATATATATATATATATATATATATAGAGAGAGAGAGAGAGAGAGAGAGAGAGAGGAGAGTGATGTGGCTTCCTACTGCAAAACCTCTTACAAAGTTCTTCTCTCAAATGCTTGTTAAGTAGTCAGTGTCTCCTTTCTTCCAACTACAGTATCTTATTTTTCTCTTTTGCATTTACTAGACAAAAAAGCTTGAAAGACTCATCAATGGCGGCCATATAGACGCGGCAATGGCTTTCGCTTTAGGTGAGCACGGAAAGAATATGGTGATAGTCGTCGGAGATGATGATGGTCACTGGTGGTCTCACCTCTAGTTCTCGGTGGTCGGGGACGACGGTGGTTGGTGGTCGGAGATGATGATGGCTGGTGGTCTCTCTCTCTCTCTCTCTCTCTCTCTCTCTCTCTCTCTCTATAACTACTAACCAGTAAGGGGTATGAAGGGTGTAATGGTCACAAATTATGATATTATATGGGTCAAAAGACTTATGTTTATTAATGTCTACTAATCATGGACTTATTCCCAAATATTTTTCCCTTGTGTCTTATAACCAAATCATTTTCCTAATTTGGTATTTAATACCAAATTTCTATTTATGTAATACAAACAATAAATAATCCAACATTTAAATTTTAAAAAAATTAATATTTCATAATATTATAAATTTGGTCATGTAGCCATAAGGACTTTCTCCTTTCTTAGTACAACAATAGATCCGTGTCTCCCAAATTTGTGTAGCAATTGATCATTTCATCCACTTAATTACCATTTTTATAGACATATTTATCCTTAGATATGCAGAGAGACTATATCTATATATATATATATATACAGGGCTATACATATTTATCCACATTTATGTCATTAAATGGGTCAAAATCTGTTATGAAATGTGAACCATATCAGCTTGTTTAGTTATGTTGTTCCCATGATTTAAGCTATTTTAAAACCCTTAAGTCTCGTTTGGCAGGCCGGATAAAATTATAGGATAAGACAGGATAAGATAAGATCGAATAGGATAGTAACCATGTCGGATAAACTATTATATTGTCTTGTGTTTGGAACGTGCTGGATAAAACTGTCGGATAAGCTGTTGTATCCCAATTATGTGTTTGGGCATGCCTAGACATAAGTTCCGAATAAAAACTAAATTGTTGCTTTTTAACAATATAATAAAAAAAAAATTTTGAAAAAAAAGAAAGAAAGCAAATCTGGGGAAAAAAAGATCTGAGATTTTCTTTAAAAAAAAAAAGCAAATCTAAAAAAAAAATAGAGAGATTTGAAAGGTAAAAAAAAAGAGAGAGAGAGAATTTTTTTAAAAATAGATCTGAAAAAAAATAATAAAAAAAAAAGTTGCAAAAGAAATTTGAAATAAAATAAAATAAATAATAATAATCTAGGAAAAAAATTTAAAAAAAAAAAAAAAAAATTGTCCCAAAAGTTATCCCAAACTCCCTTATCCCACCTAATAACACCCTCCCCATGGTATTGAGTTATCCCATACTCAATGGGATAAAAAGCCTCATTGGGATAAAATATTTCTATGGATTGCAGTACCAAACACAAGATAGGATAAAAGTTATCATATCATGAGCTCTTATCCCGCCTGCCAAACATGACCTTAGTGATTACAAACAACCTATCTACACAAATCAAGGAAGGTTGTTTTTGTTTGAATCTTGACATTGTATATTGCAGCAGCGAATTGTTCATAACTTCAAGAATAATGTTATGCTTCCCAAATTCAAATCACAAATCTCAAAGTGGCACGAATTCAATATCCAATGGACTTATTCATGATTACTATGGAGTCACTTCAACATCTCCAATCAAAATCCAGTGGACCCATTGCCACATCATTTGGGATTGAGATTGGGATTGAGATTTGGGATTTGGGTGGCAGTGGGTCCAAGTCTAATACAGTGAAACCAGTTGAATTTTGATTGGAAGTTATTGTGGATATCGCAATTTTTCCTACCCACACCTTTTCTTTTAAAGTTCTTTTAAATTTCAAATTCAAAACAAATGAGTCGCCACTTAATTTTTAAAAGGAAAATTAAGAAACCATTTTAAAGCAACTGATCTTTTGCGAAACCAAAGATTAACTAGGTCCGGGGATTATGGAATGAGAAGGGAAGGAGCCCATCGGACTAAAACACCCCTTCTCATCCTATCTCGCGATAGGCCTCTACTTAACAACCTTTTAATTGAATTATTAATTTAAATGTGCCCTCAAATAATACATATGTATAAAATATACATTACAAAAGCATGTCTAAAGGGTGTAAGATTGCAAGTGATAAAATATCATTCAAAAGCTACGTAATTCAGGTAGCAAGCAATATGATATGCAAATAGGGAACTAGAGAACTTACCCGGGATCCGGCCGCGAACATTTAAACGTGCAAATGTATGCAAATAGATAAAACCTAGGAAAAGAGTCTCTAATCCATATATACAAGTAAAGCAAAACCTAATTCTAAGGTGTCGCGCATTAAGTTGAAAAATCGATAAAATAAAAATAAACTAAAGAGGAGTTCAAGAAATCATACCTTAATAGCGCTACAAAACAAAGGGTTAGTCCACATGATATACAATATATAAAGTTGGATCTTAAATAACAATCCTAAACTTCTAGCTTAAATCTATCAAATGTAATTAAATCTAAAGCAAACAAATCCTAATTACAAGCATCAAGCCACATGGATGAATATGTTCATGAACAAGAATAAATTATGAAATAATCAGTGATTTAAATCACTTAAATTTTGAATTCAAGCTTAACTAATCATTATTAAAACATAGTTTGAGCCCTAGGTCATAGAAAAGTCATTTGGACCATTATTTACAAAGTTGGTCAAATATGTCTTAAAATTCTAAAAATAGCAGATAGCAGACCAGAACTTTAACAAAATAAAAAGCATGCTTCACATGGTTTGATCTTGATGAATTTTGGACACAAGATGACTCTGTGAGTCTAGTTTCCAAATCAAAAAGAAAATCACAGTTTCAACGGTTAGATCTCTGGGAAAAGGACAAACACCAAACATCACTCAGAGATGTACAACTCTTTGTCCAGAGATTTTGTTTGATTTTTTAAAAATAGAAAAAAGATCATAAATGCTTTGTTCTTTTTAGGGTGACTTCCTAACACATTAATATACTTAGGAAAAATTATTTTGGGTCACAAATACTTTATTAAGGTTCTGATTTACTTATTTCAAAATAGTGTTATTGTTCTAAAACTCTGGACAGATTGTAGTGACCTTATAAAACTCATGACCAAGCCACTTAAACATGAAATCTCCTTAAAACAAAAATTACAGTGGTAAAACATTGTGTTATTGACACTTTCCCGTTCGTTTCATTCATTTTCAACGGTCTGATTTCGAACTAAAAATCTTTGATCAAAACCGGTTTATGAACCCACTGTTTCATTGTCAAGTTCAACTTTTATTTGTTAACTTCAACTATTAAACCATGAAGTTGGACTTAAACTAAACCATTTTCTCCTACCATTTGATGGTCATTGGAGGCTAAAGACCTTTATATTTGTAGATTTCAAATGAAGTATGAATGGACTTCATGAAATCTCAAGATAATGAAAACAACTGCCGTGTGCCGGTCCGGCATTCAGTAAATGCCGTTCGGCACTCTGTGACTGCCGTTCGGCACTCACTGAGTGCCGCAAACAACTGTCGTGTGCCGGTTTCTGTTGAACTTCCCCTTTTTAGGTCTTTTCTTTTCTCCTTTTTCTTAAAAAAAAAACTTATTTTCGAAGATCTTTTCCAAAAGTGATGTTTTATACCTGAATTCTCCTAAACACCTGGTATTTCATTCTGTGAAAATTTTACCGCGTTTGGAGGACTTTCGGAAGAGCTTGGAATACTTGGAATCTTTCGGTCCTTGTCATCATTGGATATGGAGGTGACACTCTCCTTAATTCGACGTTTAGTCAAAATCGGGGTGTCTACAGTTTGCCCCTCTTCGACGGAGCTTGTGAGGCAACGCGAACCGCAAGCGAACGTCGAAGCCTGTGTGAAGACAGGCTTTTGACCAAACTGTCGGATTAAAGGGAAAAACAAAACGCTTTGCAAAAGGAAGCGAGCGCGCAGAGGAATTCTAATTGGTCGTGCTCCATGATGAGCTGCCTACGTATCCCATCAGGAATCAGACCAAAGCGTAGTTCGGGCAAGGGTTAAACATACACAAGCGCAAATAGTCATACGGATGAATGCACCTATCTTATCGTGATGCACGTGCTTAAGCAATCTCGTGCTCCATTTAATGTCTCAGCAATATGTTGTTCTTTCAAAAATGCACCCTATGCCATTCTACTTATGATGTCATTTTATTCTGGGAAAGTCACAACCGTCATAGAAGCGCTTCCTATGCTTAATCCCCCGACATTCTTTAAGAGTCATTTAATCGACTGAGATGCGCTTCGCGCCTTATACTCCAGTGTCAAATCAGGTAGCACGCTGAAAGACTGAGATGCGCTTTGCGTCTTATACTCCGGTGTCTTTTGAGGATCATCTGATCGACTGAGATACGCTTTGCGTCTTAGACTCCGGTGCCGAATAAAAAAAAATGTGCTGAAAGACTGAGATGCGCTTTGCGTCTTATACTCTGGTGTCTTTTGAGGATCATCTGATCGACTAAGATGCGCTTTACGTCTTAGACTCTGGTGCCGAATCAGGAAATGTGATGAAAGACTGAGATGCGCTTTGCGTCTTATACTCCGGTGTCTTTTGAGGATCATCTGATCGACTGAGATGCGCTTTGCGTCTTATACTCCGGTGCCGAATCAGGAAGCACGCTGACAGACTGAGATGCCCTTTGCGCCTTATACTCCAGTGTCGAAGTGAGTTTACTCTGAAAAATCTCTAGCCCTTCGGCCCCGTCGGATATAAAAATAATCCGCAGCCCATCGGCCTCATCGGATATGCTTTCTCACAATGATCTGCAGCCCTTCGGCCTCGTCGAATATGTTTGCTCTGAATTCGGGGTTAATCAGACTCAATTTCAATTTTCAAAACTTAGAGTCGAACAGACTCAAATTCATTTTATTTTTCAAAACCTGGAGTCGGACAGACTCAAATTTATTTTATTGGGAGTCAACCAGACTTAGCTCAATTCAAAATTTGGAGTCAGTCAGACTCGAATCAGTTCAAAAAAATCTGGAGTCCTTCAGGCTTAATTTGATTTTCTAAAATCGAGAGTCTATTAGACTCAACAAATTCCCTTCTTAGTAAAATAAATCTCATTCCATTTGCTTTCAGAAATTCGGAGTCTAGTACTTCAGACTCAAATTATTTCAAATTTCTACATCGGGAGTCCGATGGGCTTAAATTATTTCAAATATCTAAAGTCGGGGGTCCAATGGACTCAAATCCACTTCAATTTCCATAATCGAGAATCAGTTAGACTCAATTTAATTCAATTTTCCAAAATTGGCAGTCAATCGAGCTTAATAATAAATTTTTCAAAATTTCGATCAGGAGTCAGTCAGACTCAAATAAACTCAATTTCACCAAGTCCAAAGTCGATTCGACTCAATTTGAGTTCAAATTTAAATGATAAATTAGAAGTCGGCTAGACTTCGACTTAATTCTGAAATCAGGAATTAGCCAGACTCAAACAAACCCGGTTTCACCAAGTCCAGAGTCAATTTGACTCAAATCAAATTTAAATTCAAATCCTAAATCAGGAGTCAATCAGACTTGATTCAATGCCTACTTCGCAAAATCGGACAAAACCAGGAGTCAATCGGACTCAAAGAAATTTAGATTCACAAAATTGGACTTAAAGAATTTCTATTTCACAAAAGAATTTTTACAAAATTGGGAGTCAATCGAACTCAAAGAATTTCTATTTCACAAGATTGGGAGTCAACCAGACTCAAAAGAGTTTCTAATTTCCAATAACATGAGCCTATCAGACTCGAAAGAATTCCCGATTTCAAACCATGAGTCAATCATGCTCAAAAGAATTTCTAATTTCAAAGTCGAAGTCAAACAGACTCGAATCGGATTCTATTTCACAACAACGAGAGTCAATCAGACTCAAATCTAAAATTGGGAGTCGATCAGACTCAAAGAATTTCAAATTAAAAAACGGAGTCAATTAGACTCAATTCTATTCAAAACTCTAAAATTTGGAGTCAATCAGACTCAAATGAATTTTCTCAATTCAATTCAATTTCTAAACTCGGGTGCTAAGTTAGACTTTCATGAATCGGGAGTTAGACGGACTTAATGATTTTAATTTCCGCAATTGGGAACCAATCAGTTTTCAACTTAATTTAACATTAAAATCTAGCGATAGTTAGATCCATTTTAGCCCAAACTTTCGAAAGTTCGGAGTCGGTTAGACTCAAAGAATTCAATTCCAACAAAATTCGGAGTTAAGCAGACTCACAAATTAAAAGGGAGTCACGTGGACCCAAAAATTCAATTTTCTTATACAAGGAGTCAATAGATTCACATTTTAAAACAAAAGAGTCATTCGGATCCATGGACCCACATTTCTACAATAACGGAGTCACTGGGACTCAAAAACTCGTATTTTACAACCACGGAGTCATCCGGGCTGAAAATTTGCATTTTTCGACAACAGAGTCACTCAGACTCAATGAAATTCACGGAGTCATACGGACTCAAAGAATTTCTTATTTCAAAATCGGGGTTTAACATTTCAAATTTTCTTAATCAGAATCAATTTTGACTCAACAAGAATCTCAAACCTCAAAATTGGAGTCAAATCGCCTCAACAAAAATTCCAATTTTTAAAATCGGGAGTCGTGCGGACTAAAAACATTATTTCATATAATCGGAGTCATGCGAACTCAAAGCTTATATTTCATACTAACGGAGCCAAGTGGATTCAAGAATTCATATTTTACGTAGACTCAAAAATTCATATGCAGACTCAAAATTTCATATTTCACAAAGACGGGGTCACGTGGACTTGAAATTTCATTTCTTTATTCGAACAAAGTCATACAGACTCAACCAATTCACTTTTTACACAAACAGAGTCATACAGACCCAACAAACTTTACTTTTATACAAATGGAGTCACACAGACTTAAAGAATTAGTTTTACAAAGATGGGAAGCCCTCAGACTCAAAGAATCGATTTTACAAAAATGGGGAGTCCACGGACTCAAAGAATTGATTTTACGAAACGGGGAGTCCACAGACTCAAAGAATTGATTTTACAAAAACGGGGAGTCCACGGACTTAAAGAATTGATTTTACAAAAACGGGGAGTCCACGGACTTAAAGAATTGATTTTACAAAAACGGGGAGTCCACGGACTCAAAGAATTGGTTTTACAAAAACGGGGAGTCCTTGGACTCAAAGAATTTGAACGGAGCTGACGGGGTTTGTGCTGCCTTAGTAGTCTCTTAAAAGCATGATTTCTGCGCTTGCAGACCATTTGGAAGAAACGTAATGGTTGTGTTAAAAGAGGGAAGTCACCTTTGCCCCTAGTCTTGGACCATTCTCATATTTCCACTTTTAGCATTGTGTCGTGATAGTGTTTTAAACTCCTGCTTGCATTGCTCGTGGGATGCTTATGGAGACTTTTCAAATCTTTATTCATCATCTTAAACCTACACATTTGAGATCATTACTGACTTATCAAGGGAGGACAGACCTGACATAGCCAGTTATTCAAGATGACTGACGGGAATTCTACATTTATGAATCAATGTGCTTTCATCGTGAATAATGTATCATCTCACCTTTTACTCATCATTTTGCTGATAAATCAAAACTTTGAAAACTTCCCCTTTATTGAATTCTTTGCCTATCTAGAGTATGCTTCAAATTAGTGCTTTAGCTTATAGAATAAAAGACACTCCATTTCAAAGCGTTTCAAAACAGACTTGGTGACTTAAGAACTTGCATTTTGGCAAACAGAGTTTGCCCCTAGTTTGAAAGAGACTTGGGGCTTACTTCTAGGGTAAAATGGGGCTTTCAGCAAATGAAGTTTCCCCCTAGTCTTAAGGGCACATAGGCTCATCCCAAGGGCCTTGAGAACATGTTGGTACAGGATGCTTGCAATGCATTTACTCCCAATCTAGAGGTAACCATCATGAATGTGATGATACTGAAGGGTGATGTCCCAATACTGATCGGCAAACTTTGTTTGCCCCTAGTTTGGAAATACATATGTGGTCCTAGGCCAATACAAGTTTACTCCTAGTTTCAACTTATCCCTGAATAGGAATCAGGTCCAATGTAATATGGCCAAGGCCTGAAAGAGCACACCATATTATGACGATGTGGGTGACCGAATCAGACAGGTTGCCTATGTATCCCCGAGTGGGAATCAGGTCGAGCGTAGTTCAAGTACTCTGGAGGTCTTAAAAGAATTAGGCTTCAAGAATTGGTGGGCTTTACGAGCCATGTTGCCATTTGGGTCTAGGGGGTGCATGTCGCTTGTGGTAGCCCTTGTGTAGCATGATGAACTACTTCTTCCCTTTATTCTCTTTTCTCTTTCTTTTATTTTCTTCTCCTCTTTTTTTTATTTGACGTTGATTCTTTAACCTTTTCACTAGCCAGTTAATCACATTTTATTCATATCATACTTACAAAGTAATATCAGCCCTCCAAATTACTCTTTATTTTTCTCAAAGATATCTTTGCATTATTTTGCCCTCTTAGCCATTGAGCCTCTCACAAAATTGTGAGCTTAATTGATACTTTCAAATCTCTCTTTTCATTTCCAATTTCTTTAGAACAACACAAAGCCTTGAAATAGTTCATGTGCCAATGATCTTCTTTGAAGTGCTCAAGAATTCTCAATCTTATCTATTCTCTGCCTTTTCTTTTCTCTTTCCTTTCCTTTCTCTTCCTTACTATCTCTTATTCTCTCTATGATTTTGACTGGCTAGGATTAGGATTTTTGAAATCAACACGCATCTTATTTTTGCTCTAACTTTTGCCTAGGCGCCCTTTCGGGTTTTAATCCTAGCGAGCTTCTTTCTTTTTCTTTTTCTTTTTCTTTTTCTTTTTCTTTTTCTTTTTTTTGGAAGAAGTAGTTCATTCAAAATGTCTGGCTACCATCAAGGACCAAGTTTATGGCTTTAGACTGGTAGGGCTCATCTTTGAGGCTTGGTATTTGAGAAAAGGAAACGGTGAGCAAGCTTCAAGTTCCAATTTCGTCTTTTCAAGATTGAGCAAGAGCATCTTTAAATTCTTAAAGTAAAGCTAATCAATTCTCTACTCCTCCTTGGTTTTGGCACAAAATTTGTTTTGGGGATTATTAACATAGTATTTTCCATGATCGTTTGAAAAAAATGACTTTTTCTTTTTCTTTTTTTGTTTTGTTTTGGGCTTAATGATCCATACATTCACGACTTAGCACACCGAATCATAAAAAATGAGATTTTATTCAACTAGTAGGGAAGGAGGATTACATCACTCGACTCGATAAACTTGACAAAGACTTGCAAACAAACTTGATAATAGACTAACTAGAAGACTCGACTGGACTTGACATTTGACTCCAAACTAACATAACTCGACTACCAGACTTGACTCGGTCTCAATTGGAATGTCACAGATAATTTTCAACTTATTGAGTCCCCAATAGCATCCACATTTGATTTAGCAGTAGCATTTCCAAACACTATTACCTCACTAGCATCTTCCTCAGGTTCATCATTCCCCTTCTGTATCTTTGTAGGAACATCATCTGCCCTTATGGCCCATTTTTCAGTCGAATGGCCCTTCTTTAACTCATACCGAGTATTGTCAATGCTTTTTTCGATTTTGTTGATTGAGTCGGGGCCAGTTGGTTGTTGCGCACTTATGGAGGCAACGAATCCCTTGAGAGTATTCAGCGATGGCTGTGATTGAAAAGATTGTATGTCATGCCAGATGCCACTCGGTGGGTTCAGCAAAGGAGTGATGATTTTATGCTCAATGAGATCTTGGACATCATGGCGGAGTTTCATGCAATAGTTAGTTGTATGGCCAAGGGTCTGGTGGTAGGCACAGTGCAAAGACATGTCACATTTGCGGGGTAAGGGATTTGGTAGTGGCTTTGGGTCCAGGGGGTTGAGGTGACCATTCTTGACAAGGTGACCAAGGGTCATGGACAATGGCATGCCAAGGTTGGTGAAGATTCTTGGCTTGCGGGCTTGGTTTGATTTTGAATTCGACTTTGAGCTAGAGTTAGTTTTTGGGTTGGGATGTGGACTTGGAATAGCTCTTTGGTTAGTTGGGATTGGGCCTGGATATGGGCTTTGGTGAACGGTTAAGTTTGGGTATGGACTTTGGTAATAGGTTGGGTTTGGACATGGGCTTCGGTGCGCAGGTGGGTTCAGACATGCCTGTTGGTGATTCTTTAAGCAGTCCATTATTCTCTGATTTGTCTTTTCCTCATCAAGGCCCATTTGATCTTTCAGTAATTGAATGAACTCAAGCATGACTCATTCCAATTGCTTCACCCTAGAATCTTGTTGATCAACAACGACTTGTAGTTTGCTCACTTTCTCCTCCAAAGCTCTGTGGGCCATTGGTGGATCTGTCTCGACATGATGGTCCATGATCTCTTCTAATTAAGAGAGATAAACCCAAGAAGATTAGGAGTGTCCTTACTAGGGGCTCTGGTTGTTCCACTCCTTCTTTAAAAAAAAAAACAGATAGGAAAAAGGTCCGCATGCAGAATTGAATAGTAAGGGATTTTTGAGGGACTTTGATCTTAATTGGGAAGAAGATGTTGTGAGTTCGTATGCTACACGTATGTAATGATATCGATTGGTGAGAGTGCAAAATGTACATGCTCTTATGATTTGATGCATGTACTGCACACATGGCATACGAATGAAATGCAAGTGTGTGTGTGCCTACTCCATATGCCAAAACAAAGGAAAATTCTAATCCTAACAGGTAAACACATAAGCACATAAAATCCTCACCCATGTCAAGTGCAATAATTTCTCCTTTCATTGTGATCCCCACTACCCATTCAAAGGTCGGGCTTTTATTTATTTTTTTTTATTTTTAAATTTTCAAAATTCATTTGAAAAGCATTTCTTTAGAACGATGAGATCTTTCAAAAACAATTCTCAAGAATTTTGAATCTCTTATTTAAGAATGAGGATGTGAAAATATTTCTCAATAAAGAGGATTGGATTGGAATTCTGCTTTGAAATTCATTTGAAGAGCATTTCTTTCAAAAATAATTCCCAGAATTTTGGATTTTTCCTTAAAAGATGATCATGTGAAAATATACCTTAATAGAGGTTAGTTTGGGGCTTTAATCAAAAAGTGAACTCCAAAGATTTTTTGCAAAAGCGATTGAAAACTTTGGAATAAAGATGGCAAAAATCCGTTTGCCTTCAAAGATGGATTTAAAATTTCAGGCAGAATGATCACATGATCAGATTATCACCGTACTTTCCATGAATTCGGATACATACAAGGTCAATGATGCTTAGCTAAACATGATATAAGAGATGTAATCTTATAATCAAAATCTAACATTTTTTCAAATGTTATGGGACATGAAGAGGAATTGCTCGAAAGTGATTAAGAGATTACACATCTTTCATCAAGCAAGCATCGTCATCATCTCAAATAACCCCTTCCGGGCATACAACACTCTCTAGCACATAACCCTAGTCAAAAATTAATTTCCTAAGATTGAAAGTTTCTATAGAAACTATTATGCAAAAGCTGGGTTTTGGTCAAAAAAAGGGACCCTTGACACACACCCGATAGGATGCTTAATATACCAAATCATGGTACGAGATCAAAGGTGATCACACAGTCCCATGATAACTTGACCGACCGGGTTGCCCCGAGCCTCCAAGGTCATAGTTCCGTGCAATCGACTGACTGGACATGTAAGTGAAATGCAACATGCACACAAAGATTAATTAATTCGATTAAAAGGATATTTTTCAAGTCTAATTCTCGAGTGAACCCAAAATCAGGATCCTGGTCTGCGAAACCAGAGATTCTGGGTTCGATCCCCAGCACTGTCGCCAGATTGTGGATATCGCAATTTTTCCTACCCACAGCTTTTCTTTTAAAGTTCTTTTAAATTTCAAATTCAAAACAAATGAGTCGCCACTTAATTTTTAAAAGGAAAATTAAAAAACCATTTTAAAGCAACTGATCTTTTGCGAAACCAAAGATTAACTAGGTCCGGGATTATGGAATGAGAAGGGAAGGAGCCCATCGGACTAAAACACCCCTTCTCATCCTATCTCGCGATAGGCCTCTACTTAACATCCTTTTAATTGAATTATTAATTTAAATGTGCCCTCAAATAATACATATGTATAAAATATACATTACAAAAGCATGTCTAAAGGGTGTAAGATTGCAAGTGATAAAATATCATTCAAAAGCTATGTAATTCAGGTAGCAAGCAATATGATATGCAAATAGGGAACTAGAGAACTTACCCGGGATCCGCCCGTGAACATTTAAACGTGCAAATGCATGCAAATAGATAAAACCTAGGAAAAGAGTCTCTAATCCATATATATAAGTAAAGCAAAACCTAATTCTAAGGTGTCGCGCATTAAGTTGAAAAATCGATAAAATAAAAATAAACTAAAGAGGAGTTCAAGAAATCATACCTTAATAGCGCTACAAAACAAAGGGTTAGTCCACATGATATACAATATATAAAGTTGGATCTTAAATAACAATCCTAAACTTCTAGCTTAAATCTATCAAATGTAATTAAATCTAAAGCAAACAAGTCCTAATTACAAGCATCAAGCCACATGGATGAATATGTTCATGAACAAGAATAAATTATGCAATAATCAGTGATTTAGATCACTTAAACTTTGAATTCAAGCTTAACTAATCATTATTAAAACATGGTTTGAGCCCTAGGTCATAGAAAAGTCATTTAGACCATTATTTACAAAGTTGGTCAAATCTGTCATAAAATTCTGAAAATTGCAGATAGCAGACCAGAACTTTAACAAAATTAAAAGCATGCTTCACATGGTTTGATCTTAATGGATTTTGGACACAAGATGACTCTGTGAGTCTAGTTTCCAAATCAAAAAGAAAATCAAAGTTTCAACGGTTAGATCTCTGGGAAAAGGACAAACATCAGACATCACTCAGAGATGTACAACTCTTTGTCCAGAGATTTTGTTTGATTTTTTAAAAATAGCAAAAAGATCAGAAATGCTTTGTTCTTTTTAGGGTGACTTCCTAACACATTAATCTACTTAGGAAAAATTATTTTGGGTCACAAATACTTTATTAAGGTTCTGATTTACTTATTTTCAAAAGAGTGTTACTGTTCTGAAACTCTGGACATATTGTAGTGACCTTACAAAACTCATGACCAAACCACTTTAAACAGGAAATCTCCTTAAAACAAAAATTACAGTTGTAAAACATTGTGTTATTGACACTTTCCTGTTGGTTTCATTCAGTTTCAACGGTCTGATTTCGAACTAAAAATCTTTGATCAAAACCGGTTTATGAACCCACTGTTTCATTGTCAAGTTCAACTTTTATTTGTTAACCCCAACTATTAAACCATGAAGTTGGACTTAAACTAAACCATTTTCTCCTAACGAAATCCGTTATTTGGGTAATTGTGGATCGACTAACGAAATCCGCTCATTTTATCGCTTATAGTATGACATACCCGGTAGAGAGAATGAGCCGAATGTACATACAACAAGTTGTGCGACTTCACGGTGCACCTGTGTTAATTGTGTCAGACCGTGACGCGCGTTTTACCTCTGGATTTTGGGAAAGTCTGCAAGAAGCTATGGGAACTTCGCTCAAGATGAGCACTGCTTTTCACCCTCAGACAGATGGGCAGACTGAGCGTGTTAATCAGATGATGGAAGACATGCTCAGGGCTTGTGTGATCGATTTTGAAGAATCTTGGGAGACGCACTTGCCGTTGGTAGAATTTGCCTATAACAATAGTTATCACGCGAGTATCGGTATGGCTCCGTGTAGACACCCCAATTTTGACCAAACGTCAAATCCAGGGATTGGTTACCTCTCAAAGACCGATGATGACAATGATCGGTGACATTCGAAGATCTTCCAGAAAATTCAAAATGATTCTTCAAGGCAAATTTCAAAATTAAAATAGAAAATATAAAAAGGAGAAGGAAGAGAGAGAGAGTTTGGGTATTCGGGAGAAACCCGAATAATAAAGAACGCGTGAGAAACCCAGTCTGGGAACCGGATTTTAAGAAAAAATAAAAATAATAAAGAGTTCTTTTGAGAGAAATAGGAGGACAAAATAAATAAAAATCTTGGAAAAGGAGAAAATACAAAAAAGAGAGTAGTATATTCAAAATATACCATGCACATGGTTGATACCATGCATATGGGGGATATTAATACAAATATATATATATATATATATAGAATAGAAAAATTGTGTTTACACCAACATATTTTTGAAAAATCAAAAAGAGGGACAAAATTCAGTTAGCCCCGGCACGCGGAAAACGCGGCGGCACTCACTGAGTGCCGCGCCGGCACTCAGTGTTTGCCGCCCGGCACTCAGAGAGTGCCGCCCGGCATTCAGAGAGTGCCGCCGGCACCCGTCGAGTGCCGCTGGCTGTAACAGACTGCTTTTCTCACATGTTCTAGAAGAAATCTTTGCACATGGGTTTCCACCCCGAATTTACCCATTTATCCCTGGATTGATGGTCTATATAAACAAAACCTTCTCTTCCATTTTTGATATACTTGGAATATACTTGAATCAACACATATACTTGAATTTAGAGAGAGAGAGAGATACAAAATCATATAGAGAAAAGAAGAATTTCTTGAAGAAGCTTGAAGAATTTGAAGAATTTTGAAGAAAATCTTGAAATCTTGGAAGATCTTCACAAGAAGTTGAAGAATCCCTTGAGGTTTTAGAGGTAACCTCTCAATCACTTGATAGAATTAGGCCATTCAATCACAAGTTCATAGTTCTAGGAACTTTACACATTTTCAAAACCTCTCTTCTTACCTCATTTCATCACACACCACTTAGAACTTGTGATTGAATCTCATTTTATTTCATTGATTTGGGTCTAATTGATACCTTGGGTTTAAAATAAATTCAATTTTGAAGAATTTGTGTTCTTGGTTTCTCAAAGCAAACTTTGATTTCTTATTTCTACCATTTCTTGTAAGGCTCATGAGATCTTCCATATCTCATTGAACCTCTTTGAGTTTGATTCTTCAACTTCTAAGATCTCATGATCTACATGGAGGTTAGAATGAATCATAATTTTAATCTATATATAATTAGTGAGATTCAAGTTTCAATCCATAACTTGAACCTCTTCATTAAGGAATCTTATGGAATCCTTACTATATTCCAATAAGATTTGAGTAGATTTTAACTTCATTTAGGCTCCAATGACCATCAAATGGTAGGAGTAATAAGTTGAATTCAAATTTAGGTCCATAGATTTGAGTTCTTTATTTGAAGAATTTGTGAAGTTCATTTCAATACTTCATCAAGATCCATAGGTGTAGTATGCCTCATAGTCTTCAATGACCATCAAATGGTAGAAGAAGTAGTTTGATTTGAGCCCCAACTTCATGTTTTAATAGTTGAGGCCAATCAACAAACTTGAACTAGCAAAATGAAACAGTGGGTTCATAAACTGTTTTTGATCAAGGATTTTTAGTTTGAAATCTGACCGTTGGAATCGAATGAAACCAACGGGAAAATGTTCATAACACATTGTTTTACCACTGTGATTTTTGTTTTAGCAAGATCTTGTGATTAGAAGGGTTTGATCATGGTTTTTGTGAGCTAAATACAATCTGTCCAGAGTTTTAAAATACTTTCAGAATAGTAAGTCCGTTTTGAAATTAATAAATCAGAACCCTAATTAAGTTTTCGGGGTCTCAAATAATTTTTTATAAGTACCTTAATGTGTTAGGAAGGTACCCTAAAAAGATCTAAGTGTTTCTCATTTTTTTACTATTTTTAGAAAATCATACAATATCTCTAAACAGAGAGTTGCAGAATCCTGAGTGAGGTCTAGTATTTTCCATATTCCCGGAGATCTAACCGTTGAAATCTTTATTTTCAAGTTGGGTTAGAAACTAGACTCACAGAGGCATGACATATCCAAAAATCAATAAGATCCAACCATCAAAAGTATTTTATTTCCATTTTTGAACGTCTGGTCTGCTCTCTGTAAATCACAAAAAACTGCTACTGTTTTCATCTAATCTTTTTTTATTTTAACTCAAATGGTCTCCTAATGTCTTGAGACCCAAACCATGTTTTGAATAACGATAATTTAGATTAAATCCAGAGGCTTAGTGATCCAAATTGGTGAAGAAATTCATGTCCCCTATTTGTTCATATTCATGCATTCATTCATACATGTTAATATCCATAAGTAGGACTTATCTCTTGCCTAAGATGTATCTAATTGAACATGACTTAGGATTTACTTATTTATGATATTATATCTTGTCTAAGGCATGTGTACTAACCTTTGTTTTGTAGCGCTTTGAGGTACAATTTCTCAACCCCTTCTCTAGTTTAATCTATTTTATTGATTTTAATTGATTTTTCGACCCCATGCGCGACACCTTAGCTTAGGTTTTGCCTTATGTGTATATATGTATTAGAGACCTTTCTTAGGTTTATTTTTGCATGCATTGCACGTTTGATATTCGCGGCCGGATCCCGGGTATGTTTTCTAGTTCTCTATTGCATATCATGATGTTTGCTAGTTGAATTATGTGACTTATGAATGATATTTTACCGTTAGCAATTTTGCACCCTTTCAACATGCTTGTGTTATGTATACCTATATATGTATTAATTGAGGGCATGCTTAGATTATTAATTTGATTAAAAAGGATGTTGAGTAGAGGCCTATCGCGAGATAGGATGAAAGGGGGTGTTTTAGTCCGCCGGGCTCCTTCCCCTTTCATTCCATAATCCCCGGACCCAGTTTATCTTTGGTTTCGCAAAAGATCAGTTTGCTTTTAAAATGGTTTCTTAATTTTTTTCCGTTTAAAAATTAAGTGGCGACTCTTTGAATTTGAAAATATTTGTTTTAAAAGTGGGTAAAAATTTGAAAACCTGCGATATCCACAATCTGGCGACTCTGCTGGGGATCGAACCCAGAATCTCCGGTTTCGCAGACCAGAATTCTGATTTTGGGTTCACTCGAGGATTAGACTTGAAAGCATCCTTTTAATCAAATTAATTAATTTTTGTGTGCCTGTTGCATTGCACTTGCATGTTTCGCCAGTCGATTGCATGGAACTATGACCTTGGAGGCTCGGGGCAACCCGGTCGGTCAAGTCATCATGGGACCGTGTGATCACCCTTGATCTCGTACCATGTTTTGGTATATGAAGCATCCTATCGGGTGTGTGTCAAGGGTCCCTTATTTGACCAAAACCCGGCCTTTGCATGGTAGCTTCCATAGAACCTTTCGATCTTAGGAAATTAATTCTTGATTGGGATTATGTGCTAGGGAGTTTTGTATGCCCGAAAGGGGTTATTTGAGATGATGACGATGCTTGCTTGATAAAAGATGTGTAACCCTTTAATCACCTTTTAGCAATTCCTTCTCATGTCCCACGACATTTGGGAACATGCTGGATCTTGATTATGTGATTACATCTCTTACATCTTGCTAAGCTAAGCATCATTGACCTTGTATGCATCCAAATTCATGAAGAGTATGACAACAATCCGATCATGTGATCCTCCTACCCAAAGAATTTTAAATACGTTTTTGGAAGCAAATAGATTTTTGGTATCTTTATTCCAAGGCATTCAATCACTCTTTCAAAATTTTTGGAGTTCACTTTTGGATCAAAATTTCAAATCAACCATATTTGAAGAAAGAACCTAAAATTCTTGGAACCCAAAATTCTTGAAAGAGTTTGAAAAGTTTTACCAACTAAAGGAATGCTTTTTCAAAGCAAAATTTGGACCTAATCACCTTTTTGTTAAGGAATATAATCCAAGAAATCTCGGCAATTAAAGAAATCATTTTCAAATAAATTTCAAAAGCAAAGTTTCAACCCAACCATCTTTTGTTTAGAAATGTTGTTGTTTTCAAAGGAAAGCTTCTTAAGGAATTTTGAAAAGATCCCATCATCTAGGGGAAATACTTGTTAAATGGATTTCAAAAATTCTAAATTTGAAAACCTTGAAGGGGTAAAAAGGATCACAATGAAAGGAGAAATTAGCACACTCAACATGGATGAGGATTTTATGTGCTTATGTGTTTATGTGTTAGGATTAGATTTTTCATTTTTTTTTGGCATATAGAATAGGCACACACACACATGCATTGCATTCGTGTGACATATGAATCATTCATGAGCATTTCACTTGGCATAAAAATTTAATAAAATTCAATAGAAGTATAAGATTCTCTTGAGAAAATCAGTCAAAGTTAATTAAAGATAAGTGTTGTTGTAAGCGAAATAGCACCCGAGTCAAGCACTATTTGGTACAGAGATTCAAACACGAGATTAGTCAGGAAGGAACAGATAATAGGAAGAGAGATGTTTGTGCACATATGTTGCTAGTAAGGTGATAGTGTTTTAAAATACGGCTGCTAAAGCAAATATGGATGCTCCTGGGGACCCAATAATTTGAAAGTCGTCTGTGACACTCCAGTTGAGACCAAGTCGAGTCCAGTCTGTAGTCGAGTTGTGTTAAGTTGGAGTCAAATGTCAAGTCCAGTCGAGTCTTCTGGTCAGTCTGTTATCAAGTTTGTTTGCAAGTCATTGTCGAGTTTATTGAGTCGAGGGATGTAATCCTTTTTCCCTACTAGTTGAATAAAATCTCATTCTGTTTGATTCAGTGTGCCAAGTCGTGAATGTATGGATCATTAAGCCAAGAAAGAAAAAAAAAGGAAGAAAAAAAAATTTTCTTTTTCAAATGATCATGGAAAATACTATTGTTAATAAATCTTTGCATTGAAAAGGATCCCCAAGTGATCAAAGCAAATTCTGTGCCAAAACCACGGAGGAGTAGAGAATTGATTTGCTTTACTTTAAGAATTTAAAGATGCTCTTGCTTAATCTTGAAAAGATGAACTTGGAACTTGAAGCTTGCTCACCATCTCCTTTTTTTAAATACCAAGCCTAAAAGATGAGCCCAAACAGTCCAAAGTCATAACTTGATCCTTGATGGTAGCCAAATGTTTTAAATGAACTTCTTCTTCCAAAAAAAAAAAAAAGAGAAAAAAAGAAGAAAAGAAAGAGCTCGCTAGGATGAAAACCCAAAAGGGCACCTAGGCAAAAGTGAGAGCACGAAAAAAAAGAAGAGAAATTAAAAAAAAAAAAGAAAAAGAAAAAAAAATGAAGATGAAGGAGCTCGCTAGGATGAAAACCCGAAAGGGCGCCTAGGCAAAAGTTAGAGCAAGAATAAGATGCGTGTTGATTTCAAAATCCGAATCCTAGCCAGTCAAAATCATGAAGAGAATAAGAGATAGTGAGGTAGAGAAAAGAAAGGAAAGAGAAAAGAAAAGGCAAAGAATAAATAAGATTAAGAATTCTTGAGCACTTCAAAGTACATCATTGGTAGATGAATTTATCCCAAAGCTTTGTGTTGTTCTCAACAAAGAAAATAAATTGGAAAGAGAGATTTGAAAGTATCAATTAGTATCAAAATTTTGTGAGAGGCTCATGGATAAGTGGGCCTATAACAATGCAAAAGTATCTTTAAGAAAAATAAAGAGTGATTTGGAGGGCTGCTATTGCTTTATGAGTATGGTAGAGTATGATTCAAACACGATGTGTTATGATAGTTGTAAAGATTGACTGGCTAGTGAAAAGGTGAAAAGAATCAACCGCCAAAAAAAAAAAAAAAAAAGAGAATAAAAGAAAAAAAATAATAAAAGGGAGACGTAGTTCATGTTCTCATCATTTTGTTCAAAAGCTACCACAAGGAATCTGTTTTAGAAAATCTGCCCAGAAAAAAAAGCACTCATTGGACTCAAATGAAAACATGGCTCGAAAAGCCCATAATTCTTGAAGCCTTATTCTTTCAAGACCTCCAGAATCGATGAACTACGTTTTTGACCTGATTCCCACTCGGGGATACGTAGGCAGCCTACCCGGTTCGGTCACCGCCCTTGCTATGATCTGGCACTTTCTTTCAGGCCTTAGCCGAACTACTTTGGGCCTGATTCCCGTTCGGGGATAAGTAGGCGAACCTCCCAAGGTTCTCGGTCCATAACCATCCCTAAACCATAAGCATCACCCTTTGTGCCTTTGGTTTCCTTCCTTTAGACTAGGGGCAAACTTGCGTAAGTTTGCCTGAAGCCACATATATATTGCCAAACTAGGGGCAAACAAAGTTTGCCCATCGGCATTGGGATGTCCTACTTCAACCCACCGCATTCATGATGATTACCTCTAGGTTGGGAGTAAATGCACTGCAGGCATCCTGCACCATCATGTTCTCAAAACCCTTGGATAAGCCTATTTGCCCTTAAGACTAGGGGCAAGCTTCATTTTCTGAACACCTTATTTAATCCCAGAAGCAAGGCCTTCGAGTCCTATTCAAACTAGGGGCAAACTTCGTTTGTCAAAAATCCCTCTATGTCAGAGAAAAGTTCTCAAGTAATCGAGTTTGTTTTGAATGGATTGAAATAGAATGTCTTTTATTCTCTAAGCTAAAGCACTAATTTGAAGCACACTCTGGATAGGCAAAGAACCAGCTAACTCGAAAGGGGAGAATCTTCAAAGTTTAGATTTGTTGGTAAAGTACTACCATTGTAAGATGATGAATAAATGAAAGGTGAGATGATACATTATCCACGATGAAAGCACATTGATTCATAATAACACAGAGTTTGAGTCAGTCGTCTTGTATAAATTGTCCTCCTTCGATGAGTCAATAATGGTCTCAAATGAGTGGGTTTAAGATGATGAATAAAGATTTGAAGAGTCTCCATGAGCATCCCAAAAGCAATGCAAGCAGGATTTTTAAACACTATCATAACACAATGCTAAAGTGGAAATATGAAGGGTCCAAGACTAGGGGAAAAAGGTGACTTCCCTCTTTTGATAGAATTGATATGTTTCTTCCAAAGGTCCGCAGATACAGAAAATCATTCTTTCCAATTCTTTGAGTCCAAGGAGACTCCCAAACCTTGCGTTAGTCCTCAATGGCGGCATTATCGGTGTTAGTCCTCAATGGCAACCTTGCGTTAGTCCTCAATGGCAGCATTATCGGTGTTAGTCCTCAATGGCAACTTTGCGTTAGTCCTCAATGGCAGCATTATCGGTGTTAGTCCTCAATGGCAACCTTGCGTTAGTCCTCAATGGCGGCATTATCGGTGTTAGTCCTCAATGGCAGCATTATCGGTGTTAGTCCTCAATGGCAACTTTGCGTTAGTCCTCAATGGCAGCATTATCGGTGTTAGTCCTCAATGGCAACCTTGCGTTAGTCCTCAATGGCGGCATTATCGGTGTTAGTCCTCAATGGAAACCTTGCGTTAGTCCTCAATGGCAGCATTATCGGTGTTAGTCCTCAATGGCAACCTTGCGTTAGTCCTCAATGGCGGCATTATCGGTGTTAGTCCTCAATGGCAACCTTGCGTTAGTCCTCAACGGCGGCATTATCGGTGTTAGTCCTCAATGGCAACCTTGCATTAGTCCTCAATGGCGACATTATCGGTGTTAGTCCTCAATGGCAACCTTGCGTTAGTCCTCAATAGCGGCATTATTGGTGTTAGTCCTCAATGGCAACCTTGCGTTAGTCCTCAATGGCAGCATCATCGGTGTTAGTCCTCAACGGCAACTTTGCATTAGTCCTCAATGGCAGCATCATTGGTATTACTCCTCAATGGCAACCTCGCATTCGCATTAGTCCTTAATGATTTGTTGAGTCTCGTTCAAACTCCTGATTTGGAAATTCTAAATTCTTTGTGAATCGAATTGACTCCAATTTTGTGAAACAGAAATTCTTTGAGTCTAATTGACTTTTGAATTGGTGAAATAGAAATTATTTAAGTCTGATTGAATTCCAATTTTAGAATATGGAACTGAAATGAGGCTGATTGACTCCAAATTTTGAAATTGAATTGATTTGAGCCTAATTGACTCCCGATTCTGAAAGTTGAATTGAATTGAATTGAATTTGACTAACTTCTGATTTAGAATTTGAATAAAACTGAGTTTGACTAACTCTGATGAACTGAATTGAGTCTAATTTGACTCCCGATTTTGGGAAATTGAAATAAATTGAGTTTGATTTAACTCCTGATTTTGAAAATTGGAATTTTTTTATTAAGTCAAAATTGACTCTGATTAAGAAAATTTGAAATGTTATAAATTAACCCTCGATTTTGAAATAGGAAATTCTTTGAGTCCGTGTGACTCCATTTGTATAAATAGGAAATTCTTTGAGTCCGTGTGACTCCATTTGTATTAATATATATATATATATACATTTGTTGAGTCTGTATGACTCCATTTGTATGAAATGTGAGTTTGATTGAGTCTGTATGATTCTATTTGTATAAAAAAGTGAATTTGTTGAGTCCGTGTGACTTCGTTTGAATAACGAAATGAAATTTTGAGTCCGCGTGACTCCGGCTTTGTGAAATATGAAATTTTGAGTCCGCGTTTTCGGGTCTGCATGACTCCGTCTATGTAAAATATGAACTCTTGAGTCCGCATGACTCCGTTTGTGAAAAATGTGAATTTGTTGGGTCCATGGGACTTCATTTATGTAAAATACTGAGTTCTAGAGTCCGCGTGACTCTGTCTTTTTTAAATATATATATATATATATATATTTAGTCTGTATGACTTCCTTCGTGTTTATAGAATGTGAATTTTTGAGTCCGTATGAATTCGTGTTTGAGAAATGTGAAAATTTTCAAGATCATATGACTCTCCTTTGTAAAAAATGTGAATCAGTGCAACTCCCCTTTGGAAATAGGAATTGTTTCAAGTTGAATCGACTCCGAACTCTGGATTTTGAGAATTTGAATTTGTTTGAGTCTAATTGACTCCTAATTCATGAGTTTGAACTAAATTGAGTCTGATTGACTCCCAATTTTGTGAAGCAAGAATTCTTTGAGTTTTATCAACTCCTAATTTTGTGAAACTAAAATTCTTTGAGTCTGTTTTTTGAAATTCTTTGAGTCTAATTGACTCCCGATTTTGTGAAATTGAATTTGCTTCGAGTCCAATTGACTCCGGTTTTTAGAAATTTGAAATTCTTTAAGTATGATTGATTCCTGATTTTAGAAAATTGAATTTATTTGAATCTGATTGACTAAATGATTTTAGAAGGTGAATTTATTTGAAATGAGTTTGATTGACTCCTGATAAGTGGAATTTGAATTCGAAATTGAGTCAAAGTGACTCTTGATTGGGCAAATTTTTTATTTGAGTCTGATTGACTCCTGATTTTAAAAGAATGAATTGAATTGAGTTTAGTTGATTTTAAGAAACTAAGTTGAATTGAGTCTGATTGACTCTTGATTTTAAAAAGAATGAATTGAATTGAGTTTGGTTGATTTTAAGAATCTAAGTTGAATTGAGTCTGATTGACTCTTGATTGTAGGAAAATTGAATAAATTGGAGTCTGATTAACTCCAGACTTCTGAAAATTGATTTGATTAAGAGTCTAATTGACTCCAATTTTTGGAAAATTGAATAAATTGGAGTCTGATTGACTCCGGGCCTTTGAAAATTGATTTGATTAAGAGTCTATTTGACTCCTGATTGAATAAATGGGAGTTTGGTTGAATCTAGGCTGATTTGAGTCTGATTGACTCCTGGTTTTAGAAGAATGAATTGACTCGAGTCTGAAAGGCTCCGATTTTGAGAAGATGAGTTGATTTCGAATTTGAATGACTCCGAAATTTTGGAAATTGATTTGGTTTGAGCTTGATTGGCTCCGATTCTTTGGAAATTTGTTAAATTAGAACCTGATTAACTCCGATTTTGGAAAATTAAATAAATTGGAGTAAGTTTGAAGTTTAATCTGATTAAGAGTCTGATTGATTCCGTGATTTGCGGAAGCATGTATTCAACCGAAGTCTAATTGACTCTGAACTTTGAAACCTGATTTGACTTAAGCCTGATTGGCTCCAATTCTTTGAAAATTGATTCGATTTGAGCCTGATTGGCTCTGATTCTTTAAAAGTTGATTTGACTTGAGCCTAATTGGCTCCGATTCTTTAAAAAATTGATTTGATTTGAGCCTGATTGGCTCTGATTCCTTGAAAATAGATTTGAATTCAGCCTGATTGGCTCTGACTCTTTGAAAGTTGGTTTAATTCTGATTGGCTCTAATTCTTTGAAAATTGATTCAAATTGAGCCCGATTGGCTCTGATTCTTTGAAAATTGATTCGAATTGAGCCTGATTGGCTTTGATTCTTTGAAAATTGATTTGGTTTAAGCCCGATTAGCTCCGAAACTTTGAAGTTGATTTGACTTGAGCCTGATTGGCTCCGATTCTTTGAAAATAGATTTGAATTGAGCCTAATTGGTTTCAACTCTTTGGAATTTGATTTGATATGAGAGTCTTGTTTGATTCTGGAACTTTGAAAATTGATTTGGTTCGACTCCAGGTTAGAAGAAATTCAGCCGACTTTAATATGATTGATCTTCGATTTGGGAAATTAAAAGCAAATATGAATCCAAGTGTTTCCAGGTTTAGGAAAGTTAATTTGAAATTTAATCAGCTCCTGAAAATTAGGAGTTATGAATTGAACCAAGTCAACTTTGATTCTACTTGGTAAGGCAGTAAATTTGCATCAATCTCTCTGCGTGCTACCTGATTCGGCTTAGCCGATCAGATGATTTTGGGGATTTTGAGCATAGAGCTGCTCAATCTCTCTGCGTGCTACCTGATTCGGCTTAGCCGATCAGATGATTTTGGGGATTTTGAGCATAGAGCTGCTCAATCTCTCTGCGTGCTACCTGATTCGGCTTAGCCGATCAGATGATTTTGGGGATTTTGAGCATAGAGCTGCTCAATCTCTCTGCGTGCTACCTGATTCGGCTTAGCCGATCAAATGATTTTGGGGATTTTGAGCATAGAGCTGCTCAATCTCTCTGCGTGCTACCTGATTCGGCCTAGCCGATCAGATGATTTTGGGGATTTTGAGCATAGAGCTGCTCAATCTCTCTGCGTGCTACCTGATTCGGCTTAGCCGATCAGATGATTTTGGGGATTTTGAGCATAGAGCTGCTCAATCTCTCTGCGTGCTACCTGATTCGGCTTAGCCGATCAGATGATTTTGGGGATTTTGAGCATAGAGCTGCTCAATCTCTCTGCGTGCTACCTGATTCGGCTTAGTCGATCAGATGATTTTGGGGATTTTGAGCATAGAGCTGCTCAATCTCTCTGCGTGCTACCTGATTCGGCTTAGCCGATCAGATGATTTTGGGGATTTTGAGCATAGAGCTGCTCAATCTCTCCGCGTGCTACCTGATTCGGCCTAGCCGATCAGATGATTTTGGGGATTTTGAGCATAGAGCTGCTCAATCTCTCTGCGTGCTACCTGATTCGGCCTAGCCGATCAGATGATTTTGGGGATTTTGAGCATAGAGCTGCTCAATCTCTTTGCGTGCTACCTGATTTGGCTTAGCCGATCAGATGACTTTGGGGATTTTGAGCATAGACCTGCTCAATCTCTCTGCGTGCTACCTGATTCGGCTCAGCCGATCAGATGATTTTGGGGATTTTGAGCATAGAGCTGCTCAATCTCTCTGCGTGCTACCTGATTCGGCTATGGGGTATAAGGCGCAGAGCGCATCTCAGTCAATCAGACGATTCTCATATGCATATGAAGTGTACAATAGTCATAATATTCCTAGAGTAAGACGGTGTCATAATAGGATAATTCAATGTATAGGGTGCATTTCTGATAATAGGAAGAGTAACGTGACTCAGGAACATCACGTTTGGAAGCATAAGATATAAGATTGCATGAGCATGTGCATCACGATGAGATAGGTGCATTCATCTGTGTGACTACCTGCGTTGGTGTGTTGTTGTCCTTTGCCCGAACTACGTCCTGGTCTGATTCCCGTTGGGATACGTAGGCAGCTCACCATTGAGCACGACCAGCATTTGGCTATTTGCGCGCCTGTTTTTGCAACGCACTTTTGTTTTTATCTGGATTCGACTATTTGGTCAAAGGCTTGTCTTTCACACAGGCTTTGACATTTGCTTGTGATACGCGTTGCTTCACGAGCTCTGTCAAAGAGGGGCAAACTGTAGACACCCCAATTTTGACCAAACGTCAAATCCAGGGATTGGTTACCTCTCAAAGACCGATGATGACAATGATCGGTGACATTCGAAGATCTTCCAGAAAATTCAAAATGATTCTTCAAGGCAAATTTCAAAATTAAAATAGAAAATATAAAAAGGAGAAGGAAGAGAGAGAGAGTTTGGGTATTCGGGAGAAACCCGAATAATAAAGAACGCGTGAGAAACCCAGTCTGGGAACCGGATTTTAAGAAAAAATAAAAATAATAAAGAGTTCTTTTGAGAGAAATAGGAGGACAAAATAAATAAAAATCTTGGAAAAGGAGAAAATACAAAAAAGAGAGTAGTATATTCAAAATATACCATGCACATGGTTGATACCATGCACATGGGGGATATTAATACAAATATATATATATAGAATAGAAAAATTGTGTTTACACCAACATATTTTTGAAAAATCAAAAAGAGGGACAAAATTCAGTTAGCCCCGGCACGCGAAAAACGCGGCGGCACTCACTGAGTGCCGCGCCGGCACTCAGTGTTTGCCGCCCGGCACTCAGAGAGTGCCGCCCGGCATTCAGAGAGTGCCGCCGGCACCCGTCGAGTGCCGCTGGCTGTAACAGACTGTTTTTCTCACATGTTCTAGAAGAAATCTTTGCACATGGGTTTCCACCCCGAATTTACCCATTTATCCCTGGATTGATGGTCTATATAAACAAAACCTTCTCTTCCATTTTTGATATACTTGGAATATACTTGAATCAACACATATACTTGAATTTAGAGAGAGAGAGAGAGATACAAAATCATATAGAGAAAAGAAGAATTTCTTGAAGAAGCTTGAAGAATTTGAAGAATTTTGAAGAAAATCTTGAAATCTTGGAAGATCTTCACAAGAAGTTGAAGAATCCCTTGAGGTTTTAGAGGTAACCTCTCAATCACTTGATAGAATTAGGCCATTCAATCACAAGTTCATAGTTCTAGGAACTTTACACATTTTCAAAACCTCTCTTCTTACCTCATTTCATCACACACCACTTAGAACTTGTGATTGAATCTCATTTTATTTCATTGATTTGGGTCTAATTGATACCTTGGGTTTAAAATAAATTCAATTTTGAAGAATTTGTGTTCTTGGTTTCTCAAAGCAAACTTTGATTTCTTATTTCTACCATTTCTTGTAAGGCTCATGAGATCTTCCATATCTCATTGAACCTCTTTGAGTTTGATTCTTCAACTTCTAAGATCTCATGATCTACATGGAGGTTAGAATGAATCATAATTTTAATCTATATATAATTAGTGAGATTCAAGTTTCAATCCATAACTTGAACCTCTTCATTAAGGAATCTTATGGAATCCTTACTATATTCCAATAAAATTTGAGTAGATTTTAACTTCATTTAGGCTCCAATGACCATCAAATGGTAGGAGTAATAAGTTGAATTCAAATTTAGGTCCATAGATTTGAGTTCTTTATTTGAAGAATTTGTGAAGTTCATTTCAATACTTCATCAAGATCCATAGGTGTAGTATGCCTCATAGTCTTCAATGACCATCAAATGGTAGAAGAAGTAGTTTGATTTGAGCCCCAACTTCATGTTTTAATAGTTGAGGCCAATCAACAAACTTGAACTAGCAAAATGAAACAGTGGGTTCATAAACTGTTTTTGATCAAGGATTTTTAGTTTGAAATCCGACCGTTGGAATCGAATGAAACCAACGGGAAAATGTTCATAACACATTGTTTTACCACTGTGATTTTTGTTTTAGCAAGATCTTGTGATTAGAAGGGTTTGATCATGGTTTTTGTGAGCTAAATACAATCTGTCCAGAGTTTTAAAATACTTTCAGAATAGTAAGTCCGTTTTGAAATTAATAAATCAGAACCCTAATTAAGTTTTCGGGGTCTCAAATAATTTTTTATAAGTACCTTAATGTGTTAGGAAGGTACCCTAAAAAGATCTAAGTGTTTCTCATTTTTTTACTATTTTTAGAAAATCATACAATATCTCTAAACAGAGAGTTGCAGAATCCTGAGTGAGGTCTAGTATTTTCCATATTCCCGGAGATCTAACCGTTGAAATCTTGATTTTCAAGTTGGGTTAGAAACTAGACTCACAGAGGCATGACATATCCAAAAATCAATAAGATCCAACCATCAAAAGTATTTTATTTCCATTTTTGAACGTCTGGTCTGCTCTCTGTAAATCACAAAAAACTGCTACTGTTTTCATCTAATCTTTTTTTATTTTAACTCAAATGGTCTCCTAATGTCTTGAGACCCAAACCATGTTTTGAATAACGATAATTTAGATTAAATCCAGAGGCTTAGTGATCCAAATTGGTGAAGAAATTCATGTCCCCTATTTGTTCATATTCATGCATTCATTCATACATGTTAATATCCATAAGTAGGACTTATCTCTTGCCTAAGATGTATCTAATTGAACATGACTTAGGATTTACTTATTTATGATATTATATCTTGTCTAAGGCATGTGTACTAACCTTTGTTTTGTAGCGCTTTGAGGTACAATTTCTCAACCCCTTCTCTAGTTTAATCTATTTTATTGATTTTAATTGATTTTTCGACCCCATGCGCGACACCTTAGCTTAGGTTTTGCCTTATGTGTATATATGTATTAGAGACCTTTCTTAGGTTTATTTTTGCATGCATTGCACGTTTGATATTCGCGGCCGGATCCCGGGTATGTTTTCTAGTTCTCTATTGCATATCATGATGTTTGCTAGTTGAATTATGTGACTTATGAATGATATTTTACCGTTAGCAATTTTGCACCCTTTCAACATGCTTGTGTTATGTATACCTATATATGTATTAATTGAGGGCATGCTTAGATTATTAATTTGATTAAAAAGGATGTTGAGTAGAGGCCTATCGCGAGATAGGATGAAAGGGGGTGTTTTAGTCCGCCGGGCTCCTTCCCCTTTCATTCCATAATCCCCGGACCCAGTTTATCTTTGGTTTCGCAAAAGATCAGTTTGCTTTTAAAATGGTTTCTTAATTTTTTTCCGTTTAAAAATTAAGTGGCGACTCTTTGAATTTGAAAATATTTGTTTTAAAAGTGGGTAAAAATTTGAAAACCTGCGATATCCACACTCCGTTCGAAGCATTGTACGGACGACCATGTCGTTCCCCATTGTGTTGGGCAGAGGTTGGGGACTCAGAATTGTTGGGACCAGACTTGGTTAGAGAAACTAACGAGAAAATTTCTTTGGTCAGGGAGAGGATGAGAACCGCTCAAAGCCGGTATAAGAGTTATGCTGATCGACGCCGGAAAGATTTAGAATTTAGTGTTGGGGATCACGTACTTCTTAAGGTTTCACCGACGCGAGGAGTGGTACACTTTGGTCTCAAGAGAGGGAAGTTGGCTCCGCATTTTATTGGACCGTTTGAGATTTTGGATCGTGTTGGGAAAGTAGCTTATCGACTTGCGCTACCACCGACGATGTCTGGGGTTCACAACGTGTTTCACGTAAGTATGTTGAGGAAGTACATACGCGACCCCTCGCACGTGGTTAGTTATGATGATATTGAGACGAGTCATAACATTTCGTACAAGGAGAGACCTGTGAAGATTCTAGATCAGAGTATCAAGAAGCTGAGGAATAAGGACATCCCGTTGGTGAAGGTTCAGTGGAATCACCATGACGAGAACGAAGCCTCGTGGGAAGTTGAAGCTGACATGAGGATTAAGTACCCGGAGTTATTTCATGACTAGTTAGTCTTGATTTCGGGGACGAAATCCTGTTTAAGGGAAGAAGGGTGTAATAACCTGCATTTTCATATTTAATTTGTAATTGCATTGTCATATTTAAATTTCATTGGGTATTGACTGCTTCATTTAATTTCATTTCTCATGTTCTAATTATTATCCCTTGTGTTATTTCATATTAAAATTCATGTTGGGGTTAAATGGTAACTCTTATAAAATTAGCAATACCTGTGTGGATTTCAAAACTGTATTTCAAAAACGGTGGAAATATTTTCCTTTTGACTCAATCAGTATTTTTTTTGAAACCAGGAAATCAATTCTTAAGTTAAAATGAATTTCCTGTATTTTTGTGGTGACCACCGCGCCCCGAAAATACCAGTTTATGTTCAAAACTGTCCATGTTGTGTTTAACTTCCACAGATTTTGGAAGTGACCGATTTGGACATTTGCTTTATTTCCAATTATGGCAAGTGATGATTGCCTTGTGCCTTGTTTGGGAACATACAACTTATATGTGCAAATGTTGTGCCATAAGCTAAGTTGCCAAACAACATTGCTTTGACCCCTACACACCTATGTGCCTCTTCACAATCTGTAGAAGTGATATATACGTATGTATATATGGTTAGAAGCAAATCATCTGTTTAAATTGGAGGCTTTAGTTAATTGATTAACCATAATTGAGTTGATTAAGTTGTTAAGTATGGATCAATGTTTGCTTGGCCACCAAGTTCATCCAATTTTACTCTCTATATATGCACACATACACTCTCATTCTGCATCATAAAACACAGAGAGAAAAGAGAGGGCCTGAGAGTTTGATTTCTGGATTATTTAGAAAGAGAAGAGCTCTTAATCCCCATAGCCAAAGCTTGGGTTTGAATTTCTTCATTTGGTTTCCTTTCTCAACAATCTCTTCTATCTATATCTCAGTGAGTATTATTAACTCACTCCCAATGTAATTCTATACTTATTTACTGATATTGTGTATGTATAGTTGGAACACCATTACTAATTCGTCCATGGAAGCTTGAGCTTCAAAAATCACAATTTTCCAAACTTAACTAAAATCTGTTTTTAGAGATGATTCTGAATGATTATACATCACAAATGCTATGTTTGAAGTTTTAGAGCTTAATTTATTCATATGGCAGAGTATATTGAAAATGAAGTTTGGACATGTTTTAGTTTTTCCTAAAATTGGAGAGCTATGGATCAAATGGTGTTAAATTAATCATAGATTCTTAATCCTTGTTTAAAAACAAAGAGATCCATATATAACATGATAAACATACTTACAGATTTGAAATGGGTCAATTTTAGACCCTATTTTCTGAAACAGAGCAGTTTCTGCGGAGAAGATGAAGCCTCAGCTTCACCTCGCGCCACGATCGCGCGCGCGAGGAATCGCTCGAGCGGCCCGCGCGAGCGACCTTTCGCGCGAGCGGCCCGCGCGCGCGAGGTAGCCGTCTCCAGGCAGACGTAAGAGTTTTATTATAAAAAAGAAATTTTGGCTGGTCGCGCGATAACCCTTTCGCGCGAGCGATCCGCGCGCGCGACCTTGGCTTTCTCAGGCAGACAGAAAAGTTTAAATATAAAATTAAAATTGGACATATCGCGCGAGCGGCCCGCGCGAGCGATCTTTCGCGCGAGCGGCCCGCGCGCGCGAGTTCTGACAGTTTCTGTTTTTGTCTGTTTTGTGTTTAAGGTCTGTTTGGTTCAACTTTTTAGTATTGATAAGGCTCTATTTGGGAATTTAGTTAATCAGAACTCTAATTGGTTAAGTTTGAATGATTAAAACATTGTAGTATGACTCATCAATCCCCGTACGCGTGTTGTTCCTTTAAATCAGCATTTTTGCTTTCGTCTTAGTGCATATCATTCATGTGGGGTCAGTGGTACATGCATGGGGGTGTCAATCTGTGTGGAAAAGAGTAATGGTAGTGTGGAAAGAGTATGAGTTTGTGGTTGTGGTTATAGTTGTGGTTGCGGTTGTGGCTGTGGTTGTGGTTGTGGTTGAGATTGTGGAGAGGGTATCTTTGAAATGCGACGGTGGCAAATATGGACACTCCCTGACGCCCATGGAAGCGTTAAAGTGTGTGAAGCCGAACTCGGACATTCCCTGGCACCCATGGTAGTGCTAAAGTGTGGCCTACGGACACTCCCTGATAACTCGAGTCTGGATACTGTGTGAGGGGTTGCCCCGGTATTTGCATGGCGGTTAGGGTATTCAAAGTGTGAGGCATTGGACACTCCCTGGTACCCCGGACCAAAGTGTGAGGCAAACTGGACACTCCCTGGCGCCCCGTTGCTAAAGTGTGGCTATCTGAGTGTTTCAAAGATACCAGGAGTAGGATAGTGGGTTGTTGTGGCTGTCGAGAGAAAAGAGTCGGCAAGATGAGTGTGGCGCATTGTCTCATACACGAATAACTGTTTTATGAATGAACGACCTTTATTATATTCCTTGTGGTTTTATAAAATGAATTCTTTCTGCGGTTTAACTGTTGATTTGACAAATTGAAAAATGGAATAAGGTAATTGGGTATGTTTTACATTCAAAGTCATGTTTTTAATACTCACCAGCTTCTCGAAGCTGACGACGTTGATGTGTCCTGGACATTCGTGTTCAGGCTTTTCAGGTTATAACCCAGAGGAATCATACGATTATGCTAATTGAGAATGGCTGCTTCTGGAATGAAGAAACTGTTTATTATATATTTTAAGTTATGAACTGTTTTGTTTTACAAGGATGACTGTAACAGACATTAAGTTATTGTTTTATTTTAAGGCGGTCTGTGCCTTAGTTGACCCCGTATCATAAGATGTAATAAGTTAGAAAATTTTTGTAAGCCTTGATTGCTTTACTCTGACTATTATGTTTTGTTGTTCGACGTTTGGGACGGAATCGATCCTTCAAACTGTCGCGACCTACGGGTCTATAAAGGAAATTAAACGCTTTCCTTATTTATGCTACGTCGGGGCGTGACACTAAAGACCTTTATATTTGTAGATTTCAAATGAAGTATGAATGGACTTCATGAAATATCAAGATAATGAATCTAAACCATGGAGATGGGCTTAGACTCAAACTACTTTCTCCTACCACTTGATGGTCATTGGAGATGAAGATATGACTAATACTCATGAGCCTTCAAGAGTCTCAAGAGAGAAGTACAAACAAACATAGCTAATACCCATAGGTTTTCAAAGAATATGGAAGGGGATTCCATGAAACCTTAAGTTAAAGAATTCCAAACCATGGTGGGGGTTTAGACTCATTTACTTGCTCTTATGTAAAGGATGATCAACCTTGACTCTCATGAGGGAGTACAAGCTCACATGGAATCAAGGGATCCAACTCATGAGATTCAAGTGACGTATGAAAGACTTCCAAGAATCTCAAGAGAGAAGTATAAACAAGGAAGAAGAGAAGAAGGAACTAAAAGAAAAGGCAATCAAAGTTTGCAAGTTCCCTAATAAAACTTCTAAAAAAGGTTAATCAAAAGACCAAGTAGTTTTAAGATTAGAAGTTCAAAAGAATGAAGAAAAACAACTTGTGGTTAGAGGATCACCTCCAAACTATCCTCAAAGCCTATCTCCTTTGGAGATCTTCCAAGCTCTTCTCTCTAAAAAATGTGTTAGTGTAGTGGTAGTTATTTCTTGTGTGTGTTTTTTTTTTGTCTATCCTCCCAAGGAAGATCCTCCTTCTTTTATAGACAAAAATACCAAGTATTCTCAGTGAATTCGGAGTAAAAGACAGGTGTAAATGTCTCATTTGGTGGTACAATACGTACTTCCTGAAAATAAACAGACTGCTGCAGAAGGCGGCAGTCAAAAATCCTTTGCGGCAGTCAGTGGATGCCGCTGCGGCACTCCGTGAAAACCGCGGCGACATTCCATAACTGCCGCGCGGCTCTCAGTAAGTGCCGCGCCAAATTATTGATTGTCGCATTTTTGTCAACCTTACTTTATCAGTTTTTTTTTATTTTATCGGCATACATATACGTATTGTACCACAAAATACGAACTGTTAAAGCAAACGACAGTCAGAAATTGTCGGCGGCATTCAGTAAATGCCAGTCCGGCATTCTGTGACTGTCGTTCGGCACTCACTGAGTGCCGCAAACAACTGTCGTGTGCCGGTTTCTGTTGAACTTCCCCTTTTTTCGTCTTTTCTTTTCTCCTTTTTCTTAAAAAAAATTTATTTTTGAAGATCTTTTCCAAAAGTGATGTTTTATACCTGAATTCTCCTAAACACCTGGTATTTCATTCTGTAAAAATTTTACCGCGTTTGGAGGACTTTCTGAAGAGCTTGGAACACTTCGAATCTTTCGGTCCTTGTCATCATCGGATATGGAGGTGACACTCTCCTTAATTCGACGTTTGGTCAAAATCAGGGTGTCTACAGTTATTTAGCTGGTCCCACTGCCACATCATTTGGGAAGCACTTTTTGGGATAAATATTTTGAAAGCATAGCGTTACTCTTCATTCATATAAGAGTATTTCTAATGTTAAATGCTATTTTCTTCATGCAAACTTATACACTAACATTATTTTGGTAGAGTAAATCGTTGAGCACAAATAAATCTCATAAACATAATCCACAAAAACCACAATGTGTCTATCTCCCTCCTCTATAAACCCCCACAGTGTCAGTGGATCCCATTAAGAGAGAGATAGACAGATTTTGTGGTGGTTTTGTGGATTGTGTTTGTGAGTAGTGGAGGACCCAGAACTTTAATTCAGTGGTGGCAAAGTTTTTTATGGGGGGTTTGGGGGCAGCGCCGTTGACCGATTTTTTTTTTGTAGAAATAGTACAATTTTATTTGATTTTTTCCGTAAGTTCGTGTGTATATGATCTTGTCAAAATCCAGATAAAAAGGTTTGCTTTACTTTCTAAGATTTGTAGTGCGGAAGTAAAAGTCGAACCCACAGAGATTGAAATACTAAAACACTTTAATTTTAAAACCTAAACCTAGTTAATTAAGAAAATAGAATTTTGATTTTAATTTTAATTAAATTAAGAAACTAAGAAAATAAATCTAAACTATGAAAGCAATTAAAAGTGTTGTAAACGATATTTAAAGTGAATCTGGGATTGCAAATCCACCACTAGCTTTATAATAAGGGTATCGATGCATTCGATTAGCTTATTACATTGGATGACATTGGGAAATCGTAGCTATAAGCCCAATTCCTCCGTCAAGAAGATAACTACGATTCAAGCATCAACATAATTCATCTTCAGTTGGCATGAAGTGTCTCACACTAAACTAGGGTTGCGGCACACTCCGTCTTCCCTAGGCATGAACTATTCGACTACTTGATATCACAATTCAAATAAGCACCACTACATGTAAATAATCCAAAATAGATCTAAGACAATAATAGATTTTGAAAGTAACGATTTAATCAATGAATAAGATTTTATTAATTAAAATCCTTTAAACATGTAATCATCATCCATACATAATAAAACTAAAAGAAAACATAAAATACACCCTATTACTTGGCTAGGGTTTCATTGAAACCCTAGATATCGGTCTAAGCGACCATAGAATCAATGATTGACAAGATGTTGATGGAGGAGGCCATGAGAATCCTTGGTGGTCTTCTTCTTCTTCTTCTTCTCCTTGCTTTCTTCTCTTCAATAGCTGAAGTTTTAGTTGTTTATGAATGTATCTAATGTTGTGTAACCCCAAAATTGATTTAGAATATGATTTATATAGATTTTGGAAGGATTATGAGGCTTTTCTAAGCCTAATCGCACTAAAACTGCTGTATTTTCGTTTCTGGACGTCGTATGCACAAACCACCTTAGCTGGGCACTTTAATTAGACAAAATACGTGTTTTTGGTTTTTTCACAAGTCGCTTGCGCGGCCCGCTCGAGCGAGGTACTTTTCACTACACTGCCCACCGATCGTAGAATTGTGATAAATTCTTGCTCGGACCTCGGATTGAATTGCCGTTTACGGCCACGCGTCGGTAACTTGAAGATCTACATTTTATATCTCTGGAGAAATTTCTCAAATCCAAAGTCTTCCTTGTTAAAAAAGCAATTTATCGAGGCTGTTACTGTCTCCAACTTTCATCGGAATCACCTTTTGAGCACATAATGTATTCCAAAGTCACTAATCATTGAATTTTAGTGCATTTTCATGTTAAGGCTTCAAAACCTACAAAATATAGAATACTTATTAAAAAAACAACTAATAACTAAACGAAATGGACTAATAAAGCGTAAATTCAGGACTATAAACGGAAACTATTTGTCGCCGATCACACCACTAAACCTACACTTTGCTAGTCCTCGAGCAAGAAAAACATAAAAATAAATACTACTATACGTAAAAATCCTAACTCACTGTCGCAGGCAACGCGATTGCATTTAGCATATGCAACAAGCCTTTTCAACCCCTAGGTCTCCCTAGTAGGATGAGTGAAGTCTCGTGAGGGTTCTCGTCAAATAAGACACCCACAACCATCTTTTTTCATTATATATTTAAAAAGTTATATATATATATATAAATATAACATTCAATACTTCTTATCATAAAACGATGATTTGAAATAGAATAACGAACAAGAAGAAACATAACCAAACGTCTACTTACGTCATAAAAAACAATCCCAAGCACATGCATTGTATAAATCAATGAAGTTTCTCATAAAATTGCACGTGTGTGATGTGGTAGTCAATTGAGCATGCACATATCATTAGCTTGGAATATAACTGTGATAACCATCCAACTATGCTTCGACTACGAATCTCACAATGTTAATTACACTCTCAAATGAAATGTTCGAAACATGTGTAATCTCTCTAATATATGGGAGCAAAGGAAGCATGTTTTCAAAATGAGAAACCCTCACATATGACTCGAAAAAGACGCATGTCATGAAAGAACAATAGTCTCATGGATAAGATGCCAATAGTCAAGAAAAATTAACCGTTACCATATTTTAATCCCCCTCCCATCGTTTACATATCCAAACCATGTTTTCTAGGATCAAATAGGACTTTTTAAAGGTTGTAACGTGGCTCAGGCAATGAAAAAGGATAGAAAGGATTCATTAAGTAGTTTTAGAGTGGCGTTGTAAGGCATGTTCAATTTCTTTCATCATCTCTTCTGCAAACTTTCATCTTTCCATTCTCTTATTTCATTTTTCTTTAATTTCTTTCCTCTTCTTTTTTTTTCTTTTCTTCTTTCAACCTTTTTTTTTTGTTGCTTTTGAAATGAATTTTCATTGAAAACTAAGGCAACTACCCCAAACATTATCTTGTTTTCTTCTTCTTCTCAATCGACACACCGCCTTATCAACACTAAAAATTGACGAATCTCTCAGTGGTGAACTCCAAGTTGCTCAAGTTGGAGCAAAAAAAAGGATAATGGCGATTAAAGAAAAATGGCATTTTAATAGTTCAAAGGGGCGAACTAAAGAAATTTTATCATTCTTCTGTCGATGGTAAACAAAGAGGGCCTACCATCATTTTTTATGGTCATATGGCTCTTCAACGTTTACACGGAAGATTATTTAGCATGGTAGCAAATATTTTAACTTAACTATCAACCAAAACAAGAATAATAAGATTAAACAACGAGTTAATGCTCTATTTCAATGAAATTCGACAAACCCAAAATGTATTTATAACCCCCTGAAAAGAAAAGATAGGCTCAAAAGCTCACCGGGTTTAGTCTCCACACTATGTGTTATCTAGAAATTCGAATCATATTATAGTTCACATCAAACATGCATTCAAGCAACTACGTGCAGTGCATAGGTACGTGTGCAAATCTATGATATTAAACTACGATTCGAACGATACATAACCTAAAATGTCACATCATGATTTCAGCAAATGTTTAACCACAGCTTCTCATGTTTACCATTCTATAACAATCCAAGTTATCTAACAAGAAGTATCGACTCGGGATTGCAAAAATGTTGGTAACATCTTTATTTAAGCACAAGTATCGAAATCTTTTTTTTTTTGTTGAAAAATTAGTGTGCATAATAATGTGCATGTGAGTGTATACTCCCAAAAGAAAGGAGGGTACATAAGGAAGGAATGATAATACCTTGATCTCGGCAATCACAAACCAGGTAAACATATCTGAATAAGGCGATAAAGTCCAATTACGCTCCAAATGGAGCTACTAATTCACCTGTTAATACTCGACAAAAGAAAATAAACAAACAAACAAAAAAACAACGATAGCCAATAGAAATATATATATATATATATGTAATGCAGACCAGGACGTGCTTGTTAAAAAACTAAACTAAAATCGAAGACTCAATGAAAAAAAAAAGAACATGCACAAATGGAACTATGAAAACAAAGGACTCAATCTAAAGGGGGCCTAAAAGAGCAAACAGAAAAGAGAAAACACATACGTAAGGGTTGGGAGTGAGAAGAAAAGAACAAAAGGAAAAAAAAAACACAAAAATACCCTTCGCGCGAGCGACCTTCGCGCTGTAGATCTCAGACTTGTTTTAAGGTTCATAAAAAATATTTTCTAAGTCAACAGATCGCACGAGCGGGCTGCTCGGGCGATTTGAGACGCGACATGAATCTGAGGCTATAGATAAAAAGTTTGGAAAATTTTTCTCTAAGGTAAAATATCACTCGAGCGACACGTCACGTGAGTGGGTCAGGCGCGCGACATGTCATTTTCTCTTTTCTCTCTTGTTTCAATGTTCATAAGTTCAAAATTACTTGACCCCAACCCCCAAACCCATCTAGAACGACCAAAACGGACTCAAAATTGACCCAAAATGACCAAAAAATGTACAAAAATGATAAAACGGAACGATAAAAGCTTGGGTTATCTCCCAAAAAGTGTTGTCTTTTACGTCTTCAGCTAAACCATTCTAGCTCAAGACTCATGGAGGCCGAAACTCAGTCTTTGTACCCTTGAAGACAAGAGGGAGACTCCGGTGGAAAGCAAAATAATGTCATTATTCGTTAACTCGATTGACGGTTCTCCTTGATCATGTTCAAATCGATTTCTCACCTTCTTAGTAAATTCATCATTAGGATCCGGGTTATTAGGATTTTTCTGTTCATTGTGTATTAACTCCTTCCCGTTATTCATGTTTATTATGTTATTGGGTCCATTAGCTTGTCGAACCTCACTCTCCGCCACACATGGGTAATCGTCATCATTGGAGGTTGATCAACAGCGTTAAAAACATTGAATTTGATGTTCATGTTCCCGAATGACACTTTCATTACCCCCGTTCGACAGTTGACACGAGCATTGGCCGCGACCAAGAATGGACGACCAAGAATGATAGGAGTGTGTTTCCTAGCTTCTATCACAGGTTCGGTGTCAAGGACCATGAAATTGACAGGATAATAACATTTATCAACTTTAACTAGGACATCTTCGACGATCCTTTTAGGGATTTTAACAGAACGATCCGCTAATTGTATGGTAGCGACCGTGGGTTTAAGTTCACCTAGACCTTGTTATTTGTAAACCAAGTAGGGTAGGAGATTTACACTCGCTCCTAAGTTAAGGAAAGCCCGATGGATTAAAGTGTCACCTATGACACATGATATCATTGGTGTTCCGGAATCTCTATATTTTGGAGGAGCATGTTGGAAAATCGAACTTACTTTTTCGGTGAGGAAGACCTTTTTCAGAATATGACTGCACAACTTGCGCTTTTGAGTGCATAGGTCTTTAAGACACTTAGCATAAGCAGGAATTTTTTTTATAGCATCGAGGAATGAAATATTTATTTTCACTTGTTTAAACACCTCAAGTATATCTTCAGTTTTCGATCCTTTCTTTGAAAAATGTGACGGTTCCTCAACGTTTGGTGGGAAAGGCATTTTTGGAACATAATTAGTTGGGACCGGTTCATTTTTTTTTCTTAATGCGATTCGTGTCTCCACCCTTCTCTTGATTCGAATTAATGTTCACATTCTTCTCACTCTCATTCGGAATTTCAACAACTTCCTCTTCTCGAATAGTCATCTTAGTCGAGACGGCGTTTACTTGCTCACTCGAACCCCCATTCTCGTATTATCCCTTAGGGTTTTGAATAGTTTGACTAGGTAACTTACCCTCGTTTCTATGACTCACCGCATTAGCAATTTGTCCCATTTGGGACTCAAGCTTCGCAATGGATTGTGTGTGAGAGTGCACTATTTGTGCTTGTGCTTGCACTTGAGTTTCGATAGTCTTAAGGGACACCAACACCTTCGGCTCAAAAGCGTTATCCCTTGGAGGGTTAGGATTAGGAGGGGGTGTTGGTATTGACGCTGTTGAGATTGGGGTCGGTAAGTATTAGAAAAATTAGTCCTCATAGGACTATAACTATTCCGTGGGAATTATTGAATAGAGTGTATGTGTTGCTCCATGAATTCCAAAAATTGAGACAAGGATGGGCATGCAAGTGTGGAATGCGAAGGATCGGAACATATTTAAAAAATTTTGTAAGAAGGTGAACTCGACGTTTGGTTCATTGTCATAAATCGGTCAAGTTTTTTAGATAGTTCTTGTATTTCGATTGAATGACTTGACTCGAAACGCTCCTCTCGCTTGGATTTAGGTAGAAGACACCCCTCAGGTGGTACGAACACGGCTTGATGCGTCGAATTTTCACTTAATGTTTCAAAAATTTTCTCGTCGGCACTTTTGTGTAGGAATGTAAGCACAAACGACATCGACGGTATTACGAAGTGAGGGAACAAGGCCCTCGTAGAAGATCTATACCAATTGCCACTTGGGAGTTTGATGATGTGGGCAAGAGCGCAATAATTCTTTAAATTGTTCCCAAGTGTCATAGAGTGTTTCCCCATCTTGCATCACAAAGTTCATTATAGATTTTCTTATTTGATTAGTTCTTGTGATGGGAAAAAACTTTTGTAAAAAATGCGGTATGTAATGCTTCCCATGTTTTTATAGTGTTTGGCTCAATAGATTGGAGCCAATACTTAGCTTTATCCTTTAAGGAGAATGGAAAGAGACGCAATTTTAATTTATCATTAGTTAGATTTTGGATTTTCAATGTATAGCATATGTCTGGGAACTCTCCTAAGTGATGATAAGGATCTTCTTTAATACGGCCATGGAATGAAGGGAGTAGCGTGATGGTAGATGACTTTATCTCAAAGTGAGATGCCGTCACCTCAAGTAATTCGATACCTGCTTGTGGCGTATAGGCCGTAGGAATGAAATAATCTTTAAGCGGTGGAGGCGGAGGTACATTGGGGTTATTTCCAATGTTTTAGTTGTTCCTGTTGTTTCCATTGTTTTCAAGGTCGGCCATTAGAATAGGTTGGATGTTAATAGTTCGAGTTTATCTTAAACGTTTAAGTGTGCTTTGAATTTCGGCCTGAAATAACGACAACGGTTTCAGAGTTGATTCATCGTCTAGCAACCGAGCTTTAGAAGCTTGGGTTGATGACCTAAAGACCTTAGGGTATGTTCAAGTTGAAGGTTGAAAGAATGTAAAGTGGGTTTACTCGAACGCGTACCAAACATAAACTAAAAATAAAAAATGACACTACGATAAAGACTGACTCAAACAAATATGAAAGATAATCATGCAAATAAGATAACAAGCACACAACTACTATGATGCATAAAAGTTATCCTGTAATGCAGTGATTCGCGTCAAAGCCCAGCGCCCCGGGTTTCCTAGCTAATGCATGTGCAAATCACCCCTAAACTAATGCAAATAGTGCGTTTCAGCGCCCTGACTTACAGTGGTTTGAAGTAAATTTTAAAGGAAGCAATTTACTTGAAATTTTGATTTATTGCACTTTTTATTTATAATCCGTGCAAGCTCCGCTGATGTGCATCGCTATTCCACTCTAACTTGCTATGATTTGACTATTTGAGAGCTGCAAAATACGGATAATTTTTTTGCGACTCGAAACAAAAATGAAAATAAGAAAAAGAAAACCTAATATAATATTTACGAATTAACTAAACTAAGATTCTAAAACTAAAGGTAGTAATTTGCAATCCCCAACAACGGCGTCAAAAATTGATCTTGTCAAAATCAAGATAAAAAAGTGTGCTTTACTTTATAAGATTTGTAGTTCGGAAGTAAAGGTTAAACCCACAGAGATTGAAATACTAAAACACTTTAATTTTAAAACCTAAACCTAGTTAATTAAGAAAATAGAATTTTGATTTTGATTTTGATTTTAATTAAACTAAGAAACTAAGGAAATAAATCTAAACTATGAATGCAATTAAAAGTGTTGTAAATGATATTTACAGTGAATCTAGGATTGCAAATCCACCACTAGCTTCATAATAAGGGTATCTATGCATTCGATTAGCTTATTATATTGGATGATAATGGGGAATTAGCTACAATCCCAATTTCTCCATCAAGAAGATAACTACGATTCAAGCATCAACATAATTCATCTTCGGTTGGCACGAAGTGTCTCACACTAAACTAGGGTTGCGGCACACTCCGTCTTCCCTAGGCATGAACTATTCGACTACTTGATATCACAGTTCAAATAAACACTATTACATGTAAATAATCCATACAAACACAGCAAATATAGACTATTAATGAGCTCATCACATCCAAAATATATCTACGACAATAATAGAGAAAGTAACGATTTAATCAATGAATACGATTTTATTAATTAAAATCCTCTAAACATGTAATCATCATCCATACATAATAAAACTAAAAGAAAAATATAAAATACACCATATTACTTGGCTAGGGTTTCATTGAAACCCTAGATATCGGTCTAAGCGGCCATAGAATCAAGGATTGGCAAGATGTTGATGAAGGAGGCCATAGGAATCCTTGGTCTTCTTCTTTTTCTCCTTGCTTTCTTCTCTTCAATGGCTAAAGTTTTAGTTGTTTATGGATATATCTAATGTTGTGTAACCCCAAAATTGATTTAGAATAGAATTTATATAGATTTTGGAAGGATTAGGAGGCTTTTCTAAGCCTAATCGCACTAAAACTGCTGTATTTTCGTTATGGACATCGTATGCACAAACCAACTTCACTGGGCACTTTAATTTGACAAAATACGCATTTTTGATTTTTTCACATGTCGCTCGCGTGGCCTGCTCGCGCAAGATACTTTTTACTACACTGCTCACCGATCGTAGAAATGCGATAACTTTTTGCTCGGATCTCGGATTGACTCGCCATTTGCGGCCACGCATCCGTTACTCGAAGATCTACATTTTATATGTCTGGAGATCTCAAATCCAAAGTCTTGCTTGTGAAAAATGCAATTTACTGAGACTGCTACTGTCTCCAGCTTTCACCGGAATCACCTTTTGAGCACAAAATGTCTTCTAAAGCTAGCCACTAATCATTGACTTTTAGCACATTTTCATGTTAAGGTTTTAAAACCTACAAAATATAGAATACTTATTAAAAAAAAAAAACAAATAACTAATAACTAAATGAAATAGGCTAATAAAGCGTAAATTTAGGACTATAAACGAAAATTACTTGTCGCCGATCAGTATATATAGGGGTTGGAAATTTTGTGTTTTTTTTTCTTTCGATCTCACGGAAAAAGGAGCAAGATGAGGTTTTTTTCCCCGCTAAACAGGAGCGCAAGACGAGGTTAACGGTGGATATTTGGTCTTTGAGTCTTTCGAGGGCTTCTTTGAAACTTCAAACTTCATTTGTGTGGGTACATTTTTTTATTTTTATTTTTTAGAAAATGCCTTGTGGGACACTAGGCGACTCTAGGTGGTTTTGTTTTGCCTTTTAGTCTTTCAATATATAACATATATATATACACACACATATAATACTATAAATTAAGAGTGGGAACAAGTTGTCATTTAAAACAATGTCAAAGTTCTGCAAAGTTCTAATATTTACAAAAGAGTAATGCTATGCTTCCTAAATTTCTATTTCAAAAGTGCTTCCCAAATGACTTAGCAGTAGGGCAAGATAAACAACTTCCAATCAAAATTCAACCAGTTCCACTGTATTTGACCTAATCCCACTGCCAAATCATTTGAGAAATATTTTTGGGATAGAAATTTAGGAAGCATATCATTACTCTTTACAAAAAGCCCCCGAATTAGTAAAAAATCTTAATAAAAGTCTACATATTTTTTTAAACTATCTTATATAACCTGTGTTTTTTTTTCTTTCGAAAGTTTAGTGGGAGCGGCTGCCCCTGCTCGCCCCCACTGTGGGTTCGCCCCTGTTTGTGAGATTTGTTTGTGCTCAAAGACTTAGTTATTTTGACATTGCTACAATGCTAAAGTGTTATATTATTTTAGCAGATGTGCTCCAGACTCCAGTGGTACATGCCAAATGAATTGGATAAAGTTAAGGTATTACTTTATTGGCATGCCAAATTATAATGATGTGTTAAAGATCATATCAAATTATAACAGTGTCAAATATCATGCCAAATTTGACACAAAATATAACATTGCTATGATTTTGATATGCCATTATAAAAGAGTTTTTTTAAGGTTATATTATAATTTAGCAAAGTATTATTTATAGCATTCTTATTAGAGATGGTCTAATAAGCTCTTAAATTTTCCAAGCTTGCTCTATTGGTGGTGGAATGGTGGTTGATACGTCCGGAAATATCCTACTAAAGCTCAACCACCATGTGAAGAGAGCCTGGGGCCTGCGCCCCCCATCAGACGCCATCGCTCGGGATCATCAAGCCCGGGTGTAAGAAGCGGCGACTCCTCAGGAGGTGCCGCTCGGGTGAATCTCTCCGGGTAGTTTCCTTATGTGGCCAGGACTCTATTAAGGAAAGATGAGTAGTTTCCCAAACCACTTAGGAAACTCTCCTAAAATCATGCCAATCTATTGTAATTAGGTTAGGTTTCCTAATCCTACTAACTTACCATGTAAGGGTGGACTCTTGCATCTATAAAAGAGCCCACCTCCCCTGTCAAAAGGGAAAAAAAGGATAGATACTCGCGGAGCATACAAGCACTGAGAGAACTCACCATCTGTACGCATATACCCGGCCGGTATTACTGGGAGTGCCACCCATCCTTGTTGGCTCACCAGGCCTGCCGGTGATCTGTTAGTGAGAAGCGCCCAGACGCAACCGTGGACGTAGGTCACCTCGTTAACGGGAGCGAACCACATACAAACTTCTTTTTACTTTATTTTCCTGCATAAGTCTTGCTTACCAATTTTCGGCATCATCAGTTTGGCGCTGTCTGTGGGAATCGATCATAGTCTCCCCATCAACAAAAATCTTTGACTGATCAACATGCCGCCAAAGAAGGGTAAGAATACCGCCGACTCAGCCGGTCAGGAAAACTTGCAGATCGAGTCGCAGACTGCTTCCATGACCACCGAACAGGTCACAGCGGCGCTGGAGCAACTCCTGGAGGGCCAGCGTCGAACACAGCAACAGATAGACGCGCTTATGGCCCAACACGAGAAACGCCCCGCGTCAGAGAATCAGCCCGAGGAAAGCATTCCTGTCCGCAGGCCCGCTCGGGTGCGTAGGCAAGCTCGATCAGCTCCGGTGTCCCCACCAGACCGGGAACGTCCCGCGGACGGAGAGCGCAGTCAGGCCACCAAGCGCTCGCAAAGAGTACCTCGGTACATTCCTTGTCGAGCGCGCCGAGCGGAGGACGCCAGAATCATCATTGATCGGCGGCGCGCAGCAAGGGCAGAAGAGTCCGGACGAAAAATCCGGGAATCGGTCGACGACCCTCCCGTCCTGAGCCGGAGGGACCTTAGGCACAGCTTTCCCGGACCCACAGCCGGGTACTATCCCCAAGGTCGACACACTTTGAGGAGGAGGCCTCATCGTCTGACCCCACCTATCGTTCAAACACGGATAGGAGAGCAGGGCAAAGGGACGTCAAAGCCCAGGTCGAGGAACTGCAGCAGCAGATCAAAAGGCTGAACCGCAAGTCCGGTCACGACCTCACTGACACGGAGACAGAATCGCCCTATACCGCTCGGGTGACCCAATTTCCTATTCCACGAAAGTTCAAACCCCCTCAGCTCAGCTCAGCTCATACGATGGCACAGGGAGTCCAGTAGACCACATCCGCACCTACAAGGCGCAGATGGCACTGGTCACCATGATAAATGAGTTGCTGTGCCTGGCTTTCCCCAGTACCCTAAAGGGGTCAGCTGCACAATGGTTCTACGCATTGAAGCCCCGGAAGGTTGACAGCTTCAAAGCCCTCGGCAAACTCTTCATCAGTCAGTTTGTCGGGATGCTCGACTGGTCACAGCCAGACACCCAGCTGCTAACCGTCAAGCAGTGCAAAGGGGAATCCTTGAGGGAATATGTGGACTGGTTCAATCAGCAAAGGCTCCTGATCCGCAACCTCAATGAAACGGCCGCCATTATGGCCTTCTGTTCGGGAGTTCAGCACACCAAGGTCGCCACGTCGTTCCATCGCGACCGACCGGCAACCCTGGTGGAACTCTCAGAGAGGGTCAGAAAATACATAGACACCGAGGAGTTCCTGAAGGCAAAGTGCGCTGGCTAAGCGGGGGACAAATCCCCTAAAGCCAAGCGCAAGCGCGAAGGGCTTGAGAAGAGTTCGGGAAAGAAGCCGAAGCAAGATCAGAGAGATACAAGGGGTCAGCCCCAGACTGCTTTCACACCTCTTTTCCGCCCGATCCATGAAGTTATGGCCGTCGCTGAGGCCCAGAGGCTGCTTCCGCAGCCAGCTAAACTCAGAGCCCCGCCCGGTAAGAGGAACCGGGACAAGTTTTGTCGCTACCACAGGGATCACGGCCATGAAACAGAGGATTGCTTCAAATTAAAGATAGCAATCGAGAAGCTGATTGAGCAGGGACACCTCGTCGAGTTTGTCACAGAAGGACGGCTTCGGCAGGACATCCGGGCTCCTAACCAGCTACCGCCACTGCCACTCGGCCACATCCATGTGATTTTTGGAGGAACATCAGGCGGAGGCGATTCACAATCGGCACAGAAGAGGCATGCCCGGGCTTCCCGAGCGGATGTCGGGCAGGTCCAATCCACCGGCTCCTCCCCAACCGATGTCCTAACATTCACGTCCGACGACCTGCAGGGGATCCACTGCCCCCACGACGACCCGCTAGTAGTAACACTCTCTATAGCCAACTACATGGTCCAGAGGGTGCTAGTGGACACGGGCAGCTCGTCCGACATCATGTTCACATCGGCGTTTGACCAACTAGGGATCTCCAGGGATCGGCTTTGACCTGTCGCTACTCCCCTTGTCGGATTCAATGGCTCCAGTACACAACCGCTCGGAATAATCGAGCTTCCAGTTCTCATGGGGACCTACCCTCAGGAGGCCTCCATGCTCACCAATTTTGTGATCGTAGAGGCCCCATCGGCATACAACGTCATCCTTGGCAGGCCGACTCTCAACAGGGCCAGGGCGGTCGTCTCCACCTACACCCTGATAGTGAAGTTCCCAACTCTACAGGGGCCTGGATCCTTGCGCGGAGATCAGAGCACCGCCCGCAGTTGGTATGTTAGCTCATTGCGCCGGGGGGCAATAACAGAAACATTAAACGTCCAGGAAATGGACCCTCGGGACCAGAGCGACATGATAGGACCAGTGGAAGAACTAGAACAAATCATGCTAAACCCTGAATACCCAGACCGCGCGGTCAGCATAGGGTCCCTACTGGAACCCGCCCTGAAGAAAAAACTGACTGAATTCTTAAGGCAAAATCAAGACGTTTTTGCTTGGAGTCATGAGGATATGCCCGGGATTGACCCCCGGGTCATGACCCATCGTCTCAATGTCAGCCCGGACTGCCGTCCGGTTAAGCAAAAAAGAAGGGGCATGGCCCCCGACAGACAGAAGGCAGTGAGCGAGGAGATCGAGAAGCTCCAAAGGGCAAAGTCAATCCGAGAAGTCCACTATCCCTATTGGCTAGCTAACGTCGTTCTTGTTAAGAAAAGCAACGGGAAGTGGAGAATGTGCGTAGACTTCACCGACCTCAACAAGGCCTGCCCAAAGGACTGTTACCCGCAACCCAGGATAGACCTCCTTGTCGACTCAATAGCAGGTCGCTCACTCCTCTCATTCATGGACGCATACTCGGGGTATAATCAGATCAGCATGTACCCCGGGGATGAAGATAAGACAGCGTTCATCACCGACCAAGGCACGTACTGTTACAAAGTCATGTCATTCGGCCTCAAGAATGCCGGGGCTACCTACCAGGGCCTGGTTAACTACATGTTTAAAGACCTCATCAGAAAATCTATAGAAGTGTATGTGGACGATCTTCTGGTTAAGAGCCGGGACGAGTCCGACCACCACGAGCATCTGGCCGGGGCCTTCAGAATTTTGAGAAAGTTCAAGATGAGGTTGAACCCGGCCAAATGCACCTTTGGTGTCTCATCCGGGAAGTTCCTCGGCCATCTAGTCAGCAGACGGGGAATTGAGGCAAACCCCTAGAAGATCAAAGCTATCATCAACATGCGGTCACCCAAATCAACGAAGGAAGTGTAAAGCCTAGCCGGGCGGGTGGCCACACTGAACAGATTCGTATCCCGAGCTACTGACCGGTGTTTTCCGTTCTTCAAAATCCTCCGCCAAGCGTTTTAGTGGTCAGAAGAGTGTGAGGAGGCATTCCAGGAACTCAAGAAGTACCTGGCATCCCCTCCTTTGCTCTCGACAACCGTACCCGGGGAAGAATTGTTTCTATACCTGGCAGTGTCACCATCAGCGGTTAGTTCGACACTTATTCGGGAAGAGCACGGGATACAGTTCCCAGTGTACTACACCAGTCGGGCGTTGCAAGGCGTGGAGAGCAGATACTCCCACATCAAGAAACTGGCCTTCGCCCTCATCACCTCAGCCCAAAGGCTCTGCCCGTATTTTCAGGCCCATGCCATTGTAGTCCTGACCGATCAGCCTCTACGTAGAATTCTCAGTCGGCCAGACACATTCGGGAGGCTCGTCAAGTGGGCCCTGGAGTTGGAAGAGTTCAAAGTAATTTACCGACCCCGGACAGCCATCAAGGGGCAAGCTGTAGCAGACTTTCTGGTCGAGTTTACGTACCCCGAAGACCCAGTCAAAGAGTCCGAGCCTCCGGCCTTACCGCCCGGATTAAGTCCCGATGTCCCAACTTGGGTGCTGCACGTGGATGGTTCCTCTAATCAGCAAGGTAGTGGAGCTGGAATCATCTTGACTACCCCCGACGGTATCCATCTTGAATATGCTTTAAGGTTTGGATTTCGCGCCTCCAACAACGAGGCCGAGTACGAAGCCCTCTTGGTCGGATTACAGTTAGGCACCTCGATGAGTGCGCAACAGGTACAGGGCTACAGCGACTCCCAGCTCGTGGTTAACCAAGTAAACCAAGAATACGAAGCGCGGGAGGACAACATGGTAGCCTACTTGGCCCTTGTCCGGGCGGTCTCCAAGAAGCTCCGGGGATTCTCCATCACCCAGATACCTAGAGAAGAAAATACCAGAGCAGACCGACTGGTTCGCCTTGCCTCGTCTTCTGAGTAAGACTTGCCCAGGATAAGGATACAACTCCTACCCGAGTCGAGCGTGATCAACTCAGAGGACATGGAGGTTGACCCGGTCACTTTTGGGACCCAGTTGGATGGACCCGTTCGTGACGTTCCTGACGACAGGAAGGCTACCAGATGACAAGGATGAGGCGCGCCGGGTCAAGTACCGGGCGGCGCGATATCACCTCCTTGACGACATTCTTTACAAGAGGGGATTCACTATCCCGTACCACCGCTGCGTTCACCCTGCGCAAGTGCAAGCAATACTGTTTGAAATCCATGAAGGTGTGTGCGGGAACCACATCGGAGGTGGGGCGCTTTCCAGAAAGGCCCTACTACAGGGTTACTATTGGCCGACCATGGCCCGAGATTCGCAGGAATATGTGCGAAGGTGTGATAAGTGCCAGAAGTATTCTCCCATGATCAACCAACCGGGAGAACTCCAGACGCCGATCCACAGTCCCTGGCCATTTGCCCAGTGGGGAATTGACATTGTTGGTCCCTTACCGACAGAGAAAGGGCAAGTTAGATTTGCTGTGATAGCTGTTGACTACTTCACCAAATGGGCGGAGGCCGAGCCCTTGGCAAAGATAACCGAGCAGAAAATGGAAAGCTTTGTGGAAAGAAATATCCTCAGCAGGTTCGGTATTCCCCGAGTCCTGATCAGCGATAATAGCAGACAATTCGACACACCCGTCTTCAGGCAGTTCTGCTCGGGCTATGGGATACTAAATCATTACTCTTCTCCCGAGCACCCATAAGCCAATGGTCAAGCCGAGGTAACCAACCGGACGATCTTGCAATCAATCAAGACAAGGCTTAAAGGCGCTAAGGGCCTGTAGGCTGACGAGCTACCAACCCTTCTATGGGCATACCGCACTACACCCCGAGCGGCTACTGGTGAGACCCTGTTCTCCTTAACTTACGGGTTTGAGGCAGTGGTCCCCACAGAGCTCGGGCTACCAACATACCGGGTGGCCAACTTCAGCGATCCAGACAACGGGGAAGCCCTCAGGAAAGAAGAAAAAGAAGAACTTATAAAGTTAGGTGCAGAAAAGGGGGCTCGGGAATCTTGCTCGGGATTGCTCTGACTCTTAAGGCGCTCGGTGGTCTAAATCTCTGCAGTAAAGGGTTGAAGAAATGGGCAAAAGTCCTTTATATAGAACCCAGGGATGGCCCGGATCAATGGGAATCCAACGGCTCGCGCGTTTTCCCGCCTAAAGTGGCAGACAGTTGTCACTTCGGGCATGCGAACCACTACCTCAAAAGGCGCGTGCATTGAATGCATGACGGAGACGTTTCAGTTACCACGAAGATGATTCGGTTATTCCCAAGCTGGCATCGTTGGCTCCTAACCAGATCAATGGCCAGTCAACACGTGGCATAGCCAGGACCCGGGCCGCAGGTCACCGCTCGGTTTGCACCCCGATTGATCATCCCGACCAGTTCCATACGGCAGGGGTTCAAGCCTAGTGCCGAACGGCCCATCATGGGCGGTTTTAATTTTTAAATTCGCATCGGATGAAGCGCCAAACCATCGTAAAAGAAACGAGCCATCACGAGCCAGGCATTGGCAATCACAAACGACACAATCGACGATAAAGGAAAGGTGGCCTCCAAGGACCTTTTTATTAATAATAGCATTTTGTACAACGGGAGGCAGTTTTAATAGCCTCCACGGCAAAAAAAAAAAAAAAAAAAAGGGAAAAAATTCTTCAGGTCTCCTTGCTCTTCAAGGACCGGATCTCCTCTTCCAGGACAGTCACCTTGGCCACTAGCTCTTTGACGGTGAGCTCCAAGGCGTGAAAATCCACCTCCAGCATAATGGAATCCGTCTGCAGTTGGGCGCTCTGTTTCTCCACCTCCTGCAGGTGACCCTCCAACTTGGCAAGGGAGAGGCCCGTCCATGAGCTGGGCACATGCAGACCGGCAGGTGTTTCCAGCCGACTCCTCTTCGGTGGGGGTTGAGACCCTTCCCCGACCACTTTTTCTTTGCCCTTCCTGGTCGGGCCCGGTTGCGGATCCGTGTCCTCGGATGAGGATGAACCTGAGCTGGTGGACAGAGCGATAGGTCCTTTAGGCTTGGAGGCCCCCCCATGGTGCGCGGGTCAGAGGCCATGGACCGAGTATAACGGCGCGATCCTGAGGCGGCCGTATCAGGAGCTGCGAGGGGAGATTCACCGCCGGCCTGACCAGCAGGTTCCCCGATCAAATCGGAAAAGCTTAAGCCGGCTTCTACCGCTCGGTTGATCGCTTCCATATCGGCCATAGAAGAAGCGACGTCACGGAAAGCGATGAAGGACATCTTGCAAAGCTCGGGATGGAAGTTCGCAAGGGGGCAGAGGGAAGTATCCGTCAGCCAATTGCCAGAGACAACGACCCAAGGATACTGACGCCAGTGTTTGTTGTCAAACTCCAGCCCACGGATAAGGTGTTTCCCCTCCGCACCAATGCGTAGGTAAGGGTCCCCGCGATCGATCCCTAAGATGTAGCACTTGGCGATGTCAACCGAGCGGAGGAGTAGCCCAAGCCGCTGGTTTAGTGCCGAAACACCCCAGAGAAGGCGGGCAACGTTCGGACGGCACCGGGACAGCGGAATGCGCAACCCCTATAATATGTCGCAGAAGAGGGCTGGTAAAGGGAAGCGTAGCCCCACTATAAGCAGCAGGTAGCTGCTGATGATGACTGAGGGAAAGGCCACCTCCTCCCCTTCGATGTGAGGACGGACCCCGACGTGGTTAGGGATCTTGCAGTCCCTTCGAAAAACTCCAAGTTCGTCGTCGGAGGTCAGATCAACATGAGAAGCCATTGGTGAGCAGTTTGGATTGTAAGAAAGTATTGGGAGGAGAGCTCGGGAAAGCTGTGTTCTCGGGGATCGCTCGGTATACTCGATCTTAAGCAGTGGGAATATTTTGAATGAACAAGTACACCTTATATAGAAGTCATGAACGGCTCGGATTGAAGATGATCCGACGGATCAGACGCTCTCCCGCCAAAAGTAGGCGACAGCTGTCATCTCGGGCACGTGAGGGGTTTCCTAAAACAGCGTGCGCATTAAATGCGTGACATGACGGTCCGGTTGCCCCGCGACTGGTTGGTTACATCCGAACTGATTCCGCTGGACCATGACCAGGCCAATTGATCCCTGACACGTGGCAATACTCACATCCGGGCTCTAACCTGAACTGGTCGGTAAATCCACCGAGCGACCTGGAGTGTGGACCCCATCTAGAGCCGCACCCCCGAGCGACACCCGGGAGGTTTCCGAGGCAATACAGATTTTTGAATCCTCACCCGATGACGCATCCAGTTAGTTCCGAAAATGGGGGGGCAGCTGATACGTCCGAAAATATCCTACTAAAGCTCAACCACCACGTGAAGAGAGCCTGGGGCTCGCGCCCCGCATCAGACGCCATCGTTCGGGATCATCAGCTGGCCCGGACGTAAGAAGCGGCGACTCCTCAGGAGGTGCCGCTCGGGTAAAACTCTCCGGGTAGTTTCCTTATGTGGTCAGGACTCTATTAAGGAAAGATGAGTAGTTTCCCAAACCACTTAGGAAACTCTCCTAAAATCATGCCAATCTATTGTAATTAGGTTAGGTTTCCTAATTCTACTAACTTACCATGTAAGGGTGGACTCTTGCATCTATAAAAGAGCCCACCTCCCCTGTCAAAAGGGGAAAAAAAGGATAGATACTCGCGGAGCATACAAGCACTGAGAGAACTCACCATCTGTACGCACATACCCGGCCGGTATTACTAGGAGTGCCACCCGTCCTTGTTGGCTCACCAGGCCTGCCGGTGATCTGCTAGTGAGAAACGCCCAGACACAACCGTGGACATAGGTCACCTCGTTAACGGGACTGAACCACATACAAACTTCTTTTTACTTTATTTTCCTGCATAAGTCTTGCTTACCAATTTTCGGCATCATCAGTGGTCTTGGTGGAGAGATTATTCAGTGAGACAAGTGTTTGACCAAAAAAAGAAGGATTGGTAGGGGCCATGAGGCAATTAAAGTGGATGACCACATTTTCATTTTTCTACCGGAATGCAAACTTGGATGATACTGAAATATCAGCGACTTTCTAAAATCCTAGGAAATTACTATACCCGTGCCCGTGGTCATACATCATGTGAAATTACTATATCAAGTGTTCAACATTCTTTCATTCTTCATTTTTCTTTCTCTCTTTCTAAAACACTAGGAAACACTAGGAACTTCATTTTTCTATCCTATGTGTCAGAATTTGGCCAAAAGTACTATATATTTTACACTTTCCAAAAATACTATATGAATCTGTCAATCAGGGATTTATTTATTTGTTTGACCAAAATATTGAATTACTATTATGAACATGTCAATCAAGAATTTTTTTTGGTTTGAAACGTATATAGAAATATAGAAAATGTCTAATGGGTGGGCTTCTAATGCAATAATTGCTCTTATTAGTTGTGTATATGGAGTTCTGTTGTCATTTGGTTTTCTTTGCTTTCACCATTTGTGTGAATCACTCATATAGTCATACATCATGTGAATTCTTTGAATGAAAGGTGCTACCTACTTCTGCGTACGTAGATGTGAGTTTTATGAATTCACTATGAAACTGACTGTAAGAATCTTATTTGAGTAAATTTTTGCAAGATTAGAATTTTCCGAAGTTACAATCAGTTATTATTACTCATTTTACACTTAGATTTTTTATTTTAGGACAAATCATTTTTATACAGGTAGGGGCTTCAATATCTTTTAATCAAAATCAAATCGTCTCATTAATACATGTATTTAGGAATTATTTGAAATGCAAAAAAATTAAAAAAAAATAGTTGAAAAAGTGGTCAAAATATATCATTTAAAAGCTTTAGTGATGACATGGCACAAATGGCAGCTGCCATTTGCCATGCCAAATTTGAGAGGATGGCAATGCCATTTATTAGTAGCTAGTTTGGCATGCCATTGGAGGCTCTCCATGCCAAAGCCCCTGCCATTCAGTGTGCCATCCTATATTTGGCAGGGGCTTTGGCATGGAGAGCCTCCAATGACATGCCAAACTAGCTACTAATAAATGGCATTGCTATCCATCCTCTCAAATTTGGCATGCCAAACTAGCCACTAATCATTGACTTTTAGCACATTTTTATGTTAAGGTTTTAAAACCTACAAAATATAGAATACTTATTAAAAAAATAACAAATAATTAATAACTAAATAAAATGGGCTAATAAAGCGTAAATTTATGACTATAAACGAAAATTATTTGTCGCCGATCAGTATATACAGGGGTTGGAAATTTTGTGTTTTTTTTTTCTTTCGATCTCACGGAAAAAGGAGCAAGATGAGGTTTTTTTCCCCGCTAAACAGGAGCGCAAGACGAGGTTAACGGTGGATATTTGGTCTTTGAGTCTTTCGAGGGCTTCTTTGAAACTTCAAACTTCATTTACACTACACCATTCAGCCTATTTTCTAACACAGAGGTTTTTGGTTTCCTAACGGTAATTTACCGTTACAAAATATTAACGGTAAAAAACCGTTAGAAATTTCAAATTTCGTTAGAAATAACCTTGGAAAGTGAAAAGTTTTCAAACAAAATGAAAAAGTAATGGTAGTTTCGTAAATAAAATCAAAGAGTGAAAATGGCGGTGGCAGTTTTGTAAATAAACCGCCCAAATATTTTGCCCCAAAATTTCCCCCAAAAATTTCCCTCTAAACATTTAACTCTCTCTCTCTCTCTCTCTCTCTCTCTCTCTTACTTCGTAGTCATCTCTCTCTCACATACCCTTACTGGGAACAAAAGCTAAAAGAAGAATGAGGAAAGGGAGTCTCCAACCTCACTGTACCGCTGCTCTACCACCGCTCGCTCGAACTCTGGTGAGTCTCCAACCTCCCTCCCTCTCTCTCTCCCTCTCTCTCTCTCACACACACACACACACAAACACACACACACACACACACTCAATCAGATATGTACATATCTGTATAGATCTCTCTCTCATACACTCTCTCACTCTCAACTATGTACCAGATCTGTACAACTCTCTCTCTCTCTCTCTCTCTCTCTTACTCACATTCTCCCACTCTTTCATGTATACCATCGCAGATTAATCACAACAGATCTGGGAGTTAATCACATTTGGGGTGATGATAAGTATGTGATTTTTTTATTGATTTCATTTGCTTTGTTATTTGGGTGTGCATTTACATGCGTGTATATAAATTTCTTTTTCAAAAGCTTTCTAGGAGACATTGTCATCGTAAGTTGTCAGAGTGAGATTGGGTTGATTCATAGTTTAGGCACCTGTGATACTACTACTGAACAACAAATTAGTTCAGACATTCTTATCAGTTTGGGCTTGATTGGATTTAAAGCCTTTGCCAATTTTGCCTTCTATTTTGTTTATTTTTTATTTTCTTTCCCTACTATCAGAGCCGGTCCTAGGCCCGGGATGAATTACTAAAAGGGAGGCCCTTATACGGGGTCGGGGTCAGTGCCCATGATGCGATTTTTTTGGGAGTCAATTTATACATAATTGACAATTTTTTTTAGGGTTTACTTATACATAATTGACGAATTTTTTGGGATCTACTTATAATGTGAGTGTACTTGTGAAACTTAAACATTGTACGGTGTCTTTCAAAATTCTAGAGGGGCCTATTTCTAATAAAACTAAAAAAAAATTGTACACTAAAAGTGTAATTTTTTAAAATTCTAGGGGACTTCGCTTTTGAGTTTTGTATATATATATCTATAGCAATATATATGTAGTTGATGACACTAAATTGGACCTTAGGGAAGGCCTAAATGTAAAACACTAAAAAATCTCAAGGTAAAAATGTAATTATGAAAATTTTATGGAGGCACTCAAAATTTTGTGAAATTTAGTGGCCCGGGACCGTTGCCCCTTTTGCCTCCCCTTTGGACCGGCCATGCCCACTATTATCTGCTGACTCTGAATGTACACTAATTGGTTGGTCAATAATCTAATGGTTTGACTTGTTCTACTTCTTACACTGATTTAATCACTGGTATCTTTCTGAAATGAGTGATATTTGGGGCACAAACAAGTTTCACAAACACTTACAAACACACTCTATCTCTATCCTGGTTGGCACTGTGGGGTCCGAATAATTTTAGTGGACCCCACAGTGCCACCTGGGAGAGAGATAGTGTGTCTGTAAGTATTTGTGAAACTTGTTTATCCTTGAAGAGACCTCCTCCTCCTCCTCCTCCTCCTCCTCCTCTCTCTCTCTCTCTCTCAGTTCTCCATGAAGATGGCTTCTTGACACTGGCTTCAATTAGTTGGTGCTATATTGCAGTCGAACTGCCATTCCATTGCTTAAGAAGGCAGAGGTAGTATCACTTAGTTCTAAACACCAGATAGATTGTATGTCCATTTCCTGTTTATATATGAACATGCTTTCACCTCCTTGTCATTCCTTGAAGATATGAGACAGTTGTAGACTGTTATTTTCCTCTATTTTTACCTCTCTGTTAAGCAGTGTCAAATTGTTAGCTATCCCAGTTTGGTCATTTCGATGAGCACCTTGATCATGTTCTCATGTATCTCCCTTGTTTACTATCTTTTAAAAGTGACATCTGATCCATGCACTAATTGTGAAAATTCTGTGTTGATGATTAAAGGAGCTATTTGTGAAAATTTTAGGCTATTATTATTCAATCAGGATATGAAGATACTTACATTATATAAAAATGGCCTCTCATATAATAGTATGCATATGGTTATAGGGGTCTCAAATCGGAAGTGATCTGCATCAATGCCTATGGTCTGGATCTTTTTTCTTTATTCAGGCACGTATTCGCTGCATATGGCCGGTTCAACAAAACATTTTTCTTTTCCCGATTTCAGCTACAAGCCAAAGGTTTGTGCTTCACGCCTCAATGGTTAGTGAATTGCCCGCCTAGCTCTTCGGCCTTTTCGAACATTGGTTTTATCCTCTTAAAGTATATTTTTTTCAGGAGTAATTCTTGGGACACAACTTTCATACAACTTTCACACAACCTTCAAAAACTTATGTCTATCTCTCTCCTGTGTCACTGTGGGATCCAATGACATCACAGGAGAGAGATAGACACATCTTTTAAGAAGGTTGTATGAAAGTTGTATGAGAGTTGTGTCCCAAGAATTACTCTTTTTTCAGTTAGCTAATATCCACAGCAGAACGACTTTCCCTGATTTGAAATTTTCTTAATTCTGGTTTTCAGGCTCCTTTCCATGAAGATAGAGGTTTTATTACATGCCAATTTGATCAAGTTCCGAAACATTGGACATCTTTGTTGTCAAAAACAGGTTAGCATTCAAGTCATTATTTACTGTTCTTTTTTGGAATGTTCGTTCACAATTTGCTATGGAAACATAAATAGGATAGAAGAATGCGTGGCCTTCAACTTTCACTTCCTTTAATCATCCAGGGCAAATCTTTACTATTTCAAAATAAGTTCCATTTTCTTCTATACATTAGTTGTATTGCGCGCTTCCAAAAGTTGTATTGCGCGCTTCCACATGAGACTTTGAGTGGACTAGAGACACACCTAACTTTAACACTATTATTGTTATGCCAAGGAAAAAGCGGTAAATAAATGGAATCCATTAGCTAGACAAGTAACGGTTCAATTTCGTATACCCCTGAAATCCCAGTTAAGGAGTGTTCTTTTCATGGATTTCAGGATGGATTTTTCCGTTCTTTTTGTTGCATGCGCATATGGTTTGCGTTTTGGTTGCAAGTACCCTGATTTGTTGCCAATGGCTAATTTACTCTGCTTCTTAATATGATTTTTGTTTATAAAATATGTTCTTTGGCCTGGTTTCTGGTGGATTTATGTTCTTTGGCATCCTTGTGTCTTCGTGATAAACTTGAGCTTCTATACTTAATCTTAAAACCCACAGAGCCTTTCACCATTTGTGTGAATCACTCATACAATCATACATCATGTGAATTCTTTGAATGAAAGGTGCTACCTACTTCTGCGTACGTAGATGTGAATTTTATGAATTCACTATGAAACTGACTGTAAGAATCTTATTTGAGTAAATTTTTGCAAGATTAGAATTTTCCGAAGTTACAATCAGTTATTATTACTCATTTTACACTTAGATTTTTTATTTTAGGACAAATCATTTTTATACAGGTAGAGTTGACTAATAGCTAAACAAATGTACATGGTTTGAATTGCCCGATAGTGACTTTAGCCACGGGCAATATCTAATATATATATACTAGTAATAACCCGTGCCCGTGGGCACGAAGCAAAAAAAAGAAATGAAATAAATAAATTCAATATTTCAAAAGATTAAATATTTTGCGTAAAATTGTTTGTGTCATTAAAACACATGTGAAGACATTGGTTTCGCGGGCACAACAATATATTTTCAATTCATTGCTTTTGATTTTGAAATTAAACTGAGATATGATTGGAATTTTTACAACGGATTCATAGATATCATCACAACAAAGACAAAAAATGTGGTAATCTTCAACAAACAACGGCAAAAAAATGATAGAAAACTATAATGACAAAAAAAATATGGATACCAAAACAGAAGTAGAAGCACTCTCTTGAATTTTTTTTTTTTTTTAAGTTTCTGTACGGACAAAAAAAAAAAAAAAAACCAAAGGCTTTTTCTAAGCTTTTGAAAAGAAACAGAAAAAGAAAGCAAAACTTTTGTGATTATTTAGCCCATATTTGGGAAGCAGCATTACTCATTTCACTAATTTGCCGAATGTATTATATCAAACTGATAGAACTAATCAAATGACGTATAAAAAGGGTGGAACTAATCAAACTGATTGCAAAATTTACAACCATAGCAAAATTTATGCTTCTTAGATTTTAAAAAAGTGCAAGTGAGAATACTTTTCTTGAAACCCACTTCCTAAACCTCAACTTTATGTGAATTTTAACTCATATTATATCAGTTTGATTAGTTCTATGAAAGTTATTTGATCGGAGTCACGGAAAGCAAGGAAAAAAAAATAAACCTATTAAAAATACACTCTATCCTAAATAATCCAACACAAATGTATCTTCATAGTTAATGTTTGATGGTTATTTTGAAAGAAGTCCAACAAATAAAAATATGATTATTTACTTGTTTACCCCATGGTTAGGCCCACTTTGAAACAAAAAATTGGAAAAAAAAGAAAAAGAAGAAGATGAAGATGAAGAAGAAGGGGAAATATAGTTTTGTATTACTATTGGAACAAAAAAATGGAAATAAAGCCGATAATTAGAGACAAAAAAAAAATTGAAAAAAAAGTGCCCCAAATTAACCACTACATACCCTCTCTAAACTTTAAATAAAAGTTGCCCATATCAGTATTATGATAATTAAAGTTTTATGCTGAAACATTCACAAATTAACACACACCCACATGTTTCATTGACGTATTCCAATGGCTCGTCAATAGCTATTATAGCTTCCCTCTCTGCACATTCACACACAGAGAAATATGCACAAATTAACACACCTGTTTGCAGAACACCACACTCACATGTTTGCACAAACACCACACACGCACACGTGCAGACACACACGCACACATGCACACACAAACACACACATGCACGCACAAATAAAGATATAGAGGGAGAGAGGGGTTACCTAATTCCAGCGACAGTGAAGGTGGTCGGGGACAGTGGTGGTGAACGGGGAGAGAGAGAGAGAGAGAGAGAGAGAGAATAAATGGGTGATATATGGGTGTATGATGAGACTCATGAGAGACAGAAGAAAACTTAAAAAATTTGGTAATCTTTACTCTCCATTTATAATTTGGTGATGAATTCACTTTCTTGGAAAGAGCATATTTTTTCGGCCAAAAAATTTCATGCAATTCTATCCAAATGTTGATTCTGACTATTGAATCAATAACACTAATATGTAATTATTTTAGTTACAATAAAAACCCAAATCATGGTTTAAAAAAAAAAAAAACCCCAACTCATATATTTTCTGGGAGTTTTTTTGAACTAATATAATACGTGGGCAAACACTCCACCAAAAAAAAAACACTCCACAGTATTGCAATGGCAGTTTAATGAGAGAGAGAGAGAGAGAGCAAAAAAAAAAAGAAAGAAAGTTTTTGAGCAACTATTCAATTAATGATTTTTTATTTTAAAATGGCAACATAAATCTATTTGAGCAACTATTCAATTCTCTCTGACCAATTAGATATATACATATCTATATAACTGTTCAATATGTATATAGATTTTAGATATATACGTATTTGTATACCTATCTATATAACCAATTAAGAGATTTTTTTTTTGAATTGAGAGAGAGATAAGCTTATACAACGAATTATTTCCTATTTTTAAAGGATATTTCTTAATTTCAAATGAGATTCGAAGGGTTGAAAATATCTAAACTTGTCTCAATAGCTCGAATTAAAAGTTACTGATTTGGGAGGGACACACACCGCTCTAACTTATTATATAGATATCCTTCGAATATATCTTATTTGAATTTGGAAAGATATTTAAAGAATTTTAGTGATTATTGGGACACATTGCACACATTACGCCTAGTTCAAATGCAAATTCAAAACTGCATTACGCCCAGTTCAAATGCAAAGTTACCACTCATGATACAAATGCAAAGAATTCATGATATGGTTTGATACATGGCTAAATTCGGTACTTATAAAAGAATTTACCTAATTTTTTTGGCTACTTCTAATAGTAATAATAATAATGATGATGATACAACTATGGTTTGGTACATGGCTAAAATTTAAAATATTGGGAAAACTTTTGTTGGCTACTTTTAAATTTGGTACTTATAAAAGAATTTACCTAATTTTTTTGGCTACTTCTAATAATAATAATAATAATAATAATAATAATAATAATAAGAATTCATATGATAAGTGCCAGAAATATACGGAGTATATGATAAGTGACAGAAACCATATTGGTAATGTGTGCAAAGTGTAAAATAGTGATAAAGAAAGAAATTAAAAAATATATATAAAAGAAGGTCAAAATATACGGAGTATATGTTCACATATACCATATATATAGCATGAGGTGATTCTCTCTCTTAACCAATTAAGGGATCTTTTTTTTTTTAATTGAAATGAGATTGAGTTAGGTGAGAGGGACTATTATATTGTGAGGGTGAGAGTTTTAGAAATTGGGTGAGATTTGGTGGACCAACAATCCTAGGGTTTAAAATATCTCAACTTGCCTCAATGGCTGAGATTGAAACTTGCTAATCTAGAAGGGACCCACACCGCTCTAACTTATTATATAGAATATTTCTAAAACTCTCACCCCTTTTAAAGTATTGAATTTCTTTTTTTCAGGAGTAATTCTTGGGACACAACTTTCATACAACTTTCGCACAACCTTCAAAAACTTATGTCTATCTCTCTCCTGTGTCACTGTGGGGTCCAATGACATCACAGGAGAGAGATAGACACATCTTTTAAGAAGGTTGTATGAAAGTTGTATGAGAGTTGTGTCCCAAGAATTACTCTTTTTTCAGTTAGCTAATATCCACAGCAGAACGACTTTCCCTGATTTGAAATTTTCTTAATTCTGGTTTTCAGGCTCCTTTCCATGAAGATAGAGGTTTTATTACATGCCAATTTGATCAAGTTCCGAAACATTGGACATCTTTGTTGTCAAAAACAGGTTAGCATTCAAGTCATTATTTACTGTTCTTTTTTGGAATGTTCGTTCACAATTTGCTATGGAAACATAAATAGGATAGAAGAATGCGTGGCCTTCAACTTTCACTTCCTTTAATCATCCAGGGCAAATCTTTACTATTTCAAAATAAGTTCCATTTTCTTCTATACATTAGTTGTATTGCGCGCTTCCAAAAGTTGTATTGCGCGCTTCCACATGAGACTTTGAGTGGACTAGAGACACACCTAACTTTAACACTATTATTGTTATGCCAAGGAAAAAGCGGTAAATAAATGGAATCCATTAGCTAGACAAGTAACGGTTCAATTTCGTATACCCCTGAAATCCCAGTTAAGGAGTGTTCTTTTCATGGATTTCAGGATGGATTTTTCCGTTCTTTTTGTTGCATGCGCATATGGTTTGCGTTTTGGTTGCAAGTACCCTGATTTGTTGCCAATGGCTAATTTACTCTGCTTCTTAATATGATTTTTGTTTATAAAATATGTTCTTTGGCCTGGTTTCTGGTGGATTTATGTTCTTTGGCATCCTTGTGTCTTCGTGATAAACTTGAGCTTCTATACTTAATCTTAAAACCCACAGAGCCTTTCACCATTTGTGTGAATCACTCATACAATCATACATCATGTGAATTCTTTGAATGAAAGGTGCTACCTACTTCTGCGTACGTAGATGTGAATTTTATGAATTCACTATGAAACTGACTGTAAGAATCTTATTTGAGTAAATTTTTGCAAGATTAGAATTTTCCGAAGTTACAATAAGTTATTATTACTCATTTTACACTTAGATTTTTTATTTTAGGACAAATCATTTTTATACAGGTAGAGTTGACTAATAGCTAAACAAATGTACATGGTTTGAATTGCCCGATAGTGACTTTAGCCACGGGCAATATCTAATATATATATATATATATATATGGTGTCTCTCTTATGTGGAACTTTTGATTTGAAATATCACATGAATTACCCTTCATTTGGTTACAACCATAAAGAATTAATTGTCAAAGTTTTGAATTTAGGGGGAACAAAATGTATATGAATCCGTTCATTTTTAGAGAAAACTTAACAAAAGTTTCCATTACAGTCACATCCACAGAGATTAAATGTGAAATTTTGAACTAACATGGGGGAGTAAAATGAATTTAGCCCTACATTTTAATACATATGTTTGCGCTATATGTTGCGATTTATTCAGAATCAAAGATAGATATAGCCTTCATCGGATCCATTTGTTGAAACTTGAAAGACAATTTAACTGTAAAAAATAATTATAATAATAAAGGCGCAAATTATAACATGTGTAAAAACATGCTATATATAAACCATCTCATGTCATTGTCTGATTAATTTATGGGTAATAATTGGGACACAATCTTCATACAACTTTCATACAACCTCCCCAAAAGATGTGTCTATCTTTCTCCTGTGATACAGTGACATCACAGGAGAGAGATAGACACATCTTTTGGGGAGGTTGTATGAAAGTTGTATGAAGGTTGTGTCCCAAATATTACTCTTAATTTATTCAGAAGCAAAGCTAAGGCCATCTCCAACGCCCCTGTCATTCAGTGTGCCATCCTATATTTGGCAGGGGCTTTGGCATGGAGAGCCTCCAATGGCATGCCAAACTAGCTACTAAAAAATGGCATTGCTATCCATCCTCTCAAATTTGGCATGGCAAATGGCAGCTGGCATTTGTGTCATGTCATCACTAAAGCTTTTAAATGATATATTTTGAGAAAATACTTTTGCTCACCCCAAATTTGGTACACCAATGCTCACCCAAGCATCCCATTGGCCAATGCAGTGGGGCCCAGGATTAAACAAATGTTGTTTAACATTTGTTTAATCCTGGGCCCCACTGCATTGGCCAATGGGATGCTTGGGTGAGCATTGGTGTACCAAATTTGGGGTGAGCAAAAATGCTCTCATATTTTGACCACTTTTTTAACTCTGTTTTTAATTTTTTTGCATTTCAAATAATTCCTAAATATATGTATTAATGAGACGATTTGATTTTGATTTAAAGATATTGAAGTGGTCCGAATTTTTTTTTTCTTCTAAATGTCTCTGTCACATGTATTTGGAAAGCATTTGGAATGCAAAATTTGGAAGCCTACACTTAACAAAATGCTACTTTGGAAGATGAATGATAGTTAGGGCAAAATATAGCATTTTAAAATGACATGTAGCATTGGAGTATAAATGTCAAAATATAGCATTTGATACTGTAGCAATGCTAAAAAATAACATTGACATAGAAGATATAGCATATAGCATTAGAGATGGCCTAACGCCCTCATTATTTGTTGAAAGTTGACACACATTCAATGTAAAAGAAATAAAAATAAAAATCTAGCAGACATCAGCACTGCATCTTCCCAAGCCACCCCTCAGTCCACACACACACACACATATATTTTATATATGTTATATATATTATATGTGTGTGTAAGGATGCAGTGGCGTCACAACAAACTTCATCAGTCCGGTCCCGCAGTGCAAACCATTTTTTTCACCGCAAGCAAAATAGTGGGGCTGCAGCTTCTTCAGCACGAACTTGAACCCGTTTCCACCTCCTCGGGTCGGATCTGCGACTTGCTTTGCTCCACTCAGATCACAGTTCACGAATTTTTCAAGGTTTGGTAGCAAGTAAACGCTGTGTGGATGATTTGTACCGTTTGGCGGGTCAAACCTGAACACTGCAATCAAGCCAACCACAATTGTAAAGATTATAAAATTTTTCAATTTTGTTTTTAAAGAGAAAATTTTGATCACATCATGTAATTCTAAAGTTGATTCTCATTGTTTGTTTTAACAATCCATAAAACATGATTATTTATGTTTATTCTTTTTCTCTATCTGGTTTGCGTGAAACTACGTATTATCACGGCTCATTCTAAGACTATTTTTAGAAACACGTTAATGTTTAGAATCAAATCAGTTGGGACCTGATTCTATTTTATACAATTTTTGTTCCTCGATAAGTGTCACATTGTTTGCACATTATTTAAGAAATATATATTATATTCATTATTTTGATCCATTACATAACTATTTTCTTTTTACTCTTAGATGTGCCAAATGAGTGTTTGATTTTCCTACTCGTTTTTGATTTTTATTGTAAGGGTATTATAAGAAGTTCATTAAAATTTATACTTAAATTTAAAAAATGGACACTTATTTTGGAATATTCAAAAAAAGAAATATGAACACTTATTTAGAGATGCATGGATCCCGGAGGGAGTAAATTTCTAAATACTTCGATCCTATATGTGCCTATTTGAGAAGGCTAATGGCTATATGATAAGTGATTCATAAATGAACCGATTCTATGTATTTAAGTGTAGATGACCTTTTAAAAAAAAAAAGAGCAATCATAAAACATGGTTTTCTCATGAAACCTGAGGAAAAAAACTTTCAAAAAATGAGTTTGATACCGAATGTAGTCCAATTTTATGCATTTAATTTGCATGTAGACCCTTAGATTTTATTTGGTTCATGGATTTTTTAAGGGGAAAGAAAAGAAAAAATATAGAGAAAAACCTTTCATTTGTTTGGTTAATAAAGAAAACGATGAGGAAAAATAAGAAGGAAAAGAAAATGGATTGAAAAATTAAATAGACATTTTGGATTTATGAGTCATTTAATTTCCTTCCTTTTGTCTTCCTTTACGATTATATATATTTTGAAAATTTTTAATTTTTAATGTTGTTTAAGCATTAAAGGAAAACACAAGAGAAATCACAAAAGAAAGTAGTTTCCTTCCCGTCCCTCACTAAAACTATGAATCAAACAGATAGCTTAGGAAAATTAATTCTATGTTAGATCACTATTTTTTTTAATCATGTTTCGAACATATTTTCTAAGGGAAAATTCTATGATACACCATTGTGTACATGTTTATAGAAATTCCCATCAGAACTCAAAGTATATACATATATGATATATATATATATGATTATAGCAAATTAGAAATGTTTATACACAATCTTGAATGACAATATATATTATGTATATATAAACGCACCTAGAATATCATTGAGGAAAAAGGGGCCATGTTTTAAAGCCCAATCGGTGTAGTTGAAGCCAAAGGTCCAGTTCTGTGACCCGCCCACTATTATCCTCTGGGGGCTTTCAATCTTGTGTTTGTTCCAATGCAGTGTCTCTCCACTAGGAATGTTCCTATTGGCCATACCAATTGTTAAAATAGAAGCAGTTACAAGTAAGATGATAACCACGTTTGCTCTGAAGCCCATCTCCATCAATATTCTCAACTTCTCAAATGGAGTGTGAGATATTGATATATGGTAAATGTTTTAATTGTGGAAATGGAATGATGGGTTCATGGGTTTATATAGGATTTTAGAGAGAGATGGGGTGAATGTTGGGATTTTTTTTTCCTAAAAAAGATACTGGATGACGTGGATAATTAAAACTCTTTGGTAATTAAAAAAACACGAGAACACATTCAAATTTAATTTTAAAATTATCATTGATACATCAGTAGGTGAATAGTTTAAGAAAACAAATTTGGTGTATTTTTATTACATTTTATTGTTACACACATTTTTTTTTTCAAGGTCTATCACCTGTGTCTTCTGCATTTTATTTTTACATTATTCTGCGTTACTTGAACAAAATGACTCCGTAAGTCAGTCATAACAATAATCAAGTGAGAACATGGAATATTAAAATTAGAGTAATGCTATAATTTTTAAATTCTAATCCTAAATTTATGTCTCAAATGATGTGGGAGCGGAACCACCTTCATTAATGATGGGATCCCTTCAACGAGTAAATATTCATTGTACTGGTTACGTCACGTCTGATCTGTAACCTACTCACAAAGTTAAAATTTTTTGCTGATATGGGAAATGATCCATGGAAATAGGGGGCTATGTTTACAAATAAATAATTCTTATTGGATTGGGATATCATGTCACTAAAATAGCAATGATAATGAATATTTTCTTCACTTCAACATTATCCAATCAAAATTCAATGGGCACACTACCACATCATTTGAGAGATGAATTTGAAATTAGGATTTGGGAAGCAGATCATTACTCTTAAAATTTAGAGTAATGATATACTTCCTGAATATTGAATCTCAAATACATTCCAAAAACTTTATAAAAAAAAAAAAAAAAAAAATTTGCATCCCAAAAATATGTGGCTATGGGACCACCTTTAATAATGGTGTGACCACTGTAACATCCTCAATTAACATCAAGGGGGCTCCTGCTACATATATTTGAGAAGTGGTCCCAAAACCACATCGCAAATGATGTGTTAGTGGGACAATGCACATCTTTTGGCCTGTGGATTTGGGAAGCATAGCATTACTCTTAGTCAAAAGGTTATCTAAAAAAGAGTAATGCTAGGCTTCTCAAATTTCTATCCCAAAAGTGCTTCCCAAATGATGTGGCAGTAGACCAGGTAAACAACTTCTAATCAAAATTCAACTGGTCCCACTATACTAGACCTGGCTCCACTACCACATCATTTGGGAAGCACTTTGGGATAAAAATTTGGGAAACATAGCATTACTCTCTAAAAAAAAGTTCCATTTTTTGCTTCTCCATGCCCTCACAATGCTATGCTTCTCAAATTTTGTATCTCAAGCGTAGGGGTACGGATAAGCAAACCGACAAGATCAACCGCATAGATCGGTTCGGTCTGATTGGTCGATTTTCAAAAAGTTATTGCAGTGTACAAACCGAATCAAATAGTGAAATAACACTAAATCAAACCAAACCGAACCAAAACCAATCTGTTCATATGAAATTTGGACCCTACTCAAATGATTTAAAAATGCATGTGGCAGTAGTACCACCTTAAAAATGATGGAAATACTTCAACATCCGCAAAACTAAATCTAGTAGTTCCACTGCCACATGAATTTGAGATGTAAAATTTGGAAGGATATCATATATTACTCAAAGCTTTAATTTGAAATTTTTTTTAAGGCAAACTTTTTGCTTGGAAAACTTCTTTTTATATATATGGAAACAGCATTAATTATCATGTTGAGTAAATCAAAAGCTATTATTGTGGCTAAGATTTTAGAAACTCCTTCAAATCAAAAGCTTATTATGGTAATATATTATTACTTTTCCCACTGGAGGAATTCTACAAAGATTAGGACACTCTGATCTATGAATATGGATATAGTCATGTGTAGAATTCAAGTTTGTAAAAATAATTATAATTAGAACTTTATGTATATATAAGTCCCCTCTAATGCATAGGTTCGGAGTTCGAACCTCAACCCTCTCCCCCATTTCAAAAAAAAAAAAAAATTGCAATTAGACTTATGTTAGGGGAAAGGGAAATACTCTCTACACCAACCTTTATAGTTATTGTCTGAAAGCACGCGTGGTTAGAAATGTTTAGTTTATTTTTAGGCATAATTGTAAGCTTTTGAATAGATGGCTAAGATTAATTGTGGGCTTCAAAATTCCCCCCAAATTACCCCTAACATAATTTTAATAGCAATTATTCATACAAACTTGAATTCTATACATGACTTATGTATCCATTCATTAAATCATATTAGCATAATCTTTGTGGAATTCATCCACCGGGAAAAATAATCACATATCACCATAATAAGCTTGTGATTTTAAGGAGTTTCTCTAATGTTATAGCCACAATAATAGCAAATATGATAATTAATTTTGTTTAATATATTAAATGAAGTTTTCCAAGAAAAAAAATTCCAAACAAAAGTTTGCCTAAAAAGAATAACTAAATAAAAGTTTACCAAAAAATAAATGCTTGCCAGGAAAAAGTTCACCCAAAAAAAGTTTGCTTATGGGCTATTTGGCTTAAATGCTTTTGGATTATAAGGAATGCTTGATTTTTAACTTAAGGATTTTTTTTCCACTTAGGGCAACATTGCGAAAACATTTATAGAGTTAGTTATTGACTGAAGGCACAAGTGATTAAAAATATTTGGTTGTGACCTAAGGCACATATTATAGCTAATACATGCATATTGTAGTTAGTAGGCATCAATTTCGTAAAATGTTTACAATGAGTAATGTACCAAACTTAAAAATACACGTCCTACTAACTCTTCTCAATCAAACCATTAAATTGAATTTTGCAATGAAGAATACATAAACAATGCCACATTAAACAATCATATAAATTTATTTATAGCTCCATAATATTACTTTATTCTAGAGTTAAAGACAATTAAGATTATTGATTAGTAAAAGGTTTCTCCGTACATAAATATCAAGTAAAACTTTACAAGATCATTTATGAATATTGAGTAAAATTTCACCACGTGAAAACATCTTTTTCAAAAACTTTTTAACAAATCAAATTAGGCTTTAAGTTCTTAACAGTCACATTCTAGGAATTCTTGCCTACATTTCTATACTAAAAAAATACAAAAGGAATAAAATAAAGGCTAGTGCTAATGCCAAAGCACAATGTGCTAATGTCAAAGCACAAAGTGTCACTAAAAGCTTTAGTGACACTTAGATATGTGTCACTAAAGCTTTTAGTGACACTTTGTGCTTTGGCATTAGCACATTGTGCTTTGGCATTAGCATCACCCATAAATAAATAATAGATGCCTATTTCTAGATCCAAAAAGCTAAATGCGCCATATAAGAAGAAAAAAAAATGTTTAATATTGAAAAATTGGAGAGTCTAAAAGTAACAGTCTCCGCTAATTATGGACTGTAATGTAAATCCATTCTAAAGGTCATCCAGAAGTATTGTAGTGGGTGGTTGTTGACAGTTTATTGAGGTCTTCCATGGCCGCTTTTTATTTCTTTTTTTAATTTGGTCAATTCAAAAAAGTCATACATATATAAACTAACTTATTGGCTGGGATATTAAGTCCAAGTGCTGCGGTTTGACTTGAAAACTGATTGACGGAGAGTTGGGTAGGAAACAATTATATTATACATGCAATTGAATCATAAACTGATTCATGAAAATTATATTTATATATGTTTTGAATATATGTACACTTATTATGTTTTGGAGTTGGTAATAATCTGTTTATAATCCTATTACAAATATCTATATTAATTACAAAAGTCAGCAAAGTGTTTAACCCTATTGTTTGTGATAAAAATATCCAATCAATGTGGAAGTGACACATGAGATTCGATGTGGCAGGGCAGTTGGTTGAAATGGATATGGCGCAAGAACAGATATGAACAGTTTTGCTGATTCATTCTGTTCAAAATAGTTAACTGCTAAGGGACACGTGTTGATTATGGTGGAATAACTAAAAAAGCAGGTGTCACTTCAAGGAAACGCCACGTATAGGAGCAGTTATCAGTTTGAAAAGAAGAGGGAACATTCAAATAAGACTGCTGGGAGGCCTCGACGTTTATAAATAGAAGGATTTTGTGTTCAAGAGAGGATCCTTCGATCAACATCACCATATATCTCTCAATACATTTACTGTATTGTTATTTAGATAGTTAAATTTAGGAGTAGAACACCTTCGAAGTCATCTTCAAGGTTAGATTGTATTTTCTTTAACTTAATCAAAAGTAGTTTCTTATTGTATTATTTCCTTCATTAATTTACTTAGGAGTAGTTATTTTAATTTAGTTCGAAGTGCTTCAATTAAGAACATCTTTACACAATTAAAGTCCTGTTCAAGGCATCGAACGTCACCACAATCTCCCTGGTGAGGCGCAGTTTGGATCATACATATTGGCAATTTGCTTGCCTGGCACGCTCGCACACACTTATAAATTTTCCAACCAAACACCTATTTCATAAATAATAACTAGATCGAATAGGGCCACACACTCGTGTGTGTGTGTGTGTGTGTGTGTGTGTGTCAGTTTGTTTGTTTTTAGACATTTTTATTTTTGCCAACTGTGTTAGGCAGTTTTTCCCATTTGTTGAAGCAGTTTTTTTTTTTTAAATTGATCGGACATTTTAATACCCTTCTAATATTTTTTAAGAAGATAAAATGTAATGGTTTAATTGTAATTATAGAGAATTTAGAAAATAATGTTGGTACCTCTCCCTTTCTCTTTATAATAATACTAGTAGGGGGCACTCACTCTGTGAGTGGAGAGAAAAAAAATGGAGAATAGAAAATTTTGGGAGAGGTTTTTTTTATTTTTTTTCGATTTTTTTGTGTGTGTGTAGCAGTTTTTGGTAGCTTTTAATTAGTTTTGTTTGATAATTTTTATGACAAATTAGTACCTTTTATTTATATTTTCTTAGTAAAACATACTTGGTATTGTTGTAAATAAAGGATATAGGAAAAATATAATGAGTACCCCTCCCTTTCCCTTTATAATAGTAATATATATAGATAATAAAAAATACATCATATTTAGTTTGGAACAGTAGAATATTTTGGTATTAATTTCAAAATAGTCAGCAAAGTTTTTGAACCGTTACGTAAAAATACAGCATATATTCATTTCAGAATAGTAAAGTATTTTGATTTGAATAAACCATCGGCAAAGTGTTTGATCCCTTTCATAAAAATACATCACGGTGTTGTGGTCAGTAGTAGTGCCTTCACATAGTGTATGGGCTAAATCTATCAGTAATATTTTGGCTAACTAAAACACAGACTTTTGCAAATTTTATCCTAAAAAATATTGTTCTTCTCAGGTTAGGGTAATACTCGGTACTCATTCAAAGACACAACTTTTGAGACACAATTCAAGAGATGTGTCTATACTTGTTTGGTTGGAAAATTTATAAGTGTGCGAGCGTGTCAGGCAAGCAAATTGCCAATGTGTATGTGTGATTGATATCCAAACTGCGCCTCACCAAGGAGATTGTGGTGACGTTCGATGTCTTAAACAAGACTTTTATCGTGTGAGATGAAATAAAGTGTGATTTGATAAAGATGCAACCATAAAGGAAAAGGAAATACAAATAATCTCGAAACAGTGACTGATCCTATGTACTTCGAACAGTACAATGACTAACCTACATGAAATATAAAGTATAAGAACTAAGTTAAAACTAAGAACAATGAAAGTATTAAAGTACACTACTCCTAACTAGGCTAAATTAAATTACCTAAACTAATTGTCATGGTAGCCGAATAAATGAAGAAAATAAAGTAGATATATTAATGCATTAGTTTGTGTGGTCAAGGACCTTTTACAAAGGAGCACATTACATCTATTTATAGAAGAAACCTATAACTATCCATTTGAATTTGAATACTTCCCTCCTATTACATTAACTACCAATTCAAATTCAATTACACATGTGTTTCTTCCCAAAGAAGCTCCCTCCAAATTAACATCCTTCTAGCCACTATCGATCTTCAAGTAACCACATTTGAGGTCCTCCTATGATGACAAGTGTCCTGCAAGAAAGCTTCCAAATGGCTTCCACGGCAAGCCAAAAGAGCTCATAATAATAATAATAATAATATTATTATATAGTATTATAATTATTTTTTGTGGTATAAATATAAACCCCCCTGGTTCTTTGAAAATGAAGCGTACGTAATTTTTTAAGAAACAATTTCTTGATTTTCATAAAAATAATTTGCTTTGAAGCCAACTCAACAACTCCGAACACGAAAATGGCTTTAAAGTAGCATTCGTGGCCAATACAGTAGGTTTGAACAGTAGCATTCGTGGCCAATACAGTAGGTTTGAACACAAAATGGGTGGCTTAAAAGTGGATTCGAAGCCAAAATTGATTGGCAATATAGTATGAATTCGAATGGCTACCATACTTTATCACTGACTAGCAATCCTTATGTCATGTACTTGAATAGGATTTCTTAAAGTTGCCCTAGTTCCTCCCTTGATTCTCATTTTTCCTCTTCCCTTGTTGGCTAAGCTTGTAGTTCCCAATATCTCTTTCGGCTATTAGAGCCACATCTAGAACTTCAGCAAATGTTGGGAGACGAAATGTATCAACGTGACTATGGATATTCTCCCTCAGACCTTCTTCGAACTGCCTGGCTCTATCCACTTCTTCCAAAACTATACCAAGTGCAAATCGAGTCAACCCATTAAATGCAGTCGCGTACTCGTTTACCGTCATATCCCCTTGTTTCAAGTTCATGAACTCTCGCTTCTTTTGGGTCTTCACTGAATCTGGAAAGTACCGTTTATCAAATTCCTCTATAAAACTTGTCCAAGTAGTCGGTGCTCTACTTGCGAGGATACCAACCCACCAATTCTGAGGTCCCTCTTTCAAATTATCAGTGGCATTGTCTATTTTCTCTCTATCGGTGCATACCAGGTTACGGAATATACGTTCCATATCCATTTTCCAAAAGTCTGCCACATCAGGATCCGATCCCCCAGTGAATATTGTCGGATTCTTCTTTGCGAACTTTTCGGCAATTGATTGCCCAGCCCTTGGTGCCAAATTTGAATTTTCTGGCTCTATTCCCCTTGGTGGCACTCTGTCATCCACTGCTCTAATAAACCCCTCAATAGCGGCCTCTATTCGATCCATTCGCGCATTCGTTGCATTGTCATTATTTATATCCATACTTTCTACCACTTATTCCTGATGACCACCACCTAATGATATCCACTACACCAAAATAGCACATTTCTAACGGTAATTTACCGTTAGTAACATAATTCCTAACGGTAATTTACCGTTAGAAATAGAGTGTGAGTAATAATTCTAACGGAATTTCTAACGGTAAATTACCGTTAGTAATATGTTTACTAATGGATATTTTCCGTTAGTAATTTATTTTTCCTAACGGAAAAATTTCTTTAGTAATATTTATTCTAACAGTTTATATTCTAACACTTTTATATACAAAAATACTAACGGTAAATTACCGTTAGTAATTTCATTACTAACGGTATGTAATATGACAGTTTCTAACACTTTCGAGACAATTACTAACGGATATAAACCATTAGAAATTATTTTAAATATGAAAAACGTAAATACTAAATTATGCTCCCAATTTTTATTTGCACCTAATTAACATTTAGCACTCACCCCTTAATCACAAGCATAATTAATCTCTAAAAAATATATAAACTCAATCTACAACAAATACAATCAATAATAATCATAGCATGTAGAATCCAAAATGTTTCATCCATTCAAACATAAATTAAATATCAATAATATTTTTTACATATCCTTGGGTCTCTGAACATAAACTAAACAAAAAAAAATTTTGTGCAAAAAATTAAAACTTATAATCATGTAATTTTCTTCTTGCCCAAATATCTAGCACGTATCAAACTATGCTTACACTTCTCAACTCCCACCAGCTCTCTAAGCGTTGGTACTCTTCCTTGGTCAAATTCCAAATTCTCTGCAATATGGAAACATAAATCACCTTTAAAAAAACCAATAAGATCAAAATGAATTATTTGGTCAAATCCAAAATTGGATATAAATGCAGCTTCCTTGTGATTGTGCCTATGTAGATATTCTAAACAGTTTTGTAGTATGTATCCTAAAGGACAATAGATCACATTGCAAACCCATGTTACAAATCATTTCCTAAAAAAAAAAAGAAATAAAAAAAAACTATATGACAAAGTCCTATTGTTCATAGAGATCTAACAATTGTGCCATAAATTATTGCCATGTCTTCATAGCATGACCAAAAAAAATGTGAAGAAAATCATCTGTCACCACTCTTTAAAATATGACTACAGATTTTTTGAAGAACCCATTGAGATTCATTGACGAAACACAATTTTATAATCTTAAGCAATCAATCCATAGTATACAATTAGTACAACCTCTATTCACCAAATATAGTGTTTTGATTTTCTCAAACGAAACTGAGTTTTGGTGGAAAAAGTAATTAAAAGAGCTTGAACACCATATGTTATTATTTTTACTATATAAGGCTTCACGTATATAAACAATTCTAATAGTTATATATTCACTACATGTTTATACCTCAATTCTTCCTTTGCAAGTCCTTTCTTTCTAGAATAATTGCATTTTTTAATCTCCATTGTGTTTTTTTTTTTAATAGAAATGAGAAGCATCGGGGAAAAGCAAAAGCAAATGTTGCTTCATACCTGGTACTACAAAAGCAAATGTTGGTTGTTGTTTCAGCCTGTGTAAATCCCAAAAATAGCACAACAAACTGAGTTTTATACATAGAAAACACAGCAGCTAGTGGGCAGCAGAACAAAACAGAAAATACATATAGGAAAGGAGAGAAACTGATTAGATTTAATTAATTAGTCATTTAAATTTAGTTACCTGCAAAAATACATTTTAACTTGTTGATCAACGAAAAAAAAACTTAGTGGCAAAGGCTAGGCACTTATATTTCTTCCCAAATTAATGGATACATTTTCAAGGGGAAAAAACCCAATATTGTTCAATATCAAACAGGTCTTAATAGTACAAGTAGGAAATTATATTAAAGTACAATCAACACAGGAGAAAATAGAAGAGTACCTCTCTATTTCACTACTCCTCTTAGTAAGCATGAGTGTCAAGAAGAACGGAAACCATTGTAGCACAAAAATACTCGAGGGTACTGTGACATTTGCCCAGTGACAATATGATGAGTCCAATCATAAATAAGTTCATCGGTAGTAAGATAAAATCCTGCAAGTGGCAAAAAAGCTAGGAAACAACACTGCAAATACTGGTATTGAGACAATTCACAATAACACTTGTAGATCAACTTTTGTTAAATTTGACAAGAAAGTTTAGTGTGATTTTACAAAATCGTCGGGATTTTTTGTCCAATTTTATATGCGAGGACTTTTCACTAAAAAAGTTTCCATCATGTCCTTTAACCAATAATTTTTCCTAATGGGGGACTTAACACTAATTCACCCTTAAAATAGTCAGTAGTACTAACACTAGGACAATGATCTGAAAAAAGAGAACTCCTTTCACCAATTTTACCCTGTGAAAAAATCAGAGTAATTTTCCTAAGTATCTTTAATTTTACCGCAACATGCTGTTGAAGTAAAACCAATTTTGCTCCAAGTAAATTGAAGCAATACAATGTAAAGAATCAAGAGGTGTAAAGCAAAGTTAATGAACCACCAAGACAAGAAAGCTTTGACCAAAGCAACTACCAAATCTCTTAGTCAAAAAAGTAAAACATAATCTTACTTGGATCTACTTGTCCTTTTTCCATTTCATTCCCTTTTCCTTCTTCTTTTCTTCCCTTTTCTTTTTCCTTCAATGAATTCACAAACCAAGCAAAGCCTAGGTGTTGTAAATTAGGGACAGATTTTGAACAACTAATAAACCATTCTAATGCAACTAATTATTTAAAACTTTACACTAATGCAACTTTTCATTTGCCTCCATTCTCCTATATATGTTCACATATACATATTTAAACCACTCTTTTTTATTTAGGATCACAAAAGAGATTTAGATGGTTATAAACTTATATATAGATATTGCACCTCTGGCTTAAGAGAAATGTCAATAAACAACTTAGATCCCTTTTCCAGTGGAAAAAAAAAATTAAAGTAACTAGAATTTTATTATTGTATGCTGAATTTTAAATCCTAAAAGAAAGGGACAAGGGGGGAATAGATTGCATACATTTTAGCAGTTGCAATCTAATTATTTTCCGATACAATACAGAACTATTTAAGCCATAAGAGCCATGAGTTCAATCTCCTGCAATTGAAAATAGAATCTGAGATTGTACAATATCGATGAATTCAACACATGAAAGATTGGATTATTTCTCAACCCAGAAAGAATTAAAATAATTTCGGAATATGGAAGTCCAACCCCCAAGGAAAACTTCTTGGTTTTTTTTTTTTTTTTTAAATAAAGTAAATAAAATCACCATATCCTTGGAATATATGTATATGTGCATACACCTAATGAGTACAGAATAGTCATGAAGCAACATATTTCTGGCGTCATAGTTTATCATTCATATCTAGGAAAAGCAAATTTCAGGAAAATGGTAAGGACTATGACATAACTGTAGCAAAATATGCAGTAGATGCATACCTTGTTTCAGTTTAACAGCTATGGTTTGTGCAGCAAAGTTTTGACCTGTGTGATGATACTGAGATGGATAACTGAAAAGAGTGTGAAACAGAGAGTAGAAGTTACTTGTTAATAAAACAATAGCCACAATATTTGAACTCCATATCAAATCATAACAAATAAAATACACATTGATTTCTTTGGTTTAGCCCAAAATGAAAATAGTCAATATTTTGGTCTATACCTGTCAAGCATAGTAGTACTTCACATGTAATACCTTTCTAGCAAAGCATGCATTATTACTACCCCAACCGGAGAAATATATATATATATATATATATTGGTAAGAGAGCTAATTGGACACCAAGTTTATAGTTTATACATGGATAGCATCCATTGCTCTGTGCACTATTTAAAAAGTACTGGCCATGAAAAAAAAAACTACCACGAGATCTCACTATGAATAATCACATGGAGATCCTCTAATTGGGATTAGAAATGAAGTGGCAAAACAAAAGCAGTAATGTTAGTGTTGAAAAGTGCATATTCTTTCCTAGTCTATTTGGGAGAAACGCTCACTCGAATTCACTTTCTTCTCACTGATCAAACTACAAATAACACATGGATAAGGAAAAAAGCTTCAGTCGAGGTCCCTCCCTTTGGGGGCTAAAAATTTAGAAAAAAACATTAAATTGAATTTGAGCAAAGCATTTCAGCAAAACATGAGCTGTTTGCGGCTAAAAAAATTCAGGATAACAGTAGATTGAATTTTAGCAAAACATTACAGCAAAATAGGGGTTGATTGGGGCTTATTGGGCTGTTTTCATCTCCAATTAGGGGCTGAAAGATTCAATAAAACATTTAAAACAAAACATGGGTTGTTTGGGGCTGTTTGGAGCTCTAGTTAGGGGCTGAAACCATTGATCTGCGGATTCATTCTATGCCCAACTGGTGAGAGGTTCCACAAGTGATTCTTTCCATAAGTATTGCAAAATGCACAAAATTTTGCACAATCTCGTGATAAATTTTGACCCATGATCTTAGATGACTCAACCAAAATACCAAATCTACAACACTTGGACAATGCATAACAACAAAACCAAATCTTTATCCCTATGATGGGCTTTCTGTTATATAATTTCAGTTCAAGAAAAAGAAAGAAGATTACAAATTGTGTAACCGTCCAGATTAATATATGGATGAGCTGAATATTTAGAAAAGCTTACCTTTCTTTCCGTTGTCTTAAAAAAGCTAGTATTCGCTCAATTTATTTATTTAGAGTTCTTGCATAAAAGCAAAGCATAGCACTAAAAAGATTTCTGCATCATTAAATGATTCTACAAAACATCAAAAGATTTCTGGATTTTTCATTTGACAACTTGAAATTCCTAATGTTGGTTAAGCATGGAGACAACATTCACCAAATTTCTGCTCTTTTTTCTTTCCTTCTCCATTTCATTTTTTCTACTCTAAATTAGTCTACGCAAACCAAATAGCAAAATGACACAAGAAAAACTTACCAAATGTATTTGCTTCTCGCTTTTCTTTCCTTTTCAATTTCCTTTTCCTACTCTAAACTTGCAAACCAAACAAAGAAGAGAAAGGAAGACACAAAAAAATAAATAAATAAACTGAACAAAATGGATGATTCCAAATGAAAAACCATTCATCAAAAATTCAGTGAATTGAACAAAATCTATAAAAAGAGAAGGACTTTCATACACTATCTGAAATGAGTCATACATGAAAATCAATCAACAACTATTTTTTGGGTAAATTACATTTTCACCCCTCATTTTAGGATCAATTTTGAATAGACCCCTAATCCTTCAAGTGCAACACTCATACCCCTTCAACTTTCATAAAGACCTATTTAACAAATGTGTTAGATAGAAAATATAAAATGACAATTATACCCATTACCATTTTCTATGTGAGCAAATATTTTACACACACAAGAGAAGGGATGAAACACTATCTCTATCATTGCTTATATATCACAACAATGATCACATAATACCTTTCCAAGACAAAGTCATTTGCTCACTGCATTCTCTGTCGAACAACCGCCAACTTCTCTCCCTCTCATTGTATAAATTGATAGACATAGTATCCCCAAATTCAGTAGCAATAATCCTTCTACACCAGCTATGCTGCACAAGAGTCACCACCAATTTCTTTAATTAATTCTTTCATTTACTATAACAAACGCATATTCCTCCAATTCATGCCAAAAAAACAACTCACATTCTCTTGATGTTTTCATTACATCTCTTTTCCTTTTCTACTTCTAATATTTTCTTTCTAACCCTTCCATAAGTCCCTTCTTCTTATGGCTGGTAATTCCAACTCAAATGCCTCTCTCTATGGCAAACCAACATGGTGGATTAGTTAGATAAATGGAAGAAGAAATTGGTGGTGGTGATGGCCGCCATTGAGGTTGGGCATATGGGATGTTGGCTGTGGGTGTTTGCATTTACAAATGTGTGTGTGTAAACACATCAGAGAGAGAGAGAGAGAGGATGAGCAGAAGAAGAAACCAACGACATGGACTAGACAAAACATTGGATACAAGCTAATCTCAAATCATAGCCACAATCACAACGATTTTGGACCTACCCCAAGACACCAAAACAACCCAGACCAATGTACCAAAATAACAAAACACATTTAATTAAACTGGATGAATTAAACCTTACTCTTGAAACACCAGACTTGGGTCTTTCACGAGAAAATAAATTCACTTAACAATCTCAGTAGCTAAGAACAAATTAAGAGAAGAAGGGAGAGACCCCAACCGTGACCCCAACCAAACACACACGCGTACAGATATATATATATATATATAAATATATATATAGAGAGAGAGAGAGATCTGGTACATTTCTGATATCTCTCTCTCTCTCTCTCTCTCTGTGTTTGTGGAATAGAGTGTGTGTGTATGTGTGCATGTGAAACATATCTGGTACAGATCTGATTTGGGTGTTTGGGGGTGAGAAAGAGAAAGAGTGTGTGCTAACCTGGTTTGGTACAGATCGATGGCGATTGAAGCTGGGAGTGGTGGTGAGTGGCGAGTGGCGGCGGTGAAGTGGTGATGGACGACACCAGCAGTGGAGTGGTGGTGGATGGCAACGGCGAATGGAGTGTTCTTCTCCTTCCTCTCTCTCTCTCTCTCTCTCTCTCTCTCTCTCTCCCCCTTTTCTTTCTCTTTTGCTGCTCAACAAAAGACAGATTTAAGCCCCCTTTATTTTTCCGCCTAAATATTTGACCTTTTTGTTTTTTTTTTTTTTTTATTTTCTTTATTCTTTTATTTATTTTACTCTAAATTTGTAACGGTAATTCTCCGTTACTATTTTATTTACAGCCGTTACAAAATTCAAACTACCTCTTGTTAAATATTGCTAACGGATTATGTTCTTTTCTAACGGAAATTTACCGTTGGAAAATAGCAACGGTAAATTACCGTTAGAAAACCAAAATCACCTGTGTTACAAAAGTGGCTAAATGGTGTAGTGATCACGCATGTCATGACATATATCTCATAGTATGCATGCAAAATATAATGCATACAACTATTATTCATATGCATATGTAATACAATAATCCAAAATCCGCACACATTATTCAATATCCAAACTCATGACGTCGTCTCTCGTCCCCAAGGCTCTAAACCTACACCTATAGTTCAAGGTCTATAGCCTTTTGCACTGATACCACTACATGTCACGCCCCGAATCCATACATATGAATCTAGATCACGTGGCACGCCATCAAGGCTTACCAACAATGATTAAAGTTCCCAAAAATGACCTTAATAAAAGTTTTGCTCCAAAACAATCAACTTCCAAATAGTTTTTCAAAGGTTATATTAAACGCGTGTCCAAACACGCCTTAACGAGTTTTGTTTTCAAAAGTAACAGTTTCGTAGGTCAATGGGTCCCAAAAGGTACCTCCATGCCTAATTAGAAGTTATTCCGAACATTGGAAGTAGGAGTTTGAAATTTCTGGCAGGGGGCATTTCGACCGGTCGAATTGCCCCCTCGACCGGTCGAATGGGGTCTGGGCAGAATCCAAACCTCCAAAAGACCGTTTCACACTTGCCGGCGCTTTTTTGCAACCGCCGTTAATAATCGGCGCTTCTCTAATAAACGTCGTTAATTCCCGGCGCTTCCGCACAAACGCCGCTAATAAAATAATACACATATTACAAGAAACCAAACCAAACCAAACCAAATCATTTCAAACCAACTCCTTTCAAAACCAAACCATTTCAACTAATGCATTTCAACCCAAAACCATTTCAAAGCTTTGTTAAACATTCTAAGGGCTTGCAAAAACATATACACCGTTTATACAACAACCATAAACCTTTCCCGGGTTACACGTACTAAAGGTACACGCTTCCACGTCTCAGCAAGCTAGGTCCTAAAGTGAACCAAGCGCCGTACTTGCATATATAACAAGTCTTAATACAAGTTGCACGGTTTAACAACCGGTATGAGTTAAACACATATTACAAAAGTGCTACAAGTTCTATAAACATTAGGAGCTTCCGGTCCTTCCTCGCCTCATTACCCGCGATTCTTCCCTCCAGTCCTTGCACATGAATGGTTATTAATATAACCACAGATATATGGATTTGTTTAAGCTAACGCTTAGTGAATAATGTGAATCAAGCATACGGATGACAAATATGTTCCAATCCATCATAACACATAACTATTGGTCTCTAGGGAATAAATGCACCTTCACCGGTCCAAAGTCTTAAGACTCAACCACGACCCATGCCCCTTCGACATGTCGCGTTAATGCCTTTCTCGGCAAGTGAGCGTCGTCACTACTAATCCTCCCCCTTCGAGAGGACGTCTCACAGTGAATTAGTACAAATCCCCCTTTAACCCACATAGGCACATAAACATGCTCATATAACACATATCACCATGTTTTTCATTTCAACATACTTTGGGCCTACTTTATACATGAGTTTTGCCCAATATGAACTACACATGGTATCTATATACATTCCTAGCATATCAAATGCATTAAACCATAGAACCATCCAAAACTCAAGATTTATATCACTCACCTCCGATTTACGCTCTTAAACGCCGATCCAAGGAAAACTCAAGCACAAAGAACGTGCAGTAATTCTTCTAATACAATTCCTATTAATCAAAAGTCCAATTATCAACTTTGTATGAAAATTCTAGAAAATGAGTTTTCGAAAAACTTAACCAAACAAAGCCTAATAGGTATCAAAACGACGGCCTTACCTCGTAGAGTTCAAATACGGAATTTGATGAAAAACAAACGGGTAGAACTCCGTCGATTCGAGTCTTGAAGCTCTAAGCTAAGAAATCCTCCATTTGACCTCTTCTTAAATTTAGGTTAAACTTTATAAAATTTATGAAAGTAATCATTATCTATATATATAGGCAACACTTTCGAAAATTGTGTTTACCTCCCCACGCGTTTTCAAAACTTCTAATAAGTCTCTTAAACTTTCTACACAGCTAATGCATAACTCTATAGGTGAAACCTCAAAATTAAAAAGGTTTTCGACTAAGTTCCGTTTGGTTGCTAAAATGCAAGTTTCTACAAATTTTACGAAATTGCTAATTAGCTTACCAAATTACGTAACGTGTTCAATTCCGTCCTCACCAGGCATCTCATGACTGCGATGAGTCGCTATTAACAATATAATAATCAATTATATTTACATCTGCCTAAATAAACATTTAAGCACATAATCATGAGTTATTACTTATTTTCCCAACCGTAGGGAATTCTCACTTGCCCACCTTCTGGACTGCCTTCAAGGCCAAATACTGGGTTCTCAAAAGACACCCTCCAACAACTAGTGAGTCATCACTCACATCACACGTGTTAATTAACACCACAGTAAGTATGCCATGCATGCTAAAATGATATAAATAAATACCGCGGGAGCGGGTATGACATCCTCTCCCCCCTTAAAAGAAGTTTGTCCCCAAACTTTCAATAGCTCATGCTTTAAACAAAAATGGATATTTTGCCTGCATCTCATCCTCTCTTTCCCACGTGGCTTCTTCCACTGAGTGATTTCGCCACAAGACCATTACCAATGGAACCGTCTTGTTTCGTAACACCTTATCCTTTCTATCTAGGATTCTCACTGGACGTTCAACATACGTTAAGTCTTCTCTGACTTCCAATGGCTCTAGAGCAATCACATGACTTGAATCAGATATAACTCTTCTCAACATCGACACATGAAATACATCGTGTACATTAGCCAACTCTTGTGGTAACTCTAGTCGATAAGCTACTAGTCCCACTTTTCCAATAATCTCAAATGGTCCAACGTATCTAGGATTCAACTTCCCTCGCTTTCTGAACCTTGTGATCCCCTTAACCTTCAAGAACACACGGTCACCTACTTCAAATTCTAGTAGCCTTCATCCCGTATCCGCGTAGCTTTTGTAACGACTCTGAGCCGTTTTCAACCGTTGTTGTATCACCTTTACTTTATCTGCTGCCAACTGAACCATCTCAGGTCCTTCTAGCTTTCGTTCCCCTACCTCAGTCCAACAAATCGGTGATCGACACTTACGCCCGTACAGTGCTTTATATGGTGCCATCCCAATACTAGACTAAAAATTGTTATTGTAGGCAAATTCAATCAATGGAATATATTTTTTCCAGTCACCCTTAAAATCAAAAACACATAGTCGAAGCATGTCCTCCAGTATTTGAATCACACACTCGGACTGTCCATCTGTCTGTGGGTGAAAAGCTGTACTAAAGTTTAACTTTGTACCCATAGCTGCTTGTAGTCCTCTCCAGAATCTAGATAAGAAGCTACTATCCCTGTCTGAAATTATAGACACTGGCGCTCCATGTAGTCTCACAATCTCTTTAACATACAACTCCGCAAGTTTCATCGGTTCCTTTGTCTTAATCGGCAAGAAATGTGCAGACTTAGTCAATCGATCTACAATTACCCAAACACTGTCGTTTGATCTTGTAGACCTTGGAAAACCCGATACAAAATCCATGGTTATCTTTTTCCATTTCCATTCCGGTACATCCAAAGGTTGCAATAACCCTGCAGGCCTTTGATGTTCCGCCTTGACTTGCTGACAAACTAAGCATTTGGCCACGTGCTCAGCTACCTCTCTTTTCATTCAAGACCACTAGTACACCTCTCACAAATCTCGATACATCTTGGTACTACCTGGATGAACTGTATACTTGGTATTATAAGATTCTTCAAGTATTAACTCCTTAATCCCATCCACATTAGGTACACATACCCCATTCTTGAATTTCAGCATATTATCCACAAAGGTAAACTCTGGCTGTTTATTTAGCGGTATTTCATCATAGATCTTCTTTAAAACTGGGTCTTGAAGTTGTTTCATCTTTATCTCATCTATCAATGTCGGTTGTGCGACAATAGCTGCTACCAAACCTCCATCGGTTGTTGAAATCACCTCAAGTTCCAACCTTTCCATTTCACCAACAAGTTGTTTCTGTGAAGTTCAATCATAGACCAAATTATTCGTCGACTTCCTGCTTAATGCGTCAGCAACTACATTTGCTTTCCCAGGATGGTAGTGAATCGATAAGTCGTAGTCTTTCATCAATTCCAACCATCGCCTTTGCCTCATATTCAGTTCTTTCTGTGTAAACAAGTACTTCAGGCTCTTATGATCTGTGTAGATATCACACTTTTCCCCGTAAAGATAGTGCTGCCAAATCTTCAATGTAAAGATCACTGCTGCTACTCAAGATCATGAGTCGGATAATTCACTTCATGTACCTTTAACTGACGTGAGCCATAAGCAATCACTTTGCCGTTCTGCATCAGAACACATCCCAGTCCTCTATGTGAAGCATCACTATAGATTACAAACCCCCCTGTACCAGACGGAATCGTCAAGATCGGTGCTGACATAAGTCGAGTCTTCAGCTCTTTAAAACTCTTGTCACATTCCGAGTCCCAATTAAATACTGTGTTCTTTCTCATCAGTGAGTCATTGGCATCGCTATCCTGGAGAAATTTTCCACAAACCTTCTATAATAACCTGCCAATCCCAAGAAACTTTGAATTTCTGACACATTTGTTGGTTTTGACCAATTAGCTATAGCCTCAATCTTCTGCGGGTCCACTGAAACTCCATCTTCAGAAATCACATATCCCAAGAAAGCTATCTCAGTCAACCAAAACTCACACTTCTTCAATTTCCCATATAATTTTCTCTCTCGCAGTCGTTGTAAGACCAATCGTAAATGCCTTTCATGTTCTTCAACATTTTTGGAATACACCAAGATATCATCTATGAACACAATCACAAACTCATCCAGATATTCCTTGAATACCCTGTTCATCAAATCCATAAACACCGCTGGTGCATTTGTTACTCCAAATGGCATGACCAAAAACTCATAATGGCCGTATCGAGTCCGAAACGCTGTCTTCTCTACATCCTCCACCTTGACTTTCAATTGGTGATAACCCGATCTCAAGTCAATCTTTGAAAATATATGGGCCCCTTGTAGTTGATCAAACAAGTCATCAACACGTGGTAGTGGATATTTGTTCTTGATCGTCAACTTGTTCAACTCTCTATAATCTATGCACATTTGCATTGTCCCGTCTTTCTTCTTAACAAACAATACCGGTGCTCCCCATGGTGAGACACTTGGTTGTATAAACCCTTTTTCAAGTAGCTCTTGTAGTTGGATTTTCAGTTCTTTCAATTCTACCAGTGTCATTCGGTATGGTGCCTTCGATATCGGTTGTGCTTCAGGTATTGTATCGATGGTAAATTCAATCTCCCTTTCAATTAGAGTATCAGGTAACTCCTCAGGAAACACATCAGAAAATTATTTCACTATTGAAATATTTTCAATCCCCGTTCCGATGACTCTTGTATCAAGAATACTACATAAAAATCCTTGACAACCCTTTCTTACTAGTCGACAAGCTCGTGCAGCTGACACAATATACGGTGGTGACGTGATCCCTATCCTATGGAAATAAAACTCTTCCTGATTTGGTATTTGAAATATAACTCTTTTCCTTACACAATCAATTGAAGCACAATTCGCCGATAGCCAATCCATTCCCAAAATTACATCAAAGTGATGAATGGTTACTGGTATCAAATCAACAACTAAGGTCTGTTCATTTACCTTAATGTCACATATTTTGTATACCAAGGAACTTATTATAGGATCTCCTAACAGAATCGAAATGGACAAATCAAATCCCAACGGTTCGGACATCACATCCAAGCATAGCGCAAATTCATATGACAGAAATGAGTGTGTGGATCCTGAATCTACAAGTACACGTGCAGGACATGAGCAAATAAGTAGTGTACCTGACACCACAGAGTCCGCGTTGGCCGTATCTCCTGGCAAAAGGTTAAATGCTCGCGCCTCCCTTTGTTCCTTCTTTTCTTTGTCTGGTTGTGGCATTGTTCTCGTTCCACTAGAAGCCACATAACCTGCCCCACGTTGTCGCTTATTCGGGCAATCCCTCTCCCGATGACCCGGCATCCCACATTCATAACATTTACCCCTCATATCCACATTCGCACTTTGCGTTCTTGTCTGCGTACAATTCTTTGCAACATGCCCCGGTTGATTACAAATATGACAAATCGTATTTGCCATAAAATAAACACCCCAATGTCTACGGCTGCAGATAGTACACACCGGTTTATCTCCTCCGGAGAATGAACTTCCCCCTTGAGTTCCTGAACCAGCACCAGGTGCCCTTGAATAGGATTTCTTAAAGTTACCCTGGTTCCTCCCTTGATTCTCATTTTTCCTCTTCCCTTGTTGGCTAAGCTTGTAGTTCCCAATATCTCTTTCGGCTATTAGAGCCATATCTAGAACTTCAGCAAATGTTGGGAGACAAAATGTATCAACGCGACTATGGATATTCTCCCTCATACCTTCTTCGAACTGCCTGGCTCTATCCACTTCTTCCAAAACTATACCAAGTGCAAATCGAGCCAACCCATTAAATGCAGTCGCGTACTCGTTTACCGTCATATCCCTTTGTTTCAAGTTCATTAACTCTCGCTTCTTTTGGGTCTTCACTAAATCTCGAAAGTACCATTTATCAAATTCCTCAATAAAACCTACCCAAGTAGTCGGTGCTCTACTTGCGAGGATACCAACCCACCAATTCTGAGCTCCCTCTTTCAAAGTATCAGTGGCATTGTCTATTTTCTCTCTATCGGTGCATACCAGGTTACGGAATATACGTTCCATATCCATTTTCCAAAAGTCTACCACAGTGAATATTGTCGGATTCTTCTTTGCGAACTTTTCTGTAATTGATTGCCCAGCCCTTGGTGCCAAATTTGGATTTTCTGTCTCTATTCCCCTTGGTAGCACTCTGTCATCCACTGCTCTAATAAACCCCTCAATAGCGGCCTCTATTCGATCCATTCGGGCATTCGTTGCATTGTCATTATTTATATCCATACTTTCTACCACTTAATCATGATGACCACCACCTAATGATATCACACATGTCATGACATATATCTCATAGTATGCATGCAAAATATAATGCATACAACTATTATTCATATGCATATGTAATGCAATAATCCAAAATCCGCACACATTATTCAATATCCAAACTTATGACGTCGTCTCTCGTCCCCAAGGCTCTAAACCTACACCTATAGTTCAAGGTCTATAGCCTTTTGCTCTGATACCACTACATGTCACGCCCGGATCCATACATATAAATCTAGGTCACGTGGCACGCCATCAAGGCTTACCAACAATGATTAAAGTTCCCAAAAATGACCTTAATAAAAGTTTTGCTCCAAAACAATCAACTTCCAAATAGTTTTTCAAAGGTTATATTAAACGCGTGTCCAAACACGCCTTAACGAGTTTTGTTTTCAAAAGTAACAGTTTCGTAGGTCAATGGGTCCCAAAAGGTACCTCCATGCCTAATTAGAAGTTATTCCGAACATTGGAAGTAGGAGTTTGAAATTTCTGGCAGGGGGCATTTCGACCGGTCGAATTGCCCCGCTCGACCGGTTGAATGAGGTCTGGGCAGAATCCAAACCTCCAAAAGACCGTTTTACACTTGCCAGCGCTTTTCCGCAACCGCCGTTAATTACTGGCACTTCTCTAATAAACGTCGTTAATTCTCGGCGCTTCCGCATAAACGCCGCTAATAAAATAATACACATATTACAAGAAACCAAACCAAACCAAACCAAACCAAATCATTTCAAACCAACTCCTTTCAAAACCAAACCATTTCAACTAATGCATTTCAACCCAAAACCATTTCAAAGCTTTGTTAAACATTCTAAGGGCTTGCAAAAACATATACACCGTTTATACAACAACCATAAACCTTTCCCGGGTTACACGTACTAAAGGTACACGCTTCCCACGTCTCGGCAAGCTAGGTCCTAAAGTGAACCAAGCGCCGTACTTGCATATATAACAAGTCTTAATACAAGTTGCACGGTTTAACAACCGGCATGAGTTAAACACATATTACAAAAGTGCTACAAGTTCTATAAACATTAGGAGCTTCCGGTCCTTCCTCGCCTCATTACCCGCGATTCTTCCCTCCAGTCCTTGCACATGAATGGTTATTTATATAACCACAGATATATGGATTTGTTTAAGCTAACGCTTAGTGAATAATGTGAATCAAGCATACGGATGACAAATATGTTCCAATCCATCATAACACATAACTATTGGTCTCTAGGGAATAAATGCACCTTCACCGGTCCAAAGTCTTAAGACTCAACCACGACCCATGCCCCTTCGACATGTCGCGTTAATGCCTTTCTCGGCAAGTGACCGTCGTCACTACTAATCCTCCCCCTTCGAGAGGACGTCTCACAGTGAATTAGTACAAATCCCCCTTTAACCCACATAGGCACATAAACATGCTCATATAACACATATCACCATGTTTTTCATTTCAACATACTTTGGGCCTACTTTATACATGAGTTTTGCCCAATATGAACTACACATGGTATCTATATACATTCCTAGCATATCAAATGCATTAAACCATAGAACCATCCAAAACTCAAGATTTATATCACTCACCTCCGATTTACGCTCTTAAACGCCGATCCAAGGAAAACTCAAGCACAAAGAACGTGCAGTAATTCTTCTAATACAATTCCTATTAATCAAAAGTCCAATTATCAACTTTGTATGAAAATTCTAGAAAATGAGTTTTCGAAAAACTTAACCAAACAAGGCCTAATAGGTATCAAAACGACGGCCTTACCTCGTAGAGTTCAATTACGGAATTTGATGAAAAACAAACGGGTAGAACTCCGTCGATTCGAGTCTTGAAGCTCTAAGCTAAGAAATCCTCCATTTGGCCTCTTCTTAAATTTAGGTTGAACTTTATAAAATTTATGAAAGTCATCACTATCTATATATAGGCAACACTTTCAAAATTGTGTTTACCTCCCCACGCATTTTCAAAACTTCTAATAAGTCTCTTGAACTTTCTATACAGCTAATGCATAGCTCTACAGGTGAAACCTCAAAATTAAAAAGGTTTCCGACTAAGTTCCGTTTGGTTGCTAAAACGCAAGTTTCTACAAATTTTACGAAATTGCTAATTAGTTTACCAAATTACGTAACGTGTTCAATTCCGTCCTCACCAGGCATCTAATGATAGCGATGAGTCGCTATTAACAATATAATAATCAATTATATTTACATCTGCCTAAATAAACATTTAAGCACATAACCATGAGTTATTACTCATTTTCCCAACCGTAGGGAATTCTCACTTGCCCACCTTCTGGACTGCCTTCAAGGCTAAATACTGGTTCTCAAAAGACACCCTCCAACAACTAGTGAGTCATCACTCACATCACACGTGTTAATTAACACCACAGTAAGTATACCATGCATGCTAAAATGATATAAATAAATACCGCGGGAGCGGGTATGACATCAGGTCTTGAACTCAATTCTTATTTCTTTGACTTCCAGCAGTCTCCACTAGACGGTCTTCACTCTTAGGACTCCTATGGATGCTCCCGGAAAGACTAGAGTTGGTGGGAACCCTAATAGAATGGATAAGAAGGTTTGGGAGAACCCTACAATAGTTTCTGCAGCTTTGTATTAATAAAAATAATGATTAAACAATATTGTATGCAGCTGCCCTATTTATAGATTTCTAAATCAACTTTAAGCTTTCGATCGATCGAATTTCTTTCGATCGATTGAACCGTCGATTGAATTGAACCGTCGATCGAACAGAACAAGAGTTCAATCGATCAAAACAAGTTCGATCGATCGAACATTCAATCAATTGAAACTATATCAATTGATTGGTTTATCATCCTCATATGTCTTTCCAAACATTCTGGCAGAGCTAAGAGTGGGACCTCCTAGGTTCTTTATTGTTGGCTAAGACCAGTTGTTAATTCCCATGATCAAACTCTTTGATCAGTGAATTAACCAACTAATCAGTTAGCGTTTACTCCACTATAAATCGATAATTGCACTCCAACGCAAAAGAACAAATCCGAAGTGATAGCTAGACTATTATGATGTACTAATGTCCCTCTACTGTCAATATTTATAATCATATTCAGGTAGTCGAATAACTGTTACTGTCAACCTGAATGATGATTACATTTTCCGTTCCTTGAGTCCCATTCACCTCTCATGATTACCAAATATGTTGATAACTACTTATCAACAAGACTGTAGTTCTCAGTAATCAACTTAGTGATCGACATTCTCAAGGGAATGCTTACTCTTTATCATAGAGTAGATTCTATCTTGACAATTTATGTTCACAACCCTATGAATGTGACATACCCAAGATACCCATGTGTTGTTCTTGCAAGACCTCACTGATTGGTAAGTCAAACCAGTCACATCCATAGCCTGTGTCCATAATTGTCTCAAGATTGAGAACACGTACGTTATATAAGTTACGAGTTCCTATCGACTGTTGACAGTTTTGTATGTTAATAAGAATCTCATGATCCGTCAATGCACTATAAGCACTAGCATTTTTACCAAGAGTCATACTCCAATGATTGAGATTCATCACTCCATCCAATGGTGGTTAATCATACTATAGTGTGTACCTGATGAGATATCCAGTCTCATCATCCACTATGACAAGTTCTAAGTATCAAAGAATAGTAATTCGTATCTCATACATATATATCTCATGAATACACGAATTACCTACTTTGATGCTTGTGGATTACAACAATCATCTTATGAAAACATACATAGTAAAACGTAAACTGATATCCATATATAAAATGTCAATGTTAAATACATAAAGATTGGGTTGAGGGCACAATCCCAACAGAAAGAAGGTGAAGCGACCACGCCCTCCCTCTGGCATCGCAACAGTTTAGGCTATCCCTCTGGCATCACGATAGTTTAGGCGAGGCTCCTCCGACGTCTCTACACCCTTCGGCGAAGCCCCTCCCTTTCTTACTCAACCAGCAGCCCTCAGGCTCAGGTATGTTTGTCAAAGCCCCTCCCTTCGGTGTTTTTTCTTTGTGATTTTTCTTTGTTGGTAATGGCTTCAGATGTTGACATGTTGTCTAGTGTCACTATTGTCGATTTTTGTGATTAATGGAGAGAATGACTTGTTGACACTTGGAAACCAAAGCCCTATTTTTTTTACTTCGTGATTTTTCTTTGTTGATCAGTGATAATGGCTTCACTCAGTTCTCTGCTTCATATGTTGACATATTGTCCACTATTGTTGATATTTGTGATTAATGGATTGGAGACAATGACTTGTCTGTTGACTTTTGAGTCCCTTGATAGTGTTGATTTTCCTTTGTTTATTTAATTGATGTTTCTTTTCTTTGAAAATGATAGGTAAAGGAGTGATAGGTAAAGGAGAAAATTAGTAAATTTTTTATTATTTTATTATTATTATTTTTTTTTTTGATATGGGGGAGGGGGGTTGAGGTTCGAACATCGAACTTATGCATTAGAGGGGAGTTATAAATGCCAAACTCTTTGCCACTTGAGCTAACTTATGCAGTAACTTAGTAATTAATTTCATTGTTTAATTGATTAAATTTTAGGTACATTTTAAAAAAATATATATAATAGTGCCAAGTGGCCTGGTGGGTATTTTTTAAACTTGATAATTGATATTGTACGTGTAGGTATAAGTTCTCATTCATCCAATTCACGGTCTCTGTCTAGTTCATCTACGATTAATATCCAAGGTGATGATGATCCAAATAAACCTCTTTAGAAGTATGCAATAAAACTTGCTAAGGCCATTGGGGGTGGGGGGAAATATCACATTCGAGTGTACTTATTGTTGGAGTAAATTTAAAGATTCTTATTCTAGAGTAAGGCCCATTTGTTAAAAATATCGCGTCAAGGAATTGGTAAATGTACTAAAATCACCGATCAACAATTCCAAGATATGAAGAGGTTGCAGGATGATGCAGTGTTAAGTATGAAGTTGTTTAATTAGAAAGACTAATGCCGACTCAATGTGTTTTTGTTTTGACTTATGTGGTTTAAATTGCAATAGTGTAAGACTATTATTAACGTGTTTTTGGATATTTTGACTTATAGTTCTATGGATTATGAAAGGGAGATGCTAATGCCAAAGCAGAAAGTGTTGCTAAAGGTTTTAGCGACACTTAGGTAACTGTCGCTAAAACTTTTAGCGACTCTTTCTGCTTTGACATTAGCACTTTCTGCTTTGGCATTAGCACTGGCCTTACGTAATGTGTTTTTATTTTGACTTATGTGGTTTAATTTGCAAGAGTGTAAGACGAATATTAATGAGTTTTTTTGTTTTTGGATATTTTGATTTATAGTTCTATAGATTATGTAATCTTAATGTTTTTGTTTAATCGTACGCCTTTTTTTATACTTACTTGGATTCGGATTAGATACACATACACCCCCACACACACGCACAGCAAAGCCCAACAAGGACCACTCATTTCAACTAAAGAATAACTGGGAGGGCAAGCAACTAGAATCCCCATCCCTCTCCCTCTCCCTCCCCCTCCCCCTCCCCCTCCCCCTCCCCCTCCCCCTCCCCACTAGGAAGAGAAAGGCTATGCCAATTGGGTTACAACCCTATTGACTTTAATCGTATGTTTTTAGAATACATTGTTGGGTTTGTGCCCTCAAACCATTACTTTATATATGAGACATTGAAATTTTAATATATGGATATCAGCTTTACATTTAGTTATGGATGTTTCTTTCATGAGATGATTGTTATCCTGAAGTATCATAGTAAGTAATTCGTGTATGTATGAGATACATACAAGTGAGATACGAATTACTATTCTTTGTTACTTAGAATGTGTCACAGTGGATGATGAGACTGGATATTTCATCAGGTTTACACTGTAGCATGATTAACTACCATTGGATGGAGTGATTAATCTCAATCACTAGAGTTTAACTCGTAGTTAACATGCTAGTGCTTATAGTGCATTGACGGACCTGAGCTTTCCTATTGATACTCAAGACTGTCAATCAATTGATAGGAACTCATAACTTGTATAAGGTACGTGTTCTTAATCTTGAGACGATTATGAACACAGACTGTGGATATGGCTGCTTTGACTTACCAATCAGTGAGGTCTATAGAAGATCAACACCTGGGTATCTTGGGTATGTCATATTCATAGGGTTGTGAACATATATTGTCAAGACAGAATCTACCCTCTGTTTCAGAGTAAGCATTCCCTTGAGAATGTCACCAAGTCGATTACTGAGTACTGCAGTCTTGTTGATAAGAGTTATCAACATGTTTAGTAATCATGAGAGGTGAATAGGACTCAAGGAATACAAGAAGTAATCATGATTCAGGTTGACAGTAACAGTTATCCGACTACCTGAATATGATTACGAATGCTGAAGGTAGAGGGACATTAGTACAACATACAAGTCTAGTTATCGCTTCAGATATGTTCTTTTGCGTTGAAGTTTAGTTATCATTTTATAGTGGAGTAAACGTTAACTGATCAGTTAGTTAGTTTGCTGATCAAAGAGTTTGGTCACGGCAATTAACAAACTGGTCTGAGCCAACAATAAAGAGCCTAGGAGGTCTCACTCTTAGCTCCGCTAGGATACTTGGAAAGACACATGAGGAAGTTGTCAAGACAAGTTCGATCGATTGAAGTATGTTCGATCGATTGAAGTCTTGGCAGTCTCGATCGATCGAGAATGGCTCGATCGATCAAAGATCTTCAATCACTCGAAGTCTAGGTCGGTTTTGGAAATCTATAAATAGGGCAGCTGCGTTCTGGAAAAGTTTGTTCGTCGTTTTAGAACGTCAGAAGCTGCAGAAACTATTTTTAGAGCCCCAAACCTTCTTTTTCCTCTCTATTAGAGATCCCACCATCTCTAGTCTCTCCGGCAAGCATCCGCAGGAGACATAAGGGTGAAGACAACCTAGTGGAGGCTGCTACATCACCAAGGAAGAAGAAGAAAATCAGAATTGGGTTCAAGACACTAAGGTATAACTCTTGTCCCCTCTTGTACGCATCTATGGAATTAACGAGTAGTAGATCCTGGGCTACCATTAAGTTTTTATAACTTGACTTTTTCGCTGCGCGTTTAAACTTTTAACTTAAACTGGTTTTTCCATCATACATTATAATTTACATAACATTAAAATTAATAATCGTGTCTTCATTTTTTTGGATCTACAGTGTCATCGTGGCAGTGTCGTGGCGTGCCTGTGTTAGTGTCCGTACTTCATAAGTTGTCATTAATTATTTGTTGAAACACATTAAACTATAAAAATAATAAAATAAAAATCTAGCAGATACAGCACTACATCTTCCCAAGCCATCCCTCAATTCATATATGAGTAATGTTTGGGCCACACCCATCCACAGTCAAAAAGCATCCACACCCTGAGGTGGACCAATGAGAAGAGAGATAGAGACTGCGGGGTCCACTGTTAGTCTATTCTCATTGGTCCACCTCTGGGTATGGATGCGTTTTGGGTGTGAATGGGTGTGGCCCTAGCATTATTGTTCATATATATTAGAAATGTCAACGAGCAAGCAGTGGCATCACAACGAACTTCATCATTCCTACATGTCTCGCAGTGAAAACCAAATCCCCATTCTAAGTGGGCACATTATTTGGGATGGGGATTTTGGATTTGAATTTGAGAAGTATAACATTATTCATATTAAAATTAGGAGTGATGTTATGCTTTTCTAAATTTTGAATCCCAAATACATCTCAAGTATATATGGCAGTGGGACAACCTTGTAACACCTTAACATCCTGCAATCAACATCAAGTGAGTCAATCTACTGCTATAGGGAAGCATTAATTTGAGATTAAAAACTTGGAAGCGTAGCATTACTCAAATGCTACGCTTGGGAAGCAACAATGATATGACTTTTTGAGTAATTTCTCAAATTTTGAATCTTAAATACTTCCTAAATAAATGTGGTAGTGAAACCACCTTCAATTAATGATGGGACCACTTCAACATCCTCTAATCATAATCCAGTATTAAAAAAAATAGAATTGTGAGTAAAGGTGGTGTATTTAGCAATTCCCCTTATTTTTATATAGAGTAATGATTGGTGCACATAAAATGAGTACATAAAGTGTACACATAAAGATTTGAGTCATTCATTTTGGTAGATCCCATGTATGCAAGCATGAGCCATATTAAGATTAGAGAAACTCCTTTAAATCAAAAGCTTATTATGGTAATATGTGATTACTTTTCCCAGTGGACGAATTCCACAAAGATTAGGGCAACTGGATATGTTAGTTATGTATAGGACATTAAGACAAGTGAAATTGGAATAAAGGACACTGAATAAAACAACTTGGTTTTTACTCCTAATTTTTTTGGGACCAAAATATCCTCATCTTCATCATCTAACCTTACTATCAAACCCTAGCCACCATTGCCACTACCCATGCCTAGCCTCCGGCCACCACCACTTCCATCTCTGGCGCCCTCCGACGACCTCCAATGACCCCCACTAGTACCTCCGGAGACCATCCACCATTGCCACCACCCATGTCTAACCTCTGGCCACCACCACTTCTACCTCCGACGATCTCATACGACCTCTGACGATCGCCACTAGCACCTCTGGCGACCATCACGTATCATCCCACCGTCACTCAACAGTTCTGACCGTCTTAAGGAAAATTTTGTAACACCCGTACCTGGGGGAAAAGGTTAACTATCTCATAATATGTATTAATTAATATTAATTAGTGTATATGGTGGATTAAGGAGAGGCTTGGACTCGCCCATAGAAAAGTCCCTAGTGAGGAGGGACAGGTTTAGAAGTGGGACCCAATGAAGTGCTCGGATAAAACATAAAATAATTTGTATTTAAATTATTATATGCATTTTACATGACTAATTGAAATATATTTAGTAGCTTCCATATTACATTGATTAATATGTTCGTTGTGAAAATGCTAGTTTGGTATAGTAAATAAGGGCATAAATGAAAATTATTCATAACTAGTAGGTATGTTAGCAACTTTACAAAATATTTGGAACCACGTATGGGGCCCATACGGGACTTAGAAAAACACTCATTAGATATTTTGACAGCTAATGGAGTGTTTGGGGGATTTCATAATAAGAACTTAAGAATTCCTGGGGTGTAAATGAGAAGATGGAAAAATATGGCATTGACAACACAACATGCATTGTGCATGTGTGTCAAGAGACTAAGGAGTCTCCTAATTTACAAAAAATAAATAAAAAGAAAGAGAGAGAATCAGAGAGAGGGAAGAGAACACGAGACATCGCCGTCCAATTCTTGTCGTTCCATTGCCATCTGACGTCCGATTCGCGAACCGAAGCCGTATTCAGACTCGTGGAGGTGAGACGATCATTTCTATGTCTTCTTTTTTACATTCTAATTGTCGAATTTTGGTAGCTAATTCTAAACGGTGACAAGCAGTTGCTGAAAACTTGTAGGAATTACTCCAGAGTAGGATTTGGGCAAGAATAATTAAGGAATTTGCTTGTTTGGGGTAAAATCTGTAAGAGGTGAGTGACTCTAATCCATGGATTGAATGTATATTTGTGTTTAAAGTTATGATTTATGATGTATTATGTTGATTATGATGTTAGTATGTTGAATTATGTTGGTTAAAGCATGATAGTATAAATTGGAAGTTATTATGCCTAATTTTTGCAAGGACTGTCATGTTGAGATGATTGTGTGACTATGTGTTATGTGGGTTGAAGAAAGTATTATGTTGGTTCACCGTGAATTTACTCCATAATAAGGAGACGTGGAAAAACCTAATGGTATAAGGGTACCCACCACAATAATTGTGTAAAGGTGTGTGGGTGACGACCTAGCTGTGGAAGGGCATGTGAGATGGTATGAATTAGGGGTGTTATATGCACATAAGGGCAAAAGGCAAGAGTGACGTCACGATGAATTGATATTTGGTCTTTTAGAGACTAAATAATACGTTGATTGTTAATATGTGCATTGAATATGACATACACTCATACATGTGATTAATTTTACTCACTAAGCGAAAGCTTAAGCAAATGTTATTTTCTGTTATGGTTATTGAATAACCACCGCAGGTATGACACGAGAGGAGGAAAAGAAATTATCCACACGACGGGTTAGGATGGGAGTTGTGGATGTGTTGATATATTCATATGTACAGAAGTTTTAGTTTAGTTGTAATATTTGTAGTCCAAAATGGTGGAATTAACTTGTGTTATGAGAAGCTATTGTAATAGTTGTTTGGGTGTTAGTTATATGTCTTGTGATGTGAGTGGTATTTGCACCTCACAAGTTATGTGTGGAAGAGAAAAGACTTAGAAGATTTGAGTAGTCTTGTTGTAAATTATACATAATTCTCCTTCTGTGGTTGTTTATGCATAGTATGAGTTGACAAAAGAGGTTTGATGCAAGTTTGTGTTTTTAGTAAGGTTCAAAGTGGTTTGAGTGACAAAATACTTCTCAAATGGCTTAAAATGTTTTTAAAAATTTTATGTTGTTTGGTTGAAGCTTTGAAACACTTGGGAGTACTTTTGAAATAGTTTTGGTGCTCCTTTCCGAGAAATTTCTTAAATCTAAGTTGGGTTGATGACAAATGAGTTTTAATGACTTAACTTGCTTCAAATGAGGTTGAATTTGGATCTTGTGTAGTGGTAATAGTGTTTCTTATGTTTAAATAATGTTTAAGTGTGTATGGAGAGAACTCTATAGATTATGTAACTTTGAAAGGCAAACTAGATTTGGGGTCTTTTGTTTGACAAGTTATACTCATGTTGGAAAAAATGTGGTTTGATGCATGCTTAAGCTCTTAGTTGGAGCATTATGAGTTTTGTGTGTGTATAACTAATCAAGTATGGGCAAAATAATCTTTTGTAACTCTTGTGAGGATTGATTATAGTTTGGAGGCACATAGGAATGCTTTTGAAATGATTTTGAAAACTCTCATGATGTTTGCTTAATGTTTATAGACATTTAGGAACACTTTTGAAGTGGTTTTATATGTTCCCATTAGATTTGGTTTGGATTTGGGATGATTTAAACTTGCAAACTAGATTTTTAGCAACAAGTTGTTTTTATCAGCAGCAAAACATATTCTGCAAAAAGTTGGATTGAGCAAACTACATTCTGCAGAAAGTTGGATTGATCCAACTCTGGGCAGAATTGATTCTGGAGGAAGTTGGATCAAGCACAAAGAGAGTTGGATTGATCCATGGATTGATCCAACTCTTGGCAAAATGTTCTTTTGCTTAAGTATAGTCAAAATCAAGATAGAAATAAACATAACTTGGTCTAGGGAGTTCGTATTCATGCGCCATTTTCAATGTTGGATTCCTTATTTGAAGACCTTCTTTTGAGATGGTATCCCAACAAAAACATTAAATGACCATTTTACCCTTAGGGTTAATTACATGCAAATGAGTTTTATAAAGAGTTTAAAAGAGAGTTTAAACTTGATTTGTGTTATATTCATTGGGGACGTGCCTTAGTGGCATTGTTACACATGTCCTAATCCGCCCAAGGTGGGTTGGGGTGTGCAAATTTCTTTTAAGATCAGTCATCTTAAGAGAAATTTCTCTTAAGATCAGTTGGCTGTGGAGATTTGTGTTGGTAGTGGTGGCTGGCGGTGGTAGTGGAAATGGAGGAGGAAGAGAGAGATGGTGGTGGTGGTGGTGGTGGCTATGGAGGGGGAGGAGAGAGAAAGTTATAGAGAGAAGAGAGTTGGTGGTAGTGGCAAGGGCGACGACGAGGATGGCTCCGGTGGTGGTGGTTGTGATGGTGGTGGCTATGGAGGCAGGAGGAGAAAAAATTAGAGAGAGAAGAGAGATGGTGGTGGCTAAAAAAATGTTGCTTATCTCCTCCTCTTTCAATAGATCAAACCCTCTAAAATCTCATGTTTTCACAAGAAACAAACCCCATAGCCCCAAAAAGCATATAGATATGAATATGTCTACATCAAACACCAACAACAAAACATTATTTCAATCACTATGTTGTGTGTCCCCACCACAAACAATGATTCTCAGAGATGTACAACCGATATGTTCACTGTTCTCAAACAGTAATGGCCAAAACTATCACAGTAGTTTCTGAAGAAAAATCAAAATGAACAAAGGCTTTGCACTGTTTCTGCCAATCACAAATTGTCCTTGCTCCGGACTTGGTGTAGTGGTACGGTTCCGGCGACAGTGATGGTGAGGATGGCTCCGGTGGTGGTGGTTGTGATGGTGGTTGCTATGGAGGGAGGATGAAAGAAAAAGTTAGAGAGAGAGAGAAGAGAGAAATGGTGGTGGTGGTCTCTTAGGGTTCCATGGACAATTTTGTCATTTAGAGTGAAATTTAAAATTTTATAGGACTAAGAGGGAAAGTTTAAATTTTAGAATTAAGACTTTGAGAGGGAAAGTTTTTTTAGAGTGTATCCTTGTGTGGGTTTTTTATTATGGCTTGACCTTTAGTCCAACTTAGCCCAATCTTAGGGCCCTTACACCAAGTCTCCCATCTGAATAAGGGTAATACTTGGGGCACACTCAAAGACACAACTTTTGGGACTCAACCCAAGAGATGTGTCTATCTCTCTCTTGTATCACTGTGGGGTCCAATGACATCATAGGAGTGATATAGACACATCTTTTGGGTTGTGTCCCAAAAATTGTGTCTTTGGGTGTGTCACAATCTTTACTCTCTGAATAATTGCATTAATAACTTATGTTAGGGAAAAATGAAATTCTATCTACACCCATCTTACTTATTGTGTATATCAATATTCTCTCTGCTTAGTTATTGCTTGGAGGAATATATGGTTATAAATGTTCAGTACTAGTGCTTTTTGGCACAATTGCAAGCATTTTAATTGATGGCTATGATTAAATGTGGGCTTCGAAATTCCCCCCAAAATTACCCCTAACATAATTTTAATAGTAATTGTTACTAACTTGAATTCTATACATAAACAACTCGGCTAGAGCCCACCCCCATTGGAGAGGTTGTGGGTTCGAGCCTCACTAGGCACCTCCTAGGAGGTGATCAAGAGAGGCAATTGCTTTAAGGTGGGGTATGAACCCCCCCTGTGTGTGCGTGTGTTACTAACATCTAGGCTATTAACCACGCCCATGTCACAGAGGCGGTTAGACATATGAGAGCTACACCACAAAAAAAAGTGTAATTAATATTTCTATTCATTCGATCATATTAATCATGGGAAATGCTAAGGGCACATGTTAAGGAGTTTAAAGTAGTAAAAAATACATGGAGAATTCACACTGATGAATAGGTAGAGGTGAATCTTAATCATTTATTTATATTTCTGGCTATTTTTAACTCCTTAACATGTGCCTATGTTAATAGAACCCATCATCATAATCTTTGTGGAATTCATCCGGGAAAAGTAATTTTAAAATTACTATAGGCTTTTGATAAGCTTATAGTAATTAAAGTAATTTTATAATTAAAGAAATTTAAAAGCTTTTGATTTGAAGGAATTTCTATAATTAATCTTAACCACAATAATAGCTTTTGATTTACCCAACATGATAATTAATGTTTTTTTTATAACAAGAGGATTTCATTTCATGACAATCAAAGCAGATTCCAAAAGGAACTAGTATAAACAGATTAAAAAAAAAGAAAGAAAAAGAAAATACATGAAAAATAAGCACAACAATTTGTTGAGTTCGTAATACTGCAAATCTTTCAAATCCTCGATTTACCAAAAAATGAGTAGTTGCCTAAAAAAGTTCACCCAAAAAAAGTTTGCTTACGGGCTATTTGGCTTAAATGCTTTTAGAATAAGGGATGTTTGACTTTTAACTCGAGGGTTTTTTCGCTTAGGAATTGAATTACGAAAATCTTTAAGTGTCGAAAGCACATGGAATTAATTTTAAAATGTTTGATAGTGCCTTTAATTAGACACATATTATACATACAAAATTTGGCCTATTGTAGTTAGTAAGCACCAATTTCCTATAATGTTCACAATGAGTAATTTACCAAACTTATGTGTATGAATATACAAATTGATGATGCCAAAATTTTGTTAAAGTAAATTAAAGCAATTTTAGGGGAGATAGAGTGAGAGACTGGTTTTTTGTATGTGGTTCGGCCCTGTTAATGAAGGAACCTACGTCCATGTGTGTGTCTGAGCACGTTCACTATACTATAAAAAGTTGGGGACCTCTGGTGAGCCAACAATAGTTTGGAGCTATCGTAGGTCGGCCGGGCGTGTTGGTGACTGCTATAGAGGTGCTATAGAGACTGAAAAGTCGGTCCCCCCAAGGGGGGGTGAGTGGTCTCTTTTAAAGATGCAAGATACCTACTCATACATGGATCAGGAAATATAATCCAACTGAGCTTGATTGACATTAATTGTGGGGGTTTCCTAATTGGATTAGGAAACAATGTCCACTTTCCATAAGTCTTCTATCTTGAGTAGGAAACTACCTGAAATATTCTGGGGCATGTGTTGTGGGCCCAGTTGGCCTGCGCCTGTACGGATCGTGCCAGTGTGGTCTTCCCGACCTGTTGGTCTGGTCGTGAATGAACAGCTCGGGATGGTGAGTCTCGGGTAGACTAGACCGCTCGGGCTGATGCTTGTCCGAGGAGTTGTGCATCAGGACATGGACTGGCTGCTGAGTTGAACCGCTTGGTTGTAGGATAGAGCCAATTTTGGGTGTATCAGCTGCCCCCCATTTCTAAGGTTGACCGGATGCTGTATCGGGGCAAGTTTGAAAATCTGTTTGATGTCACTTGCCACTGTCTAAGTGCTCAGGGAAGCTGCCTTGGAGCTTTTGAGTCTCGTGAGTCCTCGGGAACTGGCTAAGAGTTGAGACTTAGCCTAGCTCAGAGTCTTTAAGTACTCGGGAATTGGATAAGAGTTGAGACTCGGCCTAATTCGGAGTCTTTTGCTTAAGTTAAGCTTTCAGGATGGTTATCTTCTACCCGTAAAGCTACGTCAAGTTTGTGGGTAAATGAATTTGACCATGTTGGAAAAGTCAACCTAAAGTGTGTTACTTTAGGGTCCTTTAATGTTAACTCCCCAGGATGGTTATCTTCCTCCCGGTCAGCCTTCGTCAAGACTGTTGTGAGAAGAGTTTGACCATGTTTATGGAGCCGACCTAAATCACGTTGCTTTAGGGTCTTTTTGCTCTTCTATCGTCGGCCAAACCTAAGAGATTTTAGTCACCTCTATCGTCGGTTTGGACCTAAGTGGGGTTATTGCCTCTGAGTACTGTAGGCACCCGGGTTGTCTTAGAGTTTGACTTAGTTACCACAAGGCCTGTAAATACCCGGTGTGATTGCCTGTTTAGTCCATTGTGCCTTTCTGCCCCCCAAGCTTTCGTTAAGATGAGGGTCTTGTGGAGGCAACGATTGAAGGTAACCGACCTGGAACATGGATGGTTGCAGGGTCTTTGGAAGCTTGCCATCATCAGCCACCTAGGGGGATTTGCCCCCATTGTAGGTTGGACCTAAGCGAAGCCGATGCCTTGGGCGTGACCCCGAGGTCTTTTGCCTCGGGTGTGATCCCGAGGTCTTTTTCCAACTGCATAACAGTGATCTTTGGTTGCCTCGGGATTGAGCCCGAGGTCTTTTTAGTGTTTGGGTTCGGAGCCCGAGGTCTTTTGTACCTTGGATGTGAGCCCGAGATTTTTTCAAGAGCTCTCTGACAGTTTGCGGAGTCTCATGCGATGATCGGACAAGTACTACTGTAGTTGGATTGGTCAAGACTGTTAGAGATAGGAGGTCAGGTCGGGATCACCAGACTCCTGATTACTCTGAGCTGATTCAAGGTCGGGATCACTGGATCCTGACTACTGCGAACTAGAGGTCAGGTCGGGGCTGCCGAACTCAGATCACTGTGAACTGGAGGTCGGGTCGGGACTGCCGAACCCTGCCTGTTATGAGCTGGAGGTCGGGTCGAGAATGTCGGACCCTGACTGCTGTGAACTAGAAGAACTGTCAAATCTCCCGGGCTGATCTTGCTTTCGCTTACTTTTGGAAGACTCGTTGCTTACGCGCCCGGGGCCTTTGGTTTTTAAAAATTCTTCAGTGCCAATGTATTCTCCAACCCTCTCAGTGAGTTCAACTAAGGTTTCCGGTCGGTTTTTGTGAAACGATGCGGCGTACTTGGTGTGTTGAACTCCCGAGCAGAAGGTTATAATAGCTACAGTTTCATCAAGATCATAGATTCCGAGCTTCTCTTGATTAAACCGGTCAGTGAATTCCTTGAGGGTCTCATTATTCCTTTGTATGACTGTCAGCAGCTGCATGTCAAGCTTTGGCCGTTCATGCATACCGATGAACTGGTTGATGAACTGCTTGCTGTGTTGCTTGAAACTGCGGACCGATCGGGGCTCCAAGGAGTAGAACCATTGCACGACCGGGCCTTTCAAAGTGCTGGGGAAGGCCAGGCAATGTAGTTCATCGGAGTTGGTGGCCAGGGCCATCTGAGCCTTGTAGGTCTGGACGTGGTCGACCAGGCTTCCCGAGCCGTTATAGGGATCTAGGCGAGGCTGCTTAAATTTGCGTGGGATGGCAAACCTCGTGATCTGGCTAGAGAATGGTGACTCTATCTCGGTATTGGCGTGATTCTGAGTAGGGTTCTGGCCCAGCCTTTTGGCCACTCCATCAATCTGTTTCTGCAAGTCCTTGATACGTGCCACCACATCTTCCCGACCGGTATCCGGGCTGCAGATCGGGTTAGTGGAGGAGGCTTCCTTCTCATGGCGGTGTACTGTCCCCTGGGATCGGGCTTGGCTATGACTCCGGTTCATCGTGTGCCTAGGGACACCTCGGCTCTTGACCGAGTGACCTTGGACTGATTTCCGGGCCATATGTTCCTGCCTTTCCTCTCGGGCAGCACGCCTACTATTGATGTCTCTGGCATCCTCAACACGAGACGGGTTGGCTCGGGCACGTTGTCTGGTCAAGATCGGTTCCCGACCGTACGCAATGTTCCTGGGTCGTTTCCCTGCCAGTTGAGGACTGCTTTGCTGGGCGAGCATGACTTCGATCTATTGCTGGATTTGACGCTGACCCTCCAAGGGTTGTGCGAGGGTCGCGGTGATCTGCTCAGATGTCATGACTGCCGTAGCCAGCGACGGGGCCGGCGGAACATCCCGATTGGCCTGTTGTGCTGTCTTCTCACCCTTCTTCGGAGGCATGGTTATCAGCCAAGAGATTTGTTGATGAAGAACTTGACGTTCCCACAGACGGCGCCAAGCTGATAATGCTAAAATTTTGTTAAAGTAAATTAAAGCAATTTTAGGGGAGAGAGAGAGTGAGAGACTAGTTTTTTGTATGTGGTTCAGCCCTGTTAATGAAGGAACCTACGTCCACGTGTATATCTGAACACGTTCATTATACTGTAAAAAGCTGGGGACCTGTGGTGAACCAATAATAGTTTGGAGCTACCGTGGATTGGCCGGGCGTGTTGATGACTGCTATAAAGATGTTGTAGAGACTGAAAAGTCGATCCCCCCAAGGGGGGGGTGAGTGGTCTCTTTTATAGATACAAGAGACCTACTCATACATGGATCAGGAAATATAATCTAACACATTAATTGTGGGGGTTTTCTAATTGGATTAGGAAACAATGTCCACTTTCCATAAGTCTTCTATCTTAAGTAGGAAACTGCCTGGTATATTATGGGGTATGTGTTGTGGGCCCAGTTGACCGCGCCTGTACGGACCGTGCCAGTGTGGTCTTCTCGACCTGTTGGTCTGGTCGTGAATGAACCGCTCGGGATGGTGAGTCTCGAGTAGACTAGACCGTTCGAGCTAATGCTTGTCCGAGGAGTTGTGCATGATTTGACCGGGACATGAACTGGCTGCTGAGTTGAACCGCTCGATTGTAGGATAGAGCCAATTTTGAGTGTATCACAAATATACATACAAGATTTGGCCTATTGTAGTTTTTTTTTTTTTTTTAAGCCTATTGTAGTTAGTGGGCACCAATTTCGTAAAAGGTTTACAATGAGTAAATAACAAACTTAAAATACAAGGGAAAAAAAATACAACCATTAAGTTGAATTTTGCAATGAATTAATACTTACGCAGGTTACATGCCACTTTAAACAATCATATAAATTTATTTATAAGCCCATAATGGTGTACTATTTTATTCTAGATTTAAGGCAATTAAGATTATTGATTAGAGAAAAGTTCTCTTACCAAAAATATTAAGTAAAATTTCACTGAACCGTATAAGAATATTGAGTGAAATTTCATTAGACCGTGCATAAATATTAAGCGAAAATTTTCTTTTTATGGATATTTTAACAATTAAACTAAGAATTAAACTGGACTTTAAGCTTTTAGCAATTAATTCTAAGAATTTTCACCTAAATTTCTATAATAAAAAATTACAACAAGAATAAAGGGTAACCCAATACCAAGTCCTATTAGGATCCATTCAAAATGACTGCACAATTATACAAAATACTAGCTTATATATATAGTATATGTAAGGGTAAATTCTTCATCTAAAACATCCCAAAAAGGGGATTGTGGACTGATAACTAAATAGTTCTACCATTAAGATCTATTAATACAAACTTATATAAAATGGACCTTAAGCGGGGCAAATCTGCCAATAATATTTTGGTCAACTAAAAAACAGACTTTTGACAAATTTTATCCTCAAACTAGCGTTCTTCTGGGTTTAATGCCCCGCCACAGCGCGATCCTCCCGCTATCAATGGGGCCGGCCGGCACACTTTTCCATGCATGTCTATTAGTGTCAAAGTAGTTATTAAAGTTGGAAATTTTGGAACCTGATTGTAACACTTTTTTTTTTTTAACCAAGGTTACAATATTTTAATACCAAATTAGGATATATATATATATATATATATATGGTACATAACCAATAGTATGTATCAAACTAGATTCCGTTAGACAATTGTCAATTTACCTTTACTTAAACAAGCTAAGAACGGTTGGTGTGGCTGATAGCAAGATAATTTAGGTAGATACATGATTCTATTGTGCAACTTGTTTAGCTATTTATTCTTTGAATGATATTTGTGTAATTGTGTGTGTGAGTTTGTCAGACAAGTAAATTATTAATATGATTATGTGTATTATGTAAGCCAAATGCGCGGATTTTTATCTTGTAAAATGACAAATAAAGGTAAAATAGAAATTAAACTAAATTGCTCAAAAGACTAAAATAGTAACAAAAAGAAATACTTTATTGAAGACAGTAAAGAACATATCCTAACCTCGAAGAATACTTCGAAGTAGTATTGTGTAACAATCCTAATTTTCTAAGTACTTTTAATAATTTTTATATTATTATTTTCGAGTATTAGATATTAACTGTGTGTATGTATCTTAGTGACACCTAATAAAAATGTTGAAGTAGCGTGTACGGGTAGTTAGTATGTTAAGTAGTGTGCTTAACATAGAAATTTAGTGCATGGGGTCATGGGTACCCATTGAGCTAATCATTTGTCACATTAGAATGCATTTTCGGGTCCATATAAAGCCTTTTTGTGAGGCCCTTAGATAAAAAACGGGATTCACATGTTTGTGTGTGTTTTATTTATAAGTGTTGTGTGTGGAATATATATACACATATATTAAACACTAGCCCCCATTTAACAAAAAAAAAAAAGGGAAGAGGAGAGAAGAAAGTAGAGAACAGACGTATGTGAGAGAGAGAGAGAGATAGAGAGAGGGAGAGAGAGGGAGAGAGAAGAAGAAGAAGAAGAGAGGAACCTCAACCTTTGGTTTGTATAATTATCATCAACCTTGAAGCCTAAATTGGTGAGTTAACTTGTTATTTTCTTTCAATCTCGTTTAATTGAAATTTAAATAGATAGAATACTAAATTAGTATGGTTATGGTTTATGAGATTTAAGCATTTTTTTTACAATGATTGAAGTTGTGATTTGAGATTTATAGATGAGCATTGAATATGCATTTGAGCAATTATTCAATTTTTGAATTTGGGGTTTTCACGGATCAGATTTGAGTATAAAATTCATAATAAATCATACGTTCCTGTTTTCGTGATTCTGTTCGCGTGAGGCTGTAGGAAACGTAATTCTGGACATTTTTCGTCTAATGGTATTTTTCCCAATTCTGCTCCGTTTGGGCAAAAAATATATATTACAGTAGCAGTTTTATGAATGTTAAAATAAGTGTTTTTGCCATATCACATTTTTGGTGTGATTTCATGTTCGTTAATATGAATTAATTTGCTTGTACTTAGGGAGCTATGAGTTCTCATGTATAGTTGAGTTTTCTAAAATTGTGACTGTGCAATTTTGTAAGAGTTATGAATCTGTGTGAACATGTAGCTGTTAATATGATTTTAACGGGAATTTGATTTGAGATATATGAATCTCTTATAAAGTTGAGTTTTGTGAAAAACGTGGATGTATGAACGTTAGAAAAGTGCTCATAGTTCACCACTACTCCTTATAATTTTAGGCGGCGACTTCGTGGATGACCCGTCCTTGTGTGATTAGACGGCGACTACGTTGATGACCCGTTTCTTCATTTTTAAGTCTTATGTCCGACTTGTTGGTCTATTTCATGTGTATTTAGACATTGTTTTATTGACGTCAAGAACGTAAGGATTAGCCTTTCGGTGGATACTCAAATCCCAGTGATACCCCATGGGAGTTGGGACCGGAGTGAGAGTTAGTATTACGTTAGGAGACACATGGGATATATGTGTAGGCTGAACCATGGATGGGTGGCCGAGGTGGTGAACATAAGGTGTAATTTGGATCGAATATTATGTGTTTTTTTTTATTTGCGGATTTACAGTTGTAATGTGGTTTATAATTTTCAGTTATATGAAATTCTAGGAATTGGTAGTCGTGTAGTTTTCAGGATTTTAAATAATTTCAGTGTTGTGCCTGTTAGCTGAAACCTAGCATTCTATGTGTAACGTACCATTTTTGGGAACGTAGTAATTTGATAATAAATTGGACCAGATTAGTAAATTGAATATTTTGGATACTTAGATTCATAGTTTATGGCCGTTTCGCGTAAACTGAAGTAAAACGACGATCTGAACAACTTTCGTGTTTTACACTTTTTCTAAAAACGTCATCTTGACACTATTTTCATCGATTTTCAGAATCTGCTGAACATCGTCTATGTAAGAGCTGAATTTTAATAATTAATTTCTGAATTATCTATTTAGAATTTATGAATGAGGACGCGTGTCATTCCTTGAAAATTTTATTCTTGACATTTTTCATGTTTTAAGTTTTGTCTAATTCCCGTTCTTTGTTAGAGATAGAATCATTTTAATTAATAACGCCTTATTATTAGTTTATATTATTGTGTTAAGTTCTATTTGTACAGGATGGTAGGCCTACTAATGGTTTGCAGGTATCGACCTACCATAGTTAAGAAAGGTAAGCATTTAATTGTTTTTATTCGGGCAAGAAACTGCTTGCCACCATATAAATGGAAACTACTCTATTGTCCAGATATGTGTGTGGAACTACCTGTCTTGGCCCAAGAATGTTTTAGTATGATTTGTAGCCTACGGGTTCAAGTTGGATCTCTAAGACTTGTGTTTTGTTTTACTCATACCAGTCATGTGACTGACCCGAGTGTGTTATGCATTCGGGTGCGTTTCTGTTTGAAACGTAGTCGGATGACATATGCAGGATAGTATAGTTGGAGTTCATTGTGGAGCAGCCGATCTGTTCGTGAAGTTGAAGATACCTTCTTTTTATTCTTTAATTACTATATGATACTCTTTTTTTTTTAGTTGGCATTGTGAGCCATGGTTGAGAACTTGTATTAGATGTAGTTATATTTCAGTTGTATTATTGGACTTTTGGGGACGTTTATAGCAGATTTGACCTGAGATAGTGTAGTGTTGAAATTATTCCGTTTATTATTATAACTAGATACTTTTATTGTGATTCGATGGAGGAAATTATATTATTTTTATGTAAAGGGAAACGTTTGGTTTTCATTTTGTAATAAATGAGAATGGGGAAAATTTGAAACGTGGATTTTTCTTGTAAAGTTTTTGAGAATGAATTTGATGATAAATGAGTTTTGTTTAAATAGAAATCATGTGGTTTATGAAAGCAATTAAAATCAGTTTATCTTAAAATGGTCTTTTAAAATTGGGTATGGGTTGTCACCCTTAGATTTTTGGGTGGTTGAATATTGATTAGGGTATGCACTTGATTGAATATTTGTCTTTCCAAAAATCGGGTCGTGACATATTCTACTCCTAAAGGAAATGAAAACAGTATTACAACATAAGTGAATTTCTTAATAGTTTGTTGGCGTGTTTGCGTCCTCTTCTTCTCTTCATCATTCCTTCTATTTATAAACTTTCGAAGAAAATGATTTTCAAATCTCCACGTGGTCTAACTGTTATTCCAAACTGTTTCGAATCCCTGCGACACGTGTTCTGATGGTTTCCTTTCAAACTTCAAACTTTGTTGCATAGCCAAACTGCTCGCGCTTACTTCATCTATTCAAATTCTTCCACATGCCTAGCTTCTATGTCTCCAAATCATGCAACATGAACATCTCTTGAACATTCCATGTGTCCAAATGTTACAAGTCTAAATTTTATGACAAACACAATTGCAAACTGTATCTGTCACAGTTTGCACAATTTTGAATAAATAGTCATGTGCAGATTGTGGTTGTAAGAACAACGTTAACACTAAAATGCAAATTGTACATTGACTTATGTCCTTCATTTTAATTTCATCTGAAATGCAAACTTATAAGATGCAATGAATATCAGTGCCTTTCAAAAACATCTCTCTCTCTCTCTCTTTATGTGTGATGCTGGTAACAGATCACAAAATAGACCTTTTCACATTTAACATAATTTACTCAGAAGCAAAGATATATTAACTTTCATTAATATAATCTTGAAACACATTTAACTTTTTATAAATAAAAAAAAATAGAATAAACGTCTCTTCTCTACGTGTTGCTTGTAACAAGTCACAGAACATGTATATGAAGCAAAGCTATATGTAAAGCTCTCATTAATTATGGCTAGTGCTAATGCCAAAGTACAATGTGCTAATGCCAAAGCACAAAGTGTCACTAAAAACTTTAGTGTCACTAAAGCTTATAAGTGTCACTAAAGCTTTTAATGACACTTTGTGCTTTGGCATTAGCATCACCCCTAATTATTTGTTGAAACACATTAAACTGTAAAAGCAATAAATCTAGCAGACATCATCAGCACTGCATCTTCCCAAGCCATCCCTCAATCCACACACACATATATATATATATATATATATGTATTAGAAATGCCAACGACGATGCAGTGGCATCACAACGAACTTCATCATTCCTGTCCCGCAGTGCAAACCATTTTTCTCTCCGCAAGAAAAGTAGTGGGGCTGCCGCTTCTTCAGCACGAACTCAAACCCGTTTCCACCTCCTCGGGTCGGATCTGCGACCCGCGTTGCTCGCCTCAGATCACACTTCAAGAAGCTCCGAAGGTTTCGTAGCAAGTAAACGCTGTGGGGATGATTTGTGCCGTTTGGCGGGTCATACTTGAACACTGCAATGCAACTCCATGCATATTAACAAAATATAGTAAAAGTTTTTATTATTTTTAGTCTCATTTCTACACTATATTATAAAAGACTCTTAAGATGGATTTCAATTTCAATTGTCCTTAGTTGTAATTTTATCAATTGTTTTATCCTTATGTGTCATTTTTACTCTTAAGATGGATTTCAATTTCAATTGTCCTTAGTTGTAATTTTATCAATTGTTTTATCCTTATATGTCATTTTGCCTTTATATTACATAGCCTTTACTAATCCACTATATACATATATATATATATATATATCTACACTATACTATAAAAGAGATTAGAGTAGTTTCAATTTCCATTCTGTCCAATTTTGGTATTTCTTGATTTGTTTGAAATGATAGTTTTACCCTTATTTTTATCTTTTGTTCCATTTTCCTTTAATGATTGCTTTGAGGTTTTGTCATTTTGTGAGGGTAGGTTGGTCATTTCACCCACAAAACAACCCTTATTATTGTTGGGTCAACTTTTAAAATTAAATTATTCTAGAAATGATGATTCAATCAACTTTTCAACCAATAATTACAAATATTTACAATTTGATTCAATTTTTAAAATGATTTAATCTACAAGTGATTATTCAATCAACTTTTCTAACAATAGTTACAAACATTTACAAATAGTTACAACTTTTGTTTGTGTTTTTTGTGTTGTTTCTTTGAATTACCAAACAAGCTTTAGATTACTTTTACAAATTAATGCTTGTTTGAGCCTTAAGGCAACTTTTTAAGGAATCTTTGAATTACCAAACAAACCTTCAGTCACTTTTCTAAAACAAGTCTTAGATTATTTTTGAAATTTAATGCTTATTTGGCAAGGCTTGTTTGAGCCTTAAGACAACTTTTAAGGAATCCTTTAATCACCAAACAAGCTTTAAATTACTTTTGTAAATTATCTTTTCGTATATGTGTGTGTGTATGTATATATGTTATAATTTATTATTATTATTTATGTGTTTAAAGTGAGTACAATTAGAAAATTACCAAATTACCCTTTTGTTAAATAGAATTATCAAATTACTTTTTGTCTTTTGTAATTACCCTTGTGTGTGTATATAAACATATATTATTTTATTATATTATTAAAATTACCATTTTTGCCTTTTGTAAAGTACCCTTTTGTCAAAGTTTAAATTGTGTATAATTATAAATTGAATAACCAAATTACCCATGTTAAATTGAATTACCAAATTACCTTTTTTGTTTTTGTAAATTACCCTTTTGTATATATGTGTATATGTATACATATACATATTATAATTTATTATTATTATTAGTACTTATGTATTTAAAGTGTGTACAATTATAAATTGAATTATCAAATTGCCCTTTTTCCTTTTGTAAACTACCCTTGTATGTATATATATACATATATATTATTTTATTATATTATATATTGAATATATTATATACCAAAATTGAATAAAACTGTGTACAATTATAAATTGCATAGCCAAATTATTCTTATGCCTTATGCAACTTACCCTTGTTTCTATGCCTTAAAGAAAAGAGCTTAAACTTTAAAGTATTTACAATTATAAATTCTCGATTGTTAAATAAAATTACCAAAAACCCTTTTATTATATTACGATATATATATTGAATAATCTAATTACCCTTATACCTTTTACAAATTACCATTTTGTTTAATCAAATTACCAAATTACCCTTTTGTCTTTCATAAATTACCCTTTTGTATATACGAGTGTGCGCGCGTGTGTGTTAAAGAAAAGAGCCTTAAAGTTTAAAGTATGTACAATTACAAATTGAATAATCAAATTATCCTTAAGCTTTTAGCAAATTACTCTTTTGTTAAATCGAATTACCAAATTACCCTTTTGCCTTTTTTATATTACCCTTTTTGTATATATGTATGTATATATATACATATATATAAATTTATTTATTATCTATACGTTAAAGAAAAGAGCCTTAAATTGTAGGTTAACATCAATTAATATAATTGTTGTTAAACTATATTTTTCTAACACCATCTTAAAAATTAATAAAACTTATTTCTCTTTCTAGTCCACACTCAAAAAATATGTGCATTACATTTTTTCTACAAAATCCAGCGCCCGTGCATTGCACGGGCCATCTTCCTAGTATATATAAAGATTCTCTAAAGGGAGTCACCTCTCTTTATTAAAGAGAGGGCCTCTTTACACACTCTAATTGTGTGAAATATATCCACGAAAGTAAGTACACTATAAACGAAGGACTGGTGCATTTATAACCTAGTCATTATAGAAATTTCATAGCATGTAGATCTAAATTTGAATTTAGGATCTATTTGAAAATGCATAAAACATTATTAGATTTAGATCATGGAGGTTTGGCAAAAGAATCAATTTTAAGAGTATTTTTTTTTATGTAGACAAACTTGTATGTAAAAATTAATGATATTAAATTATCAAATATGACAAATACTATAATTTAATATTTAAAACCAATTCACTTCTGGATAGCATAAAGTAACAGATTTCGTACCCGTTAGGTCAAAAGCTGAGGAGAATTTCATAAGTCAATGAAAAATAAATATTCTCATGTGTAAAGAAATTAAGCGACTAGACTTCATCATGTAATTCTCAAATATGCTATCAAAGAACATCAAGAACCACCAGTTACGTGATTTATCAGTGAATCGAGTTTATATATTCAAGTGTTTGATACAAGTATCATTTTACGGAATTTGAGAACCGTAATATTAGACATCAAGTATATATGAGAAGAAAAGGTTTTGGATTGAAATCCTAAGAACACACATATATATGTATATATATATACTTTGAGTTATATGATCATATTAATGTTTATAGCATATGAATGAAAATATACATACCTAGAGTATCATTGAGGTAAAAGGGACCATGTTTGAGAGCCCAATCTGCATAGTTAAAGCCGAAGTGCCAGTTCTCTGACCCACCCACTATTATCCTCTGGGAAGCTCTAGAGCTAACATTCTGGCGTTTAAACCACTCAGTGTGGTTAAATCCATTGTTCCAATTATATTGTGTCTCTCCACTTGGAATGTTCCTATTGGCCATACCAATTGCCAAAATAGAAGCACTTACAAGTAACATGGTAAGCACTTTTGCATATCTTAAACCCATCTCCCCGATATTATAAATTCTCAACTTCTCAAATGGAATGTAAGATATTGATATATGGTTTGTTTGGATTGTGGGAATGGAAGGATGGGTTTGTGGGTTTATATAGGAGTTTAGAGAGAGAGAGATGGTCAAACCTGTTGGGATATTTTTACTAGTTGGTTTGGTAAAACAAGGATGATACAAAACCATTTTTTATTGTTACACAAACTTTTTTTTGTCAAAGTCTACCACTAAGTTAGGTCTTCTGCATTTTGTTTTTACATTTTGGTCGTTCTTTAATCCAAATGATTCTACAAGTTGCCATAACATAATGTTTTTACATTTTGTTTTTACATTTTGGTCGTTCTTTAATCCAAATGGTCAAACCTGTTGGAATATTAAATTAATGGTTACTCATGTAGTCGTCATGTCTACAGTTCTGACAAATAAAATAAAATATTGGAAATATGGCTTTAAGGTATGACAGCATACACATGATATTTTTTTCTATCTTTTTCACAGAGGCAAATTAGTGTACGTGTACCACCCACCCAAGCGGTCCACCGAACTAACAATTTGATCGTTTGGCCCAAATTGTTTGTAATAGCTTACTTTAGTTTTGCATATTTATATACAGGGCAATGCTATAGTGAGCAGCTTCTCAGATGAGAAGGCGGATTTTAACTGTTAGATATTCTCAGGAATCTTGAGTAGCATTTATTGCTAGATGCCCATCAAACGGTTAAAATCCGCCTTCTCATATATGAAGTTTCTCACAATAGACTTACCCTTATATATATATATATATATCACATTAAGACTTTATATTTTTTTTAGAGTAATGCTATATATATTTTGCAAATTTTTATCTTAAAAGTGTTTTTCAATTATGTGACAGTGAATCTAATACAGTGAAACTAATTAAATTTTAATTAAATTACTAACACGTCATTTAAAAAACACTTTTAACGATTCTTACTGATAGAATTCACATATGTACGAAACAATGATGTCATATTTTGAGAATTTTTTAACAAAATATATATACAAAAGGTTTGGTCTATTGTAGTTGGGCACCAATTTTGTAAAAGCTTACCACGTGGGAAACATAAGTCGGCCAAAATAAAAATACATTCCCTGAGAGGGACATCTAGCAAAATAAGGGATTAAACTATTTTGCACCTATATTGGCAAGTAAATCAGCATATTAGTTGCCTTCACGTGTTTATATTTCATAGTGCCTTTACAAATATTAAGCAAAAAAATAGCAGTCTCAAATTATCACTCTAAAATCAATTCGCTAGTTGAGTTGACCAGGGCATGCGCCCCTCCTTTAATGGAGTGGTTATGGGTTTCAACCTCTCTATGAAAAGAGCAAGGAAGAGAATTCTTTAAAGTGGGGCATGACCCCCTTTGTGTGTGCGCGTGTTACTAACTCTAACTTACTAACTTCACTCATGTCACAAAAGTGGTTTGTTTCAGAGAGATTGATCCAAAAAAAAAAGAAATTAATAATAATCACTATACGGGAGTGATTTTGTTCATTGGACATGATAAGGTGACAAGCAACCGTGGAATCCGTTTCTACCGCAATTCCTTCGAATCCTTAGTCTTTTGCTATGGTGAGTCTTTGTCTCATACTTTCAAGTTCAGCATGCAAGCTTGTGTAATTAGCATTAATGCACCCGTAGTATCCTGTTTTCCAGTTCCCTCTATCATCTCTTATGGGGCCTCCAATTCCTCCACTACCTGGGTTTTCTTTGTTGATTCCATCCGTGTTGAGCTTGTGACTTCAAGCTAAAACTACATGTACCTCTTACACTTCTCGGCCGAAGCATTGATTTGAATTTTGCAATTATTTGCTTCGGTCATAGCCCTCTCAAATAAAACCCTTCCAATCTAAAACTCATACTATTCTTCTTTAACTCATTAGATCTTTTTTATGCCTAAACAACTTCAAAATATTGCTAGACTTTTGTTTTACAAGTCTATTTTTCGTAAAATTTGATGTTTTGGAATCAACAAAATGAGATCTATCAACCGAGATCAATATTTTTTTTTGAGAGAAATCGAGATCAACATTGATCATGAAATACGAGAAAAAAAAGTGAAAAAAAATTTGCATTAATAAAACAAAAACATATTCTTTTCATAAAATTGGCATCATAGGAGCATAGATCTTGGAGGGAAAAAACAAATCACCCAAAAAGCCCAAGAATTGAGAAAGTTATCGCCTTTAATATAAACATATAATATTATCTGTATGTAGACAGATAAAACATATTATATTATCAGTTAGACAGATAAAATCTCAAAATCAAGCTGCAATGTGTCTTTTTTTTTGTAAAATTTCCACGCCCATTGTGTAGACCTCGAATAAATGCATGAAATACAAAAAAAAAAAAAAATTCACCCCGAAAGGCCAAAAAATAATAAAATTATGATTGTTTAACTTAATATTATCTGTCAAATACAAAAAATAATAAAAAAATCACCCCGAAAGGCCAAAAAATAATAAAAACAGATAATGTTATCTATTTTGATAGATATATAAAATTAAAAAATGAGGTTCCAAATTACTTTTTTTCGTACAATTTTCAACTTCGTTGCGTAGATCTCGAAAAAATATATGAAATGAAAAAAAAAACATCTCTCAAAAGGGCTAAAAAATAAGGGAGTTATGGTGGTTTAAAGTAGATAGATAATATTAATATTATCAGTCAAAATAGATAATATTTTCTATTTTAACATATAAAATCAAAAAACGAGGTTCTAAATTACTTTCTTTTGTACAATTTTCAACTCCATTGCTTAGATCTTGAAGAAATGCATGAAATAAAATAAAAAAATAAAAAAAAAAAAACTCAAAAATGCTAAAAACCAGCTAGTTTAGGTGGTTTAAAAGTTGACAGATAATATTATCTATCAAAACAGATACTATTATCTGTTTTGATAGATAAAATCAAAAAATGAGGTTCCAAATTACTTTTTTTTTGTACAATTTTCAACTCCATTGCATAGATCTCGAAGAAATACATGAAATCAATAGACAAATCACTCAAAAAGGCTAAAAAATATGAGTGAATTGTGGTGGTTTAAAGTTGACAGATAATATTAATATTATCTGTCAAAATAGATAGTATCATATGTTTTGACAGATAAAGTCAAAAAAATGACATTCCAAATTAATTTCTTTTGTACAATTTTCAGCTCCATTGCGTAGATCTCGAAGAAATACATGAAATCAAAATAAATCACTCAAAAATGCTAAAAAAAATGAGCGAGTTATAGTAGTTAAAAGGTGACAGATAATATTAATACAACTAATATCATTTGTTTTGACAAATAAAATCATAAAATGAGGTTCCAAATTACTTTATTTTGTACAACTTTCAACTTCATTGCGTAGATATCGAAGAGATACATGTAATAAAAAATAAACCACTCAAAAGGCTAAAAAAATGAGTGAGTTATGGTGGTTTAAAGGTCACAGTCTCACAGATAATATTGTCATAGCCATTTTTTTGTTACAGGAGGGAGGGGCTTTTCACCAAATTCCAAAAGCTGCAAGTAAGTTTATTATAAAAAATAAAAAATAAAAAAAATAAAAAAAAAAGCCTAAAAAAAGGCTTAAAAAAATGAGTGAATTATGGTGGTTTAAAGGTCACAGTCTTACAAATAATATTGTCATAGCCATTTTTCTGTTACAGGAGGGGCTTTTCACCAAATTCAAAAAGTTGCAAGTAGGTTTATTAAAAATGGCCATATCGTGTGGATTTTTGACTATAACACTTAATTTTAAGAGGTCTATCACAAAATATCCCATGAATAATAACTAAACATGATTACATGCCACTTTTAAATAAGAGAATTTTAGTCAAAAATCTTCTAAAATAGATTTTTTTTAAGTAGTATGTACACTCCGCTTTTTTATTTTAGTAAAAAATCCATTCGTTATAAAAGTTAGGTGAATTTTATATCACTTTTGTAGAAAATTAAACTAGTTATGTGAAATTTCAAAATTACAAAAGTTATGTGAATTTCACGTAACTTTTAAAACATATATACAGACTGGTCTGATTAAGTTTCACTAGTTAGGGAGTTTTGACCCAAAAAAAGAAAAAAAGAAACGAGTGTCCTTTAAAAATAATTAATCTAAAATTAGTATTTTTCACTAAATTTCTATTTAAACAATCATTAAACTTTATATAGGACTAAAAAAATTAATAATAATAATAAATTAGAAAATAAAATAAAAGAATAGATGCTTATTGTGAAGAAAACTTCTAGATTTACAATTTTGAATTAGGGTTGTAAGAGCATTCACAGTGGTGTTTGTAAAACTTATCTTAAAATTAGTTAAGTTGTGGTATAGATTCGGTGTTGCGCTCAATGGTGTAGTAGGGGAACGACACACACTAAGCCGTGTCAAAAGTGCACGGTATTTACTAAGCCGTTAGATGGGCGGCCGGCACATAGTGTGCCATGAAGCTATAGAGCAAAATGAATATTGAAAAAGTGCACAACACAGACAATGTCATGAGCCTTTGGGACGGCTCACCTTGTGCTGGCTACCATTGAACGGCATATAGTGCCGTGAGCTTTTGGGACGGCACACACATGCATTACCGTTTGGCTATACATTAGACAAATTTAAGCGTACCATAAAATTAAGTTCTGTTGAGTTTAACTAATGTATCGGATAATGCAAACTACACCACTGTGGAACATTTTCCTTAAGTTTAACTAAATTCAGGTTGTATTTTTACACCACTATAGGTGTTCTTTAAGGAATTTAAAAAATGAGAGTGCCTAAAGTAACAGTCTCCGCCAGGCGCCATTTATGGACTCAGTCATAGCCATTTTTCTGTTACAGGAGGGAGGGGCTTTTCACCAAATTCCAAAAGTTGCAAGTAAGTTTATTAAAATTACAAAAAAAAAAAAAAAAAAAAAGAGGCTAAAAAAAGGCTAAAAAAATGAGTGAGTTATGGTGGTTTAAAGGTCACAGTCTCACAGATACTATTGTCATAGCTATTTTTCTGTTACAGGAGTGGCTTTTCACCAAATTCAAAAAGTTGCTAGTAAGTTTATTAAAAATGGCCAAATTGGGTGGGTTTTTGGCTATAACACTTAATTTTAAGAGGTCTATCACCAAATATCCCATGAATAATAACTAATTGTTACATGCCACTTTTAAATACGGGAATTTTAGTCAAAAATCTTCTAAAATAGACTTTTTTTTAAGTAGTATGTACACTCCGCTTTTTTATTTTAGTGAAAAATCCATTCGTTATAAAAGTTAGGTGAATTTCATATCACTTTTGTAGAAAATTATAAATTAAATTAGTTATGTGAAATTTCAAAATTACAAAAGTTATGTGAATTTTACGTAACTTTTAAAACATATATACAGACTTGATCTGATTAAGTTTCACTAGTTAGGGAGTTTTGACCCAAAAAAAAAAGAAAAAGAAACGATTGTCCTTTAAACATAATTAATCTAAAATTAGTATTTTTCACTAAATTTTTATTTAAACAATCATTTAATATAGGACTAAAAAAATTAATAATAATAATAAATTAGAAAAATAAAATAAAAGAATAGATGCTTATTGTGAAGAAAACTTCTAGATTTACAATTCTGAATTAGGGCTGTAAGAGCATCCACAGTGGTGTTTGTTAAACTTATCTTAAACTTAGTTAAGTTGTGGTGTAGATTAGGTGTTGCGCACAACGGTGTAGTAGGGGGACGGCACACACTAAGCCGTGTCAAAAGTGCACGACATTCATTTCACTAAGCCGTGAGATGGGCGCCGACACATAGTGTGCCATGAAGCCATATAGCAAAATGATTATTGAAAAAGTGCACGGCATAGACAATGCCATGAGCCTTTGGGACGCCTCACCTTGTGCCTGCTACCATTGGACGCCACATAGAGTGACGTGGGCTTTTGGGACGGCACACACATTGCCGTTTAGCTATACATTAGACAAACTTAAACGTACCATAAAATTAAGTTCTGCTGAGTTTAACTAATGTATCGGATAGTGTAAACTATACCAGTGTGGAACATTTTCCTTAAGTTTAACTAAATTCAAGTTGTATTTTTACACCACTATAGGTGCTCTTAAGGAATTTCAAAAATGAGAGTGCCTAAAGTAACAGTCTCCGTCAGGCGCCATTTATGACTGTAATGTAAATCCTCACCCTTTGTTTTATACTCCCTCCGTCCCATAATAAGTGTCCACTTCCTTTTTGCACAATGTTTAAGAAAGTTGCATTATATTAATTTATTTGGTTCATTAAAGAGTCTCTTTCCAATTTTACTCTTAGATGTGATGGGTGTTTGACTTTTTGCTTGTTTTGGGACCACAAATAAATGCTTCTTTGTCTTTATTATAAGGGTAGTTTTGGAAAATAAGCAAAAGATATATGCCAATTTAGGAAAGTGGACACTTATTGTGGGACATCCAAAAAAGGAAATGTGGACACTTATTATGGGACGGAGGGAGTATATAATAACGAAAATACTTTTGCTCACCCCAAATTTGGTACACCAATGCTCACCCAAGCATCCCATTGGCCAATGCAGTGGGGCCCAGGATTAAACAATATTAAACAACATTTGTTTAATCCTGGGCCCCACTGCATTGGCCAATGGGATGCTTGGGTGAGCATTGATGTACTAAATTTGGGGTGAGCAAAAATGCTCTCATATAATAACTCGGTCAATACAAAAAAGTCGTACACATTGCACAGAGTTATGGCTGGGTAATTAAGTCCAAGTGTTGCTGTTTGAAATGAAAACAGATAGGACGGAAAGTTTGGTAAGAAACAATTATGAATGCAAACTGACTGAGTGATGCATGTGGTGATCATGACTATATTATTGCATCGTAATCAATATTTACTAATTGAGATTGGGAAAGACCCACTACCTTAGGCTATTTCATATTTGGCTGGGGTTTTGGCATAGTTGAACTCCAATGTAATATCAAAAGGGATGCTAAAATATAATATTGCCAAACAAAATCTCAAATATAGCAGCCACACTAGCAACTGCCAAATGCCCAATGATCAAAATTTGTGTTTTAAAAAAATCAATTGGCTGGACTTCTCACTGAGAACCAACGGGATGGAATATGTTTTTTTACATAAAAAGAGCAGTTGGAGGCCACCGGTCAGAATTTTTTTTTTTTTTTTTTTATTTTAAATTTTTTTTTGTGTTGAATACAGTGTGCTTCTTTGTAACGGCTATAACTCTCAGTTTATCAGAAATATGCTCATTTTTACATCCAATTTGTATTGTGCTCAATTTGTTTTTGGTCAAAAATATTGTACAGTAATTTTTTACAAAAAAATGGAAGACACTCAACAATCAACAAGGCGGGGGAAGTCATTTACGGTGGGCCAAAAAAAATAGCATTTGGTATAGCATTTAGCATTGGAGCAGAAATGTCAAATTATAACATTTGACACTGTAGCAATACTAAAAAATGAAATTGGCATGGAAGATATGGCATTTAGCATTGAAGATGGTCTTAGGACATTTAACTGGGGAAAAAAAATTTAGAATAAAAGTCTTTGCTCGTAACAAGTTACAAAAACATGTATACAAATAAGCTATAAACCCTCTCAAGTGTAATTGTTCATTCAAAAGCAATTACTCATATTAAAATTAAGAGTGATACTATGCTTTTTCAAATTTTGAATCTCAAATGCTTCTCATATATATATATATATATATAAAAATGATAGTGGGACTATCTTCACTAATACCTTAACATTCTCCAATTAACATCAAGTAGGTGCACTGCTATAAGGAAGCATTAATTTGAGATTCAAAACTTGGGAAGTATAGTATTACTCAAATGATACGTTTGGGAAGCAATAATGGAACCTTTTGGGTAATTTTTTAAATTTTAAATCTCAAATGCTTTATGAAGAAATATGGCAGTAGAATCACCTTCAATTAATGATGGGTCTACTTCAACATCCTCCAATTAAAATCCAGTGGGCCCATTGCCACATGCATTGGGTAAACATTTGAGATACAAAATTTGGGAAGTATAACATACTCTAAACTTTTATTTGGAATTTTTTTAGGCAAACTTTTGTAAGGAAATATTTTTTTTCTTGGAGAACTTAAATTAGGAATTGCTAAATACACCACATTTTCTGCTAAGTACACCACCTTGTAGTGTGAAAAAAAAAAAGGGTAATACTTGGGGCACAACCAAAGCCACAATATTTTTTCCACAACCTTCATTTTGTGTCTATCTCTCTCCTAGTGGGCACTGTGGGGTCACTGGCACTATGGGACCCATTAAGAGGAGATAGACACAAAATGAAGGTTGTGGAAAAAAGGTTGTGGCTTTGGTTGTGCCCCAAGTATTACTCTAAAAATAAATAAATAAATAAATTTTGTGAGTAAAGGTGGTGTATTTACAATTCCCCTTATTTTTATGTATTAACAACATTAATTATCATGTTTATTAAATCAAAAGCTATTATGCTGGCTAAGATTAGAGAAACTCCTTTAAATCAAAAGCTTATTATGGAAATATGTGATTACTTTTCCCGGTGGACGAATTCCACAAAGATTAGGACACTTAGATACTTTAGTTCTGCATAGAATTCAAGGTAATCTGGATACGTTAGTTATGTTAGGGAAAAAGAAAATTCTACCTGCATCTATCTCATTTATTCCATACACCAACATTCTCTCTACTTAGTTATTGTCCGGAGGAACCTATAGTTAGAACTGCTCAGTAGTGCTTTTTGGTACAATTGTGAGCTTTAAATAGATGGCTAGATTAATTGTGGGCTTTAAAATTCCCCCCAAAATTACCCCTAACATAATTTTAATAGCAATTATTACTAACTTGCATTTTTTTTTTTTTTTTTTTTATACTTACTTGAATTCGGACTGGATACACACACGCACACCCCATCCCCAGCCAAAACCCAAAGCCCCACACTAGTCAATAGCAAAGCCCAACAAGGGTCATTCATTCCGACAAAAGATAATTGAAGGGGCAAGCAACTAGAATCCCCTACGGAGATTTTAACACTCTCCCTCCCCACTGGGAAGGGAGAGGCTATGTCAATTGAGGTACAGCCCACTCGGCACTAACTTAAATTCTATACATGAGTAATTAATGTATCCATTCATTCGATCATATTATCATAATCTTTGTGGAATTCATCCATCAAGAATAGTAATCACATACCATAATAATCTTTTGATTTGAAGGAGTTTTTTAACTAATCGTAGCCACAATAATAGCTTTTGATTTACCCAATATGATAACTAATGGTCCATTTGGATCTGAATTTTTTGCTTAAATTTCTATCCAAAATAATAATAATAATAATAATAATAAATAAATAAATCAAAATAAAGTGTTAACTAATACTAAGTCCTATTTGGTCCATTTGGATCCATTCAAAAATGACTGCACAAGCGTACAAACTAATCGCTTATATATAGTATATGTACATATATATAACGGTAAATTCGTCATCTTAAACATCCTAAAAAGGAGATTATGGACTGATAACAAATTACTTCATTACCATTAAGATCTCTTAATATAAACTTATATAGAATGGGCCATAAGCAAGAAAGATTGCTAAGGAGGAGTTTTTGTGTAGAGATTTAATTCTAAAGATTAAATAAATAATGGATGCCTACTGGCTATTGTGATCAAAATATCTAGATTTTAAAAAGCCGACTGCTCTATGAAGAAAAAATGTCAAAATATAAAAACTAGCTAGGAGTAGCTAGTGCGTAAAGTAACAGTCCCGTTAATTATGGACAATAATGTAAATCCTTTCAAAAGGCCATCCAGAAGACCAGAAGTACTGTAATGTAATGGGGGGTTGTTAATGGAAAATTATTCCGTGTGATAAATTTTGACGTGACGGATCATTATGAACCGATTAATCAAAGTAGTATCCACAAATTACCAATTCATAATGATCTGTCACATTAAAACCCGTCTCATAAAATAATTTTACGTTATTGACAGTCTATTGAAAGTCTTTCATGACCGCTAGTTTTGCCATATTTTATTTATTTATTTATTATTGGGTCAATACAAAAAAGTGATACATACATAGAATATTTTGCCTGGAAATTTAGTCCAAGCTAGCGTAAGTTGTGGTTTGAACCCAATTCCATAAACCCAAAAAAAGTCAATCCTTTTTGTTTAGATTATTGAGTCAATACAAAAAATACATAGAATATTTTGCTGGGAAATTTAGTCCAAGTGTTGTGGTTTGAACCCTATTCCATAAGAGTAATATTTGGGGCACTAACAATGTTCACTAACACTTACTAACACACTCTATCTCTCTCCTAGTGGTACTGTGGGGTCCGCAGTGGGTCCCGTAGTACCACTAGGAGAGAGATAGAGTGTGTTAGTAAGTGTTAGTGGAAGTTGTTAGTGCCCCTAGCATTGCCCATTTATTATTACGTTATTTGATAATTTTGTACAAGTGACATATTATTCTTAAAAAATATATCATAAAATCAAAAAGTAACATTGAGCTTTTAAAAGCTCTATAAAATCTCCCCTAAAAAATTCTTAAATTTAATTTTTACAAAGCTCATAAATTAGTTATCAAATAAATTAATATAAAATTATATTTTAAAAAAAGAGAAGTATTAAAATAAAGCCAAACTAAGCCTTAAATATGAGACGGATCATTCCGTTCTCATATGCTTTTACAGCATCCAATACCCGTGTACCACATCAGGTTGCACTATAAACACACCGTGAATTGGTCAACTACAATATTTCTCAAACACATTGAACTATAAAATCTTTAGTTGGGTTGAATAAAAAAATTAAGGGCAATGTTATGGATACCCAAATACACATTCCACTCATATCACTTTGGTGGCTCCAACACTGACAAGTGGACTCCATAGTATCTTTCTCTCTTTCTATTGGTCCATCTTAAAGTGTGTCTAAAGTTGTGTGAGTTTTGGGTGTATCCCAAATATTATCCAAAAAGTAATTTATTTAAGTGGACCCTATCACCTCGTTAACATATTTACAAAGCAAAATTTTACTGACTTTTTTTCTAGTTGGACGCAGGAAATACAAGTTAATTTTTAGAAATTTAACAAAAAGTCGTTTAGACTTATTAAGTTTACGGACAATTCGTTTTTTTAATTTTAGTCAAAACTCCATGACTAATGAAACTTAATCGGATTAAATTCATATAGTTTTAAAATAATATGAAATTTCACATAACCAGTTCAACAAAATAGATAGAGAGAGAGAGATGATGAAGTGGGCTTAGTGGGGTAGGGTTACATGTTATATTATACATAATATAATATATGTATTCTACAGACTACAGGTTTTATAAGGGGCTTCGGGTCGGGCCGAGTCGGGTCGGATACTAGTCTCAGATTTAACATTGCAATAACCAACATCCAACCCATAAGACATCAGGTGTGGGTTGCTCAACCCGTGACTTCACCCACCACCTGCCAAATCGAACTCACAGCCGTTGGGTCGGTCGGTCGGGTTGGGTTGGGTTTCGAGTGAAGTCGGACAGCCCTACACATAACCGACGTTGTATCACAATTAAATGGGAAGTTATCATGTATTCGGGAGAAATTATTCAGCTTAACTATCACATCACGTCAGTATGTTGATGATCCATTTAGAAATAGGGGGCAAGTGTATATATAGTTTAGATCAAAAGGTCACCCTATATATGCATGTTGACGTGGTGTGACGATTACACTGAATAGTTTCTTTTGATGCTAATTAGTCAATCAGGAGAAGGTAATTGGTTGATGACACAACGTACGCTCGGTGATGTGGTGTCACTGTTATATTAAGTATTTTCTCCTATATGTAAGGGCATGATTCACTACGTAAATAATCTACTTCCATTGATTGCAGAGTACTTTATCAGCATGTCACATGATGCCCTTGAGGCCACGTTTGTTGTGGAGGATTCAACTAGGATTGCACTATCAATCCATTTTAATTGAAATAATATGGCGTTTGGGAAGGCAATCTGGTGCATACCATGCATTAATCCATTTTAACGATAAATTATTCAGTGAGCCTATTACACCACGTCATTAAGCTGACATGGTCTAACCACTCAATCATATAAATACATGTGCCATTCTATATTTTCAAGGAATCGTGACATGTAGTTAACAAAATTTCAAACTAGTAAACTGCCAACTGCTTATCAATTGTCATAATTCCTTGGAAATATGGCACATGTATAAGATTATAGGGTCACATCATATCAGCATACTGACTTTGTGGGACAGTGACCTTGAATTATTTCTCCATTTTAACTACATAATTTTGATTATGGGCCACTAGTAATTATCTCGCGGGGATAGAATTTATTAATCACGAGTTTAGACTTTAGACCAATTAAAATGGACTAGTTTTTCTAGTCCTACCAAGTAATCCAAACTAAGGTACCCTAAAGTTTATACTTTTGAACGAAAGTCATAAAATATATCTAATTTCTGTGGATAGATAAGACAAAATTAGAGAATCAATTTTCCCCTTTCGATAAATTAGTTTTTAATTCAATCCATCTAAAGATTCTCTAGTGCAACATTGAGAGAATTGTAGCAATTAGCAAGCAATTATCTGGTGTGGTGTACAAGTATTAGGTGCCATAAAACAGTGTGAGAACGGCTGAGCCGTCTCAAATTTGATCTCTTTTTTAAACCAAAGTTACAATATTTTGACACCAAATTAGGATATATGATATATATATATGTAATGCTAACTTACAGCACAATGCTATTTTAGCGACGAAAAAAACTCTTTTAAAAACTAAAATTTTCACCTTAAGTGACAATTTTTTTTCACCTTTAGCGACGAAATATTTTAAGAAGATTTGTCACTAAAAGATTTTTTTGGTTAGTAAAAATATTTTTGTTGGTCGCTAAAATCAGGTGTATTACAATTCTTGAAATAAGAGAGAATTAAAATTGAATTAGAAAAGTTAAGGAATAACAGAAACTGAGTAATGTATATATATATACTCAGATCTTAACTAACCTAACTAACTTATTTCTATTATTTACATAAAAGCCCCAAATATAAAATCTGATATCTTAACAGTCCCCCTCAAGTTGGACTGTGTATGTCTAATACACCCAACTTGCTCATGAGAGTATGAAATTGTGCAGTATGTAAGGGCTTTGTAAGTATATCAGCTAATTGATGTCTTGTGCCAATATGTAGAACTTTGATGACTCCTTCTTGAACTTTATCTCTTACAATATGGCAGTCAATCTCTATATGTTTGGTTCTTTCAGGAAAAACTGGATTTTGAGCTATATGATTTGCTGCTTGATTGTCACAAAATAATAAAGCTGCCTTCTTGTGTTGTGTCTGTAAATCTCCTAGTAAACCTATCAACCATATAATCTCACAAGTTGCTCCTGCCATGCTTCTATACTCTGCTTCTGCAGAAGACCTAGAGACTGTTTGTTGCTTTTTGGACTTCCATGATATTAATGAATCTCCCAAGAATATAGAGAAGCCTGTGGTTGATCTTCTAGTGTCTTGACAGGCTGCCCAATCTGCATCTGCAAAGGCTTTCAGCTGTAAATCAGCTAGATTTTGATGAGAGAAAAATCCCTTGACCTGGTGAAGCTTTAAGATACTGCAGGATCTTATTTGTTGCTTGCATGTGTGGTATCCTTGGTTGTGAAAGGAATTGGCTTAATTTGTGTACTGCAAAGGAGATATCAGGTCTAGTTAGAGTTAAGTATAGTAATTTTCCTATCAAAGTTCTGTAAGAACTGGGATTTGGAATAAGTTTTCCTTCTGTCAAAGTCAGTTTAGTACCTGGTTCCATAGGAATCTTAGAAGGTTTTGATCCTATAAAACCAGTGGATTCAAGAAGTTGTAGTGTATAATGTCTCTGAGAGATAAAAATGCCTTTATTATTTCTAGCAATTTCCAATCCAAGAAAATATTTCAGATTTCCCAAATCTTTGAGTTTGAATTGTTTATTAAGCAATTCCTTCAACTCATTTGCTGCTTGTAGATTATTGCTAGCAACAATGATATCATCTACATATACTAGCAGTGCTATAAAAATAGAACCTTTAACTTTGGTGAAAAAAGTATAGTCATATTTACTTTGTACAAAACCATGAACTATTAAGGCAGAGGAAAATTTAGCATACCATTGTTTGCTTGCTTGTCTAAGACCATAAAGACTTTTGTTTAGTTTACAAACCTGTGACTCCCCCTTGCTATGGAAACCAGGTGGCAAAGTCATGTAAGCTTCTTCTGACAGATCTCCATGGAGAAATGCATTGTTAACATCCAATTGTAATAAGTGCCAATTATTGACACCTGCAAGGGCTAAGATAACTTTGACTGTTGTTAGCTTAGCAACAGGTGAAAAAGTTTCAGTAAAATCAACCCCCTCTTGTTGTGTGTAACCTTTTGCTACTAACCTAGCTTTATATCTTTCTATTGAACCATCTGATTTTAGTTTAACTTTGTAAACCCATTTACAACCTATTGGTTGTTTTCCTATAGGTAAATTTGTGATGGACCATGTGTTATTATCCTCTAAAGCTTTTATTTTAGCTGCCATTGCTTCCTTCCAGTGTGAAAATTTGATAGCTTGGGAATATAATTCAGGTTCATATTGAGAGGATATGGATGTGACAAAAGCTTTATAATTAGAAGACAATTTATCATATGATAATACTGAAGATAGACAGTATGGAGTGCCTGATTCGTGAGGGAAAGACTCTAAATGTTGAGTTGTCATATGACAGTGATAATTTTGAAGATATGTGGGAGTTTTATGATTTCTAGAAGATTTTCTGATTGGGATAGGTTCTTCTGGTCTTTCCTGACTAAAGTTTTGAGAATCAATATAATGATGTTCAGAAATAGATTGTGAAGTCTGTGTTGTATTAATATCAGAATTTGAAATATGTGGTTCACAAGCAGTGTTTAAATCTTTTTGAACACTAGGAAGAGAAATATTAGAAAAAGGATCTTCATTTAACTTTGACTGATGAAGAGGAAAGATGTTTTCATGAAAGATTACATCTCTAGAAATGAAAATAGTTTTTGTTTCAAGATCAAACAATTTATAACCTTTGCACCAAAGGGATATCCAATAAAAATACTGTTACACCCGTTCCAAAAATTTATAGTTTTATCATGCATAATTGTAAATTGAGAGTATATCAATGTTAATTGATAATGGTGATGAGGTTGACTGTGAGTCAACGGTAAGGTGTCAATGAGGACACAGGAACATGGTAGTTCACATTTCATGAGCATGAGTAAATGACATTTATATGATTTAAATGTTATTTGACTTTATCTGGTACTCCTGTGAATAGTAATTATACCTGTGTAGTATATTCTGGTAAATTTGGATGTGATAGTATCATTTTGAGAACTGTGGTGAGAACGTGAGAGATACGTTAATTGAAAAGGTAGGTTGTGTAGAGATTCCACAGAATATAGTTTTCGGACGTTATTTTGGACCCAAACGAAACTTAGTCGGAAACTTTTGAAATTTATAGTTTTCACCCGTAAAGTTATAAAATGGACGTTTGCGAAGTTTCATGGGTGAATGAGAAGTTTTGAGAAACTTGCGGGGAGGTAAACACAATTTCAAGAACTTTTGCCTACAAATAGATGAGGATGAGATTCATTCTCATCCAAACTTTCCATAAATATCTAGAGAGAGGAGAGAGAAAGGAGATTTGGAGCCAACGGGCTTTGCGACGCCGATCGACGACCGTTCGTCCGTCAGATTTTCTCCAGATTTCATATTTGAACTCGTGGAGGTAAGATCTACGTTTTGATACCACTTAGGTCATGTTTGGCCAATTTTTGTAAAAGTATTAATTATAGACTTTTGGGAAAAACAGGTATAAACTTGTAGGAATTTTCCCAAATTCAAAATCCGACGTTTATTTAGCCTCCTAGTCGATCCTTCAAAGTTTGGGGGAAATCGCACGAGGTATGAAGTTCTAACTTGTGAAATATAGGGAAATACATGTTTTATATTTCGACGACGAAATTGTGATCCGGGCGAAATCCATGTGTTAATTGTAGGCCGTTAATTATGCACGCGCTAAATTGTGAAAAGCATGTCTAAATTTATGCGAGTACGTTAAGTTGTCTATGTGGGTCAAAGGGGAGTCTTATACAAATTCATGCCGGAGTAAGCTTCTCGATGTTTGAGAATTTAGTAGCGACGGCTACTGTGCATGGTTGATAGACTTGGACTTGCCATGGCACTTGTGGATACAATGGTTGACAGACTTGGACTTGCCATTGGTATCGCGGTTTAAGGCTTGGACTTGCCGCTACCGGATGAATGCGTATTTTTCTTCCTAGAGACTATTGTATGATTTATGAGATTAAAGCATGTTTCATCATATATTGTACATGTTAGACTTGTACGCTCAGCATATAGCTGAGCAGTGGAGATGTACTCCATTGCAGGTAAGAAGAAAGACAAGAAGAAGCACGATGAGTGAGGCCGATGAACGCCGGGGATAACACTTGTATATGTTTTTGTTTTAAATCCTAAACTTGTGTAAGGATTGGTAATATGTTGTAATAGAACCATAGATTAGTTCTATAGTATGGTAATCTTGTAATTGAACGTCTGTAATTATGTTTTAATATGTTGGAAATCAGTTGTAGTTGTGTTTGTTGTTGGTATTGAGTAGCAGGACTTGTTAATTTTCAGTACAGGCTGCCCAGCAGGGGAGCAGTCGACTGGACCCAGGGTCAGTCGACTGGACCTCGTGGGATTGAGACACTGAAGGTATATTATAAGAGAAGCAGTCGACTGGACCCCTTGGACAGTCGACTGAACACTGTTAATTTTGGCTACTGCTTCTTAGAATATAAAAGCAGTCGACTGGTTTCAGAAAGCAGTCGACTGGACCTCTGTTGAAGATTTAGGGTTTTAGTTTCTGCCAGGCACAGTCGACTGGACCCTAGCACAGTCGACTGGGCAGTCGACTGAACCTCTGTGTTCAACTGTTTTCTTTTGAAGTGCTTTCCTTTGGCCAAAACTTTTTATAACTCTGTTTTCAATGGTTTTTTTTCAATCTCAGAGGGTAATGTTCCCTAAGTTTTAAATACCCAAGATTGTTTTTAAAGTTCTTTCCGCTGCGTATATTTATATGATTGTTTGAGTTGAGCCTTGGTGGCGTGCCACGTGTCCTATTTCCACGCGTAGTGGGATGGGTCGTGACAAATACATTTTCTGGCTCTCTTATCAAATTTATTTCTTTGAGATGCCAAAGTAGATGCATATGCCAAACATCCAAAAACTTTTAGATGAGCATAAGAAGGTTGAGTATTAAATAATAATTCAAAAGGTGTCTTATTTTGTAATACAGGTGATGGTAATCAATTTATTAGGTATGTTGCAGTAAGGACACATTCTCCCCAAAGATTTAAAGGAACATTAGACTGAAATCTGATAGCCCTAGCTACAATAAGCAAGTGTTGATGTTTCCTTTCTACTATAGAATTCTGTTGTGGAGTGTCAACACAACTCAATTGATGAATTATACCTTTATCTTTATAGAAGTCAAACAAATTGAATTCAGGACCATTATCAGATCTGATAATTTTGAGAGAAGTATTAAATTGATTGTAAATCAAATTATAAAATGCAGGAACAAGAGTGAGTACTTCAGATTTGCTTTTCATTAGATAAATCCAAGTGGCCCTACTATAGTCATCAACAATGCTTAAAAAATATCTGTGTTTATGCAATGTTTGGACATGAAAGGGTCCCCATATATCACAGTGAATTAAATCAAAGATAGAATTACTTTTGTGAGTACTAGATATAAAAGGTAATCTCTTTTGCTTTGCAAGAGGACAAATATGACAAGGATCTGAAATTTTTTATTGCATAGGAGTTACATTCTTTAATGAATTGCAGCTTAGTATTAGAAGGATGTCCTAGTCTATAATGCCACAAGTTGTCTTTAACAAAGTTTGAATCATACAAGGATGAATTAACAGAAGACAAAACATTAGAATTCAGATTATTAGAATGTGGGTTACTGTCCAAAAGGTAGAGATCTCCAGCTTTCCTACCCAGTCCAATCATTGTCCATTGGGTGTGGTCCTGGAGGAAGCAATGATCATGTGTAAACATGCAAGTACAATTTTGTGTGTGCAAAAGTTTACCAACAGAAATTAAATTGAACTTAAATTCAGGAACACACAAAACATCTTGTAAAATTAAGGAACTATTAATTCTAACATTTCCTATGTGTGTGATAGGTATACTAACACCATTGGGAAGTTGAACAAAAGAATTAATCATGACAGAAACTTTTTCAAATGCAGATAATGTGTTGCACATATGATTAGTGGCTCCTGAATCTATAATCCATAAATTGACATTCATAGTGGTATGAAATGCATAAATTGAGGGAGAATGCATAACTGCAGATAAAACTGTTGGAAAAGAAGATTTACCTGACAAAGCAGATGTTTGAGAATCTAAATGAGATTGATTCTGAGAATCCATGTGACTATGCAGATATGTCAAGAGTTGTTGACACATTGCAGGAGTTATCTGATTCATAGAAGGATCTACAGAAGTGGAATTGCCCTGACTTTCAAAAACCTGAACTTGATGAGCCATAGTACCATTTGTAGTATGACCTTTGGCTTTAAACTTGTATCCTGGAGGATAACCATGTAACTTGAAGCATTTGTCAGCAATGTGGCCTAGCATTCCACAATGAGTGCATAGTGGTCTGTCTTTCTTGATCACTTTATTGTAAGGACCTGTGTGAACCATATTTTTACTTTTTCCATATCTTGTATTTGTATTATCTCCATGCCTTGTGAACATAGCCATGGACTCCATTGAATTTTCAGACTTGGAGTCAAAAACAGTGATCTCTCTTTGTCTTTCTTGTTGTGTTACCTTTGCAAAAACTCCATTCATGGATGGAAGAGGATCCATTAAAAGGATTTGATCTCTGACAGAAGTGAAGGAATCCCCTAAACCCATCAAGAAGTACATGATATGTTCATGTTCTTGAGTTTCAAACAGACTTTTAACAATATTACAAACACAATTCTTCAAAACTCCACAATTACAAACTGGAATAGGAACATAACTAGAGAGTTCATCCCATAAACCCTTCATCTTTGCAAAATACACTGTCACAGACATCTGTTCTTGCTTCAAACTGGAGATTGCTTTCTTCAATTGGAAGATCCGAGGACCATTTTTCTGGGAATATCGTTCTTTAATGTCAACCCAAACCTCTCTAGAATTGTTTCCATATATAATACTAAAGGCAATCTCTTTAGAAACAGAATTAATGATCCAAGATAGAATCATATTATCACACCTTATCCATTTTTCATGTGAAACATCATTATAGCATGGTTCTTGAATAGAACCATCTACAAAACCTAGCTTGTTCTTTGCCCTTAAAGCAATTATCATGGACCGATACCAGGTGTTGAAATTCTTTGCTCCAATTAGAGATTGTGACACCAAGATATTACCTGGGTTATCACCACTCGTGAGAAAATAAGGAGATGAATAATCATCCTGATGATGAAATCCAGAATTCCCAGTGGTTGTATCAACTGGTGTTGTAATCACCATTGTTGTAGTTTAACAGAATTCAATTGAAAAATATTGCAGAGGACTTGATTTGATCTCTTTCTTGAAGGATTGAAAATAACTAAGGAAATATCTGGAGGAAATGAAATACAGAAAAATAGAAAACAAAAAAAAAAAAAACTTCACTTCTTGAGGAAGAAGATGAAGATTGAGATCCATCGCTGAAGAAGATGAAGGTTGAGATCAATCGCGGACGGAAGTCTTGCTCTGATACCATATTACAATTCTTGAAATAAGAGAGAATTAAAATTGAATTAGAAAAGTTAAGGAATAACAGAAACTGAGTAATGTATATATATACTCAGATCTTAACTAACCTAACTAACTAATTTCTATTATTTACATAAAAGCCCCAAATATAAAATCTGATATCTTAACAAGGTGTATAATGTTATTCTACAATCTTCATGTTGTAGGATAGCGGCCCCCTATATATATATATATATTTAATATAACCAGTAGTTTGTATCAAAAAAGATTCCGTTAAACAATTGTCAATTTACCTTTACTTAAACAAGCAAAAGAGCGAATGGTGGTAGATGCATGATCTCATTGTGCAATTGCAAATTAAACTATACCTGATCTCACAATTTGCACAATTTTATATAAGAGAGCATTTTTGCTCATCCAAAAAATGGTACACCAATGTTCACCCAAGCATCTCATTGGCCAAGGCAGTGGGACTCAGGATTAAACAATTTCAAGCATCTCATTGGCCAAGGCAGTGGGACCCAGGATTAAACAATTTCAAGCATCTTATTGGCCAAGGCAGTGGGACCCAGGATTAAAATGTTCACACAAGCATCTCATTGGCCAAGACAGTGAGACTCAGGATTAAACAATTTCAAGCATCTCATTGACCAAGGCAGTGGGACCCAGGATTAAACAATTTCAAGCATCTCATTGGCCAAGACAGTGGGACCCAGGATTAAATTTTGTTTAATCCTGGATCCCACTGCCTTGGTCAATAAAATACTTGGATGAGTATTGGTGTACCATATTTTAGGTGATTTTCTTTAAATAAATAGTCATGTGCAAATTGTGACTGTAAGGACAACACTAAAATGCAAACTGCATGTGAGAGGACAACATTGAATTGATGTACGTCGTCCTTCATTTTATAATTTCTACTGAAATTAATGCAAACTTAGATGCTATGAACTATGAGTGCCTTTCTAAAACATGAATGTACGGTCTCTCTCTCAGTCTCTTTATGTGTGATGCTGGTAACAGATCACAAAATAGATCTTTTCACATTTAACATAATTTATTCAGAAGCAAAGATATATTAACTTTCATTTATTTCTTGCAACACATTTAACTTTTAAAAAAAAAGTAGAATAAAAGTCTCTGTCTATGTGTTGCTCGTAACAAGTCACAAAAACATATATATAAAGCTCTCATTAGTTATTTGTTGAAACACATTAAACTGTAAAAGCAATAAAAATAAAAATCAAGCAGACATCATCAGCACTGCATCTTCCCAAGCCATCCCTCAATCCACATATATATATATATATATATGTATTAGAAATGCGGACGACGAAGCAGTGGCATCACAACAAACTTCATCATTCCTGTCCCGCAGTGCAAACCATTTTTCTCACCGCAAGAAAAGTAGTGGGGCTGCCGCTTCTTCAGCACGAACTCAAACCCGTTTCCACCACCTCGGGTCGGATCTGCAACCCGAGTTGCTCGCCTCAGATCACACTTCAAGAAGCTCTGAAGGTTTCGTAGCAAGTAAACGCTGTGGGGATGATTTGTGCCATTTGGCGGGTCATACTTGAACACTGCAATGCAACCACCATGCATATTAACAAAATTTTGTAAAACTTTTTTTTCCCCCCTTAAGAAGCCTCATTTCATTATAGAAAATTCATAGCATGTAGATCTAAATTTGAATTTAGGATCTAGTTAAAATTGCATAAAACATCATTAGATTGAGATCATGGAGGTTTGGCAAAAGAATTAATTTTATGAGTATTTTTTTTATGTAAACAAACATGTACATAAAAAAAATTAATGATATTTAATTATCAAATATGACAAATACTATATTTTAATATTTAGAACTGATACGCCCAAAATATGACCGAGCGGTTCAAAATTAACAGCCCATCCGGGCCCACAAACATGATCCCGAGCATCACGGGCGTGATCCCGAGTATTACGGGCAGTTTCCTACTCAAGCTAGAAGACTAATGGAAAGTGCAAGTTATTTCCTAATCCAATTAGGAAACCTCATAATTAATGTCAATCTATATCAATAGGATTATATTTCCTTATCCATGTATGAGTAGGTCTCTTACATCTATAAAAGAGACCTTCCACCCCCCATTGAAGGGCGGCCAATTCTGTAGTCTACACATCACCTCTATAATTCACCACTATACGCATACACCCGGCCGGTATTACTAGTAGTGCCGCCCCTCTTTGTTGGCTCACCAGGCCCGCCGGTGATCTGCTAGTGAACGTGCTCAGACACACCCGTGGACGTAGGTACCTTCATTAACAGGGCCGAACCACATACAAAAAATAGTCTCTCACTCTCTCTCTCTCCTTAAATTGCTCTACTTTACTCTTACCAATTTTTGGCATCATCAAGAACCAATTCATTTCTGGATAGCATAACGTAACATATTTCGTACCTTCTCAAAAAAAAATAGTACTATTAAAATATAGGAAATTGTTATTTCCACTCCATCATTGAACCAATGCACTCCATGATACCATTATCTGAGCATGTGGTACCATGTATGTAATGCATGATATGCATGTACCACATGCTTTAAGAATGATACCATAGAGTTCCTTGGTTCAATGATGGAGTGACAATAGCATCACCCTAAAATATATTCTCTAAAGATGGTAATTCAACTTTCTACTGTATATAGTACTTCAAAAGCTGAGGAGAACTCCATAAGTCAATGAAAATAAATATTCTCATGTGTTAAGAAAGCGAGTAGACTTCATGATCATCATGTAATTCTCAAATATGATATCAAAGAACATTAAGAACCGATTATCGAGTCTGTATATTCAAGTGTTTGATATATAAGTATCATTTTACGGAATTTGAGAACCGTAACATTAGACATCAAGTATATATGAGAAGAAAAGGTTTTGGATTGAAATCTTAGGAACACATATATATACTTTGAGTTATATGATATTAATGTTTATTGCATATGAATGAAAATGTACGTACCTAGAGTATCATTGAGGTAAAAGGGACCATTTTTTAGAGCCCAATCTGTATAGTTAAAGCCGAAGTGCCAGTTCTCTGACCCACCCACTATTATCTTCTGGGAAGCTCTAGAGCTAGTATTCTGGCGTTTGAACCACTCACTGTGGTTAAATCCATTGTTCCAATTATATTGTGTCTCTCCACTTGGAATGTTCCTATTGGCCATACCAACTGCTAAAATAGAAGCACTTACAAGTAACATGATAAGCACTTTTGCATATCTTAAACCCATCTCCCCTATATTATAAATTCTCAACTTCTCAAATGGAATGTGAGATATTGATATATGGTTTGTTTGGATTGTGGGAATGGAAGGATGGGTTTATGGGTTTATATAGGAGTTTAGAGAGAGAGAGATGGTCAAACCTGTTGGGATATTTTTACTAAAGTTGGTTTGGTAAAAGAAGGATGATACAAAACCATTTTTATTGTAACACACTTTTTTTTTTCAAAGTACTACTAAGTTAGGTCTTCCGCATTGTATTTTTACATTTTGGTCGTTCTTTAATCCAAATGATTCTATACGTCGCCATAACAATAGTTAAAATGGAATATTAAATTAATGGTTACTCATGTAGTCATCATGTGAACAGTACTGACAAATAAAATATTGGAAATATGGCTTTAAGGTATGGCAGCATAAACATGATACTTTTTTTTTCGAACCTTTTTCACAGAGGCAACTTAGTGTACGTGTACCACCCACCCAAGCGGTCCACCGAACTAACCATTTGATCGGACCTGCCACTTTGGCCCAAATTGTTTGTAATAGCTTACTTTAGTTTTACATATATATATATATATATATATACTCTCTCCGTCTCATTTTATGTGTCCATCTTTATTTTTTTGAATGTCCCAAAATTATTACTCCCTCCGTCCCATAATAAGTGTCCACATTTCCTTTTTTGGATGTACCACAATAAGTGTCCACTTTCCTAAATTGGTATATAGCTTTTACTTACTTTCCAAAACTACCCTTATAATAAAGACAAAGTAGCATTTATTTGTGGTCTCAAAACAAACAAAAAGTCAAACACCCATCACATCTAAGGGTAAAATTGGAAAGTGATCATTTAATGAACCAAAAAAATTAATATAATACAACTTTCTTAAACATTGTGCAAAAAGAAAGTGGACACTTATTATGGGACGGAGGGAGTATTTACTTTCCTAAATTAGTATGCAAATTTTAATTAGTTTCCCAAACTACCCTTCCTTGCAATCAATACCAAAAAAAAAAGTGCAATGATTATGGGCAATTGTAGAAAGTAGGTGTAGATTCTTTTTGTCCCCTTAAATAGTTGGATTCCCCAAGATGGACACATAAAATGGGATGGAGATAGTATATCAAATTAAGACTTTATATTTTTTTTAGAGTAATACTACATATATTTTGCAAATTTTTATCTTAAAAGTGTTTTTTAATTATGTGACAGTGAGCCTAAATCTAATACAATAGGATCAATTAAATTTTAATTAAAAAATATTTACCTAAACTTACTAACACATCGTATAAAAAGCACTTTTACCACAAAAATTTAAGAAAGCCTAGAACGTAAGATGGATTCTTACTGATAGAATCCACATGTGTACGAAGCAATGATGTCATATTTTGAGAATTTTTTAACAAAATATATATACAAAAGGTTTGGTCTATAATCTATTGTAGTTGGGGCACCAATTTTGTAAAAGCTTACCACGTGGGAAACATAAGTCGGCCAAAATAAAAATACATTCCCTGAGAGGGACATCTAGCAAAACAAGGGATTAAACTATTTTGCACCTATATTGGCAAGTAAATCAGCAAATTAGTTGCCTTCACGTGTTTATATTTTATAGTGCCTTTACAAATATTAAGCAAAAAATAGCAGTCTCAAATTATCACTCTAAAACTAGCTTGCTAGCCAAGTTGGCCAGGGCATGTGTATTAGCAGTAACTGTGTAAGTCAACTCCAGCTCACCAAGAACTATGGACCTTCAGCGCGCTCTAGAGAATCAAGTTTCAGCTCCTTTGTAAATGGTGGCACAATTAGTTAGGCTAATTGAGTTTGTTATCTAACAAATTGTGTAACAGATTTCAGTTTCTCTTAAGCTCTATATAACGAGCCTCAGTGTATCATTTTATAATAGAATAGAAATGAAAGAATTTCTATCTCCTCTGTAAATTTCTTTGCTATATCATGGCATCAGAGCCCTAGATCTCGACCATGGCTTCTGTTTCGTCTTCAAGTTCATCTTCAACCTTCTCCGCAACACCATCTCTTCAATCACCTATATACCTTCTATCAAACATCTGTAATTTGATCACTGTCTCGATTCAACAAACTACACACCATGGAAATTCCAGATCACAGCGATCTTACGAGCTCACAATCTCATTGGATATGTCGATGGAAGCTATACATGTCCAGATCAATTTCTCAGATCTGATGATGGCTCCATCACTACTGTCAATCCAAGCTTCTCTCTATGGATCTCGAATGATCAAGCACTCATGACTCTCTTGAATGCAACACTTTCGTCTTCTGCACTTTCTTATGTCATTGGCTATATGACCTCTCGAGAAGTTTGGCTTGCGCTCGAACGAAGGTTCTCTTCCACTTCTTGATCTAATATTCTTCAGTTAAAATCAAATCTACACACAATTTCTAAAGGCAATGATTCAATTGACACATATGTTCAAAAGATCAAGGAAATTTGAGACAATCTGTTAGGAGTACTTGCTATGATTATCGAAGATGAAGACATCTTGATACATACACGCAATGGCCTCCCTCCTAAATTAAATGCTTTCAAGACTTCTATCAGAACCAGATCTCATCTGTTGAATCTTGAAGAGTTTCATACCCTGATGAAAGCAGAAGAAACCTCTATTGAAATGAATGACAAGTAGGCTACAAATAATCCTCAATTTGCCTCTGCTATGACTGCCCAAACACAGAAATTTCAATTCTCAAAATGTGCCCCTCCCCCAAAATGGAGTGGTTATGTCATGCCCGTTCCAGAATTTCATAGTTTAATCATGAATGATATGAAATTTTATGAATTATCATTGATATATGATAATTGAGGATAAGTGGTTGACTGTGGTCAACGGTAAGGTGTCAGTAAGGACACGAGAACATGGAAGTTCATATTGCATGGGCATGACTAAATGACATTTATATGATTTAAATGTTATTTGACTTTATCTGGTACTTGTTGAATAGTAATTTTTTCTGTGTTGTGGGAATTCTAGTAATCTTTGATATCATTATATCATTTTGAGAACTGTGGTGAGAAGTGAGTGATACGTTAATTGAAAAGGTAGGTTGCATAGAGATTCCACAGAATATAGTTTTCGGACGTTATTTTGGACCCAAACGAAACCTAGTCGAAAACTTTTGAAATTCATAGTTTTCACTCGTAAAGTTATAAAATGGACGTGTGCGAAGTTTAATGGATGAATGAGAAGTTTTGAGAAACTTGCGGGGAGGTAAACACAATTTCCGAGAAGTTTGCCTATAAATAGAAGTGGATGAGATTTCATTCTCATCCACAACTTTTATAAATATCTAGAGAGAGGAGAGAGAAGGGAGATTTGGAGCCAACGGACTTTGCGACGCCGATCGACGACCGTTCGTCTGTCAGATTTTCTCCAGATTTCAGATTTGAACTCGTGGAGGTAAGATCTACGTTTTGATACCACTTAGGTCATGTTTGGCCAATTTTTGTAAAGATCTTAATTTTAGACTTTTGGGAAAAACAGGTATAAACTTGTAGGAATTTTCTCAAATTCGAAATCCGACGTTTATTTAGCCTCCTAGTCGATCCTTCAAAGTTTGGGGGAAATCGCACGAGGTATGAAGTTCTAACTTGTGAAATATAGGGAAATACATGTTTTAGCTTTCGACGACGAAATTGTGATCCGGGCGAAATCCATGTGTTAATTGTAGGCCCGTTAATTATGCACGCGCTAAATTGTGAAAAGCATGTCTAAATTTACGCGAGCACGTTGAGTTGTCTATGTGGGTCAAATGGGAGTCTTATACAAATTCATGCCGGAGTAAGCTTCTCAATGTTTGAGAATTTTAGTAGCGACGGCTACTGTGCATGGTTGATAGACTTGGACTTGCCATGGCACTTGTGGATACAATGGTTGATAGACTTGGACTTGCCATTGGTATCGCGGTTGAAGGCTTGGACTTGCCGCTACCGGATGAAGGCGTATTTTTCTCCCTAGAGACTATTGTATGATTTATGAGATTAAAGCATGTTTTATCATATATTGCATATGTTGGAACTTGTACGCTCAGCATATAGCTGAGTAGTGGAGATGTACTCCATTGCAGGTAAAAAGAAAGACAAGAAGAAGCGTGATGAGTGAGGACGTTAAAGAATGCCGGGGAAATCACTTGTATATGTTTTTGTTTAAATCCTAAAACTTGTGTAAGGATTTGAGTTTTCGTAATATGTTGTAATTTAATCCAAACTTAGATTTGGTACTTGTAATCCCTAGTAAACGCTCTTGTAATTATGTTTTGAATGATGGAATAGAGTGGTTATGTGTTGGTTGGGAATTGGAAGAACCTCGAGTGAGAAAGCTGCAGTTTTTGGGCTTGCTGACAGAAACCAGTCAACTGGTTTTTAATCCAGTCGACTGGGTCAGTGTGTTGAACTAGTTACTGCTTGTTTTCGTCTGGGGTTCAGTCGACTGGGTTGAGAAAACAGTCGACTGGATGGAGCCCCAGACCTGGACATTCTGCTGGATTGGGCACCAGTCAACTGGACTTCTTCAGTCGACTGAAAATTTTAGGCACCAGTCGACTGGGTCCCCGACACAGTCGACTGGATGGGCTGTTAGGTTGAAAACCTTTTCTGTTTAAGATCACCAGTCGACCGGACCCTCGATCAGTCGACTGGTCCTCTGTTTTCAAAACCGTTTTCTTTTGAAAGGATTCATATGGCCAAAACTTTTTATAACTCTGATTTTCATGGATCTTAATAATGTTTTCCGCTGCTATTTTTACTTTAAGGGAACTGGATAAGCCTTGATGGCGTGCCACGTGTCCTATTTTCACGCGTAGTGGGATGGGTCGTGACAGGTTATGGGTTCAAACCTATAACACCCGCATTTGTGTTATTGCATTTGCATTACATTGTCATGCATGATAATGTGATGTGGCGTGTCTTATGACACATGGTTGAGTGAGTTTTGACTCACGAGTTGATTTGGGTGTCTGTATTAGAGAACCCTTTGAGACTGTTGTGATTGAAGAGTTATTGTTTGTGACATCTCTCCGAGTGTGAGACGGTCACTGTGGAACACTTTAAATATTTATCTGAAAATAAATGTTTACCTGTGTATTTCAATATCTGTATTATTTTCTGGCTTAGAATATATTTCTGATGTTAGATTTAGTATCCTGGTGAGGACGAATGAACACGCTATTAATTTGGTAGGCTAATTAGCAACTTCGGAAACGTCATATAGAAATTCGTGTTTTAGCGACCAAACGAAACTTAGTCGAAAACTTTTATAATTTTGAAGTTTTACTTATAAAGCTAAGAATAAGCTGTATAGAAAGTTTCAGAGACTGATTAGGAGTTTGGAAAACTCGTGGGGAGGTAAACGTAATTCCCCGAGAATGTTGCCTATATATAGATAGAGATGACTTAGATTTTTCATAAGTCTAAACCTAATTCCATAAAGAGGAGGCCAAAGGGAGGCTAGAGGGAGATTTGATTGCTTAGAGCTTTGCGACGCCAAACGACGACCTTCCGTCAGTCTGGTTTCTCCCAGATTTCATATTCGAGTTCCTCGAGGTAAGAGCTTCGTTTTGATACCTATTAGGGCCTGTTTGGCTAAGTTTTTCCGAAAAGTTATTTTCTAGAATTTTCATAAAAGTTGATAAATGGAATTCTGATCCATAGGAATTTTACTAGACGGACTTCTGCACGTTCTTTGTGCACGGGTTTTCTTTGGATCGTATTATAAGTGCGTAAATCGGAGGTGAGTGATTCAACTATGTTGTTGGAATGATATCTTGACATGTATTCATGTTTTGTGTGAATAGCATGTATTAATTCTTAGAGATATATTGTGTAGTTCATATTGGGCATCTATATTGATAAGTAGGCTCAATAGCACGGTGATATGTTTTGATTACCGCGAGTATGGTGATATGTATTTGAGCATGTTAAGTTGCTTATTTGGGTCAGAAGGAGCACGTGGTCACCGTGCCATTTTGTGGAGCCGATATAGGCATTAAGGTCGCACGATTGTTTGTAGAATCGTGGGTCTTACCCTTTCGCGTGGACTTATTGGCGAGGAGTCGCGGATTGGGAATATGGACGGGCACGTGAGTCTCCGGCGACTAGTATGAAATGTAGAGATGTGAATGCGGACATGTTTATCATTCATGTTCATATGTTGATTTATTCACTAAGCTTTAGCTTAAACAAATCGAAATATGTGTGGTTATTTAAATAACCATTGCAGGTATAAATGCTGGCGAGGAATCAGAGAAGTGAGTACGTGGGTTGGGAGTTCGCTTGTGAGGCAACTTAAATGTTAATCTTGTAGTTTTGGGATAATAGAAATGTTGTAATAAGATTTTGGTTGTTTTTAAACCATGTTTAACTTAGTATGATAGAACGGATCTAGAACGTTGTAATAGACTATAACATGTTGTAATTATGTTTGGTAATGCTTTAATACAGCTAGAATTACTTTGGCTTGAGTTTGGATTGAATGGTTAATCATTGGTGTTGGTTAGAAAGCTTTTAAAACTTGAATTTCTGCAGATTGGGCTGCTGCCAGGGGAGCAGTCGACTGAGCAGTCGACTGAACCCCTGTGTCTGTTAGCTACTGCTTCATATTTTAGCAAAAGCAGTCGACTGGACCCCTCAGCAGTCGACTGGACCACCAGTATCAGTCGACTGGAATTGACATTTAAATCCCTGCCTAACTCCGTCGACTGAGAAGTCGACTGAGCAGTCGACTGAGCAGTCGACTGAGCCTCTGGTTTTAAAATGTGTTTTGTTTTCCGCTGCGTGTGTTCTTCAAACCTAATTTTTGGGAACGTTAATGAATTGGTTTAGCCTCGGTGGCGTGCCACGGGCTCCGGTTCCGCTATTGTGGGACCGGGCTGTGACATTTAGTGGTATCAGAGCATAAGTTTAGAGCCTTGGGAACGAGTGACGTTATATATATGCTGAGTGACGACGAGTGGAGTGTTGAGTAAATTGTCACATGTTCTAAATTGCATCCATACATATTAGAGATGTTTGATGCATATGGTATGTTGTTATACATACATGATTATGTTATTGCCATACATACATAGTAATTATGCATTTGTGAATCGGTTGAATCATACGGATGTGGAGCTGTGTGATGAGATGAAGGTTACCATGAGTTATCATAGACCGTGTGTTGTGACAAGAGGGGGAGATGATATCCTGGTAGTAATGAGCAGTAGTATTTTGTTTTCAAAGAAACCCAAATGATTTTTGGATCGAATCGGTAATTAATTAAAGTGATAGTAATAAGTGCTCTTTGAGAGCTTTAACCGAGAACGGAGTTTGAGTAGTGAATGTCAGGAGAGATTTTCTTAGAGTCCACATAAAGAATGAAAAGTGATTATCCGTAGTCGAGTTTTGAAATTGAGATTGATTGATAAGAGTTCCATCTCAGACATGGGTTAAATGTCATGACGTGAGAGAATAGAGATGGACAGTTGGGGTTTATGACAGAAAGAGAGTCCAATAGAGTGTATTGCTCGTGTATGGGACAGGTGAGGAATCTCTCATCTTTTCTTACAGTGTTTCCCTATGATGTTAATCTATGACGTGATCGTACGGGATTATCTTATGGTTATCTTTTACAAGTATATGATGGGTAGTTGAAGAATCTTTCAACTAATTTTACGGTATTGAGATGATTGGATGGTTGAGGAATCTCTCAACCTATCTTACGGTATGTATTGGCTCTCAACCTATCTTGTGCTATGTATTGGTAATTGAGAAATATCTTAACGAGCTATGAGTATTGTGGTTATTGAGGAATCTCTCAACTGAACCTGATTCCGAATGGTTATGGCACCAAGGTAGATTTAGATGTGGTATGAGGATTAGAAGTGAATGCTACTTGATCGATTGTATGTGTGAAAATGTTGGAATTGGAGGACTGACCTAAGAGGAGGGGTTAAGAACAGGAATGATAGAGTATACTTTGACGGTTTGAAACTACAGTTGGTAGAAGCTTAATTGATGACATACTTCGGGAGTGGTTACTTAGACTTGATGATTATGTGCGTATAGATGTAACGATAAGGACGATATGGGTTGAAGGGGGAACTGTAGAATTTCTTGATGAAGAGTAAATGGACAGAAATGAAGAGTAATAAGGTTCCCTAGTGTTTTGCAGTGGTTTGTCAGAAGAAATAGAATAAAGGAAGTAGGAATAGGAGACTGGGAGTAAAAAAATAAGTGTGAATTATGGAACGTGATAAGAGATTCAGAGGAATCGAGTGAAAATTTGGATAACATGAAGATGGGAGGACCTTGATAGGGAGATTGTAGCAAAGATTGTTATCACAGAAAGTTGTAGTACGGGCGACCTCGAACCTGGATTTTGAATGTATTTTCAAAAAAAAAAATAAAACGAAAACCTTTTCTTCTAATGTTTTTAAAACATCTTTGGGTTTCTGAAGCAAGTGGTTGCCAACTGGAAGTTGGAGTACGATAATTATTACGATACTGAACAAGAGCAATTGTGAAAGTGGATAGAGTAAAGTGACTTTGGGTAAGTCAAGTTAGAAAGGTGAAAATATAAATTGGGAAGACGAGGCCTTGATGAATAAGTGAACATGAACGGTAAGAGTGAGATAAAGACGTAGTAGTATGTGCGTACATTTTCGGATATGATAGAAGGAATGTGAAAGGAATGTGAAATGGTCAGACGAAAATAGAAAGTATAGCAGAATGTTATATCAGTCGTCCTGAATTCCAACAAGGTTGGAGAATTTTGAGATTGTCAGATTTCATCCCAAGAAAATTTTAAGTGTTTAAAATGTTTTTTTAAAAAAAAAAAAAAAACAAAAAAAAACAAAATTTTTTTTTTTTTTTTTATGTTTGTAGCAAGGTATCAAGTGAACTTTGGAAGACAAGTATCGTGGAAGGATATGGTATGCTTAGTGCTTGAGACAAAACGGTGGTCGTCAAACGAATGAGTTCTATGTGAGTAAATTATCAACTTAGAAATTCTAAAGTAAAAAGGGTTAGTGAAATGGTGTACACTTGGAATTAGTAAGTTGGAAGTAGTGCTGCTAAACGAGTTGACTTGAGTATTGTCATGAAAGGTATGTGAATTGAAAGTCGATAAGAAATTTATCAAACACAGTGAGATTATGGTACTCGATTGGGAAGACCAAATTATTGAATTGTCTTCAGATGGTTACGGGAATAGTATGAAATACTTAGGACAGCAAGTTCTTCGTGAACAATGAAATTGAGATCAGAATGACGAATATAGAGGGTTAGAGAATCTGAATTGGAGTTAAGTCAGATTGACTAGAGTTATGAAATACTAAATCGTTAAATAAGGTATGAAAACTTGAGATGTTATACAAGGAATATATGTTCAGTGTAAAAGGCAGTTAGGAACTCAGTGAGAATTGAGATACAGAAGTATGATCGATATGGACTTGTGCAAGGGTGAAAGTGAAACACCAGAGACGTATAGAGTTGTAAACTACGTAAATGGTAGAGGTCTACCTAGACGGATAGACTAAAGAATAGTATACAAGTAGGGTATGGGATGAAAATGAATTACATTGCAGTTGAGATCTCCGGCAGAAAAATAATTGACTCAAGATGTGTGTATGTTATATAAATAAAATGAATTGTGAATGGTCAAGGGTTGAGACAGGAACAAAATATGTTCTGAGCATGGGAATAAGTGTTGATGAACTCTATGGTAGGTATATGACTGAGTAAGCCAATTTTGATTTACAATGTTATTCGTTATGATGAATATGTTTGACCTCATTGTGGGTGATTTGGGACGTTATGTAAGCTCGAAATCTGAATGGAGGCACGTATGATTGGAAGTATAGTACGAGATTGGTTAAATTGAACGGAATGATAAGAACTTGGGAGTCGTTGGAAATGCGTTATAGCGCTACAAGTGGTTTGGTGATTAGCAGAGTAAGAGATTAAATCTATAGTATGTGAAACCATTGATTGAAGCATTGACTTATCAACGGGGTATATATGCGTGATAGTACTCAGTTGTGGTTCACTTCGGGATGAAGAATCGTGTATAGATGTTAACCAGTTGAGACGTAATGTCAACGACTTTTAGTCAACAAGAAAGATAGGTGAAGGGGGATGCGTTACTTCCTTCGTTTTGGTGATTGGGATATAACCTTTGGGTTTCGAATAGCATATGTGATAAGTACGATAAAAGGATATGTGAGTGGACGTGGTGACGTCGTGATGTGATTTAGTGTCAGGTTTGACTATTGAGTAAGTTCTACTCAGGTATCGATGTTCTCATTTATCGAGATGCTTCGGGGTATTACTAGGATTCTGTTTGAATCTTCTATCAGATTGAGGCGGGGACTTTGAGGATTTATTTTCCTTAAAAGCCTGAGGATTTATTTTCCTCATGAGATTGTGTCATCTCAGTGAAGGGGATTGTGTATGTGGTAAATGTTGGAAGTACTTGCGTGAAGTCTTAGTGACTTGAGAAGATGAGATGCGTACTCAGTATCCACACCTTTTCGAGACATGAGGTACAAGTTTGGGGACAAACTTCTTTTAAGGGGGAGAGTATTATAACACCCGCATTTGTGTTATTGCATTTGCATTACATTGTCATGCATGATAATGTGATGTGGCGTGTCTTATGACACATGGTTGAGTGAGTTTTGACTCACGAGTTGATTTGGGTGTCTGTATTAGAGAACCCTTTGAGACTGTTGTGATTGAAGAGTTATTGTTTGTGACATCTCTCCGAGTGTGAGACGGTCACTGTGGAACACTTTAAATATTTATCTGAAAATAAATGTTTACCTGTGTATTTCAATATCTGTATTATTTTCTGGCTTAGAATATATTTCTGATGTTAGATTTAGTATCCTGGTGAGGACGAATGAACACGCTATTAATTTGGTAGGCTAATTAGCAACTTCGGAAACGTCATATAGAAATTCGCGTTTTAGCGACCAAACGAAACTTAGTCGAAAACTTTTATAATTTTGAAGTTTTACTTATAAAGCTAAGAATAAGCTGTATAGAAAGTTTCAGAGACTGATTAGGAGTTTGGAAAACTCGTGGGGAGGTAAACGTAATTCCCCGAGAATGTTGCCTATATATAGATAGAGATGACTTAGATTTTTCATAAGTCTAAACCTAATTCCATAAAGAGGAGGCCAAAGGGAGGCTAGAGGGAGATTTGATTGCTTAGAGCTTTGCGACGCCAAACGACGACCTTCCGTCAGTCTGGTTTCTCCCAGATTTCATATTCGAGTTCCTCGAGGTAAGAGCTTCGTTTTGATACCTATTAGGGCCTGTTTGGCTAAGTTTTTCCGAAAAGTTTTTTTCTAGAATTTTCATAAAAGTTGATAAATGGAATTCTGATCCATAGGAATTTTACTAGATGGACTTCTGCACGTTCTTTGTGCACGGGTTTTCTTTGGATCGTATTATAAGTGCGTAAATCGGAGGTGAGTGATTCAACTATGTTGTTGGAATGATATCTTGACATGTATTCATGTTTTGTGTGAATAGCATGTATTAATTCTTAGAGATATATTGTGTAGTTCATATTGGGCATCTATATTGATAAGTAGGCTCAATAGCACGGTGATATGTTTTGATTACCGCGAGTATGGTGATATGTATTTGAGCATGTTAAGTTGCTTATTTGGGTCAGAAGGAGCACGTGGTCACCATGCCATTTTGTGGAGCCGATATAGGCATTAAGGTCGCACGATTGTTTGTAGAATCGTGGGTCTTACCCTTTCGCGTGGACTTATTGGCGAGGAGTCGCGGATTGGGAATATGGACGGGCACGTGAGTCTCCGGCGACTAGTATGAAATGTAGAGATGTGAATGCGGACATGTTTATCATTCATGTTCATATGTTGATTTATTCACTAAGCTTTAGCTTAAACAAATCGAAATATGTGTGGTTATTTAAATAACCATTGCAGGTATAAATGCTGGCGAGGAATCAGAGAAGTGAGTACGTGGGTTGGGAGTTCGCTTGTGAGGCAACTTAAATGTTAATCTTGTAGTTTTGGGATAATAGAAATGTTGTAATAAGATTTTGGTTGTTTTTAAACCATGTTTAACTTAGTATGATAGAACGGATCTAGAACGTTGTAATAGACTATAACATGTTGTAATTATGTTTGGTAATGCTTTAATACAGCTAGAATTACTTTGGCTTGAGTTTGGATTGAATGGTTAATCATTGGTGTTGGTTAGAAAACTTTTAAAACTTGAATTTCTGCAGATTGGGCTGCTGCCAGGGGAGCAGTCGACTGAGCAGTCGACTGAACCCCTGTGTCTGTTAGCTACTGCTTCATATTTTAGCAAAAGCAGTCGACTGGACCCCTCAGCAGTCGACTGGACCCCTCAGCAGTCGACTGGACCACCAGTATCAGTCGACTGGAATTGACATTTAAATCCCTGCCTAACTCCGTCGACTGAGAAGTCGACTGAGCAGTCGACTGAGCAGTCGACTGAGCCTCTGGTTTTAAAATGTGTTTTGTTTTCCGCTGCGTGTGTTCTTCAAACCTAATTTTTGGGAACGTTAATGAATTGGTTTAGCCTCGGTGGCGTGCCACGGGCTCCGGTTCCGCTATTGTGGGACCGGGCTGTGACAGAACCTCCCTATGGAAGAGCAAGGGAGAGAATTCTTTAAAGTGGGGCATGATCCCCTTTGTGTGTGCGCGTGTTACTAACTCTAACTTACTAACTTCACTCATGTCACAAAGATAGTTTGTTTCTGAGAGACTGGTCCAAAAAAAAAATAATAATAATAATAATCACTGTACGGGAGTGATTTTGTTCATTGGACATGATAAGGTGACAAGCAGCCGCGGAATCCGTTTCTACCGCAATTCCTTCGAATCCTTAGTCTTTTGCTATGGTGAGTCTTTGTCTGATACTTTCAAGTTCAGTATGCAAGCTTGTGCAATTAGCATTAATACACCTGTAGTATTCTGTTTTCCAGTTCCCTCTATCATCTCTTATGGGGCCTCCAATTCCTCCACTACCTGGGTTTTCTTTGTTGATTCTATCCGTGTTGAGCTTGTGGCTTCAAGCTAAAACTACATGTACCTCTTACAGTCTTACTCTTCTCAGCCGAAGCATTGATTTGAATTTTGCAATTATTTTCTTCGGTCATAGCCCTCTCAAATAAAACCCTTCCAATCTAAAACTCATGCTATTTTTCTTTAACTCATTAGGTCCTTTTTATGCCTAAACAACTTCAAATTGCTAGACTTTTGTTTTACAGATCAACAAAATGAGATCTATCAATCGAGATCAATATTTTTTTTTTGAGAGAAATCGAGATCAACATTGATCATGAAAAAAAAAAACTAAAAACTAAAAACTAAGAAAATGTGAAAAAATTTTGCATTAATAAAACAAAAACATATTATTTTCATAAAATTGGCATCACAGGAGCATAGATCTCGGGGGAAAAAACAAATCACCCAAAAAGCCCAAGAATTGAGAAAGTGATCACCTTTAATATAAACATATAATATTATATGTATATAGACAGATAAAACAGATAATATTATCAGTTAGACAGATAAAATCTCAAATCAAGCTGCAATGTATCTTTTTTTTTTTGTAAAATTTCCACGCCCATTGCGTAGGCTTCAAATAAATGCATGAAATACAAAAAATAATAAAAAAAGCACCCCGAAAGGCCAAAAATAAGAAAATTATGATTGTTTAACTTAATATTATCTGTCACAGATAATGTTATCTATTTTGATAGATAAAATTAAAAAAATGAGGTTCCAAATTACTTTCTTTCGTACAATTTTCAACTCTGTTGCGTAGATCTCGAAAAAATATATGAAATTAAAAAATAAAAAAACATCTCTCAAAAGGGTGAAAAAATAAGGGAGTTATGGTGGTTTAAAGTTGATAAATAATATTAATATTATCAGTCAAAATAGATAATATTATCTGTTTTAACATATAAAATAACGAGGTTCCAAATTACTTTCTTTTGTACAATTTTCAACTCCATTGCTTAGATCTTGAAGAAATACATGAAATTAAAAAAAATACTCAAAAGTGCTAAAAAACTAGTTTAGGTGGTTTAAAAGTTGACAGATAATATTATCTATCAAAACAGATACTATTATCTGTTTTGAAAGATAAAATCAAAAAATGAGGTTCCAAAATATTACTTTCTTTGCACAATTTTCAACTCTATTGCATAGATCTCGAAGAAATACATGAAATCAATAGACAAATCACTCAAAAAGGCTAAAAAAAAAATGAGTGAATTGTAGTGGTTTAAAGTTGACATATAATATTAATATTATCTGTCAAAATAGATAATATCATATGTTTTGACAGATAAAGTCAAAAAAATGACATTCCAAATTAATTTCTTTTGTACATTTTTCAACTACATTGCGTAGATCTCAAAGAAATACATGAAATCAAAAAATAAATCGCTCAAAAAAGCTAAAAAAAAAAAAACGAGCGAGTTATAGTAGTTTAAAGCTGACAGATAATATTAAGTTATAGTAGTTTAATATTATCCGTCAATACAACTAATATAATTTATTTTGACAAATAAAATCATAAAATGAGATTCCAAATTACTTTATTTTGTATAATTTTCAACTTCATTTCATAGATATCAAAGAAATACATGTAATAAAAAATAAATCACTCAAAAGGCTAAAAAAATGAGTGAGTTATGGTGGTTTAAAGGTCACAGTCTCACAGATAATATAGTCATAGCCATTTTCCTGTTGAGTAATATTTGGGACACAACCTTCATACAACTTTCATACAACCTCCCCAAAAGATGTGTCTATCTCTCTCATGTACGTGATATCACTGGACCCCACAGTGACACAGGAAAGAGATAGACACATATTTTGGAGAGGTTGTATGAAAGTTGTATGAAGGTTGTGTCCCAAGTATTACCCTTTTCTGTTACAGGAGGGAGGGGCTTTTCACCAAATTCCAAAAGTTGCAAGTAAGTTTAAAAAAAAAAAAAAAAGAGGCCAAAAAAAGGCTAAAAAATGAGTGAGTTATGGTGGTTCATAGCCTGTCACACCCGTTCCAAAATTTCATAGTTTTATCATACATAATTAGAAAGTTGTGAGTATATCAATGTTTTTTTGATAATTGGATTGAGATGAGGTTGACTGCAGGTCAACGGTAAGGTGTCAGTGAAGACACGGGAATATGATAGTCCATTTTTCATTGGCACGGTTAAGTGGCATTTATATGATTTAAATGTTATTTGACCTTTTCTGGTATTTTATGAATAGTGAATTATACCTGTGTAGTATAATTTCCGATTTTTCCGATATTGATATATATCATTTTGAGAACTGTGGTGAGAACGTGAGTGACATGTGAAATAAAAGGTAGGTTGTGTAGAGATTTCACATAATTTAGTTTTCGGACGTTATTTTGGACCCAAACGAAACCTAGTCGAAAACTTTTGAATTTTATAGTTTTCACTTGTAAAGTTATAAAATGGACGTGTGCGAAGTTTCGAGAGCTAATTAGAAGTTGAGGAACTCGTGGGGAGGTAAACGCAATTTTCAAAAAAGTTGCCTATAAATAGTGGTGGATGAGATTCATTCTCATCCAAACATTTCAAATATCTAGAGAGAGGAGAGAGAAGGGAGATTTGGCTCCTCCGGGCTTTGCGACGCCGATCGACGACCGTTCGTCTGTCAGATTTTCTCCAGATTTCATATTTGAACTCGTGGAGGTAAGAGCTATGTTTTGATACTACTTAGGCCGTGTTTGGCCAATTTTTCTAAAAATCTAATTTCTAGACTTTTGGGGAAAACCCAGTAAAACTTGTAGGAATCGTCCCAAATTTGAAATCCGACGATTATTTAGCCCCCTAGACGATCCTTCAAAGTTTGAAGAGATTCGCACGAGGTATGAATTCTAGATCTATGAAATATATGGATTTTCATGTTTTGGACATCACTTTTGATATTCTTGGACCCGGGCGAAATTCATGTGTTAGTTAGGCCCGTTAATTATGCACGTGAAATTATGATAAAAGCACGTATAACTGTTTATGTGAGCATGTTATGTGTCTACTTGGGTCAAAGGGGAGTTTGGTGCAAATTCATTCGGAGTAAGCTCCTCGAACCTTGAGGATTGTGATCTTGTTGGAATTGGAATTTGTGGTTGTGTCTGGATTGGAGGTGGGCCCAACCAGTACACGGTACCTGGTATGGAGGAAGGCCCAACCAGTGTACGAGATGCGTGGGAGAGGTGGGCCTCCTACGGCATCGACCGGATGAATGCGTACCACTCACCCCAGAGACTATTTCTATGTGTTTTAGATGCTTAAACCATGAATTGTCATATAAGCATACATTTAGAATTGTACGCTCAGCATATAGCTGAGCAGTGGAGATGTACTCCATTGCAGGTAAAAAGAAGGACAAGAAGAATCGTGAGGAGTGAGGCCGAGGAACGCCGGGGATTTCACACGTGTATATGTTTTGTTTTAAATTCCTAACTTGTGTAAGGATTGGTAATATGTTGTAATATGAACATGGATTAGTTTCGTAGTGTTGCAATCTTGTACTTGAGCGTCTGTAATTATGTTTTAATACGTTAAAATCAGTTGTGGTTGTGTTTGTTGTTGGTATTGAGTAGCAGGACTTGTTAATTTCCAATACAGGCTGCCCAGCAGGGGAGCAGTCGACTGGACCCAGGGTCAGTCGACTGGACCTCGTGGGTTTGAGTCACTGAAGGTATATTATAAGAGAAGCAGTCGACTGACCCCTTGGACAGTCGACTGAACACTGTTGATTTGGGCTACTGCTTCTATTGGTAGAAAAGCAGTCGACTGGTTTCAGAAAGCAGTCGACTGGGCAGTCGACTGGTGTCACGCCCCGACGTAGCATAATTCAGGAAAGCATTTAATTTCCTTTATGGACTCGTAGGTCGTGACAAGTGAGTATGACCAATTGTCCCTGCAAACAAATAACTTCACAACATTTCTAAAGCAAAGGATACTAACAGAACATAAGCTCCGAAATAAAAACTTACTAAACTTATTACAGCAGTCATAGTCTTAGGCACAAAACGCCTTATTCAAAAGTCTAAACTAGTTTATTACAACACCCAAATTAAAAGACATAGGAAATATAAAGCAGCCTCCTGGAAAGTCTCCTGACTCTAAGTAGCATAGTCAAAATACCCTGGCTGCTCCTGACCCTGAAAATCTGGACATACAGTCCAGGACGCATCAACGCAGTCAGCTTATGAAAGCTGGTGAGCAAAATAAACAAGTGCTCGCAATGTATATATAAGCATATAAACAACGGTGCAATTTAACTTAACAGTAATATATTCAAGGTTCCAATTCCAACATAAGCCACGGGGGAATAAAGAAAGCAATAAATAAGTGACCATGCATGAGCAATGTAATATCTCATCTTTCTGACTCTTTTCTCTCAACAAAACTCAACACAACCAAACCATTATCTCAGATACCAGGAATACTATCCGATCGATATCCAAAACAGCACACCAAACTATCGCTTCAGATACCAGGAATAATATCCGATCGATATCTAAGCCACACTCAATACCATCATTTCGGATACCAGGAATAATATCCGATCAATATCCGAAACAAGCGCCTTAGATACCAGGAATAATATCCGATCGATATCTAAGCCGTACACAACACTACCACCATCGCTTCGGATATCAGGAATACTATCCGATCAATATCCGAAACGCGCGCCTTAGATACCAGGAATACTATCCGATCGATATCTAAGTCGTACACGACACTGTCGCCTCCAATACCAGGAATACTATCCGATCGATATTGAGGTCGCACACCAGACCGCTACTCTTTACTCTTTTCACGCTTTCTCACACACATGCATGTTGACACAACCTCAACCCTAATATGTATGTCAATGTTTCATAAATAACACCATTAATAAATCACAAAGCCGGATAATCGTACGAGCATAAATTTCGGCCTAAGTTGTTCTGTTTCGTACAATTCTTAAAACGTAGACCTTTAAAACAATATTTTTGCCAAACAGTTCTTTGAAATCTCCCAAAACATTTTCCAAACAGTCCCTTACCAAAAATCACACAAACTGCCAAAACTGCCACCTCGCGCGAGCGGATCGCGCGAGCGAGGGGGAGGGCAGATCGCGCGAGCGGATCGCGCGCGCGGAGGGGCTGGACAGGTCGCGCGAGCGGATCGCGCGCGCGAGGGGGGGGAAAGGTCCGCGCGAGCGGGCCGCGCGAGCGAACCTCGCGCGAGCGGGTCGCGCGCGCGAGTTCTTGCAGAATGTCATCTTCTTCGTCTTCTCCCCTGTTTCTGGTTTTAAAACTGAAATTTACCCATTTTCAGAATCTGTTCGTACTAAGACATGTGATATATGGTTCTCCTCGGTTTTCCGCGTAGATTAAGAATACGCGATCAATTTTAACTAATACGGATTATATCACTAGTTATTCGCGATTAAAGTTAGAGTGACAAAACTTAAAATCAACGGTTCGTCGCGATACGGGTAAATTACTGTGTAGGATTCGAACCACAGCTTATCGGGATCAATATCTTCCATTCCCAATTTACAGAATTGATTTTGGTTACGATTTCTAAAACTTCAATTTTCAAGCTTCAATGGTGTATTGATATATATACACATATCCACACATATATACACTGAAATATACACATATAAACATGGCGAGTGAGTTTATAATACTCACCAAGGTGATTACACAGATAAATTTGAGACCGATAATAACCGTCGTCGATTCCGTCGTTAGAAAATACTCCTCCGTTCTCTTCTCTTGATATATATATATATATAACTATGTATGTGTGTATGTGTATATGTATATGGTATATAATCTGTATGTGTGTGTATTGTGAAAGTTCTTGAGAGGAAGAGAGAAATGGAGAGTTTGAGGGAGATACAGTGAGTGAGAGAGAGACACACTGTTACATATATAAACTGATATGTTTGGGCTCCAAGTTAGGGGAAGAACTCTCCCGGTGAGGTTGAGCTCACGTGCTCCCTCACCCAAGACGCGGTATAAGGCGCAATTTGAAATTAAAACTGGTATTTTACGGTTGGAAATAAAATGCAGAAAATTATATTAACATAGGAATTAAATTCCCGGTTATACAAAATTATAGATATCGATTTTGAAACCACAGAAAATATTTTGGAAATTACGGTTTGACCCCAGATAAATGTATTAAAAAGAAATTAAAACAGATGCTCATGGAAATGAAATGCCGTATTTATTTATTAATGATAATAAAATACAGGGCGTTACAACTGGACCTCTGTTGTGGATTTAGGGTTTTAGTTTCTGTCAGGCACAGTCGACTGGACCCTAGTACAGTCGACTGGTCAGTCGACTGAACCTCTGTATTTTGAAATGGATTCTTTTGAAAGTGTTTTCCTTTAGCCAAAACTTTTTATAACTCTGATTTCAATGGATTTTACAAACTCAGAGGGTAATGTTCCCTAAGTTTTAAAATACCCAGGGTTGTATTATAGTTCTTTCCGCTGCGTATCGTTAGATGAAGTTTGGATGAGCCTTGGTGGCGTGCCACGTGTCCTATTTCCACGCGTAGTGGGATGGGTCGTGACATAGCCGGCCCAAAAGGGGGGCAAAAGGGGCAACCGTCCCGGGCCACCAAAGTTCACAAAAGTTTGAGGGCCTCCATGAAATTTTCATAATTACATTTTTACCTTAAGATTTTTTAGTGTTTTACATTTAGACCTTCCCTAAGGCCCAATTTAGTGTCATCAACTACATATATATTGATATAGATGTATATAAAACTCAAAAGCAAAGGCCCCTAGAATTTTAAAAATTACTTTTTTAGTGTAAGAATTTTTTGAGTTTTAGAAATAGGCCCCTCTAGAATTTTGAAAGACACCAAGCAATGTTTAAGTTTCACAAATAGACTCATATTATCAGCAGACCCCAAAAAATTCGTCAATTATGTATAAGTAAATCCTAAAAATAATTACCAATTATGAATAATAGACCCTCAAAAAAATCGCCTCGGGGATACTGCCCCGAACCCCCATATAAGGGCCTCCCTTTTAGTAGTTCGTCCCGGGCCTCCAAATTCTCGGGACCGGCCCTGTGGTGGTTTAAAGGTCACAGTCTCACAGATACTATTGTCATAGCTATTTTTCTGTTACAGGAGTGGCTTTTCACCAAATTCAAAAAGTTGCTAGTAAGTTTATTAAAAATGGCCAAATTGGGTGGGTTTTTGGCTATAACACTTAATTTTAAGAGGTCTATCACCAAATATCCCATGAATAATAACTAATTGTTACATGCCACTTTTAAATAAGGGAATTTTAGTCAAAAATCTTCTAAAATAGACTTTTTTTTAAGTAGTATGTACACTCCGCTTTTTTATTTTAGTGAAAAATCCATTCGTTATAAAAGTTAGGTGAATTTCATATCACTTTTGTAGAAAATTAAAAATTAAACTAGTTATGTGAAATTTCAAAATTACAAAAGTTATGTGAATTTTACGTAACTTTTAAAACATATATACGGATTTGATCTGATTAAGTTTCACTAGTTAGGGAGTTTTGACCAAAAAAAAAAGAAAAAAGAAAGAAAAAAGAAACGATTGTCCTTTAAACATAATTAATCTAAAATTAGTATTTTTCACTAAATTTTTATTTAAACAATCATTTAATATAGGACTAAAAAAATTAATAATAATAATAAATTAGAAAAATAAAATAAAAGAATAGATGCTTATTGTGAAGAAAACTTCTAGATTTACAATTCTGAATTAGGGCTGTAAGAGTATTCACAGTGGTGTTTGTTAAACTTATCTTAAACTTAGTTAAGTTGTGGTGTAGATTTGGTGTTGCGCACAATGGTGTAGTAGGGGGACGGCACACACTAAGCCGTGTCAAAAGTGCACGACATTCATTTCACTAAGCCGTGAGATGGGCGCCGACACATAGTGTGCCATGAAGCTATAGAGCAAAATGATTATTGAAAAAGTGCACGGCATAGACAATGCCATGAGCCTTTGGGACGGCTCACCTTGTGCCGGCTATCATTGGACGCCACATAGAGTGCCGTGGGCTTTTGGGACGGCACACACATTGCCGTTTGGCTATACATTAGACAAACTTAAGCGTATCATAAAATTAAATTCTGCTGAATTTAACTAATGTATCGGATAGTGTAAACTATACCAGTGTGGAACATTTTTCTTAAGTTTAACTAAATTCAGGTTGTATTTTTACACCACTATAGGTGCTCTTAAGGAATTTCAAAATTGAGAGTGCCTAAAGTAACAGTCTCCGCCAGGCGCCATTTATGGACTGTAATGTAAATCCTCTCCCTTTGTTTATATATAATAACTCGGTCAATACAAAAAAGTCGTACACAATACACAGAGTAATGGCTGGGTAATTAAGTCCAAGTGTTGCTGTTTGAAATGAAAACAGATAGGACGGAAAGTTTGGTAAGAAACAATTATGAATGCAAACTGACTGAGTGATGCATGTGGTGATCATGACTATATTATTGCATCATAATCAATATTTACTGATTGTGATTGGGAAAGACCCACTACCTTAGGACATTTAACTGGGAAAAAAAATTAATTTAGAATAAAAATTTTTGCTCGTAACAAGTTACAAAAACATGTATACAAATAAGCTATAAACCCTCTCACGTGCAATTGTCCATTCAAAAGCAAATATTACTCATATTAAAATTAAGAGTAATGTTATGTTTTTTTAAATTTTGAATCTCAAATGCTTTTTAAATATATATATATATAGATGATAGTGGGACCATCTGTTTGCACTTAAAAAATACATTTTTTAATTCAAAGTTGTTTAAGGCCGACGGGATCTTTTTAATCGGACTCATGAGACCGGTTGTAAAATTAATGACTGATTGGTTAAAATTTAATCGGGCTGACCACCATTTCATCGGGCCACTACACAAAATGGGCCATACTTCAATATGACTGTATTATATCTCCATCGGACTAGCGGTCAGACTGATCACCATTTGCTCGGGCTGGATAGCATATCTTAGTCGGACTGATTTGGTAAATCCAAACCAATGAGCTTCATGGAAGGATTTAATGGTTAAATTTCATGAGTTGATTGAGGTGGGGCCTGAATTATGTGTCATGCTTACGTCATCATAGAAGAGGAAACACGCTGAGGAGTCCATTCGGGCAGCATCATATGAAGTAGGCCTAAGGTTTAGTAGATGGCCACGTGGCCATTCATCCATCTATGTTGGTGTTTTAATTGATTACTTTGCCTCAGTCGGCCCCACGTCATTTGGCACCTTTATGGAATTCTGCGTAAGTTATGTTTAGGCTGGTAATATATTCATTCCATAACATAATTCATTCAGCCCGATGTGGAGAAGTTGATACAAATTTAGTCACTTTATGGAAAGAGATATGGTTGACTACAAATGGGAGTCATTATCCCTACAAACTCTCTAAAGTGATAAATTTTATATTGTGATAAGGGAGAATATTATGAGATTGGGAAAGATAATATTTTAAATATTATCACTTATGGCAAGATATTATTTGATTAAGAAAGTATATCTTTTACTTGCTTGAGAAGGAAACCGAATGAAGACTGAAGATGGACCAGATTCAAGCATATATATAGATACACATGTATATATATATTTTGAAGATATGAAAGGCTTTATCAGTTTATGGAAATAAACTGGTATTTTTTACCAGATAATATTCATCAGATATTTCCTACTTTATCTAGAAGACCTCCATGGCCGCTATAAATTAACAGGCAGGCCAAGCCTTCAACTGACTCTGCGTCTCTTCGATACACCGCATTCAACCGCATCCCAAATGCATCCTTTAGCATTCTTAGTTTAGGCAAATATAGCAGTCTTTTATTTTCCTAGTTTTTCAATTACTTCTTGTAATTTCTTTTCTTTAATTAAATAAAAGTCTATTTTATTTAATTCATCTTTCATCACTTGTATGGCTTGTGTGCTTCAATACTGCCATAGGATCTTAGGCTAAGGGTACTTTCCTACTTGGCCATCACAATCGTTTTGATAGAAGTCAGATTTCCAAACCTTGTGTATCACTCACACAAGTGACTTAGGAAATTTTGTTTTATTAGTTTGGGCCTACCTAACAAGGCTCTGGCACGCCCAAATAAATATTATAGCAAACACCATCTTCACTAATACCTTAACATTCTCCGATTAACATCAAGTAGGTCCACTGCTATAGGGAAGTATTAATTTGAGATTCAAAACTTGGGAAGCGTAGTATTACTCAAATGATACGGTTGGGAAGCAATAATGGAACCTTTTGGGTAATTTTTCAAATTTTAATTCTCAAATGGTTCCCAGAGAAATGTGGCAGTGGAACCACCTTCAATTAATGATGGATCCACTTCAACATCCTCCAATCAAAATTCAGTGGGCCCATTGCCACATGCATTTGGTAAACATTTGAGATACAAAATTTGGGAAGCATAACATACTCTAAACTTTTATTTGGAATTTTTTTAGGCAAACATTTGTTAGGAAACATTTTTTTCTTGGAGAACTTAAATTGGGAATTGCTAAATGCACCACACTTTCTGCTAAATATACCACCTTGTAGTGTGAAAAAATTATATAAAAAAAATTTGTGAGTAAACTTGGTGTATTTACAATTCCCATTATATTATTAACAACATTAATTATCATGTTTAGTAAATCAAAAGCTATTATGCTGGCTAAGATTAGAGAAACTCCTTTAAATCAAAAGCTTATTATGGTAATATGTGATTACTTTTCCCAGTGGACGAATTCCACAAAGATTAGGACACTTGGATACTTTAGTTCTGTATAGAATTCAAGGTAATCTGGATACATTAGTTATGTTAAGGAAAAGAAAATTCTATCTACACCTATATCTACACCTATCTCATTTATGAGTAAAACTTGGAACACAATTAAATACACAACTTTTGGGACACAACCCAATTAATGTGTCTATCTCTCTCATGTGATGTCACTGGACCCCACAATGACACAGGAGAGAGATAGACACAAAAATTAGGTTGTGTCCCAAAAGTTGTGTGTTTGGTTGTGCCCCAAGTATTACTCCTCATTTATTCCATACACCAACATTCTCTCTACTTAGTTATTGTCCAGAGGAACCTATATATAAAGTTAGAACTGCTCAGTAGTGCTTTTTGGCACAATTGTTAGCTTTGAATAGATGGCTAGGATTAATTGTGGGCTTTAAAATTTCCCCCAAAATTACCCCTAACATAATTTTAATAGCAATTATTACTAACTTGCATTTTTTAAAAAAAAAAATTATAGTTACTTGAATCCGGAGTGGATACACACACACTCCATCCCCCACCAAACTCCAAAGCCCTACACTAGCCAACAGCAAAGCCTAACAAGGGTCATTCATTCCAACAAAAGATAATTGAAGGGGCAAGTGTTTGGTTGGAAAATTTATAAGTGTGTGTGCGGGCGTGCCAGACAAGCAAATTGCCAATGTGTATGTGTGATTATCCAAACTGCATGCGCCTCACCAGGGAGATTGTGGTGACGTTCGATGCCTTGAACAAGGACTTTAATTGTGTAAAGATGTAACTAACTGAAGAACTTCGAACTGACTAAATTAATATCTACTCCTAAATAAAACAGTAAAATGACTAAAAGTAATTGAACTACTTTTATTAAATTAAAGAAACTACAATCTAACCTTGAAGATGACTTCGAAGGTGTTCTACTCCTAATTCTAAGTATCTAAATAACAATACAGTAGATGTATTGAGAGATATATGTTGATGTTTGATCGAAGGATCCCTTTCGAATACACAATCCTTCTATTTATAGATGTCGAAGCCTCAGCAACTTAATTTGAATGTTCCCTCCTATTTTCAAACTGATAACTGCTTTTATCCGTGACATTCTCTCATATTGACAACTGTCCTTCAATTAATCCATGATGTTCAACACGTGTCTTCCATCAAATAAATATTTGAACGAAATGAATCAGCTTCAACTGCCTATAACGGTTCCAATGTCCATCAGTATCTACCAATTAACTTGCCACATCATCTCTTATGTGTCAACCCTGCATTGGCTGAATATTTTATCACAAACATTACCCCCCGCGCCATTTTCTTTTGTTTTAAAAAGATAATGGTGATCGTGGTCAAACCATACTGGGCAGTTATTATAATATGCAGTTCTTTAAATTGCACGACCATCTCCTCAATTCATTCCAAACCATCGTATTTGCTTGATCCTTGAGCCTCATGTTACTTTAAATTCATTCTCTTGATCATGTCTTCTTCTCAATCTTCATTCGATAGCTTTCCTATTGATCTTCCCGAAGAAGTGATACTGTTAACCAAACGCCCTGACATTCCTCTTCGAACAAATTGGGATCCTCTTGAAACTCCTCCCGAACCTTTTACTTACTCGAAATGGGGAAAATGGCATGAAATGTTAAACAAACCAAGTGTTTCTTCATCAAAACAGCATTCATCTTCGAGCTCTTCTAAATCAATTTACAATAATCAAACGTTTCCTCCTGCTTGGGAACAACATATTTCCCATGGTGAAGGTGTAGGATATTACAAGGGAATGAAGCTCGAAACCCCAGTCACAGTACCTTCAGTTGTTCATCCAAGCTTTGAGTATCCTGAAACTGAAGGTGTTATTCGAAGTAGGACAATAAAACCATACTATCCATTTTCGAATCGTCTTTCTCAAGAGCAAAATTTATTGAATGCCTGGCTGATCTCTTCAACCAGTCCTCCTGGTGAGAGATTCCAAAGAGGTAATGTCTTAGTTCCTCAAGGCAGACCTCCTATCCATACATATGTAAGAACATCTCATGAAAATTTTTCCAATGAACATTACTCCTCAGCTTTCCTTTCAAAATGCAAACTTTTTGAAAAAGATTATGAAGAGAGGGTACTTCTCTTTGACCATTCTATATTAGGCTTTCCTGACACCAAAGTTCAGGTAATAGATCCTACTGAAAACATTAGTGATCCTTTTTTAAAGCTAGACCAATTGTGTAGACATGGTCCTTCATTCGAGCATACTCCACCTATTAAATCACCTTCCCCATGCCTGATTATTCAAGCTCAAAGGCTATTAGTTGCTTTTTCTCATCTTCCATTTTCTATTTTACAAAATTCGAGGGCTCGAATCAATTTCGAATGGAGCTGTCATATCTTATGTCATGAATGGAATATTTCAACACTTGTTCGAACTCAAATGGATTTTACCCTTCGAACTTTGGCTTCCCACATGAGGTGGTATTCTCATCATCAAGAAAGTATTCATCATCTAAATTATCTTTTAGATCTCTATGAAAAGCTCAAAGAAACCCCCAAAGCACTTCTTGATGAAGTCCTAGAATTCAAAGAGAAGTACATTTATGGTTGTGGTAGTTCTGATGAGGAAAGCACCATTTCTCATTATTCGAAGTCCGATATCGAAAGTCGAATTGCATATCTCAAAGATGAAGCCAAAGCTGTTGGTGTTTCCCTTAGAGGCAAGACTCCATTGGCCAAAGAACTTCGAAGTCTCCGCAAAGCTCTATTCAAGATCAACTTTCAGTTAAACCAATATGAAGAACAACTTAAAGAAGCTTACCTCACCCTTCGAAGTGAGGACAAACTGGCATTAGAAACCAGAAACCTATGTTTCGAGATAGAACTAGAGGCAGAGTATTTTGCCTATTATTGGGCTATGTTTCATAATTTAGTTACTTATGGGTTTCCCCACTTTTATCAATTATGTCTTTGAATTGTAACTGCACTTTCTTCTAAATGTAATGAACAATGGAACATTCACATTCCTTCAAATGGATTAGTTCATTCTGAACCAATATGTCTTTTATCTTTGAAATAACGGTCCAAAAAGGTTAACCGAATCTAACGGCTATTTTTCAATAAATGCAACTCTTTCCAATCGTCACCAAGGGTTCATCAAAGGTTATAAATAGATAAACACAAAGAGAAATAAACCTTCTGACTTCACCAATTTGTTTTGCCCTAACCTATTCATTTTGCACTTTGCTTTTCTTTCCTGTTTATCTCTTCGCAATCCAAAAAATGACAAAATCTGATGACAATACCCAGCTTCAAAAGATTTGCGATGATTTCGAAAAGATCATAAAAGATGAGCAAGATCGCTATTCGAATGGGCAAGAGACTTCTCTAATACACGAAATTCTTGTTCCCATTACTCTTCCGAACCAAGAATCTTCAATTGCTGTAGGTCCTTGCCTAAGCATTCCAAATTTGAGACTCCATGTCTATTACCCTAGATTAGGGGAACAACGCTTGACTTACCAACGAGAACTTCCAAATTCCAAATATGACTGGAAATTCAGGCACTGGCCTAAACCTGCAAAGGATTGACCTGAATGGGTAGATAGAATTTTAGAGAATAGGAGAGAAATTTTGATCACTACAGGGGTTTATCATGCTATCAATCTTTCAAAATTTCCCATCGAATCCAGTTCTAACTTAATAGCCGCAGCTCTCTGTTTTTGGAACCCTATTTTCAATCACTTCCAGCTTCGATTTGGTCCAATAGGTCCAACTGTTCTAGATATTTGTCATTTATTAGGGTTTTTATCTCATGGGGAAGATGTTCATCCCTATATGGCTGAGTCTGATAGTCCTTCAATTAACACTGACTCGAAATCATTAGGATACACCAACTTCTTAATTGCTCACAGAAAAACATCAGGAGTAGTGACTGACAAAGAATATTACTGCTTCCTTCTGTATTGGCTTTCGAAGCATCTATTTTGTACTTCTTCTCAAAGGGTTGTCCTCGAATATTCCAATATTGCCAAAGCTCTGGCTGCCGGTCGGAGGTTAGCCTTAGCACCTTTTGTTCTAGGATCTCTCTATAGATCTTTTTCTGATTTATGCTTCGACCCCTTCATTCTCACTCAAGGTGGTCCTTTTTGGATTTTACAATTATGGTTATATGCTTACTTCCCAGAAATTCATGACTTAGGACCCTTACCTAATACTGTGGCCCATGGGATCTTTTTTACTTTATTGCCAAGTACTGATAAGACTTTCAAAGAATGCCTCTCTCTCTTTTTCAATCTTCCTGAAATAAGATCAAACAAACCATTCCAACCATTCGAAATCCTTTACAATTCTGAAGACAAAACTCCTCTTTCTCCCCATTGGCTCTGTCAAATTTTGGATAGAGCAGCAAATCCTCTCGAATTAAAAGTTGCATGGGGAAGTTTTCTAATTAGTAGGGACTTATTCTTTGGGAACATCCTTAGTTTCAAATCTCAGGGTGAACTTTACCTCCCCAATCAATTTTCGAGGCAATTTGGACTTACTCAGTCAATTCCTTTCCCAATCAGAAGTCAGGCCAATATACTTATGGCCTATAAAACTCATTCGAAGGTGCCAGAATCCGTGATAACTGCTGCATTAGCAGTTTATCATAATAAAGTCAGCAACTTGGAATTTACTTCTTTACCAGTGTATACCACTTGCACCCCTGCCTTCTCGAACTGGTGGGAAAATTTGATGTCAGTGGAGATGGACAAATGCCATCTTTTGAGATACATTGATTCGATGAATCAAACAGGTAATCATAATTCTTACCAAATCCTTTTCCCCTTTTTTTTTTTAAAAAATAAAAGAAAGAACTTTGACTTATGATTGTTTGAACTTCAAAACACAGGGAAAATAGCTGGAGAAAGTTCTTCACCAATAACCAGAGCTTCGAAAGCTAAACCAAGCACTCAAGCCTCCTCGAAAGCTTCAAAGACTCCTGCTTCATCATCTCCTAAACCAAAGAGGAAACTAATCCTATCACCAGAGAGTTCTCCTATAGCCTCTGGACATGCTGATTCTGAAGAAGAAAAAGACACCAGTCCAATCTCCTCACTTGTTCACAAGAAAAAGAAAGCCAAAAAAGCCAATGAACCTCCTGCTGGCACAGAGGTCATAAAAACAGCACCTATTTTAGCAATTCCTATTTCGAAGGTAGCACCCCATCCTGAGCATAAAACAACACCAACAATTCCAGAAACAAAAACTCAGAGTCCAAAGTTCCCAGAAATTCCAAAATCTCCTTCTTTGGACACTCATACTCCATCACTTGAGTATCAACCAATGGTAAGACATTCAAAATTCTCTCCAAAATCCTTTAAATCTTGATTTCCTTTCAAAAAATAAACTCTGAATTAAATTCCTAACTTTTTTGCTGAACAGGTTGAATCTGTTCCTGAGACTGGGACTAGCTCTTCGAAGCCAAATGCAAGCTCTGATCCTAAAGTTGCTCCTACTTCCACTTCATTTAAACCTCAAGCTACCTCAGGGGTCTCAAGTTCTGAAGAATTTCACTTATCTCTTCCTCCTAACTTGACTCCTGAAGAAGTCAAAGATTTTAAAAAGAGTTTGAAATTTGTTCTGAAGATGGAAGATGTCACTTCAACCAATGTTCAAGAATTCTTTCAACGAATGACAGGTCGAAGCAAACCAAAATCACCTTCAATAGATCCAGTAGCTGCTCTTGCTACCTTGAGGCTTTTTAGTCAAGTTTCTTTTGAGGTTTTTGAAGACAAGGAAGTACAAAGAGCTATGAAAGTCTTATGCCAATTTATGTTAGAAAGTTCTAACATTTCTGTTCCAGACAAAGAAACAATTTCTGCCATCATGTCAACTTTTGATTTCAATTGCTTTTTGTTGGAAAAAGTTATCGAAGAAAGAGAAAAATTAGAAGTTGACATGGAGTATATAGCAGAGAAAACTCTTGAGATGGATCGAACTTTGACAGAATTTGAAGGAACCAACATATCTATTGAAAAAGCATCTGCCAAAGTGAATCAACTAAAAAAGGATCTTGCACTTGCAGAAACTGAATTGGCAAGTCTGAAGATCAAACAACAAGGTGTTGAGGCAAAACTTCTAGTTTTGAAGACAGAGTTTGAATTGAAGCCTTTAAAGACTCAAGAATCAATCTCAAGGCAAAAGTTCATCATTAGTCAATCAAAACTATATACCAGGTCTTGGGATAACTTTAGGTTAAAAGCCCAATTCATAACAAAGTTGTATAAATAATCTATACCAATGTATATCTTGTAATTTACCAATAGATGGTTTTTGTATTTACCTTTCTATGAAATACATGTTCTTGCTTCGAATGCTTTATTCTAGATTTCTTGCCTCCCAAATAGTGGGATAATATTGCTTGAGAAATTTACCATTGATTTTCCTTAAATGAACATATCCATTCAAACTTTTCAAATGATAAAATCCACCATTAAAAACCTTATTAACTTGGAAAGGTCCTTCCCATTTAGGTGACCATTTCCCAAACTTTGGGTCCTTAGATCCAATAGGTAATATTGTCTTCCAAACCAAATCTCCTTCATCAAAGGTTCTTGGTTGTACTTTTTTATTATATGCCTTCGATGCTATTCTTTTTTGTATCAAAATATTATTGAGAGCTTTGATTCTTTCTTCATCAATATTTTCTAATTCAATAGCCATAGATGTTTGATAATCATTCAAAGATAACTGATTCTGCTTCATCACTCGAAGAGAATTAATCTTTATTTCAATAGGTAAAACTGCCTCATGTCCAAAAGTCAAGGCATAGGGAGATACACCTATACTTGTTCGTTTTGAAGTCCTATATGCCCATAACACTTCTGGCAAAACTTCATGCCATATTCTTGGATTATTTTTTATGATTTTAGCCATATTTTCTTTTATGGCTTTGTTGGTGGCTTCAGCCTGTCCATTTGATTGAGCATAATATGGGGTTGATTTTGACATTGTAATCCCTAACTTATTTGCAAATACAACCACATCCCCTTCGAATATAGAGGCATTATCAGATACAAAAGTTTGAGGAATACCAAATCTATATACTATGTTTTCTAAAAACTTTACAACCATTGATTGGGTTACAGTTTGCATAGGTTCTGCTTCCACCCATTTAGTAAAATAATCTGTGGCCAAAATAATGAATCCATGACCCTTCGAAGAAGGAGGACTGATCTTTCCTATTACATCTATGGCCCATCCTCTAAAAGGCCAAGGTTTTACCACACACTGAAGATCAACAGTTGGTAAATGCTTTAAAGGACCATGTTTCTGGCATTCTTTGCATCTTTTAGCAAACTCCATACAATCTTTCAAAATAGTTGGCCAATAAATGTTATGTCTTCGAAGTAACCATCTCATTTTAATTCCAGATTGATGAGCTCCACATAATCCTTCATGAATTTGAGCTATAGCTTCTAATCCTTCGAGATTACTTAAACATTCCAGTAATAACCCATCACTTCCTCTTTTAAATAATTTCTCACTATACAAGATGTAATTGACAGATTTAAGCCTTATACTTTGATCAGGCTTTTCATTATACCCCGAGAGATACTCTATGATTGGTTTTCTCCAATCATCATGAACCTCTATACTTAGGATACCAACAGAAGATAATCTATTTACCAATATTGGTAATAATTTCCTATAAGTCACCTGTTCCATTTCAACATCTTCATTATTTGTTTTAAATCCAGATGCCCTCTGAGCTACATCATTAGCTTCTTCATTAAAACTTCTAGGAACATGCAACAAGTTCACATTATCGAATTTAGATAATAAACCCATTGTAGTGTCATAATATATTTTCAATGTACTACTCATACATTTATAGGTCCCATTCATATGGTTTATGACCAACTGAGAATCTCCAAACGCATCTACAAATGTAGCTTTAAGGTCTAACAAAGTTTCAAGACCCATGATAAGAGCTTCATATTCAACTTGATTGTTGGTACATTGATTTGAATCTAGTTTGAAACCATATTTGGTCTTAATTTTCTCAGGCGATTCAATGACAAAACCAATACCTGCAGCAAATTCAGTTTTTGAACCATCGAACCATAATTTCCATGGACTGATATTTATTTGTCCAATTTCATAATTCCCTTCTGTTTCAAGGCAATTTGGATGATCAGCCAAAAAATCTGCCAAAGCCTGACCTTTTACTGCTTTTTGTGGCACATAAAATAAACAAAATTCTGACAAGGCTAGAATCCATTTACCAATTCGATTTCTCAAAATAGGTCGAGTCAACATATACTTAATCAAATCAAACTTAGCAATCACATACACTTCAGTGGGAAGAAGATAATATCTTAATTTCATAACTGCAAAGTACAAAGACAAACATAACTTTTCTATAAAGGAATATTTGCATTCAACAGAATTTAAAAACCTACTAAGGTAATACACAGCTTGTTCTTTCTTATCATCATTATCCTGAGCTAACAAAACCCCAATCGATGCTTCTGATGCTGAGATATATAACTTCATAGGCCTATCTTTTCTTGGAGGCATTAACACTGGTGGCTTCACCAAATAATCCTTCAAGGCTTGAAAGGCAACCTGATGTTTATCTTCCCACTTCAATTCTTCATGATCCTTCAATTTCAAGAAGGAAGAAAAAATCAAAGTTTTTCCAGCAGTATTGGAAATAAATCTTCGAATAAAATTGACTTGTCCTAAAAATCTTTGCAATTCTTTTTTGGTTGAAGGAGGTTTACTTCGAATGATTGCTTGTGCCTTATTCTTATCCACTTGAATTCCCTTTTCATGTACTAAATATCCTAGAAAATTTCCAGTACTGACTCCAAAGGCACATTTTAATGGATTTAACTTAAGTTTGAAAAATCTCATTCTCTCAAATGTTGATTTCATGTGAACAAGATGATCATCGAATATTTTTGATTTAACAATTATATCATCAATATAACATTCTAAGAATGTTCCAATCATGTCATGGAAAATAGCATTCATGGCTCTTTGATAAGTAGCCCCTGCATTTTTTAAACCAAAAGGCATTTGTACCCACTCGAAGGTACCTATACTACCTGGACATCTAAATGCAGTTTTATGAATGTCTTCTTCAGCAATAGATATTTGATTATATCCTGAGTGACCATCCATCATGGACATTATAGTATTTCCAGCAGATCTATCAATTAATAAATCAACTATTGGCATAGGATATTCATCCTTAGGTGTGGCTAAATTAAGGTTTCTATAATCAATACAAACTCTTAATTTACCATTTTTCTTCATTACTGGAACAACATTCGATAGCCATTCAACATACCTGGCAGTTCTAATGAATCCTGCCTTAAGCAATCTTTCAATATCTTCTTTAATCTTCAAAGTAACTTCTGGAGTCATCCTTCGAGGTTGTTGTTTCACTGGTTTGTAGCCAGCTTTGATAGGTAATTTATGCTCTACTAAACTTCTTTCGAGTCCTGGCAATTCATCATAATCCCAAGCGAAACAATCTTGAAATTCTTTTAACAATTCGACCAATTTATATTGATCATACTTTCCAAGTTTGGAACTTAAGTAAGTAACTCTCTTTTGTTGATCTGATCCTAAATTAACTTCTAAAAGAGGATCCTGTGATACTTCCTGTATTGAGTTTTCTGGCAATACGGATAACTCTTCTTTGCCACCATTTTTTAATTCTTGTGAATCTTCTTCAAAAACATAATCTGACCAATTTATGGTCGAATCTTTTTCAATTTTTGACTCTAAATCTGTTATCATTAGCTTTTGCAAGACCAGTCGAATGGTCTCTTCTACATCTTTCATTGCCATGGATGTATGAGTCATTAAATTATCTTGTCATCACCCAATGGTTCCAAAGAACCAAATGGCATTTCAGCCAAAATATCCCAATTTTCTTCTGGAGATTCATCTTCTGACTCTTTTAAGTCAATTGGCTTAACATCCTCTTGATACAATTGAGCTTTGACACAATTGGAACTTGCATGAAAAGGCTGGACATCGGCCTTCACTGTTTCAATTTCACAGTTTTCCTTCACTAGCAACAATTTCTGATGCATTGAAGAAGGAACACACTTATTAGCATGAATCCAGTCTCTTCCTAATAAAGCATGATAACTAGGATTTGCATCTACCACAAAGAAAGCAGTTTTAGATTTATTCGAACCTACTATGGTTTCAATGGGTATTACCCCTTTGGTGTTTTTCTTATCACCAGTAAATCCTGAAATCATAATATGGGTTTTTATCAATTTTGCATTTTGTTTATTGATCTTTTTCAAAGTATTCTGGGGAATAATGTTGACAGCAGCACCATTATCAACCAATATCTTGTTTAAAAGAACACCATTTAAGCAAGCCTTTATGTATAATGGTTTAAGGTGTCTAGTCATTTCTGCGGATGGTTCTTCGAATGAATAAACAAAATTACAATCATAAAAAATAAACTCAGGAAGATTTACCTCAGAAACATCCTCAGTAGATGTTTCCACTTCCATTTCTTCAACTAACTGTTGATCTTCTGATGCTTCGAAAATTTTTGGCAACACAAATGCAGCAGTGTTAACTTCCATTTGTTCTGGCAATGTGCCAAATTGAATGAGGACACTCTCATCATTAATCACCTCATTTTCCAATTTCATTACAGCATTTCCCAAATCCTGAGATTTCACCATTGTCATTACTTCATCCTCATCATCAACACTCATTGCCTTTTCTAATTCCAAAACTTTGGCTTTAATGATACTTTCCTCAGACATAGTGTCAGTATCACCCTTTGGATTTCGATCGAACCTAGGATTAGGCTTCGAATCATCACTGAAATCTTTCTTCATTTCACTTCCTAACTCCTGGTTTCTATTTTGCATATTAGAAAATTCCTTCCACATGGTAAACTTCCTCTGCAATCTTCTCTGTTGAGTCCTATTTATCATAGGGACCATGTTCTGGTTTTTTCCTTTGGGATGTTGAAGTACATGCCATGTATTCTTTTCAACATGAGGAGGTTTAATCATCCTATTTTTATTTTGAAGGCCTTGCTGTTCGATCATATTTTTTACTCTATCATCTTGCAAAACAAACCAATTTGGCACTCCTGGTACCAATATAGACTCACCTGATTGTGATGTTTCACCAACTTTTGGTGATTCCTCAAATATTTTCATATTTTTCTCAGCTTGCACCACATGTGCTGGTACCACTTTCGATGATATAAACTGAATCTGCCTTTCTCTCTGCTCCCCATAATGTTTTTTTGGCGTATGAAAGAACCCTGGTCTCACATATTGCATGTTCCTTGATGGTCGAATATGACTACCAAGATGAAAGTTTCTTGAAAAATTAGCTTTAAAAGGAGCCACTGGTTTTGAGGCATACCTTGCTGTCATGGGTCCAGTATATGTTGAAGCTTGATAAATTGGTCCTCTAAACTGTCCTCTCCCAACATTCATGATTGGTTGGAAAGGAGGTCCACCAGAAATGTTTGGTTTCCTTTGTTCGAACAAAGGTTGCTTGTTTTTCCTACCTGCTTTAATTCCAACTCTTTCATCATAGATTTCAGCATATCTTTTTCCACAACCAATGCATAGATTCTTTGCATATTCATGGTTGAAAACCGATACATCAGGTTTTTTTCTTGTTATTTCTTCGAGTCTTTTCATATGGTCTTCTGACTTTGCACTCTCTCTTTCTTCGACCAGATCTTCGAAGGAAATGTCATGAACATTGATTGACACCTCCTGTACTGCTGGGAATGGATCTTCATCAACCCCCATTTGTTTTCAGGGAATTTCAATTTCCCTTTCTTGATCAGATCTTGAATCCTGTCTCGAAAAACAGTACAATTATTAGTTGAATGGGTCCCAGAACTATGCCATTTGCAATATGGAATCCTTTAATTCATCATTCGAAGGTAATTTTGTCCCATCAGACAATTTAATAATTTTTCCTTCTAATAGGTGATCAAATATTTCATCCAATCTATAAACATCGAATGAATATTTCTTAAAAGATCCTTTTGATTTATATACTTCAGCAGAAACATTTTTCTTTACAAGACTCTTACATGTAAAAGGCTCTTTGCCTATTATTTCTGCAGCATCTATCTCATAATTAGGATCCTTATAATATGTTTTTATTGAAGAAGCATTTCTTTCATTTTCTTCTTCCAATAAAGCTTCGTATCTAGAGACTTGAGCAGTCAATTCAACAAGATCTCTAAATTCCAAAGCATCGAATTTCTTTCTGAGTCTAAATTCGAGGCCATTTTGAGCCAACTTAACAAATTCAGATTCAGGTAACATGATTTTACATTTGGTTCTAGCCCTTTTAAATCTATTTATGAATTGAGTTGCCTTTTCATCAGGCTTTTGACATAATCTGGCTAAATCAGCCATTGATACTTCTGGTTCTGTCTGGAAAAACTGGGTATAGAAAGATTCTTCCATCTGAGCCCAACTATTAATCGAATTAGGGGCTAAATTAGTAAACCAAGCAAATGCAGTATCTGTGTCACGACCCCAAAATTCGACTTCAAAATTCTGGGCTCGAGACCGGCCTCTAGGCCTCTTCATAATTAAATAGAGCTCTAGCGGAAGCAATCATAGCTTAATTCTGTTTATATATCGAAGTCTACATGAATCTTGAAAATATTATTACATTGAAGGCATAACTCTTCTAAATGTTCTACATATCTAACAATCATCTACTCCTCATTTGCATCAAGAAGATAATCTTTATCTTCTATCAAAATGTTCTGTTCTTCTAAGGGTTCTGTAATAGCCTATCATCGTCACTTCGTCACCTGAAAAGGGTTTTAAAAATATTTGGAGAGTGTGAGCTGAAGGCTCAGTGAATGAACATAACCTTTGAATAATCATTTAAAAGAAAAATATAATGACATGTTCTATTTGCATGGAAAATTCCATCTTTACATAAATGTCAAATTACCAACCACCCACTCACACACACGTTCCTTTCATTACATGGCACAGTGATCAAAGGCAACCCTGCTAGTCGGGTTCATGGGTCCAAAAGGACCAGCCACTTGGGCTTCATTACATGGGCCCAATAGGACCAGCCACTTAGGGCTATCATACATAGTTTGTTGCGGTGGTAATCGACATTGAGAATAATGAACAGTTTGCATGATAACATTTCGGAAGATACATGACATTGGCATAAATTGGCACATTCGAAAATAATAAGTTTTGAATATTAAAACCCTTACAGGAACCAAGAAAATGTTCCGAAAATAATTATAGTATTTTGATACTTTACATATTATAGTAAAATTTACTCATTATATATTGAGTTAATATAGAGTTGAATTAAATACAGGATACGAACACTCACCTTGGTGACTTAGGAATTGACGATGAAACAGTTCCTACATCAATACAGGTAAAAGAAACTAGACATTTAATATCTAATTGTAATCATAGTGTAAAGCTGTAATTAAGGCTTCTCTAGGGTATTCTTGTAAATATGCTAAAACTATGTCAAGACTTCACTATCATGTTCTTAACTCTATACTAAGTTCAACATTACTAACTGGACTCAATTTGGAGTCCGTTGTAGTTCCTACTTCAAAATAGAGTTTCCTACACAAACATAGATTCTACAAATAAGCTGTATTTTAAATAATGTCGGATTGTCTCCAAACTTTTAAATATAATACTAGACGTTATTTTAAGACTATAGGAATTGACGGCATATTTTTCTGAGTTATAGATTATTTATTCCCTAATAATTATAATTTTTAAACTAGCACTTCTTTTATTTATTTGAACCCAAATAAATAATAGGTGGAATACAAATAATAATAATAATAATTTCAGAATATAAGAAGTATCATAAATAATATCTCATAATTTAAAAGTTTAATAATAACCTTTAAACTTATTTTGAAATCATTTAAACAACTTCATGACTATTCATTTAAATAGTAATTACAATACTTATAAATACTAATTAGCTAAACTAGATTATTAAATCTTTAAACATAATTAGTAATATATTTAAATAGTATTACTTAATAGCTTATAGTATAAAATATATTAAACATAGGATTAAACCTAATTAGACTTAACTGAAACAAAATTAACAAATTAATAATTAACTATATGTACCGTACAAATTTACTAATGTATTACACCTAACAAAATCCCATTTAGAACTTCTTCTTCCTCACGATTGTTCTTACTGTGACAGTATATATATATATATACATACATATAACACATATTTATCCATAAACACATTTATACCCCTAACTTTCTCACTTCTCAATGAAAATGGGCAAGTCCTATATGAAAATTAATCGTCTCGACGAGCCGGATCTAACTACACGAGTTTGAGGTCTTGAATCTAAGTGTTATGTACGAATTTTGGGATAAACCCGAAAGTGGGTCTAAGGAACAAGTCTCAAATTCATGACTATAGACAATGGCTCTCCCAAAGCTGATCATGGGGGAGTCTATTGGGACCTTAATGGTCAGTTTGGTATAAGTTTCATGAAGTTTGGTGGAAATTGATTTTCAAGTTTCCATGGAAGCTCTAAGGGGAGGTCAACCATGGTGGGGCTTAAGGCTGTGTTTGGTTGGGCTCTGTGTGTGTGTGTGGAGTTTATAGAAACACAGAGGAGGTGGAGAGACCATACCTTTTCTCTAATCAGTCCGGCTCTTTCTCCCTCTTCTCTGTTTACTTCTTCTCCTCAATGACTTACTCTCACTCTCTCCCAATCTGTCTATATAGATATTAAATATATATATATATTTATATATAATACCCACTATACATATATATATATATTAATACACCACTAACATATATTTATATATATATAATATCCACTAACATATATATATATATATAATATCCACTAACATATATATATATTTATAATACCCACTACACACCCACGGCATACACACTCACACACTGCACAATTTGGAGATTACCCTATGTGGTTGAGCTCATGCTCCCTCACACACACTGGTAAACATTATACTGTCAATTCTCCAAAATTGGTATTTTTCTTTGACGAAAATAAACGTTTTTTTTTTTTTTTATTTTTTAAAAGACAGTTCTAATTTTCGGGTCATTACATTCTCCCCTACTTAAAGAAGTTTGGTCCCCAAACTTATCTTATTACGTGCTTGGAAAGGCAATTATAATTTTAGGATAATTTCCAAATTTACAACTCGAAATACGTTAAAATAGTAAAATATTAAAATATTCTAACAGTTAGAAATGAAATTATTACACTAACTAAATAATCAGAATAATCAATTATTGTCACTGTTTTGTAAAGTTATTGTAAGTTGCTCCATTGTCCTAAAATTTAATGGTTCAAAGCTTTAGGATTATAATTTTATAATAGTCTGAATACTTATCAGAATACTATATATATATATATATATAAATTCTAAGAGTTTCCTTACACAATCCTTGACATTCTCTTTTTATTGATGATATTTTTTGATACATATAAGAGCGAAAAGAGAACAACAAGAAAACCCTTACATTTCAGAAAGTGCACTTATGTTATTAACAAGGGATAGTATTTCCACAGCTGATTCTTGAACTGATAGTCCAACGTGAGAGTACATTACATAAGAAACGAAGGTAGTGCGAAGGAGGATTTTTTTTTTTTTTTTTTTTTTTTTTTTTTTTTGGAATATGAAAAGTTACAATGATACAAATGTACATTTGGATTTTGATGAGTGGGAACAGAGTTCTGCCAACGTGAGGTTTCCTTTCAGATGTTGAATGCTAACGACATCCTACGCGCTTTTCAGCAACCATATAGATCCTATAGTCCGTTCCACAGAACCCTGGGTTAACGTTCTTCAGGACTTACTTCTGAGGACAATACCGTCCTGGGATGCTTACCCTCCCAGTTGCCCTATAAAACAATACCCAAAGGTCCAAACTACATTAAGCTGGTGGAGGGACACGCGTAGTAAGACATGTGGGCTCAATCCCACGCACACTCAACGTACAGGGACTACCTCGAAATCGGACCATGATGTTCATTCCATTTTTTTTTTTTTTTTTTTATTTATTTATTATTATTATTTTTTTTTTTTTAGAGCCTTAGTTCTCAGGCTCAAGCCACCTCGCGACCCTTTTTCCTTTTCTTTTAGAGACACGTTGACTCTCCACCATGTCAATTAAACCCAAGAAGGAGCTTTGAGCTAAGTTATTAACAGTGAAGAAAGAGTAAGGATCAGTGGATGGAGTAGGTGCTTTTGATGAACTTGCTTGAAGATTTGGGAGGAGATTTGGATATCTTGGGACCTCTGGTTTTTTCGTTTGCTCCAAGGGAATCCGGGACTTGTTAGATTGTGAGTGTTTAGACCAGCAGGAGCAAGTTGGAGTAACAGAGGTGGTGGGGGCAGGAAGAGAGACTAGAGAAATTGCGTCGGGAGTAGCGAGATCCAGTGGTGTTGGAGAGGTTTGGTGGTTGGTGCTAGATTGTAAGGACTGGACTGGAGAAATTGTGTTGGGAACAGCGAGATCCAACAGACTTGGAGAGGTTTGTTGGTTGTTACTAGACAGTAAGGACTGGATCAGATTAGACCAAGGAGAGGTTGTACGAATTTGAGTGACAGGGGAAATACAGGTAGGGCTAGAGATTTCAGAAGAGATTGGAGTAGTTGTGGTGTGAGAAATGAGATTGGAACACTTTCGAGGGTTTTCTATGTCGTGATCTAGATCTACCATGGCATAGTTGAGCCAAGGATCTGGATCAGGCTCTTTGGATTGTTTGGGTGACTCTTCTTTTGATTGAGCTTGAAGTTGTGAGACTTGTTCTTTCGTTTCAAGAACTTGTTGTTCGAGAAAAAGGATGTAAGAAACACAACCCAAAGTGGGATCCTGAAGCCTAGCTGTGGCTTCAAACACAAGGGATTTGATAGTTTGTAGATGATCTTCCTCAGGTACCCTTTCAATAAGGCGTAGAAAATTCCTATATCCGAAAAGGCCGTGAATTGCCTCATAATCCTTCACACTCCCAGCATATTGAAAGTAGGGAGCCAAAGAACAGTCACTTCTGCACCGTCTTCTGTTATACTCGCATGCACCACAACGACTTGTGTTAAAAACCTTCTTAGAAACCATTTTTGGCTTGTTTTAGCTTCCTCTTATTAAGATCTGGGTTGGGTGAGGGTTTTTTTTTTTTTTTTTTTTTTTTTTTTGGGATATGAGTTTCTGCCAAGAGGCAGAAGGAAGAAGAAGAGAAGAAGAAAGAGAGGGGAAGAGGAGAGGAGAGTGAGACAGAGAGATGTTCGTCAAAGAGAGAGAGAGAGAGAGAAGGGTGAGAGGGATAGAGAGAAGGGGTCATGGAGGGTTTTTAAAAAGGGGAGGAAGAGAGAGGGGGTCATTGAGAGTGACAGAAAGGGAGGGGCAGGTGAGAAAAAGAAAGAGAGAGAAAGAGTGGAGAGAGAGAGAGATGGGGGTGTCCACGAGAGTGACAGAGAGAGAGAGTGTGCGTCGGTGAGAAAGTCAAAAAAGAGGGAGCAGATGGAAAAGAAAGAAGAGAAAGAGAGAGAGCACGTGAAGAGAGAGAGAAAGGCGCCGGTGAGAGTGACAGAAAGAGAGAGATGGGGTCAGTGATGTGGCAGTACACGTGGCATGACACGTGTCAGTTGACGTGGCTTGTATGCCACGTGTCAGTTGTTGATTGGTTAGTCAACTGCTGAGTCAGCGCTGACTGTTACCTGCGCGTGGGGAGAGTGATACACGTGTAGAGAGTGAGAGCATGTGGAGAGGCTGATGTCTAATGCAAACCTAAATCAGGTCTGGTCCCCTACTCTTCCTATTACTCCGTGTATGTGTGTTTCAACTATTATCATATTTTTTACTGATATTTCATGGTTGTGCTCTCTAATCATTTTTTTTTTTCCTACTTATTTAAATTTATATATTTAAGACACTAGTTTGTACCACACCTAGTAGTTGTTGTTATCAAACACTCTATATCTCTTAATAGATTTACAATGAGTTATGAAACGTCACCTCAGGAGTTATTAATAAAATAGAGTTCCTTTTCGTTGTAGCATCGTTGCGTGCTAATACTATTTCTATTGTAAATAAAGTTAACATTTCATATCATATTCTTAGTAATGTAAGACTTCTAAGTACAATTTAATTCTAGACTCACGAATATTCAAAGACTAAAATTCTATATAGGTTCTAGCTAGCTTTCTTATCTCTTCCTTTTGTTCTTTATACACAAAATGAGTCTTACTTCTAGACATCCGTGCAAGATGATATCTGGTCCTAAGCTGCAACCCAAGCTTTCTAACGAATTCTTATGTGAGACATATCTTAACTTTAGACTTCCTAATCATAATTTATCTATGCTCTTCTAGTGTTCCGGGAACTATTGCTCTGATACCAACTGTCACGACCCCAAAATTCGACTTCAAAATTCTGGGCTCGAGACCGGCCTCTAGGCCTCTTCATAATTAAATAGAGCTCTAGCGGAAGCAATCATAGCTTAATTCTGTTTATATATCGAAGTCTACATGAATCTTGAAAATATTATTACATTGAAGGCATAACTCTTCTAAATGTTCTACATATCTAACAATCATCTACTCCTCATTTGCATCAAGAAGATAATCTTTATCTTCTATCAAAATGTTCTGTTCTTCTAAGGGTTCTGTAATAGCCTATCATCGTCACTTCGTCACCTGAAAAGGGTTTTAAAAATATTTGGAGAGTGTGAGCTGAAGGCTCAGTGAATGAACATAACCTTTGAATAATCATTTAAAAGAAAAATATAATGACATGTTCTATTTGCATGGAAAATTCCATCTTTACATAAATGTCAAATTACCAACCACCCACTCACACACACGTTCCTTTCATTACATGGCACAGTGATCAAAGGCAACCCTGCTAGTCGGGTTCATGGGTCCAAAAGGACCAGCCACTTGGGCTTCATTACATGGGCCCAATAGGACCAGCCACTTAGGGCTATCATACATAGTTTGTTGCGGTGGTAATCGACATTGAGAATAATGAACAGTTTGCATGATAACATTTCGGAAGATACATGACATTGGCATAAATTGGCACATTCGAAAATAATAAGTTTTGAATATTAAAACCCTTACAGGAACCAAGAAAATGTTCCGAAAATAATTATAGTATTTTGATACTTTACATATTATAGTAAAATTTACTCATTATATATTGAGTTAATATAGAGTTGAATTAAATACAGGATACGAACACTCACCTTGGTGACTTAGGAATTGACGATGAAACAGTTCCTACATCAATACAGGTAAAAGAAACTAGACATTTAATATCTAATTGTAATCATAGTGTAAAGCTGTAATTAAGGCTTCTCTAGGGTATTCTTGTAAATATGCTAAAACTATGTCAAGACTTCACTATCATGTTCTTAACTCTATACTAAGTTCAACATTACTAACTGGACTCAATTTGGAGTCCGTTGTAGTTCCTACTTCAAAATAGAGTTTCCTACACAAACATAGATTCTACAAATAAGCTGTATTTTAAATAATGTCGGATTGTCTCCAAACTTTTAAATATAATACTAGACGTTATTTTAAGACTATAGGAATTGACGGCATATTTTTCTGAGTTATAGATTATTTATTCCCTAATAATTATAATTTTTAAACTAGCACTTCTTTTATTTATTTGAACCCAAATAAATAATAGGTGGAATACAAATAATAATAATAATAATTTCAGAATATAAGAAGTATCATAAATAATATCTCATAATTTAAAAGTTTAATAATAACCTTTAAACTTATTTTGAAATCATTTAAACAACTTCATGACTATTCATTTAAATAGTAATTACAATACTTATAAATACTAATTAGCTAAACTAGATTATTAAATCTTTAAACATAATTAGTAATATATTTAAATAGTATTACTTAATAGCTTATAGTATAAAATATATTAAACATAGGATTAAACCTAATTAGACTTAACTGAAACAAAATTAACAAATTAATAATTAACTATATGTACCGTACAAATTTACTAATGTATTACACCTAACAAAATCCCATTTAGAACTTCTTCTTCCTCACGATTGTTCTTACTGTGACAGTATATATATATATATACATACATATAACACATATTTATCCATAAACACATTTATACCCCTAACTTTCTCACTTCTCAATGAAAATGGGCAAGTCCTATATGAAAATTAATCGTCTCGACGAGCCGGATCTAACTACACGAGTTTGAGGTCTTGAATCTAAGTGTTATGTACGAATTTTGGGATAAACCCGAAAGTGGGTCTAAGGAACAAGTCTCAAATTCATGACTATAGACAATGGCTCTCCCAAAGCTGATCATGGGGGAGTCTATTGGGACCTTAATGGTCAGTTTGGTATAAGTTTCATGAAGTTTGGTGGAAATTGATTTTCAAGTTTCCATGGAAGCTCTAAGGGGAGGTCAACCATGGTGGGGCTTAAGGCTGTGTTTGGTTGGGCTCTGTGTGTGTGTGTGGAGTTTATAGAAACACAGAGGAGGTGGAGAGACCATACCTTTTCTCTAATCAGTCCGGCTCTTTCTCCCTCTTCTCTGTTTACTTCTTCTCCTCAATGACTTACTCTCACTCTCTCCCAATCTGTCTATATAGATATTAAATATATATATATATTTATATATAATACCCACTATACATATATATATATATTAATACACCACTAACATATATTTATATATATATAATATCCACTAACATATATATATATATATATAATATCCACTAACATATATATATATTTATAATACCCACTACACACCCACGGCATACACACTCACACACTGCACAATTTGGAGATTACCCTATGTGGTTGAGCTCATGCTCCCTCACACACACTGGTAAACATTATACTGTCAATTCTCCAAAATTGGTATTTTTCTTTGACGAAAATAAACGTTTTTTTTTTTTTTTATTTTTTAAAAGACAGTTCTAATTTTCGGGTCATTACAATCTGTTAATGAACTAGGAAACAAACGAAGTCTAAGATATTCATTATTTCCTGCATCAGCACACTGACTGATGAATTTTGCTATATGTTCAACTGTGGATTGACTCCCATCCCCTGCAAACATAGCAAAAGTAGGGAATTTAAATCCCCTGGGGAATTCAATCCTATCAACCCAATCAGGATAAGGCTTCCTATAAACTGGAGTTTGTACCCCCCGAGCCATAGGTCCACAAACCTCATGGATTAAATTAATCATATCATTCCTATCAACCATATTAAATGGTTGTTGATGACCTGGTTGGCCAAAAAGATAGTTTATTGGTGGTACTGGTGGTGGTTGAGGATTATTATCCATCCTTCTAGGATTTTCATACCTTCGACCCATTCCTATCCCAGTAAGGTCTGGTTCGAACATAGGATTATTATTTATTCTCCTATTTTGACCTATCATGTTTTCTCTAGGCCTTGGTTCTTCGATATTTATTGTTCTATGACCATGATCTTGACCATTCACATGATTTCCTTGGGTCCCTTCGAATACTGGGAATGTATTATTAGTGACAGACATATAGAAACTTTCTTGTGAATTAGGCCTAAAAGGAGGCCCATTTATATGATTAATAGAATTTGGCTGAAACAAGCCATGTCTATGACCTCTTTCATTCTGTCGAATCATAGAAGGATTTCCACTTGACACCATTGTTGGTGCAAATTGTGGTAAACTGTTGTTAAGGGAAGTAATCAGAACATTAACATTCTGAAGCATATTTCCCAAGTGATCAAATATTGGTGTCAATTGACTCACCAGATCATGTTGATTTTCTAAATCAACATTCCCATTATTTTGAGTCGAATTTAAATTTTCAACTCCTACTTCTGGGTTTTCATTGGTTGTATGATTTCCAGTATTGCTATTCTGGGGATCTTGGTGTGAAGAACCACCAATTTCAGCAATATTAACACCAACGTTGGCATTATCAATAGACCTATTACTTCGAAGGTTTCTGTTTGCCATCCTTTGACACTAGTGTCCCACCGGGCGTGCCAAAAATGTTTGGTTAGAAAATTTATAAGTGTGTGTGCGGGCATGCCAGGCAAGCAAATTGCCAATGTGTATGTGTGATTATCCAAACTGCGCCTCACCAGGGAGATTGTGGTGACGTTCGATGCCTTGAACAAGGACTTTAATTGTGTAAAGATGTAACTAACTGAAGAACTTTGAACTGACTAAATTAATATCTACTCCTAAATAAAACAGTAAAATGACTAAAAGTAATTGAACTACTTTTATTAAATTAAAGAAACTACAATCTAACCTTGAAGATGACTTCGAAGGTGTTCTACTCCTAATTCTAAGTATCTAAATAACAATACAGTAGATGTATTGAGAGATATATGTTGATGTTTGATCGAAGGATCCCTTTCGAATACACAATCCTTCTATTTATAGATGTCGAAGCCTCAGCAACTTAATTTGAATGTTCCCTCCTATTTTCAAACTGATGACTGCTTTTATCTGTGACATTCTCTCATATTGACAACTGTCCTTCAATTAATCCATGATGTTCAACACGTGTCTTCCATCAAATAAATATTTGAACGAAATGAATCAGCTTCAACTGCCTATAACGGTTCCAATGTCCATCAGTATCCACCAATTAACTTGCCACATCATCTCTTATGTGTCAACCCTGCATTGGCTGAATATTTTATCACAAACAACAAGCAACTAGAATCCCTTACTGGGATTTGAACCCTCTGCCTCCCCACTGGGAAGGGAGAGGCTATGTCAATTGAGGTACAGCCCACTCGGCACTAACATAAATTCTATACATGAGTAATTAATGTATCCATTCACTCGATCATATTATCATAATCTTTGTGAAATTCATCCATCAAGAATAGTAATCAAATACCATGATAATCTTTTGATTTGAAGGAGTTTTTTAATTAATCGTAGCCACAATAATAGCTTTTGATTTGCCCAATATGATAACTAATTAATGGTTTATATATATATATAACAAGAGGATTTCATTCCATGAAAATAAAAGGCAGATTCCAAAAGAAATCGGTACAAGCAGACCAAAAAAAGAAAATACATGAAAAATAAGCATGAAAATCTGCCGAGTTCGTACTGCAAATCTCTCAAATGCTTGATTTCTTGGACTGTGGTGTAGCTCGATCTAAGCCGACTGAGGATAAAGCTATCAACAAAATCCATAACATACACCACCCCAAAAACATCGCGAATGCGAAAAGATCCAGCCAAACACTAAATTTGACGAAAAAACACTGGATCTGATGAAAACGAAGTCGGATCGAACACTGAACAATTAGGAGATGAAGAAAGCTTAACAAAACCGCCACAAGGAGGGACAATACTCTAAAAAAGAGAGAGAGAGAGAGAGAGAGAAAAACAACAAATAGAATTTCTGAAGTTTGCCTAAAATGAATTTCAAAATAAAAGTTTACCAAAAATAAATTTTTGCCTAAAAAAGTTCACCCAAAAAAAGTTTGCTTACGGGCTATTTGGCTTAAATGCTTTTAGATTAAGGGATTTTGACTTTTAACTTTTAACTTAAGGGTTTTTTCACTTACGGCCTGTTTGGTTCACGGATTATTTTAGGTGGATTCTGATTACTAGGAATCATAATACTAGTAATCATTTTACCAAGAATCTGAATCCCTGCAGAATGTTTGGTTTACCAGTAGAATTATAGCTGGATTTAGAATCCAGTGTTTGGTTGGGTCAAGGAAAATGAAATGGAAATATTGTAAAATACTTAAGCTACCCTTGAAGGCTAAAAGAATGTATGAGTTAAAATCAAATTGTCAATCCTTTAAAAATGGAGGGTGATTAAAAAAAATAATGGTATAAATCTAAAAATCAATGACACATAAAAAATGAGATAAATAGAGTAATTAAGACAATAACATGAGTCTAAACTATTACATGTAGTTAAAATATATTTGTATAATAACAAAAAATATATTATATCTTTAAGCATAAAATATGTATAGGTCTAACTTACAAATCACAATATGCGAAATATGTAGTTATTGTAATATCATATAGACTTTTCAATCATTAACATTTGGCAACCAAAATTTGAATTCAATCATTAAACTAACATCAAATATAATGTTTCAAGCATAAGAAATCATCATAAACAATCTCATCTACCAATCTCTCCATTTTAGAAAATAATTACAATTATAATCATAAATTTCTTATGATCACATTATTTGTTTGTTTAATAGTCTAATAAAGGCTAGTTTAGGTATTATGAAAATGGTAAATCAAAACCCCAGTAATCCTTAGGAATACCACCTCCAAGCTAGGATTTAGAATGCATCCTATTTTTCACCTTTGGGTGAATTCTAAATCCAGTGGGACCCACAATTCATTAAATATTCCATGAACCAAACAAGGATATATTTTAAGATTACTAGTAATCTTCGAGTGGAATCAAAATCCACCCTAAGAATCCATGAACCAAACGGGCCGTTAGGGATTGTATTACGAAATCCTTTAAGTATCGAAAGGACGTGAAATTAATTTTAAAATGTTTGATAGTGCCTTTAGCAATAGATTATACATGCAATATTTGGCCTATTGTAGTTAGCAAGCACCAATTTCCTACAATGTTCATAATGAGCACTGTACCAAACTTAAGTGTATAATATACAAATATGCATACAAGATTTGGCCTATTGTAGCTTCCTCTTTTCTTTTTTCTTTTTTTTGAAGCCTATTATAGTTAGTAGGCACCAATTTCGTAAAATGTTTACAATGATTAATTACCAAACTTAAAAATACAAGGGAAAAAAATACTAGTCCTACCCATTAAGTTGAATTTTACTATGAATTAATACTTAAACATGGTTACATGCCCCTTTAAATAATCATATAAATTTATTTATAAGTCCATAATACTATTTTATTCTAGAGTTAAGGACAATTAAGATAATTGATTAGGAAAGGTTCTCCTTACGAAAATGTTACGTAAAATTTCACTAGACCGTATAAGAATATTGAGTGAAATTTCACCCGACCGTGCATGAATATTAAGCAAAAATTTCATTTTCATGGGCATTTTAATAACTAAACTAAGAATCAAATTGGACTCTTAAGCTTTTAGCAATTAATTATGAGAATTTTTTGCTTAAATTTCTATCCAAAAATAATAATAATAATAATTAATAAATAAATAAATCAAAATAAAGTGTTAACTAATACTAAATCCTATTTGGATTCAAAAATGACTGCACAACTGTACAAAATAATCGCTTATATATAGTATATATATACATATATATAACGGTAAATTCGTCATCTAATGTTGGATTATTTTAATAAAACACAATATTATTTTATTATTGTATGGTGTTAGTGCTTTCTAAATGACAAGTATGTGAGTGTTAAAACTTCTCATAATGTTCCAACGTTTTAAACTTTGCATTGAGATGCCAAACAGCTTAAAAACCATTATGACATATTTATAATGTTAACGTTAGTGCATGTATGGCCGTTCTACAGTTACAAAGCTATTAGTATTTCAAGAGCTTAATGCTCATTGGCTCAAACAGAGTTTAATGCTCAGATTTTTTAGACAGTCCAAAATGTCATCTAGTGCTTTAAGCCAAACAAGAGTGTATGTATATATATATATACATATAGCTTCGTGTAATATAGATTGGTTCATAGTTTTGTATCCTGAAAAGATGATTCTTTCTGGTCCAGAAAAGTTTACACACAAATAAACTATATTTTATTTATATTATTTTAAGTATTGTTGGGTAAAGAAGGCACTAGAGAGGCAAGTTTCTTGTCATATCATGTTGTGCAGACTTGATGGGCGAACGGCAAGGGTGGCCGGGCTGTTGTATCCCGGAGACGGCGTGCTATTTCCTACTGCACCGGGTATTACCCGTAGAGGGCGCGTATCGTCTCAAGAGAGCTTTGCGCCTCATCTCGGTCACCTTATTATTGGTTCTTTTCGTGGAATTGACGGTGATATATTTTTCTATTGGTGGATTCTCTAAAGGCTATTTTTATTGGTGGGTTCTCTGAACGCTATTTCTACATTATTCTCCAACATCTAAAACATCCCAAAAAGGGGATTATGGACTGATAACAAAATACTTCATTACCATTAAGATATATTAATATAAACTTATATAGAATGGGCCATAAGCAAAAAAATTGCTAAGGAGGAGTTTTTGTGTAGATATTTAATTCTAAAGATTAAAAATAATGGATGCCTACTGGCTACTGTGATCAAAACATCTAGATTTTAAAAAGCCGACTGCTCTATGAAAAAAAAATGTCAAAATATAAAAACTAGCTAGGAGTAGCTGGTGCGTAAAGTAACAGTCCCGTTAATTATGGACTGTAATGTAAATCCTTTCAAAAGGCCATCCAGAAGACAAGTAATGTAATGGGGGGTTGTTGATGGAAAATTATTCCGTGTGATGAATTTTGGCTTGACGAATTATTGTGAACCGTTAAATTAACGTAAAAACCACAAAATTAATAATTCATAATGATCCATCACATAAAAACTCATCACATGGAATAATTTTACGTTATTGACAATCTATTGAAAGTCTTCCATGGCCGCAGGCTTTGCCATATTTTATTTATTCATTTATTATTGAGTCAATACAAAAAAGTGATACATACATAGAATATTTTGCCCGGAAATTTAGTCCAAGCTAGTGTTGTGGTTTGAACCCTATTCCTTAAACCCAAAAAAAGTCAACCCTTGTTGTTTAGATTATTGAGTCAATACAAAAAATACATAGAATATTTTGCTGGGAAATTTAGTCCAAGTGTTGTGGTTTGAACCCTATTCCATAAACCCAAAAAAAGTCAATCCTTTTTGTTTAGATCTTGCTTAGTTTGGCCACGTGGATTTTTAAATGTATATTATAAAATTTATTATTAGTTATTTAATAATTTTATATAAGTGATATATTATTTTTAAAAAATATATCATAAAATCAAAAAATAACATTAAACTTTTAAAAGTTCCATAATATCTTCCCTAAAAAATTCTTAAGTTTAATTTTTACAAAGCTCATAAATTAGTTATCAAATAAATTAACATAAAATTGTGTTTTAAAAAAGGAGAAGTATTAAAATAGAGCCAAACTAAGCCTTAAATATGAGACGGATCATTCCGTTCTCATATGCTTTTACAGCATCCAATACCTGTGTACCACATCAGGTTGCACTATAAACACATCTTAGAATTGGTCAACTACAATATTTCTCGGACACATTGAACTATAAAATCTTTAGTTGGGTTGAATAAAAAAATTAAGGGCAATGTTATGGACACACCCAAGTACACACTTCATTTATATCACTTTGGTGGCTCCAACACTGACAATGGACTCTATAGTATCTTTCTCTCTTTCTATTGGTCCAACTTAGGGTGTGTCTAAAGTTATGTGAGTTTTTGGTGTATCCCAAATATTATCCAAAAAGTAATTTATTTAAGTAGGACCCTATCACCTCGTTAACATTTACAAAGCAAAATTTTACAGACTTTGTTTCTAGTTGGACGCAAGAAATACAAGTTAATTTTTAGAAATTTAGCAAAAAGTCGTTTAGACTTATTAAGTTTAAGGACAATTTATTTTTTTTAATTTTAGTCAAAACTCCAAGACTAATGAAACTTAGGGTGTGTTTGATAACCCAATTAAGTGGTGAAAATGAAAACTTTCAGCACTTATTTATTTTCAGTGCGTTTGATAACGTATCACTTAATTGAAAATGCAGCAAAAAAATCACTGAAAACTTTAAGTGAAAAAATTATACTGAAAATATTCATTGAATGTAGTCTATTTCAGTAGTTAAAAATATGTTTTCAATACTATAAATTCAATCGCTTAAAATTTTCAGTACTTAAAATTCAGCACTTAATTTTTAGTACTTAATTTTCAGTTTTATCAAACGCACCCTTAATCGGATTAAATCCATATATTTTTAAAGAAATATGAAATTTTACACAACTAGTTCAACAGGAGAGAGAGAGAGAGAGAGAGAGAGAGAGAGAGAGAGAGAGACGATGAAGTGGGCTTAGTGGGGTAGGCTTTTTTGGGTTTGGTGATTGATATATGTTATATTATACATAATATAATATATGTATTCTGCAGACTACAGGTTTTATAAGGGACTTCGGGTCGGGTCGGGTTTAACATTGCAATAACCAACATCCGACCCATAAGACATTAGGTGTGGGTTGCTCAACCCGTGATTTTACCCACCACCCGCCAAATCGAGCTCACAGCCGTTAGGTCGGTCGGTCAGGTTGGGTTGGGTTTCGAGTGAAGTCAGACAGCCCTACACATAACAGATGTGGTATCACAATTAAATGAGAAGTTATCATGTATTCGGGAGAAATTATTCAGCTCAACTATCACTTCACGTTAGTATGCTGATGATCCATTTAGAAATAGGGAGCAAGTGCATAGTTTAGATCAAAAGGTCACCCTATATCTATATCTGCATGCTAACGTGGTGTGACGATTACACTAAATAGTTTCTTTTGATGCTAATTGGTCAATCAGGAGAAGGTAATTGGTTGATGACACAACGTAGGCTCGGTGATGTGGTGTCATTGTTATATTAAGTATTTTCTCCTATATGTAGGGGCGTGAGTCACTACGTAAATAATCTACTTCCATTGATTGCAGAGTACTTTATCAGCATGTCACATGATGCCCTTAAGGCCACATTTGTTGTGGAGGATTCAAAGAGGATTGCACTATCAATCCATTTTAATCGAAATAATATGGCATTTGGGAAGGCAATCCGGTGCATACCATGCATTAATCCATTTTAACGATAAATTATTTAGTGAGCCCATCACACCACGTCATTATGCTGACATGGTCTGACCACTCAATCATATAAATATATGTGTCATTCTATATTTTCATGGAATCGTGACATGTAGTTAACAAAATTTCAAACCAGTAAACTGCCAACTGCTTGTCAATTGTCATAATCCCTTGAAAATAAGGCACATGTATAAGATTATAGGATCACATCATATCAGCATACTGACTTTATGGGACAGTCACCTTGAATTATTTCTCCATTTTAACTACATAATTTTGATTATGGGCCACTAGTAATTATCTCGCGGGGATAGAATTTATTAATCACGAGTTTAGACTTTAGACCAATTAAAATGGACTAGATTTTCTAGTCCTACCAAGTAATCCAAACTAAGGTACCCTAAAGTTTATAGTATACTTTTGAACGAAAGTCATAGAATATATCTAATTTCTGTGGATAGATAAAGACAAAATTAGAGAATCAATTTTCCCTTTTCGATAAATTAGTTTTTAATTCAATCCATCTAAAGATTCTCTAGTGCAACATTGAGAGAATTGTAGCAATTAGCAAGCAATTATCTGGTGTGGTGTACAAGTATTAGGTGCCATAAAACAGTGTGAGAATGGCTGAGCCGTCTCAAATTTGATCTCTTTTTTAAACTGCCTTGACCAATGAAATGCTAGAGTGAGTATTGGTGTAACATATTTTGGGTAAGCAAATTATTTTCTTTAAATAAATAGTCATGTGCAAATTGTGACTGTAAGGACAACACTAAAATGCAAACTGCATGTGAGAGGACAACATTGAATTGATGTACGTCGTCCTTCATTTTATAATTTCAACTGAAATTAATGCAAACTTAGATGCTATGAACTATGAGTGCCTTTCTAAAGCATGAATGTACGGTCTCTCTCTCAGTCTCTTTATGTGTGATGGTGGTAACAGATCACAAAATAGATCTTTTCACATTTAACATAATTAATTTATTCAGAAGCAAAGATATATTAACTTTCATTTATTTCTTGCAACACATTTAACTTTTTAAAAAAAAAGTAGAATAAAAGTCTATGTCTATGTGTTGCTCGTAACAAGTCACAAAAAACATATATATAAAGCTCTCATTAGTTATTTGTTGAAACACATTAAACTGTAAAAGCAATAAAAATACAAATCTAGCAGACATCATCAGCACTGCATCTTCCCAAGCCATCCCTCAATCCACATATACATATATATATATATATATATGTATTAGAAATGCGGACGACGAAGCAGTGGCATCACAACAAACTTCATCATTCCTGTCCCGCAGTGCAAACCATTTTTCTCACCGCAAGAAAAGTAGTGGGGCTGCCGCTTCTTCAGCACGAACTCAAACCCGTTTCCACCACCTCGGGTCGGATCTGCAACCCGAGTTGCTCGCCTCAGATCACACTTCAAGAAGCTCTGAAGGTTTCGTAGCAAGTAAACGCTGTGGGGATGATTTGTGCCATTTGGCGGGTCATACTTGAACACTGCAATGCAACCACCATGCATATTAACAAAATTTTGTAAAATTTTTTTTTTTTTTTTTCCCTTAAGCCTCATTTCATTATAGAAAATTCATAGCATGTAGATCTAAATTTGAATTTAGGATCTAGTTAAAATTGCATAAAACATCATTAGCTAGTTAAAACTGCATAAAACATCATTAACTTTTGAGTTATGATATTAATGTTTATAGCATATGAATGAAAATATATACGTACCTAGAGTATCGTTGAGGTAAAAAGGGCCATTTTTGAGAGCCCAATCTGTATAGTTAAAGCCGAAGTGCCAGTTCTCTGACCCACCCACTATTATCCTCTGAGAAGCTCTAGAGCTAGCATTCTGGCATTTGAACCACTCAGTGTGGTTAAACCCATTGTTCCAATTATACTGTGTCTCTCCACTTGGAATGTTCCTATTAGCCGTACCAACTGCCAAAATAGAAGCACTTACAAGTAAGATGATAAGCACGTTTGCATATTTGAAGCCCATCTCCACTAATAAATTCTCAACTTCTCAAATGAAATGTGAGATATTGATATATGGTTAGTTGTGGGAATGGTAGGATGGGTTTATGGGTTTATATAGGAGTTTAGAGAGAGAGAGATGGTCAAACCTGTTGGGATATTTTTACTAAAGTTGGTTTGGTAAAAGAAGGATGATACAAAACCGGCCATTTTTTTTATCAGCAATGATACATGCACAACAAAAATCCACAACCAATTGCACAACCTGCTTAAAATTGTTGGACTTCGTGCTGAAAAAACTGTACACACAAAAAGACAAAAAAATAGATGTACAACTTTTTCAACACGAAGTCCAATAATTTTAAGCAGGTTGTACAATTAGTTGTCAATTTTTGTTGTGCATCTATCATTTTCCTTTTTTTATTGTCACACTTGACTTTTTTTGTTTTTTTTCAAGCTTTACTACCAAGTTAGGTCTTCTAGCTGCATTTTATTTTTACATTTTGGTCGTTCTTTAATCCAAATGATTCCATAAGTCGCCATAACAATAGTTAAAATGGAATATTAAATTAATGGTTGCTCATCATGTGAACAGTACTGACAAATAAAATATTGGAAATATGGCTTTAAGGTATGGCAGCATACACATGATACTTTTTTTTCAATACAGAGGCAAATTAGCACCACCTAAGTGGCTCCACCGAAATAACAACTTGACAGACCTTGCCACTTTGGCCCAAGTTATTCCAAGGGTGGAGCACGGAATTTTTTTTTTTTTTGTTTTATTTATACATATTTAATAATGAGATATGGTGTCAAATTGGGTCTATTTAATTAAGAATAATATTATCTTTTTGGGTAACATTTATACATTTTGAAGTGTATTTACCAATAATGTATAGTGTCAAACTGAGTTTGGAACACTTAATTGAGGTGGGATAGACTAAAATGGGCCAAAATATCACATGTAGTAAAAAATTCTCAAATTTTGAGGTGGGCTAGACTACATTTGGTCTCAAAAATCACATGTACTGATTAATTTTTTTTTCCAAATTTGGGATGCTAAATTCCAATTAAGCTAAATATCACATGTACTAATAAAATTTTCCAAATTTTGGGGGAGTTGTTCGTAGTAGCTTACTCTAGTTCTACACTAGTCATAGAGTTTTGACCAAAAAAAATATCTGGTTGTCCTTTAAACTTAATTAATCTAAAATTAGTATTTTTTCTCTAAACTTTTATTTAAACAATCATTTAAACTTTATATATTACTAATAATACAAATAATAATAATAATAATAATAATAATAATAATAATAACAAAAAAAAAACTAAAATAACAGATGCCTATTGTGAAAAAAACTTCTAGATTTACAAGTCTGAATGCTCTTATTTTGAAGAAAATATGTCTTATTTAAAAATGAAAGTGCCTAAAGTAACAGTCTCCGCCACGCCAGGCGCCATTTATGGACTGTAATGTAAAATCCTCTCAAAAGGCCATCCAGAGTTATTGCAGTGGGTTGTTGACAGTTGATTGAAAGAAATTAAGAAAGTCTTCTATGGCCGGTTTGCCAATTTTTTTTAGGGTTTTGTTAACATGTGCTCTTAGTGCAGATGTTAAGGTTCTAAAAGTATAAATAAACAAAGGGGTATAGTGTGGGTTTTAGTGTCCTCTTATTTATTTCCATTTTTGGAACCTTAACATATGCCCTAATGATACTTATTAACAAAGCTTTTTTTTATGGCCTTTGTTAACATGTGCCCTTAGGGCATATGTTAAGGTTCTAAAAGTGAAAATAAACAAGGGATACAAACATTGAACCCCACACCGGACACTGAAATCCACACTGTATCTCTTATTTATTTCTACTTTTAGAACCTTCACATGAATTCTTAGAACACATGCTGACAAAACCCTTTTTTTATTACTATATAATAATTCTGTCAATACAAAAAAAAAAAAGTCATACACAGAGTAATGGTTTGGTAATTAAGTCCAAGTGTTGCTGTTTGAACTGAAAACACAGATAGGACGGAAAGTTTGGTAAGAAACAATTATGAATGCAAACTGAGTGATGCATGTGGTGATCATGACTATATTATTGCATCATAATCTATTACTGATTGTGATTGGGAAAGTCCAACTTCCTTAGGACCGGTATGATAACATTTTTAGTTTTTATTTAATTATTTGGTAAACAAATACTCCTACTAATAATGTGTTTGAAAATCATTGTCAATTTCTTCAATCCTCTTTTTTTAATGAAAAATAAAAATAAAATTAAAATTGAGTTTGATGATTATTTCTGTTTTTCTTTTTCTGAAAACAAGAACAAAATTTTGGCCAGTAAACAAATCTCAATTTTTCAGTTTTTATTGTTTTAAAAAACACAACTAGTTTTCAATTTCAAAATTTAGAAAACCAAAAATCCTGCACGTCAGTGTTCTATGTTTGATGGAAGAGGGGAAGGAAGACATGGCTGGAAGGAAAAGAGTAAAATCACTTATTTAGTAATGGAAGGGAGTAGGGAGAGGAAGAGGGAAGAGATGCCTAATCCCTTCTAGCTCACAAATTCCAACCCATCCAAAAGTGACGGTTTAGGAAAGAGAAATGGCTTCCCTCATCTTTTAACATTGAATAATATTTGGGTAATAAACATTTTTTACAAATACACTCTATCTCTCTCTCTCTTCTAGATGATGCAGTGGGATCCGAATAATTTTAATAGACTCCATAGTGCCACCCAAGAGAGATAGAGTATGTCTGTAAGTGTTTGTAAAAAGTATTTGTCACCCTAGTATTGTTGTTTGACATTTATGTCATTCAATGAAAATAATACAGTCAATTTAAGGGTATAATAGTAAAATACACTATTCCAGTCTTTCCGTCCCAACTCCTTTCTTCTTAAACCAAACAAGAGAAGGGATGACTCCATTCCTTTCCTTAATGATACCTCGTCTATCACTCCCTTTTCCCTACCATCCATTTTTTCTATCCCTCGTACCAAACATAGCACTAGTAATTAAAAATGTTCGGAATTTGTTTTCATTTTCCACATCAACAAGTTTAGGACATATGATAGCTGTATACACATTAACTCAATAGAGTCCTTGAAGATCAAACATGAAATAAAGTAACTTTAGGTGAACGTCTTCAGGAGATCATAAACTACGCATATGTGATTGATAATTTGATATGACAAGTCTTTATCAGTTTACAAACTAAGGAAAATCATCCAAAATAATAATAAAAATAAGTGTTGTACATAAAAAGTCTATTTGATAACTCAACATAAAACAGAAATTCTCACTAGAAAATTGGGTGTTTGATGATGAGGGCAAAATTTAACAGAATAGCAATCCATCAGTGTTAGCCACTGCTGTAAACTGCTAAAGCTACACTTCATGATTGAACAAAAAAGATGGGGACTTGTCTAATTTAATTGATAAAACAATGGTTCAGGTCTGAGATTTGTACAGTTTCACTGATAAGGATCAGTATATACTCTTCTCCCTCCAAGCATAAACCTGGCAAGTAATTTAGAAAAAAGTAAATCAACCATGATGTAAAATGTCAAATATGAATTGAACTCTTTGTTATCATTGTAAAAACAATTAGCATGTTCACTAAAAAAAAAAACTCCATACATAGAAGTATAGAACCATAAACTAGTGCAAGACCCATCAATAATCAATGGATTGTTGGGTTGTGGAAAAGTTCCAAGTTAGAACTTGAAATCCTTGTGACCACGAAAACTGATTAGCATAGGGGTGTGTTTCGAATGAGATCTTCAAAATGAATTCTTACCGATTGTAATTACATTATCTTCTCAATCTTTAATTTGTTTTAAAGATGCATTCTAATTCAAGCAAGTCTGAATTTTGTTTTTAAGTTGCAGATAGTCGTTTGCGCATATATGAGGATATGGGGTTGGCGGTTAACCAACCCTCAAGCTCCACTTCTATAGCAAATAATTCTTACTCTACCATGCTTCTATTTCCATCTCTACACCTCTTTCATATTTTCTCTCTATATACAATCTAACTTATATCAATACTAATACAAGTACTTCGAAAAATAAGTTACTTCCATTCCAAACGCAGCAATAGGTGATTAGTCAGCATCAATCATCAAAGTGGACGAATATTAAAACTAAATGTGGTGAGCTCTCGATTGATGATCCAGAACAAAAATGTTGGTAGCTACAACTAGAAAGTCTAGAATAGATTGACTTGAGAGTTAAAGTTTCTTCAAACTGTTTGCGCTACAACTCACATCTAGATTCATCTTCCCAAACCCCCTTCAATCTATAAAGAAAAATTAACACCAAATTGGCCTTGGAGCCTGTAGCTTGAAGAGGGTATGGCCATAAACATTTAAAAAAAACATATGATTCATTACCTTGTATCTATCCAGCTAATTAGTTCCTGAAACCAAGAAATCGCAGAAGCAATTCCTGCAACCTGTTTTCCACAACGAAATTAGAAAACACTTTAACAGCAAGAACAAAAGGACATAATTTTTTGTAGGTACTACACGTAGCAAAAGACTACCCAACACTGCTATTGAAACATCCGAGCGAATGCTTTTTTCTCCTTATCTCGTCTATCAGAAACCTGTACATGATTTTAAAGCGAACTTCAGAAAGAGCAGTTATTGGCAGAAGAGTTCTACAAAAATGCCATGTACTGACCTTCTTCTTTGCAGCAGCAAGCTCCTTTTTTATTCCAGCTGAAAGATATCAGAAGCCAATTCCATAATAACTACTTTAGAACAATTGCAGTTTTGCATTTTGCTTTAACAGGATTTCTAAAACCTTAATTCATAAGAATATCCAGCATATTCCTGACCTATGGAGACTTGAGTACTCCAAGCCCGTTTGGTTAGCTTTTAAAATAATCTCTACTCCGAATAAGAGAATTTTTAGAAAGCTACAAATCGAATCTTCTTAAAATAGTTGAGCTGTGCCAAACGGGCTCTCCCTGTGTCCCGTTATGTGCTTGAAGAAAAGAGAACCCTATTAAAAAGTCGAAGCATTTTACTCTAAAGTTTCCAAGTACCAGTTTCTACCAAAAACAATTGTTTCCTTGAAACTTATGGGACAATTGTAACTTTAGAATTAGGAAAGGAAAAAAAAATTGTTAACTGTCAGTATAGTAATAATTTTTTCTTCAAACTTGTACATTTCCAAAGAAATGCTTGATTTGGAAACACGGAATTATTTAGCTAAACAGACAATAATGACTAATCATTCAAAGTTACATGGACATCCACATGCAAAACCTCATTTTGCTTGTTAATACATGCAAGATATATTGTGTAACTCACAGGAAATACAAAAAGGAAGGGTCACAATTACAAGAACCAATAATTTTGGGGGTTACAAATAAGCCACTATTTGCTAGTGTTGATTATATAAAGAGATAACAGCTCTTCATAAGAATAAAAGTAACAGAAACTAACGAAATGATTACACATTATATTTCTCAAAAATTCATGGTTAAAAGCTTTAACTAACCATTAGTAGGCTCCAATTCTAATGCCTTCGTGAAACTCTCAACTGCAGCATCTATATCATTAAGTGCCATGTGTGCCTGATGGTACAATAACAAATCAATAGTACCAGAAATTATTACGCTTGACAGTATGCACTGCAGAGCATCCGCAGGGGTGAAGACTATAAAGTAGTTACCAGACAGTGGATATGATTAGGACACATAAGGAGTTTCTGAAGAATAAATGATGTAATGAGTAAAATAAAATAAAATTTGTAGAACATGCATGAATATGCGATTTGAGAAGTGGGCAACTGTGAAAAATGAATGATTCTCATATAGAACCACCAAGGAAAATAATAGTGTTCCAAATGGGCCCACCAGAGTGGCATATACATAGCATATGGTTGGTGTTAAATAGTAAAAAGAGCATTGATCAAGGCAGCTATTTGAAGCTGTTTAGACTTTACAGAAACAAAAGACACAAATGATGACCTTAAACATCACAATAAATTTCTCCCATGCACATCGTTGTTCAGTCTACCAAATACATAAATAAACATGTAGATTCAATTGGAGAATCAAATGTAACATAAGATGCAGATAAGGAAAAAAGGTTGATACTTCATACTTGATAGAGAGAAACAAAAAATAACACAGATGCGCACGATATCTACACAAAAGATAGCTAGATCAAATAAAACCTTTATGTTGAAAAGCCCTATGCTGCAAACACTTAAAATTCTAACGATGGAAGATACCAACCTGACCTTGACGAAACAAAGCTTTCACATTGTCCTCTCCATCACGCATAGCAAAATCAGTGTCCAGTAATGCTCCCTTCAGATCTCCCAGTTTCAATTTACAAGCCTAGCAAAACATACATACCAAATTGGTTTGACAACAAAATACAAAAATCATTGGAAATTGAACCAAATTGGGCAACAGAAACATCATTTCTTATGGCTAAATAATGATGCGGGAAAAACCCCCTAGTTATTTGAAGGGCCCATTCGATTATCTAGTCGTGAAATATACATGTACATGACCACAGTATGAAGCCGCATCATAATGCAATAGCATATCTAAGATTTATGCAATATAACCAACGAAAGACCAATTATACTGCAAATACAGCCATTTATAACGTACGTAGAAACATTCAACTAGTAAAATTTGCATCACATAGAAACACACTCAGCAATATCCTAAAAAATTAGATGCACGCTAGCCTCAACTATCACATCAATATTAGGAGAAACTTTCAGTAATTAAATTAGATAACTCAACCGTCAAAGCACAAAATTTTATCAAAAAGGCACACAAATAAATGATTTGGATAGGGACCCAAAATAAAAGGACTAAAGACATATATTGTTGATGAGTAAAGGTTTGGGCACAAACACTCTACAAACAAATTACACTAACACTTGAGAGTCTGCCATGTGGCAGAGTTGATACCTTTTCGTCCCCTCTGTGACAGACAACTCTGTCACATGGCAGTTTCCCACTGGTGTTAGTGTAATTTGTTTGTGGAATGTTTGTGCCCAAATCTTTACTCATTGTTGATATCTAGAAGATCATATTGGCCAATTCACCACTTTGTGCAAAAATTGTAGAACCATGAAGTGCAAGAAGCTTTATTCTCCCACTCAAAAACATAATTCATTACAATAAAATAAATCAATAAATAAAAAACACCTTGCAAATTTTCTCTCACTTTTCACTTTTTCTTTTTACAACTTCAGCCAACTACTTGACGCCAGGAGAAAAATGGGTCTGAACCTATAGTTAGGGGTCCAGATTATAGACTGAGGCAGGCTGGAAGTGGTAAGTGAAGGCTGAGGTTAACCATAGGATCATACCCAAATCGGAATCAGGCCCAAATCTAAGACCACTACATGTGCCAAACAGAAAACCATGTTTGTGCTGGCTCAAACCAGATATCCCAGCTAAAATTTGGTAAATTTGTTTATACATGCAATCAAACATCGAGTTTAAAATTCAGGATTTGATACACAGGAGAATATATGATGTGTTCCTCAAATAAACATCTGTATCAGACAAGCTAGGCAAAAATTTGAGAAGGCTTTGGTAGACTGCGTGATAATTTTTTCAAGCAGAATTGGCTGGCCTGGGTAAACCCAGCCCATCCCAGATTGCAATTTTGGGGTCAACTAATATGGTTGTACATTATCTATGTACCATAAAAACTCCCTAGTCAAATTACCAGATCCATAACAAGTGGATCAAACAAGGGCTGCCATTATCGGGATGAAACAAGCTTAAGCGTTCTTTTCATTTATTTGGGTCTAAGATAGAAGATTGAAAATCACATAATCAAATCAAAGGAATAAAATAAATAACAGCTATTGCCTGAATCCTGATGTTGGAGTAAAAAGTTTTTATCACCTTTACGGGCATTGCTTAGCAGCCTTAGCGCCAAAAATTGTAAATCAGACACCCAAAATATTATTACCAATGTTGAAAGGAAAGGAGAATACAAATCTCTGTGTGCGTGCGCGCGTCTGTGTGTGTGTGAGTGAGAGGGAGAAAGAGAGGAGACAGGACTGCCAAGCTCTCTTCGTGATAAAGCTTATTCTAGTTTACTTTTTATAGTAATACTTGAACACGGGAGAAGGTGACATCAAATCTTTAGCAAACACTTGTACGGGAAGTAAATCATCAAAATTATCAAACCATGAGACCTACAACTGAAGAACATCTAGGTGAATGAGTTGTAGGGCAAAAAAATACAATTATATAAATGTTGTTAATGGGACTCAATTCTATCCAACTAGAAAAACTAATTACTTACAGAACTGTTAGTGAATATCTGTGTCTTTATCTTTCTCAAACACGCACTCTTCTCTACTGAAAAAAAGAAAAAGGCAATCATTACTTCAGCTGGTGCATAGGCAATATCAATGTTTACCGTCAATAATGTCAAAGTACCAACAAAAAAATCACAAGAAACTATCAAGAGAACAAATGGTTGACCTTCATCGATCCCTTCCTTCTCCCAACACTCATCCAGATACCGTAAAGCCTTCCTGTACTTCCTAAGAGCCATCTTATAGTCTTGTTTCTGTGAAGCAATCAAAAAAAGGTCCCCGTCAGAAGGGCTTTACTTATCTATTTTGAAGAGAAGATGGGAGAGACTGAAGAAGAGAAAATAACCACAGTACCAGCATGTTTATTCGTACTTTTTTTATTCACTTGGGGGCTGTTTGGGAAGACTTAAAATAGGATCTTGTTCAGTCCCAATCTCTCATTCTATCAAGTTTTTATGAGAACTTAGGTTGTGTTGCTCGGCAAAGAAGCAATTTCAAGAGAGATATTAGACTGGGCACGGACTCTAGTGCCAAAAAATGGACATTCATCAAAAACTTGGATTTGTAAAACCATGTTACTTAGGAACCATAGAACCAGCTCTTTACCTTCCCAAACAGCCCCTTAAGCTTCAAGAAGCAGAAAATTTCTCACTTGGAGAGTTCAGTAATGTTTCTCTGTCAAATATCTGAATAAATCCTATTGATAAAATATATATCATTACACCGATTACCTTGAAATGTTCATTTCCAAAACCCTTCACAGAATCTACAGCAACCATCCACCAAGACAGCTCGGTAGGGTTGTTTTCAAGGTCAGCCGGCCAATCGGGATACATATCACCATCATTGTAAAAATTAGCTACCCCATCATCTGCTCCCTCGGGAATTTCTCCACAATCAGCTACTACGACATCAACAGTGGGGTAATCATTCTCACCGGTAGTGACGTGCTCCATTGAACGAACCACTCCCATGCCTTTAACTACCTTCCCAAACACAACATGCTTTCCATCTAGATGAGAAGTGCGAGTGGTTGTGATGAAAAACTGGGACCCGTTTGTATTAGGGCCAGCATTGGCCATTGATAGCATTCCCTTTCTTTCATGTTTCACCTCAAAATTCTCATCTTCGAATTTCAACCCGTAGATGGATTCACCGCCAGTACCATTCCCAGCAGAAGTATCTCCACCTTGTACCATAAAACTTTTAATAACACGATGGAAACGGACTCCCTGAAACATTCACGTTACTATCTTTAGAGAAGGTCAAAGAAAGGGCATATCCAGTACTCTTAAAAGCACACATGAAATTAAGGAAATCTTGAAGCAATGGAAGGGTAAACTATTCCCCAAATACATACAGAGATCAGATGAAACTGCAAAACTTTTGCATAACAGTCAGAAATAGTTCAAAAATGCTATACTTCATCACATGCAAGAAACTTAGAGTAAACACAAGAGTACCTGTGAAGTTATAGATACTACATGAAATAAATATTCATGAACTCGGTGGTTATGACTCAGGCAGTTAGCCATCAAAGCAAAAGAGGAGGAGCAGGTGGAGTACAATTCTTGGCTTTGGCATGCCCTAATGGTGAAAGAACTAACCGTAAAATTTAGAGAAGATTTCCAAGGCAGAAATATTGGTAAGATGGCTAAAGTTTCCACTTCCATTAAATAGATCTCACAATAGTTGTAGACGCACCTCATTTTAAAAAGAGGTCAAATATACTATCCAGTTCCCTCCATACATAATGAAAAATAAACCCAATACCAATAAGATCAACAACATCCAAGAGAGCAGCTTCAGAACATTTAAAATACTGATTATCTCATGGCAAAAGGGTTTCTAATACAAATGCGAATCCCCAATTCCAACCCTGAGCAAAATGGCCAGTGTCCATTGATAGAAAGACTGATAGTGTATCTTGACTCGACTCGACAAATTGATACATGTCCAGAGCAACTTCAGCTGTCTTCACTTCAGGTCAATATATGCACTGTGAATTGATGAAAGGTTCTAAACTGAATCTTTTCCAACAATTTAAAATTTTAAAAAAAAAAAAAAATTATAAATAAAAAAGTTGCCTTAGGAATGTATAAAATCCATTAACCAGGATTATGAGTGGGGATTAGCAATTTAGAATGAAATCCATAGTTTGAAATGCCCAATAAGGTATACGGATATTTGGCTGAACACAACTCAGAATTAAATTATTGACAAAAGTTGTTGCCATTTCCACATGGTAAGATTTGATCTCACTCCTTAATAAACCAAAGTCGTAGCCCACGTACCAATCACAAGCCTCCAAAACAACGCATTCTGCATACGGACGTTAAAAAATGCCAGCTATAGCTAAACCTTAAAATTCAATCCATACTTGAATATCAAAGCAACAGTACCAACAAGATAAAATGTATTGCAGTCTGTGCCAAAGATATTCGCATATTTAGATCAAAATCTGGAATCCAAATGGTGTGCAACATCATACATGCACGCAGTCGAGTATATAACCATGGGATTAGCTTGTATTTTGATGGTATTTTACAGATTCAGTGTTCTTTGGTCTACGTAGTAAGGATAGTTTATTTAGTAGTATCAAAAAATTCAGTTGTCAAATTAATGCAATGAACATATTTTTCTTTTTGGAAAAATTAAGTCTTTCTTCCTTTCTCCTACAAGTTGAAGATGGTGTTGACGAGACCTCACACTTCTCTGCTTTTGCTTTTCCTCTTTAATATTTTTTTATTTCTATCTCTACTTTTCTTATAGCTTTGTTTTACCTGCATCTTGATTATATAAATACCAGTAATCAAAAGTGTCTCAATGATGTCAAACTCTGGTCATCACCGCATAGATAGAGAGCGACGAAGTCTGCGCATAGGCATATCTGAACAGAATAAAGCTATGGTTCCCAATTTAAAATCCCAAATTTGGTTTCCAAATACTTTATCCGTAGTAGTACCACATGCAGTGGTATGTAGTACCACCAACCCTTGTCACAGCAAGTGGTACAACTGTTAAAGCATTAGGAAACCAAATTTGGGATTCAAATTTGGGGAACATAGCATCACTCTTCCTTCTGAACAACCCAACCCAATAGCTTAAAGCAAGGACCCAGTTGAGGTTCAAAAATCGCTATTGCTATTGTGATCGGTGAATATCATAGCCCTTAAATGAGTAAATAGAAACCCAACAGTTTTTTGTTCATATAAGCTAGAATACAGAGTCTTTTGTTAATAATCATCAACAAAAAAAAAAGAGAAAGAAACCAGCAACAACCAAATATATATATATAGAGAGAGAGAGAGAGGACCTTGTAATGGAGAGGGGCACCAGTAATAGGACCAATGCCCTTTTCGCCGGTACAAAGAGCCCTAAAGTTCTCGGCGGTTTTAGGAACCACATCATCGTATAGCTCAACCACTATCCTCCCTTCGAGCTCTCCACCTATGCTAACATCCAGATAGCACCTTGGCCTCGCCATCTCCTTCTTTCTCTCTCTCTCTCACTCTAAAACTTTCTCTCACTAAAATGGCAGAGAGACAAAAATGGAAGACAGAGGAGAGTGATAGGAGAGAGAACGCAAAACCCTAGAGAGAGAGAGGTATAGTAGTATAGAAACAGTCCCGCTTTATATATATTTCGAACTCTTGTTGGGGTGGCCCTCCCCTTGCCCCCAATCCATATTATTCAAAACTCGTCACTGTCCGTGTTACGCCTGTCGCTAACTTGCGCCGTGTGTGATTTTCTTTCTACTCACTGTTTTCTTAGCTGCCCCTGTATTTTCATGTTTTCTTTTCCAACGCCCTACTTTCTAAATTTACTTAGAATTTTTAATGGTAAAAAATCTCTCATTTTAGATTAATTGAGTTTAAATGATAGCCTATTTTTAGTTTTAGTCAAAAGTTTCTGATTAGTGAAACTTAATTACAATATTTCATGTAACTATTTTTTATTGAGGAATTTTTACTAAAAAAAAAAAAAAAAACAAGTTGGACCTAAAAGTTAAAAAAATATATATTATTTTAGAAGACTTTTAACTAAAATTCTCTTCTAAATTTACGCTCAACCTTAGCTCTGGCCAATGTGTAGGTGTCAACTACTTAAAAATTGAGTAATGCTATATGTACTGCTAAATGCACAACCAAATGCACAACCTTGCTTAAAAATATTGGACTTCGTGCTGAAAAGCTTGCACAGGAGTACATCTCATTTTTTATGTACAGACTTTTCAGCACGAAGTCCAATATTTTTAAGCAAGGTTGTGCATTTTGTTGTACATTTAAGAGTGCATCTAGCATTACTCCTTAAAAATTAGGGTAAAAGTCACCTAACTTTGAGATTTGACTTTAATACATTTATATTCTCTCACATTTCAAAAATCACACTTACCTCTCGCATTTTTAAATTACTGTATCACATTCCCTCTTTCTTCAACAAATCGTTTGAAAATTTAATGAAATCTGATACTTTAAATTTAAAAATAAGATAAATAAGTAAGATTCCTAAAACATGAGAAGAATTATATGTATTAAAGTCAAACCTCAACAAAAATAGGTCCAAAATTGTATGAATCGGTCAGAGTATATAGCAGAGTGTTGTGCGATTAATAATACCAAGAAGTCATGATTTTTATTTAATAGTTTGTAAAGTTGTATTATTCTATTAGAAAATAAAATAATTGGTTCATGACTAATATTTATTTCTTGAAAAATAGTAGTATAACAAGAAAAATCCTTTATGTTTTATATATACAATGCATCATTAATATCAACTAAGATTTTCGTATTTTTTGTGTCAGTACATATCATTAAAGTATTGGGGTTTTGTAACTTGGTTTATCTGATCTACTTTCCTCTCAAGGAAAATTAATTTATTTATGAACTTACCAATCAAGCTTATAAAATCACCCTTTTCGAACATAATGCTCACCAAAAATGTGGACCACACTTTTGGATTTTATAATTACATAGGACAAGAAGTTGTTGAAAATGTCTGTAAAAAAATACGTACACTTATATATGTATCAACTATATACATATAGTAATTTTCATTATTCTGATCAACCCATGGTTAGGCACCGTGTGGTCCCATAAATGAGCTCTCCGTTCTAGTATTTTTTTTATCTGTCTATTGATGACAGCTTTGTAGTGTGTACATCATGTACGAAATGAATTGTGATGGTTTTGTAGGCATTATCCACATAAATATTTTTATGTATACATATTAAGGGTAAATTATGCTAATACCCCCTTAACTATTACCTTTTTTCAAATACCCCTCAATTATAAAACTCGAAAAATTGACCCTCATCAACTATTACAATTTTTTTACTAACACCCATTTTGTTATGTTGTCGTCCGAAAAATTTATGGCTTTGTGTCGAAATAACAAAGTTGACTTTATCGAATTTTTTATGCTGAATTCTTTTTTAAGTTATAATTTTAGAGTTATAAAAATTTTATACTCCTCATATTATAAATCCTTTTTTTCTTTTCTTTTTTTCCAGTAGTAAGGTGTGTAACAAAACCGATCGGTTCAGTCGATTTTCAAAATTTCCATGCAGTGGAAAAATCGAACCAAACCAAACATTTACACTAAATCGAACCGAACCAAGTCGAACCAAAACCGATCGGTTTGATTAATAATCGCACTGAACCAAACCGCACCATTTTGAACGCTACCGATAGTGCCCTCAGGCACAGGCAATACCCAGTAGTATGATATGGTTGCTTCTCCTTTGAGTAGTTGAACATTTTAGAACAAAATTGTCTAAAATTTTGTATACAATAAAGGATAATTATATGTGCAGCAAATGATAATTTTGCCCTAAAATTTTCAGTCACTCCAAGAGGGATAAATAAATATCATTTTATTAATATTTTTGAATTATATGTTGCGCACATGATAAAAAAAAATGTTAGTTTTGTGGACAAAATTTTATTCCAAGGGGTGTTAGTGAAAAAATTCAATAATTGAGGGGGTCAAATTATCAAGTTTTATAATTTAGGTAGGTATTTGAAAGAGTCATAGTGGAGGAGTGTTACTATAATTTACTAGGGGTGGCAATTCGGGTTAAACGTATCATAATCGTGTTATTAATCGGGTTGTGTGCTTTGATTTTAATTTTTAGTTTCGAGTGCTATTCATCTATAATAAACTATTTTAAATATAATCGTGTCGTGTCATGTCGTGTTCGAATTGTCTCAATAAAAACGGGTTGTCGTGTCAAAAATTGTATCCCCTATAATTTATCCTAGAGTAATGATAGGCACACAACGAATTACACAAACGTGCAGCATATGATTGAACCTTGTGCTGAAAAGCTTGCACACACCTTTTTATGTGTACAGACTTTTCTGCACAAGCTCCAACCGTATAATACACATTTGCACAATTTCATTGTGCACCTATCATTTTTTGTTTACCCTATTAATAAACGAGAGAGAGAGAGACAGAGAGGGGTGTGACTGTGCCCTGGGCCCTGGTTTGGATAGTTGTTCTTGATGTATTTGTCCCGTTACAAGGCACACGTTTTTTGGGGGAATAAGACATCTTTGGGCATCGAAAAGCAAGAGATTTTCATTGGCGCATGATTAATTAAGAAACTTGTATACTTTTAGAATACATATAAAAAACAATAAGATGGGCCACTGGAAGATATTGGAACTATCACCATGTATAATGGCATATAGAAGGATTAGGCAATGGTATCATGATTAAGAATAAAAATTTTGCGTGAATTATGATTTTATAAGATTAGGCATGTTATTGGGAAATACTACTCTACTAATTAATGCGTAAAGTAAAATAGTATTGTATTCATTTTAGATGAATGATAACAAATTATCACATCATTATTTCATGAAAAAAAAAATTGATACAAGATACAGTTTTGAAATGTAATGGGGAAAAAAAATTTAATTGAAATGAAGACAAAAATTAGTTGAGGAAAATTTGCATAAAAAATGTTTATGCTATCATTTATTGACTTGCGTGTAAAGCTGCTTATTTTTTAAATCACACGTTGAATGTGATTTGTGAAAAGTGAAAACAATAATTTTTTCTTTTTTGGTAGGTTCGATAAGAATTTGGGGTCTACTTATAATAAGAGTCTACTTGAAACTTAAATATTGTATAATTTGTATGGTGTCTTTCAAAATTTTAGAGGAGTCTATTTCTAAAACTCAAAAAATTCTTACACAAAAAGTGTAATTTAAAAATTCTAAGAGCCTTTACTTTTGAATTTTATATACATATCAATATATATGTAATTGATGAAACTAAATTGGACCTTGGGGAGGCCTAAATGTAAAATACTAAAAAAATAAATAATAAAAAAAAAATCTCAACCCCCCCCCCCCCCCCCCTCGGGTCGGCCTTGCTTGCAGTGTTGTAGTAAGCAAACGACACACTTATGGTTGTTTGAGATGAAACGGCACTCTCAAAAGCCGTTTGGGATGAAAAATGTACAACACACACACACACACACACACACACACACACACACACACAGGGAGAGAGAGAGAGAGAGAGAGAATGAACCAAACTGCACACATTATGCCGTTTGGGAAGCACATGGCATCGCGTGTGCAGTGTGTTGTGTGGAGGTGATGGTTGGTGAAACAGCACAGTGTATACCGTGTTGTAAATTAATAGGGTATAGACACTGCTATGAAAGAAAATACTTATCAATCGGGTCGAAGAATCTGACTGAGTCGTGTTGGAGAACACTGTCCTTAAGAGTAATTTCCGCCCCTCGGAGTTCTAGTCTCGATACAGCAAGGTCTCAGCGGTTTACCCTCCAGGATTAAGCAGCCTCGTCTTTGTTACCGTGCACTCAATGAACAAAGGGCACAGAACAGCCTTGTAAGAATATCAGTGGTCGAACCAGAGAGGAGAGATGAACAGAGATGAACCAGAACCGGGTGAGCCCGCGAGGCTTGGAGGCCAGGATTTACACCCCCCCCCCCCCCCCCCCCCCCCCCCTGCGCGCGAGTAAGACGTGACGCGCCCGATTAAACGATTTCCGGATCGAAACCCAAATTTCTATTGGATTTGGGTTTAGCTTGGGCTTGGCTCATGTGCGCGTGAGAGCCCACATGTTCCAACTTATTACTAAGCCCATAATGACAAATCATATATAGACCCTTCCAATTCTCTCTTCATAAGCAATGTGGGACAAGGGTCTATATCACACTTTTGGGCAAGACCACACCCACTAGAGAGATGTAGAGAGAGAAATAGGTTTGGCTTTGAAAAACACCCGTTTTGATTTTCAAATTACAACAATCCCCCATATTTTTCAAAGACAAATTTTGAGAAGGAACGATTGACCACTTTAGAATACTGTATCAGTGATGGTGTCTTTTGGACTATGAACCAACACCTAGGGAAATAAGAATTGATTCACAGAAAGTTGGTGAAAATAAAATTTCTATGAACCTCATTTCTTTGTGTGAATCAAAGTACTTATCACCCACAGTACACTTTGATAAACAAGGCTGTTAACGCGATTTGGCACGTTTCGGCCATGTGCCGTACCTGGATTTCATGAGTGCTCTAGAGAACCTGCCTAAGTTCTCATAGGAAGCGGCCCCACTTCCACACTCATATAGGTGAATCCATCAAGTATGTATTGCAACTATACATACCACCTAATAAGGACTATGAATTCATTAAGAGTTAAGACTCAACCTCACACGTTGCAGTCTACACTATCTACACCATAGGGATGAACTATAATTATGTATAATTGATAGTGTCTCACCAAGTCAACTAGTAGTTTGTTATTACCCATATGAACCTAGTTTGTGGGATCTCCACTCATATAGGTTGGGTTACCACTACTATTGACTTCTGTTATGGGCATAAGTCTCATCCCCCTCGATGTATTGGCCACTAGCTTTCTTGCTAATGGTTTGGTCAGAGGATCCGCTAAATTCGTCTCTGACCTCACAAAGTCTAGGGATATAATCCCATCTTTTAACAGCTGTTTCACAATGTTATGTCTTAGGCGAATATGCCTGCTTTTTCTATTATAGGCCTTATTTCTTGCTCGGGCTATTGCTGCCTGGCAATCACAATGTAACGACACAGATGGAACTGGTCTCATCCATAAAGGGATATCTGCCAAGAGGTTTCTAAGCCACTCAGCCTCAGAACCTGCCTTCTCTAAGGCGATAAACTCGGATTCCATAGTGGACCGAGCAGTGCATGTCTGTTTGGATGATTTCCAAGAGACTGCACCTCCTCCAAGGGTAAATATATACCCACTTGTGGATTTTGTCTCATCTGAATCAGATATCCAGTTAGCATCACTGTACCCTTCTAGTACAGCGGGAAATCCACAGTATGTCAAACCAAAATCCATAGTACCTCTGAGATATTTTAGTACTCTACATATAGCAGTCCAATGTTCCTTATTAGGATTATGAGTGTATCTGCTCAACCTATTAACTGCATAAGCAATGTCAGGTCTAGTACAGTTCATAAGATAAGTAAGACTACCAATTGTTTGAGCATATTCAGACTGTGATACACTAGTTTCATTATTTTTCTTTAATTGTATGCTCATATCATAAGGAGTACTAACTGGTTTGGAATCCAAATGGCCAAACCTTTTAAGGATCTTTTCTACAAAGTGTTCTTGAGACATCATGAAACCCTCATTGGTTTTAGTTAATTTTATCACAAGTATTACATTAGCTTCACCTAGGTCTTTCATATCAAATCTAGATGATAACAAATGTTTTGTTTCATTTATCACAATCATATCGGTACCTAGAATAAGCATATCATCCACATATAAGCAAATGATTACACCAACATTATTATCAAATTTATGATACACACATTTATCAGCATCATTCACAATGTATCCATTGGAGGTCATTACACTATCGAATTTCTCATGCCATTGTTTTGGTGATTGCTTTAAACCATACAAAGATTTTACTAATTTGCAAACTTTATTTTTGTTTCCAGGAGATACAAAACCTTCAGGTTGTTCCATGTAAATTTCCTCTTCTAATTCTCCATTAAGAAACGCAGTTTTAACATCCATTTGATGAATTATGAGTTTATGTAAGGAAGCAAGAGCTACTAGAATTCTAATAGATGATATTTTAGCCACAGGAGAATAAGTATCAAAATAATCAACATCTTTCTTTTGAGTGTACCCCTTAGCTACAAGTCTAGCTTTAAACTTATCGATAGATCCATCAGGTTTTAATTTCTTTTTGAAAATCCATTTACATCCTATAGGTTTTGTACCAGGAGGTAAGTCAACCAATTCCCAAGTGTGATTAGCCATGATAGATTCTATCTCACTATTAATCGCTTCTCTCCAAAAGGGAGCATCGGGAGAGGAAATAGCTTCATTATAAGTCAAAGGATCATTATCCATTAAAAACGTGAAAACCCCATCTCCTAGGTTTGTTTCTCTCCTATCTCGTTTGCTTCTTCTTAATTCAATTTCTACAGACTCGTTTGAGTCAACATTAGACTCAACTGTATGTTCTAACCTTGGTCTTTCAATGGTTGTTTTCAAAGGAAATATGTTTTTAAAGAAATCTGCATTTTTCGATTCAATTATTGTGTTTTTCTCTAGCACGTCACTTTTAAGAACCAAGAATCTATATGCAACAATATTCTCAGCATACCCTATGAATAAACAATCTGCTGTTTTCGAACCTATTTTCCTTTTCTTAGGTTCTAGAAGAAGAACCTTGGCTAGACACCCCCACACTTTAAGGTATTTCAAGTTAGGTCTATGATTTTCCCACAACTCATAAGGGGTTTTTATAACACCCACATTGTGTTATTGCATTTGCATTACATTGTCATGCATGATAATGTGATGTGGCGTGTCTTATGACACATGTTTGAGTGAGTTTTGACTCACGAGTTGATTTGGGTGTCTGTATTAGAGAACCCTCTGAGACTGTGGTGATTTAGAATTTTGTTGTTGTGACATCTCTCCGAGTATGAGACGGTCACTGTGGAACACTTTAGATGTTTATCTGAAAATAAATGTTTACCTGTGTATTTCAATATCTGTATTATTTTCTGTTTTAGAATTTATTACTAATGTTAGATTTAGTATCCTGGTGAGGACGAATTAACACGCTATTAATTTGGTAGGCTAATTAGCAACTTCGGAAACGTCATGTAGAAATTCGCGTTTTAGCGACCAAACGAATCTTAGTCGAAAACTTTTATAATTTTGAGGTTTCACTCGTAAAGCTATGAATAAGCTGTATAGAAAGTTTCAGAGACTGATTAGGAGTTTGGAAAACTCGTGGGGAGGTAAACGTAATTCCCCGAGAATGTTGCCTATATATAGATAGAGATGAACTTAGATTTTTTTCATAAGTTAACCTAAAACTCAAGAAGGAGGCCAAGAGGAGGCTAGAGGGAGATTTAGTTGCTTAGAGCTTTGCGACGCCAAACGACGACCTTCCGTCAGTCTGGTTTCTCCCAGATTTCATATTCGAGTTCCTCGAGGTAAGAGCTTCGTTTTGATACCTATTAGGGCCTGTTTGGCTAAGTTTTCCGAAAAGTTATTTTCTAGAATTTTTCATAAAAGTTGATAAATGGAATTCTGATCCATAGGAATTGTACTAGACGGACTTCTGCACGTTCTTTGTGTACGGGTTTTCTTCAGATTGAATTATAGGAGCGTTATTTGGAGGTGAGTGATTCAACTATGTTTTGGAATGATTTCTTAGCATGTATTCATGTTATGTTTGAATAGCATGTATAAATTCCTAGAGATATATATTGTGTAGTTCATATTGGGCATTTATATTGATAAGTAGGCTCAATAGCACGGTGATATGTTTTGATTACCGCGAGCATGGTGATATGTATTTGAGCATGTTAAGTTGCTTATGTGGGTCAGAAGGAGCACGTGGTCACCGTGCCATTTTGTGGAGCCGATATAGGCATTAAGGTCGCACGATTGTTTGTAGAATCGTGGGTCTTACAATTTCGCGTGGACTTATTGGCGAGGAGTCGCGGATTGGGAATATGGACGGGCACGTGAGTCTCCGACGACTAGTATGAATTGTAGAGATGTGAATGCGGACATGTTTATCATTCATGTACATATGTTGATTTATTCACTAAGCATTAGCTTAAACAAATCGAAATATGTGTGGTTATTCAAATAACCATTTCAGGTGTAAATGCTGGCGAGGAATCGCAGAAGTGAGCACGTGGGTTGGGAGTTCTTTTAGAAGGCAACTTGAATGTTAATCTTGTAGTTTTGGGATCCTAGAAATGTTGTAATAAGAATTTGGTTGTTTTAACCCATGTTTAATTTGGTATGATAGAATGAATCTTGAACGTTGTATTAGACTATAACATGTTGTAATTATGTTTGGTAATGCTTTAATACAGCTAGAATTACTTTGGACTGAGTTTGATTTGAGTGGTTGATCATTGGAGGGAAGTTAGGAAGCTTTTTAAACTTGATTTCTGCAGATTGGGCTGCTGCCAGGGGAGCAGTCGACTGAACCCCTGAGCCTGTTAGCTACTGCTTCTTTTTTAGCAAAAGCAGTCGACTGGACCCCTCGGCAATCGACTGGACCCCTCAGCAGTCGACTGGACCTCCAATTTCAGTCGACTGAAATTTGATATTAAATCCCTGCCCGCCTCCGTCGACTGAGCAGTCGACTTAGCAGTCGACTGAGCAGTCGACTGAACCTCTGGTTTTAAAATGTGTTTTGTTTTCCGCTGCGTGTAATTTTTGGGAACGTTAATGAATTGGTTTAGCCTCGGTGGCGTGCCACGGGCTCCGGTTCCGCTATTGTGGGACCGGGCTGTGACAGTTTTTCCTGTTTTCTTAAAAATAATTCTATTTTGAAGGTGACATGCAGAGAGGATAGCTTCCCCCCACAAATTATTAGGTGCTCCTGAACTAATTAACATAGCATTCATCATTTCCTTTAAAGTTATATTTTTCCGTTCAGCTACTCCATTAGATTCTGGTGAGTAGGGTGGAGTTACCTCGTGTACTATACCATGTTGTTCGCAGAATTGGCCTAAAGGGCCAGATTCATATTCACCTCCCCTATCAGACCTAAGTCTTTTAATCTTTTTATATAACTTGTTTTCAACCTCAGCTTTGTATTGTATGAATTTTCCTTCTGTCTCATCTTTATTTCTAAGTAAGAATACTCTAGTATATCTCGAGTGATCATCTATGAATGTCACATAATATTTCTTTCCTCCTCTAGATTCAGTTGATTTCATGTCTCCTAAATCTGAGTGAATTAAAGTGAGCAGTTCTGTTTCTCTTTGTACTATTTGTTTGCAAGGTTTCTTAGTACCTTTTGCTTCACTACAAATTTGGCATTTCTCATTATTAGTGATACTAACATTTTCAAGAATGCCTAATTCTTTCATTTTCTTTATATAAGAAAAGTTCACATGTCCTAATCTAGCATGCCATAAATCCTGAGAATCAATCAAGTAAGCAGAAGAAGTAGTAGCATTTCCATTCAAATTATCAAGAACATTTAAAACAAACAGACCATTGTTGTAGTACCCTTTTCCCACAAACACCCCATTTTTAGTCATTACAACTTTATCAGAATCATAAATAACTTTCACCCCCACTTTCCCAAGCAGCGACACAGACACAAGGTTCCAACGAATATCAGGCACGTGGAGAACGTCGGTAAGAGAGAGAATCTTTCCGGAAGTTAGCTTGAGAACTACCTTCCCTTTCCCGATCACAGGTGAGGGCCTAGAGTCCCCCATGTACACTTGTTCCTCTCCTTCCCCTACTGGTGTGTAGGAGGTAAAAGCACTTCTGTTGCCACAGATGTGCCTGGTAGCCCCAGAGTCTACCACCCAATTTTTCTCCTCTGTCACTAAGTTGACCTCAGAAACGACAGCCACTATAACATCTGCATCAACTAGATTAGCTCTAGGGGCAGGTTTGTCGTTTTTCTTCCTGTGTCTGCATTGAGCAGCATGGTGACCCGGTTTGCCACATACAAAACATTCCCCTTTCTTTTTAGCAAACTGGTTTTGGGGTTTGAGATTTTTGTTGAAATTTGTTTTATTGAAATGAGGTTTGTTATTCTGCCTTTGAAAATTCCCTTGGGTGCGATTAGGCTTTTCCTCAACGAGGTTCGCCTTGGAAGCCATAGCTTTGGCTTTCTCATTCCGATCAAGTGAACGGTTCTTTTCTTCAATGCGAATATGAACAACAACTTCCTCCAAAGTCATTTCCTTCCTCTTATGTTTCATCATATTCTTATAATTTTTCCAAGACTCCGGAAGTTTTTCAATAAGTGAACCGGTTACAAACGGTTCGGGCAATTTCATTCCTTCATTACTAAGTTCAGAAACCACAAGGTGAAAATTGTGAATTTGGGTAGAAACATCTATATCATCGGTCATTTGAAAATTGAGAAAATTTTCGATGGCATATTTTTTAATTCCGGCATCCTCGATAATATATTTGGTGACCAAAGCATCCCGAATTTCAGTTGCCGATTTGAAAGTACAGTAAATGTTAAAAAGTTCATTTGATAAGGCGTTCAGAATAATACTTTTGCAAATCTTGTTTGCATTTTCCCAAAGAGGCAATTCGGTTTCATAATTTTCAGAATCTTGAACGGGTTTTGGTTTAGTCAAAACGAAATCAACCTTTGCAATGTCGAGAATAAGTAGGAGTTTGGTTTGCCAGCGCTTAAAGTTATTCCCGTTAAACGATTCAATTCTTGTGACATCGGGAATAGCTTTAGTTGCGGTTAGCATAGCAGTATCCAAGGAATTACTCTTAAAAATGTTGTAAATTAATAGGGTATAGACACTGCTATGAAAGAAAATACTTATCAATCGGGTCGAAGAATCTGACTGAGTCGTGTTGGAGAACACTGTCCTTAAGAGTAATTTCCGCCCCTCGGAGTTCTAGTCTCAGTACAGCAAGGTCTCAGCGGTTTACCCTCCAGGATTAAGCAGCCTCGTCTTTGTTATCGTGCACTCGATGAACAAAGGGCACAGAACAGCCTTGTAAGAATATCAGTGGTCGAACCAGAGAGGAGAGATGAACAGAGATGAACCAGAGAAAGAAGATTGTATATTGTTGTGTGTTTATTCATGAAGGAGAACGGCCATTATATAGCTTTAGAAACCCAACAAAATCCCACAAAGAGAGCAAACGTGTGATTTGATCAAGGATAAATTTCTGTAACGTTCATATGATTGAGTTAATTTGGTAAATCACATTTGGCAAGTCAACAAAAATTAAAAGGAAAGTTTAAGAAAAATAAACTGTAAAACTAAGCCCAACTGGGTGAGCCCGCGAGGCTTGGAGGCCAGGATTTGCACCCTCCCCTGCGCGCGAGTAAGACGTGACGCGCCCGGTTAAACGATTTCCGGATCGAAACCCAAATTTCTATTGGATTTGGGTTTAGCTTGGGCTTGGCTCATGTGCGCGTGAGAGCCCACATGTTCCAACTTATTACTAAGCCCATAATGACAAATCATATATAGACCCTTCCAATTCTCTCTTCATAAGCAATGTGGGACAAGGGTCCCTATCACACTTTTGGGCAAGACCACACCCACTAGAGAGATGTAGAGAGAGAAATAGGCTTGGCTTTGAAAAACACCCGTTTTGATTTTCAAATTACAACAATCCCCCACATTTTTCAAAGACAAATTTTGAGAAGGAACGATTGACCACTTTAGAAGACTGTATCAGTGATGGTGTCTTTTGGACTAGGAACCAACACCTAGGGAAATAAGAATTGATTCACAGAAAGTTGGTGAAAATAAAATTTCTATGAACCTCATTTCTTTGTGTGAATCAAAGTACTTATCACCCACAGTACACTTTGATAAACAAGGCTGTTAACGCGGTTTGGCACGTTTCGGCCATGCGCCGTACCTGGATTTCATGAGTGCTCTAGAGAACCTGCCTAAGTTCTCATAGGAAGCGGCCCCACTTCCACACTCATATAGGTGAATCCATCAAGTATGTATTGCAACTATACATACCACCTAATAAGGACTATGAATTCATTAAGAGTTAAGACTCAACCTCACACGTTGCAGTCTACACTATCTACACCATAGGGATGAACTATAATTATGTATAATTGATAGTGTCTCACCAAGTCAACTAGTAGTTTGTTATTACCCATATGAACCTAGTTTGTGGGATCTCCACTCATATAGGTTGGGTTACCACTACTATTGACTTCTGTTATGGGCATAAGTCCCATCCCCCACGATGTATTGGCCACTAGCTTTCTTGCTAATGGTTTGGTCAGAGGATCCGCTAAATTCATCTCTGACCTCACAAAGTCTAGGGATATAATCCCATCTTTTAACAGATGTTTCACAATGTTATGTCTTAAGCGAATATGCCTGCTTTTTCCATTATAGGCCTTATTTCTTGCTCGGGCTATTGCTGCCTGGCAATCACAATGTAACGACACAGATGGAACTGGTCTCATCCATAAAGGGATATCTGCCAAGAGGTTTCTAAGCCACTCAGCCTCAGAAGATGTGACGCGTCCGGTTAAACGATTTCCGGATCGAAACCCAAATTTCTATTGGATTTGGGTTTAGCTTGGGCTTGGCTCATGTGCGCGTGAGAGCCCACATGTTCCAACTTATTACTAAGCCCATAATGACAAATCATATATAGACCCTTCCAATTCTCTCTTCATAAGCAATGTGGGACAAGGGTCCCTATCACACTTTTGGGCAAGACCACACCCACTAGAGAGATGTAGAGAGAGAAATAGGTTTGGCTTTGAAAAACACCCGTTTTGATTTTCAAATTACAACAATCCCCCACATTTTTCAAAGACAAATTTTGAGAAGGAACGATTGACCACTTTAGAAGACTGTATCAGTGATGGTGTCTTTTGGACTAGGAACCAACACCTAGGGAAATAAGAATTGATTCACAGAAAGTTGGTGAAAATAAAATTTCTATGAACCTCATTTCTTTGTGTGAATCAAAGTACTTATCACCCACAGTACACTTTGATAAACAAGGCTGTTAACGCGGTTTGGCACGTTTCGGCCATGCGCCGTACCTGGATTTCATGAGTGCTCTAGAGAACCTGCCTAAGTTCTCATAGGAAGCGGCCCCACTTCCACACTCATATAGGTGAATCCATCAAGTATGTATTGCAACTATACATACCACCTAATAAGGACTATGAATTCATTAAGAGTTAAGACTCAACCTCACACGTTGCAGTCTACACTATCTACACCATAGGGATGAACTATAATTATGTATAATTGATAGTGTCTCACCAAGTCAACTAGTAGTTTGTTATTACCCATATGAACCTAGTTTGTGGGATCTCCACTCATATAGGTTGGGTTACCACTACTATTGACTTCTGTTATGGGCATAAGTCCCATCCCCCACGATGTATTGGCCACTAGCTTTCTTGCTAATGGTTTGGTCAGAGGATCCGCTAAATTCATCTCTGACCTCACAAAGTCTAGGGATATAATCCCATCTTTTAACAGATGTTTCACAATGTTATGTCTTAAGCGAATATGCCTGCTTTTTCCATTATAGGCCTTATTTCTTGCTCGGGCTATTGCTGCCTGGCAATCACAATGTAACGACACAGATGGAACTGGTCTCATCCATAAAGGGATATCTGCCAAGAGGTTTCTAAGCCACTCAGCCTCAGAAGATGTGACGCGTCCGGTTAAACGATTTCCGGATCGAAACCCAAATTTCTATTGGATTTGGGTTTAGCTTGGGCTTGGCTCATGTGCGCGTGAGAGCCCACATGTTCCAACTTATTACTAAGCCCATAATGACAAATCATATATAGACCCTTCCAATTCTCTCTTCATAAGCAATGTGGGACAAGGGTCCCTATCACACTTTTGGGCAAGACCACACCCACTAGAGAGATGTAGAGAGAGAAATAGGCTTGGCTTTGAAAAACACCCGTTTTGATTTTCAAATTACAACAATCCCCCACATTTTTCAAAGACAAATTTTGAGAAGGAACGATTGACCACTTTAGAAGACTGTATCAGTGATGGTGTCTTTTGGACTAGGAACCAACACCTAGGGAAATAAGAATTGATTCACAGAAAGTTGGTGAAAATAAAATTTCTATGAACCTCATTTCTTTGTGTGAATCAAAGTACTTATCACCCACAGTACACTTTGATAAACAAGGCTGTTAACGCGGTTTGGCACGTTTCGGCCATGCGCCGTACCTGGATTTCATGAGTGCTCTAGAGAACCTGCCTAAGTTCTCATAGGAAGCGGCCCCACTTCCACACTCATATAGGTGAATCCATCAAGTATGTATTGCAACTATACATACCACCTAATAAGGACTATGAATTCATTAAGAGTTAAGACTCAACCTCACACGTTGCAGTCTACACTATCTACACCATAGGGATGAACTATAATTATGTATAATTGATAGTGTCTCACCAAGTCAACTAGTAGTTTGTTATTACCCATATGAACCTAGTTTGTGGGATCTCCACTCATATAGGTTGGGTTACCACTACTATTGACTTCTGTTATGGGCATAAGTCCCATCCCCCACGATGTATTGGCCACTAGCTTTCTTGCTAATGGTTTGGTCAGAGGATCCGCTAAATTCATCTCTGACCTCACAAAGTCTAGGGATATAATCCCATCTTTTAACAGATGTTTCACAATGTTATGTCTTAAGCGAATATGCCTGCTTTTTCCATTATAGGCCTTATTTCTTGCTCGGGCTATTGCTGCCTGGCAATCACAATGTAACGACACAGATGGAACTGGTCTCATCCATAAAGGGATATCTGCCAAGAGGTTTCTAAGCCACTCAGCCTCAGAAGATGTGACGCGTCCGGTTAAACGATTTCCGGATCGAAACCCAAATTTCTATTGGATTTGGGTTTAGCTTGGGCTTGGCTCATGTGCGCGTGAGAGCCCACATGTTCCAACTTATTACTAAGCCCATAATGACAAATCATATATAGACCCTTCCAATTCTCTCTTCATAAGCAATGTGGGACAAGGGTCCCTATCACACTTTTGGGCAAGACCACACCCACTAGAGAGATGTAGAGAGAGAAATAGGTTTGGCTTTGAAAAACACCCGTTTTGATTTTCAAATTACAACATACCGTGTGGTAGTGGGACAACACACTTGTGTGTCGTATGACTAATACATTAGTGAAACTTAGGCATACCACAAACTTAAGTTTCACTAAATTCCACTATCCTATACATTAGTTAAACCCACACCATTGTTAATGGTTTTCTCCTAAGTTGTTGTACCAATTAACCCCATTGTTGATGCTCCAGATCTGCCATGAAACCAGAAGCCAATTTGGTCTACCTGCACAATAAAGTTTAGTTGAATAATTGGATTATCACAAAAAGAAAATAGTGCATTTTTACTCACCCAAAATTGCTTAATCATTGCTCACTATTGCTTCTATTGGTTAATACGGTGGGACTCACGATTAAATGAGAATTTATAATCATATAAAGTCATAGGTCCCACTGCATTAGTCAATAAAAACAATGAATGAGTAATTTTAGGGCAAACAAAAATACACTCAAAAGAAAAAGGTACATACAAACAAACAAAAAAAAAAAAAGGAGGAAGGACCTAGAAAATTTAGATGGGGCTAAAAGAAGATAATATAGACAGAACTTAGAGGGAGGCCTATTCCAATAGAGATGGCCAAATGAACAATGATAGCGCCTACCTATATTCAAATGGTATTGCAACTTGCAACCACTTAGGAAGACCCTAAAACTTTTTAGATTAATTGGATCCACCTACAGATGACTTCTGCATAGACCATTTTGATATGTAAGTGGGACACATCATGCTAGTTAATTTGGTGGGTGTGTGTGTGTGAGTCACTAGGGATGGCAACGGGGCGGGTATGGGACGGGGCCCCCATACTCCGCTCCCGTCCCGCTTCAGTAAACCCTCCCTCCGCCCCCGCTCCGCCCCGCATAGTGCCCTCCCCGCCCCCGCCCCCGGTGTCCCCGACCCCGCCCCGATTATGTTTTTTTTTTTTTTTTTTGGGTACACAAATTAAAAAAACAATTTTTTTAATGCATTTTTTTTCTCTAATAGTGCAGTTTTTTTTTAACTTACCCAATTAGTTCCCTAATAGTGCAGTTTTTTTTTTAAATGGTAATACACATAACTATTGAGGGGTAAAAATATAAATACAAGTATATTCGGGGCGGGGGTAGGTTTTTTGACCCTACCCCGACCCCGATCCGACCCCGACCCGGGTTTTGAAAATCTTCCCCATACCCGCCCCTAACCCTATTAAGCCCCCCCCATACCCTACCTATTAGGGGCGGGGCGGGGCGGGGAACCCGAAAAATCCACCCCATTGCCATCCCTATGTGTGACTATGTGTTATTCCTCAATTATTGAAAGTAAGGGGTCATGAAGTTGCCAATTCAAGCAAGTTTTGTGGTTAGGAATTAATGTCACGTACCCTAGTAAGTCACTGATGTACCTACGGATTGGATAGGTTTGGAATTGAGGTGTTTGGAAAAGGTATTTAAAAAAAAAAAAAAAAAGTTAAACACAAAAAACTATTCCTATTGTTATTCCTATTCCGAATTTGCATAATTTCGTAATTCCATTGCAAATTCCAAAATTTTGGAATTTTCACCAATTTTATGAGATTTCTTATACTGGGAAGGATTAATGGGGCTCACCAAACACTTGACTTTCTACTGCTTGGTTCACTTAAGAACTTATTGTTTACTTTTCCAAACAGTCCCTTGACAAGTCCAACCATATGAGCAGCTAAAAAACAAAAGGAATTTCCTAAATATGAATTGGGCCTTGGGCCCACCTCAGGTGACAGTTTTAAGTTGGGCCAACTGAGATTATCTTTGGTTAAATGTAAGGTTGTCAAACTGTTCCTCACACACTCACAGTTCTATGGAGCGACGGCCCATTTTCTCTGGCACTAAGCTTTCATATAATATAGGGTCCATTGTTGCCAGGAAAAAAATAGGGACCAGTATACAAAACTGCTTAGGCTTGAATAATTCTTTAAACATCTTGTTCTTTGCTCATAATTTGGTTCACTTTTTGATATATATATATATATATATACATACTGTCATGTTCTAAAGAGGGCGCCCTCTCTTTATTAAAAAGAGGGCCTCTGTTTTGACCGTCGGATCGTGTTTTTATTAATGGCAGTTTTGTCATTTATAGTTTTTAAACACGATCCAACGGTCAAAACAGATACCCTCTCTTTAATAAAACGAGGGCGCCCTCTTTAGAGAATCTTTGTATATATATATATATATTTTTTTTTTTTTTATTATGGGTTCTCTTAGTAGAGGGAGAAAAAATAGAAAGAAATATATAGAGATTGGAAGAAAAATTATGGGCATCTTTGATAACTTTTATTTTTTCTACTTTCTTTTTTCTTTCTTTTTTTTTTTTTCCTTCAATGCGTTTGATAACAAAGGGCTCTTATATGAAAAAGTATCTACAAATCTACTGAAAACTTTATAAGTAAAATACTGAAAATTTCTATTGAAAACTTGACGCGAAAGGTTATTTTCATTAGTATATATCAGTAGTTCATGTTTTTAGTACTAGCCGTTTAGTTTTAGTTTTATCTAAGTAGTGCCTGCGTCTCTCGAAATCTTAGTACTCAACTCAATTAAGTTAAGGACAACACATGGGTGATGCTTTTTCTTTTTTGAGTACTTTAGGTGCTAATGCTATCACATGGGCTTAGTTTGGCTCTTATTTTGGTGTTTTTTTTTTTATATTAAAATACAATTTTATGTTAATTCATTTGGTAATTAATTTATGAGCTTTATAAAAATTAAACTTAAGGCTTTTTTTTTTAGAGGGGGGGGGGAGCTTTTAAAAGCTCTAGAATGGAGCTTTTAAAAGCTCAATGTTGCTTTTTGGTTTTATTATGTCTTTTTGAAGAGTATTGTGTCACTTGTATAAAATTAACAAATAAGTTAGTAATAAATTTCATAAGCTCATTTTAAAAAGCCACGTGAGGACCAAACTAAACCTAAGTTCCATTGATTCATGTATACACGTGTTGTTTATATGAACTTTATCTAAATCAATGACATTAAAGGTCAACACCTAAATACCTAAGGAATAACACTCATGTAGTTATGTGTTGACCTTAAATTAAGTTTTTTCCCAAATTATCGAAATGATCACATGAATCAATTTTCTACGTTCTGTTGGGTCCAAGATCATAACGTCACTTAACTTACGCATTGTCGATTGTCTCTTTACCATCTCTATCTATGACACTGCTCCAAAACTTGGTATTTTAGAAAGAGAAAAAACATACATTTCTCCTCAAAGTAGAAATAGTTAATTAGGAAAATGTGCAGCATGCATTTTTTTTTTTATGATGTTAATGTCAAAACAGAAAGTGTTAATGTGAAACACTAAATTTTTTTTAAAGTTTTTCTGTTTTGACATTAGCACTAGCCTTCTTTTTCTCTACTTCTCCATAACTAAACACTAAAAAAAAACAAAAAAGTTTTAGGCCTCGTTTGTTTCGCAGGACTAAGGGTGGAATAGAGGGGGATTGGACTAATAGTCCGTTTTAATTGAATAGTCCGGCGTTTGGCACGACCATTTGGTTTGGGACTAATTGTCCATTTTAAAAGAATAGTCCCCCATATAGGGGACTAAGTTATACCATGAGAGAGGTAGTATTATTAGTCCTGAGACTATCAATTAAAAGGGACTAATTGTCCAATCCCTTCCCTATCATCCAAACATGGCCTTAAAGTTTTTCTTTTCCTCTCATTTCCCCCTTTCTTTCTCTTAAAAAAAAAATTGAGAAAGAACCAAATGATGGGTTAAGCCCATAAGTTGCTTCCTATTTCAGTCGGATCAGCCACTCGAAGCCAAATTATTTTCCAAGCTTTCTTGTGTTCTGTCTTGTATTGAATACCCTGATTAACATATCAAAGCAAGCTTTCTTTTAACCTCAGCTAAATCGGAGAACTCTTCAAAGGCTTTGTTTAGTTGATGTATTTCGTGAGAAAAAAAAAAAAAAAAAAATATAAGAAAAAATATATATTTTTTGTCTAGTTTTATTTTTGACGAATTCTTTGTCTGATTATCAAAGAAAATATTGAGAAAAATAGAACACATGAAAAAGTAAGAATTTTGTGAGTTACTTTCCTCTTCTTCTTCTTCTTTTTTTTTTTTGAGTAAAAATAATACTAATAAGTTAATTTTAAAACATTTACTCTCATAATTCATGACTTTCGTCCTTGATAAAAAGTGTTACCATTGACCACATGACCCATGTTCTCTTTTTGTCTCTTTTTTTTTTTTTTTTGTAATCGGGGGTGTCCGGGCTAGCTTGCGCGCACCTCGACTAATTCCCCGAGGCCTGGAGGCGCCGGGTGAATACTCCAGTAGCCACGCCCCCCATGACTCGAACACTAAACCTCTTAAATAGTACACCCAATAAACTTACCACTCGACCACAAAGGCGTTGATTATTCTCTTTTTGTCTTGGTAAAGTAGTTTTCACACACTACTACAGTACTACTACTAGTGCTAACCAAACTCTATTAAAAATGGGATCGTACCTCACATAACAAACTAGTTCAAATTATACCCTTTTTGGGGCATGGACAGGATAGTAGTGTTGGGTCAATACCTCAGTGATTGACTGACAGTGGAATCAAGAGAACAGGACACACACACAAAGAAAAAAAAAAAAAAAACTATTTAGAAAAGTCACTCAAAAAAAGAAAATATAAAGAAGGTACAGTTTGTACATACATAGCCAAAGCTGTGTTTGTGGTGTTGGGTTTTGGGGGCTGCTATTGTTTTACGACAAAAGCTGTCCTTCTCACATGGTTTAATCCATTTAGACTGAGTATCCATAGCAATTAGCAACCCCAAAAAAACATGGAATAATTATGGGTAAATTACACAAACCACCCCTGAGATTTGCCTTAATTACACGGACCTCCCCTCTTGTTTCAAAAATTACATAATTCTCCCTCGAGGTTTGAATTAGGTAACAAAACGCCCCCTCCCCTAATGGTCCATTAGTTTTTTTTACATTAGCCTCCCCTGAAAATTACAATTAGCCCCCCTAATATTATAAAATTGTCATACTAAAGCCCCCTTTCTCTTATATTTTTGTGCTAATTATAAAATCTCTCCTCCTTCCTATGTTTTTGGGTTAATTTTTTTAGCATTAATTTATATCTACACAAAATATACACAAAACATATATAAATAGGTCCAATTTTTTTTCCCCCGAACAAACCTCTATCAATCCCCCCTGTATTAATTTTCTAGATCCGCCCATGTCCCTATGCTTCAAAAGTGGACACTTAACCCCCTGTGATTGTAGACTAAAATAGAACTGTTATGATTTCACTCAAAAAGCGTTAACCCCAAAATTAACATCACAAAATGGGTTAAGTGTTTATATTTTTAACCAATTTTAGAATTTTTGTCAGTTTTGAGTGAAATCATAACAATTCCATTTTAGTCCACAATCACAGGGGTTAAGTGTCCACTTTTGAAGCATAGGGACAGGGGAGGATCTAGAAAATTAATACATGGGGGGCTTAATAGAGGTTTGTTTGGGGAAAAAAATTTTGGACCTATTTATATGTATTTTGTGTAGATGATATAAATTAATATTAAAAAAATTAACCCAAAAACATAGGAGGGAGGAGGGATTTTATAATTAGAACAAAAATATAAGAGAAAGGGGGCTTAGTATGACAATTTTATAATATTAAGGGGGCTAATTGTAATTTTCAGGGGAGGCTAATGTAAAAAAACTAATGGGCCATTAGGGGAGGGGGCGTTTTGTTACCTAATTCAAACCTCGAGGGAGGTTTGTGTAATTTTTGAAACAAGAGGGGAGGTCCGTGTAATTAAGGCAAACCTCAGGGAGGTTTATGTAATTTACCCATTAATTATAAAAGTAAGTCTATTGTGAACAGGCACGTACAACATTATTCAAAATCATAAAATCGTGTAATTCATGTAATATTGTTAAAAATAAATATAATTTGACATGCATTTTTTTTTATATCTATATTCATAAAATGTTTCCACGAATAATATACGTACATATGCACTAGTCGCCTTTTTAAAACAGTACAACTTTACTTCCTATAATCTCAATTTAAGACTTTTTGATTTTTTTTTTTTTTTTTATAAAATCGCTACTTTACTTAGCGACTTCAAAAAAATTGATAGATTTTAAAAAATAAATTAAAATCATGTAAATTTGATTAATGTGTGGACAGGCTTGGGTAAAAATTCCAATTTAAGTGGTAAGTCTTCAAACATATATGAAACTGTACGTGACTAAGGGCGGGTCGTGTTTGAAATTGTCTTTTTAACTTTTTTTTTTTTTTTCCACACTTGAATGATTAAAATCTCTACTTCTCAGAGGTTCGTACATATATGTTTTGTAGTTGATTTAACACCAAAATCATGATTATCTTGTAATTTGGTTGGTGATTTCCTTCAACTATTAGTCTGATTCACAAAATTCCATGTTTCTTATTTTAACATTTTGTATAAAAAAAAAATCCACTTTCTCCTTCTAAATCTTACAATCTGATTCGTGATTTTCAAAATATTTTCCTTGTATTTGGGGACTATTTGGGAATATTTAAAATATGATTTAGTTCAGTCAAAGTTTAAATTTTAATCTATTTTTGTGAAAATCAATGTTACATTGTTTTTTAATTTGGGACAAAAAAGTAGTGTTAGGAGATTTATATTACTCTCTCTATCTCATATTAAGAGTCCATTTTGTGAATTTCTACTTATTAAGGGGATATATTTAATTGTATGTAGTGAAATTTTTTATCTTTCCTACATTATCCTTTTTGAACTTCAAAATTCTAGTCACATTCACGTCAAAGAAAGAAAGCGAAGAGTTGTATATAATAAGCGCAAATTTGGAAAATGTGTATTAAAGTACATTGACAAATCGTTAGAAATTTTAAGTGAATCTAACATTAAAATTCAGAAATAAGAGAGATAAGTGAGATTCCTGAAACGTGATAAGAGACATGTGTATTAAGGCCAAACCCCAAAAGAGACAGTTGATATTTACCCACTCTTAAAATGAAACATAAAAAAATAATATGAAAGACTCTTAACATATATGGGACAAAGAGTACACATACAATAACACATTTACAAGAAATAAATACACACCAAATACTTAAGTTGATATAAACCAGAAAACTACTTCTTTGCTCTTTCAAAAATTTCCTTGGTCTTCGTTGAAATACAAACCTAGTCATGAAGAATAGAAAACAATTTAGAGATCAAGTTCCCCCGAAATGAATATAATTTAGCTCATTGTGGGACCCACTATAAAGTTTGAAAAGCTAGCATTGAGGATTCAAAAGTGCCAGAATTAAATTTAGGCTTTATAACCACATCTCTTTTGGTTGAGTGTAAGTTTTTTGGGTGTACTACCCATTGTACTACTCAAGAGGTTTAGTGTTCGAGTCATTGTAGCATGGCTATTGGGAATTCACCCGGCGACTCCAAGGCCACAGAGGACTGGTCAAGGTGCGCGCAAGCTAACCCAAACAGCCCCAGTTACAAAAATAAAATAATTTAGGCTTTATGTATAGAGTAATTCTTTGGTGACAACTTTCATACAACCCCCTAAAAAGATGTGTCTATTTCTCTCATGTGATGTCATTGGACCCCACAGTGACACAGGAGAGATATACACATCTTTTAAGAGGTTGAATGAAAGTTGTCACCAAAAAATTACTCTTATGTATAATATGATGACCTAAATTTGATTTTTCTTTGACAATTTTATCCGAATTTTAATTTAGTTTAAGTGATGTTTGGCTTTTAACTTAGGGGCTGTTTGACTTTTGGTTTAAGGGTTACTGTTTTTGGCTTAATGATTTAAATGATGATTGACTTAATAGTGTTAGTATTTGCCTTTTGGCTAAAGCATTATTTGCCATTTTTACGAAAATATTTTGTCGTGGAAGTACTGGCACACAAAACTATTAAATTTTGAATGGAGTAAGTTTATTGTGAGAAGCGTTAACTGTTGGATGAGCATTTGACCATAAAATTTTTAAGAATTTGGAGATGCATTTATTGTCAGATGCTCATCTAATAGTTAAAACTCGTCTTCTCATGTGAGAAACTGTTTACTATAGACTTGCCATTTTAAATGCACATGAAATCACATTTATTAGCTGATCGCACACATGATTAAAAATATTTGGTAGTCCATTTAAGCTAGGCTTATAACTAGTAACGTTTTTAATCAACCTCATGGCTTGCTCATACCCAACTAGTGCTATTTGTTTTTTAGAATCCCAATAAAGAAAAAGCTAAAAAGTGCAAAAAATAAGAATTACAGAGTTAAATATGATAGTCAAATTACCAAAGTACCCTCCTACCCGAAAAAAACCCATTTCAGGATGGAGCACGAGCACTCTCGTTTGGCCTTTGTTGGGTTATCTCTTCCTCCTTTGTTTCTTGTGGGGTTTCCACCGGAGCCGCCACCGGCACGGCATCGCCGCCGCCAGAACCACCACCGCCGCCGCCGGTATTTTCTGCCACCGCAAGCGGCAGCGGAGGGTCAACTCTGCCGTCGATGCAGGAAGAAAATTTTCTCTCAACCCAACCTTCGAGGTCGTACCGCCCACGACCCATGAGTCTTCGACCCGAACAGAGCCTGCCTATCATACCCGATACCAAGCCCAAGATTGTAATCACTACTAGAACAGCAATGACGGGTCCGATTGACCCGCGACCCGAATTAGCTGTGTTGGCTTGTTGGATCATTGCCATTGGTGGTGGTTGTATTTGTAGTGGATCCACCATTGGTGTAGACATTTTTTAGTGATACCCAGCAACAAAAACTCTATAAAGATAATAAAGAGAGAGAGAGAGAGAGAGAGAGAGTTTCCTAGAAATGAATTGGGTCTTTCTTGCTATTGGGATTGTTCAAATATGAGAAGTAAAATTATAAGAAGAGAAAGAAAACAACCTACAATGGCGAAAAATTGGAGGGAAAATGGTTGTTTGTTTTGGGGGAAAACCCAAGAAAAAAGGGAGAGAGAGAGAGAGAGAGAGAAATTTTCTCAAATAGTGTACTGAGTACCAAGCTTTCTCTGGCCCCTTATCTAGTAGTTGAAGAAACAATGTAAAAACCGCTTTGAAACAAAATTTTATAAATGGTAATTCTAAAAGGACTTTAGGTCTGTGCACCTCTGCTTTGATTGTTTGCATGACAACCTTTGGCAATTGATTCTTTTCTCAGCTCTGCTCAATTTCCTAACGTTTGGAGTCTTGGGACCACATACACATATATATATATATATATGTGTATATGTATATAAGTATATGATTGTGGGTTGAAGTTAGGTGAATTTGAATATTTGACCATGGGTTTGATCAATATATTCCAAGTATTCAGGGTACTTGTATAAGTATCATTCAATGTTCTGTCTGTGAAGTCATATCTGTATTACAGTACATCTTTGGCAGCTGTGTGTCCTTCTCATGGCTTCAAACCATTTTTCTTTTGGGGCTTTGTCTTAATCAATCTTTTATTTTTGCTACTTATAGCTCGGATCAAATCATGCATCCATGCTGGTAGTGGTGGTTTAAGAGTAGTGTTGTTACATCCATCTTTAAGAACGTTTATTTATTATTATTATTATTATTTTTTCATTTTTAAAGTAATGCTAGGTACACTTAAACGGACACCTAAACTATCCATATGTTGATGTGGATTTTCAAAATCATTCATCAGCTACCAAAAAAAGTTTAAATTATTTTCCAAAATACCATAACACATCAGCATGGCCGGCCGGGGGGGAGGGGGCGAGAGGGGCAACTGCCCCGGGCCACCAAAGTTCATCAAATTTTGAGGGCCTCCGTAAAATTTTCATGACATTTTTACTTTGAGATTTTTTTAGCATTTTACATTATGTCTCCCTCAATTATGTTTAAGCCTCTCCTCAAGTTATGTTTAGGCCCCAAAGGGGCCCAATGCCCAATTTAGTGTCATCAACTACATATATATTGATATACATATATATAAAACTCAAAAGCAAAGGCCCCTAGAATTTTGAAAATTACACTTTTAGTTTAAGAATTTTTTGAGTTTTAGAAATAAGCCTCCTAAGAATTTTGAAAAACACCATACAATATTTAAGTTTCACAAATAAACTCATATTATAAGTAGACTCCAAAAAAATCACCAATTATGTATAAGTAAACCCTAAAAAAATAGTCAATTATGTATAAGTAGATCCCAAAAAAATTGTCTCGGGGGCGCTGCCCTCGAACCCCCGAATTAGGGCCTCCCTTTTAGTAATTCGTCCCGGACCTCCAGATACTCGGGACGAGCCCTGCACATCAGTAGGTGGATAGTTTAGATATCCCATCTAAGTGTACCTAGCATTACTCTTTTCCTAATGGATAAATTTTGTATGATACATGACTTAAGCCTCACATTTTTTGAAAAATTATACTATGAGTAATATTTGGGACACAACTTTCATACAACCTCCCCCAAAAGATGTGTCTATCTCTCTCATGTGATGTCACTGGACCCCACAGTGACACAGGAAAGAGATAGACACATCTTTTGGGGAGGTTGTATGAAAGTTGTATGAAGGTTGTGTCCCAAGTATTACCCTTATACTATTTACCATTAGTGTTAGCCTGATGGGTATGGAATTCTAAAGACCTTCACTTTGGATGCATAGTATTAGTATACCATTGATATAAAGGAGATCACTTCGGTACATTAAGGTGGTTTTGTTGTATATACAACAAAACCAATCTTAGCCTTTAGATCATGAGTGAAGATAATCTCAATCGTCCACGTTGCAAGAAGAAAATTTTAAAAAACCATGGCAGATGTTCTACGAAAACCACATGGAAAAGGGGTCACTTCTTCATCCAAAGCTCCTCACCTGTTTAGCCGGTCACCACTTACCCCATACTTCTCTCCTCTTTTGTAAGATAATGTTCTCTCCTACCCATATTTTGAGTCTTGTATTCTATTTTAGGATGTTCGAAAATTAGTGTCCACTTTCTTAAATTATTGATATATAAATTTTACTTACATTCCAAAACTACTCTTCCTTGAAATCTACACTAAGAAAAAACTAAAAAAGTTATTGTAATGATTAAGGGCAATAGTGAAAAATTGGTGTAGATACTTTTTGTCCCCTTAATAAGTTGAGTTCTCAAAAGTGGACTCAAAATAAGGGACGGAGGGAGTAGTATTTATTTTTTTCAAAAATGTTAGGTACACAACACATTCCACAACAGGAGTTTAAATGCATGTACCATGTGGTGTGTAAGTGGTGCATAGAAAAGTGTGAAAAATTTATACAGCATAGGATACAACGCATTTAAAGCCCCGTTGTAAAATGTGTTATGAAATGTGTTGCGTGCCTAGTATTTTTGTTATTTCTCTATGTCCCACATAGTATATATCCCATATATATATATATATATATTAAGTGCTTCCAATTTAAACTAATGCTATGTTTCCTATTTTTTTTTTACTCAAAAGTATTTCCCAACACATGTAGCGGTGTGCCGAGTTGATTTTGATTGGTTGATGTTGAAGTTGTCATAGCATTATTGAAGAGGGTCTCCCTGCCACATGTGTTGGGAAACACTTTAGGGGAAAATATTGAGAACCATAGCATTACTCTTTAATATTTTATTTCATTGATAAAATAAGAGTAAATGGTTTCCCAAAACACTCATACAGTGGTTTCCTAAAATCGATCATCTCTCTCTACCTATAAAAGATAACGCTAATATTATCTACCACTTCTGTTAGTACTACTAACACATCATACAATACCATATAGTCAATGCATTTCATGGAGTGTATTCCATGGAGTGGGAATAACAATTTCCTGTTAAAGTATACCACAACTACCCTTCCATACTTTTTGAAAAATTGAAATTGTAATATCATGTATTTTCAATAATTATTTAATACACAATTTTTATATTTTCCCTTGATCATAGCTCAAAATTCTATCTTCAGTCGATCGAAGTTCGTTCGAGCGATCGAGCATTTCAAAGTTCAAGCGATTGAACCCTGTTCAATCGATCGAAATCCTACCGACCTGAATTTAATCGACCAAACCTGGTCGATCTGCTCTCGAGCGGGTGAACTTACTTCGATCGATCGAACTTGTAATCATCAGGATTCTAGGTTCCACGCAAAAACAGCCACCTGCACCCCCATCCCCTCTATATATACTTTGTGCTCGTGTGTGGTGTGTGGTTGCTAAATTTGAGAGAGCTAGAGAGAGAGTCTGTGTGTGTCTGTGAGATATATATACACACTTATATCATATATTCATACATACACTAATATCTATATATATAGTCAGAGAGAGAGAGAGAGAGAGAGAAGACAAACAAAGGCGAAGAAGAGGAAGAGAATCAGAGAGATAGAAAGAGAGGCAGAGACAGAGAGAGAGAAGAGGAAGCCATTGAAGCTTAAAGCTGAAGCTCGACGTTGCCAAACGCACCCTTAGCACGTTCAATGAGTTTTTACTCACTTGGTCTCTTTATTATAATGTTTACAAGCTTTTGGTGATGTTTAGATGTAATAACACATCCGCCAGACGTTTATATATACTGTTTTACGAATATACTGGAGAAGACGACTCCTGAACGATTGAACGGAGTTCAATCGACCGAAGGTTCAATCGATCAAACAAACTTCGATTGCTTGAACATTACTTTTCCTCAATCGATCGACATGGGTTCAATCGATCGAGATTTGCAGAACATGGCTTAGTTCTTTTGATTATTATATCAGAGGTTCGGATGTTCGATTCTCGATTCGGACTTCTATTATACGACTTTAGGTTGATCGAGGGATAATGTGACAACAAAGTTAAATATGATTAAGAATAATGTATTAACGAGATAATGTTAGATACTATGTGATTTATATCTGAGTTCAATATCCGTTCATTTTATTCAGAGTAGTCAGGCCACATGGGGTTGTCATGTATCAATAGCAATATAAACGTTAAGTATGTTTGATAAGTTCTGGGAAGAGAACGAGGACACATATTGCTTGATCATAAGTATGCGGTAGACCGACGTTGTGTCTATGTCATGCAGTGAACCTTGATCATAAGTACACGATGGACAGACGTGTGTGTCTATGGTTTACGGTGATATAAAATCTACGACTTGTAGTGAACCTTGATCATAAGTACGTGATGGACAGAAGAATATGTCCAAGACTTGTGGTGAACCTTGATCATACGTACGCGGTAGATCTGACAAATGGTCACGACAATAGAATTGATGTGTCGATGCTTGAAGCATTAAATTCCTGACATGCGGTGGAGTGTGCATATGTTCTTAAAAGCGGGGGATAGACTAACGTATTATCTACGATTTGCGGTGTATGCGGTAGATGGCCTCTACGACTTGCGGTGTTATGCGGTAGCAAGCTGACGGCCTCAATAACTTGTTATACGTTATATCATTGATACCCTATGGGTTTCTATTCATGTCACGCCCCAGAGTAGCCAAAAATAGGGAAAATTTAAAATTTCCTTTCTGGACCCGTAGGGAATGACGAGTTACATAAAACTGACCTGTCCGTGCAACATACTAACAACATTAAATATATCAGAGTAAGAAAACTTGTAAAAGCGTCTAATGGTATTCATGGGGGAACTTGGAGTGTTTGCTACTTAAGCTATTACAGTAGTTCCAAATGAAAACCACAAAAGATAAGTCTGGGCGATCTACGCCACTTAAATATTACATCAACTAAAAGATAATTAAAACGTAATAGAAGTCTTAATGCGGAAATAGGCCAGGGTCCTTTTTCTAACTGGCAAACCCATAACCTTCGTTATCAGGCTCTTCCTGATAGTCTGCCTCAGGATCACCTTCCTGATAATTCCCATTCTGAGGATAGTGATATTCATCTTCATCGTTACCTTGATAGTTCTCCTCGTCATAACCTAGACGTAAAAAGTCCAGGGCAGGGAAGGAGCCGTTAGCTTTTGAAGCTAAGTGAGAACGTCTTAACCGATCACTCCTAATACAGATAAGGATATACAAGTACAACATATCTTGAAACAACATTAATGAGCATATGACATGTAGAATGATGACATAACGTATTATCGATATATTCGACTTCAACTCGACCATGAACACCACAACCGACTCATGCAACTTGTTACATTACCAGTGTAACGCCGTTAGCTCAGAGTAGAATGATTATGTTGCTATCGTCGCCTAGCAGGGCCCTATAGCAGTTTTGGTTTTAAAAAGAGTAATCATTGGACTCTTAGGTCCTCGTGACCTTGCCGGAAGAATAGAATAGTTACAGCGCTATCGTCGCCTAGCAGGGCCCTATAGCATTTGAAAGGTAACTATTGTATTCTGATGGATACATTGCTATCGTCGCCTAACAGGGCCCTATAGCGTATCAATCATCAATCCATGCACAACTTCAATGATTTCAATGGAAACTCTGGCTATCGTCGCCTAGCAGGGCCCTATAGCAGTTTCATCGTTGTTCCCATTTACTTGACTGTACCACTCGGACCACCACGGTCCACTCAACATGTATAACAATATGACTGGGTTAGCCCCCGTGACTAACCATGCAGACGTCAATATGGACATCATGACTCGACCATGTTCATGTGAATGTTCATGTGACTATATAATCGGGAAATTATGATAAACGAGAAAATCAACGAATATTAACGAAGCATGGAGTATAGTTAACTAACAAGCGATCATTATATAAGAAATAATCTCAACATTTACAATACTAATATTTATCAGTATCGTCCACACAGGACGCACTGGGCATACATACATGATCAAAGAATAATTCTATAATATACCAAGTGAGTTAGGACGACTCACCTCGAAGCGGTTGCGTAAAAGCAAGCGTAGCGGTTCCTACAAAGCATTAAGATTATATAGAACATTGATCAATAAGTGTACTAGAATCAAGGGCATAATGGTAATTGTGCCGGGTGGGTCCCTAAACCTCAACATGATGATCTGGACATCATTCTGAGTCCAACGTCATTGACTAGACTCAAATCGGAGTCCGTCGCATAAAAGGCTGGGTTTTCTATACCAGTTTGGGCCCTAAAGATAAGTTGTATTTTTGACCGTGTCAAAAGGTCACCAAACTTTAAGGGGATGTTCTAGACATTATTCTAAGGCTCTGGGAACTGACCGCGTATTTTTCTGGGCTACGGTTTATTTATTACGAATTTCTGAAGTTTAAATCATCTAATAATAGACTGCGGGATCCCTTAATTATAAAATATAGTTTAGAGAGGGATATGACTCTTATAAATATTTTTATTAAATACTAGACCTTAAAATAGGCTAGTGGCATTTTTCCCATAATTTTCGGAGTTCGTTTGGTATTTTAAATAATTAAATATAACCAAACGGATATTTTATAAGTAATTAGTAATTATTAAAAATATTAAAGTTAGGGACTTGTAGATAATAATTTATAATATAGAGGTACTAGACCTTAGAAAAATTAATATAATTTTCCTATGCTTAAAAATGGTCATTAGGTATTTATTACCTAATTACTTTAATTTAAAGTATTTACTTATTATTTATTTAAATCAATAAATAATAAGTATAGCATATAATACTAATTTATAATTTCATAATATAAGAATATTATCAAAAATAATGTTACAATTTATTAAAATATACTTTGTAACATTATTGAAATTATTATAGATATTTAAACTAATTTAAAATCATTTATATTAATTTACATATATTTATTAATACTAAATATATATTATAAGTAATATATATATACTAATCTCGATTAATATATGCTAATCTAAGTTAATATATGTTAATCACTACTAAAACAGTATTTTAAAACATTAATATGGATTAACAGAATACTAAATAATATAAAACAGGTTAATGAAACCTTAATTAGGATTAATGAAATGATTAACAATATAAAAACAATTAATTATGAATAACAGAAACTCGCGGGCCAAACCCAGATCCGAATCCGAATCCACGGGTCATCCATATATACTCTAACTATGACCCTACTTAAAAGATCCGACCCGGTCCACTTTTAATTAATATAACCCGTATCCTAAACCAACTACACTCACATACTAACCCATAACCATGTCCATGACCCGACCCATATTAATTAATACGGGTTAATGATATAATCCGTTTACTCTTCTTCTCCGGTGAGACAAGCCGCCGCCGGCGTGCTTCGTTTTCGCCGGAAAACTTCTAATGAGCATATCTCTCTCTCTACTCCATGTAAATGTGTGATTTTAACGGCAAAATGACCGGAAAGGGGCCCTCTAACACATACTAGGAGGCCACGATCTGGTTTGTTCGTTTTAGGGTCCTATGAATCAATTATTCTTTTTAGCCAAATCGGGAATAATCCCTCGCATGAGTGACCAAACAATTCCTAAATTAAAAACTGCTTTTATGGGGGCTAGTTGGGACCATGAGGGTCTGTTTAGTACCATTTTTAGGGACCCTAGTGATGTTTGAGAAAGTGAGCTCCGGCGAGGGCTCTTCAATGGTGTTTTGGGTTAATTCCAGAGCTTAAGGCTCTGTTCGGTTGCTCGTAAGGGTCCAGGGAGGGTGTGTGAGTGTATATAGGCTATAGAATTAATTCAAGGGGGTGAGGATTTACCTGTGGGGGATTCTCGGGTTCTCTCTTTCTCTTAACCTTCCGGCGAGCTCCCTCTCTCTATCTCCTCCTTCTTTCTATGCTTGTGTGTGTGTGAGACAGTAAATGGAGTGTGTGTAATGAGGCAGAGTGCAAAGTGTATGAGTGTGTGTTCTCTCCTACAACTCTCAGTGACTCCCTTTCTCTCTCAAATCTCATATATATAACACAACCCATGCATACATACAAATCTATACAGATACCCATAGATTTGGGTATCTAGGAGAAGTTGATAGATTAGAGGTGATGGAGGCTGATTTGAGAGGGTGTGGGAAAGGGTGCCGGCGGTGGAGGTGTGTGTGCTTTACCCGGCGGTTTGGGGGAAGTTGTTTGGGTGGAGTGTTTGCCTAGAGGATAAGGACATGTTAGGTAGTACATTTCCATTTTTAGGTTGATTCCTATTGTACCCACTTTTCTATATAAGTATAGTTGAGTGGTCGTATGGGTACACGTGCCGTGCAGTCTAAAACAAACGCAGATTCTACGAGTTTACGTGCAACACAGGCCGGGTCTGAATTTTACAGTCTATGAAATTAATAACTACGCACACATGTGTATTCGGGTTTCCAAAACTTATAATTTAAATACTGGAATTTTAATACGAGCAAAAGTACGGGGACCTATTTTATTATCATCAGAATTTACGGGTATTACAATTCACTCAGCTCTCAGTAAGCTGACGGCCGTTATTGCCTGGACATTCCCCGTCTAGATTACCCTGTCCCTTTTAATGCAGATAATGATGCATACGATGATGGCTACTACCCGGAAGGGGATAATGCAGAAGGTGGCCCCACTGATGCAGGTTATGTCAGAGAAGGCTGTTACGCTGACGACTACCCATACGCCAATGAAGATCTGAAGATAGTTATATTTAGTTTTATTTTTGTTGAACTTATAGTTAACGGGTATTTGGGCATATGTTGTCTCCAAACCTGTTGTGATCTTGAGGTCCACTCTGATGTTTGTAATGGTGTGGACAATTTAGTGACATTCACCCGTCATTCCCTATGGACTCAAAAAGGAAATTTATTTTTCTCTATTTTTGCAATTCTGGGGCGTGACAATGTTTCAAGTACTGAAATGTACTCCATACTATATTTCAGTGATTATTTTTAGTAGAATATTTTTTTTTACTTATGGTGTGTTTGATAACCCAATTAAGTAAAGAAAACTTTTAGCACTTTTTTTTTATTTTCAGTGCGTTTGATAATGTACCACTTAATTGAAAAAGATTCCAAAAACCCATTGATTAATTAATTATGGTCAATTAGTTATGTTCATTCATCATAAATGTTTGTTCCATGACGTGACAAATCTTTCATGGACCAATAACTCTCCATCTTCCTTATGCCCTATATGTAATGGATTTTTTTTTAACTTGATATGATTACCGTACCGATGTGGTATTGGTAAAACCCATCAAGATATTCAAGATTACAATAACCTCTAATTATCATGATTGATATATCCGAAGGGCCTTACAAGAGCCCACCGAAAACGTTACATTTCGGAAAAATCTATGGTTGAAAGTCATCAATTGTGGGTACCTAGACACGGAAGAATGGAATCCCATCCAAGCAAATATTGGGACATACCCAAAGACACATTTTTTGGGACACAACCCAAGAGATGTGTCTATATCTCTCCTATAATGTTATGGACCCCACAGTGACACAGAAAAGAGATAGACACGTGTAACACCCGTACCCGGAGAACGGGTTAATTATTTGTGTTAATATGCATTAATTAGTAAAATACACGCGTTTGTTAATGTGGTTAAATACATGCGTTTCTTAGTAATTCGTATGTTTCTTTGCAAATTAATGTAATTGGGAGCTTGTAGCATTGTTACACGTGTCCTAATCCGCACGAGGCGGGTTGGGTGTGACAACACGTCTCTTGGGTTGTGTCCCAAAAGTTGTGTTTTTGGGTGTGTCTCAAGTATTACCCATCCCATCCAGACATTAAACCCCAGAATGGCCCTTGGCTGGCAGATCTTTTCGTGAGGAGAGAGTGACATCCCGAGACCACCCGGTAGCGGCAAGTCCAAGCCTTAAACCGCGATGTCAATGGCAAGTCCAAGACTACAACCATTACATCCCAACAAGTGCCATGGCAAGTCCAAGCCTACAACCATGCACAGTAGCCGTCGCTACTCAAATTCTCAAACATCGAGAAGCTTACCCCGGCATGAACTTGTATAAGACTCCCCTTTGACCCACATAGACAACTCAACGTGCTCGCGTAAATTTAGATATGCTTTTCACAATTTAGCGCGTGCATAATTAACGGGCCTACAATTAACACATGGATTTTGCCCGGATCACAATTTCGTCGTCGAAATATAAAATATGTAATTCTCTATATTTCATAGTCAGGACTTCATACCTCGTGCGATTTCCCCCAAACTTTGAAGGATCGACTAGGAGGCTAAATAAACGTCGGATTTCGAATTTGAGAAAATTCCTACAAGTTTATACCTGTTTTTCCCAAAAGTCTAAAATTTAGATTTTTACAAAACTTGGCCAAACACAACCTAAGTGGTATCAAAACGTAGATCTTACCTCCACGAGTTCAAATCTGAAATCTGGAGAAAATCTTACGGACAAACGGTCGTCGTATGTCGCCGGCAAGCTCGTGGCAACCAAATCTCCTTTCTCTCTCCTCTCTTTATTAAAGAGAGGGCGCTCTCTTTAGAGACTCCCTGATATGTATTATATATATATATGATAAGGATATTAAGTGAACATGGTTGAGTGAACATATCCACTAAACATATTTTTTTTTAGCCTAAAAAAATGCGCGGGTCAGCGGGGCAGCCTGCGAATTTTTTTTAGGCTAAAAAACATGTTCACTGGGTATATTCACTCAACTCTATTCACTTAAGAGCCTGACCGTATATATATATATATGTATATTTTTTAAGTATGCTTTCAATTTGACTAATGCTATGCTTCCCAAATTCAAATCTCAAATCTTCATTTCAAATAATGTGGTACCATTTAAAAAACAATGGGTCCAATGATCACTGTGGCCCTGTGGATCACTTCAACATCCTCCATTCAAAACCAGTCGCCTTGGGCCCTAGCTGGATGGATCTGATACGTACACCCTACGCAAGTCCAAACAATATTGCATAAAATCCACGAAGGTGTGTGTGGAAGCCACATAGGAGGTCGGGCACTCTCCCGAAAAGCCCTGCTACAAGGCTATTATTGGTTGACAATGGCATGGGATTTCCAAGAATATGTCAAACGATGCGACAAATGCCAAAGATACTCCCCCATGATCAACCGCCCAGGAGAGCCCCAAGCACCAATACTCAGCCCCTGGCCGTTCGCTCAGTGGGGCATCGATATTGTTGGTCCCCTCCCGATGGGAAAAGGACAAATCAAGTTCGCTGTCATCGCTGTGGACTATTTTACTAAGTGGGCAGAAGCCGAGTTTACACGACTAAAAAGTTGTGCGCTCTTGTACAACACCCAAGTGTAGGTGATCGTGCAAGTAATATAGTATTGGAAGTCTAGGTCGATCCCACATGGAAGGAATAGGAAGAATGTCTACTAAGTTATAACCTAAAGAAAATGAAAATATTAATATACGGGTGCGGAGCGGAGCGTGGCAGTACATCCAACTCTAGTAAGTGCCCGTGGCTCTCTCAGTCTGTCTTGCCTCTGTAAATGATGTTGTTGTCTGAAACCCGCTTTAGAACAATACCATCTTCTAAAGAGAACCATACCTTCATTGTTAACACTTCTATTATCTTTTCTGATACTGAAACCCTTGACTTTTCCATATAAATTGTACCAAATTTCTACTTCAGCCTCGGAATTGAATTTCAACGCGAACACATCCGCTTCGGTCAACTTTGACATGGCTTTATCCGTCCCGTCCGTTGCACAAAAGTTGCTTTCAACTCCACCTAAGGACCATTGAAACCCACCAAATGAGTCTTCTGTGTTATTAGTGTTATTCGTTGCACCAATGTTGTTTTCAACTCCACCTACAGAGTAATGAAACCCACCAAATGAGTCTTCTGTGTTATTAGTGTTACTCGTTGCACCAATGTTGTGTTCAACTCCACCTACAGAGTAATGAAACCCACCAAATGAGTCTTTTGTGTTTTTCGTGTTACTTGTTGCACCAATGTTGTTTTCAACTCCGCCTATAGAGCATTGAAACCCACCAAATGAGTTTTCTATTTCTTCATCTATAGTTGTATAGATTCCACCATTAATATCGAAGTCCTCATCATTCGTCAAATCAACACACACACCCTTGCCTTTGGAACATGAACCACCGGCCATTGTCCCCTGTAAATAAGAAATTTCATGTAATTAAAATTTTGTTCCATAATCATAAATGATTATTTCATAATCGTGAAATATTTGTTTTAGAATCTAAGAGAACCTACAATTTTTGGAACAAACGTTTATGGTCAGGAAACAACTTATGATGATGAAAAACAAATTTTCAGAAGTATGTTCATAACAATAATATTTGTTTCATAACGATAATATTTGTTTCATAAGCATTAATTTTTGTTTCATAACCATAAATATTTGTTTCATGATCTTAAATATTTGTTTCAGAATCTAAGAGTACCTATAATTTATGGAACAAACATTTATGGTCCAGAAACAACTTATACTGATGAAGAAACAAAAATTCAAAAGTAAGTACTTAATTTAAAATTTTGTTTCATAACCATAAACATTTGTTTCATGATCATAAAATATTTGTTTCAGAATCTAAGAGTACCTATAATTTATGGAACAAACATTTAAGGTCCGGAAACAACTTATACTGATGAAGAAACAAAAATTCAGAAGTAAGTACTTAATTTAAAATTTTGTTTTATAACCATAAACATTTGTTTCATGATCATAAAATATTTGTTTCAGAATCTAAGAGTACCTATAATTTATGGAACAAACATTTATGGTCCGGAAACAACTTATACTGATGAAGAAACAAAAATTTAGAAGTAAGTACTTAATTTATAATTTTGTTTTATAACCATAAACATTTGTTTCATGATCTTAAATATTTGTTTCAGAATCTAAGAGTACCTATAATTTATGGAACAAACATTTAAGGTCGGAAACAACTTATACTGATGAAGAAACAAAAATTCAGAAGTAAGTACTTAATTTATAATTTTGTTTTATAACCATAAACATTTGTTTCATGATCATAAAATATTTGTTTCAGAATCTAAGAGTACCTATAATTTATGGAACAAACATTTATGGTCCGGAAACAACTTATACTGATGAAGAAACAAAAATTCAGAAGTAAGTACTTAATTTAAAATTTTGTTTCATAACTGTAGAAACCCCATTTTTACCGTCCTTTAAAAAAAATACAAAAAGAAGAAGTAAATAAAAAAAAGGAAAGAGAGAACTGACTCGTACAGGGGGCCCACCGGGCACGCAAATCGAGGAAAAGACCGAGAATCCATCGGGGATGCCAACAAAGGTTTTTAATGGCCATTCTAGGTCATTCAGAGTCATCAATCATACGGAAGTTCAAAAACGGCGGTCGCCGCTCAGCGCGGGTCCCGAATCGGCTAACCGGGAGGTTAGAAAATGAGTCAGAATCAAGACCGGGGCAACCGAAGGCGAGTTAAAATGGCCGTAAGCCAAAGAAAGCATGGAAATGACTTCTGGGAAAGGAAAATGGGTCCGTACGGGCAATCAGAGGAAAAAGCGGTGGCCTGTTGGCTTTTACAGTCCAGAATCAGCACAAGGAAGGGCAAAACGGTCAATTTTGAGCCCGGGAGCAGAGATCATCGATCCGACTGTATGGGGTGGAAGGTAATCTCAATACAAGCACGAAGAACTTTGAATCGGTCAGATCCGACGGTCGGATCAAAAGATATGGGTAACCCTAATTCCACAGTCCAGGATCAGCACAGGAAAGGGCAAAATGGTCATCTTTTGTGCCCGGGCATAGAGATCATCGATCCGACTATACGGGGCTGAAGGTAATATCAATACAAGAATAAAGAACTTCAAATCAGTCAGATTCGACGGTCGGATCACGAGATATCAATAACCCTAATTTTGCAGTCCAAGACCAGCAGAGGGAGGGGCAAAACGGTCAATTTTGAGCCCGGGAGTAGAAATCGCCGATCCGACCGTGGGGATTTGTCGGTAAAGCTAAATGAAGACTAAATATTTTCGAATCGCTCAAATCGGACGGCCGGATGGAAAAAACAAGCTTCGGAAGACCGAACGGCCAAGATCGGGGGTTGTAGGGATCCGAAATGCGTCCCGTTCGCACCGGATCCTACCCAACCCAAAAGACTCTATAAATAGAGCCCCTTGGGTGCTGCACAAAGAGGAAGCTCTCTCCAAGCTCAAAAGAAGCTCTCTCCTTCTCTCCACCATTGTTATCTTCTCCAAAGCTCCAAAAAACCCAAAAAAATCACCATATCTCCACCACTACACCACCATAGCCTCCACCACCAGAAACCCATCATCATCAGGCAATTACCCAAACACCCAGTCCAACCACAGCCTCTAAAAGTGCCCAGAAAGCCCAGAAAGCTGTCTAAACCAAACACAGCCTTGGCCTCTGCCCAGAAACTGAAAAACACCCAAACGGAGCCTTAAACTGCACTTCTGTGTCTCACCACCCATACCGTTGGCTTCGCATCGAAAAAACCCATCGACCCATCTTTTCAGATCCTCCAAAGGAGGTCCACAGCATCCTCACGCGCCTCCCAAACACCCCACGCGCCGCCGCTGCACAGTTTCTCCTCCGGCGCCGTTTCTGGACACCACCACAGGAAACCGCCACCACCACCACCATCGTCTGGACCAGACGATCCAGATCGCGGTGGTCCGGCGGCCAAAGACCACCGGAAACCGCCGCACGCGCTACACGCGCCACCACGGCACCGTTCCGCCTCCCCCACGCGCAGCTACACAGTCAGCGCTGAGTCAGCAATTGACCATCCAACCAGGAGCTGACACGTGGCACAACAGCCACGTCATCTGCCACGTGTCTCTGCCACGTCAGCACCACGTCAGGGTTGACCAGCCAATCACTGACTGCCACGTGGCATAAGATACCACGTGTCACTGCCACGTGTCATGCCACGTCAACTGCCACGTCACTTGACCAACCAACCAGAGGCTGCCACGTGTCATTGTCTGCCACGTCATCAAGCCACGTGTCACGCCACGTCACCTACCACATCATCGCCCCATCAGCTTTGACCAGCCAATCAGAAGGCGCCATGTGTCGCTGACTGCTGACGCGGTGCTGACTCAGCCGCCACGTGTCTGCCACGTGGCAGTAGACCCACTTTGACTTTTTCGCCATTTTCGAGGCTTCCGGACCCGATTTTCGACGTTCCGACACTCATTCCTAGCTAATTTGACCGTTCCGGACGCACCCGTGTGCTCAGAATCGCAAAATTCCACCGTTTAAGGCACTTCCTTCTTTTTATAAGCTCATTTCTGCTCAAACCGGCCAGTTTGGCGCCGGCCGGTCCCGCCCGAAATCTGTCCGGACCGATTTCGCCCTGATTTATACCATTTGGGGGGTTTTCGGCCGTTCCGGACTCACCGGTGACCTCCGTTTGGGCCCGTTTCAAGCCGAAATTCGATTTGGGCCCCGTTCAGCTATTTCCGAGCCGTTTTCTCAAGGTAAAGGGCCGTGTTCTTTTATTTTTTGATACCGACCGGCCTCGCCGTCGAATACTTGAAATACCGACCGGCCTCGCCGTCGAATACTTGAAATACCGACCGGCCTCGCCGTCGAATACTTGAAAATACCGACCGGCCTCGCCGTCGAATACTTGAAATACCGACCGGCCTCGCCGTCGGATACTTGAAAATAACGACCGGCCTCGCCGTCGAATACTTGAAATAACGGTCGGTTCGCCGCCAATACTTGACCTTTACCATTGTGAACTGGCTAGCTCCTAGTTCACTTGATTTTCCGGTAGGCCGGATCTACTTATTGTACATTCTTATATCTTGTCTTTCATTAATGTCAATATTTCTGTGCTTACTATCTCTTTCGATGTACATAATCACTGTAAAAAATATCATACATTCACTATGCTGTAAATCCTCAAATCAACTCAAAACGGGCACCGACCCTTACTTCCGGTAACTTTCAAAATCTTTCTTTCAAAATGAACACTTCAAGTTATCCCGTTGTTCAATAACGCCGATAATATGAATGTTCAAATTCAAAACGGGCACCGACCCTTACTTCCGGTAACTTTCAAAACCTTCCTTTCAAAATAAACACTTCAAGTTATCCCGTTGTTCAATAACGCCGATAATATGAATGTTCAAAACGGGCGCCGACCCTTACTTCCGGTATTTAAATCCTTTTTCTGAAACCGAACATCCCGAATCGTCACGTTGTTCAATAACGTTGATGATTCGAACGTTCGAGACTCAAACGGGCACCGACCCTTACTTCCGGCCACCTTTCTAAAACCGAACATTTCGATTAGTTACGTTGTTCAATAACGTTAACGACTTGAATGTTCGAGACTCAAACGGGCACCGACCCTTACTTCCGGTATTCAAATCCTTTCTAAAATCGAACATTTCGATTAGTTACGTTGTTCAATAACGTTAACGACTTGAATGTTCGAGACTCAAACGGGCACCGACCCTTACTTCCGGCAACCTTTTCAAAATCGAACATTTCGATTAGTTACGTTGACGACTTGAATGTTCGAGACTCAAATGGGCACCGACCCTTACTTCCGGCACATAATCAAGGTTAAAGTCTAGGACTCGATTACGGTGATCGACGTCCTAGCTACACCGACTTTTCAAAAACACTATAACACACGAGCACGGTCAAACGTGACCCAAAATTTCAAAAAAATAATAAATAACAAGTTAGAGCTACGTTTGGCCTGATTCTCAACCCGAGATACGTATGCAACCCCCAAAAGGGTGCGGCCATAACTTTTCATCTTTTTTTTCTTTTTGTAAATTCTTATTCTTTTATCTTTATGCCCCGTTATCATGAAAATCGCCAATTTGGCAACCATGCTTCGTCATGGATGTTCGAGGGTGCTTAATACCTTCCCTCGACATAACCGAGTCCCCGAACCCCTTCCTAAATCTCTGGTTTACTTGTCAAAAACATAGGCCCACTTTCCCAAACTGTAAAAATATAAAGATATATTTCCGTATCTTTATCGGGATCCTAACACCCGTACAAAGTTAGGTGGCGACTCTGAAAAATCTACTTGGCCTATTTTTCAAAATAAATAAAAATACTTCCCCCACATTCCTCTTTTTCCATTTTTTTTAAAAAAAAAAAAAAAAACACTTATATATATATAAAAAAAAAAAACCTATTTTTTCCCGTCGCGGTGCGACAGCTGGCGACTCTGCTGGGGATTAACTTAAGAGGACTCAAGCCATTACTTTGGCGATCTTCATACTAACGGGGCATTTTCTTTTACTAATTCTTTTTTTCTTTCTTTTTTAGTCTTGTAAGTATTTTGCTTGCACAGGATTTGCGGCCAATGACAAAAAATAAATTGCAAGGCCAATGCCAACTTTATTTTGCTCAAGCATTATCACGCACACTACACATTGAGCATGTTCATAACCCGGTTCCGAGGAACCACCCTTAAGATTAGATAGGAAGTTGAGTAGGTGGCGTGGCCGTTGCGGTGTTACCGTCGGTACCAGCACTGAAATTCTCCCGCTCGAACCACCAACCTGAGAAGGTGCTCCGGCACTGGAGGTTTGAAGGTTTGGGGACCGGACCCGATTTAAGTCTACATTAGACGTCAACCTCTCCACATAGTCACATTTTTACACGTGCATTCAAAACCTTTCAAAATACGAAACGGCGCCGAAGGGATGCCCATTCTCACTTATCCTCTCCTTACATTTTAACAAGGATGGATTCACTTTTTCAAAAACTCAAAAAACGGCGCCGGAAGGCTGCCAGACTTTTTCCCAACTCGTTCTCACCTTTTAAAGCAAGAATAAAACTTCCCAAGGACAAATCCACTTTTCAAAGACATTTGGTGACGCCGAAAGGCTATCCAGATTCACCTCATACCTTGGGAACACACATCACACTGGGGCACTACTCTCCCATCTCTAACGAGTCACTGGGAGAAGAATCCCCATTTCTTTCCTTTGAAGCGACTTACTAACTATACTTCTTCCAACCTTCGCTGCAGGTACACTTCTGACAGAGGTCAACATGGGAAGCCTCTACACGCTCAGCCTACTCCCTGCATCACCAACTTCTCCACGGATCGAAAAAGTTTGAATGGACAACCAGTCCAAGCAACTCTGAATTTCGAATCCAAACATGTCCAAAGCGCCAAGCCTGAGCAGGGCCGAATGACAAAATCCTAGGAGATCAAATCCGAGCAGTACCAGCGCATTCGCGATTGTTCGAACCCTCAAGCCGCTGAACCAATAGGCCTACTTCAATCCATATACATCCACAAGCCTTTGGTCATGTCCAAGACGACTCTCGTAAGAGACCCAATACTCAACCCACTATCCTGAAACATTACTCCTCGTCATATACCACACAGGGGCAGTTTCTCCATACTATTAAATTTATGCTTTGTCTGCTTTGCATAAGTACATACTTTCAAATGAAAAAACAAAAACAAAACTCATTCTTTGCATCATTCAATAATTGTCATCTGCTCTCATTCCTTAAATCTCATGAGTATGTTGGATATGACTGTCTTACTGCTTGTTGAATACGAATTAGACATTGTACTAGACTTCCGGACGTAACAAAGCTTTGTTCGATTCTACCTGAAAGTACGACCAACACAAGGTCATGCCGAGAAACGACTCAAGTTCACAAATCGGCCATTTCATCCTCTGACGATGCTCACATCTTAACAAGAATCAGGTGACAAAAGCATACTTCTCTATGACAACTTGATGTCACCTGAGTACACAAGGACAGAATAAATTGCCGATGACCATTCATGGACAAGAACACCTCAGTCCATTCTCATGATCATGACACACATCGACTGGGGCAGTCTTCGCCCCCACAGCTGAGCAAAAGAGGTCATCACGATCACTGCTGGCCCACATGGGGCCCCTCAATTCTCACCATGAGAATAAATACGCGTTCCCACGATCTCTAACTTCAATGATGCATATATGTGATCTCTGAACCTGACTCGACTTGTGTCAAAATGATTAGAGGCAATCATTTCAGCTATCTATATACACTACTTTCCCTCGTTAGCCCACTTGAGCCATACGATGATTTCTTTTCAACCTTAAACCCCTGAGGATCACCCCCTAAACTGGGGCAATGCCAACAAAAAGAAAAAAAGAAAGAGAAAGCAAACAAAAAAAGAACTCAATGTAAAGCTGGAGCACTTCCACAAAAGATACGATCCGACTTGGATACATACTTCAAACTGGGGCAATTCTCCCCAGTACATACTTTACTCAGCAATGACATACCCCACACTAGATTGGGATGAAGAAAAAAAAAAAAAAAAAAAAAAAAAAAAAAAAAGGAAAAAGAAAAATCAAAAGAAGGATAGACGCAAGGCATAAGGTGATCTCAGGAATCTCAACCGACTTTTCAAAACAAACTTTGAGCCTTCATGCGATCCTTTCATTTCTCAACCCATGACCCTGGCCTACGTTACAACCCAGTAAAGTCCACTTTGATTGACACAGGCCTTGTTGGGTTCACTAAATCACATACTTGCATCATTCCAAACGACGGGAGTGCTACATACTTTCAAATCACAAGATACACTGAAGCGCAACAATCACATAACCGGATTCAGTGAAAACCCGTGAGGACGCCGAAGGTAAAAATGGTTTCAGAGAGAAAGAGAGCTCGAGAGAAATCAAATACTAAAAAACTGAGTCCTTCTGAAGGACAATCACTGGGGCACTGAGCCTATACAGTCAAATACTTTGTCTTCTAGTGCTTAACATGCGATAAGACAGTCAATATCCATTAACTCATGAGCATTCTTTCACAGATGATAGATTCATGCATCATACTCTTGTAAATACGTTTACTTAGCATCCATTCATATCTTTCAGCATAGCAGACAATGCATACTTTCTATAGCAGGGATAACTGGTTCCGACACTACTCTCAACTTCCAAAAGCCCAACCACTGGCCCAACTTCACAAGCCCAAATTCCAAAAGCCTAACCACTGGCCCAACATACTTCCAAAGCCCAGCCACTGGCCCAACTTTCAAAAGCATCACCACCAACTGAGCCATGATATCAACCTTTGCTCAGACTCACCAACTTTACACTGATCCATCTGCTCGGATCCACATATCAAATCGATCTTCTCCTCGGTAGATTGTCAAGAAATCTATCTCTCGCTCAGGTCTAACCGTTCATGCTCAAATCAGGAATCAGGTATGAGACCCTCCAGCGGCATCCTATTCACTACTCGGCATCAAAATCCATCATCAGAATTAGGAGTGAGACCTTCAAAACGGCGTCCTATTCCATCACAAGCACCAGGTATAAGACCCTCCAGCGGCATCCTATTCACCACTCGGCGTCAGAATTCATCATCAGAATTGGGAGTGAGTCCGTCAAGGGGCATCCTGTTCACAAATCTCACTATTGGGAATGAGTCCGTCAAGTGGCGTCCCAATCACATCTCAAGTTCAGGAGTGAGTCCGTCAAGGGGCATCCTATTCACAATTGGGAATGAGTCCGTCAAGTGGCGTCCCGTTTACATCTCAAGCTCAGGAGTGAGTCCGTCAAGAGGTATCCTGTTCACAAATCTTACTATTGGGAATGAGTCCGTCAAGTGGCGTCCCGTCTACAGCTTCAGCACAGGAGTGAGTCCGTCAAGGGGCATCCTGTTCACAAATCTTACTATTGGGAATGAGTCCGTCAAGTGGCATTCCGTTTACATCTTCAGCACAGGAGTGAGTCCGTCAAGGGGCATCCTGTTCACAAATCTCACTATTGGGAATGAGTCCGTCAAGTGGCGTCCCAATCACATCTCAAGCTCAGGAGTGAGTCCGTCAAGGGGCATCCTATTCACAATTGGGAATGAGTCCGTCAAGTGGCGTCCCGTCTACAGCTTCAGCACAGGAGTGAGTCCGTCAAGGGGCATACTATTCGCAAATCTTACTATTGGGAATGAGTCCGTCAAGTGGCGTCCCGTCTACAGCTTCAGCACAGGAGTGAGTCCGTCAAGGGGCATCCTGTTCACAAATCTCACTATTGGGAATGAGTCCGTCAAGTGGCATCCCGTTTACATCTTCAGCACAGGAGTGAGTCCGTCAAGGGGCATCCTATTCACATCATCGTCTATCAATCATCAGAATCAGGAGTGAGTCCGTCAAGTGGCATTCTGTTCATATCACCTACCATCAGGTATAAGTCCTTCAAACGGCATCCAACTTATATTGGCATCAAGTGTCAGGTATCTCTCTTACCCTCCCGCACTCTATAGCAATCACGCGCATCGCATTTTGCTATCCTCTTATTTCACAGCGATCACGCCTCACGTGGCATTTCGCTATCTCACACACAGCAATCACGCCCCAACGCGGCATTTTGCTCTCTTACTTCACAGCGATCACGCCCCACGTGGCATTTCGCTATCTCATCCACAGCGATCACGCCTCACATGGCATTTCGCTATCTCACACACAGCAATCACGCCCCAACGCGGCATTTTGCTCTCTTACTTCACAGCGATCACGCCCCACGTGGCATTTCGCTATCTCATCCACAGCAATCACGCCTCACATGGCATTTTGCTCTCTCATACTCCCAGCAGTCACGCGTATCGCATTCTGTTGGACCTTATCTCCACGGCAATTACCCGTATCGGACTTTGCTATTCACGTCTCTTATATTCAAGGCAATCACGCGAATCGCATTTTGCCACTCAAACATTCACAGCAATCACGCCCCACGTGGCATTTTGCTCCCCTATCCCACAGCAATCTCGCCCAACGTGGCATCTCTCACATTTGCTTCAAAACGGCAAATTTTTGTTCACCGAACGTGGTGTTCCCTATCTCGCCCAACGTGGCATTTCTCGTTTGCTTCAAAACGGCAAACTTCTGTTCACCAAACGTGGTGTTCCCCCTCTCTCGCCCAACGTGGCATCCCTCATTTTGCTTCAAAATGGCAAAACACTCAAATTCTAAGTTCGTTACGAACTACGCCCGGTCTGATTCTCCCGACGGGAGATACGTAGGCATCTTTTACGAAGCCCGACCACACTATCCACCAATCTTAGATCATTCACCTAACCCCACAGAGTCATTCCCCAATGGAGCGTACTCGCCCACTACACTACATCCCGTACTCGGTCCCCAACGGATCACATTCTTCATCACTTCCACCAAGGTACGTTCTCTTCTTGCCCTACGGCACTTGCACTCGAACTACGTCCGACCTGATTCTTCCTAACGGAGGATACGTAGGCATCTTGAACACTTTTCGAGATCGGTCATACCATTGTACATATTTTCTCATGTTTTCAAAAGGATTCGGCAAAAATGGGTCGTCTCTCGAAATCTTTGTCCTGATTTGCTCCGCAAAACTTGACAAAGAGGGGCAGCTGTAGACACCCCATTTTTACCGTCCTTTAAAAAAAAATACAAAAAGAAGAAGTAAATAAAAAAAAGGAAAGAGAGAACTGACTCGTACAGGGGGCCCACCGGGCACGCAAATCGAGGAAAAGACCGAGAATCCATCGGGGATGCCAACAAAGGTTTTTAATGGCCATTCTAGGTCATTCAGAGTCATCAATCATACGGAAGTTCAAAAACGGCGGTCGCCGCTCAGCGCGGGTCCCGAATCGGCTAACCGGGAGGTTAGAAAATGAGTCAGAATCAAGACCGGGGCAACCGAAGGCGAGTTAAAATGGCCGTAAGCCAAAGAAAGCATGGAAATGACTTCTGGGAAAGGAAAATGGGTCCGTACGGGCAATCAGAGGAAAAAGCGGTGGCCTGTTGGCTTTTACAGTCCAGAATCAGCACAAGGAAGGGCAAAACGGTCAATTTTGAGCCCGGGAGCAGAGATCATCGATCCGACTGTATGGGGTGGAAGGTAATCTCAATACAAGCACGAAGAACTTTGAATCGGTCAGATCCGACGGTCGGATCAAAAGATATGGGTAACCCTAATTCCACAGTCCAGGATCAGCACAGGAAAGGGCAAAATGGTCATCTTTTGTGCCCGGGCATAGAGATCATCGATCCGACTATACGGGGCTGAAGGTAATATCAATACAAGAATAAAGAACTTCAAATCAGTCAGATTCGACGGTCGGATCACGAGATATCAATAACCCTAATTTTGCAGTCCAAGACCAGCAGAGGGAGGGGCAAAACGGTCAATTTTGAGCCCGGGAGTAGAAATCGCCGATCCGACCGTGGGGATTTGTCGGTAAAGCTAAATGAAGACTAAATATTTTCGAATCGCTCAAATCGGACGGCCGGATGGAAAAAACAAGCTTCGGAAGACCGAACGGCCAAGATCGGGGGTTGTAGGGATCCGAAATGCGTCCCGTTCGCACCGGATCCTACCCAACCCAAAAGACTCTATAAATAGAGCCCCTTGGGTGCTGCACAAAGAGGAAGCTCTCTCCAAGCTCAAAAGAAGCTCTCTCCTTCTCTCCACCATTGTTATCTTCTCCAAAGCTCCAAAAAACCCAAAAAAATCACCATATCTCCACCACTACACCACCATAGCCTCCACCACCAGAAACCCATCATCATCAGGCAATTACCCAAACACCCAGTCCAACCACAGCCTCTAAAAGTGCCCAGAAAGCCCAGAAAGCTGTCTAAACCAAACACAGCCTTGGCCTCTGCCCAGAAACTGAAAAACACCCAAACGGAGCCTTAAACTGCACTTCTGTGTCTCACCACCCATACCGTTGGCTTCGCATCGAAAAAACCCATCGACCCATCTTTTCAGATCCTCCAAAGGAGGTCCACAGCATCCTCACGCGCCTCCCAAACACCCCACGCGCCGCCGCTGCACAGTTTCTCCTCCGGCGCCGTTTCTGGACACCACCACAGGAAACCGCCACCACCACCACCATCGTCTGGACCAGACGATCCAGATCGCGGTGGTCCGGCGGCCAAAGACCACCGGAAACCGCCGCACGCGCTACACGCGCCACCACGGCACCGTTCCGCCTCCCCCACGCGCAGCTACACAGTCAGCGCTGAGTCAGCAATTGACCATCCAACCAGGAGCTGACACGTGGCACAACAGCCACGTCATCTGCCACGTGTCTCTGCCACGTCAGCACCACGTCAGGGTTGACCAGCCAATCACTGACTGCCACGTGGCATAAGATACCACGTGTCACTGCCACGTGTCATGCCACGTCAACTGCCACGTCACTTGACCAACCAACCAGAGGCTGCCACGTGTCATTGTCTGCCACGTCATCAAGCCACGTGTCACGCCACGTCACCTACCACATCATCGCCCCATCAGCTTTGACCAGCCAATCAGAAGGCGCCATGTGTCGCTGACTGCTGACGCGGTGCTGACTCAGCCGCCACGTGTCTGCCACGTGGCAGTAGACCCACTTTGACTTTTTCGCCATTTTCGAGGCTTCCGGACCCGATTTTCGACGTTCCGACACTCATTCCTAGCTAATTTGACCGTTCCGGACGCACCCGTGTGCTCAGAATCGCAAAATTCCACCGTTTAAGGCACTTCCTTCTTTTTATAAGCTCATTTCTGCTCAAACCGGCCAGTTTGGCGCCGGCCGGTCCCGCCCGAAATCTGTCCGGACCGATTTCGCCCTGATTTATACCATTTGGGGGGTTTTCGGCCGTTCCGGACTCACCGGTGACCTCCGTTTGGGCCCGTTTCAAGCCGAAATTCGATTTGGGCCCCGTTCAGCTATTTCCGAGCCGTTTTCTCAAGGTAAAGGGCCGTGTTCTTTTATTTTTTGATACCGACCGGCCTCGCCGTCGAATACTTGAAATACCGACCGGCCTCGCCGTCGAATACTTGAAATACCGACCGGCCTCGCCGTCGAATACTTGAAAATACCGACCGGCCTCGCCGTCGAATACTTGAAATACCGACCGGCCTCGCCGTCGGATACTTGAAAATAACGACCGGCCTCGCCGTCGAATACTTGAAATAACGGTCGGTTCGCCGCCAATACTTGACCTTTACCATTGTGAACTGGCTAGCTCCTAGTTCACTTGATTTTCCGGTAGGCCGGATCTACTTATTGTACATTCTTATATCTTGTCTTTCATTAATGTCAATATTTCTGTGCTTACTATCTCTTTCGATGTACATAATCACTGTAAAAAATATCATACATTCACTATGCTGTAAATCCTCAAATCAACTCAAAACGGGCACCGACCCTTACTTCCGGTAACTTTCAAAATCTTTCTTTCAAAATGAACACTTCAAGTTATCCCGTTGTTCAATAACGCCGATAATATGAATGTTCAAATTCAAAACGGGCACCGACCCTTACTTCCGGTAACTTTCAAAACCTTCCTTTCAAAATAAACACTTCAAGTTATCCCGTTGTTCAATAACGCCGATAATATGAATGTTCAAAACGGGCGCCGACCCTTACTTCCGGTATTTAAATCCTTTTTCTGAAACCGAACATCCCGAATCGTCACGTTGTTCAATAACGTTGATGATTCGAACGTTCGAGACTCAAACGGGCACCGACCCTTACTTCCGGCCACCTTTCTAAAACCGAACATTTCGATTAGTTACGTTGTTCAATAACGTTAACGACTTGAATGTTCGAGACTCAAACGGGCACCGACCCTTACTTCCGGTATTCAAATCCTTTCTAAAATCGAACATTTCGATTAGTTACGTTGTTCAATAACGTTAACGACTTGAATGTTCGAGACTCAAACGGGCACCGACCCTTACTTCCGGCAACCTTTTCAAAATCGAACATTTCGATTAGTTACGTTGACGACTTGAATGTTCGAGACTCAAATGGGCACCGACCCTTACTTCCGGCACATAATCAAGGTTAAAGTCTAGGACTCGATTACGGTGATCGACGTCCTAGCTACACCGACTTTTCAAAAACACTATAACACACGAGCACGGTCAAACGTGACCCAAAATTTCAAAAAAATAATAAATAACAAGTTAGAGCTACGTTTGGCCTGATTCTCAACCCGAGATACGTATGCAACCCCCAAAAGGGTGCGGCCATAACTTTTCATCTTTTTTTTCTTTTTGTAAATTCTTATTCTTTTATCTTTATGCCCCGTTATCATGAAAATCGCCAATTTGGCAACCATGCTTCGTCATGGATGTTCGAGGGTGCTTAATACCTTCCCTCGACATAACCGAGTCCCCGAACCCCTTCCTAAATCTCTGGTTTACTTGTCAAAAACATAGGCCCACTTTCCCAAACTGTAAAAATATAAAGATATATTTCCGTATCTTTATCGGGATCCTAACACCCGTACAAAGTTAGGTGGCGACTCTGAAAAATCTACTTGGCCTATTTTTCAAAATAAATAAAAATACTTCCCCCACATTCCTCTTTTTCCATTTTTTTAAAAAAAAAAAAAAAAACACTTATATATATATATAAAAAAAAAAAACCTATTTTTTCCCGTCGCGGTGCGACAATAACCATAAACATTTGTTTCATGATCATAAAATATTTGTTTCAGAATCTAAGAGTACCTATAATTTATGGAACAAACATTTAAGGTCTGGAAACAACTTATACTGATGAAGAAACAAAAATTCAGAAGTAATTACTTAATTTAAACGTTTGTTTCATAACCATAAATATTTGTTTCAGAATCATAATTATTTGTTTCAGAATCTAAGAGATCCTACAATTTTTTTAACAAACATTTATGGTCCCGGAACAACTTATGATGATTAAGAAACAATTTATCAGAAGTAACTTCCTAATTGAAAATTTTGTTTCATAACCATCAAAAGTTGTTTTATAACCATAAATATTTGTTTCAGCATCTAACAGAACCTATAATTTGTGGAACAAACGTTTATGGTCAGGAAACAACTTATACTGATGAAGAAACAAAAATTCAGAAGTAATTACTTAATTTAAACGTTTGTTTCATAACCATAAATATTTGTTTCAGAATCATAATTATTTGTTTCAGAATCTAAGAGATCCTACAATTTTTTAACAAACATTTATGGTCCCGGAACAACTTATGATGATTAAGAAACAATTTATCAGAAGTAACTTCCTAATTGAAAATTTTGTTTCATAACCATCAAAAGTTGTTTTATAACCATAAATATTTGTTTCAGCATCTAACAGAACCTATAATTTGTGGAACAAACGTTTATGGTCAGGAAACAAATTATTATGATGAAGAAACAAAGTTTCAGAAGCAAGTTCTTAATTAAAACTTTTGTTCCATAACCATATATGATTGTTTCGTAATCATAAAATATTTGTTTCAGTATCTAACAGAACCTACAATTTGTAGAACAAACGTTTATGGTCAGGAAACAAATTATTATGATGAAGAAACAAAGTTTCAGAAGTAAGTTCTTAATTTGAAATTTTGTTCCATAACCATATATGATTGTTTCGTAATCATAAAATATTTGTCTTCTCCAAATAAACTTGAAGTTTGGTTGTCTTCTCCAAATTAAACTTCAACTTGGTGGAGGGTGAGGGATGTTGAAGTGAGAGTGTTGTGAAAGTGAGTGTGTGTTGAGAGGGATGGTTGAGTGAGTTCAGATAAGATAATAGGAGTGGAGAGGAAAAATTAACCAACCAACTAACCTTAAATGCAACAATCAACCTTAAAACTAAGTACTAGGTAGGTAAACCTCATTAAAGATGGAACAAACATATAAAAGCCTCATAACAAACTTATGTGATCACAATGACAACAATTGTTCCCATACACCCAAGTTGGTAGTTGGGTTATTTAATTGAATTAGATGGTAGTGATTAATGCAAACCTTTAAGACTAAAAACTTAAATGCTAGTCATTTTTCCAACACTTTTAAATACACGTATTGTTATATGTTATAAAGAACAACTAACCTAAAATAAAAAGTTCCTTCATCATAAATATTTGTTCCATGATTCTAAAGGAACAATAAATCGTGACTTTGAAGGTATGGAACAAACATTGATGATCAAAGAACAATAATATGTGGTTAAGGAACAAACACGTTGTGCAATACATGACAACCTGTGATAACCGGTTGCCCCCCATTTAATGCATGTCATAAAGTACACTTTCATCCAATCAATGATTGACAAGTGTCTTGGTGGTATGTTGTATATACAACAAAACCACATTTGGGTACCAAAGAGTTTTCCTGATATAAATTACCAATCCTTAATATTAGAAGGATGCCCATCTCTAAAATCGAAATAGCACGTTTGGTATGTTGTGATTGGATATGATACGATACACGAAGAAAAAAAAACGATTATGTGATCTTAGCATCAATAATTGCGTGGTAATCACAAAAATCGTGTGGTTCATACGATTCAGTCATGCGATTCGCACAATATAATCGATTTACTTCACGTTCGTAGTCCTACAAACCCTGTTAGCTGTTGCAAAACCCAATTTTCAACTTCTTCTTCTTTCTTTCTTTTTTTCATCTCTTAAAATGTGTATACTACAAAATGTGTTTACTTTCAGTATCTCTTGCTAAGGAAAGATATTGTATATAAAAACCCGATTCTACCCTTTCAAAAAGGAAACCCATATTCTAGCCTTAGGAGGACTTGCGACTGCTTATTGAAACAAAACCCACATTTTGATCTTTTTTTTTTAATTATTTTTTTTATTTAAACAAAAGGTGGTACTCTCAACTCTTACAACACATACGTACATTATTATACATTTCCCTCCCTTTCCCTTCCCCAAATATTCTAGGGCTTTTCAGGTTGGTGTGGGTTCGAATCTTATCGCTAGTTTGTTTCCTTGATTTACTTGGCATGTGTTGTGGGTTTGGTGCATGTACCCGGGGTTTTTACTACAACAAATCTCGTTTTTTGCCACGCGCGGCTGCGTGGCTAATAGTCACAATGTGCGTGGCTAAAAGTATTTGCCACGCAGTCCACGCGTCGCACGAGCGTGTGGGAAAGTGGGGTAACGAATAAATTTACGCGACGCAGTCAACGCGTTGCTAATATTATATTTATTAGCGACGCTCCCGAGCGTGGCAAATAATCCACAAATGCGTTGCTAATAAGTGTCTTGCTTAACAAAAATGACTGCGTCGCTAAAACAAATTATTATTAGCGACGCAATGATACGTCGCTAATAGTGAGTGTAATTATCAGCCACGCATTGGTGCGTGGCTAATAAAACAGTATTTGCCACCCAACCAAGCGTAGCTAATACTATATTAAGTATTTCGATAATTATCAGCAACGTTCACATGCGTGGCCAATAAGGTAGTATTTGCCACGCTCATTTGTGCGTGGCAAATAATCATCAAGTATTTCAAATGATTATTAGGCACGCAATAAATGTGCGTCACAAATAGCCATAACAAATTTGATATATTCTTTTTTGTTTTTTTGAAAATTTTTTATTTGTACCAATAAATCTGCTAAAACTCTAATTCAATAACCAACAATAATTCTAATCTTCATAAATAAATTCCAATAATTTGTCAACAACATAACCAAATCAAACTAAACCTAGTCGCTAATTCAAAAACATAGTTATTACAAACCACAATATCAAAAGATGTTCAAATACTAGTATAAAAGTATCGTAAATACTATAAAAATTGAGAACAAGATCATTCAATGCAGGTACTAGTGCCTCCCAATCTGAAATAGAAAAGGAAACAAAAAAAGCATTAGTCGCAAATTTATTTATAACAATCGAACATAAAAATAAGATAATAAAAAATGAGGTGTGAGATGTGAGGTCGTGGGTGAGGTGTGAGTTCCAGTCTCGTGCCTCTCCGAGTGCTAGAACTCGTTTCGACCCCCCAAAACCTCAAAAATTGCTTATAAAAGGCCTAAGGACAATATTTTAGTTATTATCGCGTAACTATTATCGCGTAACTTGCAAACTGTGTGTAGAAATTGCGTGTCGTTTGTTCCCGCAAGTCTAGTTAGTCGTACGTGAGGTGTGAGTTCTAGTCTCGTGCCTCGCCGAGTGCCGGAACTCGTTTCGACCCCCCAAAACCTCAAAAATTGCTTATAAAAGGCCTAAGGACAATATTTTACTTATTATCGCGTAACTTGCAAACCGTGTGTAGGAATTGCGTGCCGTTTGTTCACACAAGTCTAGTTAGTCATGCGTGAGGTGTGAGTTCCAGTCTTGTGCCTCTCCGAGTGCTAGAACTCGTTTTGATCCCCCAAAACCTCAAAAATTGCTTATAAAAGGCCTAAGGACAATATTTTACTTATTATCGCGTAACTTGCAAATCGTGTGTAGAAATTGTGTGTCGTTTGTTCCCGCAAGTCTAGTTAGTCGTGCGTGAGGTGTGAGTTCTGGTCTCGTGCCTCTCTGAGTGCCGGAACTCGTTTCGATCCCCCAAAACCTCAAAAATTGCTTTTAAAAGGCATAAGGACAATATTTTACTTATTATCGCGTAACTTGCAAACCGTGTGTAAGAATTGCGTGCCGTTTGTTCCCGCAAGTTTAGTTAGTCGTGCGTGAGGTGTGAGTTCCGGTCTCGTGCCTCTCCGAGTGCCGGAACTCGTTTCGACCCCCCAAAACCTCAAAAATTGCTTATAAAAGGCCTAAGGACAATATTTTACTTATTATCGCATAATTTGCAAACTGTGTGTAGGAATTGCGTGCCGTTTGTTCTCGCAAGTCTAGTTAGTTGTGCGTGAGGTGTGAGTTCTGGTCTCGTGCCTCTCCGAGTGCTAGAACTCGTTTCGATCTCCCAAAACCTCAAAAATTGCTTATAAAAGGCCTAAGGACAATATTTTACTTATTATCGCATAATTTGCAAACCGTGTGTAGGAATTGCGTGTCGTTTGTTCCCGCAAGTCTAGTTAGTCGTGCGTGAGGTGTGAGTTCCAGTCTCGTGCCTCTCCGAGTGCCGGAACTCGTTTCGACCCCCCAAAACCTCAAAAATTGCTTATAAAAGGCCTAAGGACAATATTTTACTTATTATCGAATTGCGTGCCGTTTGTTCCCGCAAGTCTAGTTAGTCGTGCGTGAGGTGTGAGTTCCGGTCTCGTGCCTCTCCGAGTGCCGGAACTCGTTTCGACCCCCCAAAACCTCAAAAATTGCTTATAAAAGGCCTAAGGACAATATTTTACTTATTATCACGTAATTTGCAAACCGTGTGTAGGAATTGCGTGCCGTTTGTTCCCGCAAGTCTAGTTAGTTGTGCGTGAGGTGTGAGTTCCGGTCTCGTGTCTCTCCGAGTGCCGGAACTCGTTTCGACCCCCCGAAACCTCAAAAATTGCTTATAAAAGGCCTAAGGACAATATTTTACTTATTATCGCGTAATTTGCAAACCGTGTGTAGGAATTGCGTGTCGTTTGTTCCCGCAAGTCTAGTTAGTCATGCATGAGGTGTGAGTTCTAGTCTCGTGTCTCTCCGAGTGCCGGAACTCGTTTCGACCCCCCAAAACCTCAAAAATTGCTTATAAAAGGCATAAGGACAATATTTTACTTATTATCGCGTAACTTGCAAACCGTGTGTAGGAATTGCGTGTCGTTTGTTCCCACAAGTCTAGTTAGTCGTGCGTGAGGTGTGAGTTCCAGTCTCGTGCCTCTCCGAGTGCCGGAACTCGTTTCGACCCCCCAAAACCTCAAAAATTGCTTATAAAAGGCCTAAGGACAATATTTTACTTATTATCGAATTGCGTGCCGTTTGTTCCCGCAAGTCTAGTTAGTCGTGCGTGAGGTGTGAGTTCCGGTCTCGTGCCTCTCCGAGTGCCGTAACTCGTTTCGACCCCCCAAAACCTCAAAAATTGCTTATAAAAGGCCTAAGGACAATATTTTACTTATTATCACGTAATTTGCAAACCGTGTGTAGGAATTGCGTGCCGTTTGTTCCCGCAAGCCTAGTTAGTCGTGCGTGAGGTGTGAGTTCCGGTCTCGTGTCTCTCCGAGTGCCGGAACTCGTTTCGACCCCCCCGAAACCTCAAAAATTGCTTATAAAAGGTCTAAGGACAATATTTTACTTATTATCGCGTAATTTGCAAACCGTGTGTAGGAATTGCGTGTCGTTTGTTCCTGCAAGTCTAGTTAGTCATGCGTGAGGTGTGAGTTCTAGTCTCGTGTCTCTCCGAGTGCCGGAACTCGTTTCGACCCCCAAAACCTCAAAAATTGCTTATAAAAGGCATAAGGACAATATTTTACTTATTATCGCGTAACTTGCAAACCGTGTGTAGGAATTGCGTGTCGTTTGTTCCCGCAAGTCTAGTTAGTCGTGCGTGAGGTGTGAGTTCCAGGCTTGTGCCTCTCCGAGTGCCGAAACTCGTTTCGATCCCCCAAAACCTCAAAAATTGCTTATAAAAGGCCTAAGGATAATATTTTACTTATTATCGTGCAACTTGTAAACCGTGTGTAGGAATTGCGTGTTGTTTGTTCCCACAAGTCTAGTTAGTCGTGCGTGAGGTGTGAGTTTCGGTCTCGTGCCTCTCCGAGTGCCAGAACTCGTTTCGACCCCCCAAAACCTTAAAAATTGCTTATAAAAGGCCTAAGGACAATATTTTACTTATTATCGCGTAATTTCCAAACCGTGTGTAGGAATTGCGTGCCGTTTGTTCCCTCAAGTCTAGTTAGTCGTGCGTGAGGTGTGAGTTCCGGTCTAACTAACACAATAAAACTAACTATATGAAACATAACTTACCTTCTCATACTGCTAATGATCCACCCATCAAGTCCAAGCGAGCATTAAATGCGTCCATCCGCTCCTCCATTGTCAAGAGTTTTTCTTTCATCGCTTCAACCTCTTTTTTGGCCTGTTCTGCCTCTTTGATCACCTGTTCTGCCCTCTCATTTGCCTCCCGCATTCGCACTTCACACGTAGTGTGCGAAGCGGACTTGGACGATGGAGCGACCACCCCATATCCGAGGCCCATAGCATATCCGGGCCTGTACCCCAATACTTTATCAAATATTTCCTTATCAGTCAGCGGGGTCGACCCATCTGGGGTTGTTTGAGACTTCATTTGTACCATACGGTCCTACAATTTACAAGAATCTAGTATTAATACAATTATTTCAAAATAAAATGTATCATTATAACAAATTACAAAATGCCACTTACATAATTATCATGTGAATGCTCACTACCCCAACGACCGGTTTTTGGGTTATAATGCGTTTTGTGATACAACGATAAAACGATAAAAAAATAAGTACTTATCCCGAAGTTGCGGAGGACGTGCTAGAGGATTTTTCCTCGTATCAGAAAAAAAATATTCGACTAAGGTAAGTGCATTCTAGATTTTAATATTTACAAGTTTCAGTTTATCAATTTTAATCTTTTGACTTTTGTAAGGGTAAAGTTGTCACGCCCCGGAATCGCACATACGATTCTAAGACGCGTGGCACGACACCAAGGCTCCTACTACACTCCTAAGGATTCATAACTAACAGTAAATCAGAATTATAAAACGTTGTCGCCAATTAAAGCACTTTTGAAAACACAACATTTTTAAAACAAAATATCTAGTCGACTGATCGGGACCCCAGTCGACTGGACACCAAATTACAGAGAGCATTTTTCTGAAAATTCCCTGATCCGGTCGACTGAAAATTTTGAGGTCCGACCGACTGGACATTGGGTTCGGTCGACTGAACACCCTTAACCCCAGAGTTTTGACATTCTGCTTCACGATCCAGTCGACTGGATCGCGTGTCCAGTCGACTGGTTTATGCAGCAAAATCAGATCTTCTGCAGCAGCCCTATGTATAATCTAACACCAAATCAAACACTCCCAACAACTGGTAAAATGCAATCAAACCATATGTGAACAACACGAAACCACCCATAGATTACACAAAATAATCTTACGACTAATCTATTACATGATTCGAGAGTCCAAACTTATATAAACTATTAACTAAGTCAACGTTGTTGAGATTCCCAACTAGTTTTACATAAACCACTTAGCCAAACTATTAACATGATTTTTCAAGTACAATCCAAAATCCAACTATATTACAAATTCCTAGATTAAAACATAAAGTAAACCATGTATTCACAACCGTTCCCAAAATCCCACGTTTCTCGCTCAATTACATTTCTTCATTCTTTGACCGTCTTACCTTTATCACTTACAATGGTTATTTAATAACCATTACAAGATATCAGCTATATGCTGGTGAATACTAATAATTATAAACATTAATAATAGACATGCTCAATCTCATCTTTCTACACATAACTATGGTCTCCGGGAACGCAAGTACTGGCCACCCATTCACGTTAGTCCGCGACTACTCCATTAGCCCGTGTGACTAACCGAGACCTACACCTCTTTCCGTCAGACGGGCGACCTCATGGCCATTAAGGCACCTAGTCACATTTCCGTTAGCAAGTACAAGTTCTCCTTTGACCTACATTGACAGCTCAACATGCTCACATAGTTATTACACCATGCAATTCACAATTTATATGGGTCTTATTAACCACAAGGGTTTGCCCACTAATAATTAAACATGCTAATTTATACAACTAGGCAGGCATATCATTACAGAGATAATCTCAAACATCCAATCATCCATATTTCATAGTTATTGTCACTCACCTCAAGGATTTCGCTCATATTTGCTGAATTAAGAGCCTGGTGATTACCAGGTACAATTCCTATACCAAATTACTAAATTCTGAACTAAGCTCCCAAATTGGGGCATAGAAAAATTGTCTCATAACACAATAAGATTAATACCCACGCGTTAGACTCACCTCCAGGAGTCCAAATATGTATCTTGTTTTAAAATTGCACGTCGTTAAGCACTTCAATCGGCGTCGTGAACGTCGGTGTCGATTTCGTCGTCGATAATTCCGTCGAGATTTTCGATTGAAATCTCTGTATCCTAACCGATAAGTGAAGAAGAGGATCAAGGGGTTGGCATGTGTCACCCTTGACACATGTCACCCAACATGTTACTCTAAGTTTCTTTAATTGCATTTACCTCCCCCCAAGCTTCTTTAGTTTAACATTTATGCCCCTACTAGCTTATGAAGCTTATTAAAACTATTCCAAACTTAAATGAGTATTTGTTTATGTCACGCATGGGTCCCATAAGTGGTCCCATATAATTTATGAAATTGCTAGTTAACCTTTTAATTATGCAACGTGTCCAATTCGTCTTCATAAAGGTATCCCTAACGGACCATAAAAATGGTCTCTAATACTTAAAATACTATAAAAATCAACATATTAAAATATTCACATATGTCTTAATAAACAGTTAAGCACATAAGAATTATTTTTCATATCTATCCCGTCACACGGGGACCTATCATCATTGTCCCAAACTGAAACTGCTACTTGACCTACTACTGGGTTCTAAACTGGACACCCCTAATCACCTTAGTGAGTTAAAACCCACTTAACATAAATAATCACATCATTAATAAAATATTAATATGTATGTTAAATACAGTTAAATTCTGCCCGCGGGAGCGGGTGTTACAAAAGTAGGCACAATTTTTGTATACATTTATATAAATAAAGTTATAGTTGACTAGTGAAAGTGCGAGAGTGTTACTCAACTTTTAACTTGAAGGGAGGTTCGAGTAAACATTTTAAAATAATAGTGATGTTACTTGATTTGTGATAACTCATAAGAGATCAGTGTAGTTATCATAGCCATCCCAGATTGCATTATTTTTTAGCGTGATTCATTCTTGGGGTATTCGCAGTCGGTTTTTTTTTTTTTTTTTTTTTTTTTATGATTTAAAAACAGACCATTCGATTTTAGTAGGTTGGTTTTAGACAATGTCAGTCGGTTTTCGGTAGATTTTAGCTTATGCACTACTTTGAAAAAACAACCAATCGGTGTTTGGTCATTTGGTTTCGGTCGATTTTTGGTTTTTTAGTTTTCTTGAACACCCATAATTCATTCATTAAGGTAGGGGTTTGGTTTAGCAACTATCATACACAAGTACGAGAGCATTTTTCCTCACCCAGACTTCCGTTGCACATGTTCTATTCCATTCCATTTTTATCTATGTACTATCAACATAATTACTCCCGCCGTCCCTTTTTTTGAGTCCTATATTCCGTTTTGGGATGTCCCAAAATTAGTGTCCACTTTTCAAAATCAGTATATAATTTTTACTTACTTTCCAAAAATACCCTTCCTTGAAATCTACACCAAGACAAAACTAAAAAAGTTATTGTAATGATTAGGGGCAATTGTGGAAAGTAGCTGTAGTTTCTTTTAATCCCCTTAATAAGTTGAGATCCCAAAAATGGACTCATAAAAAGAGACGGAGGGAGTATTAAAATTGAACTCATACCACCTAATAAAGACCTGAATGAGTTGTGAGTGAACAGAAATACTCTCCACAAATATTAAGTATGTACGAAAATATATGTGTACTATAAACTTTTGCAATGTAAGTTACACACATTTTTAAGGCCTCATCCCCAAAAGTTCCACCTTGTATGTAAAGTTGCAACATTGACATAATTTGAATGACCCTAATTTCATTTCGAGGGACAATTAAATTTACGGATTACTTTGGCAATCAATAGTGGAAGTGACTTGCAAACACTTTCGCAAGTATAGTAATCCTTTTTTCTTTTTTTTTTTTGGTGCTGAAACGCATGTACAGTAATCAATCAGATTGTGTTAATGATCTCAGATTCAGACTTTCCTGAGTACATTAGGTTAGGTGAGGCCACCTCCCTCATAATGCTCCAGTAGAGAGAGAGTGAGAGAGAATAACTACAAGTAAATGTGTTTTATGTTCTTTTCCTCTACTCCTTATTCACATAGTTTATTATAATTTTTATGATTTTTTTAAAAAAAAATTTGTTATTGAATCTTATGATACACGATTTATGAATCTTGATTCGGGTCATTTGTATCATTATGATTCACAATACGAATCCTGATTTTGACAACTTTGATGCCCATAATGAAAACTTTATTAATTTTAATCTTTTGACTTGGGTAAGGGTAAAGACTAAAGTAGTTACAATTTATATCTACTATACTATACAAACGAATAAACAAGCACGTAAAAAAATATGAACTTTCTCTTTTGCCCTTTACAACACCATAATTACCCATATATCTATCTATACATCGTAAGGATATATTGATTTATCTGAGGGTAAATCTGTCATTTTGGATAAATAATTACATTCAAGTCAGCTTTTGAAATTTTATTTAATATAATAATGAGGTTTTAATCAACAATCTTGTGTCTAATTACATTTGAGTCAATAATTTTTGGGATATTTATTATTGACTTCAAAAAAAGTCAACAAAAGTGGCTATTTTGGTGGCTATTTAGGAATTGATCACTAATATTTATAATTTGGTCAACTCTTCTCTCAAATGAGATTTCAATCAACAATTTGTGTCTTATTACATTTGGGTCAATATTTTTTGGGATATTTATTATTCACTTCATAATTTTTTTTAAAAAAGTGGCTATTTTAGTGGTTATTTAGGAATTGGTCACTAATATTTATAATTTGCTCAACTTCTTCTCTCAAATTTAGGATTCACATATTGTAATATGTGTAATTGCATTTAGGTCAGCAAGTTTTGGGATATTTATTATTCACTTTAAAAAAGTTTTAAAAAGTGACTATTTTAGTAGTTATTTAGGAATTGGTCACTAATTTCACATTTTGGTCAACTTCTTCTCTAATATTTATGTTCTGGATTATTTAAAATGTCAAATAAAGTGGCTATTTTAGTAGCTATTATGAATTGGTCACTAATATTTATATTTTGGTCAACTTCTTCCCTCAAATTCAGGATTTATAGATTGTATTCGAATATCAATTAAAGCCTACAAACACATTCATGGCTTTTTTTTTTTTATAGAGGAAATACCCTACTTGTGTCATATATTTTTAGTGGCGCTTTATTAGGTACCTTTACTACTCATTTATAAGATAGTCAGAATTATCAACTTCTTCCGTGAGAAGAGTTTTAGATTAAATAGTTACATTTACAGTTTCCTATTTAACTGTTTTAACATCTTATTATACACTTTTAACAACTACTTAACCACATGAAACGACACAATTAAATTCCCTGCGCAACGCGCAGAGCTCCAACTAGTATATATATATATATATATATGATAGTTGATTAGTGAAAGTGCGAACGTGTTACTCAACTTTTAACCCAAAGGAGGTAAGAGTAAACATTTTAAAATGCTATGTTAGCTTTTTGTTTTTTTAATGAAATTAATTCCTCTTGCCAAAAAAAAATAAAAAAAATTAGCCATCTCTAATTGCATTCGTTTTTAGTGTGATTCATTCATTTAGGGATTTGGTTTAACAACTATCATACACAAGTATAAGAGCATTTTAACTCACCCAGATTTTTTACTGTGTGCAAGGCCAATCCCAAGAATTTGGATGCCCGAGACAAACTACTAAAAGAGAGGTTCGAGGCAATTTTTTTGGGGTCTACTTAGACATAATTGACAATTTTTTTAGGGTTTACTTATATATAATTGACAAATTTTTTGGGTCTACTTATATTATGAGTCTATTTATGAAACTTAAACATTGTATGAAATCTTTCAAAACAAAAATGATAGGGATACACACCAAACGACACACTAAACGACACACTAGCTTTTAATGCATGTACCATGTGCTGTGTAAGTGATGCACAAAAAAGTGTGAAAAATTCAAAGAGCACATGGTATATACATGTAAAGCACAGTGTGTCATTTAGTGTGTCGTTTGGTGTGTATCCCTATCATTGTTGCTTTCAAAATTCTACAAGGGCCTATTTCTAAAACTCAAAAATTTCTTACCCTAAAAGTGTAACTTTCAAAATTCTGTGGTCTTTGGTTTTGAGTTTTATATACATGTATATCAAAATATATATAGTTGATGATATTAAATTGGGTCTTGGGAGGCCTAAATGTAAAATTCTAAAAAAAACTTAATGAAAAAATGCAATTATGAAAATTTCATAGGGGCCCTCAAAATTTTGTAAACTTTGGTGGCCCAGGGCGGTTGTCCCTTTTGCCCCCCTGGGCTGGCCATGACTGTGTGACACTTGTTTCATTTCATTATCATTTTGTTGCTATACTAGCAACATAATTATTAAAAATAGACACATGCATGTTACCCAGTGAAAATTTGAGGAAGCAAAAATACTCTCCACAAGTATTAAGTGAGTACGAAAATATGTGTATACTATGAATACTTTTGCAAATTAAGTTACAGATTTTTAAGGCCCTATCACCACAAAGTACCCTTGTCAACCTTGTATGTAAAGTTGCAATTTTGACATATATAATTTTAATGACCCTAATATTATTAGGGTGTTCCACTAATTTGGCTCGCGATAAAGACACTTTCATTTTTTTAATTAGTGCACCTAAATTTAAGTTAAAAAATTTGTTTTTTACCTTTTACTTTAATAAGTTGGGCACCTCACTTATTTTACTATATATTATAGGCTTTAACTATATTTTACACCCTCTTAGTTTACCTTTTATGTCAATTTGGTCCCTGTAATTTAGAAAGTGTCATTCTAGTCCCTGTAGTTTCATAGTTGTATCATTTTAGTCCCTCAAACACTTTTTGAGACAATTTTTTTTTTACTTTTCAGTGACAAAATTATTCATCACTAAAGGACTTATTGGACTTATATGACACACTTATGAACGTAGATGGATTATTGTGACACTCTCTAAATTATAAGGACCAAACTACAAGGACAAGCACAACACACATAATTATATAATTTCATAAATATTAATTTTAAAATTAAAAGATATTCAAAGAATTAACAATAATAATAAATTTGGTACTTGCAATAGTGTCACGCAATTATAGAGTTTTATAACAGCTGAACTTACTAGTAATCCTTCTTTTAGTGCAAGACGCTTTGCAATTTCTATGGCTTCGTCACTTGATATATGGATATCATAAGACCATTAGATTATACAAAAGTAATAATGATGTGGCTGCTAAATTGCGACAAGTATATATCTGGAATAAGTACGACCCATGCCAAACACACACACTCGCACGTACACATACACACACGCAAACGTAATTTCACCATAAAGTGTAATAAATTGATGATGCAAAGAAACAATCTCGAAACCTGATATGGGCAAATTCATATTATTATATAAATAATGCTCAGGAGGATCATGTGACATCTATCGAGAAGAGAGAAGAATTACAATTAATGAAAACAAAAAACTTACAAGAGATGAAGTCAAATCGAAGAAGGCGTTGAATATAGAGTTAATAGAGAAAGAAATCAGAAGTAGTCAAAGATTTCTAAATAAATAAGGAGAGAGATACAAAGAGATAATATGTAGTAAAATAAGTGAGGTGCCCGTACTAATTAAAGTAAAAGTTAAAAAACTAATTTTTTAACTTAAATTTAGGTGCCCTAATTAAAAAATGAAGGTGTCTTTATCCCCATCCTTAAATTTAGGCGAATGCTACTATACAACTGAGTGGTTTGGTTGTATGATACAACTAAACCATTTGACATGCAATGGTAAGAAATATGTCTGTCACGGGTACAAAGGTTTCTTATTATAGGTAAGAAGTTTTCTTACTATAGATACTAAACGTTCGTTTGATAACCCAATTAAGTGATGAAAATGAATATTTTCAGCACATTATTTTTCTCGGTGCGTTTGATAACGTACCACTTAATTGAAAAAAAGGGCAAAAAATTCATTGAAAAAGTTAAGTGCAAAATTTTTCGATTGAAAATAATCACTGAATGCAGTCTATTTTAGATTTTGAACTATTGTTTTCAATATTGCAAATACAAATCATTTAAAATTTTCAGTATTTAAATCAATTCAGCACTTAATTTTCAGTACTTAATTTTCAGTTTTATCAAACGCACCTTAAGATTCCTTATCGTTGATACAAAGGTCCATTTTCACAGGTACAAAGTTTCCCTTATCATGCGTACAAGGCTCCCTTGCCATAAGTACACAGATTTATTTACCACGGGCCAGGGGCGGATTTAGCAAATCTTTTTAGGGGGGCTTGATACATGGGTTCGGGGGCAGCGTCCCCGAAAATTTTTTTTTGGACCTAGTTATATATATTTTGCATATATTTTAGAGCAAATATGACAAATTTATAATAATTTTTGACCTATTTATACATATTTTGTGTATATTTATACCTAATATGACAACTTTATAATGTCAGGGGGCTTTTAGACCTATATATACATATGTTGTGTATATTTTAGACCTAATATGACAAATTTATAAGGCCAGGGGGGGGCTTTTATAATTTTTAGGGGGGTTTAACTGTAAATTTTTTTTAAGGTTATTGTGCAATTTTTGAAAAGTCTGGGGGGCTTCAGTCCCCCTTTTACCCTCTATATATCCGCCCCTGCCACGGTAAAACGCAAGTGTTTTGGATTTGGTACAAATATTTTTTATAATGGTACAACATTTTGTTATATTAGTACAAACATTTCTTATAAGAGTGTGATATTTTTTTTATCAGGTACAAATATTTGTTAAAAGGGTACAACATTTCTTACATTGGTGCAAATATTCGTTATAAAATGCATAAATATTTCTTACCAATTATTTGATTGTACCATACAACAAAATCAGTTAATTGTATCGAAGAATTCTCCTTAAATTTACGGATTGGTTGGCAAACTATAGTGGAAGGTCTTGCAAACACTTTCGCAAGTACGTACGTACAGTGATCTTTTTCTTTTTCTTTTTTTTTTTTTTTTCTTTTTTCTGGGTGGTGACACGCAAGTACAGTAATCAATCAGATCGATAGTGTTATCGTTCTCAGATTCAGACTTGCCTGAACACATTAGGTGAGGCTACCTCCCTCATAATGCTCCAACATAGAGAGAGAGAGAGAGAGAATAATGTGAGTTGTCCTTGGGATTCCTCTGAACAGAACCAGTGGTGTCTCACACTGGTATAGTTGTGACCTCTTGTACCTCTTGGAAGAAAATAATATGCACTGTTTGGTCCATTAGTTGGATAACCACATTTTGATGTAACAAGCTCAACTTTTATGTACAAAATGGCTACATCAAATTTGATTTTTCGTTCCAAAATTCATAGTACATATTAAGGCTTAGTTTGGCCCTTATGTGGCTTTTTAAAAGGAGTTTATTAAATTTATTACTAAGTTCTTTGATGATTTTATACAAGTGACACAATACTCTTTAAAAAGACATCATAAAACCTAAAAACAACCTTGGGCTTTTAAAAGCTCCATTCTAGAGCTTTTAAAAGCTCCCTCCAAAAAAGCCCTAAGTTCAATTTTTGCAAAGCTCATAAACTAGTTACCAAATGAATTAACATGAAATTGGGCTTTAAAAAAGGAAAAGCACCATGTGGGGGCCAAACTAAGCCTAAATTATGCTTTAAAAAAAGGAGAAATACCATATGGGAGCCAAACTAAGCCTAAGTAATTACAGTGCATCTAGATTTTAGTTGCACTAGGCAGTCCTTCGAACACAATTTTTTTCATTTGCTACTTTTCATCTACTATTAAGTAATGCCTACTGTGCATCTCTAACAGAAATGTATACACTTGACTAGATTGGAAGAAATACATATATATGAAAAGTTTTGGTCCATTGGTTGAATAACCACATTTTGATGTAAGAAACTTAACAGAAATGTATGCACTTGACTAGTATGTAAAGTTTTTAACCAAAAGAAGAGACACATGAGTGACACAGGAGAGAGATAAACACATCTTTTAAGAGTTTGTGTGAAAATTGTGTCCCAATAATTAATTACCCTTAACCAAAAGAAGTATTGTTTTCAAAAGTTGTTCAGTCTATACCTTCTAGTTTGTGCCCAAAATGGTAAATCTGTATAGTAGCTAGGGGTAAGTAAGACTAATGTCACAGACCGGAATTCGCCCACTATTGCTAGTGTGATTCGCTCGGCCGTGACACTAGGCAGGTATGTAAACAAAACAATGGTGGATGGCAATGACCTTTTCATATAGGAATAGTTTTATGGTTCTCAAATCTGTATTTCAAATTTGTTTTCCAACACTACGACTTTCAAGGAAAATTAGTTGGTCTTTCCAATATTAAATTTAATCTCAATGTCACATTTGTTGGAAAACAAAATTAGAATACAAATTTGAAAATCACAAATCCACAACATTACTTTTGATATATTCCCTGACCTTGAGCTTCATCAAGAGATGGGAAGTTGAAAAGAAAGTAGGCAGATGAGATATTCTTCTTCTTGTTTGCATGGGTAAAGAGGATGGACAGGTGGTGGAAAGGGAAGACCATATTATTTTCTCACTTTAAACTCCATTTTACAGGGGGAAAAAAAAAAGGAATAAGTATTGGAGAAGAGTGGGAGTCATTTGTCTCCATTTTCCTTTCAATCTTGGAAAAAGGAAATTTAGCGAATTTTGAAGAAAATGATTTATTTCCTCCCTCTTTTTCGGTCCCCCGTTTTCTCAAAGAAAATTTCTTGTGACTGTTCTATAGTATACTCTATTCAAGATAGAATAATGTATCATCTTCCCTTGCAAAACAAAGAGAACTTTTAATACCTCCTTGTGTCCTCTCCTCTCTCCATTCTGCTGTAATTGTAACACATTGACTACAAAATTGTCATACAATATCATACTATTCTTATGATCTTATCACACAGTTCTTAACAGTTTCAAGTTGGAACAAACCTTTGCCAAAAAATGGATGCATGGAAGTTGTGGACTTTTTGTCATTAGGGAAATGATTTATTGTTTTATTTTTCTTCCCAAAGTGGTAAATATGAAATGATTTATTGTTGATTCTGTTAGAATATTAGTAGAATATTAATTTAGGTTCATTCATTGTTACACCTTATCACACATTATGTTTAGGTTCATTTTGTACTACTAGTCGTACTACACATTGTACATCTCTCTTTCCCTCTTTAGGTCTCTTCACTAGCCTATATAAAGGTGCATTATGTATGATTGAATACACCATTCAATACAATACTCAATCTTATATTGTCTCATTCTCTCCCTCTCTGTTATTATTCTAACATGGTATCAGAGATATAAGCTCATGGACCTTGGCTACAATTCTCTCGTATTCCGCTGTCACCGGCGGGTGACAATCATGTCATCCGCCGGACCTCGTTCAAACAAACTGTTGGAAATTGAAGGATGAAACTATGATTTTTTTTTTGGTTGAGGCGTGCAATGTATTGTACTGTCCTTAAGAACAATTCCGCCACTCAAAGTCAGTGACTCGATGCACAAGGTCACAGCGCTATATTCTCTAGGATTCAGCAACCAACTCTTCCAAACATGCATTTGAATTAGAAGAGTAAATTGAGTACTCAGAAATTGCTCCAGAAAAACTAGTGAAGAAAGAAAAGGAGAATATGATAGAAGGAAGATTAAGATATCTCCAATAGTCATATTATTTAATACAGAAAATAAATAATGACTTGTAAAAACGTGACAGTACCACCCCTATGTGCGAGTGTACAATTCGAGGAGCATTCGTGTCCGCAGGACGTGCACGCGCAAGTCACGATTTCAAGCCAAATCGGACGTGCGCGAACGTGAGAGAGCATTTCCCCAATACAAGCTTACTAGCTTATGGAAGGAAAGTATATAAAAGGAGTATAAAACTCTTGTAAAATTTCAATGTGGGATAGTTGTCAAAATCAAACTTTAGCTTGGGTTTGGGTTTTTGAAATAAAAGAGGTCCATGGCCCAATTGCTTGGTTTTAACAAATGCTATAACTCAAACAAATAAATAACCCACAAATATATAAAACCCAACAAACTAATCCAACAATCCCCCTCTATTTCAAAATTTCAAACAAATAAAAAGGAATGGAGCATGAGACCTCAATGCATCAGAACTGGTGCCTTTAGGGTTATGAACCAGTCCCTAGGAATATAAGAAGTGATATTACAAGAATTTGGTGAAATAACATTTCTATGAACCATAATCCATTTATCGTAAATTAATCGTCTTACACCCACATTGATCTCTCAGAATTTGAGCAACTCTAATCGGTGTGGCACCTCTAGGCCCTGCGCCTGTCCTGGTTTTTCATAAGTGCTCTAGAAAACTTGCCTAAGTTTTCATAGAAAGCGGCCCACTTTCACACTTATATAGGTGAATCCATCAAGTATGTATTGCAATTAAACACACCATCCAAATAATATGGACTATGGAATTCATTAAGAGTTTAACTCAACCTTACACATTGCAATTGCACTATACACCATAGAAATGGACAAAAGATAATTAAATTATAGTGCATCTCAAATCAACCAATGACTTGTTATTACCCATATGAACCTATTTCATGGGTTCTCCAATTACATAGATTGGGTTATTGTCATTGTTGATTTTTGTTATAGGCATAAGCCCCATACCCCTCGATGTTTCATACACTAGTTTTCTCCCTAGTGGTTTTATTAAAGGGTCAGCCAAATTTACTTCTGACCTTAAAAAATTAAGAGATATAACTCCATCATCAAGCAGCTGCCTCACAATATTATGTCTTAGGCGTATATGCCTACTCTTGCCATTATAGGACTTATTTATAGCTCGACCAATAGCGGCCTGGCTATCACAGTGTAAAGATACCGATAGAACTGGCTTATTGCAAACAGGAACATCTGCTAAGAAGTTTCTTAACCACTCAGCCTCGGTACTAGCTTTCTCAAGAGCCACAAACTCCGATTCCATCATTGACTTAGCTGTGCTAGTTTGCTTGGATGACTTCCAAGAAACTGCACCTCCACTAAGTGTAAAGATAAACTCACTAGTTGATTTTGTCTCATCTGATTCTGAAATCCAGTTAGCATCGCTATATCCTTCTAAAACTCCAGGCAAACCAAAATACATTAATCCATAATTATTTGTTCCTTTCAAATATTTAAGTATTCTGTTTAAACCTATCCAATGCTCTATCTTTGGACTTTGAGTATAGCGACTTAACCTACTAACATCATATGCAATGTCAGGACGAATACAATTCATTAAGTACATTAAACTACCAATGACTTGTGCGTACTCGTTCTGTGAAACACTAGCTTCTTTATTCTTCTTTAATTTAGAATTAGCATCATATAGAGTAGAAACAGATTTATAATCAAAATGATTAAATTTCTTTAAAATTTTCTCCACATAATGCTCTTGTGAGAGCATAATCCCTCTATTGGATTTTCTGATTTTAATACCAAGTATATATAAAATATGCCTCACCCATATCTTTCGTATCAAAGCTAGAAGAAAGAAACTTTTTTGTTTCAATCACAACATCTAAACAAGTACCCGTAATAAGCATGTCATCAACATATAGGCAGATAATAACACCAACATAGCCATCAAATTTACTATAAACACATTTATCTGCCTCATTGATCAAAAAACCATTAGATAATAAAACTTGATCAAATTTTTTATGCCATTGTTTTGGTGCTTGTTTAAGACCATACAAAGATTTCACAAGTTTACAAACTTTATGTTCATTACCAGAAACAACATATCCTTCCGGTTGATCCATTTAAATTTCTTCATTCAAATCACCATTTAGAAAAGCTGTCTTAACATCCATTTGATGAATAACTAAGTTATGAATAGCAGCCAAAGCGATTAAAATTCGAATAGAAGAAATTTGAGTTACAGGAGCAAAAGTATCAAAATAATCAATATCTTTCTTTTGTGAATATCCTTTAGCTACCAATCTAGTTTTATACTTATCAATGGATCCATCTGGTTTAAGCTTCTTTTTAAAAATTCATTTACAACCAACAGCTTTAGAACCAGGATGTAGGTCCACTAACTCCCAAGTATGATTAGATAAAATAGACTCTAATTCATTGTTAATAGTTTCCTTCCAAAATGTTGAATCATGAGAAGTAATAGTTTGTGTGTGTAAGTAAGAGGATCATCTTCAATAAGAAAAGTATAAAAATCATCTCCTAGATTTGTTTCTTTTCTAGCCCTTTTACTCCTTTTCAATTCAACTTCAACATTTTCATTATCAACAGACTTATCCAAAGAAGCAATTTCAGGTACATGAACAATTTTATCTACACGAGTTTTTAAACGGAAAACATGCTACAAAAAATCTGCATTCTTAGATTCAACAATTATATTAGGATCCATAACATCACTTTTAACAACTAAGAATCTACAAGCATCACTATTATAAGCATAACCAATAAACATACAATCAAAAGTTTTAGCACAAATTTTCCTCTTTTTAGGTTTAGGTAATAAAACCTTAGCTAAACAACCCCAAACTTTTAAATATTTTAAATCTGGTGCATAACCTTTCCATAACTCATAAGGTGTTGTACCAGTTTTCTTATAAAATATTCCATTTTGAATAAAGCATGCAGATAAAATAGCTTCTTCCCATAAATTAGGAGGAGCTCCAGAACTAATCAACAAATCATTCATCATTTCTTTTAAAGTTCTATTTTTCCTTTCGGCTACCCCATTAGAGGCAGGAGAATAAGGAGGTGTAGTCTTATGAATAATACCATGTTTCTCACAAAATTCACTAAGAAGTCCGTATTCATATTCTCCTCCTCTATCAGACCTAAGTCTTTTTATCTTTTTATTCAACTGATTCTCAACTTCTGATTTATATTTAATAAACATATCACATGCTTCATCTTTAGATCTAAGCAAATATAAAACAATATATCTAGAGTAGTCATCCACAAAAATAATATAATATTTTTTACCACCTGATCTAGTCATAGTATTTTTTAAGTCACCTAAATGAATTAATCCTAACAGTTCAGATTCTCTTTCCACAAATTTGCAAGACTTCTTTGTTGATTTGGATTTAACACATACTTCACATTTCATATTACTAGAATATGCCATGTTATGAATTAATCCTAATTCTTTCATTTTTTTTTTTTAATATAAGACATATTCAAATGTCCTAGTCTAGCATGCCACGAATCAATAGAGTCCACCATATAAGCAGAAGAAGATGCATTCTCATTAACAACATTAAGGACATTTAAAATAAACAGTCATTGGTTACAGTACCCCTTACCAATAAACATGCCATTCTTAGTCATAATTATTTTATCGGACTCAAAAGTAAGCTTAATTCCAACCTTATCAAGTAAAACAACTTTCACCAAATTAGCACGAATATTAGGAGCATGCAGCACATCACTAAGAGAGAGGGTTTTTCCTGAAGTGAGTTTAAGAAGAATTTTCCCTTTACCAACCACTGGTGCAGCAGAAGAATCTCCCATAAAAACTTGTTCTTCACCATTTTTAAGAGGAGTATATGAGTTGAAGGCATTTCTATCTCCACAAATGTGTCGTGTTGCTCCAGAATCAATGACCCAATCCTTAGAAGTTGCTGCCATTAGGACTTGTGAAACAACTGCAGCAATAACATCTCCATCATCCGCTTCCACCAAATTTGCCTTAGGAGGAGGAAGATGCCCCTTTCTGAACTTGCATTGGGATGGATAGTGACCTGGGTTTCCACAAACAAAGCAATTTCCTTTCTTCTTGAAAGAAGGAGGAGTAGGAGCATCGACTCCATGGAATAATCGAAAGACCAACTTTGCAAGAATTATCCAAATACGACACGAAAGTTCACGAATCAACTTTGACCGGTAGTCACACGACTAGAAACGAAACCCAACGTCCCTTATTCGTATTAAATCTATTATTGAAGGTTTTATCGTTATTTTTCACGTTCGTACGTTTCGTAGTTTAGTTCATTAATATCATCCATTTATAACCGTTAATATTTCGCTATACGTCCGACATTCCGTTTTACCTCTCAATACACTTACGATGGAAACTTTTTCGATCACTTATTAACGCAATAATTGTGCCATACAACATACTTATAGTTTGGGTATGAACTTTCAACGGTAATTAAACTATATTCATAATAATGGAAAACACAGCACGTAGCTCATGGATTTATAACATGAATTTAATACCAATAAATATATAGATGAAACCCTTAACATACTCATCTACGCGATAACACTACCATAGCACAAGATTTTCATAACAACACAGGTACCGAAAAACTAGCATCAACAACCAACACCATGCATAAACAAAACATCATACAAAAGCTACACAATTTGCCAGGGTACATTTTCACTGTGTTGCCTGAAACCACATGATTTATTTGGGCATGATAATTTACTTTGTAGATCAAACTCAAAACTAAAACATTGTAGATAATATGAATATCTTCATGTACAAAAAAATCTAGCTTCAATTACATTTTTGAGCTACTCAAAATATTTATTTTGCAAGACATTTCTTATATCTCGGACTGTTTTGTCCCAGATTTATAGCACTGCATTGTACATGAATTTCACCTATGAAGGAGGGGTTTTTAGACTGAGCTATAGATGAGTTATTTGTAGATAAATGAGTTAGCTTTCACTAAAAAAAAACCTAGCTTAATTTCGATTTTTGAGCTCCTCAAAACATTCATTTTACTAAACTATATTCTGCTGGAAGTTTCTGTTTTCCCAGGTTTATAACACTGCGTTGTACATGCATTTCACCCATGAAGGAGTGATTTCTAGACTGAGCTATAAAAGAGTTATTTGTAGATATATGAGTTAGCTTTCACCACAAAAAAAACCCTAGCTTAATTCTGATTTTTGAGCTCCTCAAAACATTCATTTTACTAAACTATATTCTGCTAGAAGTTTCTGTTTTCCCAGGTTTATAACACTGCGTTGTACATGTATTTCACCAATGAAGGAGTGATTTCTAGACTGAGCTATAGAAGAGTTATTTGTAGATATATGAGTTAGATTTCACCACAAAAAAACCTAGTTTAATTCCGATTTTTGAGTTCCTCAAAACATTCATTTTACTAAACTACATTCTGTTGGAAGTTTCTGTTTCTCAAATTTAAGGATTTGTCTTGCATGTCATGAAAACTTCAACACAACAACATCAAACTCCTACTAAACATTAATACATGCTATATATGTTCTAATTGAGTTAGATAACTCACAATTACTCACAATTTACTCATAATTTACTCACTATTTACTCACCAAAGCTTGAAATTAAGCTTGATGTTGTTCTTGAGCTTGATGGAGCTTGAAGTTCAACTTCAATGGTGTCACCTTCTTCTTCTCCTACATGAACTTATAACTCCAGCTCTATTTTCTTTACTTAAGTGCAGATTATAAGAGACAAAGTGTGTCAATTGTGTGCATATGCATGTTATATATAGAAAGTGCATTAGCTTAGGTGTCATTTTCATGTTACATGCATAGGACATGTGTCCATTAAGTGGACATGTGTCCAAAGGGATGTCATGTGGTTGCCACATGGCCGGCCATATGAGGCCCACCTCGGGTTGTGTACCACTTTCTCGATTTATGTGCATAAGTTTCTCGGTATACATGTCGGTCTCGATTTACGTGCAAACGGGTATTGTTTCTAATGTCTGAGTCCGGGTACGGGACTACGTTAATCCTTATTACGGCCGAGTCGGTACAGTTACTATAGTCTAATATGATAATACTACAACACGTCCATACCGTCACATAATTAAAATAGTAATATAATAATATAGTCGGTCCAATACAGAAATTCGAAAAAACTGATATTATTAATGAAAAGAAAATTACAGGTATTACATCTTCCACCACCTATTAAAGGATTTCGTCCTCAAAATCAGAGCTTATCTAGGTACAAAACAGAAAAGGATATTTCTCTCGCATCTCTGACTCCATTTCCTACGAAGCTTCTCTTTCATCATGATGATTCCATTGAACTTTCACAAATGGGATCTCCTTGTTCCTCAGCTTATTGGTTTCTTGACCCAAAATTTTGATGGGTCTCTCTGTGTAAGACACGTTGTTATTCGCCTCAATGTCCTTGAAGTCGATTACATGTGGCGTCGCGCCCTGATGATACTCCTTCAACAAACTGATGTGAAAAACATTGTGAATACCTGATAACCTTGGTGGCAACATCACTAATTTCTAATGTCCTACGTGGAATTTATGGAGAAATTCAGATGCTACAATTAGCCTTGTCCCTAAGCCTATTCTTTTCTTCAATACGAATGTGGACAATAACATCTTCAAGTGTCATGTGCCTTCTCTTGTGTTTAAGATTATTTTATAATCTTTCCATGACTCCGACAACCTCTCAATAAGAAATCCGGCAATAAAAGTTTCGGGCAAAGTGATTTCTTCGATTTTGAGATCATTGACAAGAGCGTGAAAATCATGTATTTGGGATGAAACACCTTTTTCTTCATTCATTTGGAAATTCGAAAAATTGCCTATGGCATACTTTTGATTTCCAGCATCTTCTACTATATATTTTTTATGTAACAAATCCAAAATTTCTTCGGCATTTTAATAATTACAATATATGTCAAACAATTCATTAGAGAGGGTGCTAAGAATTGTATGACGACATATTTTGTTACCTTTCTCCCAAACCGAAAAATTCTGCTCATATTCTTCGGACCCAAGGATCGGCTGCTTTTCTGTCAGAATATGCGCCAAGTTGTGCACGTCCAAGGTGGAACACACCTTTTGTTGCCAATGCTTGAAACATGTACCATTGAAGCGATCAATCTTGGAAACATCAAGCAGTGACTTCGCATCAATCATAGCAGCATCCATAATTGTTCTTAAGATTGTTGGAAATTGAAGGATGAAACTATGATTTTTTTTGGTTGAGGCGTGCAATGTATTGCATCGTCCTTAAGAACAATTCCGCCCCTCAAAGTCAGTGACTCGATGCACAAGGTCACAGCGCTATGTTCTCCAGGATTCAGCAACCAACTCTTCCAAACATGCACTTGAATTGGAAGAGTAAATTGAGTACTCAGAAATAGCTCCAGAAAAACCAGTGAAGAAAGAAAAGGAGAATAGAAAATTGATAGGAGGAAGATTATGTTTTTTGTTGTGTAAAAAACTGGATGAGTGGGATCATATATATAGTAAACAGATTAAGATTCTAATGACTCTCCAACAGTCATATTATTTAATACAGAAAATAAATAATGACTCCAACAGTCATATTGGATTAAAAAAGTATGTGCAGAATACTCCAACAGTCCAAAAAATTTAATACCAGTTGCAAAAACGTGACAGTACCACCCCTATGCGCGAGTGTACAATTCGAGGAGCATTTGTGTCCGCAGGACGTGCACGCGCAAGTCACAATTTTCAAGCCAAATCGAACGGTCCGAATCCAAGATTTGTACCCCCCACTAGGAGCACGTAAGAGAGCATTTCCCCAATACAAGCTTACTAGCTTATGGAAGGAAAGTATATAAAGGAGTAGAAAACTCTTGTAAAATTTCAATATGGGATAGTTGTCAAAATCAAACTTTAGCTTGGGTTTGGGTTTTTGCAATAAAAGAGGCCCATGGCCCAATTGCTTGGTTTTAACAAATGCTATAACTCAAACAAATAAATAACCCACAAATATATAAAACCCAACAAACTAATCCAACACAAACATCATACATTTCGCTCTCCCTCCATTGTAATCAAACCAACCAAACAAGCCCTTCACTGTTCCATTACCATTCCGAGCCAAACACACTCCATCACCAACAATCTGTACCATCCCAACACAGACCCACTGTCGCGCCCGCTCTTTCGACACAGCCTGGCTGTCGGTGTGGGCCTGGCTTCTTTTGAAAGTGGGTGAAATGTGACGAATTTTATTGGGAGTGGTAAAAAGAGTATGGTAGGGCCTATTTGAAATGTTCAGAGTCGCCACCTAACATTTGGAGTGTTAGGACCCCTGAAAAGACAATTAAAGTAATTCATCTTTGCCTTTTGAAAAAAACAGTTTTGAGAAAAGTTGGCCCTTTAAAAGTGTGACTCTGAATAGGCATGTGAAAACCAGAGATCTTTTAAAATATGGGTACGGGGACTCGATTATGTCGAGGGAAGGTGTTAGGCACCCTCTTACATCCATGCAAAGCATGGTTGCCAATTATAGTGATTTTCATGATAATGGGGCAAAAATAAAAGAAAGAAAGTGTGAGAATGTACAAGTTTTTGGAAAAAATGTGGTTATGGCCGCACCCAAGTGAGGGGTTGCATACGTATCTCAAGTCGAGAATCAGGCCGTACGTAGTTCTATGCTTTGTACATGTATGAATGTGTGTGTTTGTGTGCACGTGTTTTGAAAAAGGTTGGTCGATGTAGACCGTGTGAGTGTGAAGTAGTGTTTCAAGTAAAAGTTGGTGTAGCTAGGAACTTTGACATGTACGGTGTAGTCCTAGACTTTGACCTTTGAAAGAGTGAGTTTTGAAAAAAAATGATTTGAGTGAAAAAATGGTATAACTAGGAATTTTGAAAAGTGATTGAGATTGAAATGAGTTTGTGCAAGTGAGTGGAGAGTGAAGTGTTTTTTTTTGTATTTTTTTCTGTTCTTTTATTCCTATGCCGGAAGTAAAGGGTCGGTGCCCAAAAGAAAGAAAAATGATTATTTTTTGTATTTTTTTTTATTTTTTTATACCGAAAATAAGAGTCGGTGCCCAAAACAAAGAAAAAAGATTTTTTTTTGTATTTTTATTTTTTTATGCCGAAAATAAGGGTCGGTTCCCAAAAAAAAGAAAATAGATTTTTTTTTTTTTTTTGTATTTTTGATTTTTTATGCCGAAAATAAGGGTCGGTGCCCAAAAGAAAGAAAATAGATTTTTTTTTGTATTTTTGATTTTTTATGCCGGAAGTAAGGGTCGGTGCCCAAAAGAAAGAAAATCGATTTTTTTTTTTTGTATTTTTGATTTTTTATGCCGGAAATAAGGGTCGGTGCCCATAAGAAAAATGTTCGAATTTCCTTTTATCAAAGTTATTGATCAACTTGATAAATTAGGCATATTCGGTTTTAGTAGAAGTAGAAAGATGCTCAAATTTCCATTTATCAAAGTTATTGAACAACTTGATAAACGTGAATATTTGGTAAAAAAGAAAAATAAATTTCTTTTTTTTCTGTTTTCTGTTTTTTATTCTTTTTTTTTCTTAGAAGTTTTCTAATATACTAGGATTTATTCATTTGAAAAAGATCAAAACCCCCAAATGAAAGAGATAAAAGAAAAGTTTTACAAAAAAACATGTCAAAGTGCAGTTTTCTCACAACTTTGAGAGAAGTCTCCCAAAAATGGAACGGGGGGCTTCCGGTGCTTCCAATTTTTTGAAATTTTGAGAGAAAGTTCCCAAATGAGTCTAGTTTCTATGGTAGAAAATTATTTTGCAATATCTTTTGGGGATTGGGAGAAACTGAGTTTAGAAGCACCCTTACTCAGAAATAGGGACTGCACTGTCGACTGAAATTGGACGATTGTTTACAAACACTAAACTGATCCAAAAAAAATCAAAAAAATTCACAGACGTAGTTAAGAGGCTATAGTTAATGGACAAAAAAAATGGAGTGAAGAAAAAATCTTGAAGTAGTCCAAACAGTGAACGTGATCTAGTGTCACTGCTGTGATGTTTCTGGCAGATTGTATGCCTTGTGTATTTGTGCTTTAAAAAATGGGTCATATGATTTTTTAAAATTCTGAGATAAATCGTAGACCAATATCATTGAGTTAAGAACACTCTCCAATTGGTTTCATTTGATTTGAATCAAAAATGAATTCGTGGTGATACCTTGATTATCATCACAGCAGTGAACTTTGGCAAAATGGACTTGGTTCTTCAATGGTAATAGAATTTGAGAAGAGAGATGAGAAGAAGGTGAGGGAGTGGGGTTCTCCCCCCCTCTTGTGTAGATGTGAATCATCAGTTTATAAAACAAAAAAAAAAATCAAGTTGGCCTCTTTCGGTGGGTGTGATAATGTTAGATATAGGAAAACAAAAGAGGATGAAAGGAAAAGAAAGTTGAGATGTCTCAACTTTTGAGCTGTGTAATGAGGAAGGAAAGGGCATCCAATGCCATGGATTCTATGTGGTATGGTTGAGTGCACGTAGGATGTTTAACCTTTTGACCCCATAGTTTTGACTTGCAATATCTTTTCCATTTGAGGTCAGATTGAGATGATTCAAAAAATGACAGGCTAGTGTCAATGAGCAGTTTATTTTTGCAATGATAGGGTTGGGCAAAAATGGCGTGTCTACACCCACAATATGATCACCACCATTCCATATACCATTCATCACCTTACCAACAATCTGGAGACATATCATCACCCATAGGATCACAAATTTGTCACCAATATTGAAACCATCAATCCTCATCACTCACCACCAAACTGCCACTTTAATTCATTGAACCCACAAATCCATAACATGACCAATTTGCCACCACCTTTCACGCCCAAATCTACCATGCCAACCAACCAACCAAATCCTAAGATCTTATATCTACCCAAATCAAGCCCAGCCCACATCACCGACCAAGCCCAACCCACACCTAATATCTACCCAAACCCAATGACTGCCACCCACTTTCCCTTTCTAACCTCTCATCACCACAATCCCACCGAACCAAACCCCTTCTACCAAGCCTAGCCCATTGGTTGGTCTTACTCAACCACCACACCATCATCATTACCTCCATCAGTCGACCTTTATCAGACCTCCCGATCAGCTGGATCTCTATCTCACCAATCGGCCGATCAGACCGACCTATCTATCGAACCTCCCGATCGGTCGGATCTCTACTTCACCAACCAGCCTCTCTATCGGACCTCTCGATAGACCGGATCTCAACCCTCACCGACCGACCTCTTTATCAGACCTCTCGATCGGCCGGATGTCTACCATCATCAATCGGTCTCTCTATCGGATCTCCCGATCAAGCAAATCTCTACCTCATCTACCCGGCCTCTCTATCGGCCCTCCCGATCGGCAGGATCTCAAACTCATCAACCCGGCCTCTATCGGACCTCTGATCGACCGGATCTCACACAACTAGGCCTCTTCCTCCGTCGGACCTCCAACTGGCCAGACCTTAATTCACCATCTTCACCACCTGGCCTCCTACTCCGTCGGACCTTCATCTACCACCTCTTGACCACCACCGAACTTCTAGCCACCACTCCCTCAAGCACCCTCTACAATTGGACCATCAACTGCACCGTCCGACTCACTCCATTGTTCATCACAAAGGCTCTACCTTCAAGACGACCTCATGATTCAATTTCCAAACTTAAGTTGTTTCCATTTTCCACCTTGAGTTTGAGGGGGGCTGTTAGAATATTAGTAGAATATTAATCTACGTTCATCCATTGTTGCACCTTATTACACTCAATGTCTAGGTTATTTTGTACTACTAGTCGTCCTACACATTGTACTTCTCTCTTTTCCTCACTAGGTCTCCTCACCAGCCTATATAAAGGTGCATTATGTATGATTAAATACACCATTCAATACAATACTCAATTTTATATTTGTCTCATTCTCTCCCTCTCTGTTATTATTATAATAGATTCATCAAATTTATTATTTTTACTTTGTTTTCTGTAGAAAATATCTACTCATTGCACCATGTAGACCCTATAGTCCCCTTATCTATGGTTTGATATATACTCTTCTTCTTTTTCCATGTCACCTGAATCTTGACTTAAGGGATCCTAATGCATTTTTTACTTTTCTGTTGGAATTTTCACATGCCAACACAAGGTGGAAAGATATCAAAAGATATATAAATATATGAAAAATCTCTGGTGCGAAAGTTCGTTTACGGACGTCACTTTTAGCGACGAATTTACGTCGCTAAAGGTGAACCACACTTATAGCGATGGTGGTGTTCACCTTTCGGGAACCATCGATTGTGGGAGAGGCAAAAAGCCTTAAACTAAAAAGAATAATGCACTAGAGCTAATTCTAACCTTTGCAATATGTGAATTTTTTAGGAGCCAAGGTGTCATCTGTCCAGCATATTGTGAGTTTTGGTTCCTTATCCAGAAGAAGATATCCAAACCTACCAAGAGAAGAAGACATCCAGAAGATAAACAAAAAAAAAAGTGAAAAATAGACGACCGCTCGCATAAAATGTTATTGCACCTCTCTTTGAAAATTGCTAAATCAATTATTACATATCTCAACAATTCACGAACATTTGTCGTGTAAGATACTAAATTTCCACCTGTCAACATTATCATTAGGAATTATAAAAAATGAAAAATAAAATTAGAGCCTCTTGTCACTCCATAGTTGGACTGGCTAGAACAGGAGGACAAATTGGCTTCCCTCGTCCCATAGTGAACCCCCGGGTTCCATCTGGCATTCTTGGTCCCTTTGTGATCTGTTTGGCAGATGCTTCAGAATGCATCATGGTGTTCGGTTGAGGAGATGGAGCAAGCAAACTGCGAGAATCGTGATTCGGAGTACGTGGACGAGACTTCCCACGGCCACGTCCCCATCCTTTTTTTGATCCAACCGCATTTTCCTCGACCTACCAATGCATTTGATGTAAAGATTATGCAGGATATTTCTCCCTTGAAAGGAAGGAAAGGAGGGGCGAATGAGGAGAAAAACACTTGTTTGGTACAGGAGAAAGAGGAAGATGCATCTTTGTGGACCCATCTTTGTGGACCCACCATTTCTGATCCATCCACTTTTGGAAGGGAGAGAGAAAAGGCTTTCCTCCTCTTTTGACTTCCATTATACAATGGTACAACATTAAAAAAAACACACAATATTCCTTTCCCTACTTTCGCCCTCCCTCCCTTCCCTCCTTCCACTTTTCCATCCCTCCTACAAACATGGCATAAATGTGAGGCTACTTTCTTCTGATTAATTTTGTTTTCGTTTTTATAATTTCAGGCTGATTGTTGGGTAATACAGAAATGATTGACTATATGAGACAAAGTAGGTGTGTACGGTGAGCTTATAATCCAAAAGCTAACCACCAACAAGAAAGGAAAACAAAAACTGTAATCTCCTTTATGGGATAACAGGGTCTTCATTGGAAGGTCTTTCTATACTTGAAGCACCAGTTATGTGATTAATTTTGTTTTCATTGGTTCTAGTATCAAGTTACTAAAAGAAAGAAGATAACAAAGTGTACAAATGAAAAACTTACAGCACTCTCAAGAGCCAATTCTGAGTTAAAGGGTTGAGAAGAGTCCTCATCGTCGTCAAAGATACCATCAAACTCAGACTTCCTGTTAGTTAAAACAGACTTTGGCTGCGCATTTTCAACCCCCCCCCCCCCCCCCCAACACAAAAAAAATAAAATAAATAAATAAATAAAAATTTTGAACATCTTCAAGCAAGCAGAATCATAAAGAACGGCAAGTTACGAAAGATGTAATAAAAGAAAGCATTCACTCTGATTGGACATACCGAGCGCCTAAGCAACAACCTTACTCTAAGACCTTGCCTCCAATTCCTTTCATCATTTAACTTCTCAACCTGATAAAGCAAAAGTATTCTCAATATTGTTGCAAAATGAGGAAAATAAATTAAATAGAGGAGGTTCGAAAAAGTTAACATACTGCTTTCTCGGCTATCTTAGTAGTCTCATACTCTACAAGTGCATGGAGCTTAAAAACAAAAGAAAGAAGGTAATATATTAGAAAATCCCAAAAAAAAGAAAAAGGAAATTCTGTCAATGTGAAGGCTGCATCTGAAAATAAATATAATCTATTCTCAATACCTTGTTACTTACAACAAAATCGCCTTTCGAACGGGAAGGATTTGATTCCTGGGGATGGCATATTCGGATGGTTTTCACTCTGTCCATGACATCAATTTACTATTACAAGGTACTTAAAATCTTCATGCATGAAAAACAGTAGACAGAAGAATTAGAGCCCGTTTGGGATAACTTTTTCGTGGCCAACAATCACTTATATTGTCTATTTAAAAAGTTGTGACCTTTGGATTAGCTTTTCCTCAGCTTTGTACAAAATATGATTACATTTTAAAGCTAAAAAAGAGCTTTTTAAAAGCTCTTATTCTAAAAAATGATTATTTTACAAGCCAATCCAAACGGACTCTTAGTAAGTGGGTAAGATCTGACCTTCCTACTACACCAAATATTTTCTCAAGGTTTTGATGAGAATGATCTTCAGGTAAATACTCTGCTATAACGGTGCGGGACTGCAAGAGGGAAGGCAAATATTCAAATGCACTAAGGAGAAGGGGAAAAAAAAAAAAAAGATTCAAAGCACTTAGACCATCTCTAATGGGCATGCTATACCTCATGCTATTGCCAAATTATAGCATGACCTAAAAAAAAAACCCCTCCAATGGCATGCCAAAACTCATGCCAAATTATAGCAATGCTATATCCTGTGCCAAATTTGGCATGACCTTTGGCATTGCTATAATTTGGCATGACCTTTGGCACACCATTGAAGATGTGCTTTTGGAGGACTATGTTATAATTTGGCATACCAACAAGGCAATACCTTAAATTTGTCCAATACAAAGAAAGAAATAACATTTCATTTGACATATACCATTGGAGCACATGTGCTAAAATATAACATTTTAGTACTGCAGCAATGCCAAAATATAGGTTTGACATGACGAAAATAACATTTAGCATTGGAGATGGTTTTTGGATGAACAGAGGGATGGTCTAACGACTCTAACCTGCAATTCCTCTCTGTCTTTATCAGAAAAAAGGTGTTTACGCCGAACTTTCTTTCCGTCATCGCTTACAACCTTTAGAACATGAATTCAAGAATAAAATTCATGTAGACTTAGACCAATTTATCACAAATTGTTGGTATCTCTTTCTTTTTATAAATTACTATGAATTATTTTCTACACACTTTACATTAAAAAAACTTACAAGCTTCGAGGAGCACCTAAGAGCTTGGGCAAGCAATTGGTTGTTAGTGATAAGGGACTTGATTTTCTTTGTCGATGCAATAAACGATATTGCGACTGTGGGAACAACATTCATAAATGTGAATCATAACTCAATAAAAACTATATATGGATGCAAATATGCAACAGTGTCATCTATAGTCTTCATGATCCTCACCATAACCTTCAGAATCTTTATTAATGAGTTTCACCAGGGACTCATTTGCAAGCAAATTCATATCACTAAACTGGTATTCCACCTGTTACACAGACAAGTCCTCCTTAATATAAGGAAACGAAAAAAGAAGTATAAGTGTGTGTTCTCCAAAAGAAATACACAACGACGATTTTAACAAATGCTATGATGTCAATATGAGAACCAAGTTGGAAGATATATCGCAAATTACCGCGTCTGGTTTCAGCAAAAGTGTTCGCTAGTTTGGGTGAGTTTCTTTCTTACTAACTAATACTTGAAAGAACAAGGGTAATTCGGGCTTCACGCATTCGCTCACCCCAAGGAGCGTCCAATGCCTTCACATGCGGCCCCAAACGGGCCCTTTGTGTAATTTAGCAAAGATGATTTGGAAGGAATCAAAATTTCATATTTTCTTGTTTAACTGTCTGGATTCGTATGTATGCGATAACGCAAAACACAACCGTTTTGATCAGAAATTACAAAGCTAAAGTGGGATGGGATGGGTCTAATTAGTTGAAATCCCTTAGTTTCTCTCACAACTTTATTGAATATAAACAGGAAAAGAGAACAGGAATCACAAAAACTAAAATAAAATTACGCAGTATGTGATCTAGATGACTGAATAAGCATGAACAAGAACCAATTCAAACCAAGAAAATTAACAAAATTGAACAGAATACAAGAAACAAATTTTCATCTTGATCAGCAAAAACAAGAACACCATAAAACAGGACCTGATTAATGATCTTTTGCTGAAGATCTTCAGTGAGGAAATTCTTCGAATAGTTGGGGACAGTGGCATTTGAATTGGGAATCAAATGGATTTGTTCTTCGTCCCCAACGTAAAACCAATCGGACCCACCACTCCCACCAAGAAAGTTGAAGCAGGGATAGAAATAGCCAGAAATGGGCATGGGGGTTTGTGATCTGGGAACAAATTCAGGTGCTTTGGCATTGAATTTGAAGGAATCACTAGTTGTGCTTTTGTTCTTTATCTCCATTTCTGGTTCTTTGTCAGGTTGTGCTTGTGCCATTTTGTTAATTGTTACTCCTCTCTTCACATCTATGTTCTGAGTATTTTCTTGAATCTTGTTCACTCCCTCTCCCTCTCTCTCGCTCTACAATTTTCTCTCTCTAGTTCTCTTGGCGGAGGAGTGTTCTTAGAGCGGGGAAGTTGGTCCCCTCTCTCTCTCTCTCTCTCTCTCTCTCTCCCTCTCCTGAAGTTTAGTATTAACTGTATTTCGATATTGAATCCACATTTCGCGCCCAAAAATGGGGGCTTGGCTTCAGAGAGAATGCGACAGACAAACTCCTCAACTCTCTTCTTACACATGCTGTTTACACGTGGCTCAGACCCACTCTTGGGATATTATCTCGTGTGGCACAATTGGGTGACGTGTATCACAATTTAATTACTTTTATCTAAATCCACACCCAATAATAATCACACCCATTGATTCCACATGAATCCCACACGGAATCCACCGAAATCAAAACTCAAGATGTATATTGTGTGGATTTAGATGTGGGTGTAGCATTTTTGTTCGAGTAATATGCTTTTCACATGTGCGGCACAGAAAACGGAGAAAAGCAGCATTTGATGTGCTGTCAAGCAATTGTTGGTGCTGATGAATTGGCAACAACTCAAAGGATAAAGGACGGTTGAGAATTCTAAGTCAAATTTGTATCTCAAATGTGGTTTCTAACCCATGTGAGACTCACTTAATTTTAATTCAAGGATATTCAAGTGGTCCCATCATTATTGAGTGTAGCCCCAATGCTACATTTCGAAGACAAAACACAATAATAGAGAAATCAAAGTAACTACGAAAAAATCACATGAAATTAGTTTTGCCATCTTTAAGTTAAAAATTGCTAAATTTGTGGTTTTGAAGTGAAAATCACTAATATGAAAATGCATAAAGTTAGAATGGCATTTGAATGCTACACCCATTCCTCCAATTACACCACAAATCACATCCTATGCTTTAAATATATGTATCCTGCGCTATTTGAATTTTTCAAACTTTTTTGTGTACCACTTACACAGCACAGACTACTTGTGATAGAGACTTCGTACATACCCACACACATATATAGCTTTATATGTCTATATATGTAGGTGGAGTGGTTTTTCATTTGGGACAAAGTCATAAAGTGGTCCAGTTGAATTGAGTTTGCCATGTGAATAAACAATGTGTCTTGATGCTGCATATATTCTATTCTCTATCTTTACATAGAAATGAGACACCATAGTTGTTGAATATGATTCTTGAATCTGTCTTCCCAACAAACATAAATATAATTCTAAAAATCCTTATTAGAAAGGAAGGCTAGGAAGAGGTTCCATCATTTTCACTCAATCCTTGAACCAAAAAATACTATATTATATATATATATATATATATCTAAAATGGCCCTATCAAAATGGGGTCACTCAATGTAAGTTGATCTCATCATAAGATTCCCTTTATCATTATTTTGCTGCTGAAAGACTCTATGTCATGCATTTGGATAAGCATACCAAGGGCAACAGGTGGTGTTTTTTAAGTGGGGATATGTATTAATTGTTAGGTTAAAAAGGATAAAATAAAAAAACGACAATGTTGACAATTGGATCATTTAAGGGGCTGTTTGGGAAGCCAAATAATGTCATATTAGCTGGCCCTCAATAGTATAAAAAACAGATTGAAGAGAATCAAGCACTCACCTTTGTAACCATTCTTTGTTTTCTTTTTACATACTTTTTATCTTGTATGGCTAAATTTGGCAGAATTGTCATGACCCTCACATCATGCAACTAATAAAGTACCATGAAAAAAGAACATACTTCAATCTTTATAGGTGAACCAATTTTTTTTTTTTTTTTCTTTTATATAAACCTTTATGGGTGCCTTTTTGTTTTTTTTTTTTTTTTCTTTTTCTTTTTAAGATCTATTTATAAGTGCGCCATATTAAACACAATGAAATAGGAAATCTCAAATATATTAAGATTTGAAATGGTGTGAGACCAAGAGCATTTGAACCCCAAATTTCTCACTCTACATAAGAAATAACCATACAAACACACATTTGTGTGTAGTGTTTTGTTTGGAAATAGTGATATATTGATTTGGTTGAAAGCTAATGTTTTAGCTTTCTCCCAAACTTAGTAGCAAACTCATCCCAATTTCTTTTCCTGGAAAATGTTTTTCTCGGCAGATTTCTTTGACAGAAAGTGGTAGAACACAGGAACACCCAAGAAACACTTCTGAAGGAATTAAATGTGTAAACTCAACTAATAATATACTAATTCAAACTATATTGTCATTTACTAATAATGTAATACAAACAATATTGTCAAACAGATTAACCTGAAGGGACCTAAAATTTCCTAGCAACCAAGCAGTTCCCAATTCTGGAGACGATAAACAACAGTTATGTATATATAGTGCTTTTAATCTTTAATTCAGGGTTATCGGTCCAGCATAACCCACACGCTTAAGAACTTCACTTGGAAGTACCTAAATCGAGAAGATCGAATTCAAGACACATGGAAAGTAAAAACTAATCCTGCAAAAATTCACACCCATCCCTCGAAGTCGTCTTGATCATGTATAATATATATATATGATTTTTGTAGTCAGCAATTCCTCCCATGTATGTCCAATTATACATCAACTTTGCAAGATTTATAAACATGGGTTTTCCAGCTATAGCTCTCTGATCTATTGTATTCTTCTTCTTCTTCTTCTTCTTCTTCTTCTTCTTCTTCCTCGGTGCTGTCACCGCCTGTATTTGAAGTCCCTCTAATATTTAAATGGAGAGGACCTTGTGGAGAACCAGAATTTGAATTGCTTGGCTTTGAGGAATCATCACACTGATCTTGAGGCATCCACAAGCCCCCCAAATTGACAACTGGTTGATTTGATGAACCCGGGAGTCTCTTATTATGAAGTCGGTATTTCTGTAATCATAAAAATCATTACCATCAATTTCATAATCTAAATCCTAAATTACAATTTATGGTAGAAGATTACAGGAATGTAGATAAAATTCAAAACTCACTTGCAAATGACTCTTTACTTCATCGTTGGTGAGTCCATCGACTTGCATTAATTCTCTTATTTGCTTAGGAGTAGCCACTGCGGGGGGAACAAAATAGGACGTCAGATATATATATATATATATCTAAGAAAATTATTCCATGTGCCAAAAACAAAACTCAAGGGCTGTTTGGGAAGCCAAAGAATCGGTTCTGGAGTTCATAAGTGAATAAGTGTATGTTAACTCAAAAGTGTGTTGTCAATGTATCTCTATTGCACTGGATTACGTGTCCAATCTAATATATCTGTTAAAAGTGGCTCTCTACTAGTCTACTGAACCAACGTAACCTTCATTCTCATCTAAATCATAAAAAGCAAGACTGGTCAGAAACAATTTCTATTATAAGCATTCCCAAACGACACCTAGATAAAAATGCATAAAGAATACTGTATTGTTCAAGATATAAGTAGGTTCATTATCACCTTCAAAAAATGTTCTTATGTTGTGTAATCTACTTAATTTGCAAATATAAAATGGAAGGACAAATATATATATATATATATATTTACTTTTAGGTCAAAATGAAAGGACAAATATAAGTTTGAACTTTGAAGCACAATAAATCTTACATTCAATCCCAATACCAAAAGATCTATTACTAATTTCCCACAAAATAAAATCAGAAATCAAGATTTAAAAAACCCAATTAAGGTTTTAAGCTCTAACCTTGTGAACCTCCAAGTTGTTGCAACGCATTGACGAATCGCCGGTGCAATTCAGGTGACCAGCATCTCCTCTGTTTCCGGCTACTCTGCTGCAGTGGCGACTTTGGCACAGGCCGTAAAATTGATTGACCACTGGGGGCAGAAAAGGAATTTGCTTCACTACCACTAGTTCTAGATCTCAAATTCTCAATTCCTGGGGTAACAAGGGAAAGTCCAGAAACTTGTAATTCCCCCTTATCTTCCTTCCTTGGAAAAACAGAGTGTCCGTTAAATGACATAAATGCCCTTCCCTCATTTATGTTTTTACCGGCCTGAACTGGATCACCACTCACCCGGAGATCATCTTTCTCGTCTCTCTGCCATGAAAAAAATATACGTATGTATATAGATAAATATACACATATGTAGATTTGTAATCACACATGTATAATCTGAAAGAAAAGTGGATTGGTTTTCTTATACCAGATTGTTTTGTGCTACTGAATTTGGTTTTCGATCACATAAATCGAAGTTTGTATGATCATCAGAGTTCCAGAGCTGAACAGAGCTCATCCAATTCATCTTATCTCTGTTATCTCTGTCCTCCCTAAAATCACACTTCTCATCTTCATCACAAGTCTTTTTAATTGGTATGAATTCTTCAAGAACTGGTTCAACATTTGTAGTCCTATAACTCATTAATTCCTCTTTCAGAGCCACAATTACTGAAACAACAATACCCAAATAATAAATAAACAAAAATTGAAAAAAAAAATCTGAAATTAAATTTGTTGGGGAAAAAAAAAAGAGTAGACCCAGTTGTCAGAATTTTCAGAAATAGAGAACCCAAGTCTAAGGAATTCGTACAAAAAAGTTACAGAAACTTAAACCCAATTATATATATATATATACCATCGTTGAGGAGAAGCATGCAGAGAGGAAGCTCGCGTTTAAAGGCATCGATCTTCCTCATTTCTTCTTCTAAACTCTTAATAAAATCATCAAACTTTGAAATTCTCTCTGGAACATCCTCGATCGTTGACAATTCTCCAATAATTTTGCTGATTGTTTTTGGGATATAGGCTGGTTTAAAACCTAAGCCGAGTTCAGGAGTAATTGAACCCATTTTTTTTTTAGGGAAATAAAAATGCTGATGAAATTCACAGAAGATAGTGAGGATCTACATACATCTGTATATATAGATATTCTATATAGAAAAGAGGAGGAAGAGTGATGGTGAAGGATTAAAAAGACCGGAATCTAGAGAGAGAAAAGCGGTTTTTAGAGAGAGAGAGAGAGAGAGAGAGAGGAAAAGGTGAGATTCTGTTTCGCAATGCCGAGTTCGGACAGAGCACAATATATTTATTGGAAATCACTGTCGGTTCGTCGCGTATTTTTTTTTTTTTGTTCGTAACTCACTTCACTGTTCATTTTCGCAACTGATTTAACTCGGAACGCTTATTTGTAAGAGGAGCAATGAGCATCCATCACTTCGCACACACGTTTTCACACAAAACTTTAAATATATGTACCCTATATTATGAAAGTGGTGTACAAAAAATATGAAAAATTTAAACAGCACAAGGTATTTCTATTTAAAGCATAGCGTGTGGACAAGTGTATGAGTCTAGCATTTTCCATGTAAGAGCAAGGGTGTGTTTGATAACCCAATTAAGGCTTAGTTTGGCCCCCACATGACTTTTTTAAAGTAGCTTATGAAATTTATTATTAAGTCGTTTGATATTTTGTATAAGTGACATATTACTATTCAAAAACCTCCACAAAAAAAAAAAATCATAAGTTCAATTTTTGCAAAGCTCATAAACTAGTTACCAAATGAATTAACATGAAATTGTGCTTTAAAAAAAGGAGAAGCGCCAAAATGGGGGTCAAACTAAGCCTAAGTGTTGAAAATAAAATTTTTTAGCACTTATTTATTTTCAATGTATTTGATAACATATCACTTAATTAAAAAGCTAACCAAAAACTTGCTACTGAAAAAAAAAACACTGAATGCATTTCATTTCAGTACTTGAAACACTGTTTTAAGTATTACAAATTCAATCACTTAAAATTTTCAGTACTTAAAATTCAGCACTTAATTTTCAATACTTAATTTTCAGTTTTATCAAACGGCCACTAAGTCTTTGGGCACAAACAAATCTCACAAACGCATTCCACAAATACCACAATGTGTCTCTCTCTCTTCTGGTAGGGTCCACTGACACTGTGGAATCCACAGAGGAGAGAGATACACACATTGTGATATTTGTAGATTGTGTTTGTGAGATTTGTTTATGCTCAAAGACTTACTCTATTTGTAATATCTATAGAGTAATGCTTGAGACAAAAAAAAAAAAAAAAAGAAGAAGAAGAAATATCCACATAAAGTTATTTACAAAAATTTATTGTGTTTATCTCTCTCCTCAGCAGACCCTACAGTGTTAGTGGACCCCACTAGAAGATATAGATGCAATAAATTTCTGTGAGCAACTTTATGTTGAATTTTTTTTTTTTTTTTGGTGTCCTAGGCATTACTCATGTCTAAATTTACCCTGTATTGATGTTTCGTCTTGGAAATTTTAGTTAAAAGTCTTCTAAAGATGATTTATTATTATTAGGCTTAACTACATTTTACACCCTCGTAGTTTGCCTTTTGTGTTAATTTGATCCATGTAGTTTAAAAAGTGTCACTTTAGTCATTGTAGTTTAAGAAGTGTGTCATTTCAATCCCTCAAACACTTTTTGCAGCAAATTATTTACTTTTCATGACAAAATTATTCATCCCTAAAGAACTAATTGGGCTTATTTGACACACTTATGAAACTACAAGGACTAAAGTGACACTTTTTAAACTCTAGGGACAAAATTGACACAAATGATAAACTACGAGGGTGTAAAATGTATTTAAACCTTATTATTATTGTATATCTTTGGTACAACTCGGTTTTTGTTTTAGTAAGCATAAATTAGTTATATGAAATTTTGTAACATAATAATTTGATTTGATTAAGTTTTACTTACAAGAACTTTTGACCTAAATTAATACTATATTATACTTTTAGTTCTTTTAAACCAGTATGAATGTTTTTTTTTTTATAGCAAAAGTCTATCTTAGTTTTTTTTTCTTTTTCTTTTTCTTTTTCTTGTAATCTTGTTAGAGAATAGAGATATTCCAGTTTTGCACGTTTCTAGAAATGCAAGGTGGGCGTCAGTGGCCTTTCATTTATATATATATATATATATATTTCATTTGTTAGCCTTGAATAAAGTGTGGTCATGAGTGGCTTTTAAAAATTCACAATTCCAATTATGACATACAAGTTATAATTGAATGCATTTCATATAGGGTGAACTTGGATTGCAAAAAGAAGAGTTAAAATTTAAAAGCATGGCACACATGTTCATTACTCACTTTTTGGTAAAACCGTGAAAGTAATGTTATGATTCACAAACATGGATCTCAACATATGTGAAACATAAGTGTCATATTTGATAATAGTGGGACAAGTTTGATTTCCAGATTTGGAATGTATATACTCCTTTCGTTCAAAATTATTGGACACTATTTTTATTTTGGGTTGTCCTATAATATTAGTTCATATTAAAAAGTCAACATAATAAATTTTAAATATTTATTATTTTGCCCTTTCTTTTTCCACACCTCCAACTAATCTAACTGTATTTGTGAGGGACAAATTTGAAAAATAAGAGTATAAAAGTTTGACAAAAATATAATTATTGTAGTCTCTTAAAAAATTAAAATTTTCAAAAATACCAAACAATTTGAGACGGAGGAAGTATAATCATGATATCTATGACATTAATGTTTGGTAAGCAAAAATGCTCACCAAATAGAATGTTTAGGTGAACAAGTTTTGATAGAGCAAAAATTTTCTCTTTTATTTATTATTTTTTTGGGGGGACAAAAGGTGGTTAAAAAGGATAGTAGTGTTCACTTTCAAAGTGGTGAAAGTTGAAAGACACACTATGCATTTATGTAGTTTCGCCACGCACATGAAAGGCACGTGGACTTATTGACTTAACAGCTGAGGTGCAGGCTGTGCAGCGTAGCTTAGAGATAAGGAATCTTGGAGAAGTGAGCAGGGGACCCATTTTTTTTGACTTATACTTTAGATTTCTCTGTTTTAACTTTTAACCTGTCTTGGATAGCAAATTTTGTAGCATTGGTCTTAATAAGTTGTAAATTGGTCTAATAAGTAAGGCTAAAGTATAGTAACACCTTTGAATTATATAAATTTATTGGAAAATTTTTATAAATAACTCTCAAAAGTTTAAAACTTTAATTAGTTTGACTATTTTTTTAAAAAAATAAAAGAAACCTAATCTAGTACTAATACGGTATAAGTGCATGCACCATAGAAGATCTCACATGTCCCCCCAACCCTCACACGCGTCGTGCTTCTTTCAGCCACTCACACCGTGTGAGTGGTTGTACCATATGATATCTATTTTAAAAATATTTTTTTAAACTTTAAACTTCCATAATTTTTTATCTACAACTCTGTTTCTTACAAATTTTATATCGTTGGAACCGTGTCGACGAGAGCTACAAAACTAGTGCCATTATTGATACCTTTTGAGGAAAAAAAAAAAAAAAACTCTTATTTTTACATACCATGTTTCAGATGAATTGAATAGAATTTTCACATAATATTCGTGTATGTGTTATTGAATTTTCACGTAATATTCACGTATGCCAATTTGATATGTTGTGAGAAAAAAAAATCGAATGTTCACTTTGTTCTTGAGAAGAGTTTTAGTGAAATCTCACAAAAATTTTACATTTGTTTAGGTAGAAAAATAATGTTTTACAATTGTTTGTGAAATTTGAAAAAAAAAACATTTTAACGAAATATGCATTGTTTAATATGAAAGAGAAAAAAAAAGAGTTAAATTTCACTTGGCATACATGAATATTAAGTGAAATTTTACTTAAATTGACATTTGAGGGACTTTTTAACAAAGTATCAAATTAGACCTCAGACTCTAAAGAGTTACTTCTAGCGACTTTTGGGATAGTTAGTGAAATTTCACTTGACATACTAAGTGAAATCTCACTGAAAGAGTACATGAATGTTAAGTTTAACTTCAACTTTTTCAGAAAGAAGGCATGTACGGGTTCAGTGAATTTTTACTTAATGTTTATGTATGACAAATTTAAATATTTTGAGAAAAAAAAATTTAAAATAAGACGAATTTTAACAAGAATTCATGCATTTGTGTTTGGTTGAAAATTTGTGTTTTATAATTGATTATGAAATTTGCTTATTTTAACAAAATATGCATTGTTTAAAAAAAAATTAACAAATTACCATGCCTACATAAATATTTAGTGAAATTTCACTTAACTCGTACATGAACATTAAGGCTTAGTTTGGCCCCATTTTGGTGCTTTTCCTTTTTTAAAGCACAATTTCATGTTAATTTATTTGGTAACTAGTTTATGAGCTTTGCAAAATTGAACATAGGGCTTTTTTGGGAGAGCTTTTAAAAGCTCTAGAATTGAGTGAAATTGAACTTAATATTTTATGTATATCAAGTGAAATTTCACTTATTATTCATGTATGTAAAAACATGAAATTTTTTTCTCAAAACATATCAACAATTGTACTAGTTTTGTAGCTCTCGTCGACACGATTCCAAGTTCCAACGATATAAAATTTGCGAAAAATGGAGTTGTAAGTCAAAAGTTATGGATGTTTAAAGTTTAAAAACATTTTTCAAAATTGGAAATGATACGGAACACTGCTCGCATGGTGCGAGCAATCTTTGAAGGAAGTCGCGCACGTGTGGTGCGTGGGGTGAGGGAGTTGTGCATGGGATCTTCTATGGTGCGCTCACTTATACCGTGCGAGCACCAGGTGCCAACTTTTTATCCTTTTTTGTTAAGTGTACTTTTGAATTGTCTTTAAACTTAACAAGTGTCCATAATTGTCATTTTCAGTAATTCCCCCTTTGAACTATGACTGTTTTTCATTAATACTACTTAAATTTTAAAATTGAACAAATTCACCCAATAAACTATCTCTTGATGACACTAACATCCTTTCTCCTCATTTGTTGACACTAACATCCCTTCTCCAGCAGAGAGTTTGTTCAATTTTAAAGTTTAGGAATGTTAGTGAAAAACAATCATAGTTCAAGAATTGGTGCTGTAATTTACCCAACAAGTTATAAACAAGTCCAAAATATTTTAATTTCAAAATGGGTAATACTTGGGACACACCCAAAGACACAGCTTTTGGGACACAACCCAAGAGATGTGTCTATCTCTCTCCCGTATTACTGTGGGTTCCAGTAACATCACATGAGAGATATAGATACATCTTTTGAATTGTGTCCCAAAAATTATGTGTTTGAATGTGTCCCAACCTTTACTCTTTCAAAATGGCATTAGTTTTTTAAATTTACCAAAATATACAACATATTGGAACTAAGTTAAAACTGGATGAGAACAAATTGGAATGCATGTCCCCAAACACTAAAACCACACTTGGGATGAATAGTAGAATAACCCATCTGTGAGAGAGAGAGAGAGAGAGGGAGAGAGGACAAGCATTTTCATGGCTGACAAGAAAAGAAAAGAGTTTTAATAAAGGACTAGCATTTTACACCCATCACATTCCCATACTTGGAGTTGGGAGAATTTCTCTCTTCTTCCTCAAAACATTATTTTCATAATAAAGTATCTTATCATTAAAAAAAGATTTATTCTTTCTCAAACTTGAAATGTGATACTCTAATTTAGAATCTTTCTCTTGTTTTTCTTGACCATCTGTAATCAAAGAATCCATGCTTTCTTGTTATGATGCCCCCACATCCCCCCCTCCCATTTTTTTTTTTTTTTGTATATTATATTATTTGTCACCACTAAAATATATACCTCAATATGATTTACCAAATAAGAGTTAATTAGTAATAAATCCAATCTACTCTAAGTTTGTTGTAATTGACCCAACCCATACAACATTTTAATGGTAGGTCCAAATGTTTATTTAGTGACCAAACTACCCCTATAACTCATCAAAAGAATCTTTCCCATTTAAACTCACCCAAAATCAAGGGTTTTTTTAAATTTTAAACACTATATATAGATTAGAGTAATACTTGGGGCACAACCAAAGCCACAACTTTTTTGCACAACCTTCATTTTGTGTCTATCTCTCTCTTGATGGGTCCCACAGTGCCAGTGACCCCACAGTGCCCACTAGGAGAGAGATAGACACAAAATGGAGGTTGTGCAAAAAAGGTTGTGGCTTTGGTTGTGCCCCAAGTATTACTCTATAGATTATATATATATATTGCATCTTCTCCAACGTTTCATACTCTCTCTCTCTCTCTAGAAAAATGTACTAGATATCAGTTGATTGTCCACCTCCTTCCAAGACATATACGGTTCTACATTCAATTGCAAGCTAAAAAACTTCCTAGGCGTCCAAAAAGCGTGACGGTGAGGCTCCGGCCGTACGGCTCCGACGAGTAACGACAATGGGGAGAAAATGTGAGTTTTTTTTTTCAGTCGTGTAAAATTTTGGTACTACATGTTGATGTATGATTTTGATGGATCATTCATTGTGGGATTGAAGACAAGATTTGGGGAAAAATTAGTTTTTGCGTGTGATTGCAATCTGGAATTTAGCACTCACTATTGCATGTTTGGAAATTTTGTAAAATTCCTCAAGAACTTTCGGTGGTGTGAAAATTCACCAACAATAATTGACTTTGATGGATCGTTCATTCCATAGTGCAAAATTTAATACTGCAAACGTATTAAATTTCACACTATTGCTCTTTCGCAACATGGTTTTGATGAAGACCAAAAAAGAAGCAGCTATCTTGGAGAAGATAACCAACACAGATTTGTCAACTTTTTTCGGCAGAGCCATGTTTTTACTTTTCTCTATTGGACGTGCTCGAGGCTTTCACAACCTTCGCAGGGATGTGATGGCTTCATATTGGTGCTTTTGAAATGGTGTTATCTGCTATAGTTTCATTGTAGGATTGATGGTTTTTTCTTTACTTTAAATTTGTTTGCCTTTACATTGGTCTTATTTTTTAATGTGATTGGGGTGGAGTAGCGTGGTCCTGTTGGATGCATGCAAGGTGTTTAGTCGAATAGTTTGTCTTGTGCTCTTGACTGATATTTGAGAGTAGATCTTGGATTAATTTGTTCTCAATCTTTATGTTTTTGAGAAACAAATTTGATTTGTGGCAGTATATAAAACATTTTGATCTTAATAGGATTTTCGTAGTATCAGTTTGAAATTTCATACTACCACTACAGGAAAATAGGCTTTTTCCGACAGTTATTCAGCGGCGGTAGCAAAAATCGTCGAAAAAGATATTTTTTCCGACGCAACTTTATTGGCCGTAAAAATAACCACCACTAAAAGTTTATCCCGGCGGTTCATTGTGGCGATATTAAAAGTGTCAGAAAAAAGTAGTTTTCTCGACAATAATTGCAACGCTAAGTCAACCGCCAGGAAAATTTGGTTTTTTCTGACGGTTGTTTCCACGCTAGTGCAATTGACGAAAAAAGTCATTTTTTTCTTACACTTTTTTCAGCACTCGGTGAAGAGTAAGATTTTTACAGAAACAATTGATGGGCAAGCAAAAGTTACTCCAGTATTTATTTAAATCTACAAAATGCACAAGTAAAAAGAGCGATTGATTTATATTTAAGATGAAAAAAATAGTCATGGTCATCAAAATAAAATTAAAATAAAAGGAGTCACAAAAAGCTAGAGTAGTTATTTTTATTTTTATTATCAGAACACACACATAAAAAAAATGAAGTAAAAAGTAAAAAGTAAAAAAAGAAGAAGCTAGTTTTGGGACAAATCCCAATTAATATATTTTTTTTCTTTTTTCTTTCTTCTTCTTTTTATTTTATTTTATTCTCATTAAGAAATACAGTACTAGTAGAAATTATAGAAACAAGGTCGTAAGCCCGTAAGAAAGAACGCATTTATTTACTAAGTAGGGTTTATTTGTTTTTTCCAAAATTTGAAGGTCCCGCTCACTACAATGGCGCCATTGGCACGTCTCTCCATCTCTTTATCACGATCTCTCCATCTCTGCCTCAATTGGTCTTCTGCCTATCTTTGGTCAAAATCCTGCTCCAAGCCTCCAATACAACGCCGATCTTGCTTCTATTGGTTTCGTCATTGTCTCATCGTATTTTACGTCCCAAGTAAGTTCTCTTTCTTAATCCTGTCTTTCAGTTTTCTACGTATTTGGATCTTAATTGGAATTTGTATGGTCTTTGTTCGTTGGTGATATATATTACTGTTGTATTTTAATATTTTGGGGGCTCTGTTTATAGATGCTAGTAGTGTATTTTTCTTGGTGACCTTGCACCTAAAATGTTTGTTGTTTTGCTTGTTAGAGGTGGTTGATCCCCTATTTAGTTTGGTTTGCATATCTAGGATCAGCCCAGGCTGTTTTTCATTTTGTAATTGGATTCTTCCCTTTATGTTACTCTATTATAATCAATGAAGTGATTATGTTTGTTTAAAAAAAAAAACTTTGCCTACTTTGGTTTTTTTTTTTTTTAAAAAAAACTTTGCTTAATGCTATTTCAAAGACAAGGTAATTTATCTTTCTCTATCTGTATATTTTCGCATAATCTTCCTTTAGAGATGATATTATGAATTTATCAATTTTGTTTAATTGATTGATTCCTTTCTTGATTTGGGTAAAATTCTGTCAATCATACTAGAAAACCAACCTGACCTGTTAATGAATGTAATTATGATATACCTGTAGACACCCCAATTTTGACCAACCGTCGAATTTAGGAGAGTGTCACCTCCGTATCCGATGATGACAAGGACCAAAAAATTGAAGTATTCCAAGCTCTTCAGAAAATCTCCAAAACGCGATAAAATTTCACAGAAAGAGGAAAAATACTAGGTATTTAGGAGAATTCAGGTATAAGACATGATTTTTGGAAAGGATCTTCAAAAATAATTCGTTTCAAAAAGGGGAAAGACCTAAAAAGGGGAATCTCAGCTTAAAACGGCACACGGCAGACTGCCACGGCACTGACTGAGTGCCGCGCGGCAGTCAGAGAGTGCCGGCCCGGCATTCACCAAGTGCCGCCACAAATTTCTGACTGCCGTTCACTTTTAAAGTCTGTATTTTGCAGTGCAATACGTATGCGTATGCAAATAATAACAAAAAACTGATAAAGTAAGACTGACAAAAATGCGGCAATCCATTAATTGCCGCGGCATTTGCTGAATGCCGTGCGGCAGTCATGGAGTGCCGCGACGGCATTCATGAACTGCCGCAGCGGCAGTCACGGACTGCCGCGACCGTTTCTGGACTGCCGCGCTGGGCAGCAGTCTGCCTAATTTCAGAAAGTACACATTGTACCACCAAATGAGATGCTTACACATGTCTTTTACTCCGAATTCACTGAAAATACTTGGTAGTGTTTGTCTATATAAGAAGATGTATCTTCATGGAGAAAGGGGGGACCAACCAAGAGAAAATATTGGGGGGAATTTGAAAAGGGGAGAACAACACATACAAAAAATACACTACCATTACACCAACATTTTAGAGAGAAAAGAGAGAGTTTAGAAAAAACTAGGAAGAAGAGCTTGGAAGATCTTCAAAGAAGAAAAACTTTGAGGATAGTTGGAGGTGATCCTCTAACCATAAGTTGTTTTATTTGCATTCTTTCCTTTAGATCCTCAAACTATTTTGTTTTATTTGCTTCATTTCTTTTATTGTTCATACTTCCCTCTTTGAGACTATTGGAGATCCTCAATATCTCTCTTGAAATCTCTTGAATGTGATCTTTTGAATCCCATGTAAGCTTATGCTTCATATGGAAGTCAAAGTTTGATCATCATTTTATTCTATAAACAAATAGATGGATCCAAGTCCATACTCATGACTTGGGTCCTCTAAGCTTGAGTTTTCATGGAGTCTCCTTATATTCCTTGAAAACTCATGAGTTTTAGTTATGTCTTCATCTCCAATGGCCATCAAATGGTAGGAGGAAGTGGTTTTGAGTCCAAGTCCATCTCAATGGTTTAGATTCCTTATCTTGAGATTTCATGAAGTCAACTCATACTTCACTTGAAATCTACAAATATGAAGGTCTTTAGCCTCCAATGACCATCAAATGGTAGGAGAAGTTGTTTGGTTTAAACCCAACTTCATGGTTTAATAGTTGGAGTTACCAAATAAAAGTTGAACTTGACAAATGAAAACAGTGAGTTCACAAACTGTTTTTGATCAAAGATTTTTAGTTCAAAATCTAACCGTTGAAATCAAGTGAAACCAACGGGAAAGTGTCAATAACACGATATTCTACCACTGTAATTTTTGTTTCAAGTTGGTTTCATGTTTAGAAGGGTTTGATCATGGGTTTTGTGAGTTAATTACAATCTGTCCAGAGTCTCAGAATAGTTTCAGAACAGTAAAACGTTTTTGAAATTAGTAAATCAAAGCTTCAATAAGGTGTTTGTGACCCAAAATAAATTTTTCCATGTAATTTAATGTGTTAGGAAAGCCCCCTAAAAAGAATGAAGCATTTCGGATTATTTTACTATTTTAAAAAAATCAAACAAAATCTCTGGACAGAGAGTTGTACATCTCTGAGTGGTGTCTGGTGTTTGTCCTTTTCCCGGAGATCCGACCGTTGGAACTTTGATTTTCTTTTTGATTTGAAAACTAGACTCACAGAGGCATATTGAGTCCAAAAATCATCAAGATCAAACCATGGGAAATATGCTTTTTATTTCTTTTAAGTTCTGGTCTGCTCTCTGCAATTTTCAGAGTTTTATGACACATTTGACTTACTTTGTAAATAAGGGTCTAAATGACTTTTCTATGATCTAGGGCTTAAACCATGCTTTAATAATGATTAGTTGAGCTTGAATTCAAAGTTTAAGAGTATTTCATAGTTTATCCTTGTCCATGTACATATTCATCTATATGATTCGACACCTGTAATTAAGACTTATTTGCTTTGGATTTAATTACATTAGATAGATGCAAGCTAGAAATTTAGGATTGTCATTTCTAACATTGTATTTTGCATATCATGTGGACTAACCCTTTGTTTTGTAGCGCTATTAAGGTACGATTTCTAGAACTCCTCTTTAGTTTATCTTAATTTCTTGTTTTTATTGATTTTTTCGACTTAATGCGCGACACCTTAGAATTAGGTTTTGCCTTATGTGTATATGTGATTAGAGACTCTTTTAAGATTTTTCGCATGCATTGCACGTTTATTATCGCCGCTGGATCTCGGGTAAGTTCACTTGTTCTCTATTGCATATCATATCGCTTGTTACCTGAATTACGTGGCTTTTTGAATGATATTTTATCAATTGCAATTTTACACCCTTTGGACATGTTTTTGTGATGTATATGTATATATATGTATTAGTTGAGGGCATGCTTAGATTAATAAATTTGATTAAAAGGATGTTGAGTAGAGGCCTATCACAAGATAGGATGAGAGAGGGTGCTTTAGTCCGATGGGCTCCTTCCTCTCTCATTCCATAATCCCCGGACCTAGTTAATCTCTGGTTTCTAAAAGATCAGTTTCCTTTTAAAAATGGTTTCTTAATTTTCCTTTTAAAATTAAGTGGCGACTCATTTGTTTTTAGAAATTGATTTTGAAAAGCTGTGGGTAAGTCAACCTGCGATATCCACAATACCCTAAAATTTTATTCTTAAGTTCCACTAGTGAGAGGCTAATACTAATGGAAAGAATACATTTAATATGACTACCCAAAAAAAAAAAGGAATACATCTAATACAATCCTTCTCATAGTGACACCTATGGAAGGAACCCATCTAATGTAATCCTTGTGGTGACAGAAATTTAACTGTGGAAGGACTAGCCCATATGATGATTCGCAAGGGTCTTAGACGGTAATAGAGGTGGAATAAAGTATCTTAAATTTAGGAATTTTAAATGGGGACTTAATTTTGTATTGATTAATGCTATGCTTCCCAAATGTGGTTCCGATTACATGTGGTAGTGCGCCCACTTGATTTTTATTGGCGGATGTTGAAATGGTCCCACCATTATTGAAGGTGACCCCATTGCCACATGTTTTCGGAACCACATTTGGGATACAAAATCTGGGAAACATAGCATTACTCTTTTATGTTTATACTTTTTGTTAGTAGGAAAGGTCATTTGAGTTCTTTATAGTTAACATTATATCCCTGGGAGTAAAGAAATAAATAAACAATCAGAAACTCAAGTTGATTATTTTGTTTACATTTGAACATTGCTACCCCTGACTAATGACTAAATCTCTCTCTAAAGTTGAGTTCTACGGAAAATACTTGTACATAACTTTGAAAATGATTCAAAACTTGGGAAATCATGGCCAAAATAAAGTGTGCAAATGAAAGTGATTAGATTTTCTATTGTAGTTTAAGAGGCCCAGCTATTGCTCTTGTAAGTTTTCAGAGAGAGATCAACCTTTAGCTGATTGGCTTGTTAGGTTTACTTTCTATCTCTGTATCTGTAATTAAAATTTGTGTATCGGACATTACTCTTTTTATGTCATAACTCATACACATAATTGGGACAATACTTTCACATGATTAATTCCCAAATCATATGAAAAAGACTTTTTTTTTAGTTAATGGAAACTGTAGTTGAAGTAGAACTAATAATTTACATTTTTTTTATCTCAAGGTTAAATGGAAACTACACTTTTTAAACTATCCGAATGATACGAGACCTTGGTAGAACTTTAGTTTATCTAAAGAAAGAGGTGGGTTATAAAAAAGAAAAAAAAATATAGAGGTGAGAACACTCTACATCACAATTCCGTGTTGGTCACTTATAAGTGAGCATGAAAAAGTGAAAACTCTTAGCTTCTTTAAATTAGAGTATGAACGTCTTAACTATTTTAATTTTTATCTTATCTAACTGTTATTAAAGGGCAATCTGTATGTATGTGATTGATAATTTATGTTACATGATTGGAGTGACAGAATTTGAGGAAGGAGAAGAAGCAAAAGTGTGGGTGAGAATAAATTAAATCTCAATATAGCTATGTTGCCGCACATACAAGTGGTAAGACATTGTGAAAATGTGCACATAATTGTAAATGTTGTAAACTCGTAAGTATTTTATGGCACTATGTTGATGCATTTTGTGTTTAGTATTGTTTTTTTTTTGCATTATTGAATTTAGTGATAAAAATTTGTCACTAGTTGAAATTGATTTTTTTTTTCCCTTTTATAATTTGCAGCTCATGAAGGATGATACTGGTGGATATGTTTGAGGTTTTTTGCAACTTGAAGAGGCTTTAGTTTTTCCTTCATCTTTGTTTATTGATATCATTGGTTTTATTTGTACTGTAATTTTGGTATTATGACTGGGTGTTTGGCTGTTTGCTTACACAATTATTTTAAATGTTGTATAACATTTTATAAATTTGATTGGTGGATGATAATTTTTTACTTTTTATATACAATAGATCAATTTTATTTGTATTTAGCATGATTAAGATACTAACAAGAGCATTGCATAGATAGTTATCCAAATAAAATTATTGACCACACTTTTTAAACTGTTAGAATTAAATGTATTCTCCACACTTGATTAGCGACGAGAATAAGGGCATTACCGACACTATGACTATTGTCAAAATTAAATAATTTCCACACCCATAAATCGTCGATAAAAACTTATTTTCGGCGTTGAACTTCTGCCAAAAACAATGCATTCTCGACACTTATTTCGGTGCTAACTTTTGCCAAAAACAATGCATTCCCGACACTTGTTTATGCCAAGAAAAACTATTGTCGTAAATGGTCATTTTTCTCGACAACATAGAAATTGTAGGAAAAAGTGTCGGAAAAACTTCTGGTTGTTGTCGAAACCGTCGAAAAGTATTTACCACCCCCTTTTTCTCGGTCGGTTACTCTACCGCCAAGAAAAGCGTCGGAAAAAGTTTTTCTGACACTTTTAGTTTATTCTCCACACTTTTTGTGTGTGGAAAAAGAGCATTTTTCCTGTAGTGCTCGCAGTGAAAAATTTAATCTAAACATTATTCAGCAGTGTGAAATTTCACACTACTCGCAGTGAAAAATTCATTCATTTATTCCAATTAAGTTGATATCTTCTCCTCGATCTATTGTTATCTCCTTCAATCTTAAAACTCTCACGAATGCAGTATAATACATACTGTCATGAATGATTATTGGTAGAACAGAAAACTCGTGGATGGCATTAGCAAGATGTGACAAACTCATAATGTAGATACGTAAAATCCTTGGACTTTATTTTCATTTATTAGATATCCAAAAATAAAGGGATAAGAGATCAAATTTTTCAACAATTTTTTTTTTCAAAACCTAACGTGATTTATAGCACAAATACAAAAAATGAAAAGCACTATATATAACACCCGCAATTGTGTTATTGTTTTCCATTGCATTGTCATGCATGATAATGTGATGTGATGTGGCGTGTCTTATGACACATGGTTGAGTGAGTTTTGACTCACGAGTTGATTTGGGTGTCTGTATTAGAGAACCCTTTGAAACTGTTGTGATTGAGGATTGATTGTTTGTGAAGTCTCTCCGAATGTGAGACGGTCACTGTGGAATACTTTAAATGTTTATCTGAAAATAAATGTTTACCTGTGTATTTCAATATCTGTATTAATTTCTGTTTTAGAATTTATACCTATTGCTAGTTTTAGTATCCTGGTGAGAACGAATTAACACGCTATTAATTTGGTAGGCTAATTAGCAACTTCGGAAACGTCATGTAGAAATTCGCGTTTTAGCGACCAAACGAAACTTAGTCGAAAACTTTTATAATTTTGAGTTTTCACTCGTAAAGCTATGAATAAGCTGTATAGAAAGTTTCAGAGACTGATTAGGAGTTTTGAAAACTCGTGGGGAGGTAAACGTAATTCCCGAGAGTTTTGCCTATATATAGATAGAGATGGTTGAGATATTTTCATAAGTTCTTAATCTAAAATTCCAAAAATGGGGCTAGAGGGAGATTTTGGAGCTTAGAGCTTTGCGACACCAAACGACGACCTTCCGTCAGTCTGTTTTCTCCCAGATTTCATATTCGAGCTCCTCGAGGTAAGAGCTTCGTTTTGATATACGTTAGGGCTTGTTTGGCCAAGTTTTTCGAAAAGTTATTTTCTAGAATTTTTCATAAAAGTTGATAAATGGAACTTTGATCCATAGGAATTGTACTAGACGGACTTCTGCACGTTCTTTGTGCACGGGTTTTCTTTGGATCGTATTATAGGAGTGTTAATCGGAGGTGAGTGATTCAACTATGTTTTTGGAATGATTTCTTGACATGTATTCATGTTTTGTGTGAATAGCATGTATTAATTCTTAGAGATATATTGTGTAGTTCATATTGGACATTTATATTGATAAGTAGGCTCAATAGCACGGTGATATGTTTTGATTACCGCGAGTATGGTGATATGTATTTGAGCATGTTAAGTTGCTTATTTGGGTCAGAAGGAGCACGTGGTCACCGTGCCATTTTGTGGAGCCGATATAAGGCATTAAGGTCGCACGATTGAAGAGAAGAATCGTGGGTCTTACCCTTTTGCGTGGACTTATTGGCGAGGAGTCGCGGATTGGGAGTATGGACGGGCACGTGAGTCTCCGGCGACTAGTATGAATTGTAGAGATGTGAATGCGGGCATGTTTATCATTCATGTGCATATGTTGATTTATTCACTAAGCTTTAGCTTAGACAAATCGAATATCTGTGGTTATTCAAATAACCATTTCAGGTGTTAATGCTGACGAGGAATTGGAGAAGTGAGTACGTGGGTTGGGAGTTCTTTGAGAAGGCAACTTGAATGTTAACTTTGTAGTTTTGGGACAATAGGATGTTGTAATAAGAATTTTTATCGCTTTAACTTATGTTTAACTTCGTATGATAGAATGGCTTTTAAACCATTGTAATAGTTAGTGACAAGTTGTAATCCTGCTTTAGAAATGTTTTAATACAGCTAGGATTACTTTGGATTGAGTTTGGTTTGAGTGGTTGATCCTTGGTGAAAGTTAGAAAGCTTTTAAAACTTGAAATTCTGCAGATTGGGCTGCTGCCAGGGAAGCAGTCGACGGGGCAGTGCAGTGTAGCTACTGCTTCTTAATATGGTAAAAGCAGTCGACGGGGCAGTCGACGGAGCAGTCGACGGGGCAGTCGACGGGATAGTGCAGTTTAGCTACTGCTTCTTATTATGGCAAAAGCAGTCGACTGGACCTCTGAAGGTTAATGTGTTCATTTTGTTTCTGCTTGCTTCAATCGACTGAGGTCCCGACCCAATCAACTGAACCTCTGGTTTTAAAATGTGTTTTGTTTTTCCGCTGCGTGTTCTTCAAACCTAATTTTGGGAACGTTAATGAATTGGTTTAGCCTCGGTGGTGTGCCACGGGCTCCAGTTCCGCTATTGTGGGACCAGGCTGTGACATTTAGTGGTATCAGAGCATAAGTTTAGAGCCTTGGGAACGAGTGACGTTATATATGCTGAGTGACGTCGAGTGGAGTGTGTAATTGTGAAGATAATTATTATCATTGTAGAAATGCTTTATGTGTTAGCATTTGATGATTGTGATGAACTGTGCATATATATCTTATGGCATAGCATGCATTGTCTTTATGCATTGTTGACTCATCATGACTGAGCCGATAAGAGTGGTCACTGCATTCGTGAATCGGCGAAATTATATGGTTGTAGAGTTGTGTGATGAGATGAAGGTTGCCATGAGTTATCATAGACCGTGTGTTGTGACAAGAGGGAGAGATGATATCCTGGTAGTAATGAGCAGTAGTATTTTGTTTTCAACGAAACCCAAATGATTTTTGGATCGAATCGGTAATTAATTAAAGTGATAGTAATAAGTGCTCTTTGAGAGCTTTAACCGAGAACGGAGTTTGAGTAGTGAATGTCAAGAGAGATTTTCTTAGAGTCCACATAAAGAATGAAAGGTGATTATCCGTAGTCGAGTTTTGAAATTAAGATTGATTGATAAGAGTTCCATCTCAGACATGGGCTAAATGTCATGCCGTGAGAGAATAGAGATGGACAGTTGGGGTTTATGACAAAAAGAGAGTCCAACAGAGTGTATTGCTCGTGTATGGGATAGGTGAGGAATCTCTCATCTTTTCTTACGGTGTTTTCCCTATGATGTTAATCTATGACGTGATCGTACAGGATTATCTTATGGTTATCTTTTACAAGTATATGATGGGTAGTTGAAGAATCTTTCAACTAATTTTACGGTATTGAGATGATTGGATGGTTGAGAAATCTCTCAACCTATCTTACGGTATGTATTGGACGGTTGAGGAATCTCTCAACTTATCTTGTGTTATGTATTGGGAATTGAGAAATATCTTAACGAGCTATGAGTATTGTGGTTATTGAGGAATCTCTCAACTGAACCTGATTTCGAATGGTTATGGCACCAAGGTAGATTTAGATGTGGTATGAGGATTAGAAGTGAATGCTACTTGATCGATTGTATGTGTGAAAATTTTTGGATTGGAGGACTGACCTAAGAGGAGGGGTTAAGAACGGGAATGATAGAGTATACTTTGACGGTTTGAAACTACAGTTGGTAGAAGTTTAATTGATGACATACTTCGGGAGTGGTTACTTAGACTTGATGATTATGTGCGTATAGATGTAATGATAAGGACGATATGGGTTGAAGGAGAAATTGTAGAATTTCTTGATGAAGAGTAAATGGACAGAAATGAAGAATAATAAGGTTCCCTAGTGTTTCGCAGTGGTTTGTCAGAAGAGATAGAATAAAGGAAGTAGGAATAGGAGATTGGGAGTAAAAGATAAGTGTGAATTATAGAACGTGATAAGAGATTCAGAGGAATCGCGTGGATATTTGGATAACATGGAGATGGGAGGACCTTGATAGGGAGATTGTAGCAAAGGTTGTTATCACAAAGAGTTGTAGTACGGGCGACCTCGAACCTGGATTTTGAATGTATTTTCAAAATAAAACGAAAACCTTTTCTTCTAATGCTTTTAAAACATCTTTGGGTTTCTGAAGCAAGTGGTTGCCAACTGGAAGTTGGAGTACGATAATTATTACGATACTGAACAAGAGCAATTGTGAAAGTGGATAGAGTAAAGAGACTTTGGGTAAGTCAAGTTAGAGAAATGAAAATGTAAAATGGGAAGATGAATCTTTGATGAGAAAGTAAATAAGAACAGTAGAAGTGGAATGAAGACTTAGGAGTACGTTGAGTACATTATCAGATATGATAGTAGGATTGTAAAGAGATTAGAGGACAATGGTGGATACAATGGAATGTTATCTCAGTGGTCCTAGATTCCAACAAGGTCGGAGAATTTTGAAAATGTTGGAATTCATCCTAAGAATTTTTTTTTTTAAGTGTTTAACATGTTTTAAAAAAAAAATCAAATTGTTGTTTGAGTAAGAAAATTTTTGTTAAATACTTGTAATAAGGTATCAAGAGGACTTTGGAAGACGAGTATCGTGGTGGGACATTGTATGCTTAGTGCTTGAGACAAAACGGTGGTCGTCAAACGAATGAGTTCTACGTGAGTAGATTGTCAACTTGGAAATTCTAAAGTAAAAAGGGTTAGTGAAATGGTGTACACTTGGAATTAGTAAGTTGGAAGTAGTGCTGTTAAACGAGTTGACTTGAGTATTGTCACGAAAGGTATGTGAATTGAAAGTCGATAAGAAATTTATTAAACACAGTGAGACTATGGTACTTGATTGGGAAGACCAAATTATTGAATTGTCTTCAGATGGTTACGGGAATAGTATAAAATACTTAGGACAACAAGTTCTTCGTGAACAATGAAATTGAGATCAGAATGGCGAATATAAAGGATTAGAGAATCTGAATTGGAGTTAAGTCAGGTTAACTAGAGTTATGAAATACTAAATCGTTAAATAAGGTATGAAACCTTGAGATGTTATACAAGGAATATATGTTCAGTGTAAAAGGCAGTCAGAAATTCAGTAAGAGTTGAGATACATGAGTACGCTTGGTATGAGCTTATGTGAGGGTGGAAGTGAAACACTAGAGACTCATGGAGTCGTATAACTACGTAAATGGTGGTGGATCTACATGGACTGATAGACCAAAGGATAGTATACGAGTGAGGTATGAGATGGGAATGGAGTACATTGTTGTTGAGATTTTCGATAGAAAAATAATTGGCTCTGGGTGTGTGTACACTACGTAAATAAGAATGGATTGTGAATGACCAAGGGTTTAAGACATGAACGAGGTATGTTATGAACATGGGAGTACATTTTATAAACTCTATTGTATGTGTGTGATTGACTAAGTCAAGTTTGGGTTCACATCGTTATTTGTTGCGACGGATATTGGGGTAACTATATGTGGAAATATTATGCAAATTTTTAAAAGGATTTATATATATATATATATATAAAAGGGAGAATATGTAATTGACTTTGTTAAAAGTTTTAAATTGATGGTGTAAAGTTAAATCTTCTACGTTAGTCGACGATAGTTCGAGTACAGAATGCGAGAGATAAAGGGGTAAGTGTGTTTAACTATTCGAGACATCAGGTGGGCTCGAAGAAGTAGAGTGATATGAAATTTTCAGTTAGGAATCTGGATAGTATCTTACGAGGTATGTATGATTGGAAGTATAATACGAGGTTGGATTAAACCGAATGGAATTTGAAAAGGAATGAAAGTCGGTTGAAAACGTGTTATCGTTCTACAAATATTCCGCGATTAGCAGGATAAGGGATTGAATCTATGGTATATGAAATAGTTGGTTGAGACATTGACTTATCGACATAGTATATATGCATGAAAGTACTCAGTTTGGTTCACTTCGAGATGAAGAATCAGGTATGGTTGTTACCCAGTTGAGACGTGTTGGAAACGACTTTTAGTCTAAAGGGAAGATGGGTGGAAGTGAGAGGAGTTATTTCCTTTGACTTGGGTATTGTGATGAGACTTTTGAGTTCAGAAAAGATATGTGACATGTACAATGAAAGCATGTATGGGTTGGTGATGTGATGGGAAATGTCAGATTTAACTTTTGAGTATGTCTACTCAGGCATTGATGTCCTTACTTATCAAAGTAGTTCGATAATTACTAGAACGAGGTTTGAAGCTTTAATCGGATTGAGACAGGAACTCTGGGGATTTATTTTCCTTCAAAGCTTGAGGATTTATTTTTCCTCATGAGATTATAATATCTCAGTAGAGATGTGTGGGTTGTAATGAATGAACGTTGGCAGTACTTGTGAGAAAGTCTTTGTGAATTGATGAGATGGTACTGAAAGTTTGGGGACAAACTTCTTTTAAGGGGGAGAGAATTATAACACCCGCAATTGTGTTATTGCTTTCCATTGCATTGTCATGCATGATAATGTGATGTGGCGTGTCTTATGACACATGGTTGAGTGAGTTTTGACTCACGAGTTGATTTAGGTGTCTGTATTAGAGAACCCTTTGAAACTGTTGTGATTGAGGATTGATTGTTTGTGAAGTCTCTCCGAATGTGAGACGGTCACTGTGGAATACTTTAAATGTTTATCTGAAAATAAATGTTTACCTGTGTATTTCAATATCTGTATTAATTTCTGTTTTAGAATTTATACCTATTGCTAGTTTTAGTATCCTGGTGAGAACGAATTAACACGCTATTAATTTGGTAGGCTTTAGCAACTTCGGAAACGTCATGTAGAAATTCGCGTTTTAGCGACCAAACGAAACTTAGTCGAAAACTTTTATAATTTTGAGTTTTCACTCGTAAAGCTATGAATAAGCTGTATAGAAAGTTTCAGATTAGGAGTTTTGAAAACTCGTGGGGAGGTAAACGTAATTCCCGAGAGTTTTGCCTATATATAGATAGAGATGGTTGAGATATTTTCATAAGTTCTTAACCTAAAATTCCAAAAAGGGGGCTAGAGGGAGATTTTGGAGCTTAGAGCTTTGCGACACCAAACGACGACCTTCCGTCAGTCTGTTTTCTCCCAGATTTCATATTCGAGCTCCTCGAGGTAAGAGCTTCGTTTTGATATACGTTAGGGCTTGTTTGGCCAAGTTTTCCGAAAAGTTATTTTCTAGAATTTTTCATAAAAGTTGATAAATGGAACTTTGATCCATAGGAATTGTACTAGACGGATTTCTGCACGTTCTTTGTGCATGAGTTTTCTTTGGATCGTATTATAGGAGTGTTAATCGGAGGTGAGTGATTCAACTATGTTTTTGGAATGATTTCTTGACATGTATTCATGTTTTGTGTGAATAGCATGTATTAATTCTTAGAGATATATTGTGTAGTTCATATTGGACATTTATATTGATAAGTAGGCTCAATAGCACGGTGATATGTTTTGATTACCGCGAGTATGGTGATATGTATTTGAGCATGTTAAGTTGCTTATTTGGGTCAGAAGGAGCACGTGGTCACCGTGCCATTTTGTGGAGCCGATATAAGGCATTAAGGTCGCACGATTGAAGAGAAGAATCGTGGGTCTTACCCTTTCGCGTGGACTTATTGGCGAGGAGTCGCGGATTGGGAGTATGGACGGGCACATGAGTCTTCGGCGACTAGTATGAATTGTAGAGATGTGAATGCGGACATGTTTATCATTCATGTGCATGTGTTGATTTATTCACTAAGCTTTAGCTTAAACAAATCGAATATCTGTGGTTATTCAAATAACCATTTCAGGTGTTAATGCTGACGAGGAATTGGAGAAGTGAGTACGTGGGTTGGGAGTTCTTTGAGAAGGCAACTTAAATGTTAACTTTGTAGTTTTGGGACAATAGGATGTTGTAATAAGAATTTTTATCGTTTTAACTTATGTTTAACTTCGTATGATAGAATGGATTTTAAACCGTTGTAATAGTTAGTGACATGTTGTAATCCTGCTTTAGAAATGTTTTAATACAACTAGGATTACTTTGGATTGAGTTTGGTTTGAGTGGTTGATCCTTGGTGAAAGTTAGGAAGCTTTTAAAACTTGAAATTCTGCAGATTGGGCTGCTGCTAGGGAAGCAGTCGACGGGGCAGTGCAGTGTAGCTACTGCTTCTTAATATGGTAAAAGCAGTCGACGGGGCAGTCGACGGGACAGTGCAGTTTAGCTACTGCTTCTTATTATGGCAAAAGCAGTCGACTGGGCCATGCTTCAGTCGACTGGACCTCTGAAGGTTAATGTGTTCATTTTGTTTCTGCTTGCTTCAGTCGACTGAGGTCCCGACCCAGTCGACTGAACCTCTGGTTTTAAAATGTGTTTTGTTTTTCCGCTGCGTGTGTTCTTCAAACCTAATTTTGGGAACGTTAATGAATTGGTTTAGCCTCGGTGGCGTGCCACAAGCTCCAGTTCCGCTATTGTGGGACCAGGCTGTGACACTATAATTATGGGATATTAATTCAAAATGAGATATTGGCAAGTCAAAATCCGATCATAACCAACAGAATTAAGGTGTATATATGGCAAGTCAAAATCAGATTTAATGAAAGCAGTGAAATTTTGCAGTGTAAAATTTCACTAATAAACCAGTTACAGTGTAAAATTTCACACTAATAAATCAGTTACAATATAACAATGAACTATTTGCAGTGTAAAATTTAATACCCGCAGAAAGACTAATTTATGATGTGATATCTAGATTGAATATGCAATATACTGTGAATTAGAAAATGGTGAAATTCGTTTGTAACCGTTTTGTAAAGTAATATCCTAAAATATTAGGATAAAATTTCTATATATATATTGTAACCAATATCAATTGGAATTTGATAAGATTTGGTCAAATTTGGTAACTGATTCAATTATAGGGTCTATAGCAACATTTACAATTATAGGGTCTATCATTGGGAAGTACCAATTGGTGGGTCTATTACAACAAACATTGGTAGAATGAGATTTTCCACTAAAATTTTCAAATAAAATATGATTATGTTGTTGAAAAAAATAAACATAAAAAATTTAATGTGGAAAAACTAATTGCAATATTGATGGTTCGCAGAATGATCGCTAGATTTTATCAATTGTTATATCCGAAAATTCAACCTCTGTTAATTAATAACAAAGTACTGTGCGGACAAAAAATTAGAAATATATTAGTGGCTAATGTTCTCTAAACTTGGGCAAGTTTTGTTCGCTCTTTTCCTTTTTTGTTCTTCCTATTAAGTGAATCTAAAGCATCGGTGTGATATTGCTTCAATGTGTGTGTGTATATATATATATATATGTGAGTAATGTTAGATACACCTAAACGGGACACCTAGATTTTTAAAATTATTCATCAATTATTAAATAAAGTTTGAATTAATTCCAAAACTGACACGACATATCAACATGTGGATGGTTTAAGTACATAAAATGTACTTAAACATTTTTCTTTATATATTACTACGATTGTGGAAAGAACAACATTAAATTTATTGGAACTAAATTTAAGTAAACCATATTTTGGTTTAGGTGTAATGCATTTGAGAAAGATTATAAGAAGTCAAAGAAAACAAATATAATAAAGATATAAACATCAGTTCAATTTATTACTCCATCAATAGGTCACAAGTGGAATCCCACGCTAATCTATGTAATTTAGGAAGAGTTTGTGGCAAGTATTGCTTATCCAAAAGTTTAGCTTTATTTTTATTTTTTTTGGGTCAAAAAAAGTTTAGCTTTATTCAATTTTCTTTTTATATTCTTTCTTTATTACCAGTCAAATGGCATAAGATTCCTCTTAATCATAATTCCAATGACAGTAACGATAGCATGGAATTTGAACACATGTCAAGATTATCATTAGACTAAAGCAGTGTTGTCTATTGGGGAATGAGTGCAGTTTTGCTTACTCCAAATTTGTTCATCTTTTATTCATTCTCATTTTTTATTAGTTAATGTAGTGGATCTTAGTATTTTATACCATTAATTAATTTTTATTTAATATTGTGTCGCACTGCGTCAACCAATAGAAGAGGAAAGTGAGCAAATAGTAAACAATTTTGAAGTAAAAAAAAATTTACTCCGTATTTTTTTTTTGGGGAAAGTACAAAAATGTATTCTTGGGGAATGGGTGTTTGTTTTTTGGAGAGAGAGAGAGTGCCAACAAACCCAAGGGAACATAGAATAACAACTTGTCTGTGTAATAATTTCTCACTTCTTTTTAGAGGATACTCTCCAAGATTCCAAGGATTGGTATCCAACAATCTAATTGATTCAGCTCTCTTTCGCCGCGCGGCCATGTGAAATGGTGTGAGAGAATATATGTACTACTATAATATAGATTTAGAGCTGGGTCCACCATCATGTGTATTTTAGCTATGCATGAGACCATCTCCAATGTAACTGTTAAAGTAACTGTTATCGTATATTTTAGCTATGCATGAGACCATCTTCAATGATAATCTCTAAGACATTGTTAAAATAGTTGTTAAGAGATGACATTGTCATGAGACACTGTTAAAGTAGTTGTCATGAGATGGCATTGTCAACTGCCATCTCATATATACAAGGAAAAATGGCAGTTGTCAAATTCCAACGATCATTTTTCTTGTTCTTTTTTTTTTTTTTTTTTTTTTTAAAAATTGAGTTGTTGGGCAACTTCCCCAACGGCCAATTTTTTTTTTTTTGAAAAAAAAAAGAGTTGTTGCTGGTTCAACAACTTTCCCAACAGTCATTTAAAAAAAATATCATTGAGTTTGCTTTCAATGGTTAAATCCCAACTTGTTTATAAATATTCTCATTTTTACACCCAATTTGTATTGTACTTAAATTGTTTTGGTAAAAAACATTGTACACTAATTTTTTTTTCAAAAAAATGGAAGATATAAGCCATTTTTTTTTTAAAAAAAAGAGTTGTTGCTGGTTCAACAACTTTCCCAACAGTCATTTTTTAAAAAAAAATCATTGATTTTGCTTTCAATGGTTAAATCCCAACTTGTTTATAAATATTCTCATTTTTACACCCAATTTGTATTGTGCTCAAATTGTTTTTGGTAAAAAACATTGTACACTAATTTTTTTTCAAGAAAATGGAAGATATAGCATTTGGTATAACATTTAGCATTGGAGCAGAAAATGTCAAATTACAACATTTGACATTGTAGCAATACTAAAAAATAGCATTGGCATAGAAGATATAGCATTTAGCATTAGAAATGGTCTAATACATATCATGTGTATTTAATTAATACATAAATATTATTTTTGCATAGTGGATTTTGCTTAAGTATTGCCATTTTGCTGTGCATTTTGTGATCTGTCAATATTTTATTATTTTTTGGATTACCATTTTAGTATTATGAATAATTTTAAAAAATTGGTATTCGCACTTCATGGATGAATTAATTGTTGGAAAAATAAGAAGGATACGGCTATGATACTGATTGAGGCGTGCAACAATTTGCACTGTCCTTAAGAACAATTCCGCCCCTCGGAGTCAGTGACTCGATGCAATAGGTCTCAGCGCTATGTTCTCCAGGATTCAGCAATCAAACCTTTCAAACGTGCACACGAATTGGAAGATTATTTGAGCGCTCAGACTTACTCCAGAATCATAGAGTTAACCAAAGAAGAATATTTCCCAGAACTAGAAAGATATTTTCTTGTGTACAAGACTCTCAATAGTCAAACAAAAAAAATTTCATAAAGGTATTTTTCTTGTGTATAAGACTTTCAATCGGCACTGTTTGAAGTTGAATCCAAAATGGATTTTTTTTTTTCAAGTACATCCCTTTTCCAAGATAGTTTCTATATCATGATTATAAAGGAGCCACCAATTAATTGATACACATTAAACTCTCATTATAAAATTAATTCTGTCCGTTGTAAGAACTCATTTTTTAATGAGATAAAAAATGTTACAACTTGTTTTGTAATTTGATCAAATATATTGTATATAAAAAAATGAATTAAATGTGCCATCAACCATGTGCAGCCCAACGGCCATTTTATTAAAAACATATTAAATACCCTCCAACGGCCATATTTTTAATACATGATGTTAGTCACATCAATGTAAATGACTTTGTTTGCATTTTTGAAATAAAAACTCAATGCCCAAATAAGAGGAGACCCAATAATTCCAACAATTCCCCCCTATTTCAAAAATTTAAACAACCAATAAAATAATAGAGCAAGAGAATTCAATGCATCAGAACTGGTGCCTTTAGGGCTATGAACCAGTCCCTAGGAATATAAGAAGTGACTTACAGGAATTTGGTGAAATAAAATTTCTATGAACCAGAATCCCTTAACGTAAACCAGTCGTCTTATACCCACATTGATTCCTACGAATCTGAGCAACTCTAATCGGTGTGGCGCCTCTAGGCCCTGCGCCAGTCCTGAATTTTCATAAGTGCTCTAGAAAACTTGCCCAAGTTTTCATAGAAAGCGGCCCACTTTCACACTTATATAGGTGAATCCATCAGGTATGTATTGCAATTAAACATACCATCCAATTTATATGGACTATGGAATTCATTAAGAGTTTAACTCAACCTTTCACATTGCAATTGCACTATACACCATAGGAAGGGACAAAAACATAATAAACTTATAGTGCATCTCCAATCAACCAATGACTTGTTATTACCCATATGAACCTATTTCTTGGGTTCTCCAATTACATAGGTTGGGTTACCATCATTGTTGATTTTTGTTACAGGCATAAGTCCCATTCCCCTCGATGTTTCATACACTAGTTCTCTTCCCTAGTGATTTTATTAAAGGATCATCCAATTTCACTTCTAACCTCGCAAAAGTAATAGATATATCTTCATCATCAAGCAATTGCCTCACAAAATTATGTCTTAGGCATATATGCCAACTCTTGCCATTATAGGACTTATTTATAGTTCGGCCTATTGCTGCCTGACTATCTCAATGTAAAGGCACTGATGGAACTGGTTATTCCAACTAAGAACATCTACTAAGAAGTTGCTAATCCACTTAGCCTCAGTATTAGCTTTCTCAAAAACTACAAACTCATATTCCATCATTGCCTTAGCTGTGCAAGTTTGCTTGGACAACTTCCAAAACACTGCACCTCCACTAAGCGTGAAAATAAATTCACTCATTGAATTCGTCTCTGAATTCGAAATCCAATTTGCATCACTGATTTTTGAAAATACATACTTTCCTCCCCCAAAAAATTTGGCTAAAATTTGGTCTTGAAAAAACCAAAATTTAAATTCTCTCGAATTTTGAAGTATGCAATACATTTTCAAAAATAGATTTATTCCTTTTCTCCAGGTATACAACATTTTTCAAAATTTAATTTCTTCTTGGAGGAGAAAATCAACTTTAAATCTCTAGTACCAAAACATTGGTACTATGTGAGTCATCAAGTAAAACACTTCATTTTCCCTTGAAGAGTATTTCTTGTAACAATTGTGTTGTTATACATATGCCTACAGACACTCAATTTAATGAACCATCCCCCAAAATTGTCATAGACTTTATTTTCACAAATAAAGCCACAAATGACTCTTCGGACACATTAGCCTGGGAACAAATTGATATTTTTCCAATTCTTGACCAAAGAGCTTGATTTGTTATTCAAAAAAAAATATTTTGAAATCATTTTGTTTGAAGGAGGTTTCCTATCACTTGGCTCAAAAGGAGTCTAAAAAGATTTGCAAAGAAAATATTAACTCAAAACCTTTTTCGACCTCATAAGATTGATAAAGAGAAATACCAGCAGTAGCCCTTGTAATTTTAATCTCTAAAATTACCCTCGCTACATCCAAATTATTTAATTCAAAATTAAATCTCTATGTAAATATGTCATAACACATACTCTATCACTATGTTTATGATATAAACATATATATGTCACTTTCATTAATTTTGAAACTATTTGAAACAATAGTTTAATCAAGATTTTCATTTTATTAATACCCAACAATCCTGTGAGTACGTACAAACAAGATATTCTAACCATGTGATGTATCCATATGCTCATGGTGAAAATCCCAACACACCAAATTCTCTCACATATGGTTTACAATCTGAAATCTCAAGCCTATATATATATATATATATATATCTCACCAGCATTTGGGGCATCCCATACATATATAATATATCATTATATATATATGTAACTATATGTATATATAACTGGTAGACTCTCATTTTTTTTTTACTTGAAGATTCTCCAAAAAAAAAAACCATATATGTTACTACTCATTTCTCATTTCTACCAATAGTTGAAATGAGGCTACAAAGAGTAACAGTAGCTTTCTACCTTTTATTGTCAAAAGCATAGCCACTAACATCTTAATTCTCCAACGGTTTAAAATATAAATAGTATTAAATTTTTCTACACACATAGTTGGTCATTGACCATAATAACATATCAACATATCCTTAATCTTTATAATAATAGCCACGGTTACAACACTGTGATTAAAGATGACAATTTGTATTTTAAAATACTTTAAAATATTTTAAAAACCATTAAAATGCGACAAAGCATGAAGAATTAAGTTTCAAGATGCTTGTTATAAACCTCTTAGTCCAACTGCTGATTCATTCCTCACATTGTATCAGCAATTGTGTAGGCACGGAGCCGCTATAAACTATCATAAGAAGTATATATAAGCCAAGCCTAAGTTTTAACTGTAGATCACTTAAAGCCATGCATATATGCTTTTCGAAAAGCTTAATATGTGACTGTGTTTTTCTTACACAACGGATCACTATTAAAAGCCATTAAAGTATTGAAGTAAATTTTAAGTCCATAGGATGTAAACAGAAATAACCTTTTTTTATTTTTTTATCCCATGTAGAAAACTCTAAAGGTTAATGAGCCTCACCGCTTAATCAAACCATTTAATATTTCAAATACTAAATTATATATATAAACATATATCTTCACTCCCCGACCAGCACATGACTTGATGGACTTAGTGCTGCCATCAGTAGGAAAAGCTGGATAATTGTTGTATCATTTATTATAAAAATAAATAAATTTTATCATGTACTCTTTCTTAATCTCTCAAGAATAAAACCTGAAACTCATTTACAAACAATATAAATAATTGTGTACACAAAATCTGTTTTATTCCAAACAGTCATACAATATAAAGTATGCATTTGATGTCTTTTAAGAAAACACATAACAGGAGTTAAAATATGATGTAGCAGCAAGACTGTTGGATTCTAAAAAATTCAACTACACATGGTAGTAGATATTCACAAGCAAATATCATATTCGGATATATTAGATCTCCATGGAAGGACCCTTGAAAGTATTGACATTTGACTATGATTTTGGAACAAACACAATAACCCCAGAATTTTTATAAATAAAGATGTCATTTCTTTTTTCTTTTAACATTCACCAACTCATAATTTCTTGTGACGGTTGGAAGACATGCAATCCAATAAAATCAATATTTTTACCCGTTATAGAAAACATGTTAATAAAACAATTTTAATTTTCCCTTTAACTCCAATGTAGTGCATGAGAAACATAGTTTTATGGATCATATCATATGTATAGTCCAAACAGCTATAAGGCTTTAAATGGCCACAAGAATAATTACATGGCTTTAACATATGGTACACCCTATTCATATAGATATCATATAATAATATATGATATATATACACATATATAATTTATACTGTATATATATACACACACATCGACACACACCAGCCAAAGGCTAGGTGTGGCTCCCAATACGATAATATATATATATATATATTTTCCACTTTTACCAAAACATATATAATCATTCATTGTACTAAATGAAAATCGAAGGCACGTAGAAGAAAGAAGTCTTACTTGAGATTTCGAAGACTTGCTCGGGAGAGTGAGTTTGGCAGAGAATCCACTAACGTCACGAATTAGTAAACCTCTTGATAAATCTTGGACTTACGTTTTCGCGATGATCATAGCAGCATCCGGAGTTGTTCTTAAGATTGTTGGAAAAATAAGAAGGATACGGCTATGATACTGATTGAGGCGTGCAACAATTTGCACTGTCCTTAAGAACAATTCCGCCCCTCGGAGTCAGTGACTCGATGCAATAGGTCTCAGCGCTATGTTCTCCAGGATTCAGCCATCAAACCTTTCAAACGTGCACATGAATTGGAAGATTATTTGAGCGCTCAGACTTGCTCCAGAATCATAGAGTTAACCAAAGAAGAATATTTCCCAGAACTAGAAAGATATTTTCTTGTGTACAAGACTCTCAATAGTCAAACAAAAAAAATTTCATAAAGGTATTTTTCTTGTGTATAAGACTTTCAATCGGCACTGTTTGAAGTTGAATCCAAAATGGATTTTTTTTTTCAAGTACATCCCTTTTCCAAGATAGTTTCTATATCATGATTATAAAGGAGCCACAAATTAATTGATACACATTAAACTCTCATTATAAAATTAATTCTGTCCGTTGTAAGAACTCATTTTTTAATGAGATAAAAAATGTTACAACTTGTTTTGTAATTTGATCAAATATATTGTATATAAAAAAATGAATTAAATGTGCCATCAACCATGTGCAGCCCAACGGCCATTTTATTAAAAACATATTAAATACCCTCCAACGGCCATATTTTTAATACATGATGTTAGTCACATCAATGTAAATGACTTTGTTTGCATTTTTGAAATAAAAGCTCAATGCCCAAATAAGAGGAGACCCAATAATTCCAACATTAATGAACTTCATGGAATACGTCGGCTACAAGTACATATATGTCACATAAGCACATGCACAGTATGAAAATGACCTAGCTAATCCCATCTTATGTAGAAGCCATTTTGTTTGCATGGACGTATGTGCTCAATCAACAATATCTTCTGACTTTTGATTCCTTATCACACTGATATGATATTAATAGTTTTCATAAAAATAAAAAATATAATAAAATAAAAATAAAACTGAACCTAGTTCTAATTTATGCTCTTAACATCCCTAATGAGTTTTGGTTAGGGGTGGGCAAATAGTTCGGTTAACCGAAAATCGAACCGAACCGAATTTCAAATTTCAGTTCAGTTATTTCAATTAAAAACTTCAGTTCGGTTTTTGAAAGTTTATAGGCAAACCGAACCGAACCAAAAACTAAATTTCATTTTTTTTTTCATATATTATTAATATACTTTATCTATAACTATATATAATAAAAATATAAGTATTTTTACAATTGAAAACAAAGGAAAATATGATTTCTTTGCAATATGAAAGAAAAACAAAAACAAAAACATTTAAAAAGTTGTGGACAATGGGGAAAATTGGGGTTTTTTTATTTTATTTTATAATTTGGTTAACCGAATTATCAAATTTAACTGAATTGTAATTTTGATTAATCGAACCGAAATAACCAAATTAAATTTTGGTTGATTTTTAATTCATTAATTCCCAAACCGAACTAGTTTAAATCAACCCAACCCGACAGAATGCCAACCCTAATTTTGGTAGAGGACACAAAACAATATATGTCACGACCCATCCCACTATGCGTGGAAATAGGACACCTGACACGCCATCAAGACTTATCCAATTCTTTTAAAGAAAAAAATAGTAGAGGAAAATAATAAGTACCAACCTTTAAAAACAGAGTTATAAAAAGGTTTTGGTCAATTGGAACGCGTCCAAAAGAATTTATTTTGAAGTACTGGGTATAGTCGACTGTATCAGGAGTTCAGTCGACTGAAGTCCTAAGCAGAAAGGTTTTGAAAATTTCACCAGCCCATCCAGTCGACTGTGACTGAGGTCCAGTCGACTGGGGTCTAAATTTATCAGTCGACTGAAATTGTCCGGTCGACTGGTACTCTATTCTAGCAGAAAGTGGTGTTCTGGGATCCCATCCAGTCGACTGTTTTCTCAACCCAGTCGACTGATCCCCAACCATATCAATGCAGTGTTCAGTTCCACACAGTGATCTAGTCGACTGAAGCGAAAACCACTCGACAGATCGGCCTCAGCATACTATGTATTCTGCAGAATTTCAAGCTACATTCTTCCGATTCAAAACCAATACAACCACAACGATATACTAACGATTTAAAACGTAAATACAGAAGTTTGAATACAGGATTATAATACCACCAACTAATTCCCAAAGTTCCATTACAACATATTATAAATTCCTAATCCTTATACAAGTTCAAGGAAGAGAACAAAAATATAGACAAGGTGATTCTCCGGTGTTCTTCGACCTCACTCCTCACGCTTCTTCTTGTCTTTCTTCTTACTTGCAATGGAGTAAATCTCCACTGCTCAGCTATATGCTGAGTGCACAAGTTCTAACATATACAATATATGATAAAACATGCTATAATCTCACAATTCATAACAAATAGTCTCTAGGGAGAAAAATACGCATTCATCCGGTAGCGGCAAGTCCAAGTCTTAAACCGCGATGCCAACGGCAAGTCCAAGTCTATCAACCATTGCATCCACCAGTGCCATGGCAAGTCCAAGTCTATCAACCATGCACAGTAGCCGTCGCTACTAAATTCTCAAACATTGAGAAGCTTATTCCGGCATAAATTTGTATAATACTCCCCTTTGACCCACATAGACAACTCAACGTGCTCGCGTAAAAGTAGACATGCTTTTCAAAATTAATCGCGTGCATAATCAACGGGCCTAAGATTAACACATGAATTTTGCCCGGATCTCAATTTCGTCGTCGAAATTTAAAACATGTATTTCCCTATATTTCACAAATTAGAACTTCATACCTCGTGTGATTTCCTTCAAACTTTGAAGGATCGACTAGGGGGCTAATTAAACGCCTGATTTCAAATTTGAGATGATTCCTATAAGTTTATACTTATTTTTCCCAAAAGTCTAGAACTTAGATTTTTATAAAAATTTGTCAAACGTGGCCTAAGTAGTAACAAAACGTAGGTCTTACCTTCACGAGTTCAAATCTCTAATCTGGTGAAAATCTGATGGACGAAAGGTCGTCGTATGTCGCCGGCAAGCTCGTGGTAACAAATCTCCCTTTTCTCTCTCCTCTCTAGATATTTTACAAGATTTGGATGAAATGAAATCTCATCCACTACTGTTTATATGCAAACTCTTTGGGAATTACGTTTATCTCCCCGCGAGTTTCTCAAACATCTAATTAACTCCTAAAACTTCGCACACGTCCATTTTATGCTTTTATGAGTGAAAATTATAAATTATAAAAGTTTTCGACTAAGTCTCGTTTGGATCCAAAAATTACGTCCGAAAACTAAATTCTGTGGAATCTCTATACACCCTACCTTTTTATTTAACGTAACGCTTACGTTCTCACCACAGTTCTCAAAACGATATATAACAAATCAAAATTATTAGAAATTATACCACATAGGTATAATTACTATTCACAAGAATACCAGATATATCAAATAACATTTAAATCACATAAATGTCATTTAACCATGCCCATGCAACATGAAATACCATATTCCCGTGTCCTTACCAACATCTTATCGGTGACTCACAGTCAACCACATCCTCAATTATCAAATAACATTGATAAACTCTCAAATTTCAATTGTGCATGATAAAACTATGAAATTTTTGAAATCGGATGTGACAATATATCACTCCAAAGCATCTTTTCACATGATGACAACACCATTGTTCATTGAATTTATGTGAGACCTTCTCACTGGGGTATCTTTTTGTGCCATTCATTTATTTTTATGGGAGAATCTGTTAAATAATAGACTGAAAAATGCAATTTAATGGAGTACTTAATTTTGGCCCTTTTCAAAGGCCAATTTTATCATTCAAGGTTTGTTGTCTCTGTCTACTTTGGGGAGTTGTTGAGTGGCATTTATTGGTGCTATGCCCTTTGAGCCCTTTAAAGAATTCCACTCACTTGGCCCTTCTTTCACACTCTTGAGATCATCATGGTTTCTTCTCTTTTACACCCTAACTTTTTCCAAATTTCAACTCTTTTTTTGAAGAGAAAGGGCAAGCCTTGCTTCACAAGTTCAAGAAATCATATATGGATTTAATTGGAGTAGATATTATGAATTTTATAGCTATAAAGGTTAGTTGAGTAGTATCCCTTGGAATAAAAGGCTATGAATAGATCACTTTTAAATATGTTATTCACTTGACCAATATGATGCTAATTTTCATGAAAGGCAGTTAAAACAGGCTTCAAGTTCTATTGGAAGTTTGAGCACATAATTTTAATAGTTGAGACAAATCGTAGACCAAATTCTCCCATATACATTCGTTACTACTCCCAACATAGTGCAGTGATCGGGAAATTTGTCCAAAAATAGTATAAATGTTAAACAAGAGTGAAAAACTTATGTATGTATGTATATATATATATATATATAAAGAAATTAGTCATGTAAAAGAATTTAAAATGATTAACATGCAAACAAGTTAGACAAAAGAATTTGAGAATAAAAATTTGAAAGATTAAAAATGAATGCTTGACCACGATGCTTGCAATGGAAAGCTGAGATAATGGCTTACATTTTGGATCCAAAATGTCCTAATAAGTAAAACCATTCCTTCTACATTATATAGATTGTATCTCTAGTTATTCGTACTATATTTTTGGAGTAATGCTATTATTTTTAGATCCTAATTCTAAATTTACATTAAAATGATGTGGCAGTGAGGATCACTTTCAATAACTACGCGACCGCTTCAATATTATCCAATTAAAATTCAATGGGCTCATTATCACATCATTTAGGATGTGAATTTGAGAAGCATATCATTACTCATTTGTTCTTGTAAGATACAAGACAAAATTGTAAATTAATGTTTAATAATAATAATAAAAGGTAGCTGGTAAGGGCAGGTGCATTTTTTAGTTTGGGCACCTCTTTTTAAGTTAAAAAATCAAATTTTTATCTTTTACTGTAATTAGTAAGGGCACCTCACTTATTGTACTATATATATATGGGTAAATTGCAAATTACACTCCAATAATTTAAGGGTTGTGACAGTTTGGTCCCTATAGTTTCAATTTTGGCAATTTACTCCCTTTCCAGTCCTCAAATTGTGCAAAATCCACCCAATTACAAAATAAGCAAGGGTACAATGGGAATATCACATTATTTCTGGCTCAAAATGACCCCATAATCTATCCCATAATTTTTTCACGGAAGTTTTGTATTATAAGCTTAATTTTTTTTATTTATTTTTATCAATTTCACTTTAATATTAGTGTACAAGTGCGTGTCCAGCTTTAAGTGTATCAGATTATTTAAAATATTACAAGATATTATCATGTGGTTTAAAAGATTATAAGATATTATCAGATTATTATAAATTTTAAGTATATCAGATTGTTTAAAAGATTATAAGTTATTTATGGAATAGTGATGGTAATAGTGGTGGCGATCCACGGTTGTGGTGGAGACGCGATGGCAATAGTGGTGGTGGTGGTGGCAACGACGGCGATGGTGATGGTAATCGACGACGATGGTGGTGCTGGCCGGCGATCATCGCCGATGGTGATGGCGATCTCTGTCTGTCTCTCTCTTTCTTTCTCTCTATACACGTGTTCCTTTAAAAAAAAAAAAAAACCTAACTATACACGTGGCATGTGCATGTCCATATGCGTTCCTTTTGAATGCAGAATGTCGGATAGTGCATGTGCGCGTGCTAACAATACACAAAAGACTATTTTGGTCAACTAAATTTCGTTGGGCATTTCATTAAACTAGTTCACGGGTTAGCCCAATCACGTAAAAAGTATCTAATGTGACACCTAATCCTAATTAACCCAAAAAAAAAAAAAAAGAGGAGGACTAAAACTTATAATAAGCAGGAAGAAATTAAGAAAGAAACAAAATAGGAATAAATAAATAAATACAAAACTACACTGATTTACGAAACTAGTGGAGTGTAATTTGCAATTTACCCATATATATATATATAGTACAATAAGTGAGGTGCCCTTACTAATTACAGTAAAAGATAAAATTTTGATTTTTTAACTTAAAAAGAGGTGCCCAAATTAAAAAATGCACCTGCCCTTACCAACTACCATAATAAAAGGATAAAATTCCACAGACAAAGTTCAAGCTCCGTATCTAGCTTTTAAAGCTTGGGCAAATTACATTAACCTCCCTTGAGGCATATGACAATTACAGGAACCTCTCCTCTAGTTTGAAAAATAACACTCACCCCCCCTCTATATACTTTTTGAGTATAAGATTACCAATTCACCCCTTATCTCATTATTTATATATATATATATGTGTGTGTGTGTGTGTGTGCGTGCGTGTGTATTTGTGTGAGTGTGTGTGCGCGCACGCATTAGATAAAATTATATATATACATTAGCAAATATTACAGATTTAGAATTATAGTATTTTAGCCCTAACTTTATAAAAATTTGCAGCTCGAAAAATAAAATTTATAAAAATTTCAAAGTTAGGTTTTATAATCTTTAGCATAACTTACAATAGTTTATAGATTTAGTTTTTTAATATTACGCTATTTACTTTTTTGTCCAAGTAGTAGGCGAAATATGTTAGAACATACATTTATTTAGAGCTATACTATGCTTCCTAATTTTCATCCCAAATGATGTTGAAGTGGGACCATAGTTGAACTACTTTAACATTGCAACTAATCAAAATCAACTGGGTCCACTACCACATGTGTTGGGAAACACTTTTGGGAAAGAAAATTAGAAAGCGTAGCATTACTCTTTTATTTATAAATATCAATAATAATTTTAAAACGTACAAAAATCATCTACAAATTATCTACTACCACTTTAAAAAGAAAAGAATAATAACAATAATGAAAAAAAAAAGCAACAATTTAAAAAAAAAATGAATAATTATACAGCATTTTGTCTGCTTCATTTAAAAAAAAAAACATGCTTAGTGGAGTCTCATATATATATATATATATACACACCCTAGGGCAATGCCCATGCAATGCGTGTACTAATTAACATTCATTAGAGGAACTCATTCACAATGTTGAAAGTAAGTTCACAATTTCAAAAATAAAGCACAAAAATACAATATAACTATTCAATTTTTTTTAAAAAAAATTGTTGATGTTTTTTTTTTCCTTTTCATTATTGTTATTATTCTTTTCATTTTAAAGAGGTAGTAGATAATTTTGTTGATGATTTTTATGTTTTTTAAATTTACTGTTGATATTTTTTTTATAGTAAAAGCTTGATTTGGTATATATTGAAATTTCGCCGACGGGTTTATTATTATTATTATTATTTTTTCATAATTGTTCATATTTTTTTTTCATTTTTTAAAGGTAGTGGATAATTTTTTTGATGATTTGTCCAAGGGTATAACAATCATTCTCAAAATAGAAGGGATGTGAGTGCAATTTTTTAAAACACGGGAGATGTCTCTATAATTGTCAGATACCTCAAGGGGAGATCAATGCAATTTGCCCTTAAAGCTTTAAACATATGTGACTCGTTTCTCCTAAAACGTTTTGATACAGCTGATTGGATTCAAGCTGTATTGTTGGATTTGAAAATGAGAAGCGATAGCCAGCTCTGAAACCTTCAGGTCTAAGTATTAGAAATTGGCCCATAAATGAATCACATAGACATAGGGCACATATGGTACGTGGACTTGGGCTTTTTTTTTTCAAGTCCCAATATTATATTAGGTAATGGACCACTGAGTCACCTCAAAATATTTCGGATCTTTCCAAATTGGATAATAAATAAATTAGAACTTTCCTAATTGGATTACAATTTTTCTTCATAAACATTTGTGGTTAGGTAATTTTAGTGATTCCGATGTGTTATAGGAATGAATATTGGCTATAACAGAGATACCATGTTATTTTTTTGTAAAGTACTAATGCAAATTTAATTTTTGTTGAGTTGTACTGGATTCCCCCTAAAAATAGGGGGGTAGATGAATAAATTAATGAATTTCATTGGTTTGTGATACCAAATCAGATTAATAACCGGGATATCGAATATTTTTCCGTGATAGCATATCTTTCCTAGTTCAATTACAGTTATACGGTCCTCACGTACCTATAGAAAGCAATTAAAGAGTTTACATAATCTACTCAACCTTCACCTCGATCTCAAGGGCACATCTCGGGCACCAATATATAGTGGCCACATGGGTCATTTGATGTGGTAGCTCGATTCAGCTTACAAAGGCAAAATCCTATCACTGTGGTAGCTCGATTCAGCTTCTTGATATTTGTCTTCCCTTGAAGAGATTTTAAAACGTGCTTTATGTAGTTTTTCATCTGCAGTTATCCTAATAATTTAACGCCTATTTTTATCTATATTTATAGTGAAATCTCACAAAATCCACATCTAGGAATACATCTATTAATGTAAAAATGTTGTAGTCATTCAAAAAAGTTTGAAGGGTGCTTGCTTTCTAAGTTCCGAGTTCTTTCCTTGGGTTCAACTCCAAAATTAGATTCAAAATCTCACTACAATGTAGAAAGACTATCTCTTGAGTCGGAGGTTGCGTGCCATTTGCTTGGTGAAATGTGCGTTATGTGACATGTGCTTGAGGAATCATTATTCTTCAATTTTAATCCTGGTTGTTCATGAGTTCCCGCCGGTGTCTTTTTGTTCCTCACATGTATTTTTTTACTATCTCTTGAATTATGAACCTTGAGTTCTTGTTCTTAAAATGATGGATGTACCTCCCATTTCACGTCAAAGGTTAACACCATTAGGATTTGGACCGTATAAAGTGATGTATGACGTCGAGGTATTATATTCCGATAACGTGTTTAATGTGCATCATTTGGTTCTCAAGTTAAACGAGACACTCTTGGGCTCTGTTTGGTTCATGGATAAAAAAAGAAAGAAAGGAAAGTATGGTCCAAATACTCAGGACGCACCCAAAGACACAATTTTTGGAACACAACTCAAGAGATGTGTTTCTCTCTCGCATCTCTTGGATTGTGTCCCAATCTTAACTCATTTTTAAAACTTAATTTTCAGTTTTAACAAATACGCTCAAGACTGTTATTAGCAAATACAGTTGGACAAATAGTATAAGGAGAGAATTAGAGTCATCAAAAAAATAATAATAATAAAAATCAGAGTCCATGTAAACATAATGATCACCAACTAAGCGAACCATTGCATTATTCATAGTTATTGTTTGGACATAGTCCTTTGGTTCTGAACTCTAGGTGGAAGACAGTTTTCTATTAGGGGTAATAATGTTTTCTATTAGGTAGAAGGGAAACTTTCCTTCTAAAAAGGATGAGAAGAAGGCAAGTGCCAGAGCTGGGAACAAAGTGTCTTATCTTATGGTCACAAATAAAATAATCATGGTCTTTGATTTTGATGTGTCCCCTATGGGACTCATGTGTTCCACATGGAGGTCACTAGAATTAAAGATCAGGATTATTTTGTGTTAAATTTTGTGTGGATCTAGCATTATTGGGGTCAAATGTTAGATGTTGATTAAGAAAGCAAAGAATCGATTCTACAATAAAAATCAGATAAAAAAGGAAACCTGAATTCAACATAGTTCAATTTTAGATATTTCCAAACAGACCCTTACATATCCGACTGGCGGATATGTAAGGGTCTGTATGTAAGGGTCTGTTTGGGAAAAGAGTTACAAGTATAGAGTAATGCTATGTTTTTCAAATCCTAATCCTAAAACACATATATGGCAGTAGGACCATCTTCAATAATAGTAATGCTATGCTTCCCAAAATTTTTTTTCCCAAAAGTGTTTTCCAACATATGTGGCAGTGGGCCAAGTTCATTTTAATTGGTTGATATTGAAGTGGTCATACAATTATTGAAGAGAGTCCCACTGCCACATGTGTTGGGAAACATTTTTTAGGAAAAAAAATTTGGGAACCATAGCATTACTCCTTCAATAATGACAGGATACCACTTCAAAATTATCTAATCAAAATTCAATGAACTGACTAACACATCATTTGAGATGAGAATTTGTGAAGAATAGCATTACTCGTGAGGATAACTTGTACTGTAGTACAAAACATCCTAAAAGCTCTTTGTTAATGCTAGAAATCAATTATATATAGAGTAATACTATAGTACAATTCATTTACAACTATATTTATTTATTCCTTAAGTGTTACTAGCACCCATTGAAATAACTAGACCCACAGTGTCACTTAGGATACTTAAGAGAGAGATAAAAATGATTGTAAATGAGTTATAAGAATAAGTTATACCATACACTGACCCACAGATTTTTTTAACCTCACTGTGTATGTATATTGATATATCTAATTGTACATCAACCGGTTAAGTTATAAAGAAGCGGGAGAAGCCAGGCCCAAAGACTTACCATGGGCCCATTATTCTGACAAGGTATATACTGCCCGCCCACCCACCCGTTGGGCCTTATGTGACATGTGATGGATAAGGAGGAGGCCCTAAGGCTGACGACGCCACTGATTTACAACCAACAAGAACCCACTAAGCCATAAGGTGAAGAGTGGCCTACGTGGAGGAGGATATTGGGCCGACGTGGACAGAAGAGTGGAGAAAAAGTATATAACTTAGCAGGAGAGCATTGAGAGAGGTAATTGGTTTTTTCCACTCCATAAAAGATTAAGAACAAACAACTAACTTAAGCATCGAAGGAGGCTTCGGGTGAATGACCCCCCGTTGGCCTTTCTTATTATTTTGAGTGTTTTCAGGAGATTTGCATAAGGCTGGATTACAACTATTTCTGGAAGAATTTGGGTAACATCAGTTGGCGCCGTCTGTGGGAACGAAAAAATTTTAGCTCTTACCTTTTGTTAAAATTGGCATTCACCATAATATCATGGAAGAAAGCACTTCACCTCGTGAGAAAGTTGGGCAGAGAGAGACCAAGAACCCGGAGGATCCTGACATTCAAGTAACTGATTATTCTAGTGAAAGTCGGGCGATGCCCGACCAAATGGATGCTATGATGCAACAAATCAAATCTCTTACCGAGACAGTTGAAGTGTTGGTGAAACAATAAGCGAATCAAATATTGTTTCATAAGGAATCGGAAGTTAAAGATCCCGGTCAAAAAGACCAATACGTGCAGCAAAGTACTGACCCACCAGTTCATAAAAATGCAGGAGGATTGAAGGAAGTTGTGGCGGAGTCCGAGCTGAGGAGCGAAGCGCTGAATGGAGAGAATCAGGAGTGGAGGATTATCTTGGGGCTTACGGAGCCCCCCTTTTTCGAGCTGATCATGGTCGAGCGGTTACCGATGGAGATCATCCTGCCAAAAGTGGAACCTTACGACGGTAAGGCCAACCCTACGAAACATTTGTGTCACTACCAGCATGCCATGACTTTGTATGATTACAGTGAAGCGCTCTTGTACAGGGTATTCTCAAACACCCTTACGGGAGCAGCCTTGTCTTGGTTCAGACGTTTACCTCCAAAGTCAGTCGGTTCGTTTGCTGTGCTGGCAACAAAGTTCGTTAATCGATTTATCACGAGCCGAAAGTTGAAGAAAGGGCCGGATCATCTCCTGACTATCAAACAATCAAAGGAAGAATCATTAAGGGATTACATAACAAAATTCAATGTTGAACTCGTCAATGTTGACGGGTGTGAGGGAGGTTTTGCCACTGCTGCGTTAAGGGCAGGTCTTCAGCCTGGTCTATTTTGGAAATCCATCAGGAAGAGACCACCTCAAGACAACGCTGACCTATTAACAAGGGCTCAGAAGTACATAACTATAGAAGATATGGATTCGGCTCGTCGAGATTATAAGCCGTTGGCTGATCCTAGAGGGAGTTCTAGAGGAGTGAAGGAAGATAGGAAGAAGGGAAGATCGCCAGATCGCTCAAATAGGAGAACAGCTCGCCGTAGAGATAGTTCCCCGAGGTCCAATCACTACACACCTTTGAATGCATCTTTGTCTCAGATCTTGAGACAGGTTAGAAGAAAGGAACAACTAAAATGGCTGGGAAAGTTGAAGGGGGAACCCGGAAACCGAGATCAAAATAGGTTTTGCGATTTTCATAAGGATCACGGTCATACTACGGATGAGTGCCGAATCCTAAAAAGGGAAATTGAGGAGTTGATTCGAAGAGGCCACCTCAGGGAGTACGTCGGGAGAAATGTCAGAGTTGGCCCAACAAGAGATCGAACAAACAAAGATCAGACGAAAGACAAATCAGATCAACGTCAAGCGGACCAACCTCCTCGACCTAATGTTATTTACACCATTCATGGCTGCACCAGAGATTCTGGATATTCGAACCGAGCAAAGAAGCGCTTCTCTCGAGAAGTCATGTGGGGATCAACGCGAGTTCTCAGTATGGAGCAGAGGTTAAAAACCCCGACCCCGTTAATAACCTTTGGGTGAAGATATGATTGGAGTGCACAACCCACATGCAGATGCCCTGGTGGTAACTCTGTCTATTGCACACTATGATGTAAGAAGGATCCTCATTGACAATGGAAGTAACATCAATGTTATTTTCTTACACGCTCTGGAGAAAATGAACATCGACCTTGGGCAGATGAGGGGGTCCACTGGGAAGATCACCAGATTTAGCGGAGAAGTCGTGGAGCCAGTGGATGAGATCAGATTGCCCCTTACCATTGGAAAGGCTACCAATTACATATCTGGAGTGGATGGATTCTCAGTGATAAATGCACCATCACCTTATAATTCCATCATGGGGAGTCAATGGCTCCACGATGTGAAGATCATACCATCATCTTATCACCAGTGCATGAAATTGGTTCTCAGAGGTGAAGTGATATCCATCAGAGGCGATCAGAAAGTTTCAAGGGAATGTCATGCTACTTCATTCAGGTATGCTAGGGAGAAATAGCAATTACAGCACCCAGGAGGCCAGGCGAGACAAGGACGCATGGATGATGACTCTGACCTGGTGCCACCACGAATTCGAGATGACCGACCTGACTCTCTTAAGCCTTGGGAGGAAGGAGAAGAAGTTAAGCTTGATAAAGGAGATCAGGAAAAGAAAGTGAAAATTGGAGCCCGTCTCACGGGTACACTCAGGGAGGAGTTTATTCAATTTTTAACAGCGCACCAACACGTCTTCACATGGTCTACTGGAGATCTGGTTGGAATTGATCCCAGAATAATTTCACATCGGTTAATGGTGAATCCAGAGCATCCACCAGTCCGACAGAAGAGAAGGAAGTTCGTAGACATCAAGTCACCAATGCAGAAGTGGAAAGGTTACTAGAGTCCGGACATATTAAGGAAGTTTTCTACCCGGAGTGGTTGGCTAACACCGTTGTAGTCCCTACGAAAGGGGGGAAGTGGAGAGTCTGTGTGGATTATACAGACCTCAACGGGGCTTGTCCTAAAGACAGTTTCCCAATCCCGAAGATTAACCAGTTGGTTGATGTGATCGCTGGGAATGAGTTGCTTTCTTTTATGGATGCGTATTCGGGATATAACCATATACGGATGTACCCAGGTCAAGAAGAGAAAACCTCTTTCATCACGGAGAGGGACCTTTATTGTTATAAGGTCATGCTATTCGGGTTGAAGAACGCAAGAGCTACTTATCAGAGGCTGGTAAATGGGATGTTCCATCACCAATTGGGAAAAATAATGAAAATTTATATAGATGACATGTTAGTCAAAAGCAAAGACATGACAGATTATGTCAGGCATTTAAGGGAAGCCTTCACAGTTCTCGATAGATACGACTTGAAGTTGAACCCAGCCAAGCGCGCATTCGGGGTTTCACCAGGGAAGTTTCTAGTATTTCTGGTGTCCGAAAGAGTAATAGAAGCAGATCCGGATCAAATCAAAGCAATTCAAGAAATGATTCCACCTTGGAATAAGAAAGAAGTACAAACCCTCAATGGAAGGTTAGCAGCTCTCAACAGATTCATCTCCAAAGCATCTGATAAATGTTTGCCGTTCTTCAGAGTGCTTAAGGGGAACAAGAATTTTGAGTGGACAGAAGAGAGTTTGAAGAGCTATTTGGGAAACCCTGTAATGTTAAGCACCCCGATTCAAGGAGAGGAACTTTTCATGTACCTAAGCGTTTCAGATCATGCCGTTAGCTCGACTCTCGTGAAGTTGGATGCTGGAGTTCAGAAGCCGATCTACTACACCAGTAAGACCCTCTTGGAAAACAAACAGAGGTACCCTGAACTCGAAAAACTAGCATTTGCTTTGTTAATTTCTGCTCGTAAATTATGACCTTATTTCCAAGAACATACTATAGTGGTACCCACTGCACACCCACTTAGATCTGTGTTACATAAGCCTGATACTTCTGGATGCCTCATGAAGTGGGAAATAGAACTGGGTGAATTTGATATTAAATCCATCCCAAGGGTAGCTATCAAAGCACATGCTTTAGCAGATTTCATTGCGGAATTCCAATTAAGACCAGGGGTCGAGATACAATCTGAAATAGCACAGGGTCAGAAAATCTAGAAATTATACACCAACGAAGCCTCTAGCCGGAAGGGAAGTGGAGCTGGTGTCGTCCTGATTACCCATGAGCAGGTCTAATTGGAAAGGGCAATGGCTTTCTGTTTCAAAGCCTCGAACAATGAAGCTGAATATGAGGCCCTGATCATAGGACTGCAAATGGAAAAATTGTGTGGAGCTGAGAATTTTCAAGTTCACTGCGATTCCCAATTAGTTGTAGAACAGATGAAAGGTGGTTTTGACCTCAAGGATAAAAGAATGCAGTTGTACAATCAATTAGCTCGGAGATTGGCCGATCAGTTCAGCAATTTTGCAATAGTCAAGATAGCCGGAGAAGATAACCACCGAGCTGATGCTTTATCAAAATTGGCAGCAGCATTGGAGATTGCATCGGAAAGCGAAGTGAAGATTGGTGTTCAAGAACTGCCTAGTATTTCTCAAATGCCTAGGGTATGTGTGGTAAATTCAGAAGAATATAGAGACACGTGGATCATGCCTATTTACCTCTATCTGACAAAAGGGATACTGCCAGAAGATAAAGTATCAGCTCGGAAGTTAAGGATTAAATCAGCCAGATACGTTGTGTACGAAGGAGTCTTGTACAGGAGGTCGTTCACACAACCTCTCCTCCACTGTCTAACGCCATATCAAAGTGAATATGTTCTAAGGGAAATCCATGAATGCATATGCGGCAATCATATGGGATCAAGGTCAATATCCCACCGAGCACTAACTCTGGGTTATTTTCTGGCCCCATATGAGGGAGGACGCTCAACAACTGGTTCAAAAATGTGAGAAGTGTCAGAAGTTTGCTAATTATACTCACATCCCAGGTCAACCAATGACCTCAATTATTAGCCCTTGGCCGTTCATACAGTGGGGAGTTGACTTGGTGGGACCACTTCCCAAAGCAATAGGAGGAAAGAAGTTTGTTGTAGTTGCAGTGGATTATTTCACCAAATGGGCTGAAGCTGAAGCTTTGGTTAAGATCGGTCAAAAGGAGATGAAAAATTTCGTGTGGAAAAGCATTATGTGCAAATTTGGAATCCCACGAGTGGTAATCACGGATAACGACACACAATTTGAAGGGGGATGTGACGCCCCGCAAAAATAAGCGTATTTCCATTGAAAAATTAAATAAATCACACTTGATTCTTTAAAATAAAAATACAAAATTTCTTTAAAACTCCCAGCAGGTCCATATTCTCCACGGATCTCCTATATCATCCTTAACCTTATCTCCCTTCTAGGCTTCGGTTACCGGCACTGCCTGCATCTAAAAACCATACCGGGAAGTATACAATATGACATGAATAATAAAGGCTCAAAAGGATAATGACAATCAAATACATAGAATGACATCAAATCAATTGACCAGTCTCACAACCCAACTGCTCACACTACCCAAACGCTCATACCAATAGCATCATACCAGGTTCCTCTTGATCACATAGCAAGAGACACCTCACCTCACCTCACCCGTCTCCAGTACTTCGGTCCCTGAGGCCTGTTGGACTGTTGGTAGGTGCTCCTTGCTCATGACCCTTTAGTCCCATAGCACTTAGCAATAAACACATACTCATTGATTCCAAATGAAAACACAACATAACTGCAAAAGGAGTACAAGTAGAGATAACAAAGAAATACTCCGGAGAATTTAGAAAGCATATTGTACACAACCCGGTACCTATAAATGATGTTGAGCAACTCCCAAACACTTCTCTTCTTCTTCTTCTTCTTCTAACTCGAGGTGTATGTATATCTATAATTGTGTATATATATATATATATAAACCTCTCTCTGTGTGACTCTTTCAAGCTCTCTATGCTAGAAGTGTAGAATGTGTGTGTTTGAGAGAGTATGTGAGTGTATAAATAGCCAAGCTTTCACTTGGAGACAATGACCTAACAATCCACTTATTAACCACTAACTTCTAATTAACGGGTAGTTTATAAGGAATATTCAAGATGATGTAAACATACACTAATGCACCTATAACTCCACTTATATTAGTGTATAAATAACCAAACATAATGGCCTAACAATCCACTAACTTCTAATTAATTGGTAGTTTATAATGAATATGCAAGATGATGTAAACATACACTAATGCACATATAACTCCACTAATATTAGTGTATAAATAACCAAACATAATGGCCTAACAATCCACTAACTTCTAATTAATTGGTAGTTTATAAGGAATATGCAAGATGATGTAAACATACACTAATGCACCTATAACTCCACTAATATTAGTGTATAAATAACCAAACATAATGGCCTAACAATCTAATTATTAAAAGAGAAAATATTAGATTTAATTTCTAATATACTTTCTCATAAAAACTGCTACTGTAATCCTCATTTTCTGCCCAAACGGTGCAGAATCTGAGAAAATTGCATTAGACGAAAAGTGTGCAGAATCGAGTTTTGCTTGGGACAACGCGAGCAGAACCTTAAATTTCCTTCGTTTTCCTAACAAAAATCTGAAAACAAAATTCTGCTACTGTTAAAATTAAAAGAGAAAATATTAGATTTAATATGACTCGAAAAAAATCTTAACTTCCAACACGAATACCAAATCATTTAATCTCACGCAACTTTTCCCAAAAATATATTTTTAGTTCATGACTTATAAAATTGAAAAAATGACCAAAATACCCCTGTGACCAATTTTCGCTAAAATCGCACACGAAGTCTAAATCGTCAATTTAAACATGAAAACACGGGTTACTACAATCTACCCTCCTTAATAGAGATTTCGTCCCGAAATCTAGAGATAAAAGCATTTGGTAAATAACTTCATAAATTTTTTAAAATAATGTTTAAAACAAATCTAGCATATTTTGTTTTATAAAATAACAAAAATTTTTTTTTTTTTTTTTTTTTCAACTTTCTCTGACTCCTCCCAGGCGATGTAGACTATCTAACCTTGACTTAGTCCTACATTTCCGGCTGGGGACAGGCTCTGATACCATTTGTGACGCCCCGCAAAAATAAGCGTATTTCCATTGAAAAATTAAATAAATCACACTTGATTCTTTAAAATAAAAATACAAAATTCCTTTAAAACTCCCAGCAGGTCCATATTCTCCACGGATCTCCTATATCATCCTTAACCTTATCTCCCTTCTAGGCTTCGGTTACCGGCACTGCCTGCATCTAAAAACCATACCGGGAAGTATACAATATGACATGAATAATAAAGGCTCAAAAGGATAATGACAATCAAATACATAGAATGACATCAAATCAATTGACCAGTCTCACAACCCAACTGCTCACACTACCCAAACGCTCATACCAATAGCATCATACCAGGTTCCTCTTGATCACATAGCAAGAGACACCTCACCTCACCTCACCCGTCTCCAGTACGTCGGTCCCTGAGGCCTGTTGGACTGTTGGTAGGTGCTCCTTGCTCATGACCCTTTAGTCCCATAGCACTTAGCAATAAACACATACTCATTGATTCCAAATGAAAACACAACATAACTGCAAAAAGAGTACAAGTAGAGATAACAAAGAAATACTCCGGAGAATTTAGAAAGCATATTGTACACAACCCGGTACCTATAAATGATGTTGAGCAACTCCCAAACACTTCTCTTCTTCTTCTTCTTCTTCTAACTCGAGGTGTATGTATATCTATAATTGTGTATATATATATATAAACCTCTCTCTGTGTGACTCTTTCAAGCTCTCTATGCTAGAAGTGTAGAATGTGTGTGTTTGAGAGAGTATGTGAGTGTATAAATAGCCAAGCTTTCACTTGGAGACAATGACCTAACAATCCACTTATTAACCACTAACTTCTAATTAACGGGTAGTTTATAAGGAATATTCAAGATGATGTAAACATACACTAATGCACCTATAACTCCACTTATATTAGTGTATAAATAACCAAACATAATGGCCTAACAATCCACTAACTTCTAATTAATTGGTAGTTTATAATGAATATGCAAGATGATGTAAACATACACTAATGCACATATAACTCCACTAATATTAGTGTATAAATAACCAAACATAATGGCCTAACAATCCACTAACTTCTAATTAATTGGTAGTTTATAAGGAATATGCAAGATGATGTAAACATACACTAATGCACCTATAACTCCACTAATATTAGTGTATAAATAACCAAACATAATGGCCTAACAATCTAATTATTAAAAGAGAAAATATTAGATTTAATTTCTAATATACTTTCTCATAAAAACTGCTACTGTAATCCTCATTTTCTGCCCAAACGGTGCAGAATCTGAGAAAATTGCATTAGACGAAAAGTGTGCAGAATCGAGTTTTGCTTGGGACAACGCGAGCAGAACCTTAAATTTCCTTCGTTTTCCTAACAAAAATCTGAAAACAAAATTCTGCTACTGTTAAAATTAAAAGAGAAAATATTAGATTTAATATGACTCGAAAAAAATCTTAACTTCCAACACGAATACCAAATCATTTAATCTCACGCAACTTTTCCCAAAAATATATTTTTAGTTCATGACTTATAAAATTGAAAAAATGACCAAAATACCCCTGTGACCAATTTTCGCTAAAATCGCACACGAAGTCTAAATCGTCAATTTAAACATGAAAACACGGGTTACTACAGGGGAATGTTCCAGGATTTCTGCAATAGCCTGGGTATTAGCCATCATTTTTCATCTCCCGGACACCCTCAAGGAAATGGACAAGCCGAGGTAACTAATCGTTCAATTATAGACGCCATGAAGAAAAGGTTGGATTGGGCAAAAGGTAACTGGTTATCTGAGCTCCTCGGGATATTGTGGGCATACAGGACTACCCAGAGAACTTCGACGGAAGAATCGCCATTCACCTTAGCATATGGTACTGAGGCGGTACTCCCAGTTGAAATTGGTATGCCCTCATCACGAACAACATTTTGTAATTCAGAACACAATGGGCAAGCTATTTGGGAGAATTTGGACTTGTTGGAAGAAGTACGAGATCAAGCTCTGGTAAAAATTACAGCATATCAGCAAAGAGTTACCAAAAGATACGACCAGGGAGTCAAGCCTAAATATTTTCAGTTGGGAGATTTAGTACTAAGAAGGATTTTCCCTAATACAAAAGAGCCAGGATCAGGAAAGCTGAACCCCAACTGGGAGGGACCCTATAAGATAATCAAGATTAACAGGCCAGGTACATACTGGTTGGAGGATATGAATGCAAAACAAGTTCCAAGGCCTTGGAATGCAGAACACCTTAGAAAATATTTCTATTAGTTAAAGTTATTTTCCCAGATTATTGTAAATACGCAAGTTTTCATTTCATGTTAATACGCAATTCTTAGTTTTCTGTGAATATCCAAGGCAAAGCTTTATATGCAAAGTCCATCCAGTGTGTTATGGTGTGTGTAGTTTAACAAATTATGGGACCATGAATCCCAAAGTGAACATAAGATCTCATGTCAACCCTGACCTGAGTGTAACGAGTTCAACAGAGTACGGGATCATGAATCCCGAAGTGAACATAAGATCTCATGTCAACCTGACCTGAGTGTAACAAGTTCACCAAATTATGGGACCATGAATCCCGAAGTGAACATAAGATCTCATGTCAACCTTGACCTGAGTGTAACGAGTTCAACAGAGTACGGGATCATGAATCCTGAAGTGAACATAAGATCTCATGTCAGACCTGACCTGAGTGTAACGAGTTCACCAAATTATGTGATCATGAATCCCAAAGTGAACATAAGATCTCATGTCAACCTTGACCTGAGTGTAACGTGTTCAACAGAGTACGGGATCACAGATCCTGAAGTGAACATAAGATCTCAGGTCAACCCTGACCTGAGTGTAACATGTTCAACAGAGTACGGGTGATTCATGTCCAATATTGCATTCTTAACTTCATGATTTTACCCTTATTGGACACAAATTATCACTTATATTGGGAGATTTAATGGATAAATTGTACTTTTGTTGTTCTTGTTGTTGTACACTTTTTATTAATAAAATCTATTTCTTGTAGGTTTTGGCGACTTGTTCAAAGTGAGAACTAACCCTGTTGGTTCTTATCTTGTAAGAAGAGGAGGAAATCCATCCCAGCAAAGGCGGATCGATCCGGCCTTTTGAGCGGATCAATCCGCGTGTTTTAAAAGATGTCACCATCGGAATCAAAAAGAGCGGATCGATCCGGCCCTTTGAGCGGATCGATCCGCGATTTTGGAGGGACATTCTGCGATAAGGATCCGTAAATGGATCGATCCGCCAGTTGTGAAGGGATCGATCCGCGACTTCCCGAGCAGATAGTAACTGCCCAGATGAAAGGCAGATCGATCCGCCCCAAAGAAGGGATCGATCCGCGGCATCAGATTTCCCTCTTTTTAATTACAAGTTTGCCATTCTTGTGTTTTGTGTATAAATAGAAAGAGATGTTGTTTTGTTAGGGAGGAATTCTCATTCTCATCTCTCTTGTTTTTCTCCCAACATTCTTCTTCTCCTTCTCTCATTTTTGGGAACCCAATATTTCTTCTTCATTTGTATAAACTTGAAGCTTGGATTGAAGCATTAATGGCTAGGTATATTTTCTATCTCTTTTCATTTGATGATATTGCTATGTTTTCCATTGATTAGTTAGGTTTACTTAGGTTGTGGATCATGAACTCTTGAATTTAATGTTGTAGCATTTCTAGGGTTCATTTGTGTAGGATTCAAAACTAAGGGATTCATCTTATTTGTATTGCAACTATGATTGTTAAAACTTAGACTTTGAATCCTACCCTATGTATTTCATATGGAATATTATGTAACCTTGTGTTTTGCACTCTATGTGTTTGATAAATGTTGTGTGTGGGATTTAAAACTTAGAGTCTTCATCATAGATGTCAAGCATCTTTGATTGTTCAAACTCTTGGGTTTTAAATACTACCTTTTGAAGGCTTCATAGGTGGTTTGTCCACCAAGTAGATTAGTTAGTGTAGGGGGGACAAATCATTCGGATTAGAAGCCATAGAGGCTTCATCTTGTATGTCATGCATCCTTGATAGTCAACCGTTAGCTTCAAACCCGTTTCTATGGAAATCTTAAAGCTCATTTCATCTAACACATAGATGCATTCCAAGTGTTTGATAATATGCCACAATGAGATGTTACCTTAGAATGTGCTTGAAACTTTAGTCCATTTCATCTTGTTGTGACCTAAGATGGGGGGAATGATCCCAACCTATTGTTCTTTAGATTAGTATTTATTTACCTTTTATCCTCCAAAAACCAAACAAAAAGCCGCAAGGCGCAATGCTATTTTTATTCTCTTTCATCATCTTTTCTTATTTATTTCTTTTGAGCATTATAATTAGTTACTAAACCTCCCAAACGTTGTTCTTGTATCAATCCCTGTGGACTCGACACCCTACTTCCAAATGCTATATTTTTAATAGGGTTAAATAAGAACTTGATTTTGACAACATCAACGGGATCACAAATCCTGAAGCGAACATAAGATCTCAGGTCAATCCTGACTTGAGGGTAACGAGTTCAACAAGGGGTGGGATCATGAGTTTCCCAAATGAACAATAAGATCTTGGGTCGTACCTGGTTTGAGTGTAAATAGTCCAATAAGCGTGGTATTATAGGTCCCAGAATAAACTATTAAGCTTCAAATTAGCCTGAACAAAGGTTTCGCAAGGCAAAATATAATCACACAGATCCCACACCGAGAATTAACAATTACAAGAGATAAAAGCTGATTACAGAAATATGTCTTTACACCAAATTTGTTCAAAATCCCATTAGATCATCACCAAACCACGTTGTACGAACAAATTGTACACAAAAAATTGTAGTCCTAAAAGACAAAGGCAGATGAGAAAGGAAAGGTCAGACTTAATCAAGAAGGGAGGACAAACGGGTCCCAGCGTAATCCTGTGCAGGAACCACATAATCAGATCTTGTGATAGGATCAGGTACTGGTGGAGTAACTCCAGAGCTAGTTTCACCTTCAAGGGGAATGGTAGATTCTACAGTAAATTCCACATCGGGATCCAGCAGATTAAGGTCAATATCGGGGAAACGCGTCTTGAGTTGACCCACACGTTCCATAATTTTACCTCTACATTCTTCCCAACCCTTGTCGAACCCATCTTGGGCGAAATCAGTGCCCTTAGCCACCAATTCATCCAACTTCTCTTTAAAGTACATCTCGGCAGCTCTTTTATTTTCCACTTCAAGTTGCGCGAGGTGGGCAGCTTTGTCTTTTTCACTTCCTTCTTTCTCCAACAGAAGATTAGTTGCCACCTTCTGAGCATGGGCTCTGGCATCATTCAGAAGAGAGTCAGAAGTTGATTTTCCCGTATTGGCGTCTTCCAAACTCTTATGCAATTCCCCAATTTGGGAAAATAGTTCAGAATTTTCAGCACTTGTTCTTCCAGCTGATGCTCGAGATCAGCACCCTCGTAGTTCAGTCTCCCCAGGGCCGATTGAAGATATAGTGCCTAAAATCAATAAGTTCGTAAATAAAATTCTTACACGTATACGCATGAATATGCACAGTAGGCAGGAGCATGAAGGGCCACAGAGGGAGATATAACTTAAAAGGGAATAGACGTACCTTGGTCAGGTATTTAGTGATCTTAAGAGTCATCTCAGGAGCTTTCCTGGCCTCGATCTGGCCAGGGAACCTATCAGCGGCTTGCTTGAGGTAGCTTTGTATATAGCGGTTTAGGCTCCCAGGGCCCCATCGCAGCTTGGAAGCGTCTGCTGACTTCCCACTACTCATCACATGACCAATGTCGAGCCTGATTAAAGTATCTTGGGAGTCTAACCGAGGTGATTGCCGAGTTGGGGGTGGTGTGTTGATCGGATGATGAGGGAGATCGGGTGATTCAGAATCAGGAAGTGAAGAAGAAGGATGGAGGATATGAATGTCGCTGTCATCTGGATCGTCCAATAGCCTTAACCTACGAGCGGCCTGAGCTTGTGCCTCAGAGCTAGGAGGGTTAACCGGTTTCCTCTTTCGCTGAACCAATTGCGCTCCAGCTACTCTAGCACTGACCTCGTCCATCGTAATCAATCTAGCTGAAAGAAGGGCTTGTTGCGTGATTATCTGGTCTACTAGCCTGACCTCTGGTACTAGCCATGCCTTGAGTTTCTCACGACAAGCTTCAGTAATGAGAGCTCGAGCTCTGGTTTTCGGAACTGCAGAAGCAACAGGGATTATTAGAAATCAGATAAATCAAGTCCCGATGTAAACAAGGTAAAGAACAAATCTTACGGGGACTGCCTACTTTCCTGGGGACGTTCCCAATATCACCCCTGATAAAAAAGAAAGTATTTTTCCAACCCTTATGAGAGGTGGGTGTTAGGGATATATACTAAAAGTCATGCTTTATGTAGTTGATTTATTATTTATTTAATAAAATCAGTTAATCCATTTTTTATGAGAATCTGTGTGGGCAATATTTGTATTATATTGTTTATTTAATATTATGCATGTGTGTCTTTCATTCTATATAGTAGGTGGTTTGGTGTGTAGAGTTCGGCTTACACAAGGAAGATCAGGCCATCAGATATTATAGAATGTAAGATTTTGGTTTACAGTCTTAGATGGGATTGGACACACCATCGATAGGACTGCAACATGGTGTTGTAGTAGGTTTGTCTTGACTACGGAAAACGGTATAGTTTCAACTCACTATACTGGTACACTTTGTGTATTAAATGGGACTGACTTGGGGTAATTATCTTTATACTGACTTATAAGATAATTAATACCTCATGGCTATTATGAGTGCTTATGCTCTAAATTCTAAGTTAATTTGTAGACACGTACATTTGATATTTACACTTTGATCCCTAAAAGGGTGAGATCCTTAAATGGGTCAATATCTCATTGGATTGGGTGACAATATTAATTGTGTGGTGGATATTAATTAATGATGGAATCCATGTCTCAATTTTGGGATTGATGATATCCCCTTGAGAAGGCTTATAAGTTTTGATTATGTCAAACCCTGCAGGTGGATTTTGTATCCGACATATCATATAAGTTAAGTAGAGGATCCCAAGGAATTTTAAGAAATTAATTAAATATGATTGTCAGTAATTATATTTAATTAATGGATATCTGTAATCTTAACATGGGGAGATAATAAGCATTTAATAACATGGAGCTCGAAATATATTTTTGAGATAATGGTAGGAGTGCAATTATAATTCTTTAGTGGTATGAATTATTATTTATGGAAATAGGAATCTGATTCAGTTCGAATTAGGGTTTCCTAATTCCATAAGGAAGCCTATTCCTTATTGACTTCTTATGGTCCCTATCGTAGCCTATATATATGTTGCTTTGACTCTCTCCTCGGTTAGCGTTTTTCTATATAGAGAATTATAACTCGGAATAGAAAAGAGAGCGTAAAAGAGGGAGAGCAGAAAACAGAAAGGATTTCGAAAGAACCCACACTCAGTTCGATATTCTGGCAGCGGAGGAATACGGTAGAAGATCGTGAGCTGTTATCGAGCCCGTGTTCTCGATTCGTCTATTACAGCAATTCGTTTTTGCAGTTCAAGCTAACCCTAGTTCCGCCCTTGTAGGGTTATTGTAGTTTTCACGTAATTTTTTTTGCAGTACCAACTTATACGCGCTGTCAATGGATTCTGGAAATGCAGTTTCCTAACAATGGGGAGGTCCTGTATGGCTTGGAATCTCTTCTCACCAGTAACATAGAATCCGCTACCCTTTTTGGATTTAATTTGCATTACCGTTCTAAGGGTTCCTAAATCTAGGTCTACCGCATTGCGGTCGGCTAAAACCAGGGAACCAATCAACATCTGCCATCCGTTAGGAGCCAACTGGGAAGGACAGAGATGGTGGAATCTTAAGAAATCGCAAAAGAAGGGATGAAGAGGAATCATAACCCCTAAGCGGAGAAAGTAAGCATAAAAGGCAATCTCGCCCTCTCGTGGCCTATAAACAACCTCCCCAGGACTAGGAACCCTACATTCGAGTTCCGAGGGAACTAGGTATCTATCCCTGATTCGTTGTAACGTTTGAGGAGTTGAGGTGGATGGCTCAGAGGGTCCTGAAGGCTCAATTGGGCGACGTTGAGAGGACTGGGCCTCCATCTCACAACCTTCTCCGTCACAGTCTCCAAAGGACTGTGGATATCAGCACTTTCAGTATGAGAAGAAGACATACCAGGAGGAAAGAAAGTACTGTCCTAGAAGATGAAAGAGAATGGGAAACCTTTAGTTGCTCCAATAAATAAAACGAGAGAAAGAATAAAGGGAAAGAAAAACTATACAAACCTGGAGATATAGGATCTGCGTGAACGATTGTAATGATGGAGGATGTGAAGTTCCAGTAGCAGGCATTCAAATTTCGAGGTGACCTTTGAAAGGCGAAGCGTCTGGTTATTTAAAATATAGATGAAGGCACCCTTTTTGTAACCTCTATCCAACGGTCAGAAATAGAGGATTTTGGGGGGGGCGGGGCGGGGGGGGGGGGGGGGGGGGGGGGAGTAGCTGATATATCCAATTGTTTATCAACCGGTTAAGTTATAAAGAAGCGGGAGAAGCCAGGCCCAAAGACTTACATGGGCCCATTATTTTGACAAGGTATATACTGCCCGCCCACTCGTTGGGCCTTATGTGACATGTGATGGATAAGGAGGAGGCCCTAAAACTGATGATGTCACTAATTTACAACCAACAAGAACCCACTAAGCCATAAGGTGAAGAGTGGCCTACGTGGAGGAGGATATTGGGCCGACGTGGACAGAAGAGTGGAGAAAAAGTATATAACTTAGCAGGAGGGCATTGAGAGGGGTACTTGGTTTTTTCCACTCCATAAAGATTAAGAACAAACAACTAACTTAAGCATCGGAGGAGACTTCAGGTGAATAACCGCCGTTGGCCTTTCTTGTTGTTTTGAGTGTTTTCAGGAGATTTGCATAAGGCTGGATTACAATTATTTCTGGAAGAATTTGGATAACATCATATATATATATATATATATATATATAAAAGTGCAAGGTAGGAGTTCTATGGTTCACCTGGACCGCCGATTTAACTGTTTCGGTCGGCGGTTGTTGTCACTTGAATTGAACTATTACCGGCAAAAAAAAAAAAGGTTAAAGGCCCACCAGTCCAACAATTTGCTTAAACCTTTGAACCACATACTAAATAACTTAAAACCCACCTCAATCTATTTTCCATTTAGACCCCTTAGTTTCTCGGACCCAGGATAGCATCAATTGAGGTAAGTTCTGGTTTCTTTTGATTCAGTTTCAGAGATCTAGTATTGATCTTTTGGGTAATATAGAAAAAATCCCCATTGTTGATATGTACACTTATTGAAAAGACACTGTACATTACATTTTTTTTTTTTAATCAGGACAGGGTTAGTGATGTTGAGATTTTTAAACATTAACTTGTTTGTTTATATATGTAATTGTTGAACCTTTATCATTTTTGTATTTGGGTACAAGAATACAGAGATGGATTGTTTTAATGTTTTTATTTTATTAATTTTTTAAGAGTAATATTTGGGGCACAAACAAGTTTTACAAATATTTACTAACACACTCTGTCTCTCCTCTCCTGTGTGGTACTGTAAGGTTCGGATAATTTCAGTGATCTACTTAGGAAAGAGATAGAGAGTGTTTGTGAAACTTGTTTCTGCCCCTAGCTTTTTTTTTTTTTTAATGGGGTCAGTTATTTACTGCTCTATTCAGGTCAGATGAGGTTTAAAAAAAAAAAAAAAACATTGCATTTTGATAGGTTATGGTTGGTGTGCGATGTCTGATGAGATCATTTGGCGTTCCACATTATCCTTTTCCACAAGTTTATTACTTTCATATGGATGAGATCATTTGGCGTTTGACATTTTCCACAAGTTTATTACTTTCATAGGGTAAGTTTGTCACTTTCATTTGTTTTCTGCTTTCAATATTGTATCATTTGTTATGTACAATCTGATAGTAAATGTCATTTCGAGTCATTGCTTCACCGAACAAACCAATTAGCCAACAAATTATCAAAAAACCGTTAGTCTTGGTAGTTAGTAATTAGTATTATCTATGAAGGTAATGTATGATCTTGAATTAAAACACTATCGTTATGTTTTTAACGTGCATAATTTGGCTGTTAGTTTGCATGTTAAGCTAATTATAGCAAATACAATTCTAGCTGTAGTACAGGCAGATAATTGAATTCCTTGTTGTCATTGATAACCAACTTGGCAAACTAACCAAAACACACATGTTTCATACTTAATTTCCTCAAGTGCTAGTATTCTTTAGTTTGTGCTTGGAAGGTGGAAGTTTTCCGTCCAAGAAAGATGCGAAGACGATGAGTGCTCGAGCTGGTCAGTAACAGGGAACAAAGTGTCCAGATCCTCTTATGGTCACAAACATTAGGTCTTCGTATCCAACTGCATACCCACCAACCTTTGAGAGAAAAAGAAAGAAAGAAGAGTCTCTCAAATTTATGTCAGTGAGAGTAGTTTGGCACGGCTCATAGCCAGTTCTATATATTCATGTGTTTGGTACATCCCATTTTATTGCATATGAATATGTGCTCAATCTAGTATCACTATTAAAAATAAATTGTTTTGCAAAACAACAATATGTTAGTTTTTGAAAAAAAATCATGAATAGAATGGTAGCCTAGTAGTCCATTGAATCTGATCCTATCTTATCAAAATTATGAACAGTATTAGAAACATTCTTAATTACCTCGCCTTGGATGTACCACGGGTACCATGGAGTCTTAACTGATGTTCTGAGTTTATCGATGGCATTACCTACTTGATGTCACTGGCACAGCGGCATCTGCATCACCGCTACAAGTGAGGTTTAATTTCTTAAATTTATACGAAGTTACATTTCGTGGGGAAGTGTAGCATAGAGATTTTAAGCTTTATAGCTTCATTATATGACTTGCCTATATATCCAAGACACACAATATCCGAATACAAAGCAATATATTGGCGAACTTCAAAATACTTATTTGGTATCATCTGATGCTAAAGGCTCAGTCACTTTTAGGTTTAAGGCATCAATGAAATATCGAGTGCTAAATACTGGAACAAATGCATCCTGGCTGCCACTGTGCTTAGTACATTCATGTATTCATAATCCAATCAAAACTTTCAAGTTGTCCTAGTTTTAATGTTAAATTACATTTTGGCACCCTGTAATTTGGGCGAAGTTTCACTTTGAGCCCTCTAGTTTCAATTGCAACACTTTGGTCCCTGTAGTTTTGAATTGGTTTCAATGTAGGCCTTGCCTCTAACTCCGCCAATGCAACTTGACTAAAAACTCGCGTGCCTTGCATGAGTCCACTTAATAGAGACATTTTGGTACCCTATAGTTTGGGCGAAGTTTCACTTTGGGCCCTAGAGTTTGCAAGGCACATGAATGTGCCGTCATGACTATCGAGTAAATTACTAAAAACCCACCTCAGTCTGTTTTTATTTTCATTTAGACCCCTTTGTTTTCCATTTTCTCACATTAATAGAAAATCAATTGTAAATTTGTAATTGATCTCACAAGACTGTCGAATCAACCAAAACCTCGGACCCAGAATAGCATCAATTGAGGTAATTAAGTTATAGTCTCTTTTGATTCTTTGTTAGAAACCTAGGATTTATCTTTTGAGTAACATAGAAAAACTAGGGTTATAATTTTGGTCGCAATCCTAATTGTTGATATGCACACTTATTGACAATGACGCTATACATTCTTTAATCATCAGGAAAAAGGTTATTTTTAAGTTTTGTTCCATTAGGATATTAAGGCATTATTTAATATGTCCAATCTGATAATGTCATTTTGAGTCATTGCTTCACCTAACAAACCAATTAGCCAAGGAGTTATAAACAAACTTCATAGATATAACTATGATCACCTTTTAAACAACCATCATTTGATTGTGAAATTTGCACTTTAAGCTAATAATAGCAGTACAATTGAAGCTGTAGTACAAGCAGATATTTGAAACCCGTGTTATTGTTGATCACCAACTTGGCAAACCAATTCATCCTTAATTTCCTCTAGCATTCTTTACTTCTGATATGAAGGTGGAAGCTTTCCGTCCAAGAAGGATGAGAAGACGACGAGTGCCCGAGATGGTTGATAACTAGGAACAAAGTGTCCAGCTCCTCTTATGGTCACAAATGTTAGGTCTTCGTATCCAACTGCGTACCCACCAACCTTTGGAGGAAAAAAAAGTATCGTGAGCATAATATGTAGTAAATAACATTACTGAGAGCTGTTCTATATATTCATGTGTTTATTAGATCCCCTTTTATTACATTCGAGTATGTGCTCAATTTGATATCACTACTAAAAAGGTTATTTCTCAAACCAACACATTGTTAGTTTAAAAAAAAAAAAAAACTGTGAAGGAAATGATAGTGTCTTTGAATCTGACACTATATTATCAAAAGTAAGGTAGAGTTGTAAAGATATTCTTAATTACCTCGCCTTCGATGTACCACGAGTACCATGGAGTCTTAACCGATGTTTTGAGTGCATCTATGTTATACCTAGTTGTTGTCACTGGCACAGCCCCATCTGTATCTCCACTGCAAGTGAATTTAAATCTCTGAAATTAGTACAAAGTTATATTTTATTGGAAAGTATAGCAAGAGGATTTTAAGCGTTTTAGCTTAATGATATGACTTACCTATATATCCAAACTCTTATGCCACTTGCCATCAACTCCTGGATGGTTGGCAGAACTGTTGAGGGCGAGTCCGTCCAATTAGTTAGTTTGAAGCTGTAATGAGATGCAACAAAGGTTATAAAGGAAGTACACTGTGGGATTGTGCGTGCATGTGGGTTGTTTTGGAGAACTGGAAACAATAGTTTGTATTTGAAAGCAAAGATAAGGGAAAATACAATACCTGCAATCTTCCCATGGACCTGGAACACCTGTGACATTGGCATGAAGTGATTTTTGCACTTCGGGAATGTTCAGGTATGTGTGGATATATTTCCCAGAGCATGGATCAAATGCTGGTTTCTGTTTCAAGCATAGAATTGGAGTTTAGGACAATAAAGAAATTACATTTCTGAGAGAACACAAGGCTGTATTTGTTTCATGGGTTTAGTGAGGGAAAACAAAAGAAAACATAGGAGGAAACACTTTGCTTTGATTGGTAAATAAGAATAACATTGAGTAAATTAAGAATGAAAAGAAAATTGAGCGAGGAATACATTAAAATTTTTGAATTTTATGAGTCACTTTCCTGCATTTTTTCTCAAGTTACAGTTGTATTTGAAATTGTTTAAAGTTCTTGTGTTATTTAAGCGTAGAGGAAAATACAAGGGAACTAGTTTTCCTATTTGTTTTCTTTTCCTTCAATGAATTCGCAAACCAAACAGAGCCTAATGAAAAATTAGAAGGGGAAAAAAAAATCTCAAACAGAGCTTCACCCATGAACTGTTTGAAGATGAAGAACAGAAGGGTGCATAGATGTCGTAGCTGTAGATGTGTCCGATGGCAGCACCAGCCTTATTTATATAGTCATCACATAATTCCGAGGCATTTTGCGAGGAAGAATTGCAATTTATGAGAATTCCGTTGTGAATCTCATCAGAGTAGAGGGCGTGTGACCAGAAATAGTCAACTGATCCCCAGAAGTTTGTTTCATAGTCTATTAATGCATTGCCCATCTGTCCATCATATTGCATACATGTTAATTTTTGTCATTCATGATTAATATGCCTACATATATGCGTATTTAAATAAAAGTCTCAGATGTGATTTGAAAAAACAAATTCTTTTTGAGACTTACAGCGATTCCTCGTAAGTTAATGACGGTTTGGTTAGTGATCTTGTTATTTTGAAGGATTAGTTGAGCAAGTTGGGGCACATAATGTCCGGCATAACTCTCTCCGGTAATGAAGAAATCTCTGGTTTTGTACTCAGGAAACCTTTCTAGCCAATTTACTAGAAAGGTATACGAATCTGCTGCAGTTCGTTTATCTCCACTCAAACCATAATCTGATGTTGTATTCGAGTAAGAAAATCCAACTCCAGCCGGAGATTCCAAGAAAAGTATATTTGCCTCTTCATGGCGGGAAAAAAAAAAAAAAAAAACCAAATATCACAAGGCTACCAAAGTTGTTTTAATTGTAAGAAAGTGATAGAAGTGCGTTTTTACTTACCATTGTTCCATGCATATGGGTTTTGAGATAGAGTTTGACCATCACTGTTGACTCTAAATGGTCCAAGTTCCATCATGGCTCCACCTCCTAATGAGGAGCACCCAGGTCCTGCCAATAAAAAGACCATCATGATGGTTCATATAATACAAATGCAATCTCTAGGTTATATACTTTGACGCAGTGGAAATGGAAAATAGGACTATAGGATACGTAGTTGGAATCCTGATAGTCTGTTGCCTTAATTTATGTAAGGGTAAAGGGGGTTAGTCCTTTTTATGCCTTTCGGCATAGTAAAAATCCTATCAGCTCTGTGAATTTAACACTAATTTTGGGTGAACAGCGTAAAATCAGACGTTTTTTAGTGTGTATTTTCGTTTCAGTCTTCATCTCTTAGGGCCTTTTGGGTACCGTACAAAATAAGATGATGTTCGGCCCAACTCTTATTTTATTTTATTTTTGTCTGGTTCTTAGGAAAACCAACAACATGCTGGTTTGATCCATAACCTGTTTTAAGAATGGTTTATGAACAATCACTGACTCCTACCCAATAAAGAGTCTGTCAAACACTTGTATGTGTAGAACCGGTTCAGTTGTGGACCACGTATAAGTGGTTCTATGTCTTCCTAAACACCCCCAGAAATGCCAATGGCAAGTATTTATCTAGATACGACCGATAAGAGGATGCTAAAACAATTTTTTACCTCCATTTAGCCACAGGACAAGAGGCTTGGTAGAAGAACTTTGGGACTCAGCAAAGTAATAGAAGAGCGCTCTACCGGCCGTAGGATCAACGGTCACATAGCCTGAGTACTGAGCAAATTTCACTCCATCAGGCTGCCCAGGCAATGTTAATATCTTGTCAGCTTCTTTCAGACCATCTTGAGGGCTTACATATACAGGTGAGTAATCTGATGCCGTAGTCTGAGTGTCGAAATTGGCTGATGATTTTCTTAACTTTTGTGCGTTTAGGAGTGGTTTCAGTGGGTCAAGTCCTAGGTAACCATATGATTGTGTAAACACTATGAATAGAGGGAAAAGTGATATAAAGAATGCAATCTTCATCCTTGTGAACTTATAGATTGCTGTTTAATAACCTGTCATATTATATAGCTTTGTGAAACTGTTGATAGTATCGCTCTAGTTGAATGGTTGTTCTTGTTGGACTTTTGAATTTTTTGGCATTGTAAATGCTTCTGGACTATAATATGTTATTAAACTTAACAGCTAATACAAACAGAAGATTTATACGAGAAAGAAGACAATGTCATAAGATAGAGGTGTTTGTAAACTCCACAGGATGGGTAGATAACTGCTACAAGCTGTAGCGTGTAAAACGTCTGATTCAAAGGGCATATCCGAAGTATCACAAAATTCCGAGGATAGAAAGATCCTGGAAAAATTATATAAATGAAAATATCGAGGCATGAAATTCTCAGATGGCATGATCGTAAATCATCTCATCTTTGCATTCTTTATGTTGCAATATCAATGGTAGAGATATTATTGTGAGGCAAAGACTAATATCAAAGGTGATGCAGAGAATGTTAATTCTAGCTTAGCTATCAATAAAACTTTGTGTTCAATATTATCTGCTGCTTCAATATTGATCATATGATGAATGTGCTTGGATTATTAGTATGTGACTATTTTTCTAATAATGCATTTTACTACATCATCATTTTGAACTGACTTTGGGTGCAAATTGTCAATTAGGTTTTTATATAATTGACCAACGTACAGTGATGAAGGTTTCAATACATCGAATTTGATAACGTGATATAAAAATTTACACCTTTCGTTTAAGGCTTTGTTTGGTTTGCGGATTCATGGAAGGCAAAAAAAAAAGGGGGAAATAAAAACAAGAAGGAAAATAAGCTACTTCGTGCTTTCCCTTGTGTTTTTCTCCATACTTAAATAATGCTGGAATTTCAAAATATTGTTTTAACTTAAGAAATAAGGGAGGAAAGTAACTCACAGAATCCAAAGTAATTAATTTATTTCCCACAATCTTTTCTTTTCCTTCATCTTTTTGTTGCAACCAACCAAAGGAAAAAGTGTTTTTTTTTTTTTTTTGGAACAGCATACAAATTTCATTGAAGGAAATGGCAAAAGCCACCAAACAAGGTCAAAGCAGGAATCCAAAAGGATCCAAACAGACACTGAAGCATCAGAACCTCCACCAAAAGAACAAAAAGAAACAGCAAAACACCCTATACATTGTCATCAACCCCAAGGCAAAAGCTAACATAGCCAAGAAGAAAACAAAACAGAGATCCAAAACCACAACAACACAGCCAGAACTATGAATACACTGCAAGAGCAAAGCAGCCGAGACACCCACACAAATGAGAGATAACAAGCATAAAAGGTCCAGCAGCCTTAGAAAACCCAGAAACACATGGATAGGGACTGAGAAGGAAAATTATAAGACAATTACAAGAGAGGCCTTTGGAAAATTGAGAAGGATGGGCAAGTCGAAGCTGGCTGTTTGTAGACAAATGCCAGAAGCTGTAACATTTAAATGGCTCAATTAGGTTGTGTGATTCAAATTCTATAGTCCAGAAACTAAAACAATATAGAGGCCATAAGATTTTTAATTCCTTGAATCCTTGCTCATTTATGATCTGTTTGTTTTGTGATTTAGTGAAAAGAAACGGGAAAGGGAAGGAAGATGATATGTAACATCTGTATTTTTCGTACTTGCACAAAGATATCAGGAACTTAAAATTTCTCAATACTATTTCAAATTGAAGATTATAGAGAAGGAATTGAAATAAAAAGGTATTATTATTATTATTATTATTATTATTATTATTATTATTATTATTATGTTTACTTCCCTTTTATGTCACTGTATTTTTTAGTAGGATAGAACTTCAATTTTGACTTGTGAAGTTCTATTGTGTACATTATTAGGTACATCTGCAGTAATTTTTTAAGCTAAAATCGATGAAGCACCATGAAAGGCAGAAGGAAAATGAAGGATAATTTTCTACTGTGGACGCGGAGTCAATGGCACACATGTTCTTCTCTATTTTTTGTGCTATGAAAATAATGAGCATTGATCCTCAAAAATCTGGCATAGAAAGTTTAAATAAATGTGTTACAATGGAGCATGGCCGCCCCTGGGGTAGGCCGGCAAAGCCACCGCTTTGGGCCCCCAAATTTTAAGGTATTTTAAGGGTCACGTTTTGAGTCCAACATTTGTAGCCCTATGTCAATTTGTTTATAGTTCCAGATAATTAACAAACTTGCTTGAGCAATTGTTTAAATAGAAGGCCCCAAGGCCCCCAACCCAAATCTAAAGGGCTCAAATGTCATTTAAAAAATAGAATAATGCTACGGTTCCCAACAAATTTAGTTCCCAAATTCTTTGTGGTTGTACACCTAAAACAACTTCGAGAGAGAGTTCAGTGGTCCTCACGGTAATAAATGTGGTGCAACTGTCAAAGCATTTGAGAACCAAATTTTGGGATTCAAATTTGGTAACTATAACACTAAGGTTAAATCTCACATTTGGTTCCAAAATACTACATTAATGCTATGGTTCCCAGTGGTATGAGCATAATTTGTAGTACAAAACATCCTTAGAGCTCTTTGTTAAAGCTCAGAATAAATTATATGGTTCATAACTCATAAGTGAACATATGTCTATATGTTCTATTGGAACTTGTATGATCCACCTGGACGGCCGATTTAACCGTTTGTCTTGCGTCCCCTATGGTCCTTCAGTTATTTGAATTGAATTTATCCTGGCAAATAAAGGCCACCAATTCCAATTTCCAGTTTGCTTAAACCTTTGAATCAAATCTGTATATTAAATATAACTTGAAACCCACCTCAATCTATTTTTCTTTTCATTTAGACCCCTTTGTTTTCCATTTGCTCATTGTTGATGTTAATGGAAAATCAACTGTAATTGATCTAACAAGACTGTTGAATCAACCAAAACCTCGGACCCAGGATGGCATCAAGTGAGGTAATTAAGTTCTAGTCTCTTTCGATTCTTTTTTAGAAAAATCCAGTGCTGATCTTTTGGGTAACAGAGAAAATTAGGCTTGTAATTTTGCCTGCAACCCAAATTGTTATATGTTCAGTTATTGACAAATGACACTACACGTTCTTTAATTAGGAAAATGTTACTTGTAAGTTTTTTCCATTGGGATATTAAGGCTTTAACTTTTATAACTAAGTAGTTAGAAAGCTTCTAATGGAGGGATCCCTCATTTTCTTAAAATGAGGACTTCTAATCCTGACCATCGGAGCTCATTTAATCCTTGCGGTAAAGGTAAAAGTGATGAGCTGCGACGGCCAGGATTAGAAGTCCTCATTTTAAGAAAAGGAGGGATCCCTGATTAGAAGCTTTTTGCATAAGTAGTTAGTTGAACCTTTTTCATTTTTCTAGTTGGGCACTAGAATACAGAGATTGATTGTTTTCATTTTTATTTTTAAATGTGGTCATACATTTACTGCTCTATACAGTTCAGATGAGGACAAAAAGAAAATGAAAAATTTGCTAGGTTTTGAGGTTGTGTGCGATGTCTGATGAGCTCATTCCGTGCTTGACATTTTCCACAATTTTGCAGTATATCAAGTAAGTTTATATCATTAAATTTGGTTTCTGCTTTCATTATATCATTTGATATGTCCAATCTGATAGTAAATTTCATTTTGAGTCATTTTATAGTATATGTATATAAAATCCATATACCACATTATCCATGAGGTAATGTTTGTTCTTGAATAAATAACACTTTGATAACGGTTTTAACGTCCATAATTTGGCTGCAACCTTGAATATTAAGCTAATAATAGTAATACCATCGAAGCTGCAGTACAGGCAGAAAATTGAAAACCCTTGTTATTGTTGATCACCGACTTGGCAAACCAACCAAAACTTTATTCATACTTAATTTCCTCAGTTATTCTTTACTTCTGATCTCTAGGTGGAAGCTTTCCGTCCAAGAAGGATGAGAAGAAGACGAGTGCCCGAGAGGGTTGGTAACTAGGAACAAAGTGTCCAGCTCCTCTTATGGTCACAAATGTTAGGTCTTCGTATCCAACTGCGTACCCACCAACCTTTGGTAAAAAAAAAAAAAAAAAGGTATCGTGAGCATAATATGTAGTATAAAACATTAGTGACAGCTGTTTGGCAATGTTCAGAGCCCGTTCTAAATATTCATGTGTTTAGTAGATCCAGTTTTATTACATACGAGTATGTGCTCTCAATCTAATATCACTATTAAAAAGATTATTTCTCAACTCAACAAGATTCTATCATTCTAGTTTTCAGAAAAATAAAAACGATGAAGAAAATAATTAATTGATAGTGTCATTGAATCTGATCCTATGATATCAAAATTATGGTAGAGTTGTAAAGACATTCTTAATTACCTCGCCTTGGACGTACCACGGGTACCATGGAGTCTTAACCGATGTTTTTAGTATATCTATAGCATACCTACTTGTTGTCACTGGCAGAACGCCATCCGTATCACCGCTGCAAGTGAAGTTAAATTTCTTGAACTAATACGAAGTAACATTTCACGGAAAAGTATAGCATAAGTATTTTAAGCGTTTTAGGTTAATCATATGACTTACCTATATATCCACACGCTTATGCCACTGGCCATCAACTCCTGGATGGTTGGCAGAACGGTTAAGGGCGAGTCTGTCCAATTAGTTATTTGGGAGCTGTAATGAGATGCAACTATGGTTATAAAGAAAGTACAATGTAAGATTAATTTTGCCCATGTGTGCTTGTGGATTATTTTGGAGAATTGGAAAATATAGTGTGTAGTTGTAAGAAAAGATATGGGAAAGTACAATACCTGCAAGTTGTCCATGGGCCTGGAACACCTGTGACATTGGCATGAAACGATTTTTGCACTTCGGGAAGGTTCAGGTATGTGAAGACATAATTCTCAGAGCATGGATCAAATAATGGTTTCTGTTTCAAGCAAAGAATTGGAGTTTGGGACATTAATAAAGATGTTATATTTCTGAGAGAACACTAAGGCTCTGTTTGCTTCACGGATTTAGTCGGGGAAATGAAAAGAAAACACTTTCCTTTGGTTGGTTAGTAAGGAAAACAGTGAGTAATTTAAGAATCAAAAGTTTAAAATTTTTGAATTTTGTGAGTCACTTTCCTTCATGGCTTCATTCTTCGTTAACGCTCTGTTTGTCTTGATTTAAGATGTTTTTCCGGAAAATGCTTCGGAAAACATTACATCAAAGCAAATGGAGCATAAGTTACAATTGCATCTGAAAATTTTCAAAGTTTTAGTGCTATTTAAGCGTAGAGTTTCACAAGGGAATTAGTTTTCGTTTCTGTTTTCTTTTCCTTCAAAAGACTTGCAAACCAAACATAGCCTAAACAAAATTGTAAGGAAAAACGTTTGAGCAGAGTTGCACCCAGGAACTGTTTGAAGACGAAGAACAAAAGGGTGCATAGATGTCGTAGCCGTAGATGTCTCCTATGGCATCGTTAGCCTCATTTAGATAGTGTTCACATGATTTAGAGATATTATCCGAAGAAAAATTGCAATTCAGTAAAATTCCAGTATGAGTCTCGTCGGAGTACATGGCGTGTGACCAGAAAAAATCAATGGATCCCCAGGAGGCTGTTTCAGAGTCTATGTATGCGTTGCCCATCTGTCCATCATGTTGTATTCATGTTAGTTTTCTATGTAAAAGTAAAAGTAAAAGTCTGAGATGTGGTTTGAAAGAGATTATTTGTAAGAGATTTACAGCGACTCCTCGTAAGTTAATGACTGTTTGATTGGTAATCTTGTTATTTTGAAGTATTAGGTGAGCAAGCTGAGGCACGTAATGTCCGGCATAGCTCTCTCCGGTTATGAAGAAGTCTCTGGTTTTGTACTCCGGAAACCTTTCTAACCAATTTACTAGAAAGGTATACGAATCTGCTGCAGTTCGTTTATCTCCACTCAAATCATAATCTGATGTTGTATTTGAGTAAGAAAATCCAACACCAGCTGGAGATTCCAAGAAAAGGATATTTGCCGCTGCATTGTGAAAGAGAATAAAAAGTAATAAGGTCAACAAAGTTGTTTTAATTGTAGGAAAGTTATAGAAGTGAGTTTCTACTTACCATTGTTCCATGCATATGGGTTTTGAGAGAGAGTTTGTCCGTCACTGTTGACTCTAAATGGTCCAAGTTCCATCATGGCCCCGGCTCCTATTGAGGAGCATCCAGGTCCTGCCAATCAAATAGACAATGATGGTTCATATAATAAAAATGCTCTGTTGGATAAGCAAATGGTCCAATGGAGTGATAATGGAAAATGAACATGCAAAGAAGATTTTCAGCTTTGTAATCCTCCAAATTTGGATTAAATACGATATACAACGAAGAAGTAGATCCTGAGTGTCTTGTAGGAGAATTTTAATGGGTTATTTTTTTTTCATTATTATTATTTTTATTTTTTTTGGCCCTGATGGTACTGTAGGATAACTATAAGGGGAATTTTTCAATAATTTTTAAACTTGTAGCATGTTGCCATTATTCGTCTTATTTAAGGGCCATTTATCCTTCTTTATAGCTTTCAGCATATTGAAAAGCTTAGCAGCTCTGTGAATGTAGCCCTAATTTTGGGTGAACAGCTTAAAACCTGACAGTTTTGTGGGTTTGCTTTCGTTTCAGTATTCCTGTCTCAGGTCCTTTTAGTGAGTCTGTGAGTGTACAAAATACGATATTAACGTGCTGGTTTGCACACAACCTGTTTCAAGAATGATTTAAGAACATGCATCGACTCCTGCCCATTTTAAAAGAGAGTTTGTCAGACACTTGTGTGTGTAGAACCAGTTCAGTTTTGGACCGTAGACGTGGCTCTATAGAAAGTATTAGATCTAGACGAGAAGATGCTAAAACACTTTTTACCTCCATTTAGCCACAGAACAAGAGGCTTGGTAGACGAATTCTGGGCCTCAGCAAAGTAATAGAATAGTGCTCTACCGGCTGTAGGATCAACAGTCACATAGCCTGAGTACTGATCAAAATTCACTCCACTAGGCTGCCCTGGCAATGTTAATATCTTGTCAAGTTCTTTCAGACCATCTTGAGGGCTCACGTATACAGGTGAGTACTCAGATGCCGTAGTCTGAGTGTCGAGATTGGCTGATGATTTTCTGAACTTTTGAGCATTTAAGAGTGGTTTCAGTGGGTCAAATCCTAGGTTTCCATATGATTGTGTAAACACTAAGAATAGAGGAAAAAGTGGTATAAAGAATGCAATCTTCATCCTTGTGAACTGTAGGATTGCTGTTTGATCAGTATAATAACGTCTCATGTTATATAGATTAGTGCAAATGTTGATAGTATCGCTCTTTTTGAATGTATTGTTCTTGTTGGACTTGGGATTTTTGGCATTTTAAATGCTTTTGGGGCAATAATATGATATTTGACCAAACAGCTAATAAAAACAGAAGATTCTTCCTCTCTCTCTCTCTCTCTCTCTCTCTCTCTCTCTCTCACTCAAAGAGGACAATGGCATAAGATCAAAGTGTTTGTAAGCTTCACAGGGATGGGTAAGCAAGAAGCTGGCTGTTCATAGACAAATGCTACAAGCTCTAGTGTGTAAATCGTCTGATTCGAAGGGCATATCTGAAGGATCACAAAATTCTGAGGATATAGAAAAGATCCTGAAAAAAATAAAAAATAATAATCCTGGGCCACAAAATTTTCAGATGACATGATCCTGAATAATCTCCTCTTCCATGGTGGTATGCAGAGAGTGTTATTCTAGCTCTAAACAGATCAAGGCAAGTACATTTTTAGTTATCAGTGAAAACTTGTCTTCAATTTTTTCTGCTGCTGCAATATTTGATCATATGATTATTGTGCTTGGATTATTAATCCAGGATTTAATATGCATTTTTCTACATTAATCATTTTATACTGACTTTGGGTGGAAGTTGTGAAGTATGTTTTTATGGAATTTACTAACCTAGAATGATGATGCTTAATGAACAATTTGGTTATTAAAATATCCAGCACTCGATTGAATCCATCGAATTTGACTGCAAGATATAAATATTTTACACCTTTCATTTAAGGCTTTGTTTGGTTTGTGGATTCATGGAATGGAAAGAAAAGGGGAAGGAATACAAGAAGGAATTGTCAAGTAGGTTTGCATATAGTTAACATACAATGATTATGCTTAATGAAGAGTGCTGTAATCAAAATATCAAATACTCAATGAAGGTTTTAATCCAGGAAATTTGACCACATTATATAAAAATTTACATCTTTTCTTCAAGGTTTTGTTTGGTTTGTGGATTCATGTTAGGGAAAGAATAGGGAAAGGAAAACAAGAAGAATACTAATTTCCCTTGTGCTTTGTTTTTGCCAATGCTTAAATAACTTTAAAATTAACAAAAAAAAAAAAAAAGCATTTTCCTTTTTTTTTTTTTTTTTCCTTCCCCTTGTTAAATCTAGGAAACAAAAAGAGCCCAAGTCTCTCTTGAAAGATTTGCCCAATCTGCGAGTTTGATAACGTAACAGGTCAACATTAACTGTTCAGTACCATAGTTATCCATGTTAGCTAGACAGTGAAAGGTTTGACTTGAATCAAATGATTAGCTAGAGCTAATGGCCAAAAGACAAAAAATAGTCCAAATAGATCAGGCACATGTTGTAGTTACTTGTCTGTTGCTACACATATTTTAGTGTTTCATTTCTAGTTTAGAATCTTTAGATAGAAGGTTTGTATTCTTAATATCTCTCTCTCTCTCTCTCTCTCTCTCTCTCTCTCTTGCCAGAGAAAAGACAATGACAGGAGAGGTTTTTGGAAAGGGAAAAGGATGGGCAAATCAAAGCTGGCTGTATGTAGACAAATGCTAGAAGCTGTAACATTTAAATGGCTCAATTAGGTTGTCTGATTCAAATTTTATATTCCAGAAAATAAAAAAATAAATATAGAGGCCATTAGATTTTCAATCCCTTGGATCCTTGCGCATTTTTGTTTTGTTTGTTTTGTGATTTAGTGGGCAAAGGAAAAGCAAAAGCAAAAACACTATCTGCGCTTTTTTCTTACATGCACAAATGATATCTATGGAAATAAAAAGCTAGTAATTTTTCGTTATGTTCTACGTAATTTTATTTTAACTTCCCTTTTTCTGTCACTGCTTTTTTTAGTAGGACAGACTTACTATTTTTGACTTGTGAATTTCTGTTGTCTCCATTAATAGCTACTGCTACAGTCATTTTGGAAGCTACCACCATGAAAGGTAGAAGAAAGTGAAGGATTGTTTTCAACTGGGTATGTGTAGTAAATGGTACACATGTTCATTTGCTTTTACCAGTTAATCAGATTCTGTGAACATTTTTGTGGTACGCAACATGATGTGCATTAAGGCTCATAAATATATGATATACAAAGTTAAATAGAAGTGTTACAATGGTGGATGTGTTAACATCCTGATAGTCGTATTTGAAAGATAAGTAGTTCTTATATTTCACTAATATCCATGGTAGAAAATGCATATATTTCACTTGGTTGCATACAATTTATCTTAATCTTACTAGACTGAAATGTACTAGCAACCCAACGAACTAGTACTCATTCTCAATTTCAATGTAGCTTAAAAGTACTAAGTATCTGCGATAAACATCTTTAACGGGGCCAAAGCTCTGCATGGTTTAAACTGTGGAACTGCATGACCGGAGCCTCTAATTGTTGTGGAAGTCAGTCCATCTTAAACCACTTTATATCCATTTACCTGCAGGACTAATTGAATTTCCTCAAACACACAATATGCATTTAACAAAAGCAAGAAATTACAGAACTTGAAACATACTTCGTTGTTATCACCGACAGCATGGTTTGATCACTTTTAGGTTTAAGGCATCAGTCTAATATCGAATAGATCCTGGGCATAAACGTCACAAGGTTATAAATCTATCCAATTTTGAATTGATTTTTATTTGTCAAATTACGATAATATTGATGGTAGAGATATTATTGTGAGGTAAGCCAATAGCGAAGGTGATGGATACAGTGTGACGTCCTAGCTCGAAACTGGTCACGTCAAGTGTGTATTTTATCCTTCAATAAAATTTGTCTTCAATATTATCTGATGCGATATTAATCATATGATGGATGCGCTTCAACTATTACATTGTGATGTTGTTTATAATATGCATTTTTATTACGTTGTCATATTGTACCGTCTGACTTTGGATGCAGATTGTCAATTACGTTTTTTTTTCCTTATTGACTATCGTACAGTTATGCTGCTTATGAACAATTCGGTTATTTGCTATGTCACACACTCGGTGAAGGTTTCAATCCATCAATTCGACCACAGGATATAAAAATTACACCTTTCCTTTTGAGTCTTTCTTGAAAATTTTCTCAAGTCCGTGAATGTGCTTACCTCATAGGTCAAGTATTTCCTCTCCAGCCGGTTATTTTTAGCTAGACAGTGAAAGGTTTGGTTTGATTCAAATGATTAGCTAGAAGTGATGGATAAAAGAGAAACAATAGTCCAAATAGAATTTCACCCAATCGACCTGTCCTCTGAAGCATATAGGTTTCCTAACACTCATTGAAACATAAAATTACTTATTGATTGTAGATTAACTTTATTACAGCAATACAATTTGAGATGTAGAACAGACACATGTCATGATAACAAATTACCAGCTCCTTTATCAGTAAATTAACAAAACCTTCGATGTTATTTTTCTACTAGCTACTTAACCCGTGCAGTGCACGGGAGATTTGTTGTAAGAGATACAACTTGAGTTGCAACCCTGTGGATTCAAAACAGAAACCATGTCCCAAGTTATGATTCAATGCTTTTATAAAACCAAACAAACTTGAAGACAACATGTGAGATTTGATAAATAGTAACAGCATGAGCTACGAAAAATTGGAACCAAAACCATTGGCCCAAATTATGATTCAACCCTTTATAAACAAACTAAAGACTTCAAAAACAATCTTGCAGATAACACATGTTCAAAATATAATGCATTTATGTAGTTTTGGAATCAACAGATTCGAAGTTATCGACATTAGAACCTATATTTCATTCAGCTCATCCTCAACATATACACACGAAATGCTTTCTCTTGTAGATATTCCATTTAAGCTCCTGCACATAAAACTACAGTAAATATACGTAAACATAAAGATCAATTGTTGCAATTTCAGCCCATAGCAAATAAAAGATGACAGAATTATAGTTTTTGCTTACTATTTGATGTGCAATTTTTTATTCATTCTTTCATATTCCGTATCTTTGGTTGGTGTCGCTGAATTTGAGGAGCCGTCTCTGTCCTTTTGTGTCAATTATTGTTAAGTTACCAACTACTCCAAAAGCTTAAGCTGCTAGAGAATGGACCCAACAATGTATATCAAGCTTCAACACCCTCCCTCACGTGCAACCCCGACTTGCACGTGGAGAGCAAACAAACCAAACTCCATCATAGTGGAGACAAATAACAAAGTGCAAATATGCACAACAAAGCGGGGACGGAGAGTCGAACCCAGGACCTCCCACAAACAAGGCTTTGATACCATGTTAAGTTACCAAATACTCCAAAAGCTTAAGCTGCTAGAGAATGGACCCAACAATGTATATCAAGCTTCAACAATTATAATGTAGCCTCACATAAAAATTTATTGAGTGTAGGCATCAACTTGCCTCACATATTACAAAACCAGGTGGTTGCCAAGGCTATTCCAATGCTAAAGCCGGCCCCTTCCCTTCTCTTTTGGATGAATGGGGTGGTTTCTTTCGAAAATTAGGGCCGGAAAAAGACTCGTTCTTGAAAAAGAGAGAGAACTCAGCTGAATTCATCCGGGGTCTCGTTCGTGCGGCGATGAAATTTGAAGACTATATCTTTTACCGGAGGAACAACCATCTCCTCCATTCTTGGTTGGCATAGAAGAATTCCACTTTGAACGGCACGACTCTTTCTATTTCTGCGCTGGCATTTGAGTTTTAGGTTGGCAACCACTAATGACCCATTTTTGCATCTTGGTGAAATGTAGAGGCAAATATAAAAGTATTCCTATTGTAGAAAGAGACATGAGAGCCAAAAAGAAAATTGTGGGAATGACATCCATGGCTAAAAATTGGTGGGAAGGACATTTATAGTTAAATCTGATGCACGGGAGAACATTATTTAGAGTCAATGTCTTACAAAGAGATGGAAAGCCTTTGCCTATATCATTCAAATTTACCTCAAGTGGAAAATAGAAAATATAGTAGTTGTGTTTAAGGAAAACTGGAAAAGGTAACAAATGTGAAAATGTTCATGGTAATTAACTAAGAGTTCATGTTTAATTATTCTTAGCCTATGTCAAGTAGATTGACTGCTTTTCAGCAAAATATTTCAATTTGCACCTAACAAATGGATGTAATAAGACCCTGAAAGTCAACAATGGTGCCTTGTACTATCACTTTTGGAACTGAAGAGAAAATTGTTCACCCCTGTAACCTTTACTCTAAAGCTAAGAAGTAGTGCCCCTTAAACGTGAATGTTCCATGACATATCACTAAGTAATTGCTGTAATTCTTTCTTTCTTCTTTTTGATGATCATAACATGTCAAGGAAATTGCTGTAATTCATGACACAGGATTTTCACTCAAAAGTCTCAACCTTCACCTCCATACTTGCATGTGCTGTTCTTTATTTTATACTTTATGTTTGAATACACAAACATTTCTGGAGATAAGTAAACTGTTTCTATACACATATATACATACGTATACATATACATATATATGTACTTGGGATTTTCACTCTTGTTATATGGATTGATGCAAATGTTGATAGTATCGCTCTACTTGAATGTTTTTTCCTGTTGGACTTGGGATTTTTGGCATTTTAAATGCTTTTGGGCAGTAATATGATATTAGACCTGACAGCTAATACAAACACAAGATTCATCCTCTCTCTCTCTCTCTCTCTCTCTCTCTCTCCAATGGCATACGATCAAAGTGTTTGTAAGCTTCCCAGGGGTGGGTAAGCAAGAAGCTGGCTGTTCATAGACAAATGCTACAAGCTGCAGTCTGTAAATCGTCTGATTCAAAGGACATACCTGATGGATCACAGAATTATGAGGAAATAGAAAAGATCCTGAAAAAAAAAATGATAATCCGGGGCCACAAAATTTTCAGATGACATGATCCTGAATCATCTCCTCTTGCATCCTTCATGTCGCATATCAATGGTAGAGATATTATAAGCCTATATCGAAGGTGATGCAAAGAGTGTTATTATAGCTCTAAACAGATCAAGGTAAGTGCATTTTTAACTATCAGTGAAAACCATGTCTTCAATTTTATCTACTGCTGCAGTATTGATCATATGATTACTGTGCTTGGATTATTAATCTATGACTAATATGCATGTTTTCTAAATTAATCATTTTGTACTGACTTTGGTACAAGTTGTCAAATATGTTTTTATGGAATTGACTAACCTAGAATGATAATGCTTAATGAACAATTTGGTTATTAAAATATCCAGCACTCGATGAATGTTTCAAACATTGAATCCATCGAATTGACCGCAAGATATAAATATTTTACACCTTTCATTTAAGGCTTTGTTTGGTTTGTGGATTCATGGAAGGGAAAGAATAGGGGAAGGACAACAAGAAGGAATTGTCTAGTAGGTTTGTATATAGTTGACTAACGTACAGTGATTATGCTTAATGAAGAGTGCCGTAATCAAAATACCAATACTCGATGAAGGTTTTAATACAGGAAATTTGACCACATGATATATAAATTTACACCTTTTCTTCAAGGTTTTGTTTGGTTTGTGGATTCATGTAAGGGAAGAAAAGGGAATGGAAAACAAGAAGAAAACTAAGTTCCTTGTGCTTTGTTTTTCCCAATGCTTAAATAACTTTAAAATTAACAAACAAAGCGTTTTCCTTTTTTTCTTCCCCTTGATAAATCTATGAAACAAAAAGAGCCCAAGTCTCTCTTGAAAGATTTTCCCAATCTGCGAGTTTGATTAACGTATTAGGTCAACATTAACTGTTCAGTACCATAGTTACCCATTTTAGCTAGACAGTGAAAGGTTTGGCTTGAATCAAACGATTAGCTAGAGCTAATGGCCAAAAGACAAAAAATTGTCCAAATAGTTCAGGCACATGTCGCAGTTACTTTTCTGTTGCTACACATACTTTAGTGTTTCATTTCTAGTTTAGATAGAAGTTTTGTATTCTTAAGAACTCTCTCTCTCTCCAGAGAAAATGACAATGACATGAGATGTTTTTGGAAAGGGAAAAGGATGGGCAAATCAAAGCTAGCTGTTTGTGACAAGTGCTAGAAGCTGTAACATTTAAATGGCTCAAAAGGTTGTCTGATTCAAATTCTATATTCCAGAAACTAAACAAAATATAGAGGCCATAAGATTTTCAATTCCTTGGATCCTTGCTCATTTATGTCTTGTTTATTTTGTGATTTAGTGGGCAAAGCAAAACCAAAAACACTATCTGCGATTTTTTCTTACATGCACAAATGACATCCATGGAAATAAAAAGTTAGTAAATTTTCTTTATGTTCTACGTAATTTTATTTAACCTTTTTCTGTCACTGCTTTTCTTAGTAGGATAGACTTAAATTTTTGACTTGTGAATTTCTATTGTCTCCATTAATTGCTACTGCTACAGTCATTTCGGAAGCTAAAGTCGATGAAGCTACCACCATGAAAGGTAGAAGAAAGTGAAGGATTGTTCAACTGGGTATGCGGAGTAATTGGTACATATGTTCTTCTCTATTCCTCTGCTTTTACCATTTAATCAGATTCTGTGAACATTTTTGTGGTACGAAAATGATGTGCACTAAGGCTCAAAATTTTATGATATACAAAGTTAAATCGAAGTGTTACAATGGTGGATGTGTTAACTTCCTGAGAGTCGTATTTGCAAGATATGTAGTTCTTAGATTTCACTAATATCCATGGTAGAATATGTATATATTTCACTTGGTTGCATGCAATTGATCTTAATCTTACTTGACTGAAATGTAATAGCAACTCAACAAACTATTACTCATTCTCAATTTCAATGTAGCTTATAAGTACTAAGTATCTGCGATAAACATCTTTAACGGAGCCAAAGCTCTGCATGGTTTAAATCGTGGAACTTCATGATCAACGCCTCTAATTGTTGCGAAAGTCAGTCCATCATAAACCACTTTATATCCAGCTACCTGCAGGACTAGTTTGTTTTAGTATACAATTTGAATTTCCTTGAACACAAAGTATGGATTTAACAAAAGCAAGAAATTAAAGAACTTGAAGCATACTTCTTTGTTATCACCTGAGAGCATGGTTTGATGACTTTTGGGTTTAAGGCATCAATGGAATATCGAGTGCTAGATCCTGGGCATAAACTTAACAAGGTTCTAAAACTCTTCAATTCTGACTTGCTTTTAATTCGTCAAATTATGATAATATCAATGGTAGAGATATTATTGTGAGAATGTGAGGTAAGCGAATAGCGAAGGTGATGCATACAGTGGCATTCTAACTCGAAACAGGTCAAGGCAAGTGTGTATTTTATCCATCAATAAAACTGTCTTCAACAGTATCTGCTGCAATATTGATCATATGATGGGGTGCGCTTGAACTATTATATTGCGATGATGTTTTATAATGTGCAATTTACTACCATATCATTTTGTACCGTTTGACTTTGGATGCATATTGTCAAGTAGGTTTTTTTTATTATTATTATATAATTGAGTAATTGACTAACGAACAGTTATGCTGCTTATGAACAATTCGGTTATTTACTACATCACACACCCGGTGAATGTTTCAATCCATCAAATTTGACCACAGGATATAAAAATTACACTTCCTTTTAAGTCTTTCTTGAAAATTTTCTCAAGTCCGTGAATCTGCATACCTCGTAGGTCAAGTATTCCCTCTCCAACCGGTAATTTTTAGCTAGACAGTGAAAGGTTAAGCTTGATTCAAATGATTAGGAAGAGGTGATGGCTAAAAGAGACAATAGTCCTCTAAAGCATATAGGTTTCACTAACACTCGTTCAAACATAAAGATACTTATTAATTGCAGATTAACTTTATTACAGCAATACAATTTGAGATGTAGAACAGACAAATGTCATGATAATAAATTACCAGCTCCTTTATCAGTAAATCAACAAAAGCTTCGATGTTATTTTTCTATTGCTATACATATTGTAGTGTTTCATTTCTAATTTAGGTAGAAGCTTTATCTTCTTACTTGCTCTCTCTCTCTCTCTCTCTCTCCCTCTCTCTCTCTCTCTTCTTACTTGCGCTCTCTCTCTCTCTCTCTCTTGCCAGAGAAAAAGACAATGACATGAGAGGCTTTTGGAAATTGAAAATGATGGGCAAATTGAAGCTGGCTGTTTGAAGACAAATGCTATAAGCTGGAACATTAAATGCTCAATTAGGTTGTCTGATTCAAATGATATTCCAGAAACAAAAACAATATATTATGATATGTTTGACTTGTTTTGTGATTTAGTGAAATAAAAGAGCAAGGGACAACAGCATCCAGGTCGCCACTGTGCATAATACATTCACGTATTCATAATCCACTCAGAACTTTCCGAGATCTTAATTTCATCTAGTAAGCTTAACTTAGAGATGTATAGGCCAAGTAGGCCCAACATGATGACAAGACACCATGTGGGCTGGGGTAGGAATGAAGCTGCACTGCTCGACATAGTTGGGAAAAGAAATGAATAGTAAGAACTATATAATTGGACTGAAGCTGCACTGCACTGTTTTTCTTTCTTTTTTTTTCTTTTTATTTATTTATTTATTATTTTTTTTTATTCGGAAAATGCACTGTTTTTCCTAGTAGGATAGAACTTCAATTTTGACTTGTGAAGTTCTATTGTGTACGTTATTAGGTACATCTGCAGTAATTTTTGAAGCTAAAGGCCTAAAATCGATGAAGCTACCACCATGAAAGGCAGAAGGAAAACGAAGGATAATTTTCCACTGTGGACACGGAGTAAATGGTACACATGTTCTTCTCAAATTTTTGTGCTACGAAAATAATGAGCATTGAGCCTCAAAAATCTGGTATAGAAAGTTTAAATAATTGTGTTACAATGAAGCAGGGCCAGCCTTGGGGGTAGACCAAGCAACGCCACCGCTTTGGGCCCCCAAATTTTCAGGTATTTTAAGGGCCCCGTTTTGACTCCAACATTTATAGCCCTATGTCAATTTGTTTATAGTTCCAGATAAGAAACAAACTTACCTAACAAACCAATTAGCCAAGAAATTATAAACAAACTTCATAGATATAAACTATGATCACCTTTTAAACAACCATCATTTGATTGCGAAATTTGCACTTTAAGCTAATAATAGCAGTACAATTGAAGCTGTAGAACAAGCAGATAATTGAAACCTGTGTTATTGTTGATCACCAACTTGGCAAACCAACTGTTAAGTTACCAACTACTCCAAAAGCTTAAGCTGTTAGAGAATGGGACCAACAATATATATCAAGCTTCAACACCCTCCCTCACGTGCAATCCCAACTTGCACGTGGAGAGCAAACAAACCAAACTCCATCATAATGGAGACAATAACAAAGTGCAAATATGCACAACAAAGCGGGGATAGAGAGTCGAACCTATGACCTTCCACAAGCAAGGCTTTGATACCATGTTAAGTTACCAACTACTCCAAAAGCTTAAGTTGTTAGAGAATGGGCCCAACAATATATATCAAGCCTCAACACCAACCAAAACATTATTCATCCTTAATTTCCTCTAGTATTCTTTACTTCTGATCTGAAGGTGGAAGCTTTCCATCCAAGAAGGATGAGAAGACGACGAGTGCCCTAGATGGTTGATAACTAGGAACAAAGTGTCCAGCTCCTCTTATGGTCACAAATGTTAGGTCTTCATATCCAACTGCGTACCCACCAACCTTTGGAGGAAAAAAAAGGTATCATGAGCATAATATGTAGTAAAAAACATTACTGAGAGCTGTTTGGCGAGGCTCGCATCCCTTTTATTACATTCGAGTATGTGCTCAATTTAATATCACTACTAAAAAGGTTAATTCTCAAACCAACACAATGTTAGTTAAAAAAAAAAAAAACTGTGAAGGAAATGATAGTGTCATTGAATCTGATACTATATTATCAAAAGTAAGGTAGAGTTGTAAAGACATTCTTAATTACCTCACCTCCGATGTACCACGGGTACCATGGAGTCTTAACCGATGTTTTGAGTGCATCTATGTCATACCTAGTTGCTGTCACTGGCACAGCGCCATCTGTATCTCCGCTGCAAGTGAATTTAAATCTCTGAAATTAGTACAAAGTTATATTTTATTGGAAAAGCGTTTTAGCTTAATGATATGACTTACCTATATATCCAAACTCTTATGCCACTTGCCATCAACTCCTGGATGGTTGGCAGAACTGTTGAGGGCGAGTCCGTCCAATTTGTTATTTTGGAGCTGTAATGAGATGCAATTAAGGTTATAAAGAAAGTACACTATAGGATTAATTTTGCCCATGTGTGCATGTGGATTATTCTGGAGAATTGGAAATTATAGTGTGCATTTGTAAGAAAAGATATGGGAAACTACAATACCTGCAAGTTTCCCATGGACCTGGAACACCTGTGGCATTGGCGTGAAGTGATTTTTGCACTTCGGGAAGGTTTAGGTATGTGTAGATATAGTTCTCAGAGCATGGATCAAATAATGGTTTCTGTTTCAAGCAAAGAATTGGAGTTGGGGTCAATAAACTAATAAAGATGTTACATTTCTGACAGAACAATAAGGCTCTGTTTGCTTCACGGATTTAGTCAGGGAAATGAAAGGAAACACTTTCCTTTGGTTGGTTAATAAGGAAAACAGTGAGTACAGTAAGAATGAAAAGAATATTTAACGAAAAGCAAATTAAAATTTTTGAATTTTGCGAGTCACTTTCCTTCATTTTTTCACAAGTTACAATTGTATTTGAACAATTTCAAAGTTTTAGTGTTATTTAAGCATAGAGTTTCACAAGGGAATTAGTTTTCTTTTCCTTCAGAAGACTCGCAAACCAAACAAAGCCTAAACAAAAATTGAAAGGAAAAAAATTTGAACAGGCACCCAGGAACTGTTTGAAGACGAAGAACAAAGCGGTGCATATATGTCGTAGGGGTAGATTGTTCCTATGGCATCGTTAGCCTCTTTTATATAGTGTAGACATGATTCCGAGATATTTTCCGAAGAAAAATTGCAATTCAGTAAAATTCTGGTATGAGTCTCATCGGAGTAGAGGGCATGTGACCAGAAAAAATCAATTTGTCCCCAGAGGTGTGTTTCATCGTCTATGTGTGCGTTGCCCATCTGTCCATCATGTTTTATACATGTTAGTTTCTAATTCACGATAATTACAGATTTGTATAGATGTGTATTTGTATATAAGTCTGAGATTTAGTCACACCAACCCAACAACAAAAAATAAAAATAAAAAATAAAAGTAAAAGTCTGAGATGTGGTTTAAAAGAGATTATTTGTAAGAGATTTACAGCGACTCCTCGTAAGTTAATGACTGTTTGATTGGTAATCTTGTTATTTTGAAGTATTAGGTGAGCAAGCTGAGGCACGTAATGTCCGGCATAGCTCTCTCCAGTTATGAAGAAGTCTCTGGTTTTGTACTCCGGAAACCTTTCTAGCCAATTTACTAGAAAGGTATACGAATCTGCTGCAGTTCGTTTATCTCCACTCAAATCATAATCTGATGTTGTATTTGAGTAAGAAAATCCAACACCAGCCGGAGATTCCAAGAAAAGGATATTTGCCGCTGCATTGTGAAAGAGAATAAAAAGTAATAAGGTCAACAAAGTTGTTTTAATTGTAGGAAAGTTATAGAAGTGAGTTTCTACTTACCATTGTTCCATGCATATGGGTTTTGAGAGAGAGTTTGTCCGTCACTGTTGACTCTAAATGGTCCAAGTTCCATCATGGCCCCGGCTCCTAATGAGGAGCATCCAGGTCCTGCCAATCAAAAAGACAATGGTCCAATGGAGTGAAAATGGGAAATGAGCACGCAAAGAAGTTTTTCAGCTTTGTAATCCTCTAAATTTGGATTAAATACGATATACAATGAAGAAGTTGGATTATAGGATAAGTAGTTTGGATTCTGATAGTCTTGTAGGAGAATTTGAAGGGTTTTTTTTTGGTCCTGATAGTACTGTAGGATAACCATAAGGGGTTTTTTTCAATCATTTTTAAACTTGTAGCATGTGGCCCTTATCGGTCTTATTTAAGGGTGGTTAATCCTACTTTATACCTTTTAGTATAGTGAAAAGCTTATCAGCTCTGTGAATGTGGCCCTAATTTTGGGTGAACAGATTAAAACCTGACAGTTTTGTGGGTTTGCTTTCGTTTCAGTATTCATGTCTCAGGGCCTTTTAGTGATTACAAAATAAGGTGTGATTCCGCCGACTCTCAATTCTTTTTTTTTTTTTTTCACATGGTTCTTGGGAAAACCAACAACGTGCTGGTTTGACACACAACCTGTTTCAAGAATGATCTAAGAACATGCACGGACTCCTGCCCAATAAAAGAGAGTTTGTCAGACACTTGTGTGTGTAGAACCAGTTCAGTTTTGGACCGTAAAAGTGGCTCTTATGGAAAGTATTAGATCTAGACGATAAGATGCTAAAGCAGTTTTACCTCCATTTAGCCACAGAACAAGAGGCTTGGTAGAAGAATTTTGGGCCTCAGCAAAGTAATAGAATAGTGCTCTACCGGCTGTAGGATCAACAGTCACATAGCCTGAGTACTGATCAAAATTCACTCCACTAGGCTGCCCTGGCAATGTTAATATCTTGTCAACTTCTTTCAGACCATCTTGAGGGCTCACATATACAGGTGAGTACTCAGATGCCATAGTCTCTGTGTTGAAATTGGCTGATGATTTTCTGAACTTTTGAGCCTTTAAGAGTGGTTTCATTGGGTCAAGTCCTAGGTTTCCATACGATTGTGTAGACACTAGGAATAGAGGAAAAAGTGATACAAAGAATGCAATCTTCATCCTTGTGAACTATAGGATTGCTGTTTGATCAGTATAATAACCTCTCATGTTATATAGATTTATGCAAATGTTGATAGTATTGTAGAAAGTGATGGGGCAAAACTTAGAAGACCAATGCAGTCTTCTCTACCATGTAGAAAGTGATAGGGCAAAACTTAGAAGACCAATACAGTCTTCTCTCTTTTATTATATGGCAAATAATCATCTATTACAATAATAACTTTAGGTAAAATAATAAAAGAAATAATAAAACTAACATAACATAAATATAAACTCTAACAAGTATTGCTCTACTTGAATGTTTTTTCTTGTTGGACTTGGAATTTTTGGCATTTTAAATGCTTTTGGGCAGTAATATGATATTAGACCTAACAGCTAATACAAACACAAGATTCATCCTCTCACATCTCTCTCTCTCTCTCTCTCTCTCTCTCTCTCTCTCTCTCTCTCTCTCTCTCTCTCTCTCTCTCTCTCTCTCTCTCTCGTATGAGCGAGAAAGAAGACAATGGCATAAGATCAGAGTGTTTGTAAGCTTCATAGGGATAGCCGGATTGGTAAGGAAGAAGCTGGCTGTTCATAGACAAATGCTACTATTATTGTGAGGTAAGCCAGTAATGAAGCTGATGCGTACAGTGTGTCGTTCTAGCTTGAAACAGGTCAAGTCAAGTGTTTATTTTATCCGTCAACAAAACTTTGTCTTCAATATTATCTGCTACGATGTTAATTATATGATGGATGCGCTTCAACTATTATATTGTGATGATGTTTATATATGCATTTTACTACGGTATCATATTGTACCGTCTGACTTTGGATGCATATTGTCAAGTACATTTTTTTATACAATTGACTATCGTACTGTTATGCTGCTTATGAACAATTTGGTTATTTACTATGTCACACACTCGGATATAAAAATTTGACCACAGGATATAAAAATTACACTTTTCCTTTAAAGTCTTTCTTGGAAATTTCTCAAGTATGTGAATGTGCATACCTCGTAAGTCAAGTATTTCCTCTCCAACCGGTTATTTTTAGCTAGACAGTGAAAGGTATGGCTTGATTCAAATGATTAGCTAGAGGTGATGGATAAAAGAGAAATGTTGGCAATGTTGGCATAAACTTAACAGGGTTCTAGAACTATTCAAATTTTGACGTGAGATTTTATGTATTGGATCACGATAATACCCTCTCAACAATTTGAGAACCTTTTTTGGGTTAGAAATGTGAGAACCCTATGTTTATTAATGCCATTTGCTCCTGGACAGGTTCGAAGTATCGGCCGATACTATATCACCCGAATCAACTTAGGCAGCTAAGGAAGCTGCACCAAGTTTTCCTCCCGTGACAAGTTTTTTCCTATACGACATAGTATTGCGAAACAACTTGGATGTATCGGACGATGCACAACAAGATGGCATTGTCTCGCGTGCTTATGTGCGATACGGCCAATACATGTATTAACTTACCATACTTAGGGTTGGGTTTTGTGGGTTATGTTTGGAGGAGTTAGTTTTGAATTTGGGTCGGGTTTGGGTAATTTTAACTAAATACAAATTGAAAGTTGTGGCTTTGGACAAGTTTCAGTGTTGAGCAAATGTTACTTGTATAATGTTCTCAGGCATTAGATCGAGTGATCGACGTGTGCATGTGAATTACCTATTGGACAAATTTTGTTATCCTTATTGTTTTAGAATTTTTCACTCTTTTTGTTCAGATATTTTTGAACCTTAAATCTAGCAATTCGTTGCATGTCATTCAATTTTTCTTTCATTATACCATCTGCTGAATCCAATATGATATTGAATTTCACTTTGAAAGTCGTTGCTTCGCCTATCAAATCAACCAATATGATATATGATAGTATTCTAGTTGGTTAGTATTACTTCTCTCAAGTTTCATAAACAACCTTCATAGAGATAAATCCGCATATCCCTTTTTATTTATTGTCACCTTTTTAACGTGCATCATTTGGTTGCGACTTTGCACACTATGCTAATTATAGAAATACATTGAAGTTGTAGTACAAAGAGATATGGATCCGTTGTAATTATTGGCTACCAACATAAACATTATTCGTACTTAATTTCCTCAAGTGTTCTTTAGGTCTGACATGAAGGCGGAAGCTTTCCATCCAAGAAGGATGTGATAAGGATCCGTTGTAAGTATTGAACACCAACATAAACATTATTTGTACTTAATTTCCTCAAGTTTTCATTAGGTCTGATATGCAGGTGGAAGCTTTCCATCCAAGAAGGATGAGAAGAAGGTGAGTGCCCAAGCTGGTTGGTAACTGGGAACAAAGTATCCAGCTCCTCTTATCGTCACAAAGGTGAGGTCTCTGTATCCAAGTGCGTACCCACCAACCTTTCAGAAAAAAAGAAAAAAAATAGAAAAGTATCACGAGCACAATATGTACTATAAAACGTCACTGAGAGTTGTGTGGCAACTGGCAAGGCTCACAGCCATTGGTAGATCCCCCTTTATTACGCACCATACGAATATGTGCTCAATTTAATATGACAATTGAAAAGTTTTTCTCAAATCTACAAAATTCTAGTTTCTAAAAAAAAATTGATGAAGGTGATGCATCCTTCATGTTGCAATATCTATGGTAGAGATATTATTGTGAGGTAAGCCAATATTGACAGTGATGCACAGAGAGTGTGATTCTAGCTCTAAACAGATCAGGGCAAGTGTTCTCTGTCCTCTGCTGCAATCAGTATATAATTAGCTGCAATATTTGTCTTCAACATTTATCTGCTGCAGTTTTATCTTGAAAATTTTCTCAAGCCTGTCAATGTCAATGTCTGCGGGCCCTAGTCTCCTTGACAAGTTTGGCTGACGGGTCTCTTAACCGTATCTAGAAGTTTGAATGTTTGGTAACTGTCTAGATCTTGCATAGGAGTCCGTGTCCATCTGATATCGTTATTAAAACTGGTTCTTTGTCAAACTAGCATAACATTGGTTCTCATAAAAACAGTAGAATGTGAGACTAGAACCGAACCTGATCCTATTTTAAGAATTTTTAAACAGACTGATTCTTTGCTTGTTCTTGTTTTTGTTTTTTTTTTTTTTGGAATTGTCTAGTTTGTAGATTCTTAGATTTTATTTTTCTATTGCTACACTTATAGTAATAGAAATAGAAGCTTTATCTTCTTAATTGTTCCCTCTCTCACTCTCACTCTCACTCTCTCTCACTCCCCCACTCTCTAGCCAGAGAAAAAGACGACGACGTGAGAGGTCTTTGGAAATTGACAAGGATGGGCAAATCAAAGCCGGCTGTTTGTCCACAAATGCTAGACTGTAGCATGTAAAAAACAATTTAAGCAGAGGCCATAAGATTTTCAATTCCTAGGATCCTTGCTCTTCATGATCTGTCTGTCTTGTGGGAAAAGCAAAAAAACAAAAAAGAGCCGGGGGGGGGGGGGGGGGGGGGGGGGGGGGGGGTGGGGTGGGGGGGGGAAGGGAAACAATTGCAGTTTTTTCTTACATGCACAAATGATATCAGAAACATTATAAAAACAAAAAGGAACTGAAATAAAAGTAATCATTTTATATTTTGGTTTACCTTATTTTATTTTACTGCCTTTTTTTGTTACTGTTTTTCTTAGTAGGATGAAACTTCAATTTTCAACTTGTTTTAAGTTCTGTTTTGATCCAGACTTCCAGTGCTGCTGAGCCGGCCTTGTACCACATCGACTGTGTATTGGGTTGTTCTAGGCTTATTTAGTGGGTGACCACCCCTTCCTCTCATCAGCTTAAACTTGAATGTCACTACATTAATTTTTCGTTTGTATAGCTGAAGTCGATAAAAGTACTACCATCACAGCTGGAAGGAAATGATTGGATTATTTTCAACTGTGGATGCAGAGTAATGGTACACATGTTCTTCTCTTTTATATCTCCTTTTATGTTAGAACTCTTCTAAAATGAATAAACCCCTTGACATGATTATCCTATATCAAAGATACTGATCCTATATTATTACTAATTTCCATGGTAAAACGATGTACACATCTCACTTGATTGTGTACAATTTACCTTAAATCTTATTAGACTTAAACATACTAGCAACCCAGCATATTAGTACTAATCACAACTTTAATGGAGCTTAAAAGATCTAATTGTGTTCAATGAACATCTTTAACAGTGCCAGAGCTCTGCTCGGTTGAAACCTTGGAACTTCATGACCAGCGCCTCTAACTGTCGCAAAAGTCAGTCCATCGTAAACCACTTTATATCCACCCACCTGCAAGACTAATATATTTCAGTACAAAATTTGAATTTCCTAAAACACACAATATGCAATTAACCAAAGCAAAAAACTAAAAAAGAACATGAAACATACTTCTTTGTTATCATCTGACCAAGGATGCCAAGGTTTGATCACTGTAAGGTTTAAGGCATCAATTGAATATCGAGTGCTAGATACAGGAACAACAGCATCTAGGTCGCCACTGTTCATAATACATTCACATATTCATAATCAAATCAAAACTTTTCGAGTTATCCTACTGTTGATTTGTAAGCTTAACCTAGAGATGTATAGGCCGGGTAGGGTCCGCACGATGACAAGCCACCGTATGAGCTGGAATGGGCCACGAGCAGAGCGGGCCGACACAATTGGAAAAGATGTAATGAACAGTATAAAATATAATAGGGCTCAGCCTGGACCATTGGGTCGTTTGACAAGCCCATCAGCACGGCATGGTATAGCATCATGAATTAGGTCAATGGTCCATGCCAATCGCTAGACGTAACCTTGGGAAAACGGACCGGCACTAGATGGCTGGGCCCAGACGGTTTGTATGGCAACCTCTTACATAATTTAATGGTAACTTAATAGCTTATGTATATATATATTCGCAAATCAGATGTGGAACCAAAAAAGCTAAATTAGCTACCTGTAAAGAAGAATCTGAAGACCTGAGGAAAAGAGCCTTTTGTATATAGGGAACATGGATGTGGGGCTGTCCTTCCATGCACGATGGATCAGAACGCTGGTACAACATGAGAGAGAGAGAGAGAGAGAGAGAGAGAGAGAGAGAGAGTTATTTCCTTCTAATGACATTTCCAGAAGAACAACAAACTAGAAGCAATGTTGAAAAGAGATTCAAAACCTGCAATAGTTCCAAGTATAAGGCAGTTTGGTCACGTTAGCATGAAAAGCTTCTTGTACTTGAGGAAGATTGAGATACATGTGAACATAGTCATCTTCACAGGGATCATATCCTGCAACACGTTTTAGCTTCCTCGACGAGTCTGAGGAAGTGATCGAACATTTTGGAGCATAGATATTGTAAGAGTCTATAGATCCTATTTCCATCTCAATCCTTAATTCGTAGTCGTAGCATTGTGGGCTGGTGTAGTTCTTGCAATGCTCTACAAGTCCTTGGTGGGTTTCATCGGAAATCAATGCATGGCTCCACAGGTAATCATATCCTCCTTTCTGATCCGTTGCATCATTCATTATCCCATTCCCTATCTGTACATGCCAAATACCATTACCTCAACAGAAAACTTATATTAAATATGTGTATGTGTATATATATAGAAATGAGTGAGTTTAGGCACCATAATCCCTTTGAGTTGGATAATTGAGGAAGAGGGTCCCTGCTTGTTTCTGCTGATGATATAATCTGCAAGCTCTGGAATGTAAAACCCTGTTGCAGTCAATACAATTAGATATCACATGCTTTTGCACTTCAGTTAAGCCAGACCTACAATTAAAAGGGCCAATATAGATACCGGACCATCGCCCATGGGCGCAGATTACGACTAGGCGCAAACGTAGTCCTCCAAATTCAAGTCTAACCAAGGAGAAGTTATTGGCTGGTCCATTACCAAATAGTTACATGAGTGACGCGGTAGACGAGACCAATCAATGTGAGACATATGGTAAAAAAAAAATAAAAAATCCGTGTTTTGACAACTTTATTGAAGTATTGTTAAATGTTAATAGGCTGATATTGTCTCTTATTAATTGGTTTGCTCATCACATCACTCATGGTCATTTCTCTACAGCAAGGTAGTTCCAAAAAATGGGGGCCCACGCAGGAACTTGTGTTTTTTGTTTGTGTTTGTCTGTCTGTGTGAAAGGTAACACATACCAGAATAACTTTCTCCAGTCAAATAAAAATCCCTAGCCTTGTAGTGAGGGTATCTTTTGAACCAATTTATCAAGAAAGTGTAGGTGTCCTTAGCTGCAATACAAATACAAATATTAATAATGCTTATACATACATATGATATGTATCTATATATAACTCATATGTTTTCGAAAAGGCTAGCTCTATTGCCAGAGCAGCAATGGCTAATGCCAGAGCATGTCGCTAAAAGTTTTAGCGATATTTTTTTTTTGTCGCTAAGACTTTTACCAACAGTTTTTACTCTAGCATTAGTCATAGCTGCTCTGGCAATAGCATTACCCATTTGCAAAATGCTAAATTATTGCATATTTTAAAATGTGTACACTTTTTGGGGGACAAATTTACAATAATACATAGCAAAATGAAAGGAAAGTCTGGTTACCAGTCCTTTTATCTCCTGATGCCTTGTAGTCAGAAGTGGAATTGGAGTAGGAGAATCCAACGCCTGCAGGAGACTCCAGAAACAGCATATTTGCAACTGCATCATGTATTATTGTTACGCATTATCAAGAACAATAATGTACTAGTATCAATTAATATTGCTGAAAAGACTAATTTGCTACAAATCATTGAATCAAAAATTGAATTTTATTTATTTATTTCTTCCATTACCAACCTTTGTTCCACGCGTTCCTTCTTAGATATAGTGTTTTACCATCAGGTTTAACTCCAAAAGGTCCAAGCTCTAGCATGGCACCCACCCCAAGTGATGAACAACCAGGTCCTGTTGCAATCACAATATTGTCACTTCCGAAGCGCCCATATGTATCAATTATATTTTTAGTGGCTGTTTGAGAAGGCAAAGAAATGGGTTTATGGTTCATAAGTAAATTAATTCTATGAATACAAGTGTTTGGTGTGCTAAGTCTAATATTTCACTTAAAACTCTTTTTTTTTTTTTTAACTAACATAACATTTGTTTCCAAAAAAAACTAGATAAGAAGTGACACTGAAATTGAATTAGATCCCGTTCTGAGTATTCCCAAAGAGCCTCTTAAATCGACACAAAAGCTCATCACGCTTGGTGGGAGCGTTTTGTAACTCCTTCAAGTATTGTGGACTTAAAAGTAAATTATTTTAGTCCTCTCAGTGCTCTCACTATAAAACCTACTTTTTTTGTCCCCATTTTGTTGAGCTGAAAAAAACTGTTACGTTTTCATTTAAAATAAGCATAATGCTAGTAGGTAGGATAGCAAACTATATGTACTAACTACATAAGCTGATAAGCATATGCATGCACACACACGCGCACACAGTGTGATGATTTATGGGCATTTTTCCATACTTATACCTACACATACACACATACATACACATGCGTTGGGGGTGAGAAATTAGGGAATCTTTTTTTACCTCCATTAAGCCAGAGAATGAGTGGCCTAGAAGATGGATTGTTGGCTGCCTCTGCGAAATAGTAGAAAAGGCTTCGGCCTTTGGATACGTCAACAGTGACATACCCACCGTACTGCTTGAAGCTAACCGTTGATGGCTGCCCGGGAAGCCCGCCATCAATGAGATCATCTTCCATCTTCCCAACATCAAAATATTTTGCTTCTTCATCGTCCCAAACAGACATAGTACTCCACTCCTCATCGTCAGAACCAATCTGAGTTCGCATTTTACTGCGAAGCAAGGCCCTTAGCGGACCGGCTTGATCTATTCGTGAGCCACGGCTAAGTACTCCATGGACTGTAAAAATGAAAAAAATGAACAATTTGAACTTTGCAGAGGAAAATTCATGGTTCTTCTCCATTGCTGAGAATGAAAGGAGTGAGTATGGAATTTTTTTTAAATGACAACGTATGTGTTTTTTTTTTTTTTTTTTTTTGTAGCTTTCTTAAATGACTGGAATAGCCATGGTCTAAATGTAATTTTGAGGTCTATTATGTCATTTAGCAAGGTTTCACATCATCTTTCCATGATTTGGTGGAAAATGATATTCAAAGATTGTCGTGGTCAAAAAAGTTACAATGTTTCTCTAACGGATTGGAAATAATTGAGGATGATATTTTGCTTAATGTAGTACATGGGACCAGGTTGTAGAAAAGTATTCAAAATGACAAAAGCAAGTGAGGCCCAAATCTCACACATGGGACCAGGTTCTAGAAAAGTATTCAAAATTTTTTGGACATAGGTCCTGGAAGTATATATATTTTCGAAAACAGATTGTTCAATCAAGGGGACAGCTTGGGACAATCATTACTTTTGTGATTGTAATTACAAGCATGCAATTCAAACTCGTACCCATATCAATTGCTATTTATAGAGATTGAAATCACATTTAATTAAGATCACAAACATTTTGTTACTATTGCTACACAGGCTCTATCTTATACCACCTTTTGATTAATTTGCTAAAAAATCTTGACATGACAACTGACAAGAACATCCAGCTTGAAAGAACCTGAAATTATGCCTTGTAAAAAAGAATAGAAGAGAAGAAATCTTAAGGATTTGTTTGGTTCATGAATTTCGTGAAGGAAAAAAGAAAGAAAAATATGATAGTTTTCCATTATATTCTCCTTTACCCTCTTTTGATGAAACTAAAACCAGTTTACTTAGATAGAATTAGTATGTTAAAATCATTTTAGTGTTTGCATCAAAATTACTTCAGTGTTCTAAATTTAATACGCTAACAAGCATTTTGTTTTTCTTTTTTATATTTATCCATTTGAACAAGATATGAATTAGGGGTGGGCATTTAGTCGGTTCGGTTCGGTTGGTTAATTCGGTTCAATTTTGTTTGGTTCGAGTTGGGGAACTAACAAGCTAAAGGTTAACCAAAATTTCAGTTCGGTTCGGTAATTTGGTTAACCGAATAGTAAAAAAACTCAAATTTTATTTTATCTTTTATTTTCATTTTTCACAACTTTTTTTAATATCTTTTTTCTTTTTTTCTTTCATATTGCAAAGAAAATATACTTTTCTTTGTTTTCAATTGTAAATATACTTATATTTTTATTATATATAGTTATATATATAACGATAATAATAATCTAGAAAATAAAAAATAAATAAAATTCAGTTTTTCGATTCGGTTCGTTTTGCCTATATGATACCGAAAACCGAACTGAAAATTTTAATTCGATTTGGATTTTTAACGGGACAGAAATTTTTAAATGAAATAACTGAACTGAAATTTGAAATTCGGTTCGATTTGATTTGATTTTTGGTTATAACCAAACTATTTGCCCACCCCTAATATGAATTCGTTCAAATACAAAGGATGCAATTTGCTCTGTAAAATTAGAAGGTTTAGGAGTACTATCTATAATATTTATGAAGGTTATAAATAGATAACTATACAAAAAAACATAGTTTTAGCATATTGATACACAAATATGAATTCGGGGGAAGAAAAACATATAGTGCCAATGAATTGTAACTTCTTTATGTTTTTTTTTTTGGTCTAAGAACTTCTTTATGATCCCAAGTAATAACATTGGATGGTAGGAACTTTTACTCTTGTTGTATAGAAGAATCATATGATATGAGTCATATGACTATAATGGTTTGCTTGTATTATACAATCTAAATAATTTTTGGACAATATTTTGAGATATATGTGTAATATTTTGGAACTTAAACCACTATAATTGTATCACAGCGGTTTGTGTATGTCACGCCCCGACGTAGCATAAATATGGAAAGCGTTTAATTTCCTTTATGGACCCGTAGGTCGCGACAGTTTGAAGGATCGATTCCGTCCCAAAACGTCGAACAACATAAAACCATTAATCAGAGTAGGGTAACCTGGCTTATAAAAATTTTCTAACATATTACATCCTATAGTACGGGGTTTACTAAGGCACAGACCGCCTTGAAATAAAACAATAACTTATAGTCTATTACAGTCATCCTTATTACAAAACCAAATCATATCTTAAAAACACATAAACATAAAACATATAAAAGTAAAATCTCTTCTCAGCAACTGATCTCAATTAGCATAGTCATACGGTTCATCCTGATTATTACCTGCAAAGCCTGGACACGAATGTCCAGGACGCATCAACGCCGTCAGCTTCAAGAAGCTGGTGAGTATTAAAAACATAGCTTTGAATGTAAAAACATGCCCATTTACCTTTTTCCCATTTCCATTTGAATACCACAAGTTTATATTTATGATAAAGAGCTTGTTAGAAAACAACCACAACAATAATCAAAAGATAAATTCACACATATGTGACCGTGTATGAGAACCATGCACCATCTCATCTAACCGACTCTTTTCTCTCGACAAAACCCAACAACCCTCTATCCTACTCCTGGTATCTTTGAAATACTAAGATAGCCACACTTTAGCAACGGGGCGCCAGGGAGTGTCCAGTTTGCCTCACACTTTGGTCCGGGGTACCAGGGAGTGTCCAATGCCTCACACTTTGAATACCCTAACCGCCATGCAAATACCGGGGCAACCCCCACACAGGTATCCAGACTCGAGTCATTCAGGGAGTGTCTATAGGCCACACTTTAGCACTTCCATGGGTGCCAGTGAGTGTCCAAGTTCGGCTTCACACACTTTAACGCTTCCATGGGCGTCAGGGAGTGTCCATTTTTGCCACCTTCGCATTTCAAAGACACCCTCATCCTCTTTTTCAACTCCAACCACAATCACATCCACAACCACAACCATAACCACAGCCACAATTACAACCACAACCACAACCACAACCACAACTCAAACTCATACTCTTTCCACACAATCATTACTCTTTTCCACACTATCATTACTCTTTTACACACTACCAACACTCACCATGCATGTACAACTGACTCCACATGAATGTCATCAAACTTTAAACATAAAGAAATTCACAGAATTAAAGAAATAATACGCGTACGAGGATTGAAAATTTGTAATTCATTGCCTTAATCATTTTAAACATAACTAATAGCATTCTAAAAACTGCTACTGAAATCCTCGTTTTCTGTCCAAACGGTGCAGAATCTGAGAAAATTGCATTAGACGAAAAGTGTGCAGAATCGAGTTTTGCTTGGGACAACGCGGGCAGAACCTTAAATTTCATTCGTTTTCCTAACAAAAATCCGAAAACAAAATTCTGCTACTGTTAAAATTAAAAGAGAAAATATTAGATTGAATTTCTAATATACTTTTTCTGCTACTGTAATCCTCATTTTCTGCCCAAACGGTGCAAAATCTGAGAAAATTGCATTAGACGAAAAGTGTGCAGAATCAAGTTTTACTTGGGACAACGCGGGCAGAACCTTAAATTTCATTCGTTTTCCTAACAAAAATCTGAAAACAAAATTCTGCTACTGTTAAAATTAACTACCTAAATCAGTAAATAAGGAATGAGTTACATTTGGAGTGAGTTAGTAATACTCACCGTGATATAGATTGAAGAAATTGTTGAGACAGAAATATAATTACGAAATTCCCGAATTCCAAGCTTTGGCTATGGAGGATTGAGCTCTTCTCTCTCTCTACGAAATTGAAGAACTCTCTGCACTCTCTAAACTCTCTGTGAATTCTGAAATGTGTTGTGATGGAAGTGCAGAATGTGTAGTGTGGTTGGGTGTATATATAATCAAATACCCACTAAGAAAACATTGGCCTAACCCTCCACCCAATCTCCATTAACCTCCATATAATACCATGAATGTGCAGATATGATGTGTATACACTCCCCTTTATTCTCCACTACTGAAAGTAAGAGGTAGGTGGAGATGAGGTGGGTCAATGTGTGTTTGGGTAATCTAGCTTATGGCATAAGGACAACACACATACTACAACATTTGCCAAACAAGACCTAAGGGAAAAGCATCAGCATTCATAATTGAGTATAAATAAATTTGTTCAATCATTTACTTCCAAAATTCTGTGGAAGTTTAACACTGCGCGGACAGCTTTAAACCTACACTGGTATTTTCGTGACACGGTGTTTATCACAAAAATACAGAGAATTCATTTTAACGTTAGAAATAGTTTTCTGATTTTATAAAAATACAGTTTGAGTTTAAAAGAAATAATTCCACCGTTTTGAAATACAGTTTTGAATTTTAACACAGGTATTGCAAGTTTTTATGAAAATTGCATTTTGACCCCAAAAGTAATTTCAATTAGTCAAGAATTAAACTTTTCACATAAGAATCGAAATTAACATATAAACAGACAATATATATTAAATTTTAAATATGATAATGCAAATGATAATGAAAATAAATTTTAGTTATGATCATGCAGGAAAATGCAGGTTATTACACCCTTCCCCCCTTAAACAGGATTTCGTCCCCGAAATCAAGACTAACTAGTCATGAAACAACTCCGGGTACTTCTTCCTCATATCAGCTTCAACTTCCCACGAGGCTTCATTCTCGTCGTGGTGATTCCACTGAACCTTCACCAACGGAATATCCTTATTCCTCAGCTTCTTGATACTCTGATCCAAAATCTTCGCAGGTCTCTCCTTGTAAGAAACGCTATGACTCGTCTCAATGTCGTCATAACTAACCACATGCGAGGGATCTCGTATGTATTTCCTCAACATACTCACGTGAAACACGTTGTGAACCCCAGACATCTTTGGTGGTAACGCCAGTTGATAGGCCACTTTCCCGATACGTTCCAAAATCTCAAACGGTCCAATGAAACGCGGAGCTAACTTCCCTCTCTTGAGACCAAAACGTACTACTCCTCGTGTTGGTGAAACCTTAAGAAGTACGTGATCTCCAACACTAAACTCCAGATCTTTTCGGCGTCGATCAGCATAACTCTTATACCGGCTCTGAGCGTTTCTCATCCTTTCCTTGACCAAGGAAATCTTCTCGTTGGTTTCTCTAACCAAATCTGGTCCCAACAATTCTGTGTCCCCAACTTCTGCCCAACACAATGGAGAACGACATGGTCGTCCGTACAGTACTTCGAACGGAGCCATACCGATACTCGTATGATAACTATTGTTATAGGCAAATTCAACCAACGGCAAGTGTGTCTCCCAAGATTCTTCAAAATCGATCACACAAGCCCTAAGCATATCCTCCATGATCTGATTAACACGCTCAGTTTGCCCATCTGTCTGAGGGTGAAAAGCAGTACTCATCTTGAGTGAAGTTCCCATAGCTTCTTGCAGACTTTCCCAAAATCCAGAAGTAAAACGTGCGTCACGGTCTGACACAATCGTCACAGGTGCACCATGAAGTCGCACAATTTGTTGTATGTACATCCGGCTCATCTTTTCCACCGGGTATGTCATACTATAAGCGATAAAATGAGCTGACTTCGTCAATCGATCCACAATTACCCAAATAGCGTCATGATTCTGCTGCGACCGGGGCAATCCTACTACAAAATCCATCGTAATGTGCTCCCACTTCCAACCAGGAATAGGTAGCGGTTGCAACAATCCTGACGGTCTCTGATGTTCGGCCTTGACTTGCTGACACGTCAAACACTTGGATACAAATTCGGCCACATCCTTCTTCATGCCTTCCCACCAGAAATTCCTCTTCAAATCTTTATACATCTTAGTTCCTCCCGGGTGAACTGTATATCTTGACTTATGTGCTTCTTCCAGGATATCCTTCCTAAGCTCTCCAACATCCGGCACACATAATCTATTCCTGCACCGATACCCTCCATCGACTCCCACTTTCCATTCTGTCGGGTCCTTCTCTGACATCTTCTTGAACCATGATTGAAACTTCTCATCTTCTTTCTGAGCTCCAAAAATGAGGTCAATGAGAACAGGCTGTAGGATAAGACATCCGAAAAGTTGTCCTTCTCCTTCTTCAGCACTCTGTACATCGAACTCCGCCAACGTCTCCAATGCTCGCCATTCTCTAACCATTAAGGAGGCGATCGTCTCCCGAGTTTGCCGACTCAAAGCATCAGCGACCACATTAGCTTTACCAGGGTGGTATTCCAACGTGAAGTCGTAATCTTTGATCAACTCCATCCATCTGCGTTGCCTCATGTTCAACTCTTTCTGTGTGAACAAATACTTCAGACTCTTGTGATCGGAGAACAAATCAAACTTCTCACCGTAGAGATAATGTCTCCAAATCTTGAGTGCAAAAACCACTGCTGCCAACTCCAAATCATGAATAGGATAGTTCAACTCATTCGGCTTCAGCTGCCTGGATCCATAGGCTATAACTCTGTCATCTTGCATAAGTACACACCCTAGTCCTTGATATGATGCGTCACTAAAGATAGTGAACTTCTCACCAGGCTTGGGTATTGCTAGTACTGGTGCGGTAGTGAGTCTCTCTTTCAACTCTAGAAAGGCTCGCTCATGCTTCTCTGTCCATTCGAATTTCAAATTCTTCTTCGTCAATCCAGTCAATGGTGCGGCTATTTTAGAGAATCCTTCAACAAATCTTCTGTAATAGCCTGCGAGTCCAAGAAAACTCCGAACTTCTGTAGGGTTGCTTGGCCTAACCCAGTTGGATACAGCATCGGTCTTGGACGAATCCACAGAAATTCCTTGGGATGACACCTTGTGTCCCAAAAATTTCACTTCTTGCAACCAGAACTCACACTTATTGAACTTGGCATACAAGTGGTGGTCCTTAAGCGTCTGCATCGTAATCCGAAGATGTTGCTCGTGTTCTTCTCTTGACTTAGAATAGATCAAAATATCATCAATAAAGACGATGACAAACTGATCTAAATAAGGCTTGAACACTCTGTTCATCAGATCCATAAACACTGCCGGGGCGTTCGTCATTCCAAACGGCATCACCAGAAATTCATAATGACCATATCGGGTTCTGAAAGCAGTCTTAGGTATGTCTTCCTTTCGTACCCTCAACTGATGATATCCCGACCTAAGGTCTATCTTGGAAAATATCGTAGCTCCTTGTAGTTGATCAAATAAATCGTCGATCCGAGGCAAAGGATACTTGTTCTTGATCGTCACTCGATTCAATTCTCTGTAGTCGATACACAGCCTGAGCGTCCCGTCCTTCTTCTTCACAAATAACACCGGTGCTCCCCAAGGCGATGTACTTGGACGTACAAAACCTAGGTTCTCGAGCTCTTGAACTTGTCCATTCAATTCTAGTAGTTCTGTGGGGGCCATTCTGTAGGGAACCTTGGTAATCGGTACGGTACCCGGTATAAGCTCAATACAGAACTCTATACTTCTCTCGGGCGGTAATCCAGAAATGTCTTGAAATACTTCTTCGAAGTCCTTGACTACAGGTATAGATGATGCTGTCACCTCTGTACTGACGACTTCGATGTTGGCTAAACATCTTGTGAGGAACATATCTCCCGAAGGGTTACATTGAAAATCAAAGGGTTGATTCTCATTGTCGGAGAATGTAATTCTCTTCCTCGCACAATCCAACTTCACTTGATTCTGAGACAGCCAATCCATTCCTAGGATTATGTCAAACTCCTTCATCGATAGGACGATCAACCTTGCAGGGATTTCTTGGTCACCTAATCTTAAGGGACAATCCTTGCACACATGTCCTAAACTGACCGCAGCTCCTATTGGTGATGTAGCCTTCAAAACTTTCTCTAAGCGATGAGGTAAGATACCCAATCTCCGAATTGTATTAACAGATATGAATGATAGAGCAGCACCCGTATCAAATAATACTCTAACATGGGAGTTAAATAGAGTCAATGTACCTTCCACTGCTTGCTGATCAGGTTGAGCTTCTCCATGATCTCCTTCTTCATATTCAGCTCCATCATATCCCGCGGCATCAGGAATAACAGCATTCAAGCGGGTCTGACTCTGTTGTCCATAAGTTGCTTGCTTAGGGGCAGTGCAGAACCTGCTGATGTGACCTGGTTCACCACAGTTGAAGCAGACTATTCCTGGCTGAGTAGCACGCCTTGGTGCCCTGCAGTCCCGAGCCACATGTCCAGGGTTGCCACAGTTGAAGCACTTTACACCACTACTTCCTTCTCCTACTCGGGGTTGAGTCGGATGGGTAATAGCTTGTGCCTTCTTGCTCCCATCAAAGTTCCTCTTCTGCCCTTGGGTACGATTCATTGGTGGTCTATTCCCAAAATTACCCCTCTGAGGCGGTCGAAATTCGAATTGTTTACGGTATACTCGAGCATCCTCTTCCAGGTCGGTAGCCAGGCCGACTAGTCCTTCAAACGATTTGTCTAGGTGGCCGAGAGTCAGGCGACGAATCTGCGGTGCCAACCCTTGGTTATACTTCCGGATCTTCTTCTCCTCAGTATCAACCATGTGCGGGGCAAACCGTGACAGCCTCTCAAACTGTGTGGTATACTCTTGCACCGTCTTGGTTCCTTGCGTCAGATCCATGAATTCCTTCTCTCTTCTGTGCCTCTCCGTAGCCGGGAAGTACTTCTCCAGAAATCTTCCTTTGAACGTTGTCCACGTCATCCCCATCGCAGCTGTGTTTCCGATAGTGGCTATGACCGAGTCCCACCAATCTGCAGCGGCGTCGGTCAGTTGAAAAGTAGCCAATCTCCTCTTGTCCATCTCGTTGCATTGGACAGCTTCGAACATGCGATCCATCTGTCTTAACCATTGCTCCGCCTTCCAGGGATCCGTGGTACCCGCAAATTGCTCGGGTCTGAGCGCACGGAATCTTTCCAGCAGCTTATCTCCCGTCTGGCGGTCTCGTTGGTTTTCATTCGCATTACTAACCCTCTCGAGACGTCTAATAAAAGCTTCAAATATTCCCATGGGGTCGGCAGCCTCGGGCGCTCCTTCAATCAGATTTCTGTTCCTCCTTGGTCTTCCAGCCATTCTATGCATGATAGGGGTAGTAGAATGAGAAACATGCATGCAACAGTACTATGACGAAAATTTTCAAAGTAGTATATATCACTATAACACATACTCGTATTATCACATAAGCATACAATAAAATATATATTGAGTACATATAACACGTATTCGAACTAGGGCTGTCTAATAGCAAAGAGGTTGTATTCTTATCCTCTAGACTCTGGTTGTGGGCCATACTGACTTTTCCAAGATTTGACTTAGGAAGTTCGTCAGTGCCTAAGCTATTAATGAGGGCTATGGTATGCTTTAACTCCTTAGAAACTCGGCTACTATATGTCTGTAGGGGCATCATAAGTTATGGTTATCTCGGCTAATCCTAAATGGATATGTCTGAAGGTATATGGAAATTGTTATCATTCTTGTCGATGTGACAAGACAAACGGGTAATCATTTCTATGATAAAATCAACTTAGAATTTTAGTTTCTGAACTAAGGGTAATCCGTACTAAACTAACACTAGAACTTGGTTGTATAGCTTAGTAAAACTTAAGGGTAACCTATGTCACTAATCTATGGCGTGAATAACTGAGCCTGGTCAATCTAGAAAACCTATGGCTCTGATACCACCAAATCCTGTCACGCCCCGACGTAGCATAAATATGGAAAGCGTTTAATTTCCTTTATGGACCCGTAGGTCGCGACAGTTTGAAGGATCGATTCCGTCCCAAAACGTCGAACAACATAAAACCATTAATCAGAGTAGGGTAACCTGGCTTATAAAAATTTTCTAACATATTACATCCTATAGTACGGGGTTTACTAAGGCACAGACCGCCTTGAAATAAAACAATAACTTATAGTCTATTACAGTCATCCTTATTACAAAACCAAATCATATCTTAAAAACACATAAACATAAAACATATAAAAGTAAAATCTCTTCTCAGCAACTGATCTCAATTAGCATAGTCATACGGTTCATCCTGATTATTACCTGCAAAGCCTGGACACGAATGTCCAGGACGCATCAACGCCGTCAGCTTCAAGAAGCTGGTGAGTATTAAAAACATAGCTTTGAATGTAAAAACATGCCCATTTACCTTTTTCCCATTTCCATTTGAATACCACAAGTTTATATTTATGATAAAGAGCTTGTTAGAAAACAACCACAACAATAATCAAAAGATAAATTCACACATATGTGACCGTGTATGAGAACCATGCACCATCTCATCTAACCGACTCTTTTCTCTCGACAAAACCCAACAACCCTCTATCCTACTCCTGGTATCTTTGAAATACTAAGATAGCCACACTTTAGCAACGGGGCGCCAGGGAGTGTCCAGTTTGCCTCACACTTTGGTCCGGGGTACCAGGGAGTGTCCAATGCCTCACACTTTGAATACCCTAACCGCCATGCAAATACCGGGGCAACCCCCACACAGGTATCCAGACTCGAGTCATTCAGGGAGTGTCTATAGGCCACACTTTAGCACTTCCATGGGTGCCAGTGAGTGTCCAAGTTCGGCTTCACACACTTTAACGCTTCCATGGGCGTCAGGGAGTGTCCATTTTTGCCACCTTCGCATTTCAAAGACACCCTCATCCTCTTTTTCAACTCCAACCACAATCACATCCACAACCACAACCATAACCACAGCCACAATTACAACCACAACCACAACCACAACCACAACTCAAACTCATACTCTTTCCACACAATCATTACTCTTTTCCACACTATCATTACTCTTTTACACACTACCAACACTCACCATGCATGTACAACTGACTCCACATGAATGTCATCAAACTTTAAACATAAAGAAATTCACAGAATTAAAGAAATAATACGCGTACGAGGATTGAAAATTTGTAATTCATTGCCTTAATCATTTTAAACATAACTAATAGCATTCTAAAAACTGCTACTGAAATCCTCGTTTTCTGTCCAAACGGTGCAGAATCTGAGAAAATTGCATTAGACGAAAAGTGTGCAGAATCGAGTTTTGCTTGGGACAACGCGGGCAGAACCTTAAATTTCATTCGTTTTCCTAACAAAAATCCGAAAACAAAATTCTGCTACTGTTAAAATTAAAAGAGAAAATATTAGATTGAATTTCTAATATACTTTTTCTGCTACTGTAATCCTCATTTTCTGCCCAAACGGTGCAAAATCTGAGAAAATTGCATTAGACGAAAAGTGTGCAGAATCAAGTTTTACTTGGGACAACGCGGGCAGAACCTTAAATTTCATTCGTTTTCCTAACAAAAATCTGAAAACAAAATTCTGCTACTGTTAAAATTAACTACCTAAATCAGTAAATAAGGAATGAGTTACATTTGGAGTGAGTTAGTAATACTCACCGTGATATAGATTGAAGAAATTGTTGAGACAGAAATATAATTACGAAATTCCCGAATTCCAAGCTTTGGCTATGGAGGATTGAGCTCTTCTCTCTCTCTACGAAATTGAAGAACTCTCTGCACTCTCTAAACTCTCTGTGAATTCTGAAATGTGTTGTGATGGAAGTGCAGAATGTGTAGTGTGGTTGGGTGTATATATAATCAAATACCCACTAAGAAAACATTGGCCTAACCCTCCACCCAATCTCCATTAACCTCCATATAATACCATGAATGTGCAGATATGATGTGTATACACTCCCCTTTATTCTCCACTACTGAAAGTAAGAGGTAGGTGGAGATGAGGTGGGTCAATGTGTGTTTGGGTAATCTAGCTTATGGCATAAGGACAACACACATACTACAACATTTGCCAAACAAGACCTAAGGGAAAAGCATCAGCATTCATAATTGAGTATAAATAAATTTGTTCAATCATTTACTTCCAAAATTCTGTGGAAGTTTAACACTGCGCGGACAGCTTTAAACCTACACTGGTATTTTCGTGACACGGTGTTTATCACAAAAATACAGAGAATTCATTTTAACGTTAGAAATAGTTTTCTGATTTTATAAAAATACAGTTTGAGTTTAAAAGAAATAATTCCACCGTTTTGAAATACAGTTTTGAATTTTAACACAGGTATTGCAAGTTTTTATGAAAATTGCATTTTGACCCCAAAAGTAATTTCAATTAGTCAAGAATTAAACTTTTCACATAAGAATCGAAATTAACATATAAACAGACAATATATATTAAATTTTAAATATGATAATGCAAATGATAATGAAAATAAATTTTAGTTATGATCATGCAGGAAAATGCAGGTTATTACAGTGTAGGATAGTTGAAACTAGTAGCTTTGACATTTAATGATGACAACTTCACACCAAATGTGACTTTGATAAAACTAACCATTTTAGTTGTATGATACAACCAAATGATCGATTATCATGTAATTTTTGTATTTTTTAATGGGTTAATTACACTTTACCCCTTTTAGTTTGATTCGATGTCACTTTACCTCTATGTGGTTTAAAATTAACCACTTAATCCCCCTGTGCTGTCGGGTAAAGTGTTGTCGCTAAAAATAGTATTAAGTTGACACTTTACCCCGAAAGTATGAGGGGAGGTTAAAGTGTCATCGGGTCAAATCATAGAGGGTAAAGTAGTCACTAATTTTAGTGGTGGCACTTTACCCAAAAACACAGGGGGATAAGTGGTCAATTTTAAACCACAAAGGAGAAAAGTGACATTGAACCAAACTACAAAGGGATAAAGTGTAATTAACAATTTTTTTTTTTATTAACGTATAGAACTTCAGTTCCTGTAGATCCCTCACATAAATAGTAAAAAATATAATACGGTGAAATTTTATAATATTATTTTTACTACTTATGTGAGGGGTACAACAAGAACAAGAATAAGAACAAGAATAGGTGTGGAGACCACATGATGGTGTTTTTTTTTTCTTTCGTATCTTTAAAAATTACAAAAAAAAAAAAAAATTATCGTGTGATCCCCCGTCAGCGACACATAAGCGCTAATAAGATACATCCCAGCCGCGCGCGGGGCCGAGAATCCGGACCCGAACAGTACCCCAAGAAACTGAAGTTATGTCACGTATACTAACCAGCAACAAACCACGTGTAACGGTGTAATTATGGATTTATGACACCACATAAATACACACAAACCGCCATTCACTTCCTATCTAACCCAATTTTCAACAATTTCCAAAAATTGCCTTTTCTCTCTCTTTGTTTTTCTCTCTCTCTCTAGGCAATGGACTCACAACCAAGCACCAACCCAGTAAACCTCGATTTCTCTCCCTACTTCCGAATTGTCAACAGTCAAATCGAGCGTTCAAGCCACGCGTCTTCATTCCACCTTCCCACGATCCCCAAACCGGCGTCCAATCCAAAGACGTTGTAGTCTCGCCGGAAACCGGCGTCTGGGTCCGCCTCTTCCTCCCCAAAACCACCGGCCCCACCAAAAAGCTCCCTCTCGTAGTCTACATCCACGGCGGCGCGTTCTGTCTCGGCTCCGCCTCCTCGCCACCGTTTCACAGCTTCGTCAGCTCACTCGTCGCTGGAGCTAAGGTAATCGCCGTTTCAGTCGACTACAGACTCGCCCCTGAGCACCCACTTCCGATCGCGTACGACGATTCATGGACCGCTCTTCAATGGGTCGTCTCGCACTTGGACCGAAACGGCCCCGAGTCATGGCTTAACCACAACGCCGACTTTGAGCGCGTGTTCTTGGGCGGCGAGAGCGCGGGGGCTAACATTGCAAACCATATGGCGATTCGGGTTGGATCGAATCCGGATCAATTTCGTGGTGTGAAGCTTGTGGGGCTCTTTTTGGTTCACCCATACTTTGGGGGAAAAGATGTGGAAGAATTGTACAAGTTTTTGTGCCCGTCGAGCAGTGGAGGCTCCGATGACCCGAGATTGAACCCGGCTTCTGACCCGGATCTGGCGATGATGGGTTGTAAACGGGTTCTGTTTTGTATTGCGGAGAGGGATAGATTGAGAGAGAGAGGGTGGGCTTATTATGAGGATTTGGGGAAGAGTGGGTGGGTTGGAGACAGAGAGATTTTGGAGACAGAAGGGGAGGGTCATGGATTTCATTTGTTCGACCCGAATTGTGAGAAGGCTCTGGCCTTGGTGAACCGGTTGGTTTGTTTCTTGAATGACTAGAGGTTAAAATTGAAAGTGATAGGCTGTGGTGTGTTTGGTTTTTGTATTTATTTCTGTTTTAACATTAAAATATATAAAATAAAAATGTTGATGAGGGTAGTCGTGGACTTATATAGGATCTTTTCTCTTGGCTGTCCAAACGCTTGTTCAATTATATGTAGTAGTCACTTTGTGTGCTTATTATGTGCACCAAAAGTTTGAGAGTATTTTTCTCACCAAGTTTTTTTCTCATCCAGGCCTCGAATGATAGAAATGCGTTAGGTATCTCATTCTTGTAATAGATAATTGTTCGAAAACCACTCAATTAACTCTCAAAAGTTTTAAACTTTAATTGGTTTGACCACTTTTTAAAAAGGACAAAAGGATTCTAATCCAGTGTTTACACGGTACAAGTGCATGCACTATAGGAGATCCCACATAATCCCAGCCCTCACGCGCGTTTTTTTTGGTTTCAGCCACTCACACCGTGTGAGTGACTGTACCATTTAATATCCATTTCGAAAATGCATTTTTAACCTTTAAATCTCCATAACTTTTGATCTACAACTCTGTTTCTTACAAATTTTATACCGTTGGAACCGTGTCGACGAGAGCTACAAAACTAGTACCATTGTTGATACCTTTTGAGCAAAAGAAAAAAATTCTTATTTTTACATATTATGCTCAAGACGAACCTAATAAATTTTTCACATAATATTTGTGTATGGGTTATTGAATTTTCACGTTATATTCAAGTATGCCAAGTTGATATGATGTGAGGAAAAAAAAACCGAATGTTCACTTTGTTCTTAAGGAGAGTTTTAGTGAATTTTTACAAGAATTTTGCATTTGTTTGGATTGAAAAACTATGTTTTATAATTGATTTGTGAAATTTGATTTTTTTTTTTTATAAAGAAAATATGCATTGTTTAATATGAAAGAGAAAAAAAAAAGTAAAATTTCACTTCGCATATAAAAATATTAAGTGAAATTTCACTGAACTTGTATATGAATATTAAGTGAAATTTTACTTAAATTGACACTTGAGGACTTTTTAACAAAGTATCAAATTATACCTTAAACTCTATAGAATTACTTCTAGCGACCTTTGTGATAGTTAGTGAATTTTCACTTAACCTACTAAGTGAAATCTCACTAAACGAGTATACGAATGCTAAGTTTAACTTCAAGTTTTTCAGGAAGAAAATATGTACGAGTTTATTGAATTTTCACTTAATATTTATGTATGCCAAATTTATATGTTTTGAGAAAAAAAAATTAAAAAAAGACGAATAGCAATAAAGCCATTGCTACCTCATTAAGGCTTAGTTTGGCCCCATTTTGGTGCTTCTCCTTTTTTAAAGCACAATTTCATGTTAATTCATTTGGTAACTAGTTTATGAGCTTTGCAAAAATGGAACTTAGGGCTTTTTTGGGGAGAGTTTTTAAAAGCTCTAGAATTGAGTGAAATTTCACTTAATATTTTATGTATATCAAGTGAAATTTCACTTAATATTTATGTATATCAAGTGAAATTTCACTTATTATTTATGTATGTAAAAACATGAAAATCTTTTTTCTCAAAACATATCAACAATAAATTTAAAAAAAGACGATTTTTAACAAAAATTCCTGCTTTTGTTTTGGTTGAAAAATTGTGTTTTATAATTGATTATGAAATTTGCTTATTTTAACAAAATATGCATTGTTTAAAAAAAACAAAAAACAAATCACCATGCCGACATGAATATTTAGTGAAATTTCACTTAACTCGTACATGAACATTAAGGCTTAGTTTGGCCCCCATTTTGGTGCTTATACTTTTTTAAAGCACAATTTCATGTTAATTAATTTGGTAACTAGTTTAAGAGCTTTGCAAAAATTGAATTTAGGGTTGTTTTAAGGAGAGCTTTTAAAGCTCTAGACTTGAGTGAAATTTCACTTAATATTTTATGTATATCAAGTGAAATTTCACTTATTATTCATGTATGTAAAAACATAAAAAAAAATTTCCTCAAAACATATCAACAATGGTACTAGTTTTGTAGCTCTCGTCGACACAATTCCAACGGTATAAAATTTGTAAAAAATGGAGTTGTTGGTCAAAAGTTATGGATCTTTAAAATTTAAAAATATTTTTCGAAATTGGAATTGATAAGGTACATTGCTCACAGGGTGTGAGCAGAGTGGGGTGAGAGCCGCGTGCGTGGCACGCTTGACCGCGCGTGGGTCGCGCGCGTGGGGGCGCGTGTTAACTGAATTCATGCACGAGATTTCCTATGGTGTGCGCATTTATACCGTACGAGCACTGATTTAGATTCCTTTTGTCCTTTTTAAAAAATAGTCAAACAAATTGGAGTTTGAAACTTATGAGAGTTACTTTTAGGACTTTCTAATAATTCCCCCTTCTTGTAATTATATTGATAATATAAAGGTAAAATAAGAATAAGATAAGATACATGTCAGTTAATAAAAGCCTCAGTGAGCAAAAGTTACAGTAAATCAACACATTTTTCTTCCTCGTTTTATGAGTGATAATTGGTTTCCAACACATACGACAGTAGGGCCATTTTCTTTAATAGTGAGAACACTTCAATATTCTCCAAAAAAATATAATACAGATCTACTATCACATGTGTTAGAAACGAACCTGGGATATTAAATTTGGGATGCACGACATTACTCTTTTTTTTTACTAACAGTTATTGACACTTCGGTACCATTCAATACAATATTATCAATGTGAAGGGGTACATGAGAAAATTTGATATTATTTGAAATGACGTCTTTTAAAAAGTTAGGGTTCGTTTTATAAAATTAAAAATTAAGTACAAAAAAATTAAGTGTTGAATTTTAAATAATATAAATTTTAAGCGATTGAATTTGTAATGCCGAAAACAGTATTTCAAATACTGAAATAGACTACATTCAGTAGAATATTTTCATTTAATATTTTCAGTGGATTTTTTGTTGCTTTTTCAGTTAAGTGGTATATTATTAAACGCACTGAAAACAAATAACTGTAGTAAGCTTTCATTTTTACCACTTAATTAGATTATCAAACACGCCCTTATAATCATATTATATCAAAAACTGCAACACACAATGCTATAATCTATAGGTAATGCCAAATCATTCCATTTAAAAAAAAAAAAGAGTTAATACCAAATCATAACAATGTCAAATGTATGTCAAGTTTGACACATGATATAGCATTGTTATGATTTGAGATTACCTTCGTCGAATAGCATAAGGTTTATCATTCCAATTAGATGCTTTAATAAATAGCTTTGATGAAAAATTTTAATTAGAGGCTATTTGAAAAGACTAATACTAATAAATTGTGTAGTTCATACCTGAATCGGTTCTATGTACTCAATTGTTTGGTAGATTTTATGTGTTCGAGTATGGTCTTAAATCCTAAATAAAATATTTTATTTTTAGAACTAGCATGGTATTGATCTTTATGAAAATCAGACAAAAATGAGAATGAGAGTGCACGATCTAATATTATGTATTACCAAGCCACATAGTTGACGAATTTTAAATAAAAAATTTTAAGTCATCAAATCACATTTTATGAATGAGTTACGTCTGTCAATGGACCAGATTTTGGCCTGGATTCGATTCGGATCTAGTACTTTTTGATGAATTTGAGGTTTTTTTTTTTAAGATCTAGATCCACATCTAGATCCAGATTCATATCCAGATCCGTTTAGAATGTTAGGTTAACGGAACGGATATGGTCTGTCATGCTCTGGATCTACACATGTGAACCCAAGACACGTGGCACGCCACCAATGCCTTCAAACAACAATTTACAAATGAAAAGGAGAGAAAACAAGTACATTTACAGCGTGATGTTAGACAAATTATACTCAAGGGCAAAATGATAATTAATAAGGTATGGCAAATCTTATAACAAAAGATAGGTTTTTGAGACCCGTTCCAACGCAAAAAACGGCGTGCGAATCCCAGTTTTTTTAGAGACAGTTATGCCAGTTTCCGTAAAAGTCGACAGTGCAGCAAAATGACCTGCGGATCGATCCGTCCTAAAACCGGATCGATCCAGTTTTGACAGAACCCCATTTTTGGCCCTCCAGAAGTGTCGGATCGATCCGCTCAAGACCCGGATCGAATCAGATTCTGCAGTACACAATTTTGCAGCAGTTTCCCCTGCTCTACAGCTTCCAAACATTCCCAAATCATATTCAAACTTCTTGAAACTTCCCAAAAACATTTCAAAACCATTCTAAATCATTCCAAACCATTTCCAAGTTATGTTAACATGTTTTTAAACAACAATCAAGATCTTCAAATGCTATGACACTCATAAACTCCCAATTTTTTCCACAAATCAAACAAAAGACATGATTTTAAAAACAACTCTCAACCAATATACTCCAAACCACAAAACATTTCCAAGTCCCATAAAACTAACCAAAATATATGAGTTTTGATCCATGTTCACAACTAACATACCCAAATCATAAAAACATGAGTTTGAAAAGTCCCAACATGATTTAAAACTATGAATAAGATATGCAATGCAATCTCTCCCAAATACTCCCAAGTCTCTCCCAAATACTGCCAACTCTCACAAGATCAATCAAACAAGTTTCTTAAACCAAAACTCCACTCAAACATGCTTCAAACTATATTAACAAGGCATGAAAGATACCAACAACACTTAAAGCTCCGATGACATGATTTACACGAGTCTTGGAGCGATTAAACCAAAAATATCATAATCTACTAAATTCTAGTACAAACCCAAGTTAGTTATTACAAACTACAAGTTTTACTAAAAAACAACTATAGATATAAGTTACAACATTTACAAGCTTCCTTGCCACTACAAACCCCACGTTCATCTCCCCGGATTCTCGTCGCCGTGCTCACCTACAATGGTTATTCAATAACCACTACAATATATAAGTTATATGCTTAGTGAGAGATATCAATCAAGCACACAGATGACATATCAATGTTTATATTCAATTCAACATATAAAATGATCTCCGGATAAGCAAGTATTTTTTTCGCCACTACCCGCAAGTCTGCGACTCTCCACAGATGACATATCAATGTTTATATTCAATTCAACATATAAAATGATCTCCGGATAAGCAAGTATTTTTTTCGCCACTACCCGCAAGTCTGCGACTCTCCCAATAGTCCACGACACAAGCCAATGACCCACGCCACACATGTGCGGTCTAATGTCGTTGTCGGCAACAAGTGGTCGTCACCACGGATCAATCTCATGACGGATTCATACAAGCTTTCCTTTAACCCACATAGACAACTAAATATACTCACCTAAACATATCACCATGGTTTCCCAAAAATCATAGCTAAACATGAGTAATTTAAGCTAAATAGGAATGTAAATAACCCCCAAAGAACATAATCATGAATCTCATCTCAAAAACAAGATTGAAATCACTCACCTCTTTGCAATTCGTTCCTAGTTATGAAATTAAAGCTCAAATCTACTCCAGATTCAAATCCTATATGAATTCGGCAAACTACGGATTACCGCTCTGAAATGGGTCGTGAGAAATACGACGATTATACTCAATCAAGTCAGTACCAAAATGTATAACTCACCTCTACGAGTCCAAATCTGGTCTCGGAATTAAAATTGGATGTCGAACGCGCCGTCAATCGTCGTCGAGAATTTTCCGTCAATTCTCTGTAAATCCAATTCATTGTTTGTTGAAGATGATGACTACCTTGGGTAAGTCATGGGACACATGTCCCATGGCATGTGACCCAAATTTTGGGTTTCTATTATAGTCTCCCCCATGTTTTTATAAGTTTTGCAATTTTACCCCTGCTAGTTAGAACTCTTTAAAATTATCCCAAACTTAAATAGGTGTTTGTCTATGTTTCGCGTGGGTTCCGTAAGTGGTCCCACATAATTATATGAAGTTGCTAATTAGCCTACTAATTATTTATCGTGTTCATTTCGTCCTCAGCAAGGTATTCCAAATGACCACATAATTGGTCCCTAACAATAAACAATAAATTCTAAACAACATATAAATATTTCACATATGTCTTAATAAATATTTAAGCATATAAGGGTGATTCCACAACATTGTCCCATCACAATGGAACTGCTCAACTCATGTCCCAATTTGGAACTGTCACATTGGCCAACATTGGGTTCCCAAACTGGACACCCACAATGAACTAGTGAGTTAAAAACTCACTTAAACATGTGTTAATAAACACCAATTAAATATGTTAATGCATGCTAAATTGTAATTAACGAGTAATCGCGGGAGCGGGTGTTACATCTCTCCCTTCCTTAAAAGGAGTTTGTCCCCAAACTTAAAGTACCTCAAGTTTCGAATAGGAATGGGTACTTTTCACATATCTCATCTTCCCGTTCCCATGTAGCCTCTTCTACGGAGTGATTCCGTCACAAAACCATAACCAATGGAATAGACTTGGTTCTCAGAACTTGAACTTTTGCATCGAGAATTCTCACTGGATGTTCTATATAAGTCAAGTGTTCTCTAATCTCCAACGGTTCTGGCGTAATGATGTGACGTGAATCTGACACACAATGTCGTAACATTGATACGTGAAATATATTATGCACATTCTCCATTTCTTATGGTAGTTCTAACCGGTATACTACTGGTCCAACTCTACCAATGACCTCAAACGGTCCAACGTACCTTGGATTCAGTTTTCCACATTTTCCAAAGTCATAATTCCCTTAGTCGGTGACACTTTCAGAAACACATAATCACCAACTTCAAACTCTATTTGTCTACTTTTCAAATCCGCGTAGCTCTTGTAACAACTTTGAGCTGTCTGTAACCGTTGCTGTATCAACTTAACTTTTTCGGTGGTCTGCTGAACTATCTCAGGTCCCAATAATTTTTGTTCTCCTACCTCAGTCCAACAGATCGGCGAACGACATCTACGCCCATATAAAGCCTCAAAAGGTGCAATCCCAATGCTGGATTGAAAACTATTATTATATGTAAATTCCGCCAATGACAAATGTTGTTCCCAATCACCTTTGAAATTAAGAATGCATAGTCTAAGCATATCTTCTAATATCTGAATTACTCGTTTTGACTGCCCGTCAGTCTGGGGTTGGAAAGCTGTTCTAAAATTCAACTTTGTGCCCACAACCTCTTGTAAACCCTTCCAAAATCTTGATGTAAATCTACTATCTCTATCAGAGATAATTGACACTGGAACTCCATGAAGCCTTACAATCTCCTGAACATATAACTCTGCCAACTTCATCGGATCATTCGTCATGATCGCTAGGAAATGTGCAGACTTGGTTAATTGGTCAACAATTACCCAAATACTATCATTTGATCTTCTGGATTTTGGTAAACCTGCTACAAAATCCATCGTGATGTTCTCCCATTTCCATTCCGGTACTGGCAATGGTTGTAATAATCCCGCTGATCTTTGATGTTCTGCTTTTACGCGTTGACATACTACACATTTTGCCACATATCCCGCAATTTCTCGCTTCATTCCAAACCACCAATAGTTATCTCGTAGATCACGATACATTTTGGTACTCCCCGGATGAATAGAATATTTGGTATTGTGCGCCTCTTCTAGAGTCGTCTCTTTAATCCCATTAATATCGGGTACACAAATTCGATTCCTATATTTCAGTACACCATCCACGTAAGTGAAATTCGGTTACTTACCCTTAGGTATTCCATCATAAATCTTCCTTAAGTTTGGGTCTTAAAATTGTTTCATTCTAATCTCATCCACAAGTGTCGGTTGTGATATAATAGCCGCCATCAAAGCTCCCTCAGTTCTTGGAATTACCTCAAGGTCTAATAGTTCCATTTCACGAATGGGTTTCTCTTGAGAAGTCACAACATAAGCTAAGTTACCAGTTGACTTTCGGCTCAATGCATCGGCCACCACGTTGGCTTTCCCCGGATGATATTGAATCGACAAATCGTAATCTTTCATCAACTCCAACCACTGTCTCGGTCTCATATTCAAATCCCTCTGAGTGAATATGTACTTTAGGCTTTTGTGATCCGTGTAAATTTTGCATCATTCCCCATATAGATAATGCCTCCCAAATCTTCAATGCAAAGATTACCGCCGCTAATTCCAAGTTGTGTGTTGGGTAGTTGGTTTCATGTGATCTCAATTATCGTGAAGCATATGCAATTACTTTTCCATTCTGCATTAGAACACATCCTAAACCTCGATGCGAAGCATCACTGAATACGACAAACCCCTCAGTTCCTGACGAAATCGTCAATATCGATGCTGTCATAAGTCTAACCTTCAATTCCTTAAAACTTTTCTCACATTCAAAACTCCAAACAAAAGGAATATCTTTTCTCATTAACTAAGTCATAGGCATCGCGATTCTTGAGAAATTTTCTACAAATCTTTGATGATACCTAGCCAATCCCAAAAAACTTCAAACTTTTAATACATTCTTCGGTGGATTCCAATTAGCTACAGCTTCAATTTTATGTGAGTCCACCGAAACACCTTCTTTAGAAATCACATGTCCCAAAAATGCTATCTCGGTCAGCCAAAACTCACATTTCTTCAATTTACCATATAGCTTCTTCTCGCGAAGCTTTTGCAATACTAGTCGTGAATGCTTCTCGTGATCCTCAACACTTTTAGAGTAGACCAAAATATCGTCAATGAAGACAATTACAAATTCATCTAAGTATTCCTTGAATACCCGGTTCATCAAATCCATAAAAGCTACAGGTGCATTGGTAACTCCGAATGGCATGACCATAAACTCATAATGTCCATTTCGAGTCTTGAATGATGTCTTCTTCACATCTTCTTCCTTAACATTCAACTGATGGTAGCCCGATCTCAAGTCGATCTTCGAGAAAACTTGAGCTCCTTGAGGCTGATCGAACAAATCATCAATCCTCGGTAATGGATACTTGTTTTTAATAGTCAACTTGTTCAGCTCCCGATAATCAATACACATTCACATGGTTCCGTATTTCTTCTTGACAAAAAAAAAATCAGTGCTCCCCATGGAGAAACACTAGGTCGAATAAATCCCTTGTCGAGCAACTCTTGTAACTGGTTCTTTAACTCTTTTAATTCCACGGGTGCCATTCTGTATGGTGTTATGGATATCGCATTTTAACTTACCCACAACTTTTTTTTAAAATTCTTGTTCAAATTTCCAATTTTAAAACAAATGAGTCGCCACTTAATTTTTAAAATGAAAATTAAGAAACCATTTCAAAAAGGAAGCTGATCTTTTGCGAAACCAAAGATTAACTAGGTCCGGGGATTATGGAATGAGAAGGGAAGGAGCCCAACGGACTAAAACACCCCTTCTCATCCTATCTCGCGATAGGCCTCTACTCGACATCCTTTTAATCGAATTATTAATCTAAATGTGTCCTTGACTAATACATATGTATAAATATACATCACAAAAGCATGTCCAAAGGGTATAAGATTGCTAAGGGCAAAATATCATTCAAAAATCACATAATTCATTTAGCAAGCAACATGATATGCAATAGAGGACAAGGGAACTTACCCGGGATCCAGCTGCAAATTTTAAACGTGCAATGCATGCAAACAAATAAAATAAAACCTAGAAATGAGTCTTTAATCGCATATAAACACATAAGGCAAGACCTAGTCTAAGTTATCGCGCATGGAGTCAAAAATCAATTAAAATCAAAGGAGTAAATTAAACTAGAGGAGGGGTTGAGAAATTGTACCTCAAATGCGCTGCAAAACATGGGGTTAGTTCACATACTTTAAATAAAAATATCATTAAATCCTAATGAACAAATCCTAACACAAAGTGGATTCTATTTACAAGTATCAATCTATATGAATGAATGCACATGGATACATTAATGTGAACAATGTAAAAACTATGAATCATTCATTGATTTGGATCATTTAGCCTCTGGTTTTAAGCTTAAGTAATCTTTATTAGTGTATGGTATAAGCCTTAGGTTAAGAAAAGATCATTTGAACCATTATTTACAAAGTTGGTAAAGACTGTGACAGGATTATGAAAATTGCTGAGAGCAGATCAAAACTTCAAAGAAATAAAAGGCATGGTTCCTGCGGTTTGATCTTGATGATTTCTGGATACAAGATACCTCTATGAGTCTAGTTTTTAATCCAAAAAGAAGATCAAGATTTCAACGGCTAGATCTCTGGAAATTGAACAAATACCAGACATCACTCAGGACTTCATAACTCTCTATCCAGAGTTCTTATATGATTTTTTAAAAATAGTAAAAAAACTCAGAAACACTTGGATCTTTTTAGGGGATCTTGTTAACACATCAAACTTCATATAAAAAATTATTTGGGGTCAAAGATATTTTATTAAGGTTCTGATTTACTCATTTCAAAAGGGTGGTGTTGTTCTAAAACTCTGGACAGATTGTTGTTGTCTCCCAAAAACTCATAACCAAACCATTTTAGCCATTGAAGCTAGTTAAAAAAAAACAGTAGTAGATCTTTGAGTTATATACATTTTTCCGTTGGTTTCATTCAGTTCCAACGGTTCGATGTTTAACTAAAAATCCTTGATCAAAGGTGGTCATTGAATTCACTGCACCATTTGCCAAGTTCAACTTTATTTGTTAACCCCAACTATTAAATCATGAAGTTAGGCTTAAACCTAACCATTTCTCCTACCATTTGATGGTCATTGGAGACTAATGACATTTAACTTGTGTATCTTAAATGAAGTATGAGAAAACTTCATAAAAATCCCAAGACAATGGACCTAAACCATGGAGATAAGTTTAGATTCAAATTATTCCTCCGACCATTTAATGGTCATATGAGACTAACAACACTTAAACTTGTGGATTTTAATGAAGTATGAAGAAACTTCATAAAAATTCCAAGACAATGGACCTAAACCATGGAGATAAGTTTAGATTCAAATTATTCCTTCTACCATTTGATGGTCATAGGAGACTAACAATACTTAAACTTGTGGATTTTAATGAAGTATGAAGAAACTTCATAAAATCCCAAGGTAATAAATTCAAACTATGGTAAAAGTTTGAATTTATTGACTCAATATACTAAAATCAACCTCAATCCTCTTCATAAATCATGAGTTCATAAGAATATTGAGGGACTCTAAACACAAGGATTCAAGTAGGATATTGAAAGTCTTATGAATCTCAAAAGTAGACATAGTCAAAAGGAAAAAGAAAACAAAACTTCAAGAAACATCAACTCCAAGGTTTATTTATACTTTAAACTCAAGGCTATTTTGATCCAAACTAATGTAATGAGAGTTCAATCACAATATATGTGGTGTGTGATGAAATGAGGTGGGAAGAGAGGTTTTGAAAATGTGTAAAAGATCCTAAGTATCTATATATTGTGATTGAACTAGAGTAAGAAACTAAAACAATTTAGAGTTTATCTGTAATGATCCTCAACTCTTTGGGTGCTCTAAGACTTCCAAAGATTAAACTCTTCTTCTTGCTCTTTCTTCCAACCAACCCTCTCTATTACTCTTCTTAATTTAGAAAGTTTTTAAGGACAATCAACCTAGGGATTCTAACATTCCAAAATTCCAAGTATCTATTAATGGGACACACATCCTCTATATATAGGCAATCTTTAGAGGGTTATTTTGGAAAATTTGCAGCAAAAACCCTAATTTCAGCCGCCTTTTGATGATATAAACCGACCTATTTTGGACAACTGTCATAAAAATACGGCACTCTCTGGAGATGGAAGCAGCACTCAATGATTGCCGATGCGGCATTCAGGGAGTGCCGCAGACAACTGTATAGACTGCCGTTTTTGATGTAGAAATCCATTTTTTTTGTGGCATTTAATGAAATTAACGGCATTCACTGAAAGCTGTACGACACTTCATAGAGTGCCGTACGGTAACCCGTGACTGCCGCAGCCTTCATTATGTGTCGTTTTCTCTGTTTCCTTCTTTCTCTCTTTTTTTCTTTTTGTTTTGAATTGGAAAAGCCTTTAGAAGAGCTTGAATCACCTTTGGAAGTCTTGGATTAATTGTACGCTTGTCATCATCGGATCTTAGAGGTAATACTCCCCTTAATTCGACGCTTGGTCAAAATTGGGGTGTCTATAGGTGTCTTCGATACTGGTTGTGATCCAGGAGCTACCTCAATAGTAAACTCAATCTCTTGCTCGATCAACATGTTTGGTAGATCCTTAGGAAACACATCTGGAAACTCCCGTACTTTCGAAATATCCTCAACCTGAGTCCCCGTGACACGTGTATCAATGACAGTACATAAGAACCCTTGACAACCCTTTTTCAACAATTTCCCAGCCTGAATTGCTAATATCATATACGGTGGCGCTGCTACCCCAACCCCTTGGAAAATAAACTCTTTTTGCCCTGGTAAATTTTTTTTTTTCACAATTAATTGTAGCCTGATTTGTAGACAACCAATCCATGCCCAAGATTACGTCAAAGTAGCTGATGGTTAACAGAGTTAAGTCAATAGTCAAAACTCTATCACCGACTCTGATTTCACATGCTTTGAACACTGAAGAGGTCACTAACGGTTTACTTAGTGGCAATGATACAGTTAAATCATACACTAAGGGTTTCGACATGCTATTCAAATGTTTGACAAATTTATGCGAGACAAACGAGTGTGTTGACCGTGAATCTATCAAGATTCGTGTTGGATGTGAACATATATGAAGTATACATGACACCAAGGAGTCTGTAGCTGACACATTTCCTGGTGCAAGTTGAAAAGACTTCCCTTGCCTTTGCTCCACACCTTTTCCTTTATCAGTGGGCGGTCCCGATCTTGCTCCGTTAGATGCCATAGAACTTGCCCCTTGTTGTCGCTTCTTTGGACAATCCTTGGAAAAATGTCCCAGCTGACCACAATCAAAGCATTTACCTCTCATATCCGGAATCGAGCTCACAGAGCTAGGCGGTCGTGTTCTGGATTGCGGACAATTCTTGAATTGTGCCCTATTTGCTTACACATATTACACGTTCTGAGTAAATAACAAACTCCCCTGTGTCGACGATTACATGTAGGACACAGCGGTCGAGCTCCCTCAGTAAATGAACTTCCACCTTGACTACCTGAACCTGACCCAGGCCCTCGTGAAAATGGTTTCTTGAAGAAGCCTTGCCCCTTCCCTTTATCTTCACCTTGCCGCTTTCCTTGTTGGCCATGCTTGTACTTGTTAATATCTCGTTCGGCTATGAGAACCGCGTTCTGGACATGAGCCACAGTTCCAAATTCATGAGTATCCACCCTAGATTGGATGTTATCCCTCAACCCTTCTTCAAACTTTCGAGCTTTGTCTTCCTCGGTTATCACTGTATCTTTTTCAAATCAAAGCAATTCACTGTACTTGGAGATGTATTCATTCGCCGTCATATCTCCTTGTTGGAGATTCATGAATTCCCGACGCTTCTGTGCCTTAGCCGCTCGAGGAAAATATCGCTTGTAAAACTCTTCCACAAACTTATCCCAAGTGATCGGCCTACCTTGCTCAAGAAAATTCACCCACCAATTCTGAGCTCCTTCCTTTAAAGTGTCAGTAGAAAATGTAATCTTTTGCTCTTCGATACATTCTATAGCATGAAATATTCGTTCCATATCCGATACCCAATGAATAGCCGTCATCGGATCCGGACCCCCATTGAACATAGTCGATTTTCTCTTATAAAATTGCTCAATAGTAATACGGTCCACCCTGGGTTCAGGATTTGGATTTGCATGCCTTACGTCTACCGGCCGGTGGCACTCGATCACCAACGGCACCCACAAAATTAGTTACTAAATCCACCAACCGATCCATTCTTGCATAAAGTTCTCGGTTTTGGTCCATTTTCTACCAAATTCTTGCCTGCCAATCAAATATGCATAAATACTATGCATGCTATGCCATATATCACATGATATAAATGATTAAACAATCTTAACATAGCATCAATAATCATATGCATACATGTAATGCATCTACATGCTTAATATCTATGCATTACTCTCAAGTCGTCGTCTCCCGTCCCAAAGTTTCTCAGCCTATTGCTTTGATACCACTAAATGTCACGCCCCGAATCCACACATGTGAACCCAAGACACGTGGCACGCCACCAAAGCCTTCAAACAACAATTTACAAATGAAAAGGAGAGAAAATAAGTACATTTATACCGTGATGTTAGACAAATTATGCTCAAGAGAAAAGTGGTAATTAATAAGGTATGGAAAAATTTAAACCAAAAGATAGGTTTTTGAGTCTCGGTTCCAACGCAAAAAACGGCACGCAAATCTGAATTTTCTAGAGAGAGTTATGCCCGTTTCCGTAAAAGTCGACAGTGTAGCAAAATGACCTGCTGATCGATCCGCCTCAAAACCGAATCGATCCGGTTTTCACAAAACCCCATTTTTGGCCCTCCAGAAGTTTCCCCTGCTCTGCAGCTTCCAAACATTCCCAAATCATATCCAAACTTCTTAAAACTTCCCAAAAACATTTCAAAACCATTCTAAATCATTCCAAACCATTTCCAAGTTATGTTAACATGTTTTTAAACAATAATCAAGATCTTCAAATGCTATGACACTCATAAACTCCCAATTTTTTTCCACAAACCAAACAAAAGACATGATTTTGAAAACAACTCTCAACTAATATACTCCAAACCACAAAACATTTCCAAGCCCCATAAAACTAACCAAAATATATGAGTTTTGATCCATGTTCACAACTAACATACCCAAATCATAAAACACATGAGTTTGAAAAGTCCCAACATGATTTAAAACTATGAATAAGATATGCAATGCAATCTCTCCCAAATACTCCCAAGTCTCTCCCAAATACTTCCAACTCTTACAAGATCAATCAAAGCAAGTTTCTTAAACCAAAACTCCACTCAAACATGCTCCAAACTATATTAACAAGGTATGAAAGATACCAACAACACTTAAAGCTCCGGTTACATGATTTACACGAGTCTTGGAGCGATAAAACCAAAAATATCATAATCTACTAAGTTCTAGTACAAACCCAAGTTAGTTATTACAAACTACAAGTTTTACTCAAAAACAACTATAGATATAAGTTACAACATTTATAAGCTTCCTTGCCACTACAAACCCCATGTTCATCTCCCTGGATTCTCGCCGTCGTGCTCACCTATAATGGATATTATATAAGTTATATGCTTAGTGAGAGATATCAATCAAGCACATGGATGACATATCAATGTTTATATTCAACTCAACATATAAAATGATCTCCGGATAGGCAAGTATTTCTTTCGTCACTACCCGCAAGTCCGCGACTCCCCCAATAGTCCACGACACAAGCCAATGACCCACGCCACACACGTGCGGTCTAATGCCGTTGTCGGCAACAAGTGGTCGTCACCACGGAATAATCTCATGGCGGATTCATACAAGCTTTCCTTTGACTCACTTAGACACCTACACATGCTCACATAAACATATCACCATGATTTTCACAAAAATCATAGCTAAACATGAGTAATTTAAGCTAAATAGGCATGTAAATAACACCCAAAGAACATAATCATGAATCTCATCTCAAAAACAAGATTGAAATCACTCACCTCTTTGCAATTCGTTCCTAGTTGTGAAATTAAAACTCAAATCTACTCCGATTTCAAATCCTACATGAATTCGGCAAACTACGGATTACCGCTCCGAAATTGGTCGTGAGAAATACGATGATTATACTCAATCAAGTCAGTACCAAAATGTAGAACTCACCTCTACGAGTCCAAATTCGGTCTCGGAATTAAAATTGGATGTCGAACGCGCCGTCAATCGTCGTCGAGAGCGTCGTCGAATTTCCGTCGTCGAAAATTTTTCGTCAATTCTTTGTAAATCCAATTCATTGTTTGTTGAAGATGATGACTACCTTGGGTGAGTCATGGGACACATGTCCCATGGCATGTGACCCAAATTTTGGGTTTCTATTATATCCTCCCCCATGTTTGATAAGTTTTACAATTATACCCCTGCTAGTTAGAACTCTTTAAAATTATCCCAAACTTAAATAGATGTTTGTCTATGTTTCGTGTGGGTCCTGTAAGTGGTCCCACATAATTATATGAAGTTGCTAATTAGCCTACTAATTATTTATCGTGTTCATTTCGTCTTCACCAAGGTATTCCAAATGACCATATAATTGGTCTCTAACAATAAACAATAAATTCTAAACAACATATAAATATTTCACATATGTCTTAATAAACATTTAAGCATATAAGGGTGATTCCACAACTTTGTCCCATCACAATGGAACTTCCTCAACTCATGTCCCAATTTGGAACTGCCACATTGGCCAACATTGGGTTCCCAAACTGGACACCCACAATCGACTAGTGAGTTAAAAATTCACTTAAACATGTGTTAATAAACACCAATTAATTATGCTAATGCATGCTAAATTGTAATTAACGAATAATCGCGGGAGCAGGTGTTACATGGTCATATCCGATCCGCCTAAAATTTGGATCTGAGTAAGAATAAACTATGCACAAAAAATTATACATACAATATACTATATAAGATTACTATTACATATAAAATTGAACAACGTATATAGTATACACTAAATTATACATATTTACTTTCAGTGGTATACTATTTTGATTTAAAGATATGATTTTTTCTACGTAATCAAGTGTATTGATGGCGATGGGTTAAACGTTGATTGATTTTTGTGTATGTATAGAGAAAATTAATAAAAACAATAGTATCTATGGTAATATTAGAATACAAATAAGCAGTTAAGTTGTTATTTTAGATCCGACAAACGGATCCGAATATCCATATCCGATCAAATCTAGATATGGATTAAATAAGGGAGATTCGACGGACAAATGGACTGGATCTATATAGTAGAATTGTTAACGAATTTGGATATAATTTGTGTGGATCCGGTCAAGATTCGATCCATTTACAGGCCTAGAATAAGTAATGCTATGCTTCTCATTTTTTTTCTTCTAAAAGTGATTCTTAAATAATGTCACACCCCAACCCGCTTCGGGTGAGTTAGGACACGTGTACCAAAGCCCACAAGCCAAAACACCCTTAATCCATTACGAAAATCATGATTTAGACCCCATAAAATAGCCTTGCTGACACAAAACAGCCCCAAGGGTAAAATTGTCATTAAATAAGTATATCAAAATTTTACACCAAAAGATAGGTCTTTGAGTCCTGGTTCCAACGCAAAAAACGGTGCACGAATCCGAGTTTTGTCGAGAGAGTTATGCTTATTTCTATAAAAGTCAGCAGTTGCCAAAAACAGGGGCGGATCGATCCGCGATAAAGAAGGGATCGATCCATTTTCCAAAAGTTCTAGCAGAATGTCCCCGAAAAGGGGTGGGTCGATCCGCAATAAAGAAGGGATCGATCCGGCTTTGGCAGAACTACTCCCTACTGCTAAAAACATCAGTTTTCAAGCCCCAAAACATTACCAAACATAATCAAACTTTGTAAGAACATCAAAGATCATTACTAAAACATCTCCAAGTGCTTAAAAACATTTGCTCAACATATCCAAGTGTGAAAATAACAATCAAACACTCAAATTCCTCTCCAAAATCATTAAGATACATTCAAAATTCACATTTCCCCAATACTTGCAAAACATCACCACAAGAGAAGACAAGCTTAGATTCACAATCACAAATTACCTAGTTTCTTCCCAATTCTTCCCCAATATAAATAACTTGTAACTTGCAAGTACACTTTACAACATTAGGCACAACCAAGCTAAATGTGAACTTAACTTATTACAAGTATTCCCAAAACACAAATTACTCCCAACATTTCCAAAATGCAAGATGTTTACAACATTTAGAGTTGAGGATTACAACTTAACCTCAAAACAACTATACATATGTACATATCAACACAACTTGCTACTCCCACACCCAAACCCGTCGCGTGGATCATTTCCTCTCCTCTTCTCGGACAGTACCTGCGATGGTTTTCAATAACCACAGCAGAAAATTTATTTTCATTTAAGCTTTCGCTTAGTGAGGGAACTAGTCATGCTATTGGAATGCTTAATATGAAAACGCAACAATCATTATAAACAACAACAAATTGATCTCCGAAAAGTCAAGTCATTCCAACCACCACCCCCCGGGTCCTTCTCACCCTGGGATTTCTCACTCTTTTGGCGCATATAGTACAACACACATACTCTTGTAACCCCGAAGGCGTCACCGACATTTCATTGTGGTCGTCACCACGTCCTACTCATTGAGGACTTTCTATCCCTTACATATGGGACCTATAAATGGTAATCACTACTTGACTTCCCTTTGATCCACATAACCATTTAAGCAACTTAGCATACAACCATATATGCATAGCAATTTAATAACTTTGACATGCTTTTTTACCCAAATTCAACGACACATATAAACATGGGAAATTTTGTGATAAACCCCTTAAAATTAGTGTATAGTTTGTAAAACCCAACAAAAGTTATTTTTTAATATAAACCCAAAGTGCTTATTTGTAATAAAGCTAAACCCTATCTTTTTAATTTTTTTTGTTTTTATGACAAATCTACCCCCACCACTACCACAATCGTCATCTTCATCACCAGCACGATCGCCACCGTCGCCGCCACCACGCCATTCCATTGCCATCGCGCCACCACCACTACCATCACAGCACCATTATCACCACCATCGCAACACCACCATCGCCACCATCGAAGCACTACCATGCCATTCCATTGCCACCGTCGCCGCCACCACGCCATTCCATTGCCATCGCGCCACCACCACTACCATCACAGCACCATTATCACCACCATCGCAGCACCACCATCGCCACCATCGAAGCACTACCACCCTCGCCACAGTGTCCACCATTGCAGCACCACCACCATCGCACCACCACCCCACCGTGTCCACCAGTGCAGCACCACCACCATCGCCACCACATCTACCATCGCAGCACTAGCACCAGCACCAGCACCATCATAACAGCACCACTACCATCGTCGTCACCATCACCATCACCATCACCATTGCCATCACACCACCACCATTGTCATTGCCATCACCACCACCATTGTCACTGCACCACCACCACCACCTCCCTCTTAACAGCACAGTTCATAACCACCAATATCACAGCACTACCATGACCACCACCAGAGCACCACAATATTATCTATTTTGCAAACAGATAATATTATCTGTTTTCAAATACTGAGAATTTTTCACCACAACCTCCACCATTGGAGCACCACCACCACTGCACCACCACCACCACCACCACCTCCCCTTAACAGCACAGTTCATAACCACATCCACCATAGCACCACCATGACCACCACTAGAGCACCACAATATTATTAGTTTTTGCAAACAGATAATATTATCTGTTTTCAAAAACTGAGAATTTTTCACAACCTTCACCACTGCACCACCACCACCACCACCACCTCCTCCCCCTTAACAGTATAGTTCATAACCACAGCCATCACAGCACCACCATGACCACCACTAGAGCACCACAATATTCTCAGTTTTTGCAAACAGATAACATTATCTGTTTTCAAAAACTGAGAATTTTTCACCACAATCTCCACCATCGGAGCACCACCACCACCACTACCTCCCTCTTAACAGTATAGTTCATAACCACCATCATCACAGCACTACCATGACCACCGCCAGAGCACGACAATATTATCTGTTTTCAAAAACTGAGAATTTTTCACCACAACCTCCACTATCGGAGCACCACCACCACCACCACCTCCCCCTTAACAGCACAGTTCATAACCACATCCATCACAGCACCACCATGACCACCACTAGAGTACCACAATATTATCAGTTTTTGCAAACAGATAATATTATCTGTTATTATCTGTTTTCAAATATTGAGAATTTTTCACCACAACCTCCACCACTGCACCACCACTACCACCACTGCACCATTGCACCACCACCACCACCACCACCTCCTCCCCCTTAACAGCACAGTTCATAACCACAACAATCACAGCACCACCATGACCACCACCAGAGCACCACAATTTTCTCAGTTTTTGTAAACAGATAATATTATATGTTTTCAAAAACTGAGAATTTTTCACCACAACCTCCACCATCGGAGCACCACCACCACTGCACCACCACCACCACCTCCCCCTTAACAGCACAGTTTATAACCACATCCATCACAGCACCACCATGACCACCACTAGAGCACCACAATATTATCAGTGTTTGCAAACAGATAATATTATCTGTTTGCAAACAGATAATATTATCTGTTTTCAAAAACTGAGAATTTTTCACCACAACCTCCACCACTGCACCACCACCACCGCCACCGCCACCGCCATCACCTCCTCCCCCTTAACAGTATAGTTCATAACCACATCCATCACAACACCACCATGACCACAACCAGAGCACCACAATATTCTCAGTTTTTGCAAACAGATAATATTATCTATTTTCATAAACTAAGAATTTTTCACCACAACCTCCACCATCAGAGCACCACCACCATTGCACCACCACCACCACTACTGCAATCACCATTGTTGTCATTGTTGTCGTTGTCATCGTCGTCACCGTTGTCGTTGACATCACACCATCGTCACCTCCATTACCATCGTCATCACCACCACCATCACAACACCACTACCATCGCAGCACCACCACTACTACCATCGCAGCACCACCACCACCATCGTCACTTCCATTTACAATCGCAGCACCTCCACCACCATGTCACCCTTATCACTATCGCAACACCACCACCGCCATCGTCATCTTCATTACAATCGCTACTTCCATCTATAATCACAGCACTTCCACCACTACGTGACCTCCGTGCTGATTTTGATTTTCTGTCTCGTGTAAGAGGAGAGGTCATTTTTGGTTTCTTAGTAAATTAGGTCATTTTGGTCTTTTTGGTTGGGGAAGGGGTTATTGAGTTAGATATTTGAACATTGGGCTTTTTGTAGTATTGTATTGATTTTAGGGTGCTATGGCTGAGCGCCCCTATAAACATAAACATAGATTAAGCATTCTAAGCTAACAATTATCACATCAACATATCTAAACACTCAATTTTTGGGACTAGAACACTCACCTCTTCGATTTACTAGCGATTTAAGCTTAGAATTCCCAACCTTTAGCAAATTTCCAACCCAAAATCCACTGGTGAAATTCCTACATAAGTTTGGTATCATAAACTTCGTTTATCAAGAACGGTCGCCAGAAAAACGTTGTCGAAAATGAAAATAAATTACGTGCATGCGATCCTCTTACCTCCACGAGTCCAAAAGTGGTCTCGGATAGTGAATCCGACGCCGGACGGCGAAAGAACGGCAAGAAACGTCGTCGAGAATTCCGTCGCCGACCCGAGCTCTCAAATTCTCTAACTTGCTGGAGATGTATTGTGAATGAGACACATATTCCTCATGCATATGTGTTGTCATTGACTTTTTCTTTATTGCATTTACACCCCCCAATCTTTCTTAAGCTTTATTATGAAACCCCCATGTTAATTACATTAATTACCCATCTTTTCTAAAAGGATTTAATCTAAGTCTCGCGTGGGTCCCAAACGTGGTCCCACATAAATTATGAGGCTGCTATTAAACCTACAAATTATGAATTATTTTCAATTACGCCCTCACATGGGTACCCATACTGGTCCCCTTACCTATCATAAAACATAATAATATCTTTAAACTTTTAAACAAGTAATCATATAAACATATAATGACATAAAAATACAACTTATTTAATTAGACCCTCATTGGGCCCCACTTCTATACCAGCCCCGCCTTTCATAAGACTTTTATCTATACCCACATTTGAGCACCTTTTCACATGTGAGTTCATAACCCCACCTTAAATCATCTCATGCATTAATTATCTTTAATTAACACATATTAATACCAAATTAATCTTCTCATTCGGTTACGGGTGTTACAAATAATGTGACAGTGGAATCAAGTCTAATGCAGTGGGACTATTTTAATTTTGATTGGAAGTTGTTTACCTGACTCCACTGCCACATCATTTAAAAAGCACTTTTGAAATAAAAATTTGAGAAGTACAACATTACTCTTTACGAATTTGAGAGTAAGAGACTCATCTACTCTAATTAATACGAATCAAGTTATGCCAGCGCCATGGACGGTCCAAAGAGGGGGCAAAAGGGGCAACCGCCCCGGGCCACCAAAGTTCACAAAATTTTGAGGGCCCTTATGAAATTTTCATAATTACATTTTTACCTTGAGATTTTTAGTGTTTTACAGTCATACCTCCCCCAAGGCCCAATTTAGTGTCATCAACTACATATATATTGATATACATGTATATAAAACTAAAAAGCAAAGGCCCTAAAATTTTGAAAATTACACCTTTAGTGTAAGAATTTTTTGAATTTTAGAAATAAGCCTCTCTAGAGTTGTGAAAGATACCACACAATGTTTAAGTTTCACAAATAGACTCATATTATAAGTAGACTCCAAAAAAATTGTCAATTATGTATAAGTAAACCTTAAAAAAAAATGTCAATTATGTATAAATAGACCCCAAAAAATCGTCACGAGGGCCTTGCCCCTAAACCCCCGTATAAAGGCCTCCCTTTTAGTAGTTCGTCCCGGACCTCCAAATACTCAGGACCTCCCCTGGCCAGCGCAGATACTAGGGACATTCAACCAAAGGCCTCTATAATATATGGAATAAAATTTAAAGCTCATGCCCCAAACCAATACAATGGATAACCAAAACTATTATATCATCCATGCCATACAATGGATAACCAAATGTTCTTTATTATCTTCTTCAGAAATGAAAAGAGCTATGACAACCAATCACATAAATCTCACATCTGTCATTCAATTATTGTTGAATTGGGAGAATTGAAAATCAGTTATCAATTTATTGACAATTTAAAAATCAGTTATGTGTTTTTTAAAAATTAAATACACATTAACTCTTGTGTAAAATATCAAAAGTGTCCCTTGCTCTTTGGTCTCTTCTCTCTCTTCTCACTAGCTAGTTGCCACCACCACCACCACCCTCAACCACCAAACCCAACCCAAACCCCAATCTCTTACTCTCTCTCTCTATATATATATACATGAGTATATATATTTAATGTATGACTACCACCACTCCAACCTCTCTCTATCTATTCTTTCTCTTCTCACTCCCCTCCCCCCCAACTTCTGTCTCTCTCTCTCCCTCTCTCTCTCTATATATACATGAGCATAAATATATCTAATATATGACCACCACCACCCCAAACTCTCTCTATCTCTTCTCTCTCTTCTCACCACCACCACCACCACGGGCCTCCTCCCTCATCCACCCCTGCCACTGTAGATCAAAAAGAAAAAAAATGAAAAAAAAAAGTTGCAGGTTGGAGCGGCTGTCCAAACGGTTGGAGCAACTCACCAAACGTATCGAGGAGCAAGCTCACCAAACGTAAGGAACAACTCACTAAACGGAAAGAGCAATGTTGCTCCTGGTACGTTTGGTGAGTTGCTCCTGCCGTTTGGACAGTTGCTCCAACCTGCAACTTATTTATTAATTAATTTATTTTTTTGTAGAGGTGATGGTGGATGAGCAAGGTGGCCCGTGGCAGTGGTGGGTATGAGAAGAGAGAGGAAAGAGATAGAGAGGTTGGGGTAGGAGTGGTGGTGCCACCACCAACACTAACCTAAACCCAAACACCAACCTCTCCCTTTCTCTCTCTTTCTCTCTCTCTCTCCATATATATATATATATAGATCTCTTCTCTCTCTTCTCACCACTACCACAAACCACCTCCCTCATCCACCATCGCCTCTACAAAAATAAAAATAAAAAAATTGCAGGTTGGAGTAACGGTCCAAATGGCATGAACAACTCACAAAATGTAAGGAGCAATGTTGCTCTTTCTGTTTGGTGAGTTGCTCCAACCTGCAACTTTTTTTTTTCGACTGCAATGGCAGGGGTGGATGAGGGAGGAGGCGTCCGGTGGTGGTGGTGGTGAGAAGAGATAGACAGAGTTTGAGGTGGTAGTGGCCATATATTAGATATATGTATACTCATATATATATATATATATATATAGAGAGAGAGAGAGAGAGAGAGAGAGAGAGAGAGAGAGAGAGAGAGAGAGAGAGAGATAGAGAGGTTGTGGTGGGGGCAGTGGCCGTGGTGGTGGTGGTGGTAGTGGCTGTTTAAGGGTAGTGGTGGTGGCGTCGATAGGTGGTGGTGGTGGCGACGGCGGTGGCAGGTGGTGGTGGTAGTGGCCCTTTGAGGGTGGTGGTGGTGGAGGCGATAGGTGGTGGTGGTGGCGACGGTGGTAGGTGGTTGTTGTGTTGGTGGCCATGTGAGAGAGAAGAGACCAAAGAGAGAGGAAGGACAGTTTAGACATTTAAAAAAAAAAGTTGACTGAGTTCTAATTTATATAATGCATATATATATATATATACTTTATTTCATTTTTCAAAAAATACATGATTGACTTTTAAATTATCTCTAAATTGTTGACTGATTTTTAAATTTCCCTTGTGAATTTAGTGTCTGTTTGATAACTCAATTAAGTGGTGAAAATGAAAATATTATGCACTTAATTTATTTTTCAGTGTGTTTGATAATGTATCACTTAATAAAAAAAATAATCAAATATATACTGAAAAAGTTAAATGAAAATTTTCTGCTGAAAATAATCACTGAATGCAGTCTATTTTTATTCTTAAAATACTATTTTTAATTTTACTAATACAAATTATTTAAAAATTTATTTAAATTCAGCAATTAATTTTCAATCAAGCAAACAAGTCCATGAAATTTAGAATTGGCGCAGAACACGCGCACCGATGGTCAAAATGCGTGTGATAGTAGAATTTGTGTCAATTAATGATCGGATGATATTTTATGTCAAAAAAAAAAATGTAACAAAAAGCGTGTACGAAATATTTTCGCTGAAATTTGGTATTATACAAAGGACAATAATGCAAGTAGCTAAAGCTAAATAACGAAAGGGTACTTACTTAAATACTTAATATGGATTTGGTATAACGTCCACTTCAGTAGCGATTGATTAGACGTTTCACTCAAAGCAAAAAAAAAAAAAAAAAGATTAGACGTTTCACATTAAACAATTTACGTTTCAATCGAAGAAAACACTATTTATATTTTGGAAGTTTCTTTTATCCCTTTCTGGCATATAACACGTGTTTGGCAGTTTGCCACTAAAATTATTACTGAAGGCCCCCCAGATGGGCCAGTGGTACTATTAATCTAGAGTGATGTTATTGTCACTTTATTATTGAATCAAGACACTTTATGGTATAATTCTTAAAGCATATAGTATATGCATGTCATACATTACATACATGGTATCACATACTCTGATAGTGGTACCATAGAGTGCATTGGTTCAATGATGGAGTGGAAATAACAATTCCCTTAATCTTAATTTTTTTTTTTTTTATACTTACCTGAATCCGGACCGGATACACACACCCCCAGTCCCAACCCAATTCCAAAGCCCTACACTGGCTCACAGCAAAGCCCAACAAAGGCCACTCATTCCGACTGAAGAATAATTAGGGGGCAAGCACTAGAATCCCCGTAATCTATTAACCTTTTGTGCATCGATATAAATCATACTCCCTCCACCCTTGGGAACTCAATTTATTAAAGGGACAAAAAATCTACACTTACTTTTCATAATTACCCCTAATTATTGCAAAATCTTTTTTAGTCTTGTCTTGGTGTAGTTTTCAAAGAATGATAGTTTTGAAAAACAAGTAAAAATTGTATGCCAATTTAGGAAAGTGGACACTAATTTTTAGACATCCAAAAATAGAATATTGGACTCAAAAAGAGGGACGAAGGGAGTAGTTTTTTTTTTTGGTTAACCGTGGATGTTCCGGGTCAATTTGCGCGCACCTCGACTAATTCTACAAAATAAGAGTATCCGGATGAATTACCTGTAATCACTTTTTTTAAATTCAAACTTCAGATATCTGAATATAACACCCATAGACCTTGCCATCAGAGAACAAAGAAAATGGTCATATAAACCATAGTGTTGGAAACATATGGTTCTCCTTTCTTTACTCCCCTCCCTCTCTCACATACACACATGTTCACTTGGTCAGTCTAATTTGTTTTTGTTGATCTTATTGTCTTAATGGACTCAAACACAGATGAACTGGCGTACGATTTTTATCCACTGCTTAAAGTATACAAAGATGGTAGAGTGGAGAGACTAATAGGCACAGAGATTGTCCCACCATCAATTGATACCCGAACCGGTGTCCAATCCAAAGACCTTGTGATTGAACCCGAAACTGGCATATCTGCTAGGCTTTACATGCCCCAAAAACCCACCAAATCACAAGATCAGATTCGAAAACTTCCTCTCCTTGTGTATTTCCATGGTGGAGCATTTTTCGTCCAATCCGCCTTCTCGCCCACCTACCAATATTTTCTTAATTCTCTCGTCTCCGAGGCCAACGTTATCGCGGTGTCTGTAAATTACAGAAAAGCCCCCGAACACCCTCTCCCCGTGGCGTACGATGATTCGTGGGCCGCGCTCAAGTGGGTTGCTTCTCACTCTAATCGGGATGAAGGGGGCGGTCATGAGGTGTGGCTAAAGGACTGTGTTGATTTTGAACGCGTGTTCTTTGCAGGAGATAGTGCGGGTGCTAATATAGCACACAATATGGCCATGCGGGTCGGGTCAAATAATCTGGATGGTATTCGGGTTGAGGGGATTATTCTTGTGCATCCGTATTTTTGGGGCAAGGATCCAATTGGTGCTGAAGGTGCTAACATGGATATTAAGGCCCAGTTGGACAAGCTTTGGTTTTTGGTGAACCCATCAACTAGTGGACAAGATGACCCATTGATAAACCCGGGTGCGGATCCGGGTCTACCGAGACTAGGGTGCACCAGGGTTCTTGTTTCGGTTGCTGAGAAAGACTTTTTGAGGGATAGGGGTTGGTATTACTGTGAGGTATTGGGTAAGAGTGGGTGGGAAGGAGTTGTGGAGATTATGGAGAGTGAAGGGGAGCAACATGTTTTCCATTTGGACAACCCCCAATGTGAAAAGGCCTTGGATGTGGTCAAAAGAGTGGTTTCTTTCATAAATTTTGATCAGAGGTAGGCCTTCTTTCATAATTAATCAGAGCTGGACTCATTGAATAGTATTCACTTTTCTTGTTGATTTGATCTTCAATAAAGCTAGTCGAATACTGTTGGGTCCATACCCATCATCAGAGCATGGGTGTTATATTTATATATATATATGCATGTGAAGTGTATGGGTTATATATATATATTATATATATGTGCAGGTGTGGTGAGCATGGGCTTGGAATGGGCATGGGTTTTATATATATATATAATGTGTGCAGTGTATATATATATAATGTGTGCAGTGTGTGCCAAAAGAGGAGAGAGTAGTGGAGGCTCTCGGGTGAGTGAGAGAGAATCACTTTTGGTCAGAGAGTGGTGACGAGAGGGGTGCCCCTTTGGGGCATGGGACATTAATCACTTGGGTTTTCTGTGAGGGGTGTTCACAGTGTTATAGGGATGTGAGGTAAAGAGGGTATTTCTTTGTCTCTGTGATTTCTCTATGTATTACAGTGATTATGTCAGGTTCTTTGGGGTATTGAGTGGGGAGTGTACAATGGTCTGTATTTGGGTTATGGGATTTAATCCATGTAAGCTTGTATCATGTTTTACTCAATAGTGAAAGAATGAATCTCTCGGGTGTGGACGTAGGCAGGTGTTTGGCCGAACCACGTAGAAATCTGTGTGTCTTTTCTGTGGTGTGTTTGTTTTATTACTGCTCATGTACGTGTGTTTATTTGGGGAATTTGGTTCCGCGTGTTTAATTCCCAACAGTGGTATCAGAGCTATGGTGGTCAGATCATGGTGATAGAGGCGCACGATGACAGTGGAGATTAGCAGCACAGTGGTTAAAGGAAAGAAAAGCAGAAAAAAAAAAAAAAGAAATCCAATGATGCAGCGATGGCGATGAAGATGGTCTTACGATGCAGATGCAGATTCCTTGTAGATTTAAATACTTGGATATGATAATTATCCAGTGTGGCAAGGTGTAATGAAATCAAGACTCTTGATTGGTTGGAATTTCAAGTAGTTAGTGTGCATAGCTATGTTACTTGAAATTCGGGTCGGAGATGTCCTAAGGTTTCTGGACGCTGCGGATTCATTGGTGGGTGCAGATTTGTAAAATTCTGTATGGATTGGAAATTATTTTTTTTTTGGTGATAGATCCTATGTAAATTGCAGCAGGTTGGGATCTAGGGCAGAAAAATAATTTTGATGCTACTGTGATTGTAGTAGGTTGCGTATGGTGGAGAGATTCTCACATTCCACTCATACGGGCATTTCTCTTGGGTTGTTAGATTCCAGGTACGTTAAGTACATGCTTCTGGAGAAAATAATTTGATGGGTTCCAAGAAGACGGGGGCAGACACAGGCGCAATTATCCGACAGAGGTAATTGTTAGGATACTGCACGTAGGAATGTTGATCAAATATTTTTGGAGCAGGTTCGCTATTTGGGTGGTGTGATATTGATTCCAAAGTTGCGGAGGAATCTAATATTATTGCTGAAATCACACACGGCGGTTGAGAGAAGTGTGGATGAGTTGTATCGTCTGATTGGAAGTACAATGAAGAAAAACTCGATTGGTGTTTGGAAACGGAGTGCACAGAAAAAGGGGTACCCTAGACGTGTTTCTTTTGCGGTGGAGGCGAAGACACGGGTGACAGGTTTCCAAGGAGCAGACGATAGTGAGGAAAAAAAAAAAAAATACTGCTGGTGGTGGAGGGGGTGGATCGAGACCCTACTCCGGTGTTAATGAGTAAAATTAACGGAAGACGGTTACACATGGTCATTGGCCGTGGTGAATCAAATTGTGACTATGTTGATTCGGTATGTGTAACTGGGTTTTTAGGCTAATGGTATGAGCATCTTGACAGGTTGTTCAAGGTGGGATATTTCTTCTTCTCATGGGTATGGAGGTGGAGATTTGTTGGGTCCATACCCATCATCAGAGCATGGGTGTTATATTTATATATATATATGCATGTGAAGTGTATGGGTTATATATATATATTATATATATGTGCAGGTGTGGTGAGCATGGGCTTGGAATGGGCATGAGTTTTATATATATATATAATGTGTGCAGTGTATATATATATAATGTGTGCAGTGTGTGCCAAAAGAGGAGAGAGTAGTGGAGGCTCTCGGGTGAGTGAGAGAGAATCACTTTTGGTCAGAGAGTGGTGACGAGAGGGGTGCCCCTTTGGGGCATGGGACATTAATCACTTGGGTTTTCTGTGAGGGGTGTTCACAGTGTTATAGGGATGTGAGGTAAAGAGGGTATTTCTTTGTCTCTGTGATTTCTCTATGTATTACAGTGATTATGTCAGGTTCTTTGGGGTATTGAGTGGGGAGTGTACAATGGTCTGTATTTGGGTTATGGGATTTAATCCATGTAAGCTTGTATCATGTTTTACTCAATAGTGAAAGAATGAATCTCTCGGGTGTGGACGTAGGCAGGTGTTTGGCCGAACCACGTAGAAATCTGTGTGTCTTTTCTGTGGTGTGTTTGTTTTATTACTGCTCATGTACGTGTGTTTATTTGGGGAATTTGGTTCCGCGTGTTTAATTCCCAACGCCTTCTTTCATAATTAATCAGAGCTGGACTCATTGAATAGTATTCACTTTTCTTGTTGATTTGATCTTCAATAAAGCTAGTCGAATACCACTGCTATGCACGGTCTGTTTGAAGCATTTTATGTTTTCGTCTGGTCGGCCCAACCACTTTACACAATTTTTAGCAGAAATTTTCAACAAATTTCAGAGGACCCTCCTCAGTTTTTGGTGCATTATAAATTTTTGGTTTGTAAGATCTAACAAATGTAACAATTTCACCCACATTTTCTAAAATAGTAAATCCCTAATCAGCTAAATCCATACAATCTTGCCTCTTGGGTTCAAGAATTACACCAACATTAACTAACTATCACAGAAGAAGTACTCATTTTTTTTTACATAATTCTCAAAAAGTACAATGGTCAATGACTACGTATATGTTCATACTTAGTCATGTTGCTAAGAGCTGCTTTTAACTTTTATCTTTGGGGAAGTATCGCCACTCATAGTTCTCTGCCTCTTTTATCAACAACTTCATACCTTTATGTTAGGAGTAAGAGATTAATAGCTCTACAATAAATTGGTAATACAGCTACAAAACTCCACTTTTCCAATCATTTCTCACAATTTAATTTACAAACTTATGTAACTTAACATATAACCATACCTCATGAATAAAATTCATAGTAACCAACATTAATAAGAATCTAATGAGCAATTTATATAACTATGCATGTATACATATTTTTTTGGTAACTGTGAGTGTCCAGGCCAGCTTGCGCGCACCTCGATTAATCCCACGAGGCCAGGGCGTCCGGGTGAATCACCTGTGGCCACCCCCTTGAGATTCGAACTTGACACTTCTGGGTATAACACCCAGAGGCCTTGCTATCCGGCCACAAGGGAAGTGGTTACTATGCATGTATACATGTATGGATAGAAAGAGAAGCTTTGGAAAATTGGATTGTTGTAGGACTGATAAGCTGGGATGGACTTGTCGGCCAGCCAACCGAGACGAAACTCACAGCTGTTTTCTGTCGCTTGCAAGACTTCTTCTTCGACGAACTCAATTGACCTCCAATAAAGATTCCCGATGACACGCAAGCTCCCCTAGCCCGAATTTTAGAACACTGCTAATAATAAGGGCCTTATTATCTTCCTTACTTGAATGAGAAGTTCTTACGGCTCCAAAAGGCAAAAACCACCATGTGCCTTCTTCAAATCACCATTATTTCTGCTGCCAAAACCATCATTGTGCATTTCAAATCACCGCCAACTATTTGTACACAGTATAAAAAAAAAAAATAGTTAAAAAAAACATAAATACATAAAAATGAAGATGATTGAAGGATATAGCTATCAATTCAAGTTAAGCTAAGGTTTGCACTTGGCACAAAACAAAGAAGGGAAAGTGTCATGTTTTCTACAGCTCATCGAGTTAGAAGCCTCTATGTGATTCATTGCATAACTCAACTCTACTCACCTTGGTTTGCAAAAAATGAATCTACAGCTCATATCACAAACACTTATCATTAATTGGTAACATATTTGAAAGTTACCGATTATACCTAGCTAAAAGATTTGTAGTGTGGAAAAGATACGAATTGGATTGAAGTTAGCCAGGTGACCCCAAAATCACTTGCACAGAGAGAGAGAGAGAGAGAGAGAGAGAGAGAGAGAGAGAGAGAGAGAGAGAGAGAGAGAGAGAGAGAGAGAGAGAGTATATATATGAAATTCGGGGGAAATGATTATGATATAGAGAGAGATAGAGAGGCAATATTAACACCATCTTTACAACACCTTTTTCACTAGCTATAAAATGAAATCAATTAGGCCTGTAGTTAGAAGTGTCCCGAGCTTCCTAGCCTTGCGCCCAATGAAAGAATGGGTCGAAGGGTTCCCTTGTGTCATAACTTATATGTATTACCTCCATTTAGCCACAGCACTGAGTGGCTTGCTAGAAGAGGTTTGGAACTCCACAAAATAGTAGAAGAGTACTGCTCTACCAGCCTTGGGATCAACAGTCACATAACCGGAGTACTGATCAAACTTCACTCCATTAGGTTGCTCAGGCAATGCTAATATCTTGTTGGCTTCTTTGAAACCGTCTTGACAAGCTATATATACAGATGAATTCTCTGTCGGTATAGTCTCAGTGACAAGTTTGGCTGACGGTTCTCTTAACCGTTGAACAAGAACCTTTAGAAGTTCTTCAAGTGGGTCAAATCCTATCCCTCCATATATAACATTGTGTAAAAGCCACAAGGTAAAGAAAAATCCAGAGAAAGATTGCTGTCTTCATTGTTGATGCATAGAAGGTCTGCTGTTTGATCAGTACAATTATGGTTCATTTGATAATAAGTTGTGTGACAAATGTTGGAAGTATGGGTACATATGGAAACCCAATGAACCAGTTTTGTGGTTCATAGTGTTTGGAAACTGTCCAAATCTTGCCAGTCTAATATCGTTGTTAAAACTGGTTCTTTGCCAAACCAGTATAACACTGGTTCTCATAAAAACAGAGAGAACGTGAGAGACTAGTGATGAACCATATCCTTATTTAAGCATTTCCAAACAGGTCCTATGATTCTATGCTTGTTCTTGATGGATTTGTTTTTTTTTTTTTTTTTTGGCATAATCTAATTTATGGATTCTTGGATGCTACTATTATATTGCCACACACATTGTACTGTTCGTTTCTAATTTAGATAGAATCTTTATCTTCGTAATAGTTCTCTCTCTCTCCACGGAAAAAGACGATGACATGAGAGTCTTAATTTGGAAATTGACTAGGATGGGCAGAATTGCAGCAGGCTGTTTGTAGACAAATGCTAGAAGCTATAGCATGTAAATGGCTCAATTAGGTTGACAGATTCAAATGCTATTGCAGAAACAAAAACAAATCAGAGGCGATAATGTTTTCAATTCCTAAGGATAATTTAGTGAGGGAAAAAAAGGGGAAAAAGTATAGAAGAAAAGAGGGAAAACGATATCTCCAGTTTTTTTCTCACTCTTCACTCTTCACTCTCTTGCCAGATAAAAAAGACAAATAATATGAGAGGTCTTTGGAAATTGACAAGGATGGGCAAATCAATGCCTGGACTACTTGTCCACAAATGCTAGAACCGTATCATGTAAATATATCAATTAGGTTGACTGATTCAAATGCTATTGCAGATACAAGATTACGCAGAAGCCATAAGATTTTCAATTCCTAGGAGTAGGATCCTTGCTCTTCATGATCTGTTTGTTTTGATCCAGTGCTGCTGAGGCGGCCTTGTCCCACATCGACCGTGCATTGGGTTGTTCTAGACTTATTAATTTAGTGGGTGACCACCCCTTCCTCTCATCAGCTTAAACTTTTGGGAGTACATTAGTAAGTACTGCTGCAATTGTTTGTATAGCTAAAGTCAGATAAAGGTACTACCATGACAGCTGAAAGGAAATGATTTGGATTATTTTCAATTGTGGATGCAGAGTAAATGGTACACATATTCTTCTCTTTTGAATCTCCATTAATGTTATTATCCCATTTCAAAGAAACTGATCCCATATTTTCACTAATTTCCATGGTAGAAAGATGCACACATTTCACTTGATTGTGTACAATTTACGTTAAATCTTACTAGACTAAAACATACTAGCAACCCAGCATATTAGTCCTAATCACAACTTTGATGGAGCTTAAAAGAGCTAACTATGTTCAATAAACATCTTCAACAGAGCCAGAGCTCTGCGCGGTTGAAACCTTGGAACTTCATGACCAGCGCCTCTAACTGTCGCAAAAGTCAGTCCATCGTAAATCACTCTATATCCACCCACCTGCAAGACTAATTTATTTTCAGTATAAAAATTGAATTTCCTAGAACACATAATGTTCAATTAACCAAAGCAAGAAATTTAAAAAAACTTGAAACGTACTTCTTTGTTATCATCAAACCAAGGATGCCAAGGTTTGATCACTGTAAGGTTTAAGGCATCAATTGAATATCGAGTGCTAGATACAGGAACAACAGCATCAAGGTCTCCACTGCATAATACATTCACATATTCATAATCCACTCAAAACTTTTCCGAGTTATCCTAATTTGAATTAGTAAGGTTAACTTAGAGATGTATAGGCCGGGTAGGCCAGCACGATGACAAGCCACCATGGGGGCTGGGGTGGGCTGTGACGAAAAAAATAATGAAAAATAGAATATATATATATATATATATACACTAGTGATACAGCACATGTTTTGCACGTGATTGGTGCACAAAATGATAGATATATATTAACAAAAAAGAAAAAGCAAACTGGCTAAACATTTCGACTCGTACATATAATTTCTTTTAACATCTTTTTGAAAAATATTAAAATCTATAAGAGTCATGTCAATCGTCTAACATTAAATTGTTTCGATTATAAAATATCTTTCCAGTGTTGAAGTGGAGTACTCAAACACTTCCTAATTGTTTGCTTTAAATCGTAACAATCGCCCAACTATATATATATATATATATATTATTCTTTTTAACAAAGTATGTACCATATTAAAAATGGTTTTAAAAGAGGTATACAAATATAAACAAAAAACTAACATAGATAATTAAAAATAATATATGCTCTCTGTAATGTACAATTTCAAAGTTGGTGTACTATTTTAACTTGCTAAACAACTTGAGTAAATAAAGAATTTCATACATGAGAGAGATACATAGATGAGATAAACATGCATATATATATATATATATATATATTTACAGGTTCATGTTTATGTAGATTGAAAGATTTTCTTTGCCGACTCTTATTCTTTAAAGCATAAACTTAAAACGCTTGTACCTTTTGATAAAACTGAACTTAACAATAAAGAAGATAATAATGTAAAATCATATATACTCTATTATATATAGTTCCCGCGTTTGTGCACTATAACTTGTTAGTAATCTCATACTACATCTCAGAAGACATTGAACTTAACAACAAAAAGTATTGAAAATCTTTAGCGTTAAGACATATAACAAAAGCAACAAAAATATAGAGAAGCATACCTCAAACTTTGGTACAATAAAGAAGAATGTAAGTGGTTTAGAATGTTTTTGAGAAAAGTATAGAGAGAATCTACAAGTAGAAAATTTTGGACATACCTCTATTATGCGTATAGTTTCCATCTTTTATGATAGACATAGAATCTTATAATTACAAGAAATCATTAATAAAATAAGCGCTTTTGGAATGATGGACATACATAATTGAAAATGTCGAATGCTTATTTGTAAAACTTATTTCCAGTAGATGTTGTCATTTACATATAGGTAATAAAAAAAAAACTAAAGAGTAATAAAATATTTCCAACACTAATCGTAGTTGACTATTTAAAAATGTACTTATTAACAGTGTAGTAAAAGCAAACGATCAATTAAATGTAATACAAAAAGCCTCATATCAAATTGTTTAAATTTCACAACTATTCAAGTATCTTAATAAAGTGCTATTAATATATAAATATTTAGACAATTCTAATGTCTTTTAACTTTCCTTACTTGGTGTATTTATATTCTTTTATGAACTACAATGAAAGAAAACTAACCTCAGCAACAATATTTGTTAGAAGGTTGCAAACAATAATATATTTGTAACAATATTGCTACAAAGTTGAGTATAGATAGACTATAGATTTTAGATATAGGTATCGATTATACATTATGAGTATCTATACAGATATATGTGTAGTGTACAGCAAATTAAAGAACCCATCAATTTAAAACAAAATTAAGCTTCGTAAGCAAGAAGGTCTTTTGTTTTTCTATATCTCAGTCAACTTGAAGTTCTTTTTTTAGTAATTGGAGAGGGAAATAGTTCGTTGGCACTCTCAGTGAAATTCCAAGTTGAATCACAAGGATGATCATTATATAAATATCACAAACCAAATTTTGAACAAATGTGTCAATATCCTACTGTATTCTTTGAAGAATGGAACCGCAAGATAAAGACACCAAATATTTCACCTACCCAAACTATATCCATAACACCAAATATTTTGTATTGCATGTGTATGGTGTTACTTTTGTTCGGGTTCGATTAGTGTTATTTCTGTAATATATATATATATATATATTGTATTACATGTTTCAGCCAAAAAAAAAATTTGTGTGTACATTAAGAGATGTAAATAGATATATGATCCTCTAAAGGGTTAAACATTTCCATTCAATCTAAAGAAAGCCAAAATTGATTCAACCTGTTGATTCTCAAATATGATTCTTATTAGAAATGCTCAAACCTCGATACCAAAACAAAAAAAAAAAGAAGAAAAAAAAGAAAAAAGAAAAAAGAAGCACTTTTTAATATGAATTTATATTTTCCCAAACAGAAATTCAAGAATTCGATTGTATGTTCTAAGTTCAAACCACAAATCAAAGAGTCATTAATTTTTAGCAAAAATAATCTTGAAAGATTGAACGCAATAATATAGAAGATGAAGACCTCTAAAATTAATAAGATAAATTGATAGAAACACATCTCAATTGTGATACCGTAAAATAAGATGAATGTTGTTGGAAAGTAGTCACACCCGTTCCAAAAATTATAAGTTTTATCATGCATAATTGAATTTATGAACTTATCAATGTTAATTGATAATGAGGTTGGGGTTGACTGTGAGTCAACGTTAAGGTGTCAGTGAGGACACATGAACATGATAGTTCATTTTGTATTGGCACGATTAAATGGCATTTATGTTATTTAAATGTTATTTGACTTATCTGGTATTTTATGAATAGTAAATTTACCTGTGTAGGGTAAATTCTAGTAGTCTCGATAATGTTATATATTATTTTGAGAACTGTGGTGAGAACGTGAGTGTCACGCTATATAAAAGGTAGGTTGTGTAGAGATTCCACAGATTTTAGTTTTCGGACGTGATTTTGGACCCAAACGAGACTTAGTCGAAAACTTTTGTAAATTTTAATTTTCACTCGTAAAATTATAAAATGGACGTGTACGACATTTCATGGATTAATTAGAAGTTTGAGAAACTCGAGGGGTGGTAACCGGAATTTCTGAAAAGTTTTTCTATAAATAGAGGAGGGTGAGATTGCATTTGTCATAAACTTTATATAATATCTTGAGAGAGGAGAGAGAAAAGGAGATTTGACCCTATGGGCTTTGCGACGATGATTGGCGACCTTTCGTCCGTCAGATTTTTTCCAAATTCAAGATTTGAACTCGTGGAAGTAAGACCTACGTTTTGATAGTCATTAGGCCATGTTTGACAAACTTTTATAAAAATCTAATTTCTAGACTTTTAGAGAAAACCTAGTAAAACTTGTAGGAATCACCTGAGATTCGAAATTCGACGATTAATTGGCCCTCTAGTCGATCCTTCAAAGTTTGAGAGGAATTGCACGAGGTATGAAGTCCTAACTTGTGAAATATAGAAAAATACATGTTTTAATTTTCGATGATGAAATTGAGATCCGGGCAAAATCCATGTGTTAATCTTAGGCCCGTTAATTATGCACGCGATTAAATGTGAAAAGCATGTCTACTTTTACGCGAGCACGTTGAGTTGTCTATGTGGGTCAAAGGGGAGTCTTATACAAATTCATGCCGGAGTAAGCTTCTCGATGTTTGAGAATTTTAGTAGCGACGACTACTGTGCATGGTTTAAGGTTTGGACTTGCCAGGGCACTTGGGGATATAATGGTTGTAGGCTTGGACTAGCCATTGACATCGCGGTGTAATGCTTGGACTTGCCACTATCGGGTGAAGGCATATTTTTCTCCCTAGAGACTATTTGTATGAATTGTGAGATTAGAGCATGTTTTATCTTATATTGCATATGTTAGAACTTGTGCACTCAGCATATAGCTGATCAGTGGAGATTTACTCCATTGCAGGTAAGAAGAAAGACAAGAAGAAGCGTAAGGAGTGAGGCTGAGGAACGCCGGGGGAATATTGTTGTATATACTTTTGTTTGATTCCAAACTTGTAATAAGAATTGGTAGTAGTAGAATGTTGTAATCAAATCTTGTTACGGGTTGGATTAGTACTTGTAATTCCTAATAAACACGGTTGTATATATATGTTGAATCGTGGTTTATAATCGTGTTGTTGTTAGAAATTGGTTTGGAGACCCTTGGTTTTGAGTGCTACAGAATTGGGCTTTTCTGAGAGAAAACAGTCGACTGGTCCGTGTTTCAGTCGACTGGATTGGCAGGTTTCAGTCGACTGGAGGGGTTTTCGGTCGACTGATTTTTGTACGAAAACACCAGGTTCTGCATGCATAGTGTCCAATCGATTGATAAATTAAGGCTCCAGTCGACAGGGTCCCCAACACAGTCGACTGGAATGGACCTTGAACTTTTAGACTTTCTGCTTTTGGTCTTCAGTCGACCGGATCCCCGATCCAGTCGACTGGATCTCTGTTTTCAAAACTGAATTCTTTCTTTAACTGTTCCAATTGGACAAAACTTTTTATAACTCTGATTTTAAATGGTTTTGACTTATGTTTTCCGTTTTCGTTTTACTTTAAAGGAATTGGATAAACCTTGATGGCATGCCACGTGTCCTATTTCCACGCGTAGTGGGATGGGTCGTGACAAAAGTTGTAGAGAAACTAATATTTTTTAAAAAAATGAGAATATTTGTGAGGTATAAAATCTGTAACGATATAATCCTATAATAATTTGGTTTAATTAGAGTCCTTTAATGATGATGTTAATAATAATTGAAAACATGAAGTTAATATTTTATGTTTAATTAGTTTAGTTGGAGTTGTATAATTTAGATACTTATCTTTAATTTATAGACTCCACAAAATAAATCAATGAACAATTGAAAAAAAAGCATAACCTCTGAAAAAACGGTAGAAACCAATCAAATTGGTTAAATGTGACTCATGAAAAATAAAAGAAAAAAAAATGGATGAAACCAATTCAATTTTGTTTACATGAGCCAGTCAATGATTTTCTAAAGAAAAGGAGGACTCATTTTAGAAATTTCATTTTAACTAAAATAAAAGATATGATGCTATACTTCTCAAATTTTGAGTCTTAAATAGATTTCCATACTACTTAACACTTGTATCACATGTGGAAATAGTGATTGATCCTACCACTATGTCATTGGATGTGGTACATTTGACAAAACGTTTAAGAACCAATTTAGGATTCAATATGTGGGAAGCATAGCATTACTCAAATCAAAGTGCTCAAGATTAATTTGACTCAATTACGGTAGTAGTAGGTCTCAATTTTAGTCTTGAAAAAGAGCTCAAAATTAGTATGACTCAATAACATTGGTCAAGACTCATTTAGACCAATTAGCCTATACAAATTGCAAGTAAGTCACCTTGTTATTGTTCCTAACTGCACACTATAATCCGATGAGTAATGCGATGCTTCTCAAATTTGAATTACAAATTTGGTCCTCAAATACATTATCATTTGAACCATATGCAAGGACATATTGTGCTAACAATCACTGCTGATAGAACAATTAAGCCGTTTGAGAACTAAATAGTATTTAAAGTTGAGAAACATAATGTTATTCGATTCCCATCTTCCAATTATAAATCAGGATTTGGATAATTGGATGTAGTCTAAATGATTATAAACATATATAAAATTTTCATAAATCAATGTGAGAAAATCCAAAAAATCAAGTAAACAACAAGCATACATCGAACTTTTTCTTCAAGAAAATCCTTTTTCACACAAATTTGTAAAATTTTTAATTAGGTTAATTAATGAAGTTGGTGCATTAAACTCTTGAAATTACGGCTGCAACTCGGGCTGCTTGAGCATGATTTTAGATCTGTCTAACCTCAACCTGAGTTTTGTGTAGTCTACCCAAGCTTGAGCCTGAGCCTGAGCCTGAGCCTGAGCCTGAGCCTGAGCCCGACAAACCTATAGCCCGAGCCCCATTTTACAACTCAAATCCGAGCCTGAGCCCTAATTGCAATAAAGAAAACAACTTCTAGAGAGTTTCAAACTTAGGTTCAACATTGAGAAAAAAAACTTTACCCTATCAATTTGGTTTTTCCATTGGAATCTAATGTGATGTATTTGTCACTAAAAAGATGGCATGATCCTACAGTTAAAAAGAGTATATATATAAAATGCAATACAACTATAATATATAAGCATATAATGCATGTATACGTGTAAGTTCGAGCTCGGGTTACTTGGGTTATTAGCCTCTCTATCCAAGTCCAACCCAATTCAATCTAGGCTTGAATTTTCTAGACCAAGCTAGTCCAAGATACATAATAATTATAAAAAATAATTAAAAAAAAAAGAATAAGAAGTTGCCCAAACCCGAGTAAATTACGGGTTGGGCTCGAGCCAGGCTCGGGTTAACTCTCCCAAGTTGCACCCCTATTGAAAATACATTGAATCCTAAAATAGTGGAATTAAAACTTATCCAATCAAAAACAATTGAAAACTTGCAGAAACAAGAAGTGCCTAAAATATTAGACTAATTTAGATTGAAACTACTATGAATAATAGGACATAAAAAACCCAATAGGGAAAAAAAGAAAAAAGAAAAAAGAAAAAGAAAAAAGGAGTGCTGCTTTTAAAAAAAACAATAGAAACGGAGTTATAGGACTCCTTCACGTGGTATCTAACCAGGTAATCTAGAAACAATAAAGGAATAGTGTATCAATAGAATTCTATTAGGAGGATCAGACTAATGGTAAAAAAACATAGGCAATTGTAACATTAGGAGTAGGATCGGACCCAGGGCCGGCCCTGAGTTTTCGGGTGCTCTAGGCGAGCTTTCAAAATGGGGCCCTCTATTTATTAGCACAACGTATTTAACTAAAATGCGATACAAAAATAACCTCGCATACAATTAGCTTTAGAGCAATCTACTTTACAATGAAGAGAGAGAGAGAGAGAGATTACCAGAGACGGAGAGTCGGTGACGAAGCAAGCACATCGTTTCAGTTGGGCAGGGAATGCTTTTGGTATACCGTATAGAACAAGGACAGAGCTAGGATTTTTAGTCCGGGGGGGCCTAGACTATACTGGGACTCGGGGACAGCGCCCCCGAGGCAATTTGTTTTTGGGTATATCTATACATAATTATTTGTAAAATGGTAGAATTGGTTTAACACCCCCAATTTGGAGTAAATTATGTAATTTTATGGGCCTATACCTAGGGATGGCAACGGGTCGGAGTTGGTACGGAGTTCCCTTATACCAACTCATACTCCGTTTACTTTCCTCCTACTCCGACTCCGCCCCATCCCGTTTAAGTAAAATACCAACTCCGACTCCACTCCTACTCTGTTTACTATCGGGTACTCCTATTACACTCCTACTCCGTTTGTTAATCACCATTGCAAAATTAAATGTTCTTTTATAATTCAAAACCCACTTAATTTTAGCTTGATTTCTTAAAAATCACTCACGTAAATGATTCTAAATTTGTTAATCACAATTCAGAAATTAAATATTAATATTGAAGAAAAAGAGATGTACATATATGTCCTAATTTGTTGTAAATAAATGTAAGTATGAGAGTAATTTAGTAACTTAATGAATTAATCGGGGCGGGGCGGGTTTTAAATGGTAGTATTTCATGGATACCAACTCCGCCCCAACTCCTATAGGATTTTTATATTTCTATACCAAATCCACTCCTACTCCTATTATAACTCCTCCAAACCCGTTCTATTAGGAGCGGGGCGGGGTAAATTGCCATCCCTACCTAAACCTAAAACTTGTAAAATATTACATGTAAGTTTACAATTTTCAAGAGTGCAGGGGGGACTTGTGTCTAAAACTTGTAAAATATTACATGTAAATCTAGAATTTTCAGAAGTCCAGGGGGGCTTGTGTGAAATTTAAGAGAGCCTATTTATAAAACCTACAATTACTACACATAATTTTGTACTTTCCAAAAATTTAGGGGCTGTGGTTTTAAGGTTTTTTTTTTTTGGGGGGGGGGGGGGGGGGGGGGGATGAAAATTTGGGCGCAGGATACGCATGTATCTTAAAGGGTTAGGAGAGTTTGGCCTCTAGTTTGCATTGGGCTTTGGGCTTTTTTCAGTTGGGCTGAAAATACTTTTGGGTTGGTCTAATACTAGTAGCATAAAATTGGGGGCCCTTAAAATGTGAGTAGAATCGGGGGCCCTAGGCAATGACCTATGTGGCCTATGCCCAGGGCCGGGCCTAATCGGACCAATGGTAAAAAAACATTGGCAATTGTAACATTAGGAGTTAATTAGTGGAAAGAAAAAAAGTGGCATAGTAAGACTCATGGAACGGACAAAAAAAAAAATGGCATATCAAATTTACTAAAACTCTAATAAAAATCACTTAAGCAAAAATGCACCGATTGATAAAAGTTCAAAACACTTAAGGGGATCTGTGCACTTATATATATATATATTATAGATTATAGATATATTTATTAAGAAATAGAGGATAAGTACAAGTGATTTGGATTTAAGGGGATAAGGGCATTCGTTTTTGAATTATATGGCCTTAAGTCCATTTTTAAATTGAAAATAAGGATATTGACAAATTTGTCCCCGTCACATATGCGTTTTTTTTCTAAACTTTAAAATGGCATAACTTTCAAACCACAACTTCATTTAAAATTTTTTTTTTTATATATTTGTAATCTTGAAGGAAAGATCTATCAAACAATATCCATAGTGACTATGAAAAAATGTAAAAACAAATTCATGTTACTGTCGAACCCATGGTTCGAGGTCGCGGTATCGGTCGCGGTATCGGAGTCTGTTGTGATGACTCGGGGTCGCGGTATCGGCCTGGTATCGGACGATACGCAACGAAATGCTAGATTTAAGGTTCAAAAAAATATAAAAAAATAATAAAAAATTCTAAAATAATAAGAATAGCAAAATTAGAATAATAGATTGTCACAATACCCAATGTACCAATTGTAAATTCACAAATTATTCAACTCACACGCTGCCGATCTACTATTTGAATATTTTTTTATTATACATACACATTTTAAACAAATAAGTAAACATTTTTTTTATAAGCAAATATTTTTTAATGCACATTCAAATTAAATAATCTTCAAATACAACATTATCCCTAATCATGTAATCAATAATTAATTAAATACAAAAAAGTTGCTCCTCAGACCCACCCAAACACAACTTAACCCTTTTGTTTGATTGTCGACCAAACCTAGATTAACAAAAAAGAAGAAGAAGAAGAAGAAGAAGAAGAAGAAGAAGAAGACGGCGGAAGAAGAAGAAGAAGACGACGACGAAGGAGGAAGAAGAACGAGAAATAAAGAGAAGAAAAGCATACCTGCTTCTCAGATCTGGTAAGTTTTTCCTTTCTGATTTCTCTTTTTCTTTTTCCTCGAATTTTCCTTTTCCTTTCAGATTTTCTCTTTTTCTTTCAGAGATGTGCATAGTCTCGGGCGTATCACTAGCCATCTCGACCGAGTTGCAGAAAACTCGTCTGTTTCGGCAAAACGTCTGAGATATACAACGATCCCTGATTCGTGTCCAATATTGCATTCTTAACTTCATGATTTTACCCTTATTGAACACAAATTGATGATGCCAAAAATTGGTAGGAGAGATTAAGAAGAGAGATATTATGAAACAATCAATTGTATGTGGTTCGGCCCCGTTAATGAGGTGACCTACGTCCACGAGTGAGTCAGTGCGCTTCACTAGCAGATCACCAGCGGGCCTGGTGAGCCAACAGTTGGGCGGCACTACCAGTAAGACCGACCGGGTGTATGCGTATGAAATTAGTATAAACAGCTATTCTCTAGGTTAAGAATGCGATCCCCCTTAATGGGGGTGAGTGGCCCCTTTTATAGGTGCAAGAGACCACCCGCACAAGGCAACTGATCAGATAAGGAAGCTCTATCTAATTACAATTTGATGAGCATAAATCATAGGAGGTTTCCTAAATGGTTTAGGAAACTGCTTGCTCTCTCCATTTAGTCTTCTAACTGAGCTAGGAAACTGCCTGGAGGCCTGCTGACCAAGCAATCACCCCTACTGAGGGGGCGCCCATATGGGGTCCATCTGGAAAGAATGACCGGGCTTACGGCCACCTCGGGCGGTTTTGTGTTACAGCCCAGGATACTGTGTAGTCAGTCCAAATTCAAGATGACTTGGCTTTGACCTAATATTTTTGTGCATATCAGCTGCCCCCCATTTTCAAAACTAACGGGATGCTCTATCGGATGAGGTTTGAAAATTAAGACTGCTTCTGCCAGAAAACCGTTCGGGAGATGGCCCCAGGCTGTTTACCCGGGGTGCGATCGATCGGAGTGATCTTCCGAGATCAGGACTGAGCGGTAGCTATGTGGGCCCAGAACCAATCTCTGCCACGTGTCAACTGGTCACTGGCCTGGTTAGGATCCAACGATGCCAGCGTGGGAGAAATCGAGCCATTTACATGATAACCGAACCATCTCATCACGCATTTAATGCGTGCACCTTTTAAGGCGATGCTTCACGTGCCCGAAGCGACAGCTATTGGGCAGTTTTGGCGAGAAATTGCCTGGACCGTTGGATCTACTTTGATCTTAGCCGTCCATAGTTCCTATATAAGGAACACTTGTCCATTTCACGAATTTCTGCTGCCAAGACATATATTCCCGAGCGGTTTTGAGAGCAAACAATTCCTAGTCAAGATTTCTGAGCCCTTTCTTGCGTTGATTTCTGTAAGTCCCTTTCCTTTTCGAGTTTCAATTTATTACATTTCTTCATCCCCCCTTCTCTTTTCTTTCTGTGGTGAGGCTGGAGGGAGCGAGCCCGGTAGGGTTTGAGCGAGAGTGGGATTTTTTCCTCAGGTTCTGTTCTTTTTTTAAGTCAGGTGGAACCTTAGGACAGTTGAACCGAGCGGGTGTCCCCGGAGTAGTCTTGAGAGAGTGCCATCTAGTGCTAAGTACCATTCACTCTTTGCCTTTTAGGTTAGTGACCTTGCCCCGTTTGTATACCAGGCTCGGGGTTCCTGACCCATACTTAGGCAGTAACTTGCTTCCCCATCCTACCATAGGAGTACCAAAAATGGAACATTTTAACTTCAATTCTGCTTCCCGATCAGAGGACGAGATGTACCGATCGGGAACTCCTGACACCAGCCTAGATCCACCGTCCGCTTCCCCATCTGACCACCAGAGTGAGGGCAGGATTCCTGCTCGTGTGTTCAATAGCGATTCCGACCAGGAGGCCCCCGTTGCCTCTGTTTCTCGGGGAGAAGGTGATGAGACACCGGGGAGACCCGACCCCAAGGTCGTGTTTGCCTGCGAGTCTACCTCCTCTACCTTGTGCTCCCAAGACCTTGTGCGCATTAGGGAGAGGTATTCACTCCCCTACGATTGTTCCTTAGCCGTTAACCCCGGCGGAGCGCATCTTTACCAGCTAGGCTTCGTCACCTTATTTGAGGATGCACTGATGGCTGGCCTCCGCCTTCCGCTTCATCCAGTCGCCCGTGACGTCCTGATTTACCTCGGGATTGCTCCGGGCAGTTAGCTCCCAACGGGTGGAGGTTCTTGATGGGGTCCATCTCTCTGTGGCCCCAGGTCTTCAGATATGAAATCATCCTCCGGGAGTTTTATGGGCTCACTGGCCATTCTCTGTGCACAGGGAGGTTGGGTTCTTTTCTTTTTCCGCTTAGCCGGGTAGGAAGATCATTGACAAATGTCCGAGTAACAACAAAGGGTGGAAGAACAAATTCTTCCAGGTGTCCACTCTTCGCCTCTGCGACCGGGCCACAAGATCCCAGCTGAGGACTTCCTGGGGGGGGGGGGGTTGAGGGGTAAGACCGCCCTGTATGCTTCTTTTCATTTTTATTCACTTTAGGAGGTTATTGGTCTACTAACTGCGCTTCCATGTTCCTGTTTGCAGCTGGGTCAACAGAACCTCCCAAGATCCCTGAAGCGTGCCAGGCTAGGATCTTGGTTTTGGCGGAGCTACCCACCCACATCTCTAACGTGCTATCCCGGACGGGTGAATTTATCGAGTCTTACTCTCCAGAAGAACCCGTTCAGGCTCCCACTTTCTCCCCAATCATTCCCGGTGAGTGTCCGGGCTACCGGTCTTCCCGTTTCACATTTTTCCTTTTGCTGTCTCTATCACCTTCTGACCAAGCATTTTTTTTCTTTACAAAAATGGCTCCAAAATGAATTTGGAGCAGCTGAGGGAGAGGCAGGCCGCTGCTACTGCTACTGCTGCCCGGTTGGTGGTGGCGCAAGGAAAGAGACCTGCCGCCGAAGCCCCGGGTGGCGAGCGCCCTCTAAGGCGCATTCACCACGGGACGGCTAACTGCCCGAAACCTGTGGGGATGTTAGCTCCCCAAGCGGTGGCTGTGGAGAAGACTACTCCCCGGGAGGACATACTGTCCGGTTTACCGATTGGGGGACCTGCCGAGATTCGGGAAAGGGTGAAGTCCGCCCTCATCCCAAGCCAAGTGGAGACATGTGCAAACCTGTCTCCTGAGCACTTCCAGGGATGACTGTATAGCCTTTCCCACCTGGTAAGCACTTCTGCCCCTTGAGTATTGGCTACTTCTCTTTTTTTTATTTGCCTTGTTGACTGACCAACCTCTTTTCTTTCGTTGCAGGTTGGCTACATGGCCGCCGGGTCTGAGTCTCTTATGTTTTCTCTGGCCGGGAAGGCCAGCACCGCCGAATCTGCCTTGTCAAAGGAGCGGGCGGAATCAGAGGCCGGGAAGGCCGCCCTGGCCATCGAGATGGGCAAGACCAAGGCCTTGGCTTTGAGTTTGGGTGCAGCCCAGGCTGATCTGGCGGCTGCTGTAGACACCCCAATTTTGACCGACCGTCGAATTTAGGAGAGCGTCACCTCCACGTTCGATGATGATAAAGATCGAAAGAATCGAAGTATTCCAAGCTCTCCAAAAAATTCTCCAAACGCGATAAAATTTCACAGAAAGAAGAAAATACCAGGTGTTTAGGAGAATTCAGGTATAAAAAACACCATTTTTGGAGAAAATCTTCGAAAATATTTTTTTGGAAGAAAAAGGAGAAAAAAAAAGACCTAAAAGAGGAAGTTCAACAAAAAAATGGCACACGACAGATTTCCGCGGCATTCAGTGAATGCCGCGCGGCACTCACTGGGTGCCGAACGACATTCAGTGAATGCCGGACCGGCACTCACTGAGTGCCGCCAACATTTTCTGACTGCCGTTTGCTTTTCAAGTCCGTATTTTGTGGTACAATACCTATGTGTAGGCGGATAAAAACAAAAATCTGATAAAGTAAGGTTGACGGAAACCCGGCAATCAACAATCTGCCGCGGCACTCACGGAGAGCCGTGCGGCTGTCACGGAAAGCCGGCGCGGCAGTCACATAGTGTTGCAGCGGCACCCACGGACTGCCGCAAAAGAATTCTGACTGCCGCCCTGGGCAACAGTCTGTCTAATTTCAGGAAGTACGTATTGTACCACCAAATGAGAGATTTACACCTGTTTTTTTACTCCGAATTCACTGAAAATACTTGGTATTTTTTGTCTATAAAAGAGGAAGGATCTTCCTTGGAAGATATGCAAGGAATATACACAAGAGATACACCAAAAAAATACAAAGAAATCACTACCATTACACTAACATATTTTAAGAGAAAAGAGAGAGTTTAGAGAACTAGAGAGAAGAGCTTGGAAGATCTTCAAAGAAAGACTTTTGAGGGTAGTTTGGAGGTGACCCTCTAATCTTTAGTTGTGTTCTCTTTCTTTTTGAGCTTCTAATCTTCAAGTCATTGTTGGTTTTTCTTGATTAAATCTTAGAGTTTGTCTAGTAAGCTTAGGAGTTCTTGTTTCTAATTATTTAGTCTTTCTTGTATTTCTTTTGGTTTATGTTCCTCTCTTGAGATTCTTGGAGATCTTCAATATCTCCCTTGAAATTTCTTGAGTATGATCCTTTGAATCCCATGTAAGCTTATACTTTACATGAGAGTCAAAATTTGATCATCACTTCATTTCACAAGCAAATAGATGAATCCAAGTCCATACTCATGACTTGGATCCTCTAAACTTGGTATTTCATGAAATCATTTCCACATTTTCTTTGAAACTTATGAGTATTAGTCATGTCTTCATCTCCAATGACCATCAAATGGTAGGAGAAAATGGTTTTGAGTCTAAGCCTATCTCCATGGTTTAGAGTCCTCATCTTGAGATTTCATGAAGTTTATTCATACTTCCTTTGAAATCCACAAATATGAAGGTCTTTAGTCTCCAATGACCATCAAATGGTAGGAGAAAATGGTTTAGTTTAAGTCCAACTTCATGGTTCAATAGTTGGGGTTAACAAATAGAGTTGAACTTGATAAATGAAAACAGTGAGTTCACAAACTGATTTTGATCAAAGATTTTTAGTTCGAAATCTAACCGTTGAAGTCAAGTGAAATCAATGGGAAAGTGTCAATAACACAATACTCTACCACTGTAATTTTTGTTTTAAGGTGATATCATGTCTAAGATGGTTTGGTCTTGTGATTTTTAATACATGCAACTCTCTGTCCAACATTTCAGAACAGTAAATATATTTTGAAACTAATAAATCAGAGTTTTAATGGAGTTTCCGAGGTCTCTAATAATTTTTTCTGGGTACCTTAATGTGTTAGGGAGATCCCCTAAAAAGATCCAAGTGTTTCTCATCTTTTTATTATTTTTAAAAAATCGTACAAGATCTCTGGACAGAGTTGCAGATTCCTGAGTGATGCCTAGTGTTTTCCATATTCCCGGAGATCTAACCGTTCAAACCTTGATTTTCTTTTTGGGTTATAAACTATACTCACAGAGGCATATCATATCCAAAAATTATTAAGATCCAACCGTTGGAAGCATGGTTTTTATATTTTTTAAGATCTGGTTTGCTCTCTGTAATTCATAAAAAAAACTGCTACTGTTTTTGTCTAATCTTGTTTATCTCAACTCAAATGGACCCCTAATGTCTTAGGACTCAAATTATGCTTTGAATAATGATAACTTACCTTAAATTCAGGAGTTAAATGGCCCAAATCAGTGAAATAAATCCATGTTTTATTTTTGTTCACATTCATCCATCCATGTACATTTATTTGCTCAAGATTAGAATTAGCTATTGAATAAAGTTGGATTTCATGCTAGATAGACTTAAGTTAGAAAATTAGGATTGATTGTTTGATACCATATTATTATGTGAAACATGTGGACTAATCTTTGTTTTGTAGCGCATTTGAGGTACAATTTCTCATCTCCCTTCTAGTTTATTTCATTCCTTGATTTTATTGATTTTTTTAAACCTTATGCGCGACACCTTAGAATTAGGAGCTTGCCTTATATGTATATATGATTAGAGACTCTTTCTTAGGATTTTCTTTTGTTTGTATGCATCGCACGTTTAAATATCGCTGCTGGATCCCGGGTAAGTTCTCTTGTTCCTTATTGCATATCATATTGCTTGCTACTTGAAATATGTGGTTTATGAATGATATTTTGTCATTAGCAATTTTACACCCTTTGGACATGCTTTTGTGATGTATATGTATATATGTATTAGTTGAGGGCATGCTTAGATTAATAAATTTGATTAAAAGGATGTTGAGTAGAGGCCTATCACAAGATAGGATGAGAGAGGGTGTTTTAGTCTGGCGGGCTCCTTCCTCTCTCATTCCATAATCCCCGGACCTAGTTTAATCTTTGGTTTCGCAAACGATCATTTGTTTGACGACGACTTCTTCCAAGGCTATGAGGATCTGAAATGGCGGGTAGCCCGAGATCACCCCGAGTGGGACATCTCATCCTTCGAGGGCATTGACTCAAACTACTGAGACGTCGGTCCCCCTGCTGGTGAGGGTCCTACTGTTGGTGACGGAGCTGCTGTACCTGCCTCGAGCGGGGGCTCGGGACCTGGAAGCGGAGCTGCCCCCGAAGAGGAGGCTGGGGAGACTGAAGACGTGGTCGAGGTGGACGACTAAGGTCCCCGACCTGTTTTCTTTTGTGTTGTAGGTTTTTTTTTTTTTTTTTTTTTTTTTTTTTGGGGGGGGGGGGGGAGGCTACTAAAACTGCCCCCCCAGGCCCTGTACAAATAGTTTTTAATTAATGGAAAGGTCCTTGAGACCAACTTTTCCATCAACTGTTTTCTATTTCTGTACTTATGTGCCTGTTTGCCAATTCCCAACCGGGTTTTACCGATCTAATGCCCTGCCTTAGCAAATGGTTTAAGACCGCAACCAGTAGAATTCTTGGTCTTCTTGAACCTTTTTAAAAGTCCCGACTGGTGCACTTTAGGATCTTGCCCTGTTTTACTGCCCGGACAGTGTTTACTCTGATCACTGTAGGTACTTGAAATGTTAAGATTCCTAGCCCTGTTAATGACCGATGTGATTTCCTATTTTGGTCTGGTATCACCCTGCCCCCCAAGCAGTTTGCTAAGGCGGGTGTCTAGGAGTAAGGAACCGTAGGAACTGACCTGGAACATGGATGGTTGCAGGGTCCTTTGGGACTTGCCATTGTCAGCCACCTAGGGGGTTTTGTCCCCCATTGTAGGTTGGACCTAAGCAAGTCCTGTGCCTCGGGTTTTGGTCCTGAGGTATTTTAAGTGCCTGAGGTCTGACCTCGAGGTCTTTTAAGTGCTTGGGGTCTGACCCCGAGGTCTTTTAAGTGAACAAGAATGGAGAAGAGTTGTTTGGTGAAATAAACTTTTATTACTATATGAATAGATATGCTCGGGTCGAGCTACATAATTCCTAGCCAACATTGTTGTCATTCTCTACTGGAAGTACTTGCGGAGGTGCTGCATGTTCCAAGGGTGGGAGAGGTCGTGCCCGTCTAGAGTTTGTAACCAATAGGTGCCTGGGCGGTTGACTCTGGTAACTAGGTATGGACCTTCCCAGTTTGACCCCAACTTCCCATGGCTCAGGACTTTTGTGGACTGGTTGACTGACTTCAGGACCAGATCTCCTATCTGAAAACTGCGATGCTTCACCTTGCTGTTATAGTATCTGGAGACTCTCTACTTGTAGGCTGCCACTTTAAGGTACGCCCGGTCTCTTTTCTCCGCTACCAAGTCGAGTTCCGCCCTTACGGCATCTTCATTGTTTAGCTCGCTAAAATTTGCCACCCGGTAAGTAGGTAACCCAAGCTCCGCGGGGACCACCGCCTCAAAGCCGTAGGTTAGAGAGAACGGCTTTTTGCCTATTGCCGATCGGGGTATAGTGCGGTAGGCCCATAGGAGGGTTGGTAGTTCCTCTGCCCATAATCCTTTGGCGCTTTCAAGCCTTGTTTTGATTGACTGAAGAATTGTCCTGTTGGTCACTTCGGCTTGGCCATTGGCCTGGGGGTGCTCGGGGGATGAGTAGTGATTGGATATCCCGTAGCCCGAGCAGAACTGCTTGAAAACTGGGGTGTCAAATTGCCTTCCGTTGTCACTAACCAGAACCCGGGGGACACCGAACCTGCTGAGGATGTTCCTCTCCACAAAGTTTTCCATTTTCTTCTCGGTAATGGTTGCCAAGGACTCGGCTTCCGCCCACTTGGTGAAGTAGTCCACGGCTATGAAGGCGAACTTGACTTGTCCTTTTCCCATCGGGAGAGGGCCAACAAGGTCAATGCCCCACTGAGCAAATGACCAGGGGCTGAGGATGGGCATCTGAAATTCTCCCGGATGGTTGATCATGGGGGAAAATCTTTGGCACGTATCACACCTCTTGACGTATTCTTGAGAGTCTTTGGCCATGGTCGGCCAATAATAACCTTGCAATAGGGCTTTGCGTGAAAGTACGCGGCCTCCGATGTGGTTTCCGTACACCCCTTCATGGATTTCGTACAGTATTGTTTGGACCTGTACAGGGTGGACACAGCGGAGGTACGGTATAGAAAATCCCCTTTTGTAGAGGATGCCATCAATAATGTGGTACCTTGCCGCTCGGTACTTAACCCGGTGGGATTCTTCCTTTCCTTCTGGTAAAGTGCCTGTTGCCAGAAATGCCATGATTGGGTCCATCCAGTTAGGGTCTAGGGTGACCGGTTCGACCTCCATGCATTTCGAGTTGATCACACTTGGCTCGGGCAGGTACTCTATCCTTATCCTGGGCAAGTCTGACTCAGAGGATGAAGCAAGGAGGGCTAACCGGTCGGCCCTAGTGTTTTCTTCCCTGGGTATCTGCGAACAGAGAACCCTTGAAGTTTCACTGAAACTGCTCGGACAAGGGATAGATAAGCTACCATGTTATGCTCTCGAGCCTCATACCCTTGATTGACTTGATTTACTACGAGCTGAGAGTCGATGTACCCTTGAATTTACAGTGCACCCAATGAGGTCGCCATTTGTAATCCGACCAATAAGGCTTCGTATTCGGCCTCATTATTGGAAGCTTTGAACCCGAACCTGAGCACATACTCGAGCTGGATCCCATTGGGCGTGGTTAAGATGATCTCTGCTCCGCTACCTTGTTTATTGGAAGAACCATCCACATAAAGTACCCACATCGGGATATCTGGCTGTAACCCGGGCGATAAGATCAGTGGGGCGGTTTCTTCAACTAGATCCTCTTGGTATGTGAATTCAACAATGAAGTCTGCCATTGCCTATCCCTTGATTGCTGTGCAGGGTCTGTAGGCCACTTCAAATTCCTCTAACTCCAAGGCCCACTTGGCGAGCCTTTCGGACGTTTTGGGCCTGCTCAAGATCTTACAGAGGGGCTAATCTGTAAGGACCATAATAACGTGGGCCTGGAAATACGGGCGCAGTCTCTGAGCTTAAGTGATAAGGGCAAAGGCGAGCTTTTCAATGCAAGATTATCTACTTTTTGCACCCTGAAGCGCTCGACTTCTATAGTAGACCGGGAACTGTATCCCGTGCTATTCTCGAATAAGTGCCGAGCTGACTGCCGAGGGTGACACCGCCAAGTACAAGAACAACTCCTCGCTTGGCACAGGCGTTGACAGTAGAGGGGGTGACGCCAAATATTTCTTGAGCTCCCGGAACGCCTCCTTGCACTCTTCCGACCACTGCAATGCCTTGCGGAGGATCTTAAAAAATGGTAAGCACCAATCGATTGCTCGGGACACGATCCTGTTCAATGGGGCAACCCGTCCGGCCAGACTCTGTACTTCTTTGGTTGACCTGGGCGACTGCATGTTTAAGATGGCTTGAATTTTTTTGGAGTTTGCCTCAATCCCCCGCCTGCTGACTAGGTGCCCAAGAAACTTCCCGGACGAAATGCCAAATGTGCACTTGGCCGGGTTCAACCTCATCCTGAACCTTCTCAAAATGCTGAAGGCCCCGGCTAAGTGCTCAAGATGGTCAGACTCTTCCCGGCTTTTAACCAGCTGATCGTCAACGAAAACCTCCATGGATTTCCCGATCAAGTCCTTAAACATGTGATTGACCAGGCGCTGATAGGTTGCCCCGGTGTTTTTAAGGCCGAAATGCATAACCTTGTAGCAGTAAGTCCCCCGATCCGTGATGAATGAGGTTTTTTCTTCATCCCCGGGGTACATGCTAATCTGATTGTACCCGGAGTAGGCGTCCATGAACGAGAGGAGCGAATGACCGGTTGTGGAGTCCACAAGGAGATCTATCCTGGGCAGTGGATAGCAGTCCTTGGGACATTGCTTTGTTCAGATCCGTGAAGTCCATACACATCCTCCACTTCCCATTGCTTTTCTTGACCAGTACTACGTTTGCTAACCAGTCGGGATAGCGGACCTCTCGGATAGATCTCGCTTTGAGAAGTTTATCTACCTCCTCGCATACCGCCATCTGTCTCTCGGGGGCCATGCCCCATCTCTTCTACTTCACAGCTCGGGAGTCTGGGTTGACATTAAGTCAGTGAGACATTACCCGGGGGTTTATCCCGGGCATGTCTTCATGACACCAAGCAAACACATCTTGACTCTGGCGTAGGAACTGAATTAGCTTCTCCCTGAGGCTGGGTTCCAGTTGGGTACCGATGGTAACCGTTCAGTCGGGGAGTTACAGGTCTAGCGTCACCTGTTCAAAATCCTCGATCGGTCCCACTTTGTCTCTTTGATCCCTCGGGTCCATCTTCTGGACATTCAATGTTTCAGCGATGGCCTCCCGGTGTAGAGAGCTGACATAACAACTCCGAGCGATGGCTTGGTCTCCGCGTAGGCTCCCGGGCCCATGGGGGGGTTGGAAATTTAACCACCAGACTGTGCGTTAACATGACCGCCCTGACCTTGTTGAGGGTCGGCCTTCCAAGGATGATGTTATACGCGGATGGAGCTTCCACGACCACAAAGCTCGCCAGCATAGATGTCTGCTGAGGATAGGCTCCCATGAGGACCGGGAGCTCGATGGTACCAAGCGACTGGGTGCTGGATCCGTTGAACCCTACCAGGGGAGTAGCCACTAGTCGGAGCCGGTCCTTGGATATCCCGAGCTCATCGAATGCTGATACAAACATGACGTCGGAGGAGCTGCCCGTGTCTACCAACACCCTTTTAATCACGTAATTTGCTATGGAGAGTGTCACCACCAGTGGATCAACGTGAGGGTAGTGCAGGCCTAACATGTCCTCCGATGAGAACGTCAGCACGTCAGTTTGGGGAGAGCGGGTGGATTGGACATGCCAGACATCCGATCAAGATGCCCGGGCATGCCTCTTCTGGGCCGACTGTGAATCCCCTCCGCCCGAGGTGCCTCCGGAGATTACATTGATTTGCCCGAGGGGTCGCGGTTGCTCGGGGGCCCGATTTTCTTGCCGGGGTCGTCTGTCGGCTGCCACGAATTCAGTTAGGTAGCCCTTCAGCTTCTCAATGGCAATCTTAAGCTTAAAACAATCCTCTGTGTCATGCCCATGGTCTTTGTGGAAGCGACAAACTTGTCCCAATTCCTCTTACCGGGCGGGCTTTTTCAACTTGGCGGGTTCCTGGAGTAGCCTTTGGATCTCTGCGGCGGCTATAACTTCATAGATTGGCCGGAAAAGTAGGGTGAAGGCAATCGGGGCTTGGTCCTGAGTACCTCTCTGCGGATCTTGTTTAGGCTTCTTTCCCGGACCCTTCTCGGAGCCCTCCCATTTCTGTTTATCTTTCGGGGACTCTTCTCCCGTAAAGCTGGCGCGCTTGGACTTTAAAAACTCCTCCGTATCGATGTACTTCCCTACTCTCTCTGAGAGTTCCACCAGGGTTGCCGGTCGGTCACGATGGATCGACGTTGCAACTTTGGTGTGTTGAACCCCCGAGCAGAAAGCCATGATTGCAGCCGTTTCATTCAGGTTGCGGATCTGGAGCCTCTGCTGGTTGAAATGGTCAATGTACTCCCTCAGTGATTCTTTCTTTCGCTGCTTGACGATAAGCAGCTGGGTGTTCGGTTGTGACCGGTCGAGCATCCCCATAAATTGGCTGATAAAGAGCTTGCTCAACGTCTTGAAGTCATCAACCGTTCGGGATTTCAGAGCATGGAACCACTGTGCGGCTGGACCTTTAAGGTTACTAGGAAAGGCTAGGCATAGTAGCTCGTCGACCGTGGTGACTAGCGCCATCTGGGCCTTGTAAGTGCGGACGTGATCCACCGGGCTCCCTGAACCATCATGAGAACTGAGATGCCGGGGTTTGAATTTTTGCGGGATGGGGAATGCGGTAATCCAAGCAGTGTATGGCGACTTGGTCTCTGTGTTGGTATGATCGTGGAGCTGCTTGCGGCTCAGTTTTTTAATTTGCTGTTGCAAGTTCTCGATTTGGGCCTTTACATCTCGCCCGGTTCTCCTTTCCACATCCGAGCGGTACGTCAGGTCGGATGATGATACTTCCTCCTCAAAGTGCGTCGTCCTTGGGGATAGAACCCGGCTCCGGGTCTGGGTAATTGTATGCCTAAGATCTCCCCGGCTCCGGGCCAGAGGGTCCTTGGCTGATTCCCAGGGTTTGGCCCTGATTCCTCCCTCCTAGTGGCGTGCCGTCTATTGATAATATCTCTAGCATCTTCTACCTGGCGAGGATTGGCCCGAGCTTGCCGCCTGGTGCGCCTGGGCGCTCTGCTACGGTCACCATCCGGGCGTGTTCCCAATCCAACAGGGATACCGGCGCAGAGTGGGTATGGTTCCGGACTCTTCTGGGCTCCCGGTCGGGGGCACTCTTCCCGGTCTGGTTCTCTGATTGAGGGCGCTTCTCCTGTAAGGCCAACAACGCTTCGATTTGCTGCTAGGTTTGCCGTTGGCCTTCCAGGAGTTGCGCGAGCGCCGCTGTCATTTGCTCGGAGGTCATGGAGGTAGCCTGCTGCTCGAGCTGCAAGTTCTCCTGACCGATCGGAGCGGTATTTTTCTTACCCGTCTTCGGTGGCATGTTGATCAGTCAAGAATTTGTTGGTGAAAAACTTATCGTTTTCCACAGACGGCGCCAAACTGATGATGCCAAAAATGGTAAGAGAGATTGAGAAGAGAGATATTGTGACACAATCAATTTTATGTGGTTCGGCCCCGTTAATGAGGTGACCTACGTCCACGAGTGCGTCAGTGCGCTTCACTAGCAGATCACCGGCGGGCCTGGTGAGCCAACAGTTGGGCGGCACTACCAATACGACCGGCCGGGTGTATGCGTATAAAATTAGTATAAACAGCTATTCTCTAGGTTAAGAATGTGATCCCCCTTAATGGGGGTGAGTGACCCCCTTTTATAGGTGCAAGAGACCACCCGCACAAGGCAACTGATTAGATAAGGAAGCTCTATCTAATTACAATTTGATGAGCATAAATCATGGGAGGTTTCCTAAATGGTTTAGGAAATTGCTTGCTCCCTCCATTTAGTCTTCTAACCGAGCTAGGAAACTGCCTGGAGGTCTGCTGACCAAGCAACCACGCCTACTGGGGGCGCGCCCATATGGGGTCCATCTGGAAAGAACGACCTGGCTTACGGCCACCCCGGGCGATTTTGTGTTACAGCCCGGGATACTGTGTAGTCAGTCCAAATTCAAAATGACTTGGCTTTGACCTGATTTTTTTGTGCATATCACAAATTATCACTTATATTGGGAGATTTAATGGATAAATTGTATTTTTGTTATTCTTGTTGTTGTTCATTTGTTACTAATAAAAATCTCTTTCTTGTAGTGTTTTGGAACTTGTTCAAAGTGAGAACCAACTCCGTTTGGTTCTTATCTCATTAAAAGGGGAAGGAATGAACTTCAGCAAAGGCGGATCGATCCGACCCTATGAGCGGATCGATCCGTGTTTTTTAGAGGAGCTTGGTATCAGTTTCAAAAGAAGTGGATCGATCCGGCCTTTTGAGCGGATCGATCCGCGATTCTAAATGAACATTCTGCCACAAAAATCTCAAGATGGATCGATCCGCTCCAAAGAAGGGATCGATCCGCGGCTTTTCGAAGATATATCAACAACCCAGAGGAAAGGCGGATCGATCCGTTCTTGTAAAGGAATCGATCCGCGACTGCAGTTTTCCCCTTTTTTTATTTTCAAGTTTGTCATTCTTGTGTTTTTGTATAACTAGAAAGAGTTGTCTTTTTTTTTTTTTTGGGGGGGGGGGGGGGGGAGTTAATTTTTAGGATTCTTTGCTCTCATTTTGGAACCCACTTGGGTTCTCTTCCATTTCTTCTCAATTTGTGTAAACTTGAAGCAATCAATTGAAGTTTTAATGGCTAGGTACATCTTCTATCTCTTTTTCTTTGATGACATTGCTATGTTTTTTCATTATTAGTTAGATTTACTTAGGTTGTGGATCATGAGCTCTTGGATTTAATGTTGTAGCATTTATAGGGTTTATTTGTGTAGGATTCAAAAATAAGGGCTTCATCTTATTTGTATTGCATTTTTTATTGTCAAAACTTAGACTTTGAATCCTATCTTATGTATTTCATATGGAATATTATGTAACCTTGTGTTTCGCACTCCATGTGTTTGATAAATGTTGTGTGTGGGATTTAAAAGCATCTTTGATTGTTCTAACTCTTGGATTTTAAATACTATATTTTGAAGGCTTCATGAGTGATTTGTCCACCAAGTAGATTAGTTAGTGTAGGGTGGACAAATTATTCGGATTAGAAGCCATAGAGGCTTTAACTTGTATGTCACGCATCCTTGATAGTCAAACGTTAGCTTCAAATCTGTTTCTATGGAAATCTCAAAGCTCCTTTTATCTATCACATAGATGCACTCCTTGTGTTTGATAATATGCTACAATGAAGTGTTACCTTAGAATGTGCTTGAAACATTAGTCCATTTCATCTTGTTGTGACTCAAGATGAGGGGAATGATCCCAACCTATTGCCTTTTAGGTTAGTATTTATTTACCCTCTTCTCCTCTAAAAACCAAACAAAAAGCCGCAAGACGCATAGTCATTTTTTATTCCTTTTCATCATCTATTCTTACTTCTTCCTTTTAGCATTATAATTAGTTTCTAAACTTCCCAAACGTTGTTTTTGTATCAATTCCTGTGGACTCGACACCCTACTTTCAAATGCTACATTTTTTATAGGGTTAATAAAAATATTTGATTTTGACAACATCAATCCCCCAATTTTTTTTTTAACTTAGCTTGAATTGGCCTATATCTTGTATCGAACCCTTGCAATACCGAGTTAACTTGGCCGATACTTCAAACGATGGTCAGACCACTATAACGCAATGTCCACTATCTTTTTTGCGACAATGACATGATAGTACCTTTGAATCTTTTTTTTTTTTTTTTTTGCATTTGATGATATGTTACTGTCTTTAACTGGACAGTAACATCTAAAAATTGGCCATAATTTTGCGATTATTAGGTCAATTTAAAGAAATGTTATTGTCGACGACATGTTACTGTTTCTTTGTTCAACTCTATGTTGCTAATCTTTAATGGTATGTTATTGTTTTTTGCATGGAGATAGTTTTTAAAGACAATAACATCTACTAAATGACCCTAATTTTGTAATTTTTTTTTTGCAACAATGAGTTACTATCGTTGTAAAAGCGTTTAGTTTTTGATAATATGTTACTGTATTTACTTAAGCATTGTAAATGCAGTATCATTTGATAAAATGACCATATTTTTACAATTATTTGATCAATTCGAAAAAGTGTTAATGTTAATAATAAATTTCTTAAGTTACCTTTAAAATGACACGTGGGGCCAAACTAAGCCTTAGTTTGATGGTAGCTTATATATAATCCCAAATCAGATGTGTAACCAAAAAAGGTCAATTAGGTACCTGTAAAGAAGTATCTGAAGAGATGAGGAAAATAGCCTTTTGTATATGGGGAACATGGATGATGGGCTATCCTTCCATGTCGGGATCACAACACTGGTATATTAAGAGAGAGAGAGAGAGAGAGTTATATTTTCTAATGACATTTCAAGAAGAAGAAAGAATTGAAGCAATGTAATGTTGAGATCGAAGAGAATCAAAACCTGCAAAAGTTCCAAGTATAAGGCAGTTTGGTCACATTGGCATGAAAAGCCTCTTGTACTTGAGGAAGATTGAGATACATGTGAACATAGTCATCTTCACAGGGATCATATTCGGCGACATGTTTTAGCTTCCTCGAAGTCGACGAGTCCGAGGAGGTTATCGGACATTTTGGAGCGTAAATATTGTAAGGGTCTATAGATCCTATTTCCGTCACAATTCTCGACTCGTAGTCATAGCATTTTGGGCTGCTGTAGTTCTTGCAATGCTTTACAAGTCCTTGGTGGGTTTCATCAGAAATCAATGCATGGCTCCACAGATAATCATATCCTCCTCTCTGATCCGTTGCAGCATTCATTATCCCATTCCCTATCTGTACTCATACCATGTACGCACCATAACCACTATGAATTATGTATAAGTGTCTATATTTTATATATATATATATATGGATTTATATGGGAAATGAGTGTGTTTATGTACCATAATCCCTTTAAGTTGGATAATTGAGGAAGAGGGTCCCTGCTTGTTTTTGCTGATGATATAATCTGCAAGCTCTGGAATGTAAAACCCTGTGGCAGTCAATACAACTAGCTAGTTATCACAAGGGCTGGACTAGAATACAATAAACTAGGTGGACCCATTTTTGCACTTCAGTTAATTAAGCCAGACCTTGAATTAAAAAAGGGACTAATATAGATACCGGACCATTCAAATTCAAGTCTAACCTCTGAGCCCACAGCAAGGAGAAGTTATTGGCTGATCCATGACCATATAGTTACATGTGACGCGGTGGACTAGACCAATCAATGTGAGACATATGTTAAAAAAATGGGCTGATGTTGTCCCTTATTAATTGGTTTGCTCATCATATCACTCATGGTCATTTCTCTACAGCAAGGTAGTTCCAAAAAATGGGGGCCCAGGCAGGAACTTGTGTTTTTTGTTTGTGTTTGTCTGTCTGTGTGAAAGGAAACACATACCAGAATAGCTTTCTCCGGTCATATAAAAATCCATAGCCTTGTAGTGAGGGTATCTTTTGAACCAATTTATCAAGAAGGTGTAGGTGTCCTTAGCTGCAATACAAATACACACATTAATAATGCATTATGTATATCTATATATCTATATATATAAAATTCATATGTTTTGGAAAATGCTAAACCTGTTATATATATATATATATATATATTAAAGTGTGCACACTTTTAATTTGGGGAACTTATTTACAACAATACATAGCAAAATGAAAGGAAAGTCTGGTTACCAGTCCTTTTATCTCCTGATGCCTTGTAGTCAGAAGTGGAATTGGAGTAGGAGAATCCAACGCCTGCAGGAGACTCTAGAAACAGCATATTTGCAACTGCATCATGTATTATTGTGACACATTATCAAGAACAATAATGTACTAGTATCAATTAATATTGCTGAAAAGACTAATTTGCTACAAATCATTGAATCAAAAATTGAATTTGATTGATTTATTTATTTATTTCTTCCATTACCAACCTTTGTTCCACGCGTGCCTTCTTAGATATAGTGTTTTACCATCAGGTTTAACTCCAAAAGGTCCAAGCTCTAGCATGGCACCCACCCCAAGTGATGAACAACCAGGTCCTGTTGCAATCACAATATTGTCACTTCCACCCATATATATATATATATATATATACATACACACACATACTCACACACAGACATGCGTTGGGGGTGAGAAATTAGGGAAATTTTTTTACCTCCGTTAAGCCAGAGAACGAGTGGCCTAGAAGATGGATTATTGGCCACCTCTGCAAAATAGTAGAAAAGGCTTCGGCCTTTCGATACATCCACGGTGACATACCCACCATACTGCTTGAAGCTGACCCTTGATGGCTGCCCGGGAAGCCCGCCATCAATGAGATCATCTACCATCTTCCCAACATCCGAATATTCTGCTTCTTCATCGTCCAAAACAGACAAAGTACTCCACTCCTCATTGTCAGAACCAGTCCGAGCTCGCATTTTAGCGCGAAGCAAGGCCCTTAGCGGACCGGCTTGATCTATTCGTGAGCCACGGCTAAGTCCATGGACCGTAAAAACGATAAAAATGAACAATTTGAACTTTGCAGAGGAAAATTCATGGTTCTTCTCCATTGCTGAGAATGAAAGGAGTGAGACTACGGAATTTTTTGTAAATGACAAACGTATGTGTTTTTTGTAGCTTTCTTACATGATTGGAATAGCCATGGTCTAAATGTAATTTTGAGGTCTATTATGTCATTTAGCAAGGTTTCACATCGTCTTTCCATGGTTTGGAAAATAATATTCAATCATTCAAAGATTGTCGGGGTCCAAAAAGTTACAATGTTTCTCTAGCGATTGGAAATAATTGAGGATGATGTTTTGCTTAATAGAGTACATGGGACCAGGTTGTAGAAAAGTATTCAAAATATTTTGGACATGGGTAATCTTTGGGACACACTCAAAGACACAAATTTTGGGATACAATCCAAGAGATCATGTGTCTATTTCTCTCCTGTGTCACTGTGGGGTTCAGTGACATTACAGAAAAGATATATATAGACACATCTTTTAAGTTGTGTCCCAAAATTTATGTCTTTGATAGTGTCCCAATCTTTATTATTTGAACATAGGACCTAGTGTTGAAATTATTGGGTTTCCTCTTATTTGAGCATTGGACTTTTTATTTCAAAAATGCAAACAAAGTTATTTATATTGATGTGACTAGTATCATGTATTAAAAATATGGCCGTTGGAGGCTATTAAATCTATTAACTCATGTATTAAAAATATGGCTGTTGGAGGCTATTAAATCTGTTTTTAATAAAATAGCCGTTGGGTAGCATGTGTTTGATGGCACATTTAATTCCTTGTTTAATACATGTTGGGAGGTTTTTGTTCTATATATTAAGGACTCCTCTTCTCTTCCTATATATACAGAAATTTTATGTTTTCATTTTCTTCTCTATTTTTCTTGTTCTTCAAAATTTTGCAAAATTCTTTATAGAGTTTGGAGCTATTCTGAGCGCTCACATAATCTACTAATTCGTGTGCACGTTTGGAAGATCTGATTGCTGAATTCTGGAGAACATAGCGCTGATACCTTCTGCATCGAGTCACTAACTCCGAAGGGCAGAATTATTTTTAAAAACAGTACAAACTGTTGCATGCTTCAATCAATATCATAGTTGTATCCTCGTATTTTCCAACACCTAGAAGTACATATATTTAGGAAAAGAGATTGTTCAATCAAGGGTGACGGGCAGCTTGGGACAAATGACAATCATTACTTTTGTGAATATAATTGCAAGCATGCAATTCAAACTCATACCCATATCTTTTAACCAAAAAAAAAAGTGCTAAGCATATTTTATCCCTATATGGTTAGTAGGGATGTCAAAAATTTCCGATTCGTCCAAACTCTGTCCCGTTCCTCTACCTAATGGAACAGTTTTGGAGGATGTATCATATAAGTAGGAGTGAATTTGAAAAATGAAAATAAAAATCCTAAAAGAGGCCGGTGGGGCAGATGTGGTAATTGAAAATACCCTCGATTAAAACCCATCGCACCCCTATTAAAGTATCAAATGTAGTAATACACCCATATATTTTTCCTTTATATGCTAAAATACCATGACTTATATATGTACCTTATACCATGACATATAAAAAAGAAAAAAAAATATACTACGTATAGCAAAAATTTAAAAGTTTGACACATTTGTGGACACCGGGATTCCACCACTTTTTGTTTTGTTTGAAATTTGATTTGAAATTGATCAAAGGAAGAAAATGAAAGGTCTGTTGAAAACAGATACAGAGTCGCCACTTGGTCTTTAAGGAACCAAGAAACCTAATTTTGACTCACCCAAGCGGATAAGGGCACCGGCCCTTCATCACCAAAGAACTTGGTTCGGGGTTTTGGTACGAGAGAGGAAGGAGCCTTTGTCGCGACTAAAACACCCTCAACTCGCCCCGTCTTTCGACGGGCCTCAATTAGCATCCAAATAATCATCTTATACTATGTATAGTTCGACAAATAATACTATGATAGTATATTACATCACATAAGGAGATTTGAAATGGAAGATCTAAAGATAAGATATCATTCATAAGATCTAAGCCAAATATCACACAATGCAAAGTGAAAGATCACACAAATAAACCTAGGAAAAATCGTCTAATCATGCATCAGATAATAAAGTTTTCCTAATCTAAAGGGACATGAATTGTTCTTGAAACAAATAAATCAAAGAAAGTAAAATATGCTTAACAAGCTAGTATGATGCATGTTATTCTTTGATAAAAGAAGACCTCTCAATCCCCGGGACGGATGAGAAAGGATGATTAGATCAAGGGGAAGCATGAACGGGTGATCGAGTTCATTCCTTATAATCTCCTTAGATTAAGAGTTACAAAAACCCCAAATCTTGCATGAATGCAATGTATGTATCTAAAATGTGCAAATGTTGTAGTGTGTTTTGTGTACATGGATTTCTAGAATGACTTAGAAGTCTAAAATGTGTATGAATGAATGAATGAAATTAAAATGGGATATGTACAAATGTAGTATGAACTACTTCCTAAGATATGAACTAATTTGGAATGCATATGAGCATCAAATCAAAGAATGAAAGTTGAAATGTACTTGCTGTGAATAGTGGACAGAACAGTAGCATGATCTTTTGGAATTTGAAAAGAGGGGTTAGGAATGTTTTCAATGCATGATTTTTTATGGAGATGTTTCTTATTGTGTCTAGAACACAACCCAAAAGGCCAATCTTGAATATCTATCACAGATTGAGATAAATTATATAAACAATAGAGGTCACTCAGAAACAGAGTTCGTACTGTCGACTGAAATGTTAGAAAATCTTAGAAACTGAAAAAGAATGATCTAGAGGCCCATTTTATACAGAAAGTTCCCTAAGACATTGAATTTTAAGGGAAAAATAAGTTAGGACCACCCCTTTTGGAAATGTTTTCTGGAAAAGAGGTCGTAAGTTGACCTAGCTGCTGTGACAGCAAAAAACAGAATGTTTGGAAGGAATGTTGGGACCCAAATGGACCATTTCCAAGTACTTCCAAGTCAAACCAAAAATCATGGGTGTTCTCCAATGAGTTAGGAAGACTTTCCAAGTGGCCTTGTATCCATATGTTGAGTATTGAGTCCTATAAAAATCTTTGAACTCAACTCACTCACTGTTTTGACTCATTGTTTTGAAGATTTTGGAGAAAACAAAGTTTTGTTTCTTGAAACCAAATGAGAGGGATTGAGAGGGGTTTTGAAATAGATGTTTTGAAAACATGTTTTCAACACTCAATAAGGATCATAGCCACTTAGAATACCGACATCAAACTCATCATTTAAGAACCTCCAAGATTGTTGGAGAGATTTATTTTATTTTTGGACATAACTTCAATACATTCCAAGAATACCTTGGGAGTATTGAGGTTATGATCATCATCTATCAAACATGTTTTTGAGGTCAAGAGCTACTATCCATAAAGATTCACTCACCCCAAACTTCATGTCATCACTTAGATGATGATGAACTAGTAAGTAAATAAAGAAAATAAAAAGAAATGGGATAAGAAGAGATGAACAATAAATAAACAAGCAAGTAGATGATAATCAATAGATGATATTCATGAAGCATGAGACTTGTAGATTGGTGTATCACTCATATGTAATGACACTAGACATGGAAGAAGCTTCCACTCTCTTGAATGCTCACTAAAATGGTGGTTGGGAGTATTGAATGTTGAAGTAAATGGAAGTAATGAAGTAAAAACAAAGTTAGAACTCACTTTTGTTTTTGAAAATCAAAGAAGAAAGCTTCTTTTCTCTCTACTCTAGCCTTAGAGCATCTCCAATGCAAAAAGTTATTTTGCATCTTTCAAACCTATATTTTAGTAATGCTATAGTGTTAAAAAACAATAATTTGACAATTATACTCCAATGCAAAAAGTCATCTAGAATGTCTTTTTTTGGCCCAAAAGCTATTAATCTTGTACATTGGGCAGTGTGTTGTGTACACTAGTTTTGCCACAACTAATAAAAAAATAATATTTTGTTTATACAAAAGCAATTGATGTTGTACATTGGGTTGTTGTTGTGCAAAAATAAGGAAAAAGTACAATGATCAAAATTTGGCAAAAGCCAAATCCTCTGCTATATTTGAGAAAATAAATGACTTTCTCAAATTTTGACAACACAAATAGCCTTGCATTGGAGCACATATTTTGTGCAACTTTCTCAAATTTTAGCTTTGATAATGAATTTGACTCTAGCATTGGAGATGCTCTTATCTCTACAACTTTCTCTCCCAAACTTTTCCAAAACTCACATTTGACTCCCCTAAAATGAGGAGTAATGGGGTGTTTATATAGGCCAACTTGGGGTGTTTTTGGGATTTAGAAAGTACTCCCATTGGCTCCAAACATCTGAAATCATAAAACTACGTCGTTTTGGCTTTTAATTAATCAAAATGGGGCCACAAAAGTTATTACAAAAATACACTGCTCTGGGGGGGAGTGCCGCGGCGGCAGTGGACCAGTGCCGCGGCGGCAGTGCTCCTCCCTTCGTTTGGATAATGCTGTTTAGGCCCCCCGAAGTTCCGGTATTCGCAAAAAGGCCCTATTTTGTCCAAAATTCACAGAAAATGCATACGAACTCCAAATCGAGGTTGTGATATACCGTTGGAAAGGTAATGGAGTCTACTTTACATAAAAAATAGTTCGGGGATAGGTCACTTTGAAAAGTTTTGCGGTATTCGCGATAAAAGCCGATTTGATCGCCTTTTTCGCCTTTGGAAATTCATAATAAATTCGTTTTAAATCCAGAAATTATGTGCGATATACCGTTGGAAAGCTATTGACCTCTAGTATCCATGAAAAATATTTTAAAATTGTTTTGGTGCCCCGATTCCAAAGTCAAATCTTGGTCAAACTGGTCAAACCTGGGATTCCCGGGAAGTTCTGGGAACCTCCGGGAGCTCCCAGGAGCTGACGTTTTCGCTCGATTCTCTTTTAAAACTTATTTTAATACTTTTCTAATGATTCCGGTGAATTCGGACAATTTTGGTCAAACTTGGTCAAACTCCGGTCAAACCTGGTCAAACCTTGGTCAAACCGGTCAACGGGGACTTTCGGGGAACTTCCGGGACTTCCGGGGGTCTCTGGGAGCTGACGATTTCATCCGATTTTTCTTAAAAACTCATTTTATCACTTTTCTTACGACGTAGCATGTTTTCAGAACTTTGGGACCAAATCTGGGAGTTTTTGGGCTTTCAGGGGCATTTTGGTCATTCTGAGCATTCTGAGAGATAGAGCTGACTTCCGAGAGTCCTTCTGAGTCTTTTACGATCATTGTGAACCACCCAGCTATGGGTCTCCTAAATCTGATAGCCGACAAAATGGGGTGTCTACAGTTTGCCCCTCTTTGGCATGAACTTGCGAGGCAACGCATGTCGCAAGCGAGTGCCAAAGTTTTGAAGAGACAGGACTTTTTGGAGGCTATAGATTTAGGACCAACAGCGTTGCCAAAGGTGAAAGGATGATGAGGTTAGTGCTGGTCGTGCTCTGCGTGAGCTGCCTACGTATCCCAAGGGTAATCAGACCAGGACGTAGTTCAGGGCACAAAGGGATAAATCACATATGCACATACACAACAATCAGGCGGATGCTATGCTATATGAGGATGATATGTAATGTGTGGATGTGATATGATCTCGTACATGAGTCCTATCATGCCTAGCTTTCTGATCCTAGAATGAGCAGGTGCCATGGGGTGTGCCACTCCGAGTGGGCTGGTGTTGTGCTAGTGTTCGCGACTGTGACGTGGCGGGTGACTCAGATAAGGGCATTGAAGTCTAGAAGACTCCGGGTTTAGGGGCAAACTTCTGAAGTGTGCTTCGTAAACAAACGTAATTGGGTGTGGGGTCTCAGAGGACTATGATCGAAGACGTCTTTTGGCAAATAACTGACGGACACAGGGGCCCTGGAAATTAGGAGACTGACACAGGAGTCACGGGACGATCGTGAAATCCTGAGATGTCACATGATGAACATGGAAGCCCTACGGTGTAATGAGCGCGATGATGATTAATGGACCGACGACGTTTGCATCGAGATGACGAGTCGACAATGGACTACTGTGATTGAACTGACGGTGTATAAATCCGCTGAGGATTAATCTGAATCTGCTGGGGATGAAGCGATACTTTCTAGGGTCTCTCTTCAACTGCTCCTTTTGATCAAATCTTACGGGTCTGTCGGGGTCTCCGGGAGCTGGCATTTTTCTGCTTCTGTCCTCGGGGGATGATGCAGGGTTCTCGGGGAATCTCTTTCGGTGCTCAATCCAAGAGAGCCTGTCGGGGTCTCCGGGAGCTGGTATCTTTCTACTTTTGTCCTCGGGGGATGATGCAGGGTTCTCGGGGAATCTCTTTCGGTGCTCAATCCAAGAGAGCCTGTCGGGGTCTCCGGGAGCTGGTATCTTTCTGCTTTTGTCCTCGGGGGATGATGCAGGGTTCTCGGGGAATCTCTTTCGGTGCTCAATCCAAGAGAGCCTGTCGGGGTCTCCGGGAGCTGGTATCTTTCTGCTTTTGTCCTCGAGGGATGATGCAGGGTTCTCGGGGAATCTCTTTCGGTGCTCAATCCAAGAGAGCCTGTCGGGGTCTCCGGGAGCTGGTATCTTTCTGCTTTTGTCCTCGGGGGATGATGTAGGGTTCTCGGGGAATCTCTTTTCTTGATCGGGAACCAGGATCCGTTACCAGAATTCTCGTGTTTGATCGAAATTCGCGACGGTTGTCCTGAAACGACCGATTCGGGTCTTTGGGAGCCGATTTTTCCCAGTTTTTGCCTGCTGGAGGTAGTTCTGACGACTTTTAGTCTGCTTGGGGTAAAACCTCATAAATCTTGACTGGAATGGGTCATCGGGGCTGATCGGGGCCAAAAACGGGCTGAAAAAGGCCAAAACGGGCCAGAACGGGGCGAAACGGAGCAAAACGGAGCGGTTGGCCAGTGCCGCGGCGGCACTGGGTGACCAAATTTCATCTTCCTATTTCTCGGGTTTTTGAGCTTTTGAAGCTCATTCTTAGCCATTTTGGGGTGTTTTTGGAGCCAAAATTCATCAAAACGCAGCTTGTGCGCGCTCAGGTGAGTAATCTTTCCCCGTAGTTGGATTTTTGATTGGTGTTTTGGTTAGCCCAAATTTTCAAGAAGAAAGTTTAAATGTGACTTCCATTTTTCTTGTAGATCCATGGCTTCGAGCTCAAGGAGACCGTCTAAGAAGGCCAAGGGACGGATGAAGGCCGAGGTGCAAGCTCCGGACTTGATTTTACAGGACCCTCAACGCCATCTTTCGGCCGCGGCTCTAGCGAGCTTGGTATGTGAAACTTTCGACATTTTAGGATCACTTTCATGTATTATGCTAGTTTTGTGAGCCGTAGCGTGCACTTAGAGACTGTTAGAAGTTCGACTTGTGCTAAAATGTGGATTTTGTGAATTCGGCTCTCGGGTCGTGAATAGTGATTTTGTGTATCTTTTGTCGTCTTTGTTGTGTGCAGGTGCCGGAAGTGGCATTGAAAGGCCATGGTATCCTTGCCCATGCTTTCTTATGGTATACCCAGCTTTCGCCCACCGTTAAGAGGATGGTTGATGATGCCGGGTTCGGAGGCTTCGTCCGCTTGGTTTCGAAAAGTAGCAATGATTTGGCTCACTTCTACGCACTGGCCGAGAGGTGGTGGGACACTACCAACACTTTCCACCTGCCGTTCGGAGAGATGACTATGACGCCTTTTGATTTCTCCATGATCACGGGCTTGAGGGTTGGCGGGAAGCGCCTGGTTCTGGACTATTTTTATGAGATTGACCCGGAGGCGGTGGAGATGTTGATTGGGGCTGTTCCCCCTAACCTGGAGAGGCATTGGTTCCCCTGAGGCTGGCTTTACCGGGCCTATGGTAGAGGTAATCACAATCTGAACAATTCCTAGCTTTTGAGGGTTTATCTTCTGTATGTCCTCGGGTGCTCCATCTTTGCGACAAGGAACGACCGGGTGAGCTTGAGGCTCCTTTCTTGCCTGGCGACCATTGATGAGATCCCCTCCTACAATTGGGGCGGTGCTGCCTTGGCCCATCTCTACAAGCATATGGGGGAGGTCTCTCGGGGCGATGTTAAATCTACTGGGGGATTCTGGCGAGCTTGGGAGGTACGCACTGTTTCCTCTTTTATTTTTCCATCTTTTTGATTTCCATATTTGTTCTGATTTCTCCTTTGTCTGTGCAGCTTTGGAGTTTTGAATACTTGAAGATGTTGGCTCCTTCCCCGGCGAATGAATCAGGCGAGGATGAGGATGGCATGGCTCCTGTGCCTCTATTCCCACGAGGTTTGAGATGGCGGAGGGACGTTGTTGGGGTGAAGAGCGGGGCCCACCGGATTATTTTGCTCAGAAACTTCTTAACTGAGCTGACGGCCTCTAGTGTTGATTGGACGCCTTGGGAGGGCGTCGCTTATGCCGCCCCAGAGGAGATACAAGCGGTTAAATCTCTTACCTCTTGCCGCCTTCTGCTGGAGAGTACCGAGTGTAGGCAGTGGTTCCTTAGAGAGCGGGTCTCTCGGCAGGTGGTTGGTGGTCCCAGGTATCGCGTTCCTCATAATCCTCCCGTGATGGATGCTAGTGACCTCTCTGGTGATGCTCTGCTGGCGGCCTTAGCCGGCACCGATGTTTGGGATCATTTCCTCTCTGAGACTGGTTACGAGGCTTACCGCGACCGCTTCTTGATGCCTAACTTCCTACTCCTGGAGGTGAGTTCCCTTTTTGCATTTTTTTGTTTATGTTCATTGTCCATGTTTTTGATTTATCTTTTCCTAATCCTATTCTGTGCCTTCAGCTTCGCGAGATGTACAGGAGGCAGGCTCCTCAGGCTCCCGACCCTATCCCCCCTTGGGATTGGAACGTCAATGTTCTAGGCGCTGATGGCACTCCCCAAGTGATGGAGGTGCCACGAGTCACATGTGGGTACCCTACTCAGCCAGCGGGCGTCCTCAATGTTCCTTGGAGTTACGTTGAGGAGGGTCACGCCTTGGCGGCTAACCTACGGTCCTTGGTCCTTACACGAGACCACTGGGTATGTCTCTAATTTTGCACTTTCTTAAGGTTATAAGGTTCTAACCCTGGATTTTTTTACTTTTGACAGATGGACGGTATGCGGCAATTTGCCGCCAATCAGATGGCGTCCTTGGTAAGTCTCTGACTCGACTCTGTTTTTGTGTTTTTTTTTTTGTTGTTCCCTTACTGATTGCCTTCATTTTATTTGTGCGTGCAGTACCGTGGAGGCGGGGCTGGCTCATCGAGGACAGGTCCAAGATGCAGAGGTGGCAGGAGGAGGCCGTCGCCGACATACACTCCCGGCGGTCCGACGGAGGACGAAGAAGAGGAGGACTGAGGCTTCCCAAGCGGGAATTATTATTTTATTTTATTTTCCTGTTTTCGATTGGGTTGTACTGGGGATATGATTATTTGGACAGTGTAGGACGATGTGTAGCACAATTTGTGACCTTTTGACAGAGTATTACGATGTTTTGCCTCCTAGGCCGGATATCTTCCGGTTTAGAGGCGCAGTTGTGTGCTTGTTGATATATGTGCACCGTGATTGCTGGATTTGTGATAGTGAGTGCTTTTGCCTTGCAGGTGGGATAGTCCGTGAAACGTGGAGGTGCTGCCGAAATTTTGAATTTTGCTTGAGCCGCGACAGAAAATATGGCTTTGTATGACCCCGCTCAACTCACAGCTTGGCTGAACATTACGGATGGCGTGGAGCGGATCAACCTCTTTAGCTACGACTTGACCGAGCTATTTTCTCTTTGCCAGGTGACCTTAAATACTGAGTTCTTGCGTGCTGCCATTGGTTACTGGGACCCGGTGAACCATGTTTTCAACTTCAATGGCCTGGAGATATGCCCCATGTTTGAGGAGTTCTGTGCTATCCTTGGCTTTGATTCTGACTCCGACTTGATCCTCCCTTCTGTTGATACCCTTAGTCCTACGCGAGGCTTGGCTGAATATCTGAATTGCTCTGTCACTATTTCCCGCCGGCTGATTCAAGGGGAGGTTCTCAACATTGCTTCTATTATTGCCCGGTACGCCAGTCCTGGGAATCCCAGCGTGTATGATGCTTCCCGTGGGGCCGCTTTGATATTGTGCATGACTTCGCACTTCTTGTTCTCGAGCACTTCCATTGACTTGGTGCATGTGTGCCTCGGGCTGAAACTTAGCAGGAATCCCATGGCCATGGTTCTAGCTGAAACTTTGAATGGTTTGGATAATGCCTTCAACCAAGGGACTCCTCTTCTTTCTGGGGCGCCTTTGGTGTTACAGGCTTGGCTTTACGAGCGCCTTCAGCTGTGGACGGGCCGTATACCACCAGTTTACTTTCGTCGAGCCGTGCTTCATTCTCACTATACCTTTGCCGATTGGGTGGGCATGATGAGCGCCTTATCTGAGGCTGACATTTGCTGGATCGTGAGGCGTTGGGGCCTCTATGCTATCACCACGAGCCTCAGGGGTCACCGGAGAGTGTGGTTGATGGGTCTGAGAGAGACTTCTTTCTATCATCCTCGTCGTTTGGCCAGACAGTATGGACAGGTTCAGGAGGTTCCCCGGGGGTTTACTGAGAGGGTCTTTGCTTCCAGGATCAGGGCTACCACTATTGCTGCTTTTATCGATGGTTGGACTGACCGAGTAAAGGCCTACTTCTGAAGACCTTTGAAGAAATAAAAGACACTAAGACAAAACTAGTCCTGACTGATTCTGCTTATTCCTCCAAGTGTCTTTGAACATGTGGTTGCTTTTTGAAAGACTTTTATTTCTTTGATTATTCCTGCCTATGTAATATTCAAAGTTTGTTTATCGGTGAACCTTAGTTACTTTGGGAATCTCATTTTATGCATTTTAGCTTTCTAAAAACATTTTGTAACTTGAGATTTCAATTAGTTGTTGCTTTTGGTACTTGCTTGAGCATGCTGGGGTTGTTAGAGGCAAACGAGGCGGGTAGCCGAAGTTTGCCCCTAGTTTGGGATATGTATGGTTGTGAGGCAAACGAGGTAGATGACCGACGTTTGCCCCTAGTTTAGAAGAGGTTCAGGCAAACGAGGTGAGTGGCCGAAGTTTGCCCCTAGTGTGGAGGGTGATTTTTGGGTTATGGTAAGGACCGCGACTTTATTTCTCTCACGTGCTCATAATTTTTGCCTAGGCACCCAGGAGGTGACCTAGCGAGCTATTCTCTCTCTTTTGTTATTGCTCACTTTGGATTTAGCTCTAATTTTTGCCTAGGTGTCCTTTCGAATTTTCAACCTAGCGAGCCATCCTTATTTTTCTTTTTGAAAGTCTGCCTACGTACCCCCGAGCGGGGATCAGGTCCAACGTAGTTCGGGCCAAGGTTTTGAAAGGAAAGGTTATTTTTGTTGGTGGAGCGACCGAACCGATGTGGTTGCCTACGTATCCCCGAGCGGGAATCAGGTCGAGCGTAGTTCAAGGCAAGGCTTGAAAGGAATGGTTATTGGATAGTCAAGCATAGTACTTTTTGAGACGATCCATGTTGATTGGTTCTTTGAATTCGACACCATCGAGGTCCATGAGATAAGTTGCTCCTCCGGAAAGAACAGTCTTGACGATATAAGGGCCGACCCATTTAGGTTTAAACTTCCCACGGGGATCAAAGATCGGAGCTCGCAACTCCTTAAGGACAAGGTCGCCCTTGACAATCTTCCTTGGACGAACCCTTTTGTTGAAAGCACGGGCTATCCTCTTCTGATAGATTCGGACATGGTCGACCGCCGCTAGACGCTTTTCATCTATGAGGGCCAATTCTTCATACCTTTCTCTCAACCAATCTGATTCCGAAATTTCACACTCTGCCATCACGCGTAGGGATGGTAATTCTATCTCCACCGGAAGTACCGCTTCCATCCCATACACTAGTGAGTAAGGAGTCGCTCATGTGGACGTCCTTATCGATGTTCTGTATCCCCAAAGTGCAAATGGTAGCTTTTCATGCCAGTCTTTGTAGGTATCAGTTGATTTTTGCAGTATGGCCTTGACATTCTTATTCGCAGCTTCGACTGCCCCATTGGTCTGTGGTCGGTATGGCGACGACTTGTGATAGGTGATTTTGTATTCCTCGAACAGATCCCTGACTTCTGCCTTGAAATGACTTCCGTTGTCCGAAACAATCTCATGAGGAATTCCATAACGGCAGATGAGATTTCTCTTGATGAATTTGGCCACTTCCTTGGCCCCCAACTTGGTGTAGGATGCAGCTTCTACCCATTTTGTGAAGTAGTCTATGGCCACCAGGATGTACCGATTTCCATTTGAGGCCTTTGGAATGATTTCACCAATAATATCGATTCCTCAGGTGGAGAATGGCCAAGGCGAGGTCATGCTGTAAAGAAGAGATGGTGGCACATGCATCATGTTTGCATGGATCTGGCACTTGTGACACCTTCTTACGTACTCACAACAATCTTTCTCCAATGTTGTCCAGTAGTACCCTTGCCTTATAATCTTCTTGGCCAACATGTGACCGTTCATGTGAGGGCCACAGACCCCTTCATGTATTTCCTCCATCATTCTTTTGGAGCTCTTTTCGAACAAGCAGGTCAGGTTGTGACCGTTGTATCCTTTCTTCAGCAGTTTCCCGCCGCAAATGATGAATTGCGTTGCGAATCTTCGAATTGCCCTTTTGTCTTTCTCCGTAGATTCTTGGGGGTATGTCCCTTTTTCTATGAAATCCCAGACATCCTGATACCATGGTGCTTCATTCTCTTCTTCTTCGACTGTGGCGATTATGTTGAACGAAGGCTCGTACCTCTGCTCAATTACCAAGGGCATCATCCTGACTCCCATAGGAATTTTGATCATCGAAGCTAGAGTGGCCAAGGAATCTGCCAGCTGGTTCTCTTCCCTGGGCAAGTAGAGGAATGTGATATTTTTGAACTGCCTCTTGAGTTGGTCGAGACGATCATGATAGGGCTTCAACCTTTCTTCTTTTACTTTCCATTCTCCTCTGGCTTGTGATATGATGAGGTTTGAATCCCCGAAGACATCCAACCTCCGAACTTTCAGCTCTAAGGCTGCCTCCATTCCCAGAATGCATGCTTCATACTCAGCAGTGTTGTTGGTAGAGTTATAATTGAGCTTGACTGCTAACGGAGTATGGTCCCCACTCGGCGATACTAGGATCATCCCTACTCCGTATCCCTTCACGTTGGCTGCTCCGTCGAAGTACAACTTCCACTGTTCTTCCTTGATTTCCATGATGCTCTCGTTCGGAAACGGAAAGTCCCCACTTTCTTCGGAGTCAACGGCATGTTCTGCGAGATGCTCAGCTACGGTTCTCCCTTTTACTGACTTGCTCGTAACATACTTGATATCGAATTCGGATAATAGAAGTAACCAACGGGATATACGACCGGACAGGGTGGGTTTTTCGAGAAGGTATTTTAGAGGATCCATGCGGGATATGAGCACAACCGGAAAGGCCAGCATGTAGTGCCTTAGTCGGCGAGTGCACCAAGCCAAGGCCCAACATGTTTTTTCGAGGGTAGAATAGTTGAGCTCATACCCAGTCATCCTTTTGCTGAGGTAATATATGGCTTTTTTGGAGTGGCTTTCTTCTCCTTCTTGGGTTAGCATGCAACCCATGGCATTTTCAGAGACGGATAGGTAAAGGAATAAGGGCTTATGAGGCATTGGTGGTGAAAGGACAGGCGGATTTTGAAGGTAGGCTTTTATTTTGTCGAAAGCGGCTTGGCATTGGTCATCCCATTGGAACTTCTCCCCTTTTCTCAACAATCGGAACAGAGGATCGCATGTAGCTGTGAGCTTGGAAATGAAGCGGCTGATGAATTGGATTCTTCCGAGGAACCCCCTTACTTCTTTTTCATTCCGTGGTGGCGCCATTTCGAGGATTGCCTTGATCTTAGAGGGGTCCACCTCTATTCCCCTTTGTGTGATGAGAAAACCCAGGAGTTTACCGGAGGTTACGCCGAAAGTGCATTTCTTTGGATTCAGCCTCATCTTGTATTTGCGCAACCTTTCGAAGAACTTTTCCAGCGCTACCAGGTGCCCTTCTCTATCCTTGGATTTCACAATCATGTCGTCTACGTATACTTCTACCTCCTTGTGAATCATATCATGCAGCAGAGTGGTGGCAGCTCTTTGGTAAGTCGCCCCCGCGTTCTTGAGTCCAAAGGGCATTACTCTATAACAGTAGGTTCCCCAAGGGGTGGTGAATGTCGTCTTTTCTCGATCTTCTGGCGCCATTAGAATCTGATTGTACCCTGAGAAACCATCCATGAAAGACAGTAGCTCATGTCCTGCGGTGTTATCTACCAAGACGTCAATGTGGGGAAGCGGGAAGTCATCCTTGGGACTGGCCTTGTTCAGATCACGAAAGTCGACGCACACACGAACTTTTCCATCCTTCTTCGGGACTGGCACGATATTGGCAACCCATTCCGGGTATTCGGTGACAATGATGAACCCTGCCTTGAACTGCTTCTCCACCTCTTCTTTAACCTTGAGTGCCCATTCCGGTCTCATGCGCCTCAGTTTCTGCTTGACAGGTTTAGAATTAGGGAGGAGAGAAATACGATGTTGGACGATGTCGGGATCGACCCCAGGCATGTCTTCGTAAGACCAAGCAAAAACACCTTTGAACTCTTTTAGCAAGAGGGTTAATTTTTCTTTTTCTTCTTTATTAAGGGTTGAGCCAATTTGCACAATCTGTGGATTATCTATTTCACCTAGGTTAACTGATAAAGTATCTTCGATTATTTCATAAGCAGGTGGTTTTTCAATTAGTTGCTTTAGTTCGATTGGGAGATCCTCAGAGGGATCTGTGCAATCACAAGTGTCAGACACAGAGGAGTAAGCAGAATCGTCTTTCATTTCATTCATGATAGGTGAAGTGATTACATTGGATAGTGGTGGGCTTACAGCAGCCGACTCCAGTACAGACTCGATAATTGGTAGTACAGACTTCAGGGGAATAGGGGGTTGGGAGACACAGACAGATGACTCTACAGCCTGGTTGCTCAGACCCTCCTCAGTTGGCTTGATCTGATCATCTTGGCTCTTGGCCCTCTTTTCTTCCTCCTTCTCAGCGGATTCCTCCCACATTTTCTTGATTGCTTCAGTGTCCAGGTATTTCAACCAGTCTTCCTCTGGGGTCTTCTCAACTTCTTCGGGATAGAACGGGTCTTGATATGGGGGCCTCTCGCAGTCAGCGAAGATTTCAAGCCCTTGGGTGCCTTCTCCCAGTGGTTCGATGGATCCAGGGTTCAGGGAACCCGAAGTAAGGGAAATCATCCCCTTCTTTGATGAATTGTCCATTCAAAGTCTTGCGGTATGGTGGGAGACCCTTCACCCTTTTCTTCCATGGCCTCTGTAGCTCGGCGTCTTCATCAGTGGGCTTGTACCCCAACCCGAAAGTGCCTTGTTGCCCTTTGATCTGCGGGAATTCCCGAATTCCTTGCTGGCGTCGACCCAACCCCATTCCGGGGAAGTAGTTCATCTTGCGGACAATGTTGACGACTGCGGAGTGGACCTCAGGGAATCGGTCTTCATCCTTGATCATATGAACTTTTTCCATGAAGAACCCTCCGATTTCTCCTTCTTCTAGCTCAGGTATTTGGACTTCAAAAATGGGAGCATAATTTGGGAAAGCTTCATTACCCCAACTATTACCGAGGATGATCTTTACCTCCTTCTCATGAATGTACTTGATCATTTGATGCACAGTGGATGATACAGCTTTGTTGGCATGAAGCCAGGGCCTTCCAATCAGCAGATTGAACGAGGCAGGTATGTCCATGACTTGAAAGATCTCAGTGCTCACCAAAGATCCTACCCGGATTTGGAGAGAAACGGTTCCCATCACATTTCTTCTAGTGTTGTCATAGGCTCTCACAGATTGCACAGATGGCGTGATGTCAAGGACATTGACCCCCAAGGCGGTGGCAGTTCTCAGGGCACAGACATTTAAGGCCGAGCCTGTGTTGACTAGACAAAACGGCACCTGTTGTTCCTTACATCCCACGGTAATGTATAATGCCTTGTTATGCGCGGATCCCTCTGGCGGCAGGTCCTCATCGGAGAATGTAATGATGGGGTCGGGGGTAAGCGCACCCAAGAAAGCTACCATGTCCTCCGGCGCGGCATCGATGGGGACTTCAATCCCAGCCAGGGCATTTAACACGGCTTGCCTGTGCTTAAAGGATGTTACCATGATGTCCCACATCGAGAGATGTGCTTGGGTTTTCTTTAGCTGCTTGATCAGCTCATTGTCTTCTTTGATGACCTCATCCATCTTACCCTTCCCTTTGTCTTTAACTGGACCTTTCTCGATGGCTTCGGTGGCAGGCTGTGGAGGCTGATAATGACGGCCTGACCTGGTTAGATGATCAATCTCGACAGGAGTAGGTCCTTCTACAGTCCCATCCTTCTTAAACCAATCACAATCCGTTCCCACAAATGGCTTTTCTAGCTCGTTCCAGATGGAAGCATCACTCTCGTTGTTAGGATCATACCATTTGAGGTCTACCGCCCCTAGGTCATGCTCTTCCAGGAAGAACAAGTCTTGCTCGTCGTCAAGCTGCTGCTGCCACTCGTCATTCTCCCCTCCGATCAGATGAATTCCCTCAGAATCCGGGATATCAATGCAAGGCAAGGGTTGTCCTAGGGGGGTGATATAAGTAGCAGGGTTGAAGGGTACGGGACTGGACTCAATGAGGTTGACATTTTGGTGGTTTGGTAGGGGATTTTGGGTGATATGAGGCTGCTTTGGTGGTGGCTCGATGATATTCTGGTCGATGAGGTCTTGGATGTCATGGCGGAGGCGTATGCAATCATCAGTGTTATGGCCGGGGGCTTGGTGGTAAGTACATCGCTTGGACATATCGCAGTTAGGCGGGAGCGGGGTATTTCGATGCTGGAGTAATTGGAGATGGCCCTTTTTGAGGAGGCGATCTAGGGCTGAGGAGAGAGAGATTTCTAGCTTGGCAAAATTGCGAGGGGGCTTTTTCTGGAGAGGGCGGCTAGAGGGGTTTGCCTGGTTGGAGGATTGGTATGGTCTTGGAGGGTATGCCATGGGTTGGCCGCTAAGGGCATTGACATCCGAGGGATTCCGGGAGTAGTTGGGCCTTCTTGGCTGACTCGGAGGGTCTTCCTTTTTGATCTTCCCCTCCCTGATAGCATCTTCGATTCGGGTTCCGACTTCAAACAACTCCTCAAAGGTGGAGATGGACTAGTAGAATAATTTCTCATGATAGAGCGGCTGCAGATTCCGGATGAGCATCCTTACCTGTTCTTTCTCGATTGGCCGGTGGGTCATTTGGGCTACCTTGTTCCTCCATCTGCTCAGAAATGCAGCGAAGGATTCATTGTTGCTTTGCCGGGTTGTTTCCAAATCCCTGATGGTGACATCCAGCTCTTGATTGTAAGAGTAATGATCGACGAAGACTCGAACAATGTCCTCCCAGGCCCGGGTTTTGGAGGCTTCCAAGGTTAGGAACCATGATAGTGCAGATTTTGCCAGAGTTTGCGGGAATAGCATTGCAATGTGCTCGTGGGTGCAACCCATGGACTGGAAGATACTCATACATAGCTTCACGTGGCTTTTCGGGTTTCCAGTTCCATCAAAGCGATCGATGGCAGGCATTTTGAAATTCTCTGGCAGTTTCAGCTTGACAGGCTCGAAGAGGCCTTCCAGATCTAACATGTAATCATCGATACCCTTGCTTTTTCTGAGTACGCTTTCCAGTTTGTCAACCTTGTCCATCTTTTCTTGGAGCTTCTTCTCGTATGCGGACGGTGGGACCCCCTGAAACCAGTCTTCTTCCCCATTATTCTCAGGTGGGGGTAGTTCAAATTCCGGTGGTGGAAACCCGGGCGGAGGTTGCGGCCGCCGCTGCTTCAGTTCTTCCATGAACTTCAGAACCTGGGCCAGGCTGTCGGACTGCTGGCTTATGGTCGCTCCCAATTCAGTAACCTTGTTTTCCAACTCTTCCCTATTCATGCTGACGTAAGCTGTCGGACTGATTCTGATTAACCGATTATCCGAACTCCTGACCCACGAATAAGACCCTGACTGCTGCCCTTGGGAATCTATACTGACCTGACAGATTTTGAAAGGACTAGATTAGATCTTTGACAGTGGCGACTTTAGGCAGACAAAGATAGTGATGTGGACCGACTCGAAATAGTGCGTGCAAATTGATGGGGGATGGTGCATGCAAATGGGACAAACATGCGGATGTAAGCCCTAATCTATTTGATGCTCCTATTTCTAACAGATAGCAGCTAAACAAATAAGGTCCTAGCCATACAGAGCGTGCTAACCTTACTTTTGAGTATGATCACCAAGGGATAACATGGATTTCCAAGATACTTCGGGAATTTTGGACAGAGTTTCTGGGGGAAACTGGTCAATATGGTCATATCTGGGATATTTGGACAGAGTTTCTGGGAAAAACTGGTTAATGTGGTTATATCTGGGATATTTGGACAGAGTTTCTGGGAAAAACTGGTTAATGTGGTTATATCTGGGATATTTGGACAGAGTTTCTGGGGAAACTGGTTAATGTGGTTATATCTGGGATATTTGGACAGAGTTTCTGGGGAAACTGGTTAATGTGGTTATATCTGGGATATTTGGACAGAGTTTCTGGGGAAACTGGTTAATATGGTTATATCTGGGATATCTGGACAGAGTTTCTGGGAGAAACTGGTTACTGTGGTTATATCTGGGATATCTGGACAGAGTTTCTGGGGAAACTGGTAAGTACGGTTATAGTGATCATACTTTCTAGCAGGTTTTCATACTCCTATGTCTCAAGACCGACAAACAAGGTTTGCGGTGTATATCTTTGCGAGCATGGAGCAGACATCCTTGTCATGATGCTTAGGCAGGTCAACTCAATGTGACTACATGTGAGTGATTGCCTTGGGAATCATAAGAAAGAGGTTCTGTTCTATGCCACATAAGCGTCTACACCGCGCAGGTAATCCCGTCAGGGCATACAGCAGTTATATCGCATTGTCCTATCTGAAAAGATAAATGAACAGTCCTATGAAAGGTTCTACAGGAATCTATATGCAAAGGCTGGGTTTAGTCAAAGAGGGTCCGTTGACGAGAGTTCCAATATACCGTCAGGGAGACAGTACGGAGGTTTTTACTCTTTTTGATATACCTTGGAAGGTACAGTATCAACGGTGACTTGTGCCCTGGCACAGCAAGACCTGAACAATGTCAGCGCCGCGTTTCAGACACAGTCGGAGGGGGGGGAATGCAAGAGTGCAATGCGGTGAACCAAACACAGTAAAAAGATGATTTTAAGGATGCTTCTTATGAGTCAAACCTCTGTATTATTTTGTTTTAAAATAAAAATCCCCAGTGGAGTCGCCAGATTGTGGACACCGGGATTCCACCACTTTTTGTTTTGTTTGAAATTTGATTTGAAATTGATCAAAGGAAGAAAATGAAAGGTCTGTTGAAAACAGATACAGAGTCGCCACTTGGTCTTTAAGGAACCAAGAAACCTAATTTTGACTCACCCAAGCGGATAAGGGCACCGGCCCTTCATCACCAAAGAACTTGGTTCGGGGTTTTGGTACGAGAGAGGAAGGAGCCTTTGTCGCGACTAAAACACCCTCAACTCGCCCCGTCTTTCGACGGGCCTCAATTAGCATCCAAATAATCATCTTATACTATGTATGGTTCGACAAATAATACTATGATAGTATATTACATCACATAAGGAGATTTGAAATGGAAGATCTAAAGATAAGATATCATTCATAAGATCTAAGCCAAATATCACACAATGCAAAGTGAAAGATCACACAAATAAACCTAGGAAAAATCGTCTAATCATGCATCAGATAATAAAGTTTTCCTAATCTAAAGGGACATGAATTGTTCTTGAAACAAATAAATCAAAGAAAGTAAAATATGCTTAACAAGCTAGTATGATGCATGTTATTCTTTGATAAAAGAAGACCTCTCAATCCCCGGGACGGATGAGAAAGGATGATTAGATCAAGGGGAAGCATGAACGGGTGATCGAGTTCATTCCTTATAATCTCCTTAGATTAAGAGTTACAAAAACCCCAAATCTTGCATGAATGCAATGTATGTATCTAAAATGTGCAAAGGTTGTAGTGTATTTTGTGTACATGGATTTCTAGAATGACTTAGAAGTCTAAAATGTGTATGAATGAATGAATGAAATTAAAATGGGATATGTACAAATGTAGTATGAACTACTTCCTAAGATATGAACTAATTTGGAATGCATATGAGCATCAAATCAAAGAATGAAAGTTGAAATGTACTTGCTATGAATAGTGGACAGAACAGTAGCATGATCTTTTGGAATTTGAAAAGAGGAGTTAGGAATGTTTTAAATGCATGATTTTTTATGGAGATGTTCCTTATTGTTTCTAGAACACAACCCAAAAGGCCAATCATGAATAGATATCACAGATTGAGAGAAATTATATAAACAATAGAGGTCACTCAGAAACAGAGTTTGTACTGTCGACTGAAATGTTAGAAAATCTTAGAAAATGAAAAAGAATGATCTAGAGGCCCATTTTATACAGAAAGTTCCCTAAGACATTTAATTTTAAGGGAAAAATAAGTTAGGACCACCCCTCTTGGAAAAGTTTTCTGGAAAAGAGGTCGTAAGTTGACCTAGCTGCTGTGACAGCAAAAAACAGAATGTTTGGAAGGAATGTTGGGACCCAAATGGACCATTTCCAAGTACTTCCAAGTCAAACCAAAAATCATGGGTGTTCTCCAATGAGTTAGGAAGACTTTCCAAGTGGCCTTGTATCCATATGTTGAGTATTGAGTCCTAGAAAAATCTTTGAACTCAACTCACTCACTGTTTTGACTCATTGTTTTGAAGATTTTGGAGAAAACAAAGTTTTGTTTCTTGAAACCAAATGAGAGGGATTGAGAGGGGTTTTGAAATAGATGTTTTGAAAACATGTTTTCAACACTCAATAAGGATCATAGCCACTTAGAATACCTACATCAAACTCATCATTTAAGAACCTCCAAGATTGTTGGAGAGATTTATTTTATTTTTGGACATAACTTCAATACATTCCAAGAATACCTTGGGAGTATTGAGGTTATGATCATCATCTATCAAACATGTTTTTGAGGTCAAGAGCTACTATCCATAAAGATTCACTCACCCCAAACTTCATGTCATCACTTAGATGATGATGAACTAGTAAGTAAATAAAGAAAATAAAAAGAAATGGGATAAGAAGAGATGAACAATAAATAAACAAGCCAGTAGATGATAATCAATAGATGATATTCATGAAGCATGAGACTTGTAGATTGGTGTATCACTCATATGTAATGACACTAGACATGGAAGAAGCTTCCACTCTCTTGAATGCTCACTAAAATGGTGGTTGGGAGTATTGAATGTTGAAGTAAATGGAAGTAATGAAGTAAAAACAAAGTTAGAACTCACTTTTGTTTTTGAAAATCAAAGAAGAAAGCTTCTTTTCTCTCTACTCTAGCCTTATCTCTACAACTTTCTCTCCCAAACTTTTCCAAAACTCACATTTGACTCCCCTAAAATGAGGAGTAATGGGGTGTTTATATAGGCCAACTTGGGGTGTTTTTGGGATTTAGAAAGTACTCCCATTGGCTCCAAACATCTGAAATCATAAAACTACGTCGTTTTGGCTTTTAATTAATCAAAATGGGGCCACAAAAGTTATTACAAAAATACACTGCTCTGGGGGGGAGTGCCGCGGCGACAGTGGGCCAGTGCCGCGGCGGCAGTGCTCCTCCCTTCGTCTGGATAATGCTGTTTAGGCCCCCCGAAGTTCCGGTATTCGCAAAAAGGCCCTATTTTGTCCGAAATTCACAGAAAATGCATACGAACTCCAAATCGAGGTTGTGATATACCGTTGGAAAGGTAATGGAGTCTACTTTACATAAAAAATAGTTCGGGGATAGGTCACTTTGAAAAGTTTGCGGTATTCGCGATAAAAGCCGATTTGATCGCCTTTTTCGCCTTTGGAAATTCATAATAAATTCGTTTTAAATCCAGAAATTATGTGCGATATACCGTTGGAAAGCTATTGACCTCTAGTATCCATGAAAAATATTTTAAAATTGTTTCGGTGCCCCGATTCCAAAGTCAAATCTTGGTCAAACTTGGGATTCCCGGGAAGTTCTGGGAACCTCCGGGAGCTCCCAGGAGCTGACGTTTTCGCTCGATTCTCTTTTAAAACTTATTTTAATACTTTTCTAATGATTCCGGTGAATTCGGACAATTTCGGTCAAACTTGGTCAAACTCCGATCAAACCTGATCAAACCTTGGTCAAACCGGTCAACGGGGACTTTCGGGGAACTTCCGGGACTTCCGGGGGTCTCTGGGAGCTGACGATTTCATCCGATTTTTCTTAAAAACTCATTTTATCACTTTTCTTACGACGTAGCATGTTTTCAGAACTTTGGGACCAAATCTGGGAGTTTTCGGGCTTTCAGGGGCATTTTGGTCATTCTGAGCATTTTGAGAGATAAAGCTGACTTCCGAGAGTCCTTTTGAGTCTTTTACGATCATTGTGAACCACCCAGCTATGGGTCTCCTAAATCTGATAGCCGACAAAATGGGGTGTCTACAACATTAAATAAAATAAACTCACCATGGTTACTTGTCAGTTTATCATTTAATTCATTAATTTACTAAAATACAAGTTTTTAAATTTTATTTAAGTTACCCCGGTAGTAAACTCGTCACAGCGCCTCGATAAAAAACCTACCAAATCTGATTCCGCTACTAGTAGGGTTAGGTCGGGTTTGGTAAATAACTTTTTAGTAGGAGTAAGAGTTGGAAAGAGGTTACTCCTCACCAAACTCACCTCGCTGCCATCCCTAGATGGTTAAGGCTCATTTTCACTTTATCCGCCCGTGGTTCAAAACTAGACACTTAACCCCCCTGTGGCTTTGGACTAAAGTGAAACTGTTAAGATTTCCCTCAAACCTGATGAAAACTCTAAAATTGGACAAACATATTAACACTTACCCCCTTTGTGAGGTTAATTTTGAGGCTAATCCTCTATGTGGAAATAATGCTGCCATTTAGCCCATCTATGTGGGGTGAATTTTTAACACTTAATCCCTATGAGAGGGGTTAATAACTGCCTATGTACAGTTAATTTTGACACTTAAACTTTCTATGTGGGGTTAATTTTAACACTAAATCTCAATATGAGGCTATTTTGAGAGAAATCTTAGTAATTTCATTTTAGTCCAAAATCACAAGGGGCTTAAGTGTCCACTTTTGAACAACTGAGGGCTAAAATATAAATAGGTCTAACTACAGGGGTTAAAATATATTTAACCCAAAAAAAACTCATAACCATATCAATTGCTATTTATAGAGATTGAAATCACGTTAATTAAGATCACAAACATTTTGTTACTCGACAGGCTCTATCTTATACCACATTTTGATTAATTTACTCAAAAATCTTTCCATGACGAGTACATTGAACTTGAAATAAACCTTAAATTATGTCTTGAAAAATAAAAGAAAGAAGAAACTTTAAGTCTTTGTTTGGTTCATGGATTTCGTGAGGGAAAAAAAAAAAGAGAAAAGAAAATATGATGGAAAACTTGTTCTATTCTAAATATCGTGAAAGGAAAAAATGATTTTCCCTCACGAAATCAATGAACCTAAAACCAGTTTATTTAGATAGAGTTAGTATGCTAAAATTGTTTTAGTGTTTGCATCAAAATTACTTCAGTGTTCTAAATTTATTATGCTAAGAAGTATTTATTTCCCCCCCTTCTTTTTTATCCATTCAAACAAGATATGAATTTGTGCAAATACAAAGGATGCAAGTTGCTCTGTAAAATTAGAAGGTTTAGGAGTACTATCTATATTATTGATGAAGGTTCTAAATAAATAACAAGACATAGATAGTTAAAAACATAGCTTTAACATATTACCAAACGAAACTAAATTAAGCTTTGTGTCCCAATCAGTTAGGGTCAGCTGTATGAATCATTTTTTTTCCATTCTGCATAGCTTTAGCATATTAATACACAAATTTACATAAGAATTTGGGGGAAAAAATATAGTGCCAATAAATTGTGACTTCCTTATGATGCTACCTAGTAATAACATCGTGTCATTGACTCATTGGATGGTTGTAACTTTTAGTCTTGTTCTGTAGAAGAATTCTATGATATGATCGGTGGTTTGTTCATATCATATAATTCATTTATAATTATTTTTTTCTCTCTCCTCTGTAGTACTGTAGGGTCCGATTACATTTCAATGGTCCTCATATGTCACTTAGAAAAAAATATAGATATGGTTATTAATGAGTTGTGAAAATGGGTTGTACCCCTTGCATTACTCTTTTATTATTCATGTAGGCTGGGAGTAATAGTATTTATTACCAAAGCAAACTGGCTATGTGACAAACTAGGACTTATACACATACCCAGTTTACTTTGCAATAGTGGTAGTGTTCATATATGGAGAACAACAAGAGCAAGAACAGTACACAAGGAATTGTACTGAAGTTTTGTCCCTTATATTTAGAGGTGTTCATAAAAGCCGATAATTAAAAACTGAAAATAGACCGAAACCAAACTGACCAAACACAGATTGGTCAATTTTTTAAAATAGTGCACAAGCTAAAGCTGACCGCCTAAATGTAACGACCCACCTCCCCATCTAGCAACAATATTGTCCGCTTTGGGCCTAAACACAAAGAACTTCCCAGGGGGTCACCCATCCCTGGTACTGCTCTGGCAGCAGCACGCTTAACTGTGGAGTTCTTTTGTGTTTAGCTCCCTCACGGTTTTAAAAGGCCTTCTTAAGGTATCAGAGCTTACGCAGCCTACCCCTCTCTAATATTGTCCTCTTTGGGTGCCTACCAGGTTTCGAACACTGGCGCCTGCCCTCAAGGTTTTGTTCCTTCACCACTCGGGCAAGGAGGCCTTGTTAAGGTATCAGAGCTTACGCAGCCTACCCCTCACCAATATTGTCCTCTTTGGGTGCCTACCAGGTTTCGAACACTGGCGCCTACCCTCAAGGTTTTGTTCCTTTCACCACTCGGGCAAGGAGGCCTTGTTAAGGTATCAGAGCTTACGCAGCCTACCCCTCTCCAATATTGTCCTCTTTGGGTGCCTACCAGGTTTCGAACACTGGCGCCTACCCTCAAGGTTTTGTTCCTTTCACCACTCGGGCAAGGAGGCCTTGTTGCATATAGAGGGGCGATTAATCCTTATAAACTAGTCCAGGAACTTCACCTCAGGCGATGTAGGACAAGCCCCCACACCCGACCTCACCTCATCCCTCTTGGCCATCCTGCCTCGGGAGTATTGGCTTTTGGTCGTCACAATCTACCCTCCTCAAGGGCCACACGTCCTCGTGTAGGACCTACCCCACACTTCCGGCTGGGTTTCCGCTCTGATACCATTCTGTGACGCCCCGCCCCGCCACGGTTCCCGGCGACGGGGTGTCAACCGGCGGAAGTACAACAATAACAATAATAACAATAGGCTTTGACACCAATCGGTAACTCCCCGAGTCCAAGACTCTGAGGGTTACCTATATTAAACGTTCATCATTTGGAAACATTTATAAAACAGAAGTCTGGTTTTCATTTGAAACATTCTTTCTTGAAACAAAATGTTTTCAATATAAGCAGCGGAAAATCAGGGTTAAGTTATCCTTTTATTTAAAAGCGGGTGGACTAACATTTGTCCAGTTGAAGCATAACATGTTCTTAGAAACCAAATTTCATTACATTAATAAATGATAATCCCCACACCCGGGGTCTTCAAACTATAGCGGAAGCATTGTCAAGTCTCGGGGCCTTGCCCTTATCTATATCACCTGAAAGAGAGGTTTAATAGTCCATAAGCCAAAAGGCTCGTATAGTCATATAACCGCACAATAACATCTGTTATATAATATGCATGAGTGCAATGAATGCCAATGTCAATGCATGAAAACCATTTTCATGCATTTTCAAACACTCACCCTCAATCGTCACTATCATTACCCGGACCATGGGCTTCCCGTCCACGTAGGCCTAGCCTCACACGTGCGGGACTTTGGGCCTTACGAATTACACGGAGGCCTAGCCTTTACCGTTACGAGGGTTTCTTGCAGCACATCTCGCAATTCGAGTTCCTAGTGGTACCCATCTCACATGCCTACCCACAAATCCGGGATTTCTAACTTTTCAAAACAAAATTCCTCCTAGAGGGTTTTATGCATGGAAGCCTCTAAGGTATTCCCTTTTTAAAACCTGGAAGCCTCTAAGGTCTTCCCTTTTCAAAAATTGAAAGTCTCTAAGGTCTTTCATCCCAAAATCATTTTCGTGATTTTCGTGTTCATGCTCATGCTTATGAAATGATATGACATATGCGAGCTCTAAGCATCCAGACATATTCAATATTTCATAAGACAGATTATCAAGGCATGCTATCAATTCAAAGCAGCACAATAGACATGCTGAAATTATCCAGGTAAACACATAAGGCATAGCAACTCAAGTAACCACTTAAGGCATAGCAGCTCAAGTAAACATGTAAGTACACTATTAACATGTTATACAACTTTATTGAGGGTCATACGGAACTACCGTTCACCGAGGATAGACTGAATAATTAATCAGAATAGAAACCGGTACTGCTCAATCGGTTACAAATCTCAATATACAATAATGCGCGTATATTAGTGAGGTACAACACCTCAAAGCATGAGTACAACTACTATTAAAGTAAAGTACAACTCTTAAATCATAGGGTACAAGGCCCCTTAGCTCATAACAGACTTAAGTACAACAAAACAGAAGTTTTCATCAAACTGCCTGAGGTCGCGCGCGCGGGCCGCTCGCGCGGGACCTCGCTCGCGCAGGCCGCTCGCGCGAGGCCTCGCTCGCGCGGAATGCGTTCAGAAGGGTCACGTGTTTATTTAAAATAGTTTTTCACAAATAGCTTGGTCGCGCGCGCGGGCCGCTCGCGCGACCCCTCGCTCGTGCGGGTCGCGCGCACGAGTTGTTACATAATCGTCTTCTTCCTCTTTTCTTCCCCTGTTTAGAAATCCAACACTGGTTTTGACCCATTTTGAAAACATAATTAAAACAGTACTTCCAATATATGAATCTCTTCCTTTTTCCGAGTAGATTTCAAATATGAAATCAGTTTTTTTCAAGAATCAAAACACAGCTCCTGATTTTATCGAAAAACCGAATGGTGACAAAACTTTAATTTGACCGTTCGTCGCAACCGCTATGAATTAGCTTTTAAAATCTGAAATGGAGCTTCGTGGGATCGAGACCTTTCATTTGATATAAAGAAATCACGTTTCTGTGATAGTTTTTCTGTTCGCTATTTTTGGACCCTTAACAATATATATGATATATATATGTACATACCTATACTAACAGTTTAAATATAAACTGAAATTACAAATTATAATTGTAAACTTACCCAATTACAAAATCCAAAGCCTGGATTGAACTCCTTATGAATCTGTCTATATATTTATGTGTGTGTATGTGTATGAGATCATATGTGTGGTGTGTATGTAATAATATGTGTGTGTGTGTGTGTAATAATATGTGTGTGTGTGTGTGTAAGCAATATATGTGGGTGTGGGTGTACCCGAGAGAGAGAGACAGTTGAGAGACAGAGAGTCTCTTAAGAGGAGGTGTTAATTGCAATGTGATGGGGTAGAATATATAGGCATAAAAATTCTTGGTCACCAAGTATAGTGAAGCACAAGCTTCATACACACACAAACTGCATACACACGCACACACAGTGCACAAATTGCTTAATTGGGCACCAAGTTCTAATGAGGAGTTCTTGTGTGTGTTGAGCTCACAACCTTAAGCACACACGCAGATAAAAAATATGCAGTATAAATTCCAAAACTGGTATTATTCGATTAATAAAATTTACGAAATTAAAATACGGGGTATTACATCCTACCCACCTTAAAAGAAATTTCGTCCGCGAAATTCGCACACAGATAATCATTAGCACAGAAAACAAATAACTCAGGAGGCAAATAATTGCGGATATCGATCGCGCATCTCCTTCTCATTCTCCCAAGTAGTCTCCTCAGTACCATGGTGACGCCACAGTACTCGAACCAAACGAATAGTTCTACCACGAAGCATATGCTCCTTAGCTTCCAGAATCTGTACGGGTCGTTCCTCGTAAGACGCATCTTGCTCTAACGGTAAATTAGTCCAATCTAACACATGAGACGGATCAGGTTCATGCTTCCGAAGCATTGAAATATGAAATACATTATGAACTTTCGCCAACTGCGGAGGCAAAGCCAACCGATAGGCAACTTGTTCGAAACCTGGTAGGCACCCAAAGAGGACAATATTGGAGAGGGGTAGGCTGCGTAAGCTCTGATACCTTAAGAAGGCCTTTTAAAACCGTGAGGGAGCTAAACACAAAAGAACTCCACAGTTATGCGTGCTGCTGCCAGAGCAGTACCAGGGATGGGTGACCCCCTGGGAAGTTCTTTGTGTTTAGGCCCAAAGCAGACAATATTGTTGCTAGATGGGGAGGTGGGTCGTTACAAATGGTATCAGAGCTTACGCAGCCTACCCCTCTCCAATATTGTCCTCTTTGGGTGCCTACCAGGTTTCGAACACTGGCGCCTACCCTCAAGGTTTTGTTCCTTTCACCACTCGGGCAAAGAGGCCTTGTTAAGGTATCAGAGCTTACGCAGCCTACCCCTCTCCAATATTGTCCTCTTTGGGTGCCTACCAGGTTTCGAACACTGGCGCCTACCCTCAAGGTTTTGTTCCTTTCACCACTCGGGCAAGGAGGCCTTGTTGCATATAGAGGGGCGATTAATCCTTATAAACTAGTCCAGGAACTTCACCCCAGGCGATGTAGGACAAGCCCCCACACCCGACCTCACCTTATCCATCTTGGCCATCCTGCCTCAGGAGTATTGGCTTTTGGTCGTCACACTAAACTCGACCTACCCAAACAAAATAATCAATTTTTTTATAATTTTTTTAGAGAAACCAAATGATCGATTTTAAAACCACTAAAAAAAACTTGAACGTTGAAAACCCCAACTACCAACCAAATGTAATGGTGTAGTTATGGGTTTATGTCACCATATAAATACGGACACAAACCGCCCTTCACTTTTGCTTCCTATGAACCCAATTTTCAACAATTTCAATACATGATCCTCCATTTTCCCAAAACTTGTTCTCTCTCTCTCTCTCTCTCTCTCTCTCTCTCTCTCTCTCTCTCTCTCTCTCTCTCTCTCTCTCTCTCTTTATCTCTATTTTTCTCTCTTTAGCCAATGGACTTACCACCAAGAACCAACCCAGTAAACCTCGATTTCTCCCCATACATTTGAATTCTCAAACAATCAAATCGAGCGTTTCAAGCCACCCGTCTTCACTCCCCCCCTCCGACGATCCCCAAACCGGTGTCCAATCCAAAGACACCGTATGTAATCTCGCTGGAAGCTGGCGCCTCCGTCTACCTCTTCCTCTCCAAAACCACTAGCCCGACCCAGAAGTTCTCTCTCGTAATCTACATCCACGGCAGTGCGTTCTGTCTCGGCTCCGCTCCCTCGCCACCGTTTCACAGCTTCGTCAGCTCACTCGTCACTCAAGCTAACTGAAAGCTCTGAAGGGAAAGTAGAGAAAGTGATGTTTTTAATTCATTACTTTACCTTTCAGTACATACACACTTTACATATATACAAATCAATTAAAGGCTAAACAGAAATACAGCTAATCAAATTCTACTTGCCCATTTATTATGTCCACCTGCTCAACTCGCAAAGTTAGGTAGGGACTGTTAGGACACATGGTTAACATCCCCCCTCAAACGAATGGGAGGAGAGGTGACCATGACTTTATTCTTGAAGGAAAGAAACTTGGCAGAAGACAAACTTTTTATAACACATCAGCAACTTGGTCCTCACTAGGAACAAAGGCAACAACCAATTCTTTGTGATTGACTTTTTCTCGGACAAGATAATCGAATTATATATGTTTGGTCCTAGCATGAAATAAGGGATTGGAAGCCATGGAAATAGAAAAAACATTGGCACACCGGAGGAGAGGAATATCAGACAGAAAAACATGAAGAAATTTAAGCAAATGTTGACCCATGTGAGCTCTGCAGTGGTAGTTGCAAGAGCTTTGTATTCAGCCTCAGTAGAACTTCTGGATACAGTGGGTTACTTTTTAGCACCTCAATGAATAGGGTTAGAGCCAAGATATAAGATAAACCCAAAAATAGATTCTTATCTACTTGATCCCCCTGCCAATCAACATCACAAAACCTAGTGATCAAGTTAAGATGACCTGGTTGATGAAGAAGGCCTTGAGATATAGTACCCTGAACATAACTAAGAATTCTTTTTACAGCAGCGAGATGCATATCTATGGGAGTGTGCAAGAATTGGCACACAGAGTTGACTGAGTAAGCTAGATCAGGTCTAGTAAATGTAAGGTATTATAGAGCTCCAACAGCCTGTCTAAATGGAGTAGGATATAACAGAGGATTACCAATATTCTTACCTAGTTTATAGGTAAGAGATGAAGGAGTGGGACAAGGCTTACAATCAGTCATATTAAACGTCTTCAGTAAATATTAAGGTTTTTCTTGAGAAATGAACAAACCTTGAGAAGTATTGTCACGACCCATCCCACTACGCGTGGAAATAGGACACGTGGCACGCCATCAAGGCTTATCCAGTTCCATTAAAGTCAAATAGCAGCGGAAAACATTATTAAGATTCATTAAATTCAGAGTTATAAAAAGAAAAGTTTTGACCATTTGAATCCTTTCAAAAGAAAACAGTTTTAAAAACAGAGGACCAGTCGACTGATCGAGGGTCCGATCGACTGGTGATCTCAAACAGCAAGGTTTCCAAACATAACAGCCCATCTAGTCGACTGTGTCGGGGACCCAGTCGACTGGTGCCTAAAATTTTCAGTCGACTGAAAACGTCCAGTCGACTGGTGCTTTATCCAGCAGAATGTCATGGTCTGGGGCCCCATCCAGTCGACTGTTTTCTCAACCCAGTCGACTGAACCTCAGACGAAACAAAGCAGTAACCAATCCAACACAGCGGTCTAGTCGACTGGATCAAAAACCAGTCGACTGATTTCTATCAGCAACTCCCAAAACTGCAGCTTTCCCCATCAAGGTTCTTCTGATTCCAAACCAACATATAACCACTCTAATCCATCATTTAAAACATGAATACAAGAGCGTTTACTAGGGATTACAAGTACCAAATCTAAGTTCAGATTAAATTACAACATCTTACGAAAACTCAAATCCTTATACAAGTTTTAGGATTTAAACAAAAACATATACAAGTGATTTCCCCGGCGTTCTATAACGTCCTCACTCATCACGCTTCTTCTTGTCTTTCTTTTTACCTGCAATGGAGTACATCTCCACTGCTCAGCTATATGCTGAGCGTACAAGTCTAACATATGTAATATATGACAAAACATGCTTTAATTTCATAAATCATATCAATAGTCTCTAGGGAGAAAAATACGCATTCATCCGGTAGCGGCAAGTCCAAGCCTTAAACCGCGATGTCAATGGCAAGTCCAAGCCTACAACCATTACATCCCACAAGTGCCATGGCAAGTCCAAGCCTATAACCATGCACAGTAGCCGTCGCTACTCAAATTCTCAAACAACGAGAAGCTTACTCCGGCATGAATTTGTATAAGACTCCCCTTTGACCCACATAGACAACTCAACGTGCTCGCGTAAAAGTAGACATGCTTTTCACAATTTAGCGCGTGCATAATTAACGGGCCTACAATTAACACATGGATTTCGCCCGGATCTCAATTTCGTCGTTGAAATATAAAACATGTATTTCTTTATATTTCATAAGTTAGAACTTCATACCTCGTGCGATTTCCCCCAAACTTTGAAGGATCGACTAGAAGGCTAATTAATCGTCGGATTTCGAATTTGAGAAAATTCCTACAAGTTTATACCTGTTTTTCCCAAAAGTCTAAAATTAAGATTTTTACAAAACTTGGCCAAACACGGCCTAAGTAGTATCAAAACGAAGATCTTACCTCCACGAGTTCAAATATGAAATCTGGAGAAAATCTGACGGACGAAAGGTCGTCGTATGTCGCCGGCAAGCTCGTGGCAACCAATCTCTCTTCTCTCTCCTCTCTCTAGATATTTATAAAATTTGGATGAGATTGAAATCTCATCCTCATCTATATATATAGACAAACGTCCTAGAATTTACGTTTACCCCCCGCAAGTTTCTCAAACTTCTAATTAACCCATGAAACTTCGCACACTTCCATTTTATAACTTTACGAGTGAAAACTATAAATTTCAAAAGTTTTCGACTAGGTTTCGTTTGGGTCCAAAATAACGTCCGAAAACTATATTCTGTGAAATCTCTACACAACCTACCTTTTTAATTAACGTATCACTCACGTTCTCACCACAGTTCTCAAAATGATATACTAAGGTATCCGAATACCAGAATTATACTACACAGGTATAATTACTATTCACAAAATACCATATAAGTCAAATAACATTTAAATCATATAAATGCCATTTACTCATGCTCATGCCATATGAACTATCATGTTCCCGTGTCCTCACCGACACCTTACCGTTGACTCACAGTCAACCTCAACTCAAATTATTAATAACATTAATAATTTCAAAAATCTCAAATGATGCATTTTAAAAAAATCATAAATTTCTGGAACGGGTGTGACAACTCTCCCCTCCAAAAAGGAAGTTTGTCCCCAAACTTTACCTCATGCGTCGAATAAGTACGGATACTCATTCCTCATGTCTTCCTCACTTTCCCATGTAGCCTCTTCCACCGTGTGACTACGCCATAATACTTTTACCATCGGAATCGTCTTAGTTCTTAAGACTTGTTCCTTTCGATCTAGAATCTCTACCGGTTGTTCCACATAAGTTAAGTCCCCCTGAATTTGCAGCGGTTCAGGTACAATGATCTTACTCGTATCAGTCATACAACGTCTCAACATTGATACGTGAAATACGTTATGCACATGTTCCAACCCTGATGACAAGGCCAATCGATAAGCCACCGGCCCTACTCTTTCTAGAATCTCAAATGGTCCTATGAATCTTATCGGACAATGCCTTTCGAAGGCGATACTCGTAAGTAAGCAAAGTCACCTACTTCGAACGTCATTGGTCTTCGTTTCAAGTCTGCATAACTCTTATATCGGCTCTGAGTTACCTTGAGTCGCTCTTGAATCAACTTCACCTTTTCAGTAGTCACCTGTATTAACTCAGGTCCTAACAACTTTCTTTCTCCAACCTCGGTCCAACAAACCGGTGATCGACATTTACGTCCATATAAAGCTTCATATGGTGCCATACCAATACTTGATTGAAATCCGTTGTTATACGCAAATTCAATTAACGGTAGATGCTTCTCCCAATCGCTCCCAAAATCTAATACACAAAGTCTCAACATATCCTCTAGCGTCTGAATCATGCGCTCTGACTGTCCATCGGTCTGAGGATGAAATGCAGTACTGAAACTCAATTTCGTACCCATAGCCTTTTGCAAACTTCCCCAAAACCTTGAAGTAAAACTACTATCGCGATCTGATACAATCACACTTGTGAGGATGATATCATCCACATAGAGTAATAGAAAGGTAAAATAAGAAGAGGGGGACCTGATGAATAGAGAGGGATCTACAAGGGAATCTAGGAAGCCAGGAGTATGAAGATGTGAGTGAAGCTTTCAAACCAAGCTCTAGGTGCTTGTTTAAGATCATAGATGGATTTGTGGTACTTGCAGACATGATGAGGAAATGAACAATCAATGAAGCCTTAGAGTTGAGACATGTAAACTTCCTCCTTAAGAAAACCATGAAGGAAGGCATTTTTAACATCTAATTGTCTAAGGGACCAACCAAATTGAGCAGCTAAAGCTAGGATTAATCTGATAGTAGTATGTTTGATGACAGGACTAAACATTTCATCATAATCCAAACCAGGAGTTTGATGAAAGCCTTTAGCTACCAATCTAGCTTTGTGTTTAGAAATGGAGCCATCGGGATTAAGTTTGAGTTTGTAAACCCATTTACAACCAACAATTGTTTTATTGGGAGGAAGAGGAACTAAAGACCATGTGCCCTGAGACTGAAGGGACCTAAACTCATCAGCCATGGCAGCTTGCCAAAGAGGAGATTTGGAAGCTGAAGAAAAACAAATGGGTTAAGGGGAGAAAGGTTGAGTAGAAATGGAAAAGCTAGTTTTCTTCTTGGAAATACCAGATTTAGCTCTAGTTTGCATAGAATGGTGATTATGAGGTAGAAGGTTCTGAAGTGGAGGCAAAGTCTGATTAGAAAAAGAAATTGGCACAGAGAAAATGAGCACAGAATAAGTGTTAGATATAGAAGGAGGAGTGGTTTTGTCACACCCGTCTCGAAAAATATACTCTTTTTAAATGCATAAGTGAATTTTTTGAGAATTATTAACGTTGGTTAATAATTGGAATGAGGTTGACTGTGAGTCAACGTGGAGTGTCAATTGAGGACATGGGGAGTTGGTAAGTCATGAAGCATTAACACATTTTAAATGGAATTTATGTGGATTAAATATCATTTGAATTATTTGGTAAATGTGAATAGTGAATATACATATTTTGCGTACTTTTCTGATAGTTTGATCTTGTTAGAGATAAATTGGAATGAAATAGAGATAACCAATGTGATACGTTGCATAAAAGGTAGGTTATCTAGAAATTCCATGAAATTAGTTTTCGGAACGTAATTACGGCGACAAACGGAACTTAGATGAAAACTCTTATAATTTATAGTTCTCACTCGTGGAGCAATAAATTAGACGTGTAAGACATTTCGAGGAATAACTAGAAGTTTTGGAAACTTGTGGGGAGGTAAATATAATTTCAGAGACTCGTGTCTATATATAGTAAGTCCAAGATATTTTTCATTTCAAAATATCTTAAAACCTTTGGGGAGCTTAGGAGAAAAAAGGGAGATTTAGTTCTCCGGGCTTTGCGACTCTGATTGACGACCTTTTGTCCATCAATTTTTCACCAAATTTCATATTTGGACTCCTCGAGGTAAGGGCTTCATTTTGATACCACGTAGGCCTTGTTTGGCTAAGTTTTATATAAAATCTAATTTCTAGGAATGTGGGAAAAATCAGGTAAAACTTGTAGGAATCGTGTATAAACTGAGATTCGACGTTTATTCGCGCCTTTTGTTGATCCTTCAAAGTTAGGGAGAAATCGCACGAGGTATGAATTCTAAGCCTATGAATTATATGGAATTTACATGTTTTGAATATCGAGTTTGATATTTTGGATCCGGGTGAAATTTATGTGTTAAATAGGCCAGTTATTTATACACATGAATATGCGATGAAAACACGTATAACTACTTATGTGAGCATGCTATGTGTTTACTTGAGTCAAAGGGTGGTCTGGGGGCAATTCCATCCAGGGGTAAGCTCCTCGAAGTTTGAGGATTGTAACATTGATTGTGTGGTGTCTGGTATGGAGGAAGTCCCAACCAGAACACGGTACCTGGTATGGAGGAAGGCCCAATCAGTGTACGGGGTGCGTGGAAGAGGTGTGCCTTCCACGACACCAGTCTTATTTTTCGGATGGAAGCGTACCACTCACCTTATAGATTATTTTAAAACGTGAATTGTCATATAAGCATATGTTTAGAATTGTGCACTGAGCATATAGCTGAGCAGTGGAGATTTACTCCATTGCAGGTACGAAGAAAGGCAAGAAGAAGCGAGAGGAGTGAAGCCGTGGGGATGACGGGAAAATCCTTGTACATATTTTTGGTTTCCTTTCCAATTGTTGTAATAATGAAATTGTGGAGCTAGAACCATGTTCAGTTTGAATTGGAAACCTTGGAAGGATTTTGAAAATGTTGTAATATGTAACCAAACTTCTTACAGTTAGTTTTGAATTCGTCCGAACTCCAAAGTTCGTGTTTTGTAAACTTGACTTATCAAATTCGGATTTTGAAGGAATATGGATAGAGTTTTGTGAATCGAGCCAAACAAGCCTTAGCATGTTCCGTTTTTGTTTCTTTTCATGGATTATTAAGATTAAACTTCGTTTTTGAAAGCTTATTATAGCTTGTGAAGTTTGGAATTATTTATGCATGTTTGGAGTGGTGTAAGAAGTGAAAGTTGAATGGACACTTAGCAAAATTCTGCTGCTAGAAGGAATTCTACTAATGGGTCATTCAACCGGTTGAACATTTGACCGGTCGAAGGGAGTCATTCAACCGGTCGAAATACCCCATGTATGTTTTCTTTTTCTACCTCTTCCGGAAATAATTTAAAATTTTTAATTGGTTCTTATGGTAACTTTAGGATCCCTTTCAACATAAATTCACTCGTTTTAAAATATAATTACATGTTCAAATTTATCTGGATTTTACAACCCGGAGGGTATTGTTTTTAAAGGAGTTGTATACTCAATATTGTTTTTAAGTTTCTTTCCGCTGCTATAATCTTTTAAATGGATTGGATGAGCCTTGGTGGCGTGCCATGTGTCCAATTTCCAAGCGTAGTAGGATTGGTCGTGACATTTATTGGTATCAGAGCAATAGGTAACAAAACTTTAGGAACATTCAACGTTGAGTGGAGCGTTGGGTGAATTGACACATGTTCTAGAATGCGTCCACATATGTAGAGATGTTTGATGCAATATGATTGTGTTATTGTCATACATTCATAGTATTTATGCATTTGTGAATCATGCGGTGGAATCATGCGGATGTAGAGCTGTGTGATGAGATGAGATTTATTGTGCGTTATCATAGGCCTTGCGTGGTGTCACGATGGAGAGATGATATCTTGGTAGTGATGAACAGTTGAATTTCTAAATGAAACTAAAATAATTTTTGATCGAATCGGTAAAGGTTTTAAACGATGGTGACAAGTGTCCTTTGAGGAATCTAACAAAGAACGGAGTTTGAGTAGTGAGTGTCAGAGGAGACTTCTTTATAGTTCACATAGAGAAAGCGATTGCTCATAGTTGAGTTTTGGGATTAGGATTGATTGATAAGAGTTCTGCTTTAGACATGGGTTAGATGTCGTGACGTGAGAGAATAAAGATGAACAGTTGGTTTTTATGATAGAAAGATGGTCCAACAGCATGTATTGCTCGTATATGGGGTAGGAGAGGAATCTCTCACCTTATCTTATGGTGTTAAACTACGGTGTGATCTCATGGGTTATCTAATGGTTTTCTCTTATAGTGTATGATAGGTAGTTGAAGAATCTTTCAACAGATTGTACGGTATTGAGATGATTGGATGGTTGGGAAATCTCTCAACCTATCTTACGGTATGTATTGCATGGTTGATGAATCTTTTAACCTATCTTACGGAATGTATTAGGGGTTGAGGAATATCTCAACGGATTGTGAATATCATGGTTGTAGAGGAATCTCTCAACTGAACCTGGCTTCGAGTGGTCGTGGTACCATAGTGGATTTAGATAAGGTAGGACCGGTGGAAGGTATAAGTGGAAAGGTTGGATTTAAGGATTAACCTATGATAGGGGGGTTAAGAAAGGGAATGATAGTCTAAATCATACATAAAACATTTTATTTTTAGAACTAACATGGTATTGATCTTTATGAAAATCAGATAAAAATGAGAATGAGATTGAGACTGCATGATCTAATCTATCTATCTATTATACATTTATAAAAGACAAAGCAAAATCTTTATCCACATTGTACCACGTGGCACCCCTATATTTTTTCCTCTTTTCTGTTATATTATTATTGTTACATATTATATATTATTTCCCACATCCTATTATGAAAATTTGACTATTCTTTTTTTGTTATTGTAAAGGGAGACTTTAGTCTAAGGTCCTTAAGATTGAGTCAATAAGGCTTAAAGGACATGCCATAAAAAAAAATCCCACAAGGAGGCACTCTAAAAAAATTATCTCCTAAAGTCCCTGAGATTTTGAATTTCATTTTAAGAGATAAAATTGCCCTTGGAACCCTGGTAAGCCCCACCACCTCCACCATATGTCTTATCTTTCCCCCCTGTAATGGTATTTGCCGCCACCACCACCACCTTCGTGCGCCACTGCGAACCGCCACCACCACCATCGCACACCACTACGAGCCACCACCACCATCATGGCACACCATCGCGAGCTTCCACCAACACCATTGCAAGCCATTGTGAGCCACCACCAGCACCATCGCCAGCCACCACCACCACCACCACCATCACGAGAACCACCACTATCGTGCACCACAGTGAGCCACCACCTTCCAAGTAAATTTTTTCTTCTTCTCATTTTTGGGTGACTAGCCTTGTAAGCCCTAAGGCTTGGTAGGTGCAAAGATCTTTAGTGAAATTTCACTTATTATTAGTTAAGTTAAGTGAAAATTCAATTAACTTTGATTTATAACAAGTGAACGTTTCTTGCAAATATCTCACTTGATTATTGTTTATGCCTCATGATAAAAAAAAAAGCACTAATTTCACACGGATGTTCAAGGGTGCCTAACATCTTCCCTTGATATAACCGAGTTCCCGGACCGATCTAAGATCTCCGGTTTTGCATGCCTATTCTGAGTCATTCCTTTAAAAGGGCCCTGCTTAAAAAAAACTAACTGACTGACTGACTAACTAAAGATGAATTTTTTTAATCATCTTTGTTGGGATCCTAACACTCGAAAAATGTTAGGTGGCAACTTTGAAAATTTTATTTGGCCCTTCCACATTTACATACCCCTCTTTCAAAACTAAAATCCATCACATTTTTACCCCTTTCAAAAGGCTAGACGCGACAACTGGCTATCCCAAAAGGGCGAGAGCGACAGTATGGACGTATGTATTATTGGCCGAACCACGTAAATGATGTATGGTAGAATTTACCAGAGAAAAGAGGCTATCATTGTAAATGTTTGCTCAATTTTAATATTGTGTTCAATTTTAAATATACACTGAAAAATGATCTTGTCATATGATTAAAATGAAAATACTAAAGTAATTTTACAATCAGAGCATTAAAGCAATTAAATTAGATCCTTTGCAATACTACTTTGATGTCCTATTTTAAGGTAGTGGCAAGAAATTTTTTTTTTTTTTTTTTTTTTGTGTTAAAAAGATGTGTTTAGATATACAAAAATGCTACACCCACACTAAATTTCACATTCATCACATCCTAATTCTTGATTCCTGTGGATCCCGTGTAGTACTCATATGAGATCCACATAGGCCCCATTGAAATCAAAAACCAAAATTATTAAATGTAGAATTTAGTATAGAATTTGGTGTGAGTGTATCATTACTATTAAATATATAGCTAACATTTCGTGTGTGTATATATATATATATTTTTTTTCCGTACACACATGAAATGCAACCCAAGTAAACGTGAAAACTGCATATCTTTATTTCTTAAAATTTTATTTAGCACTTTGCTTGTAACGATTTAAGTTGTCTTTTATATAAATATCTCTACCACCTTCAAGAAAAAGTTGAAATTGTACCATTTCAAATATTGGTTCTAGATTTATCAATTGGTATCGTATTGGAATTTAATTGATATTTTACTAAGGACAATAATATAATGCAAGTAGCTTTCATTAATGAATGACCGAAGGTATAAATCAACGAAAACATTGTTATATAGTACTGGATGTTTCTTTTATCCCTTTTGGGCAAATAACATGTGTTTGCCACTGAAATCAGTGAAGGCCCTCGGATGGGCCAGTGGTACTATTAATTCAGCCTTTTGTACATCTATATAAAGTTTATAAACCATAATGTTGACATATGGTTCTCCAATTTTGTACATCTATATAAAGTTTATAAACCATAATGTTGACATATGGTTCTCCAATAAATAGGGCTGGCCATCCCAACCCGAGATCCGACCAATCCGACCCAATTCGACCGACTCGAAGGGATTTGAGTGGTTTTGGCGGATGGCCGAATGAGTCATGGTTTTTCCAAGTCACACCCGATTGCTTATGGTTCGGTTGTCGGTTTTTATAATCCAAACCCGACATCACCCGACCCGACTCGACCACCTATTGAAAACTTAGAAAACACAATATATGTGCTGGAACTATGGAAGTCATTTTCAATTTTGTTTTTTGTATGTTATATGAATCTGATGGTGGATTGTATAATTGTTTTTCATTTTTCTTTGCTTGTCAAGTATATGTAGGATTTTTATTTATTAGTAATTTAAATTGAATGTCTTCCTAAAAAGTTTGCAAGAATGTGAAATGGTGAATAACAGGGTCATGCTTTGCAGTTGGGTACAATAAACTCAACACTATCAGGGTGTAAAATTGATGAAAATATGATATATTCTTTTTGTCGGGTTTCATCCGAAACCAACCCGAACCAACTCGAAACCGACGGATCGGTTTCACCCGACTAAATGGATGGATGACGGATTTTAAACTCATAACCCGATGGGGTTCGGATAGATGATCGGGTGGGGGTCAAACCCGACTCACCCGAACCATGGCCACCCCTACCAATAAGTCTCATAGACCCAAGCATAAAAACTCACTACCCTTCTTCTTTTGCCCCATTTCTCTCTCACATACACACTTGGTATAATTATTTTTGTTCATCTAATTCTCTTAAATGGACTCAAACACAGATGAACTCGCCTACGATTTTTATCCATTCCTTAAAGTATACAAAGATGGTAGAGTGGAGAGACTAATGGGCACAGAGATTGTCCCACCGTCGGTTGATATCCGAACTAGTGTCCAATCCAAAACCTTGAGATTGAACCCGAAACCGGCATATCCGCTAGGCTTCACATGCCCAAAAAAACCCACCAAATCACAAGATTAAATTAAAAAACTTCCTTTCCTAATGTATTTCCATGGTGGAGCATTTTTCGTCCAATCCGCCTTCTCGTCCAAGTACCAATATTTTCTTAATTCTCTTGTCCCAGAGGCCAACGTTATCGCGGTGTCTGTAAATTACAGAAGAGCCCCCCCGAACACCCTCTGGGCGCCCCATGACATATGATAGTTAATGGGTCGCGCTCAAGTGGGTTGCTTCTCACTCTAATGGGGGAGGTCATGAGGTGTGGCTAAAGGACTATGTTGATTTTGAACAAGTGTTTTTTGCAGGAGATAGAGCAGGTGCTAATATAGCACACAATATGTCAGTGCGGGTCGGGTCAAATAATCTAGAGGGTGTTAGGGTTGAGGGAATTATTCTTGCACATCCGTATTTTTGGGGCAAGGATCCAATTGGTGCTGATGGTGCTAACATGGGATATTAAGGCACAGTTGGACAAGCTTTGGTTTCTGGTGAACCCATCAAGAAGTGGGCAAGATGACCCATTAATAAGCCCGGGTGTGGATCCGGGTCTACCGAGACTAGGGTGCAACCCATGTTTCGGTTGCTGAGAATGACTTTATGAGGGATAGGGGCTGGTATTACTGTGAGGTATTAATTGGGTAAGAGTGGGTGGGAAGGAGTTGTGAAGATTCTGGAGAGTGAATGGGAGAAACATGTTTTCCATTTGGACAAGCCCCAATGTGAAAAGGCCTTGGACGTGGTCAAACGAGTTGTCTCTTTCATAAAGTTTAATCAGAGCTAGGCCATCTTTCACAATAAAAAATCAGAGCTGGGTCCATTTATTAGTAGTATTCAATTTTCTTCTTTTTTTTTTTTTTTTTTTGTTTTTTATCACTTACCTTGGTCCGGACTGGACAAGCACACACACCCTAACGCACTCACCCAACCCAGCCCAAACCTAACCCCAAGCCCCACACAATTGGCCCACCGCAAAGCCCACACGGGCCACTCGTTCCGACTAACGCACACACAGGGGGGCAAGTAGAGGAAACCCACGAGGGGAGTCGAACCCCCAACCTCCCATTGGGAAGCAAGGGGGGATACTGTAGACACCCCATTTTGACCCTGCCAAAAAAAGAAATAACTATCGCAGGGGGCCCACCAGGCACTCTAATCGAAGAAAGAGCTCCAGAATCCAAACAGGGATCCCAGAGGTCAAATCAAAGTCAATACAGAGCCCATAACTCATCGATCAAGAGTCCCAGAACCCAGGATCATCCGTTTACGATAATCGACGACGCTTTCAACCAGAATCGAAGTTTGGCACGAAATTCAAGACCGGAATCAAGTCTGGGACAACCAATGGTTGAATTTAATTACACTAGGGTAAAATAGGAATTCAGTGCAGGCCCTCAGGACTTCAAATCGTCATTTTTTGACAACCAGAGAAAAATCGGGCTCCGATTTGAGTTTCGACGCCCCAAACTCAAGGAAAAGGGACACGATTGTCAATCTGGAAGCACCGAAAGTCCGAATGGATATGAATGACTGAAATACGGAGAAAAACAGAGGTTCGGTGACTTGAATCAGTCTAATCAGACAATCAGAGAAGAAACGACGTCTAATCGAAGTTTCAAGACTCAACTGGGAAAGACAAGGGCAAAACGGTCATTCATAAATCAGAGATTCTCAATCGAACCGTACCGATCCAAAGAGAACGTCAATACGAATTCAAATCATATTGAATTAGGAAGATCGGACGGTTGGATCAAAAGATATCGACAGTCGAAGTTTAGACGGCCCAGATCGGACGTCGATGGTCTGAAGAAAACGGAGTCGATTCCGGGTTTCGAACAAATTCCAATCCGACCACACGGATTTGAAGAGGACATTAAACCGAGCCCAGATATTTTCAAATCGTCCGAATTGGACGTCCGGATTGAAAGATATGAAAGATCGAAGTCCAGGATCGATCGACGGCCCCGATCGAAGGTTGGAACGTACCACTCAGCGTCCCACCTACATGGGATTATAACCCATATAGGGTTTCAAAATTTCTTTCTATAAATAGAAAGCCATGGCCACGCACAAAAAAAAAAGAGGGCTCAGCCTCCACCAAAGCCATGTTTGGCTCAAACCAAAAAAAAAAACTCAAATCCTTAGGCTATGTTTGGTTCCTAACCAAACACGCCAAAATCATCACCACCATCAACCACCCACTGCCACCACAAAAAAACCCATCATCCTCAGTCTATTACCCAACTCCCCTCACAAACCCAGTCCACAAAACCCCACTGAAAGTCCAGAAATCAAGTCTGAGCCACACAGAGCCTTAAGCTTAGCCCAGAATCTGAAAACTCATCCAAACGGGCCCTTACTGAGATCTCTGAGCCTCACCGCCCAGTCCAGTGGGTCCTCCTGGCCAAAACGAAGCCAACGCCGCCGGTCCCGCCAACAAAACACCGCCACAGAGGTCGCACGCGCCGCCCAAACTCCCCACGCGCCGCCGCTGCAAAGATTCTGCTCCGGCAGACTTTCCGGCGACGCCATCCGGAAACCACCACCACCACCCTGATCGTCTGGCCCAGACGACGCCACTACCAGAAGGTCGGCCTCCAGAAACAAAGGAAACCGTTGCACGTGCTACACGCGCCACCCTCCGTCCGTTTCGCCTCCCCACGCGCAGCCCACAGTCAGCGCTGAGTCAACGCTGACTCACCGATTGACCAACCAATCAGAAGCTGCCACGTGGCAACGACTGCTGAGTCAGCATTGACCAGCCAATCAGCATCTCACACGTGTCACAGTGTGCCACGTGTCTTGCCACGTATCTGCCACGTCAGCGCCAGATCAGAGTTGGTTGGCTAATCCCTGGCTGCCACGTGGCACTAGATGACACGTGCCATTGCCACATCACTGCCACATCAGCACCCACCAATCAATCAGAGGTTGACACGTGGCATGAGCGGCCACGTCAGCACATTGACCAGCCATTCAGAGACTGCCACGTGTCTGCTGACTGCCCTGTCATCATGCCCAATCAAATGCCTGGTCAGCTTTGACCAGCCAACCAGAAGGCGCCACGTGTCGTTGACTGACACGTGGCTTGCTGACGTTGCACTTGGGCCCCACTATTGGTTTTTTCCAATTTTCTCCACTCCGGGTTCAGATTTCAATGAACGGACACTTGTTCCTAGCTAATTTGGCCGTTCCGGACGCACCGGTGACCTCAGAATTGGCTGAATCTAAATCTTAAGGGCTGTTTGTCATTTTATATGTCCATTTCAGGCTCTCCCGGCCAGTTCTATCCCCCGCGGGTCCCGCTCAACTCAGTCCGGACCCATTCCGGACGGCCTTATGGCTTTTCTGACTCTTCCGGCCCTTCCGGACCCAACTATGACGTCCGTTCAAGTCGATTGAGTGTCGAAATATGACTTCGGGCCTTCTCGGCTTATTTATGCGACGTTTCTCGGTGACGATCCTTTCAAATCTCCGAATTCTTTCATTCTTTCTCAACAACACATCGGTTCGGCTTCAATAGCCCCTTCTGCACAGGTAACTCCCTCAAACTCTTACACTTAGTGGTCTGGGGCTCCCTATAAAACCACTGGTCGGATATTCCGTCTTTTTCTTTTCTTTTATTTACTTATATGCTTTAGTGGTCTGGGGCTCCCTATAAATCCACTGGTCGGATATTCCGCCTTTTTCTTTTATTTTAGTTTATACGCTTTAGTGGTGTGGTCTCCCTATAAATCCACTGGTCGGATATTCCGCCTTCTCTTGCCAGTCGGAAAGAGGCCTCGAACTCCACCCGATTGGACTTTATATCCTGCGTCAGTCAGAAGGAGATCTAATGACCCACCTGGCTGAACTTTATCAAACTGTTATATCTTGCGCCAGTCGGAAGGAGGCCTCGAACTCCACCCGATTGGACTTTATATCCTGCGTCAGCCGGAAGGAGATCTAATGACCCATCCGGCTGCACTTTATCTCTTGTTATAGATTTTCGTTGATAAAATCAGTAAACACAAAAAATATACTTCTCTCCATTTGCAGAGGGCACCGACCCGTACTTCCGGTAAAACTTTCACATCACCTTTTTTACATCATCGGGCACCGACCCATACTTCCGGTACATTCTTTTTTTCACTGGGCACCGACCCGTACTTCCGGCACCTTTTCAAACTACTGGGCACCGACCCATACTTCCGGTAAAACCTTTTTCAAATTACTGGGCACCGACCCATACTTCCGGTAAAACCTTTTTCAAAACTATTGGGCATCGACCCATACTTCCGGTACTTTGCTTGGAACCTGCAAACAGCACAGGTAAGACAGGTATGTCTTCACACCCTTAATGGGCACCGACCCTTACTTCCGGCACATAAAACAAAAAGACAAAAAAAATCATAAAAACAAAAATACAAAAAACCCGTCGCACGGTCGATCTATCCCGACTTTTTACTCAAAAACACTTTCTCACAACTCACTACTTTCTCAAAGGTTAAAGTCTAGGACTACATCGCGCAGGTTAAAATTCCTAGCTACACCGACTTTACTCAATATATTATTTTATACACTCACGGTCTAGATCGACCAAACATCCATACATATACACTGCACAGAACTACGTACGGCCTGATTCTCGTGTCGAGATACGTATTCAACCCATACTTGGGTGCGGCCATAACTATACTTTCAAACTATCTCATGTCGAGATACGTATACATACTTTCAAACTAATACATACTTACAAAACTATCTCGTGTCGAGATACGTAAATCGGCAACCGCGAGTCACAGATGCTCGCGTTTTTAATGTCTTATATATGTATTCTACTACTTCTTACTTACGCCCCGTTACTATGAAACCACTAAATCGGCAACCGTGTGTCACGGATGTTCGAGGGTGCCTAATACCTTCCCTCGACATAATCGAGTCCCCGAACCCACTTTGAGAACTCTGGTTTTCGCATGACTATCAAGAGTCATACTTTTTAAAAGGGCCCCACTCTTCTCAAACTATTTCTCAAAAGTCAAAGATGATTACTCTAATCGTCTTTGCAGGGATCCTAACTCCGGACAACGTTAGGTGGCGACTCTGAAAACTTTTACTGGCCCTACTCCTACTTGTACGTATTTTCATATATTTCCTTTCGCGCTTTGGTTCGCTGCTGCTTTGATCCTTTTATCTTATTTAATTTCATTTCCTTTAAAACGATCGCGATTCCACGAGGGGACCGCCCCCCACCTTTTTTTTTCGGGGCGGGCGCGACAGATACCACTTGAGCTAGAGCTCGATCTTCAATAAATTGGGGAATTGATATTCCTACTCTAAAATTAAATTAATGTGCCCTATGGTATTTCTGACACACCATACAATTAATGTATTTCATCGAGTGCATTGGTTCATCTATAGAGTATGAATAGCAATTCCTTAAAATTAAACTTATGTGAAACAGATTTCTATGTATTGTAAATAGTAACGGAACTATATATTATGGAAACATTTCTCTATAAATTAAACTCTCTATAAATTAAACTCTCTATATATTATGGAAACATTTCTCTATAAATTAAACTCTCTAGATACAATGTTTTGAAATTGGCCTAAAATGAATATTAAAATCAGCTTATTGTAATATTTTCTAATCTAAATACAACTTTTTAAACTTTAGTTCACAAAATATTGTAGAGAAATAAAACATTGCACCCCATTTTTTTATGAGAGCATTTTTGTTCACTCAGGTCTTTTCTGAGTGACATATGTCTCAATCCATTTCTATTTTGCTCATGTATCAATAACATAATTATTAAGATAAAATACAAATTATTCAATAAAAATCTGAATGAGCAAGAATTTCTCAACTTCACCATACGACCAAATTGGCTGTATCAAGGATTAATTTTCCATTAAATGGTGAAAAGCCAAATTTGTCTCTATTTTTTCTTCAAAAAATAGAAAATATATTCTCAAAAAAAAAAAAAAGATTGTACAAAAGTACAAGAATCATATCCCAAAATATAATTAAAAAAACTCTAATAAATAAAATGACTATAGCAAAGGAAAACACACAAAAATAGGGCACAGCCAAACCTAAGTAGTAATGAAACTAAGGGGCAAAGCCAAAAATAAGAGAAGATGTCACTAACAAAATACAGTAACAAACAAAAACTATCAAAGCTTAGCCACGGGTAAAAGCCAAATCTGTCACTCTCATGCATGTCTCAATTGTTACTCTCACCTACTCTGACACCAAAAATAAAAAAATAAAAAATAAAAAATCTCACCCCAATCAACTATCAGACGTCGTCCCCATTAAATGGTCTATAGACTCTATATTAATCACTCCATCAAACCTGTTCTCTCTCCCTTCTTGTAAACCACTAACCTCAACCCTTCCATTGTTTGTTCTGTTCCCTTCCTTCATCATATTCATGGCTTCACCCACCAGCAAAGAAGTGGAGTTTTTTTTCCCAAACTTCATCAAAGCATACAAAGACGGCACAATTGACAGACTTATGGGAACGGCCACCGTCCCTCCGTCGATCGACTCAGAAACCGGCGTCCAATCCAAGGACGTCGTGATCTCGCCGGAAATCGGCATCTCCGCCAGGCTTTACATCCCCAAAACCGCCGTCGACGGTCATAAACTTCCGCTTCTCGTTTACTTCCACGGCGGCGGCTTCTGCATCGAAACCGCCTCGTCTCCGACATACCATAACTACCTCAACCCACTCGCCGCCGAGGCCAACGCTGTCGTGGTTTCTGTTAATTACAGAAGAGCCCCCGAGCACCATGTCCCGATCGCTTTCGACGATTCGTGGGTCGCACTGAAATGGGTCGCTTCTCACTCCTCCGGTGGCGGCGACGAGGTGTGGCTAAAGGACTATGTTGATTTTCAGCGTGTGTTTGTCGCCGGAGACAGCGCCGGTGGTAGCATAGCACACAATATGGGTATTCGGGTCGGGTTGGAAAAACTTGACGGTATCAACCTTGTTGGTATTGTTTTGATCCACCCATTTTTCTGGGGGAAAGACCCGATTGGTGCTGAGTCTGCGGACGCCGGCATGTTTACGTTCGTGGGGAGTCTGTGGCATTTCGCGTACCCAGCGAATAGCGGGTTGGATGACCCGCTAATCAACCCGGTGTTGGACCCGAAACTATCGGGTCTTGGGTGCTCCAAAGTGTTGATTTGTGTTGCAGAGAAGGATGTGTTGAAAGATAGGGGTTGGTGTTACTATGAGGAATTGGGTAAGTGTGGGTGGGGAGGAAAGGTTGAGATTATGGAGGCTGAGGGTGAGAATCATGTGTTTCATTTGTTCAATCCAACTTGTGATAATGCTGTGGCTATGCTCAAGAGAGTTGCTTCTTTCTTGAATTAGGACAAAGGACTAATGGTGGTGTGACTAGATAAGCTTTTGTTATTGTCACCCACCATTTGGTCAAATAAAAAGAAAAATCATATGGATGTGTCATTGGTGCCCACCATCCATGTCTTGACTAGTTCCTTTCTTTGGATGTGTTTTTAAATTGAGTTTTCTCTTTGTGTGGTAAAGATGGGTTTTTTTTTTTTTTTTACGTGTTTTTGACTTGAGTTTTCTCTTCGTATGGCAGGGACAAGGCCTAATAATGGTGTCACTTTTGGTCAAGTAAAACGAAAAATCATATGCTTGAAATAAATGGAAGTAAGGTTTTTATTACATTGTAAGCTTGTAGCAAAAGATAGAACAAACTTTTTTTTTTGGTTGGAAATAATGCTGTAACAATTGTATCAGATGATGTGACAGTGTTCAATGATTTAATGGTACCACATGACAAAGTATTTGGGGTTTAAATTAGAAAAGCATAGCATTACTCTCTGATCCTTTTTCATAGTATTTTAACATGTAATTGGTTCACATGCTCAATCTATATGACAAATATTTGACAATTACTTTGAACTAATAATATTATCACTTACGGAAAGCATCTGTGACACGCGATTGCCTATTTTAGTAGTTTTCACAATGGTGGATGCATAAATAGAAGATAATATAATATGAGAATATATAGGTGTTGGCCTGAAATGAAAACCTTAGAGGGGGGTGAATAACTCTTTTGAAGAGTAGATAATACAAATGAAAGCTCACCACAATTTGTTCTCTCAAGAATTACAATTAAAATCAAGAACAAATTAATTTTCACTCAAACTAGGGCTCAAATAGAAATGATGATTAACCAAGTTGTTTGAATGATTTTCCTTAATTGACCAACCCTTAAAATCACCCTTGTATATAGCTTTTAAACATATATAACCGTTGGAGGTGTATGGGGGGGTGTAAAAGCAATTTTCAGAATGTTTAGAAAACTAGTCATTATGCTGTTCTGGGCAATCTAGTCAACTGTATAAGCGATCCAGTCAAATGGAAAAAGTATAGTAGTAGCTAACTTTCAATAGCACAAAACAGTCGATTTTTTTACAATCCATTCGACTGAATTTATAATCCAGTCGACTGAAGTATTTACAGTTTAGTCGACTATTTTGGCAGACTGACACATCTTTACGAAAATGGCCATAACTCCCTCTACAAAACTCAGATTTACGATTTGTTTGAAGATTTGGAAACTAGATTTAAATACATTTCCAACCATATAAAACTCAACATTTAGTTCATTACTAATTAGATCAGATTTGTCTTTAAACATGACCCATTTGCAAAGAGTTGTTCATTTTGCTTAGCCACTTGAAAACTTTTGTGAAATGAATTTAAGTGAGTGGTCTAAGTATGTTTAGATCCTTGAAAGTATTTTAAAGTGTGAGAGCAAGGATCCTAAAGTCCAACTAATGTTACTTGAGCCCCTATCAGTGATTGATCAAAATGCTTTACAAGTAAATCCTAGTCTTCAGCCAAGGATGAAAAATCTTTAAGTTTTCAGGCTTGATCTTTGTTGAGCTCCATCACTCTTGGGTTTCACCATATGCTATCTCATGAACTCAAATAAAGTTAGAACATTAAAGTGCATAATTCAATAGATTAACACAATGAAGATGACTTGATAGTAGTTTAGAATAGACCAATTAAGAACATGCTATTATCAGTAGATTTGTCATCATCAAAACACACATAAATAATGCTTTAAAGAAATTCAAGGCTAATAATTTTTTCCCTTTTGATGATGTCAAAACATGAAGTTGAGATATCACAATTAAAGCGCAATAAGGGTGTGTTTGATACCCCAATTAAGTGATGAAAATGAAAATTGTCAGCACTTAATTTTTTTTAATGCGTTTGATAATATACCACTTATTGAAAAAGTAGCCAAAAATCCACTGAAAACATTAAGTAGAAATTTTCTACTAAAAATAATCACTGAATGCAGTCTATTTTAGTTCTTGAAACACTGCTTTCAGTATTGCAAATACAAATCACTTAAAATTTTCAGTACTTAAATTCAGCACTTAATTTTCAGTTTTATTAAACGCACACTAAGAGTCATTTTCATGTTATTATTTAAAGTAGCTAGATATGTATAGTATGACTCCCAGAATGATAAATTTGCAATAATCTCTACTATCATTTTCTCACTTTTAAAAATCTCTATCATATTCCCCCTTTTTGACAATAACAAAAAGATAGGGGATTTGAACTAAAAGTTCCCCCTCAAAATAAACGAGCATGTCATGGAGGCAACAAGATACCAAATCAACTAAAGTAAAAATAATAATATGTTCCCCTCAACATATACATATATATATATATATATAGATATACTAGTAATAAGATCAAAATTCTGCATTATCTCCTTAGGAGGATGGATATTTGAACACCAAAATAATGTGTCATTCGAAATGCAAGTATGATTTCACAATAAAAACAATTTAATGTGATAAACCAAACATGATATCAAAATCAAGAGAAATATCAAAACAAATTAATCTATCGTACTCCTTCTAGACTTAAGATAAGAGATTTAACCATTGTGCAAGCACCTCTTAGATGCTTGATTTGCCATAGAATAAGAGGTAAATCCTTTTTAAGCCAAACCATGTCAAATTTTCTTTTATGTGGACATTTGAATTTACATGTCCTTTTCTCATGTAATAATGACAAATAATATGGGAAAAGGTCTCATTTGATGTTGAAGCCTTAGCAAAAAAGTTATTGTGAGCATTTTGAGAACTAGAAGGTGTGGATTTCTGAAAGAAATTTTTGTACTTCTTTTCCTTATTGGTGGGATTGAATCCAAAAGAGTTTGGTAAAAGCTTGATTCTTCCATTCATTGTTCTAGTATAAATATATTTACAATGAAGAAAAGAAAAAGAAAGAAGATAAAAATAATAAATTAGAATAAACTAGAAAAGGAATGGTCAACATGACCAAAAGTAGATAAACTAAAAATCCTCTAATTATTCCTTAATTCCAACACTCCCCCTCAAGCTGGGGTGAAGATATCGATGAGCCCATATGCTTGCAAAGAGATGACAGAAGTAGACCGGGACCAACAGACTTAGTGAACATATCAGCAGTTTGGTCACGTGAGGACACAAACATTGGGGTGATGACCCCTGATCAAACCTTTTCACGAATAAAGTGAATATCAACTTCTATGTGTTTGGTTCTCTCATGAAGTGACAGAATCTGACGATAACATAATACCAGACTTATTATAACATAACAACGATGATGAGTCCTTTATAGGAAAGCCCAATTCCTCAAGAAGAGAGCGAAGTCAGAGAATTTCACATGTTCCCAGAGCCATGGCACGATACTCAGCTTCAGCGGAAGAATGCGAGACAACAGTCTGTTTCTTACTTTTCCAAGATATGAGATGATCACCATAAAAAAGTACATAACCCTGAAGTAGATCGTCTATCACTCTTTGAGCATGTATAATCAGCATCTATAATACAGGAGAGACCTGACTACTCTCCTGCTTTAAAGAACAAACCAAGACCAAGATAGGTCTTAAGGTAGCGGAGAATATGATGCACAACATCCAAGTGAGAAGAGCGGGGTAAATGCATAAACTGGCTCACAACATTAACAACAATGTTAGATCGGTCTCGTACTCATCAAATAGATGAGAAGACCTACAAGACACTGATATACCGAGGGATCTGATAACAGTTCACCTAACTCAACAAACAAATTTAGGTTTGGATCCATAGGAGAGGATGCTGGTCTACACCTAAGCATACCTATATCCTGAAGAAGGTCAAGAGCATACTTTCGCTGGGATAAGGAGATACCCTGGCGAGACCAAGCTACTTCAATACCAAGAAAATACCTTAGAGACCCCAAATCCTTAACATCAAATGATGTCCAGAGATCACGCTTTACAAGAATAATCCTGGAAGCATCATCACCTGTGATTATAATATCATTGACATATACTGAGAGAATAATACATTGTCCATGGGAGTTGCACCGAATAAAACAAGTATGATCTAAATGGCAACGGATAAAACCCATAATAAGTATCACCTCATTGAAATGACTAAACCTTGCACGTGGAGACAGTTTCAAACCATAGAGAAAGTTGCGCAGACGATAGACTTTTCCAAAACACTCCCCCTGAGGGCAAAAACCAGGTGGGGGATCCATGTAGATAGCCTTAGAGAGGTCACCATTGAGGAATGCATTCTTAACATCCAGCTGATGAAGAGGCCAAGAGTAGGACGCCATAAGGGAAACCAGAAGACGAACAGTGGTTAACTTAGCCACAAGAGGAAAAGTAGCACCGAAATCCTTACCAGGAACATGAGTAAAGTCCTTAGCAACTAGCCGGGATTTCTATCGATCACTAGTGCCATCTGGCAAATATTTAATAGAGAAGACCCACTTACAACTAACAGTACGCTTACCAGCAGGAGGAGTAACAAGATCCCATATCTGATTGCCCTAAAGAACACTCATTTATTCTTTCATAGCATCCACCCATTTAGAATTCTAAATAGCCTTATGAACTAATCGAGGAATTGAAATGGAGTCAACTATACTAACAAAAGAGCCAAACAGCCCCTAATAAGAAATATACTGGGAAATGGGATGATTAGTACTATGAGAAACAAGAAGGCGGGAAGGTGGGCGGCGAACACGGGTGGGATAACAAGGAAGGGGAACAGTATCAAAAACAATATCAGGAGGTATATCAGAAGCTAAAGGAGGAGAATAAATACCTGAGTCTAGAGAAGAAGCTGGCAGGGGAGCAGGAGCGTGCTGACGCCTAGAGTAAATATGTAGTAGAGCACTAGAAACAATAGGTGGAAGAGACTCAATAATAGGGACCGAACGAGGTTGAACAAAAATATCCCCCACCATGGGTTCCACAGACGCTGGAGGAGTAGAAGAACTTGGATAAAAAGGAACAGTTTCGAGAATGGTAATATCCAAAGAATTATAGAAATGGAGCGTGAAAGAATCATAGCAGCGATACCCTTTAGAAATGGATGAGTACCCTAGAAAAACACAACAAACTGCCTTATCATCAAGTTCGGTATAGGTAGGACTTTTATTCTAGACAAAGCAGGCATTCCCAAACACCCGGGGTACAATAGTTTAAGGACATGAAGAGGTGCCTTTCCAAGAAGGGCACGACTCGGAGTACGATTAATAAGATATGTAGCAGTATCAACAGCCATGTCACAAAAAAATTTAGGCACACCTATACCACATAAGAGACATTTAACTACAGATATGATATGGTGGTTCTTTCGTTCTGCCACACCATTCTGTTCTTGAATTAGGGACATGTAAGTTGTTGAAATATATCATCCTTATTAAGGACAATCCTAAACTCATCAGTGATATATTCCCATCCATTACCAGACCGAATATTACACACAATAGTATGATATTGAGTTTTAACCATTTGTAAAAAATTTCTAAAGTGAAAAAAGACTTTAGACTTTTTCTTCAACAAATAAACCCAAGTACAATGGGTGTAATCATCGATAAATGTGACATAATATTGGTGTTGGGACAAAGCTGTGGTAGGTGAGGGACCCCATACATCAAAATAAATAAGGTCAACAACATTAGGTGCTCGGTGCATGCGAGGTATGTAAGAGGTGTGTGTATGCTTTGACAATTCACAAACCACACACTTAAAATTATAGTCTTTGCAAGCTTTATTTAACGGTGGAAACAACCAACACAAATATTGAAAATTTGCATGTCCTAAATAGGCATGCCATAAATTCAAAGTTTTAAGAGAAAAAACATAAGTATTCGAATCTAGTAAGACATAATTATAGGAACTAGAAGAAACAGTAGCTTGCAGGTTGGAAGAGGACACCCTAGTTTAAGGAGGCTCACCAAAGTAGTAGAGGCCATCACGCTCATACCCCCAATCAAAAATCTTCTTTTAAGTCAGGTCCTGCTGATAGCAACAACTGGGTAAGAACACAATTGCACAATTATGATCTTTCGCTAACCGATTAACAAACAGAAGATTATAGGCAAAATTAGAATTAAATTAACAGATGAAAGAGTAATATCAGGAGATAAATAGGTGTCACCCTGACTGTGAACATACACAGATGATCCATCAGCAATACGAACTGACTGATCAATGGAAGTAAACGGAGAAACAAAGGAAGAGAGCTCACCAGTCATATGATTACTGGTGCCGGAGTCCAGAATCCAAGTACGATGGGTAGACTTACCATAAAGAGCATTAAGAGGAACAATGGTTATAGTACTGGACTTAACAGGATTAGTCATAGCAGCAGTGGGAGAGAACAACTTCAAGATAGATGAGACAAGATGGGTGGACAGCCGGTTGACAGCGGCAGACTTAGCACGGGTAGTCGGAGATGTGGTTACTCGAAGAGACGACAAGTAAGCACAAAAGGCTCATAGACCATCGCAAGCATGCCCGTGAGGGGCAGACGAAGCAGTCAAAGAGGCTGTAGGAACAAGAAGACTGGCTTGGATTGTGCCGCAGATGGAAGAGGAGGCTGGGGGTGCGGCTAGGCTGGGGGCTGCGGCTAGGCCAGATGGCTGTCACCGAGGGTGGAGATGGGTGGTGAGGTAGGCTGCGAAGGTGTGGAGGTTGGTGGTGGCTTGCGGGAGCAGTGATGTGGGTTAAGGTTCGTGGTTGTAAGGCTTTGATACCAAAAGAGTTTAGCAAAAGCTTGATTCTTCCATTCATTGTTCTAGTATAAATATCTTTACAATGAAGAAAATAAAAGGAAAGAAGATAAAAACAATAAATGAGAATAAACTAGAAAAGGAATGGTCAACATGACCAAAAATAGATAAAATTAAAATCCTCTAATTATTCCTTAATTCCAACAAATCCCAATCCGAACTTATCAAAAACACATTTTTGCTTTTCCAAAAACATATTCAAATTTTGTTCACCTTGTGTAAATTTGGCTAAGGTTTTTGATAAATCGTCAATCTCCTTTTTCAATTCAACCTTTTTTTTTTTCAATAAACTCACTTGAAGATTGATTGGTTAAAACAAATTTTCTTTTCTCAAATTTTTATTTTGAGATTTTAAATCATCCAATTGCTTTTTCAATTCCAAATTTTCTTTTTAAAAAACAATTGAAGATTGTGTTCTAGAAACATGTTTTTTATTTTCTAACTTCAAGGATTCATTTTGGGATTTCAAATCAATTAACTCGTTTGAAAGTTTGGAAATTTTGTTTTTAAGAGTATTGTATTGGTTTCTATATTCTCCAACTCCTCATGTAACTCCTTAAATGCACATTGAAGTTCATCATAATTAGCGGATGACTTGGAGTTTACCTCTTCTACCTTCCTTTCATGGGTGGTTTCTTGGTCGCTTGACTCGTCTTCGGATGCATCACTATCCCAACCGCTCCAAGTGCCCCCTTTTTCTATTTTCTCATTTTGCACATCTTCTTCATTGGCAAATAGGCATACATAATTTTCTTCTTTCTCTTGTACAAAATCCTGTTTTTGTACTTCTTGTTGTTGAGTTAGGTTTTCAACATTTCCTATAACATCATCAACTCTTTGTTGCAACTCAAGGATTTGGTTAATAGCATTATGAAAATTTTCTAAACATAACCAAATTTCATTAGCATTAGAGCATGAACAAATTCTATTATATGTGTTATTATCTAAAGCATCATATAGAATTTTCATAGTTCTAAGATTTAATAGAGCTTTATTCTGATCGCTATCATTCCATTTAATCTTTGGTTTAGGACGAAAATCATTCTTGACAATACTCCAAAGATTACAGTCAAGTAAAGAAAATAAAATTCTATTCTTCTCTTCCAATAATCATACTTATGATCACTCAGCGATGGAGGAGTGCTAACCAATAAACTTTTTCAAAAAAATGTAGTTTCCATGGACCTTAACTCTAGATTGTAAAATCTTTTGAAAATAGAAGAGCCGAGGCTCGGATACCAATTGTTGGCCCGAAATGGAAGCCTTCGAGGGGTGAATAAGGTTTTAGCGGAAAATTAATCTGTTGAAAACTTAACACAAAATTAAACACAATCACAAACAATCAAGTAAAGAGAGAAGTGAAGAGACACTTGCAAACCGAGTTTTCAAGTAGTTCGGCAATCCGCACACCATGACATACATCTATCTCTCAAGAACACCTTTTGAGGATTCCTTTATCTACCTACTTACGGGTGTAGATCAAACCGTTACAAGAGCTTTCAATCTCTCCCAAAGAAGAACACATCTTCTTTGCATACAAGGGTTACTAACCCTCACTCTTTACAAATAAATTATTTGGGTACAAAGATAACTCTTTTGAAGAGTAGATAATACAAATGAAAGTTCACTACAATTTGCTCTCTCAAGAATTACAATTGAAATCAAGAACAAATTGATTTTTCACTCAAACTAGGGCTCAAATAGAAATGATGATTAACCAAGTTGTTTGAATGATTTTCCTTGATTAACCAACCATTAAAATCACCCTTTTATATAACTTTTAAACATATATGACCGTTGGGGGTGTTTGGGGTTGTAAAAGTAATTTTAAGAATGTTTAGAAAACTAGCTGTTTGCTGTTCTGGGCAATCCAGTCAATTGTATAAGCGATCTAGTCGACTGGAAAGAGTATAGCAGTAGCTACCTTTCAAAAATACAAAACAATCGACTTTTTCACAATCCAGTCGACTGAATTTGTAGTCCAGTCAACTAAAGTATTTACAGTTTAGTCAATTATTTTGGCATACTGACACCTCTTTACTAAAATGGACATAGCTCCCTCTACAAAACTTGGATTTGCGATCTGTTTGAAAATTCGAAAACTAGATTCAAATACCTTACTAACCATATAAAACTCAACATCTAGTTCCTTACAAATTAGATCAAGTTTGTCTTTAAAGATGACCCATTTGCAAAGAGTTTTTCATTTTGACTTAGCCACTTGAAAACTTTTATGAAATGAATATAAGTGTGTGGTCTAAGTATGTTTAGGTCCTTGAAAGTATTTTAAAGTGTGACAATAAAGATCCTAAAGTCCAACTAATGTTACTTGAGCCCCTATGAGTGATTGATCAAAATGCTTTTCTTGTCTTCAACCAAGGATGAAAAATCTTCAAGTCTTCAAGCTTGAACCTTGTTGAGCTCCATCACTTTTGGGTTTCACCATATGCTATCTCATGAACTCAAATAAAGTTAGAACATTAAAGTGAATAATTCAAAAGACTAGCACAATGAAGATGACTTGATAATAGTTTAGAATAGACCAATTAAGAACATGCTATTATCAATAGATTTGTTTTCATCAAAACAAACATACATAATGCCTTAAAGAAATTCAAGGCTAACAACAGGATGTACGTATTTCGACTCGAGATAAGTGAAAAATATTGGACTACGAAGTAAAGAATGGTTATGGTCGCACCCTAGTAAGGGTTACATACGTATCTCGACTCGAGAATCAGGTTATACGTATTTTGGTGCTTTATATGTGTGTATGTGTGCAAGTTGTTTGAAAAGTTGGTCGATCTAGACCGTAAGTGTATGAAATAATATTTTGAGTAAAGTCCGGTGTAGCTAGAAACTTTAAGATGTACGGTGTAGTCCTAGACTTTAACCTTAAAAGAGTAGTAAGTGTTTGAAGAAGTGACTAGATCGACTGTGCGAGTAATGAATATTGTTCCTGAATTTCCTTTCGTCAAGTTATCAGTTTACTTGACGAAAAAGGCCCATTCGGGGTAAGAAGTGTTTTTTGAATTTTTATGTTTTTTTATTTGTATGTTTATTTTTTTTTTTTTGTCTTTTTGCTTTTATGCCAGAAGTAAGGGTCGGTGCCCATAGGCAAATGTGTGATATATTTTAAAAATGGCACGCCCCGTAGTAGCAAAAATAGAGAAAATAAATTCCTTTTAAACCCGTAGGCCATGACAGTTGATAGTCACCATATTATCCATAACCAAAGTCAAACCCTCAGAGTGATAATTCAAAACATGCATTGGAAAGTTTGAAGATCGATATATAAAATCAGAGTTTAATACTAAACTATTACAAACCTTGAGTATCTGCAGAAATGAAATCAAGGTATTTTGGCAACATACGCCGATATAAATGTAACTATTACAGAGTCTCTAAAAACATAAACATGAACTAACTACGATGAAACTTCAAATCTTCAGCTTGCATAGTAGTCAGCACCAGCATAGCCTTCGTCATCGTATGCTCCATCCTCGTAGTCCCTATCAATGTATGCATCTCCTGCATACTCATAACCCTAGCCAGCTGGACATCGAATATCTAGCGGCATAAAATGCTGTCAGCTTCGGAAACTGAGTGAATGCAAATACTAACAGAGTATCTATAGACATGCAGCATATATAAGCAACAACATTATTAATGATCATCTCATTGTTCACGTTTATGAATGCACCAACTCTAAATATATCTCAACAGACATCGTCCCAATCCATCCCAAACATAACATGAACTCTTGGGTCCATATTAATCAGACACGTAATCCCATACCTACGGTCTATCATACCTAACACGAAGTCCCACGCTTTAACACATAAATCAGACACATAGTCCTATATCACACGAGCTATCAAATCCCGACACACAGTCCTAACGTTCCGACCAACCTGCCCTGATATAATGCTATGGCATGTAGCCCTGATATAATACGGCACGCAGCTCTGCTGTACCACAACACTCAGCTCCAAAATGCCACCGCACGCAGCTCTAAAATTTCACAGCACTTAGCTCTACAATATCACAGCACTCAACAAATACCATAGCACTCAGCAATATCACTGCTTCAGCAATGTCATAGAACTCAGCTTCATAATACTATTACGGCACGCAGCCCCGACATGCTATGACACTCCAGTCCCAATACGTTATGACCACCAGCCCCGCTATATTAAACTTGACACGAAGTCCCAAATCATATAACCTCCCAAATATGACACGCAATCCAACTCTATCTCACGTATAACCTGACATGTAGTCCCAACCTATTCCAGCAACTTAGGATCCCACACCCAACATCATACGATCTTTGCGACCGCATTCATACACACAAATAAAAATAGTATCAACCTCTGCGATCGACAGACCCACTACTATGCACCTCGGCTTCTCATTCTGATTTATAACATTATACCATCATTATACAATTGGTTCCACTGTTCAATGCATTAAGTCCATTATTCCACACGTGTATTATTCTGATACACCTTCTACCAATCAATGCATGATAATGTACAGCTTAATAGTTCATCGGATATAAACAAATTAAACATTTAACATTATGTTAAGTTCGATCTATTGAACAAAGTTCGATCGATTGAGATTGGTCGGTGTTCAATCGCTCAAAATCAGTTCGATCGATTGAATGTTGGTTTTCTTCCCAAACTAAACTGGACTTCCCGTATACGTTCGGGGTCCATTCTTTCTTGCCGAAACACATATATACCTACGTATCTACGCTACTAAGTGAGTATAGGCACTCACCGTCAATGTTGGTGACGCCGGCAAGCTCTGGGTGGCCGCGGGTTCCTCGGTGGTCTCTCTCTCCTCTTCTCTTTCTCTTTCTCCTTCTCTTTCAGTCTCTTCCTCTTCTTCTTCCTATGCTCTTCCCTTCTTCTCTTAACTTGATCGTGTGTGAGGGTGTGTTTGTATATATATATATTCGGGTGTGTGTGTGTGTATATATATATATGAATGTGTATATATTATGATGTATCTCTCTTTCTCTCTCTAAAGTTTAGAACCTTGGTAGTGTGCGTATATGCTACATATATATAGAGGAGAGGGAGAATGCAGGTGGCAGAACATGTAAACTAATAATAACTAGTTCGATCGATCGATCGATTGAGAACAAGTCGGTTAGGGTTCGATCGATTGAGAGCAGATCAATCACTTGAGAAAGGGTTCCACGTCATAATTCAGGTCGGCAAATGTTCGATCACTTGAAGAGGGCTCGATCGATTGAAGAATGAAACTCTCGATCGCTCGAAGCTTGCTCGATCGATTGAAACTGATATTACAGGAAATGTAAATACAAGTATACTGAATCTTATTTATATAAAAAGAGGTATAAAAGTACAATGAAAATACAGGGTACTACAAAAAAGTAAGTGATTTTGAAAAGTGTAGGACTTAATTCCCAAGTAATTTTTGAAAGTGTGATGGGATAAAAAGAGTTACCTGGACGATTCGAATATTTCTAGCAGAGGCGGCAATTGATATTCATAGGAGATTTTTTTTTTTATGGTTTTTTTGAGTATTCTAATTTTTTTTTCTTTTCTTTTACTTGGCAGTAGGCTAGCAAATATATATGGGACATTCTATGATACATCCTTGTGTTGGACTTGAGCTTTGAGATGTTTACCACTTGAAAATATAGATATTTTGAAAACAGAGTGGTTTAATAATATTGATCTCGAAATCAAGTGATTTTCCAAAAGTTATGTGGTTTTTAAAGGTAGAATATTTTGGTCCTAACTTACAACATTATGGGTACCAAAGTGGTACAAAAATGTTATAACTTGCATTGTCTGACACACCATAAACTTTTAGAATGTATCATAAAAATTCCCAAATATATGAATACAAACTAACAGCTATTCATTTTTTTTGAGTTAATTAGTATAATGTCCTATTTAGTCTAACTTTGTTATAATAGGTTCAACTCTAACAACATTTTGGTGATAGGTCCACATTTTTATTTAGTGACCAAACTACCCCTAAAGCCCATCAATGAGTCATTCCTTTTCAAACTCTTTATCTAATTTGGAAACACCCAAAATCAAGGGGTTTCAAATTTTAAACACCAAATTTATATATATGTATATATATAAGATTTCCGCCTCTCTCTCTCTCTCTCTCTCTCTCTCTCTAGGATGAATCGGAGACTCCATTCAATGAGAAAAAAGCTTGCGATGGTCTTCTCCGGCGAGGTGGTGATTGTTTTGAGTGTTGCAATTGGGATCGCGCTTGTTGTCACGCTCGAATTTGCGGGAGAGGTCGTTGTCTTCGTGATGTGGATGAACCGGAGACTCCATTCAACGAGAAAAAGCTTGCGATGGTCTTCTCCGGCGAGGTGGTGATTGTTTTTGGGTGTTGCATTTGGGATCGATCTTGTTGTCACGCGCGGGTTTACGGGAGAAGTCGTTGTCTTCGTGATGTTGCTTTGCTTTTCAATTTTGCCTTTTCATTGGTGTTTGCTGACTTTTTGTTTTTTGTCTTCTATTTTAGTTGTATTGGAGCAGTATTTAATTTAGGGCGTTTCAGTGGGTGCTTTTTTGAGTCTTTGGAGGGGGTGCTTAGTTGAGTCCATTTAATTGTGTTTTCGAAGTTGTTTGGATCTGGGCGTGGCTTTGGAGGCTAGTTGTTTGAATCTGGGTGTGGCTTTGTTTAATTATTCTAGTGTGAAATTGAATGCTCATGTTCATTCTAGTGTGAAATTTAACACTCATGTTCTTGATTCCTATATTGTGATGCGAAATTGTATACTGTTAGTATGTACTATAATTTATTATTTGAATGATGACTGCTTACCAAACTAAAAAGAGTCAACTGCTAATTGAATCTCCATTCCAACGTAATGTTAATTAGTTTGTTCCAAAAACAACTCCACAATTCAAAGATTGTAGTGTGAATATTAACACTCATGTTCTTGGTTCAAAAGCTATGTGATTTATGGCACAAACAAAAAAATGGAAAGCACTATAATTATGGGATATTAATACAAAATGAGATATTGGCAAGTCAAAATGCTGTCATAACTACCAGAATTAATGTGTATATATGGCAAGTCAAAATCCGGTTTAATGAAAGCAGTGAAATTTTGCAGTGTAAAATTTCCCTAATAAACCAGTTGCAGTGTAAAATTTCACATTAATAAACCAGTTACAGTATAAAAATGATCTGTTTGCAGTGTAAAATTCAATACCCGCAGAAAGACTCGTTTATGATATGATATCTAGATTGAATATGCAATACACTGAATTAGAAATGATGAAATTCGTTTGTAACCGTTGTGTAAAGTAATATCCTAAAATATTAGGATAAAATTTCTATATATATTGTAACCAATATCAATTGGGATTTGATAAGATTTGATCAGATTTGGTAATTGATTCAATCATTAAATTTGAATTAATATATGTATATATGTATATATAGGTTATGGGTAGAAAAGACATCTAATAATTTTATAATAGGAAAATTTGGACTAATCTCTAATAACATTTACAATTATAGGGTCTATCATTGGGAAGTACCAAATGGTGGGTCTATTACAACAAACGTTGGTAGAATAAGATTTTCCACTAAATTTTTTTTTTTTTTTTTTTTGCCTCTTTATTTTTTTATTTTCATTTTTTTTTCTAAACTTCACTAGATTGACTCTAGTGACTTGTTGAAACCAAACAAAAGAGAAGTACAAATATACATACACACGCGCGACTGTACATATATATATTGGCCATCTATTCTTTATCCTTTTTTTTTATTCTTTCTACCTTATTAACCTGTACGTACATGACCCAACAACATTACTCCTACTAACATTTTCACAAGTCAACACAAGAACCATAAAGCAGCCATGAATGTGCGTGTGTATGCGCGTGTATGTATGTATATATATATATATATTTACAGAATCAAAATAGTAAAAAGGAAATAATTTTTTTTTATTTTTTATTTTTGGTTTTTGATGTTGGAAAAATTTGAATGAGAAATTAGTTTTTTAGTATCTTAAATTATGGATAAGTTTGGTCATACCAAACAGTTTGTTAGAGAATACAATAAGAAAAATTCCAATTCTACCAATATAATGATAAGAGGGTGACCAAGATAATGCGCGGTTTGCTCTCTTGAGACTAGGGGTGTCATTCGGACGGAACGGAACGGAATAGGCTATTTCGGAGAAAATTCTAGAATTTTCGGAATCTACTTATGCTTTCCGAATTCCATTCCGAAATTTCGGAATTCTAAAAAGCATTTCCGATTCCGAATTTTCGGAATTTTCGGAATTTTCGAAAATTTTCGGAATCGGAAATTTTCGGATATTTTCGGAATATTTCAGAATTTTCGGAATTTTCCAACCACTGCCTACACAATAAAAATAATCCACACAGCTATTACAAATTTCCAACATAAAATACAACACATTTTTTTTTTAAAGCAACAACTAACACTTAAAACACATTAAGTCCATAATATCAACACCTAAAAAAATATCAAATATGGTTACATAGTATATATGTATTACATATTTACATTGTATAATATAAGAACTTAGAATATTATCGGAATATTTTTGGAAATTCTATTCGGAATTCTTTCGGAATATTTTTGGAATTTTCGGAATTCTAAAAACAATTCCAATTCCGTTCCAATTTTTTCGGAATTTTCGGAATTCGGAATACAAATTTTGCTTCTAAAATCGAAATTTTTCGGCTCGGAATCGGTCGGAATCGGAAATTCCGTTCCAAATGACACCCCTACTTGAGACGATACGCGCCCTCTACGGAATTAAACCGGTGCAGTAAAAAATTGGCACGTCATCCCCGGAATACAATAGCCCGGCCACCTTTGTCGTAGGCCTATCAAATCTGCACAACTTGATAAGCAAAAGCTTGCCCACTAGTGCCTTCTTTATCCAATCAAAACTCAATAGAAAAGAATAGAAAATATATGTTTTATAGATATTGGTTCAAAACAAAGAAGATAAGTCTTTTTAGAAAGATAAAAGGTGAACTCACTAGCTATATCTATCAAATATACGTATGTATGTATATATATATATATATGTATATTTGGTTCAAAGACTTCAATCATCCATGAAAGAGTTACTGTACGTAACAAATGAACTTTAGTGAGTTATAAAAAATTTGACCGTTGGCTAAAAAATGAAACTGAAAAAAAAAAAAAGAAAAATAAAAGTCTAACATTTGAGTCATTGCACAGTAATTAAGGAAGAATCCGTTTGGCCCATTATGACACAAAGCAACAGTCAAATATATCTTGATTAGCATTAAGTCATTATAAGTAATTTACTTAATATTTAATTAAAATAATATAACATTCTCCCACTTATTTTAATAAAATAAAAAAATACTAATATATTGGGTAAAGAAAAAAAAATTATGCATAATAGGGATGCCAATGGCTTGAACCCCAACTTAGTGTTTAACAAATCTTGTTCCAGAGTCAGTAGTGACAATGTCTTGAACTATGACTGCTTTGGAGAAACAAGACATTGTGTCACACACATAATTTTTCAGCACTCTAATCCAAGCTTCAAAGCTAGCACGTTAATGACCATGTGCTAGATCCTGGCTTCTTGAGCGCTCTAGAGAATTAGCCACATTCTCATATGAAGCGGCCCTACTTCCACACTCAAATAGGTGAGTCTATCAAGGATATTCTCATGACTTTAACATCCCACCAATAATGGCTATAGAACTCATTAAAAGTTATAAACAACTCAACCTCATACACGTCATGAGATTCATGCACATGCACCATAGGGATAGACAATGAGTGAGAACTCAATTTTGTCCATGCCTATCAAATTACTCTATAATTCCTTCTTCCCTTTGAACCTAGTTCACAGGATCTCTGAGTCCTAGGTAGGGTATCCTCATAGGTGATTTATTATTCTTTGGGCTTTAGGCCCATCCCCCTCGATGTTATCCAAATTTTTTCTCTAGCTAGAGCTTTTGTTAATGGATCTGCCAGATTATCACCAGTTCTGAAATAATTCACTCCAATTGTCCCATTACTGATATAGGACCTCACAGTACTGTGTTTTCTCCTTATAGATATGGATTTTCCATTATAATATTTATTTTGCACTCTACCAATCGCTGCAGTGCTATCACAATGAATTAAGACGGGGGGTATTGATTTTTCCCACATTGGAATTTCAGATAACAAATCACGTAACCAAGCCGCTTCTTCACTGGTTGAGGCAAGAGCAATAAGCTCAGCCTCCATTGTGGATTTAGCTATTATTTGTTGTATTTTCGATTTCCAACAAATAGCCCCACTTCCCAATGTAAATACATAACCAGTGGTAGACAACAAATCACCTGCTAAGGTGTTCCAATCGGCATCACTGTACCCCTCGAGTACAACGAGAAACCTGTCACGCCCCGACGTAGCATAAATAAGGAAAGCGTTTAATTTCCTTTATGGACTCGTAGGTCGCGACAGTTTGAAGGATCGATTCCGTCCCAAACGTCGAACAACAAAACATAATAATCAGAGTAAAGCAATCAAGGCTTATAAAATTTTCTAACTTATTACATCTTATGATACGGGGTCAACTAAGGCACAGACCGCCTTAAAATAAAACAATAACTTAGTGTCTGTTACAGTCATCCTTATAAAACAAAACAGTTCATAACTTAAAACATATAATCAATAAACGGTTTTCTCATTCCAAAAGCAGTCATTCTCAATTAGCGTAGTCGTACGACTCCTCCTGGTTATAACCTGAAAAGCCTGAACACGAATGTCCAGGACGCATCAACGTCGTCAGCTTCAAGAAGCTGGTGAGTATTAAAAACATAACTTTGAATGTAAAACATACCCATTTATCTTTTTCCATTTTTTTTTCAATTTGCATAAATCAATAGTTAAACCGCAGGAAGAATTCATTTATAAAACAACAAGGAATATATTAAAGGTCGTTCATTCATAAAAACAGATACTCGTGTAATGAGACAATGCACCACACTCATCTTGCCGACTCTTTTCTCTCGACAGCCACAACAACCCACTATCTTACTCCTGGTATCTTTGAAACACTAAGATAGCCACACTTTAGCAACGGGGCGCCAGGGAGTGTCCAGTTTGCCTCACACTTTGGTCCGGGGTACCAGGGAGTGTCCAATGCCTCACACTTTGAATACCCTAACCGCCATGCAAATACCGGGGCAACCCCTCACATAGTATCCAGACTTGAGTATCAGGGAGTGTCCGTAGGCCACACTTTAGCACTACCATGGGTGCCAGGGAATGTCCAAGTTCGGCGTCACACACTTTAACGCTTCCATGGGCGTCAGGGAGTGTCCATATTTGCCACCGTCGCATTTCAAAGATACCCTCTCCACAATCTCAACCACAACCACAACCACAACCACAACCACAACCACAAACTCAAACTCAACCATAACCACAAACTCGACTCATACTCTTTCCACACTGACTGACACTCACATGCATGTACCACTGACCCCACATGTATGTCATGAACCTTAAACATGCGGCAATTTACTGAAATATAAATACAACATGCGTACGGGGATTAATAACTTGCAATACAATGTTTTAGTCATTCAAACATAACCAATAGAGGTCTGGTTAACGAAATATCCCAAACAGAACCTTAACAGTACTAACAGGTTGAACCAAACAGTCCCTTAACAGAAAACAGACAAAAACAGAAACTGCCTGACTTCGCGCGCGCGAAAGGTCGCTCGCGCGGGCCGCTCGCGCGATATGTCCAAATTTTCATTTATATATAAACTTTTCTATCTGCCTGAATCAGCCAAGGTCACGCGTGCGAAGGGATTCTCGCGCGACCTACCTAAATTTCACTTTACATATATAAACTCTTATGTCTGCCTGTGGAAACGAAGATCGCGCGCGCGGGCCGCTCGCGCGAAAGATCGCTCGCGCGGGCCGCTCGCGCGATTCTCGCGCGCGCGATCGTGGCGCGAGATGAAGCAGAGGCTTCATCTTCTTCATGGAACTGCTCTGTTTCAGTAAAACAGGGGTCTTTTTGACCCATTTCCAATTCTGTAACTATGTATGTCATATAATATATGGATCTCTTTGTTTTTGAGTGAGGATTAAGAATCCAAAGTCAATTTAACATGATTCACATTATAACTCTCCAATTTTAGAAAAAACTAAAACATGTCAAAACTTATTTTCTAATATACTTTGTGGTATGAACAAATTAGGCTCTATAACTTCAAACATGGCATGTAGGATGTATAATCTTCCATATTCATCTCTAAAAACGAATTTTGATTGAGTTTAGAAATTCATGGTTTTCATGCTATGAACTTCATACGTAAAATCATCAATGGAGGTTGACAAAATTTAACCAATATACAGCAAATAAGTATGAGATTACATTCTTAGTGAGTTAGAAATACTCACAGATAAGAAGATTAACAGTTTGTTGAGAAAGACTAAGCAATTAAGGACCCAACTCCAAGCTTTGGCTATGGAGTTTAAGCTTTCTCTCTCTTTATAATTTCTGTATTGGTGAACTCTCTGCACTCTCTCTTTGTGTTAATGCAGAATGAGATGTGTGTGGTGTATATAGGATATATATAGAACTCTCAATTTGGAGAACTTGGAGCCCAAGAACTTTGAGTGATACTCAACAAAATGAATTTGTCTATCAAATTAACAAGGCTGCAGAAATACACACACAATTACATACGTATATGCACACACTCAGATTTTGAAGAGGCAACCTAGACTAGTAGGGGTCAAGGGGTGTTTGGGTATTTTAGCTTTTGGTCACAACAATACACACACACACACAAAGCATTGCCAAACAAGGCCTATGCTAATGATCACTTGCCATAAATGGCAATAAAGCAATTGTCCAAATCAGTCACTTCCAAAATCTGTGGAAGTTCACACAGCGTGGACAGTTTTGGACATAAACTGGTATTTTCGGGGCGCGGTGGTCACCACAAAAATACGGGAATTTCATTTTAACTTAGGAAGTGATTTTCTGGTTTCATAAAAATACAGCTTGAATATAAAAGAGAACATTTCCACCGTTTTTGAAATACAGATTTGAAATTCAATACAGGTGTTGCTAAATTTCTCATAATCGCAGTTTGACCCCAAAAGTAATTTCAATTATGAGATCCATCAAGAAATAAATTTCACACATAAGAATTGAAATTAAAATAGAAGCAAACAATGTATATTTAATTTTAAATATGACAATGCAATGTACAGATTAATTAAATGAAAATGCAGGTTATTACAAAACCTTTGATACATTATACCATAATTAATGGTTCCTTTCAAGTACCTCATTACGCGAGTAATGGCATTCCAATGATCAATATTCGGTTTACTTGTAAACCTTGCTAAGACTCCCACTGCATAGGCAATATCAGGCCTAGTACAGTCAGCGGCATATCTCAAACTTCCAATGATGCTAGCATATTCCTTTTGGTTACAAATATCATTTTCATTTTCAGACGAAAATAAATGCACACTAGCATCAAATGGAGTGTTCATGGTTTTTCCATCAAAAAATTTATATTTTTTCAAAAGCTTTTCAGCATAATGAGATTGATCAAGAAAAATACCATTAGAAGTTCTAGTAATTGGCATACCAAGAATTACATTTGTTTCTCCAAGATCTTTCATATCAAAATTATTTCTAAGTAGCATTTTTTGTATTTTCAATAATATTTAAGTTAGTACCAAAAATTAAAAGATCATCCACATACAAGCATATTACCACATGATCATTATCCAGAGATCGATAATATATACACTTATCACTCTCATTTGTTTTGAACCCATTTGAAATTAAACAATTATCAAACTTTTCATGCCACTGTTTAGGAGCTTGTTTCAAGCCATATAAAGACTTCAAAAGTTTACAAACCATTTTTTCATTACCAGGCATTACAAAACCTTCCGGTTGATCCAAGTAGATCTGTTCTTCTAAATCACCATTTAGAAAAGCAGTTTTGACATCCATTTGGTGAATAAATAGATTTTGAATTGCAGCTACTGCTATTAGCAATCTAATAGAGGTGATTTTAGAAACAGGAGAAAATGTATCAAAGAAATCAATATCTCCTTTTTGTTTAAACCCTTTAGCTACTAGTCTAGCCTTGAATTTATCAATGGTTCCATCCGGTTTCAATTTTCTACTTAATACCCATTTACACCCAATGGTCTTACAACCCAGAGGGAGATCAACTAACTTCCAAGTTTTATTAGAATTTAGGGAGTTCATTTCATCGTTAATGGCTTCTTTCCAAGAATCCGAGTCGGGTGAAACTAAAGCTTCTTCTAAAGAGGTAGGATCATCATTCACATTATACACATAATAATCAAGACCAAAATCTTTTTCAACTCTACCTCTTTTATTCCTTCTAAGTTGATCCTCATCATTATCCTCATCTCTTGGGTGAGATGTGGACGGTTCAGGGTCCATTCTATTTTCAATATTTTGACCCCCCACTATTTCTAGATTTGAAAGAAAATTTATCTTCATGAAAAATTACATTAAGAGACTCAATAATAACATTATTATCTAAGTCTAAAAATCTATATGCCTTACTAGTCAATGCATAGCCCAAAAAAGCACATCTAGTAGCTCTACTACCAAGTTTAGGACGGTGTGGGTCCGTAAGCCTTACATAGGCAAGGCAACCCCAAATTCTAAAATAATCAATATTAGGTTTATGACCCTTCCATAATTCATATGGTGTGACTAAAGTAAGTTTATGTGGTACTCTATTTAAAACATAATTAGCGATTAACACCGTATCTGTAATAACCTGCATTTAATTTTAAGTTTAGCATGTTCATATTTAATTTGTATTTGCATTGTCATAATTAAATTCATTTAGTATTGTCTACTTTTATTTTAATTACAGTCCTCATGTTTTGAATCTAATTTCTTATGATATTTCATATTTAAAATTCTTTTGGGGTCAAACCATAATTTCCACAAATATAGAAAACTCTTTCTATAGATTTGAAAACTGTATCTATACTTTTTAAACAACTGGGAATTTAATTCCTACGTGAACATAACTTTCTGTATTTTTATTTCAACCGTAATATACCAGTTTTTATTTTTAATCTGCGTTTATACCGCGTCGTGGGTGAGAGAGCACGTGAGCTCAACCTCACCGGATAAAATCCGGGCTTTACTTGGAGCCCAATTTCTCTATACAGTATATATATGTGTATATAACTCTCAACTCTCAATTTTTCTCACAGTCTCTCAATTCTCTCAACTCTCTGTCTCTCTAATTCACTTTTATTCTCTCAACCTCTCCTGGTCTCTCAAGACACACACACAGATAGTATATATATACACTCATACATACACATAGTTATATATATATTGATATATCAAATCAAGAACGTGAAGAATTCATAGACGACGGAAACTTCGGCGGAAAATTCTCGGTTTCAAATTCTCTGTATAATCACCTCTGTGAGTATTATAAACTCACTCTCAATGTAAATATATGTATATTTCAGTATATGTATGTGTGTATATGTGTATATATATGTGTCCACCATTGAAGCTTTGAAAATTGGAGTTTTATAAAAGTTAACCAAAATCAATTCCGTGAATTGGGAATGAAAGATCTTAGTCCCATTAAGCTGTGGTTCGAATACTACGGCCTAATTCATCCGTATCGCGACGTACCGTTGATTTAAAGTTTTGTCACCTCTCGGTTTTACGTGAAATCCGAGAGCTACGATTGAAATTAGTTAAAATCAATCGCGTATTCATAATCCTTGCGGAAAAATGAAGAAATCCATATATTACATGTCTTGGTTGAAGCAGAATTCAGAAATGGGTCAAAAACAGGCTCTAAATTCGTAACAGGGGAGAAACTGCTGATGCCAATCGATTGGCATGTTTACCAATCGATTGGTATGGGTTCCGTATGGGTTCCAATCGATTGGTAATGGTTCCAATCGATTGATATGTGTTCCAATCGATTGACACTTTTGTCAATCGATTGACATTTTTCAGCACTGACGACTTTTAGTAAAACGGCCATAACTTCCTCTAGAAAACTCGAAAACGCGCACGGTTTGAAGCGTTGGAAACTAGACTCAAAGAAATTTCTTTTGGTATGTAATTCATATACAAAAATTATAACTCATTTTTGAGGGCATTACTTCAAAGTAGACCCACTTGTGTTCTAATAGCGATAAAAGCATATTAAAGCATTCTTTGATGAATTCACCGGTTGTTTCATATAAGATTTGATTTCTTCTCGTATATCCATGGTTATCGTTCCCAGTACTTTTTATTTCTGTATTAAGTCACATATCATTCATGTGGAGTCAGTTGTACATGCATGGTGAGTGTTGGTCAGTATGGAAAAGAGTAATGGACAGTGTGGTATAGTGAGTGCGGTTGAGATTGTGTTGTGGACACTCCCTGGTAAGTGAGTACCAAAGTGTGTTGTGATTGAGATCTCGGCGAGGGTGTCTTTGAAATGCGACGGTGGCAAAATTGGACACTCCCTGACGACCATGGTAGCGTCAAAGTGTGTGAAGCCGAACTTGGACATTCCCTGGCACCCATGGTAGTGCTAAAGTGTGGCCTACGGACACTCCCTGATACCCGAGTCTGGATACTGCGTGAGGGTTCCTCCGGTATTTGCATGGCGGATTAGGTATTAAAGTGTGAGGCATTGGACACTCCCTGGTACCCCGGACCAAAGTGTGAGGCAAACTGGACATTCCCTGGCACCCCTGTGCTAAAGTGTGGCTATCGGAGTATTTCAAAGATACTGGTGTGTGATAGTGGATTGTTGGTTTTGTCGAGAGAAAAGAGTCGGTAAGATGAGTTTGGTGCATTGTTTTCATACACGGTCACATATATGTGAATTATAGCTTTCAAATGATATTGTTATTGTTTTCTAAAATGAACTCTTTACTCTAATGTAAACTCGTTGAATTAAATGGGAATTTGAAAATGGTAAATGAGTATGTTTTACATTCAAAGTTATGTTTTTAATACTCACCAGCTTCTTGAAGCTGACGGCGTTGATGCGCCCTGGACATTCGTGTTCAGGCTTTTCAGGTTTTGATCAAGCGGAACATTATGATCATGCAAACTGAGAACGACTGCTTTGAATGATAGATCTGTTATCAATATCCTATGCTTTAAGTTATAAACTGTTTTATAATAAGGATGACTGTAATAGACGATAAGTTATTGTTTTGTTTCAAGGCGGTCTGTGCCTTTAGATGACCCGTGCTGTAATATTTATTAAGTTAGAAAAATTTTATAAGCCTTGATTGCTCTACTCTGATTAATGGTTTTATGTTGTTCGACGTTTGGGACGGAATCGATCCTTCAAACTGTCGCGACCTACGGGTCCATAAAGGAAATTAAACGCTTTCCATATTTATGCTACGTCGGGGCGTGACAGCATCACCCCATAGACTCTTAGGAGCCCCAAAACTAACAAGCATTGTATTCGTCAAATTTATCAAAGTTCTATTTTTTCTCTCCGCTATTCCGTTAGATGAAGGAGAGTAAGGTGGTGTAATTTCATGAACAATACCCAAAGATTGAATATAATCTCTAAGACCAAGTGAGTCATATTCTTTACCTCTATCACTTCTAAACCTTTTAATCTTCTTACCAAAAAGATTTTCAACTTCCTTTAAGAAAATTAATAATTTTTCAAAAGCTTCACTTTTATTCTTCATAAGATAAACATAACAAAATTTTGAAAAATCATCAATGAAAGTTATAAAATATCTATTACCTCCACGGGTCAATATTCCTTCATACTCACAATTATCCGTATGAATTAAATCAAGTAATTCGGAATTTCTTTCCACACTTTTAAAAGATTTTCTAGTGATTTTTGTCATACTACAAGACTCACATTTTTCAAACTCATTTTTTAATCTAGGAATTAAACCCATGTTACTCATATTTTTCACATACTTACTATTAACATGACATAAACGAGCATGCCAAACATTAACACAAGAAACAATGTAAACAGAAACATTAGACTTTTTATTCATTTTTCAATGTTAAGCTTAAACATGCCATATAGCCTTTTCCAACAAACATGCCATTTTTTGAAAGTACATATTGATCGGACTCAAAGACTTGCTTGAAACCAGCTTTATTCAAAAGAAAACCAGAAACCAAATTTTTCCTTACCTTGGGAGCATGCAACAAATCCTTGAGAGTTACCATACGTCCAGAGGTGAACACAATTTGGACCTCTCCCGAACCCAACACTTGAGTAGAATGGGAATCACCAAGCAACATATATTTTCCATTCTCCATGGGGCTATAGGAATTGAACCAGTTTTTATCAAAGCACACATGCCTAGAGGCACCTGAATCAATCCACCACCCTTCATTGCCTTCGAGATGATTTATCTTGGTAATCATAGCCACAATCGGCTCTTCGGTGGTGTTGGCCTGACCAACAGGTTGACGACCCCAGTAACGACAATTTCTAGCTTTATGTCCTGGCTTTCCACATATCAAGCATACACCATAATAATTATTAGGATTACCTTGATAATTATTTGGTGCTTGCCTTGGAGGGTGTCCTTGGTCATCCTTTGGTTAAAATTAGCCCCATTATATTGTTGGTTCCTCTTAGGCTTGTATTTCATGTTGTTTTTCTTTGGTTTCATTCTAGCATGATTTTTTTCAAAAGTCTTTTGTATGTTATTACTAGGAGTAATCAAGTTTACCTTAGTGGCATTTGAACCACTAAATACCTCAGTGTTGTCTTGCTTCCTTGCCTCCTCTTCAACTCTCAAGCGGGTGATAAGGCTTTCAATAGAGAACTCCTTTTGTTTGTGCCTTAGAACCTTGCCAAACTCCTTCCATGCATCGAGTAGTTTGTCGATGATAGCAGCAACTTGCATTTGCTCATCTACACGAATCCCCTCGGCTTGAACTTCATGAGCTAGCATTTGGAGATCATACGCTTGTACCACCACTGATTTGTCTCCCATCATTTGAAACCTAAAGTATCGACTACAAGCAAACTTTTTCGAGCCGGCTTCTTCAGCATCATATTGTTGATGTAATGCTTTCCATATCTTTTTTGCAGAAGAGTAGGCACGGTCGTAATAGTCGTACAACTCATCGGAAAGACAATTTAGAAGATAATTTCTACAAAATAAATTATCTTTCTCCCATTTGCTAATAGCTTTTTCATGCGTTGTTTTTTCCTCCTCCGATATGTCTTCTTTTGCTTTTGGCTTCTTTTCGGTGATGATATATCCCACGTTTAAAATCATAAGATAGAAAAGAGTCTTTTGCCTCCATCGCTTGAAATGCTCTCCACGAAAACGGAACGACATGTTGAGGTCTTTAGAACCAACATTAGGAGTAGTAGTAGAACCAACGCCGGTATTCTCCATTGTATCGTCTCAAATTGTTAGAGAATACAATAAGAAAAATTCCAATTCCACCAATATAGTGATAAGAGGGTGACCAAGATGAGGTGCGGTTCGCTCTCTTGAGACGATACGCGCCCTCTACGGAATTAAACTGGTGCAGTAGGAAATTGGCACGCCGTCTCCAGGATACAATAGCCCGGTCACCCTTGCCGTAGGCCTATCAAATCTGCACAACTTGATAAGCAAAAACTTGCCCACTGGTGCCTTCTTTACCCAATCAAAACTCAATAGAAAAGAATAGAAAATATATGTTTTATAGATGCTGGTTCAAAACAAAGAAGATAAGTCTTTTTAGAAAGGTAAAAGGTGAACTCACTATATCTATCAAATATACGTATGTATATATATGTATATTTGGTTCAAAGACTTCAATCATCCATGAAAGAGTTACTGTACGTAACAAATGCACTTTAGTGAGTTATAAAAAATCTGATCGTTGCCTAAAAAATGAAACTGAAAAAAAGGGGTATAACATTTGAGTCATTGCACAGTGATTAAGGAAGAATCTGTTTGGCCCATTATGACACAAAGCAACAGTCAAATATATCTTGATTAGCATTAAGTCATTATAAGTAATTTACTTAATATTTAATTAAAACAATCCAACACAGTTCCTTATGCCATTGGTCATCATTATTCATGAATAGTCACTGACCATGACTATTCATGAAGAGCCATCTTGTGGCTATATATAAAGCATTTTAATTCATTCATTGTAAGGGAATATGTGCGAAATTTCTCTCTCTCTCTCTCTCTCTCTCTCTCTCTCTCTCTCTCTATCTCTCTCTCTCTCTCTGCATACTAGTTCTAGCAATTTGAGTATTATATATTTGTGTTTGCCGGATTCAGTAGATTGAAGTATAGCCTCTACAGAATTGTAAATCCGTTCTATTCTGGGAGACGATTGTTCATCAACCATATGCACCAAGAGGGAGCAAATTTATCTTAAGGAATCAGTGTTGTCACTGGGCTCAGATTCTTTCTCAAATTAATCAATTTTAGATTTATACATGTATACGCATTCCTATATATTTTGAATAACAATCTTAAGATGAATTTTTTTTGTGTATTATATTGCGTCTGTGTAAATCTAAATATTTTGAAAATCTGGGTTTGTTGCTCCTTTTTTACAATCTGATTTGTTCGAAGTTTGTTTATCAAACAAAGTGTTTGGTCATCATGTACTCTACTCTGATAAGTCACATATTGTGTCTATGTGTATATACATGAGTTGTGTTTGATTCTTCAACCATTGAACTGCTTCCAAAGAATTGTGGCATATTCATCTAGTATTCAGTAATTGGTGCATATGTATGAAAAGGTGCATATCTTCTGAACATATTTGACATATTTGCAAATAAGTGTCTGACATTTTCTAATTTGAACATTCATAATTTTGGTTGAATAATACAAATTATACAAGCTGATCTGTGTGAAATTGATACGCTGTATACGTGAATCGTGAATATTGTGACAATTAAATGTACTTACTCTAAAGTCCAAATAGTCATACTGTTTTATCAAACAGTTGTATATATATATATATACACACACACATACATATCACTTTTGGAGTAGAAATCGTTGGTGGCCTTTTCTAGATATAGGTATTGTTTGATTGCAACTTTTGATACTTTTCTGCACATCCTAAACATGATGAATACATGGATTTGTGTCTTGGACCGTGATTGGACTTTTTTTTTTCAAAGCCTATGATTTTAATATATATAATTTGGTAAATCTACTCTTTGTTCCTAATTTCATTAATTGAAATTTGGTAAAAATTTGTAAATTAATTCGGATCACGGTAGAACATCGACTTTGGTCAAATCTGGTACTGTAAATTTGGTATTTTGTAATTTAGAATGCTGGTACTTTACTGTTCATGTTCGCAAACTGGTTCGAAAGCTTCGTTAATTTTCAATACATATTGTATATAGAGATATACATATATACGTGTACACGTATTCTGCTTTGCAAGCTAGAATTGGTTCATTGTGTGTGTTCTAGATCAAATATAATAATTACTACTATTTTCTAGTATGACTTACAGATTACTTCACTTTGGTTGTTTGACATAGAGAATCACTACAACAGATTTGACTTTTTGTGGCGTGCAAAGTGTGTCACAAATAATCAAAATGCGTCACAAATACTTATTTGTGACACCGTAACGCGTCACAATTGGCATCACAAATTCCCTAATCTCAAATAATCTTTTTGTGATGCAGTCAACGCGTCACAAATAATATTATTATTTGTTACGCACTACTACGTCACAAATACCATATATACGCGCCACAAATAAGAGTATTATGTGTGACGCACTATACGCGTCACAACTAGTGACTATTTGTGACGTGTATATGTGCCACAAATATTCAATAACTTTAATGATTTATTATTATTTGTGAAGCATAGTAGGCGTCACAAATAAAAATTTTCATTTTAAGAATATTATTTGTGATGCATATACAAGCGTCACAAATACTCTGTCAAAAGTATGTATAGTATTTGTGACGCATTAAAATGCACCACAAATGGCTTAGGGAAATTAATTTTTTTTTTCCTAAGTAATTTATAGATTTTTCAAACCACCAAATTTCAACAAATGAAATTAGGAACAGAGATCAGATTTACCAAATTATATATGTATATATATAAATCATAGGCTTTGAAGTCCAATCATGGTCCAAGACACAAATCCATGTATTCATCATGTTTAGGATGTGCAGAAAAGTATCAAAAGTTGCAACCAAACAATACCTATATCTAGAAAAGGCCACCAACGATTTCTACTCCAAAAGTGATATGTATATGTGCATATATATATATAAAACTATTTGATGAAACAGTATGACTGTTCGGACTTCAGAGTAAGTACATTTAATTGTCACAATGTTCAGCATTCACGTATACTGGGTATACACTTAACACATATCAGTTTGTATTATTCAACCAAAATTACGAATATCCAAATTAGAAAATGCCAGGCACTTATTAATTTGCAAATATGTCAAATATGTTCACAAGATATGCACATTTTCATACATATGCACCAATTATTCAATACTAGATGAATATGCCACAATTCCTTGAAGCAGTTCAATGGTTGAAGAATCAAACACAACTCATGTATATACACATATATACAATATTTGACTTATCAGAGTAGAGTACATGATGACCAAACACTTTGTTTGATAAACAAATTTCGAACAAATCAGATTGTAAAATATGAGCAACAAACCCAGATTTTCAAAATTTTTAGATTTATACATACGCAATGTAATACACAAAAAATTCGTCTTAAGATTGTTATTCAAAATATATAGGATTTAGGAATGCGTATACATGTATAAATCTAAAATTGGAAATACTTACTGATTAATTTGAGAATGAATCTGAGCCTAGTGACAATATTGATTACTTAAGACGAATTTTCTCCCTCTCGGTGCACACGGTTGATGAACAATCGTCACCTAGGATAGAACGGATTTACAATTCTGTATAGGCTACACTTCAATCTACAGAATCCGGCGAACACAAATATATGTAATATTCGAATTGCTAGAACTAATATGCAGAGAGAGAGAGAGAGAGAGCGAGAGAGAGAGAGAGAGAGAGAATAATTTCGTATATATTCCCTAACAATGAATGAATGAAAATGTTGTAAACTAGAATTTTGTAATCTAGAATTTTGCTACTTTCCTATTCGTATTCGCAAACTGGTTCCAAAACTTCGTTAATTTTCAATACGTAATGTATATAGAGATATACATATATACGTGTACACATATTCTGTTTTGCAAGCTAGAATTGGTTCATTGTGTGTGTTCTAGGGGGTGGCAAAAGGGAAGGGGCGGGTCGGGTTGGTTTTGGGCGGGTCAGATGCGGGTCATTGACCCATATCTGACCCGTTTGTTCGGGTCAAATTTGGGTGGGTCATAATCGGGTCGGGCCGAATACCATGACCTTTTTTTTTTAAATACCCATATTCGACCCATTTGTTGTACAAAATGTAACTGTAAGGATAGGTTTTTTTTTGCTTTTTTTTTTACCCATATATACACACATATATGTACATATACAAACTCAACTCTAAAGGAAAGAGGAAAAAAAATTGATATGTTCATACATATACACACATATATGCGTGTGAATGTGGAATTTTAAATGGCATTTGGGGCATTGATATATACATCTCTCACTCCACTTTTATGGGTTGGATACTAGGATTCAGCAGAAACTAAACAACTGCTCTGTTCATACACATATATACACATATATGTGTGTATCTGAAATTTTTGTCATTGCTTCAGAAAATAAATTGTAAAATTAAATAAGAATTCACATATCAATATGTTCAATTTATCAATCGAATTCCCTAGCCAACTTGAAAACCCCAAAATTTGCAAACGAGAGAGAGTGAGTCAAATACCTCACCTAGCTGCCTGAATTTTGAAACCATATAGCTCATTGAATCAACTGCCCCATCATCAAGAAAAGCCTCCAATCCTCCATAGTTAACAACAATACCAGGCGTGAGCAACTCGATTTATATATATGTGTATATATATACCTCAGGTCACTTCGATATACATATATGTATGCATATATATATGCGCTCTGATTCAAATCTGATTGTGGGTTGGAGAGAGAGAGAGGTCAAAAGAGGAATTAATCTGATTTTTTTTTAGAGAGAGGGTTTCACTGGTCAAGAATCGTCGAGAGAGAGAGCGTGAGACTTGAGCCTGTGACACTCTAAAATAATATCAAATCTGTTGGGTGCCCAGATTTAACCCGCAATAACCCACTAAAAATCGGATGCAGATTTTAACAACCTGCACTGACCCAGGTTTAAAAATATGCCAACCTGAAACCATTATTTATGGGTGGGTGCGGGTGGGTTCACGAATTTGGGTGGGAATTGCCACTCCTAGTGTGTTCTAGATCAAATATAATAATTACTACTATTTTCTAGTATGACTTATAGATTACTACACTTTGGTTGTTTGACATAGAGAATCAGTACAATAGGTTTAACTTTTTGTGGCGCGCAAAGTGCGTCACAAATAATCAAAACGCATCACAAATACTTATTGTGACACGGTAACGCATCATATCACAAAATTCCTAATAGCAAATAATCTTTTTGTAACGCAGTCAACGCGTCACAAATGATATCATTATTTGTGACGTACTATTACGTCACAAATAATAGAATACGGTGCCACAAATAAACTGCCATGAATACCATATATACGCGCCACAAATAAGGATATTATGTGTGTCGCACTATATGCGTCACAACTAGTGACTATTTGTGACGTGTATATGTGCCACAAATAGTCAATAACTTTATTTATTTATTATGATTTGTGACACGTAGTAGGCGTCACAAACAAAAATTTTCATGTTAAGAATATTATTTGTGACGCCTGTATATGTGTCACAAATACTCTGTCAGAATTATGTATAGTATTTGTGTCGCATTAAAATGCACCACAAATGGTATAGAGAAATTAAATTTTTTTTTTAATTTTTTCCTAATTTAGTCATTTTTACGTGCTATATACCTGCGATAATATCAATATTTCAAAAACACAACTATGATACGCTTGCACAAGAAATAAATATCGACATACAATTTGGGGATCAATTCCAACATCCAAAATACAAATTCATACCAACAAAAAGTTTAAGTGTTATCCAATATAACACTAATATTCAACACATCCAATAGTTGGAATCACAAAACACATCCAACATCTTCCACCATCAAATGTAACTCCAAACCTGAAATGTGAAAAAAAAAATTTACATTTTAGCCACTCTTAGAAGAATCATAAAATGAAAAACTCAAAAAGCATATTTATTTTGAAGTCTAACTAGGTAAATGATAAAATCTAACTTGTGACGCATAATTTGATAACTGGGAGTCCGTTTACATTCCGTTTGTTCCCACAACTTTCTTTTGTCGTGTTGAGGTGTGCGTTAGGATTCATGTCCTTCGAATCGGCGATTACCGTTTCACCCAAAAAAAAAAAATCATAGCTTTTTCCAAGCCTTAAGTATGTCAAACTTGCTTTTTTCGCGTTATTTGATAACTGGAAGTCCGTTTTGCATTCCATTTGTTCCCACAACTTTTTTTTTTGTCGTGTTTGAGATGCGAGTTAAGTTTCACGTCCTTTAGATCGACGGTTTACCATTTCACAAACCCCCTCCCCCCCCCCCCCTCCCAAACCCCCAAAACATAGCTTTTTCAAGCCAAAGTATGTTAAAACTTATTTTTTTTCACGTTATTTGATAACCGGAAATTCGTTTTGCATTCTATTTGTTCCCACAACTTTCTTTTATCATAGTTGAGGTGTGAGTTAAGTTTCACGTCCTTCGAATCGACGGTTTACTGTTTCACCACCCCAAACCCCAAAAACATAGTTTTTTCAAGCCTAAGTATGTTAAAACTTGTTTTTTTTTCACGTTATTTGATAACCGGAAGTCCGTTTTGCATTCCGTTTGTTCCCACAACTTTCTTTAGGCGTGTTTGAGGTGCTAGATAGGTGTCATGTCCATTGGTTCAACGGTTTACTGTTTCACCCCCAAACCCCAAAAACATAACTTTTTGAAGCCTAATGATAACCAGAAGTCCACTTTGCATTTCGTTTGTTCCCACAACATCAAGTATCGTTCGATTGGATACATCCACCGATATTGCACAGGTCCACCTAATTTGGCCTCTAAGGGTAAATGGACCACTAAGTGGACTATAACATCAAAGAACGCTGGTGGAAATATTTGTTCCAACTTGCAAAGGATTATGGCAATGTCGTTTTCCAAGTTCTCAAGTACTTGCAATTTCAATTTCTTAGCACATAATTCCCTAAAGAATATTCCCAACACAATCAAAGTGGTTGATACAAAGTCATTTAGATATCCACGAATGACAACCGGAAGTAGACGTTGTAAGAGCACGTGGCTATCATGGCTTTTCAAACCAATTATTTTGCCTTCTTTAACATTAATACACCAAGATATATTTGATGCATATCCATTTGGGAACTTCACCGATTTAAACCACCCACACCAACTCTTTCTCTCATCGGGTGATAAAGTATAGCATGCTAGTGGTATGATAAATTTATCTCCACTTCAAGTTAGGTGCAATTCATTTCTAATATCGAGTGCTTCCAGGTCCTGTCAGGCTTTAGCACTATCCTTTGTTTTCCCTTCTATGTTCATTAACGTTCCTATCACATTATCACAAATATTCTTCTCGATGTGCATAACGTCCAAATTGTGGCACAAATTAAGGGTGTTCCAGTATGGTAGTTCAAAAAAAAATGTTGCACTTTGTCCAATTCAACTCGACATCTGGATGCTTCCTCTTCTTATTACTCGGTTCCTTCCCAAATCTCACAGGTTTGATGAGTACTAATTGTGCCAGCACATCGTCCCCAGACAAGAACCTAGGGGATATTCTGTTTTCTACATTGCCATCAAACAAATTCTTCTTGGTTGAATACACCCCCCAGGTATCCTTTTACCACAATTATTTGGTTGATTAACCAATATTATGGGTGATGAGAATGTTGGTGATTTTTTTTGTTTCCACCATTGAAGGATCATGAAGATTCATCATAATCAATCTATTTGCATCTATTGGCTCATAATTTTGAAGAAGATTCGACACCCCCAAGCCATTTGATGAACTTTGGTTTCCAAACTAAAAGCTTGATCATTTAATTGTTCCATTAATAATGGAACAAATTCACTTAACCATTCTTCATCACCATAATGTTGGTGTTGATGAAGGTGAAACAAATAATTGACTTTGAATTCGATTGGGAATACCATTATTTGTCATGTTGACACTTTGAGATTTCCCACAGACGATGCCAAAAATATGTTTGAGTAGGAATTGATCTTCATAGGATAACAAATCCAGAATTGCAAACCGTGGTATATCGAGCATGAACGAAAGTATCTTGTCGTTAATCAAAGTAGAGCAACATAGCAAACTTGAAGTAAACTAAGGTAGGAAATGGATTTAAAGAACAACTATTAAATGTATTAATTAAACTAAACTAGCGAAGTAAAGTAGCCATGGGGGCCTAAAGAAAGGAGATACAATATAAAGATGATATATTGATGTAGTTGATGCTGGTCAAGGACCATTTACAAGGAGTACATCATGTGTATTTGTAGACACAAACCATAACTACCAATGAGTATTACCTCTTTGAATTTGAATTACATGCTTCCAAGAGAAGAACTCTCTAAAATAATTTCCATCTTCATTCATTGTTATTAATCTTCATGTAACCACCTTTGTTTTAATCTTACGATGTCAAGTGCCCTTCAAGTACCTACCAAATAACTTCCATGTGACTTATCTTGGACACTTCTTATTTGAAGACATCATATGTGTAATTAATACGTAACCACCTACTAATTTGTAATTTTTATGTTACAAACACCAACAAAATAGGTATTTTCTTAAAATGAAAATATGAAAGCAGAAGTGTCCATGTGACTTCTCTTGGACGCTTCTTATTTGAAGACATCATATGTGTAATTAATACTTTACCACCTACTAATTTGTAATTTTTATGTTACAAACACCAACAAAATAGGTATTTTCTTAAAATGAAAATATGAAAGCAGAGAGTGGATGCTTCTATCACCCGTTGGATTACCTAAACTAATTAGGAGAAATTAATGGCCCACCTACCAATTTGTAATATTTTATGGTACAAAGACCAACAAAATAGGTATTTTCTTAAAATGAAAATATGAAAGCAGGTAATGGATGCTTCTATCACCTGTTGGAACCTAAACTAATTAGGTGAAATTAATGGCACGCCCAGCTACTTTGTAATATCATACGATCAAAACGGGTTACAACAGTTTGTTATCCCGAGTACAAGTGACACTGGATAGAATGTTTTGAAATATAGGCAAAAACAAATATTAAAATCAGCTTATTTTAATGTTTTGTAATCTAGATACAACTTTTAAACTTTAGTTAACAAATTATTGTATCTAGAGAAATAAAACACTGCACCTTATTTTTCAATGAAAGCATATTTACTCACATATTTTTGTTCACCCAAGTTTTAATGAGTGACATGTCTCAATTTATTTATATTTTGTTCATGCATCGTCAACATAATTATTGTAGTCAACATAATTATTGAAATGAATGGATTGAGTCACCTATAGAATTTTCCATTAAAAGAATAAAAAGCCAACTCTCACCGACTGTGACACCCAAAAAATCAAAATAGGGAAAATTATACTAACCTCCCCTGAGGTATCTAACAATTACAGGAACCTCCCCTGTGTTTTCAAAAATTGCACTCACCTCCCTTCTATTTTGAAAATGACTGTTATACCCTTACACAAATCATCAAAAAAATTATCCACCACCTTTTAAAAATGAAAAAAAAAATACCAATTATGAAAAAAAAAAAATTTTAAATCATCGACAAAATTTCAATATATACCAAATCAAGTTTTTACTAATTTTTTTTTTATAAAAAATATCAACAGTAAATTTAAAAAACATAAAAATCATTAACAAAATTATCTACGATCACTTTAAAATGAAAATAATAATAACAATAATGAAAAAAAAATATCAACAATTTTTTTTTTAAAAGAATAGTTATATTGTATTTTTGTCTTTTTTATATTTTTAAAATTGTGAACTTGCTCCCAACATTGTGAATGAGATGCTCCAATGAAACTTAATTAGTACACGCATTGCACGGGCATTGTCCTAGTATGTGTGTGTGTGTGTGTGTGTGTGTATATATATAAGACTCCACTGAGTAATGGTTTTTTTTTATATATAAATAAAGCAGACAAAATTGCAATATAACTATTCATTTTTTAACAAATTTTGTTGATGTTTTTTTTTGTTTTTTTCATTCCTGTTACTATTCTTTACAATTTAAAGTGGTAGTAGATTATTCTGTTGATTTTTTTTATGTTTTAAAATTATTATTGATATTTATAAATAAAAGAGTAATGCTACGCTTCTCAAATTTTTTTCCCAAAAGTGTTTCTTAACACCGGTGACAGTGGACCCAATTGATTTTGATTGGTTGTGATATTAAAGTGGTTCAAGTATGGTCCCATTTCAACATCATTTGAGATGAAAATTTGGGAAGCATAGTATTACTCTAAATAAATGTTCTAATATCTTTTACCAACTACTTGGACAAAAAAAATTTAAATGGCTTAAGATTTAAAAAAACAAAATCTGTAAACTATTGTAAGTTAGGCTAAAGATTATAAAACCTAAGTTACTTGGACAAAAAAACTAAATGGCTTAAGATTTAAAAAAACTAAATATGTAAACTATTGTAAGTTAGGTTAAAGATTATAAAACCTAAGTTAGACTAATGTATATATAATTCAAAAAAGCTACACAACCTTTTCCACAATCTATTTCACTACTACACATCTTAGTCATTGATTTCGATGAGTCTCGTGCAGGACCTATGCATGGCCGGCCCAAAGGGGGGGCCAGTGGGGCAACCGTCCCGGGCCACCAAAGTTCATCAAATTTTGAGGGCCCCCATAAAATTTTTATAATTACATTTTTACCTTGAGATTTTTTTAGCATTTTACATTAGGTCTCCCTTAATCATGTTTAAGCCTCTCCTCAACTTATGTTTAGGCCCCAAAGGGGCCCAATGCCCAATTTAGTGTCATCAACTACATATATATTGATATACATATATATATATATATATATAACTCAAAAGCAAAGACCCCTAGAATTTTGAAAATTACACTTTTAGTTTAAGAATTTTTTGAGTTTTAGAAATAGGCCTCCCTAGAAATTTTGAAAGACACCATACAATATTCAAGTTTCACAAATAAACTCATATTATAAGTAGACCCCAAAAAAATCGTCAATTATGTATAAGTAAACCCTAAAAAAATAGCCAATTATGTATAAGTAGACCCCAAAAAAATTGTCTCGGGGGCGCTGCCCCCGAACCCCCGAATAAGGGGCCTCCTTTTTAGTAGTTCGTCCCGGGCCTCCAAATACTCGGGACCGGCCCTGGACCTATGTAAGAGCCTCATGGAGCCCATCAAAATCAATGGTCAGGATGTGCAGTCATATGAAATAGGTTGTGGAATAGCTTGTGTGTGTAGCATTACTCTATGTAATTTTATCTAATGCGCACGCACACGCACGCACACACACTCACACAAATACACACACATGTACATGTATATATAATGAGATAAGAAGTAAATTGCTAATCTTACACTTAAAAAGTAAATAGAGTGGAGGTGGGTGTTATTTTCTAAACTAGAGGAGAGATCCCTGTAATTATCATATACATCATGGGAGATAAGTGTAATTTGCCCAACAAAATAAAAAATCTCACCCCAACTGCCACTCGTCTATAGTACTCTATATTAATCACTCCAAACCTTTTCTCTCTACTTGTAAGTTGTTAACTACTAACCTCAACCCTCTTCTTTGCTATCTTTCTCTCTCTAAGATTGTCAAAAAGGGGCCCTTCCATTGTTTGTTCTGTACCTTCGTCATGGCTTCACTCACCAGCAAAGAAGTGGACTTTTTTATTCCAAACTTCATCAAAGTGCACAAAGACGGCACAGTTGAAAGACTTACGGGCACGGCCACCTTCCCTCCGTCGATCGACTCAGTAACCGGCGTCCACTCCAAGGACGTCGTGATCTCGCCGGAAACCGGCGTCTCCGCCAGGCTTTACATTCCCAAAGCCGCCGTCGACGGTTATAAACTTCCGCTTCTCGTTTACTTCCACGGCGGCGGCTTCTGCATCGAAACCGCCTGGTCTCCGTTGTACCATAACTACCTCAACCCACTCGCCGCCGAAGCCAATGCCGTCGTGCTTTCGGCTAATTATAGACTAGCCCCTGAGCACCATGTCCCGATCGCTTTCGACGATTCGTGGGTCGCTCTGAAATGGGTCGCTTCTCACTCCTCCGGCGACGGCGACGAGGTGTGGCTAAAGGACTACGTTGATTTTCAGCGTGTGTTTGTCGCCGGAGACAGCGCCGGTGGGAGTATAGCACACAATATGGGTATTCGAGTCGGGTCAGAAAAACTTGACGGTATCAATCTTGTTGGGATTGTTTTGATCCACCCGTTTTTCTGGGGGAAAGACCGGATTGGTGCCGAGTCCGCGGATGCGGGCATGTGTATGTTGACTGAGACTATCTGGCATCTCGTGTACCCGTCGAATAGCGGGTTGGATGACCCGCTAATCAACCCGGTTTTGGACCCGAAACTATCGGGTCTTGGGTGCTCAAAAGTGTTGATTTGTGTTGCAGAGAAGGATGTGTTGAAAGATAGGGGTTGGTGTTACTATGAGGAATTGGGTAAGTGTGGGTGGGGAGGAAAAGTTGAGATTATGGTGGCTGAGGGTGAGAATCATGTGTTTCATTTGTTTAATCCAACTTGTGATAATGCTGTGGCTATGCTCAAGAGATTTGCTTCTTTCTTGAATTAGGACAAGGCCTAATTGTGGTGTGACTTGGGGTTGGATGAGCTTTTGTTATTGTCACCCACCATTTGATCAATTAAAAAGAAAAGTCATATGATTGAAATAAATAGAAATGAGGTTTATATAACATTGTAGGCTTGTAGCAAAAGACAGAACATTTTATTTTTTAATAATGTTAGATTCCTACAAAATTTTATACAAAATTTTACATAAAATAATTTTGGCACTTGATTCAGTGTGCCTATGTAGGGAACACATAGGTCTCACATGGAACATCGGAATCAAGAGTCAAGATTATTTTGTGGGAATTTTTGTGTAAAATTTTGAGTGGGTTTAGCAATTACTCCTTTTTTTTTTTTTGAAATAATGCTATATACAACAGAAGTATCACATATTGTGATAGTATTTGATAGTTTGATGATAACACATGGTAAAGTATTTGAGGTTCAAACTAAGAAAAGATAGCATTATTCTTTGGTCCTTAATCATAGTGTTTTAACATATAATTGGTTCACATGCTCAATTATATCTACATGACAGATATTTGACATTTACTTGGAACCAGTAATATTATCATGTAACAATGCATAAAAAGCATAAGAAAATTTTCAGCATAAGAAATGTATTTAAGTGTTGTCATATGCAATATATTTTGTTGATTTGACTTTGAATGTATCTGCTTTTTGCATTTGGCATCTTTGTTAGAACTTGATTATATGCCATTGAAGTATCTGCTGTAGTTTTACCCTAAAATGCAGATGTGGTGTTAATAAATTGCTTCGAAATTCTCTCGAAGAAAGAGATTTCACCCTAAAATGCAGATGTGGTGTTAATAAATTGCTTCGAAATTCTCTCGAAGAAGGAGGGAGAGCTTAATTTGGACAAAATATTGGATGTAACGGTTGTATTTATGACATGGTATCACAAGTCAATAAAATCCTTGCATTTATATATATGACCCCCTATTTCCATGGAAATCAATCTCCACGTACATAAACACATTTTTCAGATGATGTGAGAGGGAATAAATGCTGACGTGATAGCCCCGTTGTATCCAATATTTACTCCTTAATTTGTATGTATTGCATTTTCTTTTTGTTTATTTTTTGTAGAGTACTGTCTAGTTTTCAATTTTGTATCCAAAATAATTTTGTGGCTTTAAATACAAAACATACTCTTGAAGTTTGGTCATTATCTCATTTTAATCCCTATAGTTTCAATTGCATCAATTTAGCTCCAAAAGTTTTTAAATAGACGCAATATGGTCTAAATATCCCATTCTGCAAGAAAATTTGTTAGAATTGACCTTTTACTATGCACAATTATAAGCTGGGGGTGAGATTAGTGGTGTTTTTTTTTGTCCCTAAATAGCATGAGAATTAATGCATAACATGTGAGTAAATTCAGTCAATTTTTCTCATAGAATTGGATATTTGAACCACATTTTTTTTTGTTTTGCTAAGAACATTTGGACCACATTGCTTCTATTTAAAAATTTTAGGAAACAAATTGATGCAATTAAAATTACAGGAGCTACAATGAGACAGAGACCACACTTCAAGAGTATATTTTATAATTAAGCCTAATTTTACAATCAAAATTCAAGTGAAGGTGAAAACAACTTTCAAAGAAATTGAAGTGTTATTGTCACACCCCCAACCCGCCCCCACGGATTAGGACACGTGTAACAAAACTATACGCACCCAAAATACACTAATAAGCAAGAACCATGTTAGTGATTAAGGAAAAACATGATTTGAAGTAGCTTAAAACTACTATGCTGAGATAAAATAGCCCAAGGGAAAAATGGTCATTAATAAAATATGATAAAATTTTATATCAAAAGATAGCTCTTTGAGTCCCGGTTCTAATGCAAAAAAACGGCGCATGAATTCGAATTTTCTACAAAGAGTTATGCCCGTTTCCGTAAAAGGCGACGAAAAATACCTTTGAAATCAATGTCTTGTGCAGAGGGGCATTCGACCGGTCGAGCGGGTCAATTCGACCGGTCCAGATACCCTCTGAACCATATTTTCCCCCATTTAACATTCTAAGAAGTCCCCAAACACACAAGTCACTTGGGGCTACTTCCCAACTAACTTAGAACTACCGAAAAGTGCACAAAAGCATCGAAAACTCATCAAATCACGCAACCGTTGGAAGATTTCAATTCATTCCAACTGAATTCAAACAAGAAGCTAACTCAAGTTCATGCTAAGAACTAGCATATACATGAAAACATTTTGAGAAAGAGTTTGAAGCTTTATTAAACAAACTTGAGCCAAATAACACTAGTAAAACTAGTGCCAATTAGGAAATTCCGGGAAAAACACCTACCAACCTTTGTAATTGAAAGTGAAGTTTTTATAGGTCAATGGGACCCCAAAGGCATCCTCTTGGCCTTTTAAAAGTTAAAACAAAATATGAAAACACTTAGAATTAAAGGGCTAGCAGTGGGTTTTTCGACCGGTCGAACGGATCCCTTCGACCGGTCGAAAGCCCCTCTGCAGAACCATTTCTGCAGCAGCAACTTTCAACCTGCTCACACGAGATTTTGAAGCTAAAACTCACCCAAACACTTTTGAAAGCTTATTAAACCTCTTGAACATAACTCAAATACACATTGGAATACTTTTAAACTCTTTACACTAGTACCCAAGCTCAATTGAGTCAAAATAAGACATACAAGCCCAAACCTTGGTTAAACTAGGATAAACATAGAATTTTACACGAAAAGAGTTCAAAAGTTTTACATTTAACTTAGTTACAAACCAAACTTGCCCAAAATGGTTGTGACCTACACACGGACTTGCCGGAGTTGTCCAACTCAACGAACATACAAATCCATAGTTTTAACAAAAAGACTTACATAGGTTCCACAAAGTTTAATTACAACTTCTCCAACTATAAACATTATAACTTAAGTACCATAAGTCCAAAACCATAATTTACATCATATTATACGATTGTAAACACATGCACGTAAGTCCTAGCCTTGCTCCAGTCCAAACTCGTTTCACCTCCTCTCCGAGCCTTGCTCCGAACCTGCGGTGGTTGTTATGTACCACAACAGAAATAGGAAAACGGTTTTCTTAAGCATTTCGCTTAGTGAATTAACTAACATGCTAATGATGTCATGAACATGTGTAATGCAACAATTTAAGCACATAAACATATGTAATCGCAGAATTCATGGGCTAATGGTTCACTCCGACCCGAAGACCTTTCCCCTTGGTCCCGCGGCCACTTCTATTTCTTGGACATCCGTTCTTAAAGCGGATTTCTTCCTCTTCTCCTCCCTTATTTCACCATAATGAACCATTATTCCCAATCATTCATTGACCACTTAACACATAAGCACATAGTCACATATTCATGAATATTTCTTTACCAAATCAATATGTAATTCTAACTTTAACATGAATTTGACTACTAAATCCAGAATTATTATTTCTAACTAGAAATTGAAGCACATAACATGTACCCACATCAAAGCTTAAGTTAGAAAACTCACCTTACTCACTGATTATACCCAAAATTAAGCTAATTGTGCAGAATTCCTTAGCAATTCTTGCTCAATCCTCTCACCGGAGTAAATCCTACACAAATTCGGCAACCTCGTGTCACCGATTGGCGTAAGCTACCAAAATTACGACGAGTGAAATGTAAATTAAAGGTATAGAAACGTTCGTCTCACCTCCACGAGTCCGAATACGGCTTCGGTTCGCGAATTGGATGACGGACGGCGACGGAACGTCAAGATTACGGCAAACGGTGACTCTCGTCTCTCTCTCTCTATCTCGCCGGCTCCCTCTCTCTCTCATCTAATCTATTTTAATTTGAGAATTGTTACTCTCTTGACACACATGCATAATACATGCAGTGTGTTGGCAACATTTTTGCCTCCTTTCGTTTATATCCTCCAAATTTTTTAGGTTCTTATTATGAAACCCCCCGAACATTTTATTAACTATCCAAAACCCAAGTGGGTGTTTGTCTAAGTTTCGTATGGGTCCCAACGTGGTCCCACATATTTTGTGAAGTTACTATCGTACCTACTAATTATGCACATTTTTGCAAAAATGCCCTTATTGGGTTAATTAGTAGATATCAAAAGCTAACATATTAACAATTTGATATTGAAACAACTAAACATATTCCAAATAGTCATATAAAATGCATCTAATTATTTAAATGCAATTTATTTCATATTTTATCCGGGCCCTTCACTGGGTCCCACTTCCAAACCTGTCCCTCCTCACTGGGGACTTTTCCATGGGCGAGTCCAAGTCTCTAAATAACCCATTTTATACACTAATTACGTAAATTAATGCATATTAACATGTTAATTAACCCCTTTTCCGGGTACGGGTGTTACATTTCTCCCTCCCTAAAAAGAAGTTTGGCCCCCAAACTTATTCTTATCTCAAGTGTCGAATAAGTGCGGGTACTTGGCTCGGATTTCATCCTCCCGCTCCCAAGTAGCTTCTTTAATTGAATGGCTGCGCCATTGAACCATTACAAGCGGAATTACCTTGGTTCTTAACACTTGATCCTTTTTATCAAGGATTTGCACTGGATGCTCCACATAGGTCATATCCTCTCGAATCTCCAATGGCTCTGGAATAATGACATGTTCTGAATCCGATATATAACGTCGAAGCATCGACACGTGGAACACATTATGAACATTCGCCAATTCTTGTGGTAATTCTAACCGATAAGCTAATGGTCCCACCCGATCAAGAATCAAGTAAGGTCCAACATATCTTGGACTCAGTTTACCTCGCTTACCAAATCGTGCTATGCCTTTTGAAGGCGACACTTTCAGGAAAACATACTTTCCTACCTCGAACTCCAACGGTCTTCTACTAATTATGCACCTTTTCGCAAAAATGCCCTTATTGGGTTAATTAGTAGATATCAAAAGCTAACATATTAACAATTTGATATTGAAACAACTAAACATATTCCAAATAGTCATATAAAATGCATCTAATTATTTAAATGCAATTTATTACATATTTTATCCGGGCCCTTCACTGGGTCCCACTTCCAAACCTGTCCCTCCTCACTGGGGACTTTTCCATGGGCGAGTCCAAGCCTCTCCTTAACCCATTTTATACACTAATTATGTAAATTAATGCATATTAACATGTTAATTAACCCCTTTTCCGGGTACGGGTGTTACAGTTATACACTTTCACTAGAAGTGGATGTGAACCTACCACTTGGGATCAAGTGGTATCCAAATTTTGAAGCATATATTGTCCTAAAATTAAAATCTATATATTTAATGTGATAGCATGCATTAAAATCTATTTAATGTGATAGCATGCATGGCAGCTAATACCAACACTGTTAGACGCACCAAAATTTTGCACCAAAATGGTGCACCGAATGATCGGTGTCATCCATATCAATGGACCCCACAAGTGCAAAGCATAGATCCTACCGAGATTGACGACCCCGATCATTTCAGTGCCTCAATCTTTACTCAGTTAATAATAACTGTCGGTGCAATTAAGTGACCCCAGAAATAACAGAATGGCCCACATCTTTTTTTTTCTTTTATATGGAAGAAATTACCACTACTTTAGAAAAAGAAGGGAAAAAAAGACTTTGGGTACTTCTCAATGTTTTAAAATGTGATTGATACATCAATCAAAAAAAGAAAGAAATATGATTGGTACACATGTACAAGTGTGTTTATTTAATACTTCGGTATTTTTTTCCATCTGAGGGGTACACTTCAGTACTTTTATTTTGGGACTTTTCATCTCATTCTAAAATACAATTTGTCCATCTATGTGCCACATAGACTCACTTATATACGTAGATCAATCAAACTTACATGCCACATTAACACAATTATTTAGGGCTAATCGAGTGCCAAGTTAAATTGTCAAAAATCCATTCAATAGTGTTAAAAGGGATGGTGAAAATTAAATAGAAGTCCCTGCTAAGTGGTTTGGATTTAAGGGGATAAGGACAACATTTTTGAATTATATGGCCATAAGTCCATTTTTAAACTAAAAATAAGGATAATGACAGATTTATCCCCATCACCCATGTGTTTCTGTTTGCCACCTCAACACGTTCTACAAGGTAACATTTGAAAATTGGCCATAATTTTTTGATAATTAGGTCAATTTGAAAAAATGTTATTGTTAACGACATGTCACTGTTTCTTTGTTCAATACCATGTGTCACACCCGTTCCAAAATTTCATTGTTTTATCATACATATTTAGTTTTGTGGATTATCAATGTTATTTGATAATTGATAATTGGATTGAGGTTGACTGTGAGTCAACGGTAAGGTGTCAGTAAAGATACGGGAATTCTATAATCGAGATTGCATTGGTATGAGTAAATGGCATTTCTGTGATTTAAATGTTATTTGACTTATCTGGTATTTCTTGAATAGTGAATTATACATGTGTAGTATAATTTCTGGTAAATTTAATATCGCTGTAGAGTATTTTGAGAACTGTGATAAGAACGTGAGTGTCACGTTATATAAAAGGTAAGTTGTGTAGAGATTCCACAGAATTTAGTTTTCGGATATAATTTTGGACCCAAACGAGACTTAGTCGAAAACTTTCGTAGTTGATCATTTTCACTCATAAAGTCATAAAATGGACGTGCGCGACGTTTCAGGAGTTAATTAGAGTTTTGAGAACTCGTGGGGAGTTAAACGCAATTTCTAGAAAGTTTGTCTATAAATAGGAGTGGATGATTTTGTTATTTGTTCAAAACTTTATAAATATCTTGAGAGAAGAAAGAGAAAAGGAGATTTGATTCCTCGGGCTTTGCGACGACGATCGGCGACCTTTTGTCCGTCAGATTTTCTTCAGATTCTAGATTTGGACTCTTGGAGGTAAGACCTACGTTTTGATAGTCATCAGGCCATGTTTAGCTAACTTTTGTAAAAATCTAATTTCTAGAAATCTGGGAAAAACAGGTATAAACTTGTAGGAATCATGATAGTTGTCAATTTTTCAAAATTGTGGGGGTATTTATATAATGCTATATTAACATGTGATCAACTAAATTTACAAAAGTGGGGGTAGTGATAAATATTCGTATCACACATGTACTCCCTAATACTTGCAAATGTGGGGGAAGACATATGTTGAAAACCATATGATGAGTTTTTTTTTTAGAATAACCCATGATGATTAAGTGTGGTAACCTACGATATTAGTGATGATTTTCGGGTTCACACTAAAACTTGAAGCTAACGACTTTAAGATTGGCAAACATAAATAAGATTTATGAGTACATGAATTCTCAAATTCAATGTGGAACAATTATAAGAGTTCATTTTCAAGAGGAAAGTGTTTAAATTTGTGAAATCATTTTATGATTTGAATCAAGTGTCAAAATGATGGCTTGAGAAAATTTGACAATATTGTATTATCAAATAGGTTTGATATTATCTATGCCAAAAGTACACAGACAAGATATGTCGTTATTTGATGCTATGCGAGTTTCATGCTAAGTATGAGTAGCACAATGACATGATTGAGACTATCAAGGAAATGTTGAGTAATAAGTGTGACTTGAAGATTTGGGTGTTGTAGATACTAGTTAGTCTGGTGGACAAGCATGATCATAATCCAATGAGAACACCTATAGACATCAACTTACCTATAACTAAAAATATTAATAGTAGAATATCTTTATTTGAATATTCATATTAAATTGGTAGTCTAATGTATATTATGAATTGCACTCGATCGGATATAGCATACTTAGTGAGTAAATTAAGTCGATTTACCAATAATCCTGGAGAAAATCACTGGCAGACTATATTAAGAGTTTTGGGATTTTTAAAGTATACTCAAAACTATGGATCGACTGCACTTTACAAGATACCCACATGTACTTGAAGGGTATTGCATGCGACACGAATTGGATATCTGATTCGAATTAAAAAGCTAGTGGATATGTCTTTACACTTAGAGGTGCTGTCATATCTTGGAAATCCTCAAACCAAATGTATATTTCAAGATCTACAATGGAATCCGAATTCATTGCATTAGATAAAGCTAGGGAAGAAGCAGAATGGCTTCGCAACTTCTTAGAGGATATCCCGAATTGATAAAGACATGTGCCTGCTATCAGTATTCACTGTGATAGCCAATCTGCAATTGGAAGAGCATAGAGTCACATGTATAACGGTAAGTCACATCATATTCTTCGATGTCATAATATCGTTAGACAATTGCTCTCAAATGGAATTATATCCATTGACTATGTAAAGTCAAAGGAAAACATAGTGGATCCATTAACAAAAGGCCTAACGCAAGAGCAAGTAGAAAATTCACCGCTACCCCTAAACCCCCGTGTGACTCTAAGCTCTTATACATAGCCCCTAGCCGAGATTCCTGGATCCGCCACTAACAGTTGCACCAAATTATTACATCTCAACAAATGCACCATAAAATTGGAGCCACCACTCTTAGCCAACTGTGAATTGCTCCATGGTTCCTTCACTCTCGGTCTTATGAGACCGATTAACACAGACTATCTTAGGAGTCAATTTCATTCTCTCACTCTCCATATGTATATATATATATATATAATGTTGCCCCCTCCCCCCCCCCCCCCTACCCAAAAAAAAAAAACACATGGTCATAACCCAATTTTGATGGTCAAAGTGAGTATTGACCAACTAAAATCATGATTTGCTTAAATAATTCATAAGTTTCAACAGTTTGTATAATGTTGAAAACACAAATCCATGAACAAAAGTTTGTTCATGATTCTCAACCATGCTTGGTTGAATACAACCCCGGGTATTTTTCACCACAATTATTTGGTTGATTAACCAATATTATGTGTGATGGGAGTGTTGGTGATTTTTTTTGTTTCCACCATTAAAGGATCATGAAGATTCATCATAATCAATCTATTTGCATCCATTGGCTAATAATTTTGAAGAAGATTTGACACCCCCAAGCCATTTGATGAACTTTGGTTTCCAAACTAAAAGATTGATCCTTTAATTGTTCCAATAGTGGAACAAATTCACTGAACCATTCTTCATCACCATAACTTTGGTGTTGATGAAGGTGAAACAAATAATTGACTTTGAATTCGATTGGGAATACCATTGTTTGTCATGTTGACACTTTGAGGTTTCCCACATATGGCGCCAAAAATATGTTTGAGTAGGAATTGATCTTCATAGGATAACGAATCCAGAATTGCAAACTGTGGTGTATCGAGCATCATGTCGTTAATCAAAGTAGAGCAACATAGCAAACTTGAAGTAAACTAAGGTAGGAAATGGATTTAAAGAACAACTATTAAATATATCAATTAAACTAAACTAGAGAAGTAAAGTAGCCATGGTGGCCTAAAGAAAGGAGATACAGTATAAAGATGATATATTGATGTAGTTGATGCTGGTCAAGGACCATTTACAAGGAGTACATCATTTGTATTTATAGACACAAACCATAACTACCAATAAGTACTACCTCTTTGAATTTGAATTACATGTTTCGAAGAAAAGAACCCTCGAAAATAACTTCTAACTTCATTCATTGTCATTGATCTTCATGTAACCACCTTTTGTTTTAATCCTGCGATGTTAAGTGCCCTTCAAATACCTACCAAATAACTTCCATGTGACTTCTCTTGGACACTTCCTATTTGAAGACATCATATGAGTAATTAACACTTAACCACCTATCAATTTGTAATATTTTATGGTACAAATACCAACAAAATAGGTATTTTCTTAAAATGAAAATATGAAAGCAGGGAATGGATGCTTCTATCACTCGTTGGATTACCTAAACTAATTAGGAGAAATTAATGGCCCACCAACCAATTTGTAATATGTTATGGTACAAACACCAAAAAAATAGGTATTTTCTTAAAATGAAGATATGAAAGGCCACCCTTGTGGTCAAGTGGCAACACCACCTCTCCCCCAAGTGGGAGGGGATGGGTTCAAATCTCCTCATGGGGGAGTGGGAAGGGTCTTTCACCTCCCTCATTGTAGAACGCCCCGTGTGCTCGTGTCAAGTTTATCTCTTGGATTTTACTACTTGGATTGTGTGTGTGTGTGCGCGTGCGTGTGTGTGTCTGTGCGCGTGCGTGCGTACGAGTGTGTGTGTGTGTGGCGTGAGTCATCCAGGTAAGTCATAAAAAAAATAAAGATATGAAAGTACGGAATGGATGCTTCTATCACCCGCTGGAACCTAAACTAATTAGGAGAAATTAATGGCACGCCCAGATACTTTGGAATATCATACGACCACAACAGGGTAGAACAATTTGTTATCCGAGGTATAAGTGGCATTGGATAAAATGTTTTGAAATATAGGCAAAAACAATTATTAAAATCAGCTTAGTGTAATATTTTGTAATCTAGATACAACTTTTAAACTTTAGTTCACAAAATATTGTATCAAGAGAAATAAAACATCGCACCCTATTTTTTCCATAAAAGCATTTTTACTCACATATTTTTGTTCACCCAAATTTTAATGAGTGACATGTGTCTCAATTCATTTCTTTTTTGCTCATGTATCGTCATATAATTATTGAAGTCAACATGATTATTGAAATGAATGGATTGAGTCACCAATAGAATTGAGAGCATTTTTGCTCACCCAAAAAATGGTTCACTAATGCTCACCCAAGTATCCCATTGGCCAATGCAGTGGGACCCATGATTAAACATCATTTGTTTAATCATGGGTCCCACTGCATTGGCCAATGGGATACTTGGGTGAGCATTAGTGAACCATTTTTTGGGTGAGCAAAAGTATTTTCTATAGAATTTTCCATTAAAAGAATAAAAAGTCAAAATTGTCACTCAACCCTCACCCACTCTGACCCAAAAAAAAAAACCCCAACTGCCACTCCATAATTAAAGAAAATACTTTTGCTCACCCAAAAATGGTTCACCAATACTTACCTAAGTATCCCATTTGTTTAATCCTGAATCCCACTACATTGACTAATGAGATGCTTAGATGAGCATTAATGAACTATTTTTTGGATGAGCAAAATTCTCTCATAATTAAATTAGGTCTATACTCTATATTAATCACTCCATCAAACCTTTTCTATCTACCTTGTAAGTTATAAGTTGTAACTACTAACCTCAACCCTCTTCTTTGCTATCTTTCCCTCTCTAAGATTCTCAAAAGGGGGCCCATCCATTGTTTGTTTTGTACCTTCTCCATGAGAAATTATTCAGTGAGCCCGTCACGCCACGTCAGCATGATGACGTGGTGTGACCTCTCAATCTCAACCGCACATATATCCCCTATTTCTAGGGGATCATGCCATGTGGTTATCAATTTTTTAAAAAAAAAAAAAAAAAACTACCCACCACATGTCATAATCTCTTAATGTTAGTGGGTACAAGGCTCATTTTTATTGGGGAGGTCACACCACATCATCATGCTGACGTGGCGTGACGAGCTCACTGAATACCTTCTCCTTCTCCATGGCTTCACCCACCTGCATGGAAGTGGACTTTTTTTTTTTTCCAAACTTCATCAAAGTGTACAAAGACGGCACAATTGACAGACTTACGGGCACGACCACTGTCCCTCCGTCGATCGACTCAGTAACCAGCGTCCAGTCCAAGGACGTCGTGATCTCGCCGAAAACCGGCATCTCCGCCAGGCTTTACAAACCCAAAGCCGCCGCCGACGATCATAAACTTCTGCTTCTCGTTTACTTCCACGGCAGCGGCTTCTGCATCGAAACCGCCTGGTCTCCATTGTACCATAACTACCTCAACCCACTCGCTGCCAAAGCCAATGTCGCCGTGCTTTCAATTAATTACAGACTAGCCCCTAAGCACCATGTCCCCATCCTTTTGACGATTCGTGGGTCACACTGAAATCTTTTCACTCCTTCGGCGGCAGTGACGAGGTATGGCTAAAGGACTACGTTGATTTTCAACATGTGTTTGTTGTCGGAGACAGCACCGGCATGAGCATAGCATACCATATGGGTATTCGGGTTGGGTCGGAAAAAACTTGACAGTATCCACCTTGTTGGGATTGTTTTGATCCACCCATTTTTCTGGGGGAAAGACTGGATTGGTTCTAAGTTCGCGAATATATGCGGGCATGTGTACGTTGAGTGAGACTCTCTGGCATGGGCGAATCCAAGTGCAATTCAGGGGTGGCACAGGCCCCCCTAGATTTTTGGAAATTATAAAATTATATGTAATAGTTTATAGATTTTAAAATAGGTCCTCTTAAATTTCACACATGCCCCCCTGAACTTTTGAAAATTCTGTACTTACATGTAATATTTTACAAGTTTTAGACACAGGCCCCCTTGTACTTTTGAAAATTCTATACTTACATGTAATAGTTTAGATATCTTAGATATAGATCCCCTAAAATTACATGATTTATCTCAAATTATGGGTGTTAAACCAATTCTATATGCGATTCTACCATTTACATAATTATGTATAGGTATACTCAAAAAAATTCGCCTCAGCGGCGCTGCCCCCGAACTACTGTATAAGCTAGGCCCCCCTGGCCAAAAATCCTGGGTCCGCCCCTGCAGTCTCTGACATCTAGCGTACCCGTCGAATAACGGGTTAGATGGCTTGGACCCGAAACTATCGGGTCTTGGGTGCTCCAAAGTGTTGATTTGTGTTGCAGATAAGGATGTATTGAAATATTGGAGTTGGTGTTACTATGAGGAATTGGGTAAGTGTGGGAGGGGAGGAAAGGTTTATGGAGGCTGAGGGTGAGAATCATGTGTTTCATCTGTTTAACCCAATTTGTGATAATGTTGTGGCTATGCTCAAGAGATTTGCTTCTTTCTTGAATTAGGACAAGACCTAATAGTGGTGTGACTCAAGGTTAAATAAGCTTTTGTTATTGTCACCCACCATTTGGTCAAATAAAAAGAAAAATCATATGATTGAAATAAATAGAAGTGAGGTTTATATTGCATTGTAGGCTTGTAGCAAAAGACACAACATTTTATTTTTCAATGATGCTAGATTTTTACAAAATTTCACACAAAATTCTACATAAAATAATCTTGGCACTTGATTTTAGTGTGTCCATGGGGAGAACGCATGGGTCTCACACGGAATCCACCGGAATCAAGGGCCAAGATTATTTTGTGTGAATTTTTGTGTGGGTTTAGCATTATTCCTTTTTTTTTTGTTGAATAATGGTATAACAATTATATCACATGTTATGACAGTGTTTGATAATTTGATGATAAAACGTGGCAAAGCATTTGAGGTTCAAACTAGAAAAGCATAGCATTATTCTTGGGTCCTTTTTCATAGTGTTTTAACATATAATTGGTTCACATGCTCAATTGTATCTACATGACAGATATTTGACATTTAATTCGAACCAGTAATATTATCATGTAACAATGCAAAAAAAGCATAAGAAAATTTTCAGCATAAGAAATGTATTTCAGTGTTGTCATATGCAATATATTTTGTTGATTTGACTTTGAATGTATCTGCTTTTTGCATTTGGCATCTTTGTTAGAACATGATTATATGTCATTGAAGTATCTGTTGTATTTTCATCCTAAAATGCAGATGTGGTGTTAATAAATTGCTTCAAAATTCTCTCGAAGAAGGAGGGAGAGCTTAATTTGTATGTATTGCATTTTCTTTTTGTTTATTTTTTGTAGAGTACTGTCTAGTTTTCAATTTTGTATCCAAAATAATTTTGTGGCTTTAAATACAAAATATACCCTTGAAGTTTGGTCCTTGTCTCATTTTAATCCCTATATATAGTTCAATTACATCAATTGAGCCCCATAAGTTTTTAAATAGACGCAATATGGTCTAAATATCCCATTCTGCCAGAAAATTTGTCAAAATTCACCTTTTACCATGCACAATTATAAGTTGGCGGTGAGATTAGTGGTGTTCTATTTTTGTCCTTAAAAAGCATGAGAATTCATGTATAACATGTGAGTAAATTCAGTCAATTTTTCTCATAGAATTGGACATTTGGACCATATATATATATATATATATTTTTTGTTTTGCTAAGAACATTTGGACCACATTGCTTTTATTTAAAAAATTTAGGAAACAAATTGATGTAATTAAAACTACAGGAGATAAAATGAGACAGAGACCAAACTTTAAGAGTATATTTATAATTAAGACTAATTTTACAATCAAAATTCAAGTGAAGGTGAAAACAACTTTCCGAGAAATTGAAGTGTTATACATTCCACTAGAAGTGGAAGTGAACCTACCACTTGGGATCCAAATTTTGAACCATATTGTTCTAAAATTAAATTCTAATTAATGTGACAGCATGCATGGCAGTTAATACCAACATTGTTAGAGGCACCAAAATTTTGCACCGAAATGGTGCACCGAATGATCGGTGTCATCCATCTCAATGGACCCCGCATGTGCAAAGCATAGATCCCACCAAGATGGATGACACCGATCATTTCAGTGCCTCAATCTTTACTCAGTTAATAATAACTGTCGGTGCAATTAAGTGGCCCCAGAAATAATAGAATGGCCCACATCTTTTTTTTTTTTTTTCTTTTATATGGAAGAAATTACCACTACTTTAGAAAAAGAAGGGGAAAAAAAGACTTTGGGTACTTCTCTATGTTTTAAAATGTGATTGGTGCATCAATCAAAAAAAGAAAGAAATATGATTGGTACACATGTACAAGTGTGTTTATGTAATACTTCAGTATTATTTTTTCCATCTGAGGGGTACACTTCAGTACTTTTATTTTGGGACTTTTCATCTCATTCTAAAATACAATTTGTCCATCTATGTGCCACATAGACTCACTTATATACGTAGATCAATCATACTTACATGCCACATTAACACAATTATTTAGGGCTAATCGAGTGCAAAGTTAAATTGTCAAAAACCCATTCAATAGTGTTAAAAAGGATGGTGAAAATTAAATAGAAGTCCCTGCTAAGTGGTTTGGATTTAAGGGGATAAGGACAACATTTTTGAATTATATGGCCATAAGTCCATTTTTAAACTGAAAATAAGGATAATGACAGATTTACCCCCATCACCCATGTGTTTCTGTTTGCCACCTCAACACGTTCTACAAGGTAACATTTGAAAATTGGCCATAATTTTGTGGTAATTAGGTCAATTTAAAGAAATGTTATTGTTAACGACATGTTACTGTTGCTTTGTTCAATACCATGTGTCACACCCGTTCCAAAATTTCATAGTTTTATCATACATATTTAGTTTTGTGGATTATCAATGTTATTTGATAATTGATAATTGGATTGAGGTTGACTGTGAGTCAACGGTAAGGTGTCAGTAAGGATACGGGAATTCTATAATCGAGATTGCATTGGCATGAGTAAATGGCATTTCTGTGATTTAAATGTTATTTGACTTATCTGATATTTCATGAATAGTGAATTATACTTGTGTAGTATAATTTCTGGTAATTTTAATATCGTTGTAGAGCATTTTGAGAACTGTGGTGAGAACGTGAGTGTCACGTTATATAAAAGGTAGGTAGTGTAAAGATTCCACAAATTTAGTTTTCAGATGTAATTTTGGACCCAAACGAGACTTAGTCAAAACTTTCGTAATTGATAACTTTCACTCATAAAGTCATAAAATGGACGTGCACGACGTTTAAGGGGGAGGTAAACGCGATTTCTAGAAAGTTTGTCTATAAATAAGAGTGGATGATTTTGTCATTTGTTCAAAACTTTATAAATATCTTGAGAGAAGAGAGAGAAAAGGAGATTTGATTCCTCGGGCTTTGCGACGACGATCGGCGACCTTTCGTCCGTCAAATTATTTTTTTTAGATTCTAGATTTGGACTCTTAGAGGTAAGACCTACGTTTTGATAGTCATTAGGCCATGTTTGGCTAACTTTTGTAAAAATCTATTTTCTAGAAATCTGGGAAAAACAGGTATAAACTTGTAGCAATCATCTAAAAATGGAGATTCGACGTCTTTTTGCCTCCGTGGTACTTCCCTCAAAGTTTGAGAGAATTTGCACGATGTATGAAATCCTAACCTATGTTATATAGGTGAAATACATGTTTTAGATTTCGACAACGAAATTGTGATCCGGACAAAATTCATGTGTTAATCTTAGGCTCGTTAATTATGCACACCCTTAATTGTGAAAAGCATGTCTAAAATTACACGAGCATGTTGAGTTGTCTATGTGGGTCAAAGGGGGGAGGGGGGGACTTATACAAATTCATGCCAGAGTAAGCTTCTCGATATTTGAAAATTTTAGTAGCAACGGCTACTGTGCATGGTTTAAGGCTTGGACTTGCCAGGGCACTTGGGAATGCAATGGTTGTAGACTTGGACTAGCCATTGACATCGCGGTTTAAGGCTTGGACTTGCCGCTACCGGATGAAGGCATATTTTTCTCCCTAGAGACTATTGATGTGATTTATAAGATTAAAGCATGTTTTTTCATATATGAATATGTTAAAATTTGTACACTCAGCATATAGCTGAGCAGTAGAGATTTACTCCATTGCAGGTAAAAAGAAGAAAGGCAAGAAAAAACGTGAGGCGTGAGGCCGATGAGACGATGGGAATCACTCTTGTTTATATTTTTTGTTCCTTTTCCAAACTTGTAATAAGAACCTTGAATTCGTAACATGTTGTAATAGAAGATGGACTAGTTCTGAAGAGTTGTACTTGCTATAAACTTTTGTAGCTATGTTGTAAATCGTTGGTATACCATTGTGTTTACGTTGGTTTGAATCGGAGGACCTAAGCTTGAATTCTGCATAATACTTAGTGTGCTGATGCCGATTAGTCGACTGGTTTTTGTTTTAGTCGACTGGATCACTGTGTGGAACTGAACACTGCTTTGATATGTTTGTGGATCAGTTGACTAGGTTAAGAAAACTGTCAACTGGATGGGGTCCCAGAATATGACTTTTTGCTTGAATAGAGTACCAGCCGACCGGACAACTTCAGTCGACTGATAATTTTTAGCACCATTCGACTGAGTCCCTAACTGACCTCTGTTTTTCAAAAATGATTCTTTTGGGAGTGTTCCAATTGGGCAAAACTTTTTATAACTCTGATTTTAATGGTTTTCACTTATGTTTTTTGCTGCTATTTTTACTTTAAAGAAATTGGATAAGCCTTGGTGGCGTGCCACGTGTCCTATTTCTGCGCATAGCGGGATGGGTTGTGACACCATGTTACTAATCTTCAATGGCATGTTGATGTTTTTTTGCATGGGGATAGTTTTTAAAGACAGTAATATCTACTAAATGGCCATAATTTAATTGGCAACTTTTTGCAACAATAATGTTACTATCTTTGCAAAGACGTTTAGTTTTTGATAATATGTTACTGTATTTATTTGAAAAGTATTGTAAAGGCAGTATCTATAACACCCGTATTTATGTTATTTCATTTCATTACATTGTCATGCATGATAATGTAATGTGTTGTGCTTTTGGCACATGTTTGAGTGAGTTTTGACTCACGAGTCGATTTGGGCATCTGTGTTAGAGAACCCATTGAGACGATGTTGAATGAGTGTTTGGAAGTGGTGAAGTCTCTCCGAGTATGTGACATTCACTGTGGAATACTTAAATGTTTATCTGAAAAAAATGTTTACCTGTGTATTTCAATATCTGTATTATTTCCTGGTTTAGAATTTATTTCTGTTGTTAGTTTTAACATCCTAGTGAAGACGAATTAACACGCTATTAATTTGGTAAGTTAATTTGCAACTTCGAAAAAGGCATGTAGAAACTTGCGTTTTAACAACCAAACAGAACTTAGTCGAAAACTTTTATAATTTTGAGGTTTCACTTGTAAAGCTATGAATTAGCCGTGTAGAAAGTTTCAGAGACTGTATAGGAGTTTTGAAAACTCGTGGGGAGGTAAAAATAATTTCTGAAAGTGTTGCCTATATATAGATAGAGATGATCTTGATATTTTTCATAAAGCTTAACCTAAGTTTTAAAAAGAGGCCAAATGGAAATTTTAGTTGCTTAGAGCTTCTCGACGCCTGTTCGTCCGCTGGTTTTTCACCTAATTTTGCATTCGAACTCCTCAAGGTAAGACCATCGTTTTGATACATATTAGGCCTTCTTTGACCAAGTTTTTCGAAAAGTTATTTTCTAGAATTTTTCATAAAAGTTGATATTTGGACTTTTGATTCATAGGAGTTGTACTAGAAGGATTTCTGCACGTTCTTTGTGCACGGGTTTTCTTTGGATTGAATTATAGGAGCATAAATTGGAGGTGAGTGATTCAACTATGTTATTGGAATGATTTCTTGGCATGTATTCATGTTTTGTGTGAATAACATGTCTTAATTCATAGAGATATATTGTGTAGTTCATATTGGGCAATTATATTAATAAGTAGGCCCAATAGCATGGTGACATGTTTTGTTTACCGCGAGTATGGTGATATGTATTTGAGCATGTTGAGTTGCTTATTTGGGTCAAAGGAGCACGTGGTTACTGAACCATTTTGTGGAGCCAATATAGGCATTAAGGTCGCACGATTGAAGAGAAGAATCGTGGGTCTTACCCTTTCGCCTGGACTTATTGGTGAGGAGTCACGGATTGGGAGCATGGAACGTACATGTACGACTCCAGAGACTAGTATGAATTGTCGAGACGTGAATGCGAACATGTTTATCATTCACGTGCATTTGTTATTTTATTCACTAAGCGTTAGTTTAAACAAATCGAATATGTGTGGTTATTCAAATAACCATTTCAGGTGTTAATGCTGACGAGGAATCGGGAAAGTGATCACAAGATGTCGGGAGTTCACCTAGAAGATGACTTGTCATGTTTATCCTGTAGTGTTGTAATCGAATCGTCTATTTCATTGTTTTGTTAAGGAACTTGTAATAGGAATGGATAATAGTTTGATATACGTTTTAGTTTAATTCCAAGTCCTGTAAGGAATTACTACGTTTTGTATTGACTTTGAAACCATGGAATGGGTTGGTTAAGTTATTATGAATCTAAACCTAGAGTTCACATTTTGAAATGTTGTACTTGTCGACTTCATGTCTTGTTTAATGTTGAGATCGTTTGCGATCGCATAGGTCACTTTACCTTAGGCAATATCCTAGTGCAAGAAGGATTGCTGTCAGAGGGTCATTTGACCGGTCAAAGTGCCCTCTACTATGAAGGATTATTACCGAGGGGTCATCCAACCGGTCGAACGGGGAAACTCGACCGGTCGAAATGACCCCTGCATGAAAACTTTTTATACCCCTTCCGCAACTTATTTATATGTTTTGATTGGTTCTTAGGGCACCTCTGGGACCCCTTTGAATATAAATTCATTCTTTTCAAAATATAATTACGTTTTCAAATTTATACGGATTTTAGCAACTTCGGGTGTATTGTTTCAAAAGTACGACTACTCATTGTTATCTTTAAAGTTCATTTTTCTGCTGCTACAACTTTAAAATGAGTAGGAAGAGCCTCGGTGGCGTGCCACGGCTTCGGTTCCGCTATTGTGGGACCAAACTGTGACATTTAGTGGTATCAAAGCTTTAGGTTTAGACCCTTGGGAATGAGTGACGTTAAATGTTGAGTGATGTCAAGTGGAGTGTATATTTATGACGATAGTGTTGTTATCATTGTTGAAATTGCTCATATGTTATCATATGTTGATTGTGATGATGATCTGTGCATAGATATATATTGTGGCATGGCATGCATCGTCTTTATGCATCGAACTTAATAGGACGAGTTCTTGAAACGTTATGGTTGATCCGGTAAGAGAATTGTCAACGCATTCGCGGATGGACCAAATAATGAACATGGTGGGAAACTTTATACAAACTGTAAGTGAAAGAGAGCAGATGAATGTTCAGGCTCCACCAGTTGAAGTTCGTTATATTAATGCACCGCCAGTACCGTAACCTCAACACACCATCACAGAACAATTCCATAAACGAAAACTGACTTTGTATCATGGACTGGTTGACATAGACTTGGCCAATCATTGGATGATGGACGTGGAAAGACATTTCCGTCTGGTGATATGTACTGACGAGTAGAAAATTCTGTGCGCATCCGATATGTTGATGGGATAAGCATTGGATTAGTGGAACAATGTGCTTGAACAAGGAAAGCTGACCAAGTGGGAAGCATTTAAAGAGGAATTCAACCGACGGTTCTTTCCGCAATCAGCTTATACTCAGAAACGTCAAGAGTTTGCGAGTTTGGTTCAGGGAGATATGACCGTGGGTGAGTATGTTTCTCGTTACAATGCGTTGTTGCGTTTTGGGAAAACTACAGTTCCAACTGATAAGGATAAAGCTCGTAAGTTTAAGGAAGGGCTTAGGGAGAATATCTGTAGCAATGTGGACATGTTGCAACACCCGACCAATTCTCTAGTAGAGGAAGCCACCCGCATAGCTAAGAAGAGTGTCGATCGATATCGACAAGGGCAACAAGGAAAGAGAGCAAATGACAATAGGGGTAAGAGCCAAGGGAATGTCAAGAAACCATTCACATAGAGTTCGGGATCGTATATGAGTAACCAAGGAGGGAGTACGTTCACGGGAGACTCCAGACTGTTGTGCCCAACATGTAACCTACGACACAGAGGAACTTGCTATCAATTGAGCACCTACTACCTCTGCAAGCAACTAGGACACATATCCCACAATTGTCATATGAATACAAATGTGCTTGCATCGAACGCAACCTCAAACACAAAGAGCTACAACCCAGAGATGAGGGAAAAATGTTTCAAGTGTGGACAACCAGGGCATGTAGCGAAGAACTATCCAAGTAAGAGACAACCGGGGATGAGAACCGGGGCATTGAGTATGCTGAGTGGATCAAAGGCAGGGCAACGGGTGGATAAAGGAAAGGGAGTCGAACAACAACAAGGACGATACTTCCGGCTCAGACCGGGGAATACGGATGATACAGTCGTATCAGGTATTCTTCCTATTTGTTCAAATCCTGCACATATACTTATGGATTATGGTTCAACGCATTCATTTGTATCACGTGACTTTGTTAAGCATGTAACTGTTAAGTTTGAACCGCTAGGATATGATTTGTGTGTATCATTGCCTAGTAGTGAACTGTTAGTAACTTCTTCGGTATTCAAGTCGTATGAGATCAAGATAAGCGATAAGGTCTTGAGCGTTGATTTGATTCCGTTGACAGTGAATTACTGTGATGTTATCTTGGGTATGGATTGGTTATCAGTCAATCAAGCCAGAATTGATTGTGAACAAAAGCGAGTTAGTTTCTATCTATCAGTAAAAGAAGAGTTTACTTTTTAGGGTAAGGATGTGACCGTACCGCCGTACTTGATATCGATAATTCAAGCAAGAAAGATGTTGAAGAAAGGTTGTTCGGGTTTCTTATGTTCGATTGTTGGCACACGAGTTCTTAGACCACTAGTAGAAGACATTCTAGTAGTTCAAGAATTCCCAGATATTTTTTCGAATGAGTTACCCGACGTATTGATTGAAAGAGAGCTTGAGTTCACGATAGAAGTAGTACCAGGGTCACAACCGGTATCTAAAGCACCGTACCGAATGGCACCGGTAGAATTGAAAGAATTAAAAATTCAGTTAGAAGAACTGTTAGAGAAGGGTTTATCCAACCTAGTGTTTCGCCATGGAGAGCTCCAGTTTTGTTTGTAAAGAAGAAGGATGGGACAATGCGTATGTGCATTGACTATCGAGAGATGAATAAGCTGACCGTCAAGAACAAGTATCCGTTATCGCGAATAGATGACTTGTTTGATCAATTACAAGGAGCTCAGGTATTTTCGAAGATTGACTTGAGATTCGATTACCACCAGTTGAAAGTCAAGGCAGAAGACGTAGAAAAGACAGCTTTCAGAACTAGATATGGTCACTTTGAATTTTTAGTTATGCCGTTTGGAATGACTAACGCACCCGCCGCTTTCATGGACTTGATGAGCCGAGCTTTCAAGGACTACTTAGACGAGTTTGTCATTGTGTTCATAGATGACATATTGATCTATTCCAAGAGTATTGAAGATCATGAACACCATCTACGATTAGCCTTACAACGATTACGTGAAAAGAGATTGCTCGGTAACTTGAAGAAGTGTAAATTTTGGTTGACCGAGATTGCTTTTCTTGGGCATATTGTATCAGCTAAAGGAATTTCTATAGTCCCTCAAAAGATAAAAGTCGTTACTAATTGGGTAAGACCAACGAATGTGACAGAGATCCGAAGTTTTCTAGGATTAGTTGGTTATTATCGGAGGTTTGTAAAAGACTTTTCACATATTACAATGCCGATGACATAGTTGATGAGGAAAGATGTTGCTTTCGTATGAAGTCCGGAGTGTGAGGAAAGTTTTCAAGAATTGAAAGGTCGACGAGTGAAGGCACCAATCTTAGCCGTTCTGACGGGGACTGAAGGGTTTATTATTTACGGTGATGCTTCGTATAGAGGTTTAGGTTACATTCTTATGCAAGGTGATAAGGTCATTGCCTATGCATCGAGACAACTTAGACCGCACGAGAAGAACTATCCGACACATGATCTAGAATTGGCCGCTATGATTTTTACATTGAAGATTTGGCGTCATTATCTATACAGAGAGAAATGTGAGATCTATACAGACCATAAGAGTTTGAAATATTTGTTCACACAACGATATTTGAACATGAGGCAAAGGAGATGGCTAGAATTGATGAAGGACTATGATTGTCAATTTAGTATCACTCGGGCAAGGAGAATGTCATCACCGATGCTCTTAGTCGTAAAGCATCAATCAACACCGCATCAGATTTGACTTCTTAGAAAAGAATTGATTGGAAATATGGACAATTTGAAGCTTGAGGTGATTCCGAGGATTGAAAGTGGCTTGATGTCGACGATTGTGGCTCAACCACTATTGAATCACGAGGTCATGGAGAAACAACTTCAAGATGTGGCCTTGAAGAAGATTTGTGATGAGATTCCGATGGGCAAGCAACCGGGTTTTACTTTTGAGAACAATGTTTTGAGATTAAAGGGTATAATTTGTGTACCTGCCGAGAAGGAGTTGAAACAGAACATTCTAGAGGAAGCACACAATACTAAGTACACCGTTCATCCGGGAAGCACCAAGATGTATAGAGACTTGAGACATGTTTATTGGTGGCCGGGAATAAAGAGGGAAATAGCACGTTATGTTTCACGATGTACGAGTTGTCAATAAGTGAAGACTGAACGCCAAGTACTTTCGGGATTATTACAACCGTTACATATAGCCGAGTGGAAATGGGAACACATTACAATGGACTTTGTTAGTGGGTTTCCAAGGTCGAAGAGATTGAATACTATCATCTGGGTAGTTAACCGTTTGACGAAGTCGTTGCACTTCATACCACTTCGAATCACTAAGCCAATGACGTTAGCTAAGTTGTATATTCACGAGATTGTGAGACTACATGGTATACCCATTTCTATTGTTTCGGATAGAGATAGTAGTTTTACATCGAAGTTTTGGAGGGCCTTGCAAGAAGCAACGGGTACCAAATTGCATTTCAGTACCGCTTTTCATCCTCAGATCGATGGTCAATCGGAATGAATAATCCAGATTTTGGAAGACATGTTTCGGTTATGTGTACTTGATTTTTAGGGTGATTGGGAAGATCATTTACCGTTGATTGAGTTTGCATATAACAACAGTTTTCAGACAATATTGGAATGGCTCCTTATGAAGCTTTGTATGGTCGTGTATGTCGCTCATCGATTAGTTGGACCAAAGTTGGAGAAAGAATGATTGAAGGGCCGAAAATTGTGTAAGAGACAACAGACAAGATAAAGGTAATATGACAACGGTTACTGACAGCTCAGAGTAGGTATAAGAGTTATGCCGACAAGCATAGCCAACCCTTGAAATTTGACATGGGAGATTTGATTTACTTGAAGGTGTCACCTTCAAAGGGAATTACTAGATTTGGGAGATACGGGAAACTCAACCCGAGGTACATAGGACCTTTTGAGATCATTGGGAGAGTTGGACCCGTAGCGTATCGTTTGAACTTGCCAAATGAGTATGCCCAAGTTCATAACATATTCTACGTGTCATTATTACGGAAACATTTGACAAATAATAGAGATCAAGTGACGACTCCGATGCCGAAAGAGATTCAAAGCGATTTGACTTATATTGCGTATCCGGTAAAGATCTTGGATCGGAAGGATCAAACCTTATGGAATAAAGTAATATCGAAAATAAAAGTGTTATGGCGTAGCCAAACGACGGAGGAGATGACATGGGAATCGGAAGATGAGATGCGTACTCAGTATCCACACATTTTTCGATACATAAGGTACAAGTTTGGGGACAAACTTCTTTTAAGGGAGAGAGTATTATAACACCCGCATTTTTGTTATTTCATTGCATTACATTGTCATGCATGATAATGTGATGTGTTGTGCTTTTGGCACATGTTTGAGTGAGTTTTGACTCACGAGTCGATTTGGGTATCTGTGTTAGAGAACCCATTGAGACGATGTTGAATGAGTGTTTGGAAGTGGTGAAGTCTCTCCGAGTATGAGACGTTCACTGTGGAATACTTAAATGTTTATCTGAAAATAAATGTTTACCTGTGTATTTCAATATCTGTATTATTTTATGGTTTAGAATTTATTTCTGTTGTTACTTTTAGCATCCTAGTGAGGACGAATTAACACGCTATTAATTTGGTAGGTTAATTTGTAACTTCGGAAAAGTCATGTAGAAACTTGCATTTTAGCAACCAAACGGAACTTAGTCGAAAACTTTTATAATTTTGAGGTTTCACTTGCAAAGCTATGAATTAGCTGTGTAGAAAGTTTCAGAGACTGTTTAGGAGTTTTGAAAACTCGTGGGGAGGTAAACACAATTTTTGAAAGTGTTGCCTATATAAAGATAGAGATGATCTTGATATTTTTCATTAAGCTTAACCTAAGTTTTAAAAAGAGGCCAAATGGAGATTTTAGTTGCTTAGAGCTTCTCGACGCCTGTTCGTCCGCTGGTTTTTCACCAAATTTCATATTCGAACTTTTTGAGGTAAGACCGTCATTTTGATACCTATTAGGCCTTCTTTGACCAAGTTTTCCGAAAAGTTATTTTCTATAGTTTTTCGTAAAAGTTGATATTTGGACTTTTGATTCATGGGAGTCGTAGTAGAAGGATTTCTGCACTTCTTTGTGCACGGGTTTTCTTTGGATTGAATTATAGGAGCGTAAATCGGAGGTGAGTGATTCAACTATGTTGTTGGAATGATTTCTTGGCATGTATTTATGTTTTGTGTGAATAGCATGTCTTAATTCATAGAGATATATTGTGTAGTTCATATTGGGCAATTATATTGATAAGTAGGCCCTATAGCATGGTGATATGTTTTGTTTACCACGAGTATGGTGATATGTATTTGAGCATGTTGAGTTGCTTATTTGGGTCAAAGGAGCACGTGGTTACTGAGCCATTTTGTGGAGCCGATATAGGCATTAATGTCGAACGATTGAACAGAAGAATTGTGGGTCTTACCCTTTTGCGTAGACTTATTGGCGAGGAGTCGCGAATTGGGAGTATGGAACGTACATGTGAAACTCCGGAGACTAGTATGAATTGTAGAGATGTGAATGAGAGCATGTTTATCATTCACGTGGATTTATTGTTTTATTCACTAAGCGTTAGCTTAAACAAATCGAATATGTGTGGTTATTCAAATAACCATTTCAGGTGTTAATGCTGGCGAGGAATCGGGAAAGTGATCACGAGATGTCGGGAGTTCACCTAGAAGACGACTTGTCATGTTTATCTCGTAGTGTTGTAATCAAATCGTCTATTTAATTGTTTTGTTAAGGAACTTATAATAGGAATGGATCATAGTCTGGTATACGTTTTATTTTAATTCCAAGTCCTGTAAGGAATTATTACGTTTTGTATTGACTTTGAAACCATGGAATGGGTTGATTATGTTATTATGAATCTGAACCTAGAGTTCACGTTTTGAAATGTTGTTCTTGTCGACTTCATGTCTTATTTTAATGTTGAGATCGTTTGCGGTCGCATGGGTCGCTTGACCTTAGGCAATATCCTAGTGCAAGAAGGATTGTTGTCAGAGGTTCATTCGACCGGTCGAAGGGGACAGTTCGATCGGTCGAAATGGCCTCTGCTATGAAGGATTATTGCCGAGGGGTCATTCGACCAGTTGAACGGGAAAACTCGATCGGTCAAAATGACCCCTGCATGAAAACTTTTTATACCCCTTCCGCAATTTATTTAAATGTTTTGATTGGTTCTTAGGTCACCTTTGGGACCTCTTTGAATATAAATTCATTCTTTCAAAATATAATTACATTTTCAAATTTACACGGATTTTAGCAACTTCATGTGTTTTGTTTCAAAAGTACAACTACTCATTGTTATCTTTAAAGTTCATTTTTCCGTTGTTACAACTTTGAAATGTGTAGGAAGAGCTTCGGTGGCATGTCACGAGTTTCGGTTCTGCTATTGTGGGACTGGGCTATGACAATATCATCTGATAAAATGACCATAATTTTACAATTATTTGGTCAATTTGAATAAATGTTACTGTCGATAATATAATGTTATTGTCTCATGTTACTGTTTTTACCTGGGCAACACTTAAGATTTCAAATATTTTTTTTTAAGAATTTTATAGGCACTATGAATTTTGTTTTGTAGATTGCGAATATATTTATGAAAAAAAATTTGTAGTTTAGAAGTCATGACAATTTAAAGTTTAGAAACAAAAAATAACTAACTTTTTTAAATTATAGGCTGATGTGACATATGTGTAGTGTAATTATTGAACATAAAGAAAGTGGACATTTTCGTCTATTGAAAATTACAAGAATCTTTAGCACAAAAAAATAAGAGTAATATTTGAGACACAACATTCAAACAACTTTCATACAACCTCCCCAAAAGATGTGTCTATCTCTCTCCTGTGATGTCACTAGACCCCACAGTGACACAGGAAAGAGATAGACACATCTTTTGGAGAGGTTGTATGAAAATTGTATGAAAGTTGTGTCCCAAGTATTACCCAAAAAATAAACGCGAGAATCTATCTATGATACAACGTGGAGACCTATGGCCAACTGCCCCAAAAAGATAACTATATTCATAATTGAGCAATCTACTCGCTTAATTAGATTCAAATTTGGAAGAACTACTTTTATATAATTCACGGTCCATCTCCAAAGTCCAAACTCACAAATCCGGCCCCACAAATATGACTTCTATTTGTCGACAGTTTCTTCAATTTCGTCCAAGCAAGATGGAAGTTGCTCGGTTTTCTATGAATTTTGTGGGTTTATTGTCACATTATTTGAGATGAAAATTTGGAATTAGGATTTGGGAAGCATAACATTACTCTATTCATAATGTACTAAGAATTATAATATGATTTCCAAATTGTTATCCTAAATTCTCATCTCAAATGATGTGGTAGTGGGCCCACTAAATTTTGATTGAATAATGTTAAAGTGATCTAATTATTAATAGAGGGGGTCTATCCTACTGCCACATCACTACCACATTATTTATGATATAATTTTAAAATAAAAATTTAAGAAACATAGCATTACTCATGTTTCATCCTCTTTTTCTTAATTTCATCCCGGATGACAAGTTACCAAATGGCAAATAAAAATTGCAATCAGCTCTCTCTTACTCTCTCTCTCTCTCTCTCTCATCGCATGTCCATTTTGATTGCAAATTGCAGCAGCTTCAAGCACGAGTTAAGTACATGACGACTTTCTAGAAAAGAAAAAAAAAAAGTACATGACGACCATATTAGATCATTCGTCATGGTATACCCAAATAAAGGCACAATACATATTAGATTGATGCCAGATAGTAACACTCCTACGTACATCGGTTGATCATAAAACAGGAGTACAAGCAAAAGATATATATCCTGATTGCATCTGAAGGTAATGTGTCTATAATTAGGCTTTGGTACCGCCCTAATAAAAATGTCATTCCTCTAGTGGTTCACTTTCATGCATGGCGGAGGCTTTTAAGAGCCTCCGCTAACTGTTATACATAATTATTTAAATTCTTCAGTTGATTTGGCTAATGTAATTGCACTCTCGATTGATTACAAATGACCAGTAAAGGTGTGCCACAAACATTAATAATGGGATCACTCTAACGTTATTTCTGAGATGGACCAATAAAATGAGAGATAGAGACCGTAGGGTCTACCTGCAGTCTCTTCTCATTGGTCGACTTCAGGGTTCGAATGTTTTTTGAGTGTATAAAAGTGTACCCTAACATTGTTTGTTGACTTAATCCATGCATCTTTCTGGGAAAAGAACTTATCGATAATGAAGTTAAACTCTATCGGAACAAAACATCGGTTGTCGATCATTTATGACTTTCTGAATACAGAATACCGGTCGGCTAGAGGCATGGATGACTGGCTATGGATCCCAAACCTTCAACCGTAATTGCAAGAAAAGCACTTATTTATTTGTTTTGCAGAGAAAGATTACATGAGAGAGAGAGAGAGAGGAGTTTTTATTACGACGTACGAGCCGTCGAGGCATTGCGTAAGAGTGGTTGGAGAGGAGTAGGGCCGGCCCTGAGGGGAAGCGGCACACGCCGTAGCATAGGGCCCCCCCTTTAGGCAGGGCTCACTCTAAAAAATATTGACCCAAATTTATTATTTAAGAAATCAATAAATAATATTTGTAATATTTATGCTAATATACAGAGGGCCCTTATTTAGAAGTTCGAGTATGGCCCTCAAAATCTTAGGGCCGGCCCTGGAGAGGAGTGGCCGAAATTTTGGGGGTCTAAGGGATCGAATCAGTCTTTCCATTAAGAAAATCCTTCAAAGTGAGAATGCTGTGGCCATGATGAAACTGTGTGGTGGCTTTCTTGAACTTATTATAAGCCAAAGCCTAGAAGTTGTGGTGTAATTTTGAGCATTACCTCGATATCATTCTTCTATGTACTCTTTAGAGATTTTATATGATCTATACGTTGCACCCACGGTGGAACACAACTTTGATTATTGGAACTATATATAGCGACATCAAACATCATCTCATTCAAATTTTGGAACTATATGAGCTAACCCGATTATCAACAGCTGAAACAGAATCAACGGAGGACGCCTTTACAGCAGCTGCCTTCCTTGCGGATTAAACAAGATCTTCAGAATAAACTAGATCAACTGCTGAAACGAGCTCAACTAGATATTCAGCCCCGTATCTTGCTGCTAGGCCTGGGCTATTGGCAAAACGGTCTGTAAGCCCCTATTTCATATATCCAAAACTGGAGTTTAAAGGCCCGTACAGTTTTTGGCTCACACTCACTCACACGCTTACAACACACACAATAACCATCCACACATGACTAAAAGCAGTCAAAAGCCCACAATTACATAAACCATTATACAAGCCCTCTCCGTAAGGAGAGATGAACCCTCACCTCTTCAAGGAGAATTGAATATCATGCCAGTAATCCACAAGGGCCTTGGTTATAGGCTCTTTGATTATTGGACCACTAGTGATACCAATTTCAGAGATTTTGATTAATTATTGGGCCACTCGTGGATCTGTCTATCAGAATTTTGGCCCAACATAGGTATGTGTAAGTGCAAGAGAAATTCAGTCGTGTGGATCTTGGCCAGAAGACCAAATGGGTTTTGTGAGTCTTCAATTGTAAAATTGCCTGTATTTGTGCATTTATATCAAAAATTACCCCAACTGTTACCCCATTATGGTCCCAAATAATGAGCCATCTTTACACTGACTAATTGAATGTGTACATTTATGTATATCTACTCATACATTCATGTGTGTGTGTATAGATATATATACATATAAGGTATTACATATAAAGTTCATCCACCCTCAACTTCCCCGGTGATATAATTGGTTCAGTAATCTGAAAGAGCAGGTGTCCTTCAAGTAAAGAAGGCACTCAATCCAATTAAGAGAGTCTTAATTTCTTGCATTGCATTTTGTCTTGTTAGCTAGAGCCCCCTAATTAATAAGAAGGGCATGGCAGTTTGAGGACCACAGTAGTTAATTTGTATACCAAGTCTGATAGCTGTTTTCTTTCATACATTGCCTGAGAAGTGTACATGGATGTATTGAGGAATTTTCTATGAAATTAAGTTGGCATTAGGCTTGTAAACGGATCGGATTTGGATTTGATCCGATCCGAATCCGTCAGAAAATATCCGATAATAATATCCGAATCCGAATATTTTGTTAGCAAGCGGATCGGATTCGGATTTGGTATATCTGACCCGACAACCCAAAACTAATAGAATTTAATTTACAGTTTAGCTTTCCTTGTTTTGTGAAAATTACATAATGACTATACACTATAAAATTCTTTTGGTGCTTAACGGATATCCGATTAGAAAAATAACAAATTTAAAAAAAAAAATTGGTGCTTAACGAATATCCAATAAAAAATTTTCTTTGGTGCTTAACGGATATCCAATTAAAAAAAAATTTTGCTTAATTGATATCCATCGGATATCCGAATCCTAAAAACTTCGGATTCGGATTTTGGTTAACGGATTTTTTATCGAATTGGATTCGGATTTCTTATCGAATTGGATTCGGATATCACAAATCCGATCCGTTTACAGGCCTAGTTGGCATCACACACACAGAGATAAGTGTGTGGAAGTAATAAGAAAGTTTAATTAGTTTCAACTTTCAACCAAAATTGGCCTGTTGGAGAATATTCAAAATAGAATATGATTCATTTCAAGTTCAACCTTTTATCTAGTTCATGTGAGAGTAGTTGCGTAGGTTAGTTTGACATAGAATTTGTTATAAGAAATTTATTAAATTGTGCACAGACTCCTATGTAATAAATAGACATTCGTCAAATTTGGTACGTTTTCACAAAAATAAGATAAAAGTTAGATTTGGACTAAACATGGTGATGTTCTAGACTTTCCAAATAGGAAGTGTCCTAGCTCCTTGAAACCCATACTCAAGTATATGATTACTACAAAACAATTTATTTTACAAGAATTTTGAAATTTGGAATTGCAAATATAACTCCAATCTCGACTCTCTCAAGTCTCAACGACGAGGTAATCAGCCCATCCGAAAAAAATAAAAAATAAAAAAATAAATTAAAAACACAATGAGGTACTCTGAAGAATTAAAATTGTTTTAACTCATATTCAATGTCAATAGGACTACCTTGGTAAAGAGGAGGTTGACATTTCAAGGATACATTAATTTTACGAAATGACAGAGTGGTAACCTATAATGGCTATGTATGCATGGCTTCTTTGGGCAGATATAAATATAAACGTGCAAAATATGTTGTATAAAGCATAAAAAAAATAAAAAATAAAAAAAAAAATAAGCACAATTCTATAGTGAACAGTTTCTCATATGAAAAGACGAATTTTAACCGTTGGATGATAAATTAACAATAAATGCATCTCCAGATTCTTGGGAATCTTATGACTACATTCTCATCTAACGGTTAAAACATGTCTTCTCATAAAAGAAGCTTCTCACAATAGACTTACCAAAAAAAAAAATTTTTGATTAATCAGGATAGAGCGCAAGAGATTTGCCTAATAATCATCAATTTTACATAATTATGACGCAAACTTATGGTGAAAGGAAAAACGAAAAGACTTTGGTTACTTACCAATACGCACTTGTTTTAGTCTTTTGAACCAAAAAAAAAATGCTGTGATAGGTCACGTGTACATCTGCGGCTGTGTGGCAAAGCGGTGGGCCAATAAAATCTTAGAAACATGACAAAAAGTATCTAAAGAAAAGCACTAAAATATTTTTCCTACGAAAAAAAATACTAATACTGACTCAACAATTTGCTCACTATTTAACGGGGAACCTTGAACTTGGAGATTCTGAGTTGTCGACTAGACCTAAATGATATAGTTAAGTGACGACTTTGTACCCGATGAGAGATTGGATCGTCTGGCAACTAGTGCAAGGCATACCCGATGAGGGATTAGATCGTTGGACATCTCCTGCAATGCAATTAACATTAGTTGTCCAACTAAGATTTGGTTATAAGTTACAATATTTGGATGAATAAATATTCATAGTTTTTGAAGGGATGTTCATGAAAGGATCTAACATATTCCCAATTGTAATTAATTCAGTGATTTTGTGAATTTTGTTCTTGGTCAATATAGTACTTAGCAAATATTAAAATCAACCTTTAAAAGAAAAATTGCATCTAAATGAATAGTCTTATACTTCTCCATATAAATTTGGATCACAATTGCGATAATAGTTGTACCACATATTATATAATAATGGTACAACAGACAAAGCATTTCAAAATGAGTGGTGCTAGAGACACACCACAAAGCACACCTCAAAGCACACCTCATGTTTTGTGTGCATGTACTTTGGGCTTTCCTAGCGGTTCCCAAAAAAATGTGGGCCCTGTGTAAAAAAGTTCCACAGCCCAAGGTACATGCATTTAAAGCATGATGTGCTTTGGGGTGTGCTTTGTGGAGTGTCCCTAACATTATTGTTTCAAAATATATTCGGAATTCCATTTTGAAGAGCATTGAATTATTCACTCTAAATATAAATCTTCATCTATACTCATAATCAATCTTGTAATCTTTGACCTGGTCACTTTCAAAGCCAACAAGCTGAATAGTGAGAATTAGTTACGCAACGAACAAACAAGGAGAATCGAAATTAGTGTTTCAATCTCTATTCATTTGGTATTTTATTTGCACATATTGACCACTTAGGCCGGCAATATATACACGTATATCTACACACATAATACACATACTTATATGTATATTTACACACACGTGTATTGACTGTGGTGCCAACTGCCAAACCCAACTCAGCAAAAATTACTAATTGTAGAGAGTGGAGCTCTCTGCACATAACTGACAGCACGATTTTGGTGGCAGTGATTTTCTGTTCTACCGTTGCAGCTTCCCCGCACGGCTACCTAACAAACTTTATTCTCTGGGAGAAATCCATGATAGGACGTAAATTGTTTAGTCATATGTGATTAAGAGGAAGTTAGTTGAAAAACTATCAAATCACAAAACATTGCATTTTACTATTTTAGTCACAAAAATTGTACCCAAGACACAACCATTGTATACATAATGGTTTTGTTTAGGCGTGTAATCATCACTCAAAACTAGGATTGTTCAAAATGAGTCGAAATCTGAAAATCGACCAAATGCTGAATGATCTTTGTTTTTTTTTTTTAAGAATATATGAGTCTAAACTGACCGAAAATTGATCAAAATTGCCTAATCCGATCTACTGAAATCGAAAAGTTGGTTTTAAAACCACTAAAAAACTGACTTAACCCGCCTCTACTCAAAACATTGTGCGTAGACAGGGCGGACCTAAAGAGCAATAGGGGGCTCAACCCCATAGATTTTAACAAAATTTCAGAATTACCCTAAAATAATATATATATATATATATATACATACACACTTAAGCCCCCCTAAAAATTCAAAAAACTCCCAATTTGATTAGTATTTGAGTTATTTTTTTAGTTTTCATATAATTAGTTTATATCATTTATACCGAAAATGGATAAATATATTTTAAAAAAATCGTCTCGGGGGCACTGCCCCCCAAACCTCTGTATATTCAATTAACCCCAAATTTAACTTGCTAATTCCACCCTTGCCAAGCCCCAGAACTTAAAATTTCTCGATCCTCCGTGTACGTAGCAAAGTGGTCATAGCTCGTTTGGAAGTGAGCTGAGTCTTAGGCTCCTTCGTTGCTTAGGGCGAGTGTTCGACCACAACTCCTCTCCTTGGAGTAATAAAAAAGAAAAGGGTTAATTACAATTTACCCCCTTGTGGATATGCCTATTTTTACTTTACCCCATGTGGTTCAAAAGTAATTGATCCCTCTGTGATTTTGGACTAAAGGGAAACTATCAAGTTTTCTCTCAAAATAGCCCCATATGGGGATTAAGTGTTATTAGTCACACATAGGAGAGTTTAAGTGTCAAAATTAACCCCACATAGGCACTTAATCCCAAAATTAGCCCACAAGGAGTTTAAGTGTTCAAAATTAACCCCACACGAATTGGTTAAATGGCCAATATTGGCCATTTAATTCATCCCCACACAAGAGATTAATTCCAAAATTAACCTCACAAGAGGGATCAAGTGCTAATATTTTTGGCCAATATTTGAATTTTCATCAGTTTTGAGAGAAAATATAAAGTTTCAATTTAGTCCAAAACCACAGAGAGGGTCCATTTTTGAAGTACGTAGAGGTAAAGTGAAAAATGATCGAACCAGGGGAGGTAAAATAAAATTAACCCCCCAAAAAACACATTCTACAACCAAAACACAAACATTAAAAAGGGCAGTCCAGTGTACGAGACTCCCGCCATTGCGGGGTTTAGGGAGCTAGGGTGAGATGTATGGAGCCTGACCCCTGCTAGGGGTGCAACTCAGGCAGGCCAACCCGTGCCCAGCCCGAGCCTCGACCCAAAAATTATCGGGCTTGGGCGCGCGCCTGCGATACTTTCACCATGGGCGGGCTTGGGCAGAAAAATACAAGCCCGAATTCAATTCAGGGCCAGACTTGGGCATTATTTTGCTAACCCATGAAACCGAGCCCGAGCCTCAATTCTATTTATGTATTATTTTTTACATTAGATTATAGTGTTTTTTAGTGACAAGGATACACTATTAGATACTATTCAAACACGAAATTAATAGATAAATATTTTTTTCCCAAATCTTAAAAAAAAAAAAAAAAAAAAAGATTGGATACTCTACATGTTGTTGTTTGCATATAAAAATCGATTTGCATAAAAAAAATTACAATTCAGGTTCAATGTGGGCTCGGATTTTAATACTAAATCACAAACCAGACTCAATTGAAAAGTTCGAATTTAAATTAAGTTCGAGCTTAGACAGAGCCAAAACCCTTTAAATCCCTTCCCAATTACACTCGCGATTGCTGCAACAGAGTGACTGTTACCAAAACCACAAACATTGTATTGTTGTTATCACAAAGAGTAATGCTACACACACTCTGAAAAGCACATCAAAATGCACAACCTTGCTTAAAAAGGTTAGACTTTGTGCTGAAAAGCATGCACACAAAAAATATCCACTTTTGTGTGTGCAGACTTTTCAACACAAGGTACAACTTCTTTAAACAAAAATGTGCATTTTAGTATACTTTTCAGAGTGTGTGTAGCATTCTTTTTATCACAAAATTCCCCTATTCCCTATTCTTTTGCTGCCCACCGACAATAGCAGGTCACTTCCCGAACTATCTTTTAATTACGTGGCGTTATTTCATTGGCCACTTGATCAATTTTGTGAACCTCAACGGCTTGAACCATCAAACCAAATCTCAACCATCTGATCAAAATATATTAACGTCCGCCTTCTTAAGAGCTCCAATGCAACAAATTTTAGACACAGAGAGAGAACTCAACTACTCAAGCGAGTGAGAGCGAGAAGTTCAGACTATATATATTCGCATATATACATACATATAGTAGATATAGTGAGTGAGAGAGAGAGAGAGAGAGATGGGGGATTACATGAGGAAGTCGAAGAGAGAGAGAGAAAGTTCAGTGATGGAGGTCGGACGTACAAGTATGGAGGTTACGACCTCGACCTTGTCGAAGAGAAGAAAAATATGGCCGGAAGTTCAGCTCGAAAACCACCGCTGCGAGGTGAATTCTCCGTCCGTATCTGAGACTTCAGATGAAATTCCGGCATCAGAGTGCTCGAGCAACAAATCGAGCGAGTCGTCCATGGAAGGCAACTTCATGAGATCCGTAGATCTGAAGGTGAAAATTAATTCCAAGTTTAATCAATTGATCTTTTTTTTTTTTCCAAATTTAATTAGTCGATTGATCGTGCTTAATTAATAATTCAATATTTTAAATGTTTTTGTAGTTTAATCGGTTGATTTACTCAAAATTATCGCTTATCAGGACTATTTATTTATTACAAATTCAATATATTTTGAATGTTTTTGTAGGCGCGGCCGAATGGTTTTGAAACTCAAACCTCCACTTTCAACAACGGCCGATTCAGGTAATTATTTGTTACAATTTCCGTTTATATTCTCAGATTTTCTATGCACAGTGTGAGTATGTTATTGTTATATATATATATATATATATATGTGCGTTTGAATTCGTTTTTCTTTATTTATTTCACGAATTTATTTGCTTCTAATTACAGTAGAGAGACGAGTCCAACGAGCGAGCTTTGCGGAGAATCTAGCGGCGACGAAATGGAATCGACCACGTCCAGACCGGCTCCGGTTAGTCTCAGTCGGAAACCGCCAGCCGTTATAATGCCGCCATTGGAGGAGATCGAAAACTTCTTAACTGCAGCCGAAAAGAGAGAACAAAAACGATTCGCAGACAAGTAAGTGTGCGCATGATAAGCGGAGGTACCACCCACCCCATAAGCTCATTTTAGAATTCTTCCAACCACACAATATACCCAAAACAGAGAAAATTAAATTACTCATTATAAGAGTGTATATAAATATATATATATACATCTTTTTCTTTTTATTTTAATCTATGGAAACTGATGAACTGATCGTTTCATAGGTACAACTTCGACATAGTGAAGGGGGTGCCATTGGAGGGTAAGTACAAGTGGGTTCGATTGCAGTGAAGAAGAAGAAGAAAGGAGGAAGTAGTGCAAAGAGAGAGAAAATATGAAAATAAAAGCATATTTGCGCTTTCCTTTGTTTTAGGTGGTTTTTATCTTTTTGTTAATTTTATAGAAAGCTATTTTTCCATCTATTATTCATCCATCCGTATATGAATAAGATAAATCTTTGATTTTAGTACGACATTGAGTGAAGCTTCTTCTGCAATTTCATCTCTCTCTCTCTCTCTCTCTCTGGGTATGAACCATTTTCAACATCTCTCTCTCTCTCTCTCTCTCTCTCTGAAATTCACAGGTAGTGATGCAGTAACAGTCAATAATTTGTGGGGTTCGTTGTTTTTTACTACTAGGAATAAGTACCAAATTAAGTACGAGTAATTGTAACCTTGCTTGCCTTTCGGGCCGGCTTCGGCTAATAACTAATTTATCGTGCTTTTAACACTAAATAATGTTGTCTGCATTCGGGACTTTATGATAAATTACGACAAAAAAAAATTTCTAAATCAAAAGTTAAACAACTTTTAAGTCAAAGTCATTAAATCAAATAGTTCTTAAACCAATAGCTAAACAGACCTATAAGTCAAAAGCCTAACAACCTTTAAACCAAAAACCATTCAGCCGAACAACCTTAAGCCGAATAGTCCCTTAGCCGAAGCAAAACATGATCCTTCAAACCAAAAGCCAAACAGCCAAGGTATATCCTAAAGAGGGAAAATATGAGTAATGGCAGGTGCACTCCCACATGCACAACTAATGCACAACTCTGATTAAAAATGTTGGCTCTCGTGCAGAAAAGTCTATATACAAAAAAAGGAGTGTGCAAGATATACAAGCTTTTCAGCACGAAGTCGAACATTTTTAAGTAAGATTGTGTATTTGAGAGTGCATCTAGCATTACTCGGAAAAATATATGGTAGAAAGTTTTTCAAATAAATCTGATGTGAGTTATCAGATTTTATAGCCTAAAATTAATCCTAGTATTTCATTGTTATTATCATATACATTGTATTTGGGTTCCACACTATCCTAATTTATTACACAGATTATCTTCGATTTCAAACTGTGTTTTGTTTGGTTCTCTTTCTTCAGATTTGTCACTTTCTGTCCAACTTTAAGCTCCTTTTTGCTATATTCTCTATTTTTTTTTTTTTTTCCAAATATCTAAAAATGAGTCCATTTGGTGGACCATATATACATACATATATATATATATATGACCAAGCTTTAGATTGAATAGAGTAGAGTAAATATATTCAGTGATTTTTTTATTTTTTGCCTGAAAAAACTTGCGAATTGCCCCACTGACCCGTTGACCCGCCTGCACCCCACTCACCCGCGGGTTTTTTCAGACCAAAAAAAATGTTCATCGAGTATATTCACTCTACCATGTTCACTCTAGAGTCTGACCATATATATATATATATATATATATGAACGTACAATTAGTGGGATTTGTATAAAAGATTCTTTCTGAAGTCATTTCTGTGCTAACGAAGAAATGCACAACCAAACTGATTTTTAACCATTCTTTTTTTTTTTTTTTTTGCTAAAACAACAATATATATCATTAAAACAAACACAAGTACATGAAATAAAAAAGGACTACCCTACAACACATGGGTAACCTTTGGCCAAACAACAACAGAAAAGCAAGGGAGGGACAAGATCCCCTCCTCAGGCAGAAAATAAAAAAGGAAAACACAGGAACACATCCCCGTGCACCTAAGAGAGGCAACCAAGGAGAGTTTATACCCACATGCTTGTAAGCTATGGGAACCCCTATCCACCGGAATACCAGAGTACCACCCTGGACGGGTAAGAGGTCGCGGTTGCCGCTTTCCTTGGGGAGAGAACTTAGATGTGTCAGAACTGGCTTGAGGACCCCAGCTCCGAACAAGACAACACCGGATCTGCAAGAAAACATCTTCAAATCTGGAGAAAGCACACGAGAAACAACCTTCACGAAGGAAGGGGACGATCTTCACAAAGGAAGAGGAGAAAACCAAACAAGGCCTTATTGAAACGGAGGACAAAAAGAGGAAAGGAGAAGGGGGAAGGAGGGCGCCGGCCAAAGGGGGGGGGGGGGGGAAGGTGGGCGGTGGAGGGAGGGAGGGAAGGGGGCTGCTGGGGGGGGGGGGGGGGGGAAAGCAGTCGCTGCTCTCTCTCTAGGAATCGCCTATAAGTAGGTACTCTGTCCTGCCCTCACGGAGGATGAGAATGACGTGTGTAAAGAAAATAGTGTATATGGAAAATAGGCCATCCAAGAATGTTCCATGGAGGACCTGGTGGTAAGGGACTGGTAAAATATTGTCAAAATATTCTTTATCAAATTAAGCTCCCTTGTTTCCTAAAAAAAAAACTCCATTGTTATTATTGTTAATGTTATTGTGTGGGTTATTTTAGAAAGCAAATACTCAAAATAGAAATTTATTATTGTCAAATTTGGAACACAAATTAAATTAAGAACTATTTCATACTAGTTGTTTTGAAATAGAACCCATGGAAGTTTTGAGGAAGTGGTGGTCGTTTTGTTGCCAGAAACACAAGCAGCAGGTATATGAACGAGGAGTCATGATGAGTTTAATATTTTTATGTAAACAACTAATCTCTCTAATGTAAGTTTGTAATTTTCACCTGCCATTTAGTTTTAGACTTTTAGTACTACAGACTTCAGAAGCATATAAAGCTAAACTTAAAAAGATGGGGATACAGATATATAGAGGAGTGCACGTGCTGTGATGGCCTATATTGATTCACATGTACATTTGCTTTGGATCTGGTGCACTTAATTTTTTTAAAGTAGAGGAAAATATGGTAGGAATGTTGCTTAAATTAATGAAAAAGGTTGATCTCGATTTTAACGTTTCTTACCGTTTTCTCCCTTTACGAAACTGATTATGATGACTACTAACTACTAAGTTTAATTATGAAGAGGGTTTTGTATTGCAGCGTACTTTACAATTACTGGCCGACTTAGATTTTAATGACTAAGTCTAGAGTTTATTGAAAACTAGTCGATATCCAGTGCTATACACGGGCTGCAGCATAGGTGATTGATTTTGGAATTAACTTGTTGTCTATAAAGAAAATATGTCTAGGAATTGAAAATATTGTACAAATAAATTATAGCACATAACATGTATTAGTAACTCCGATATTGCATGGTAATTGTAAAGGTTCATAAGGATATGAGTAAAGAATACACAGAATGTGCTTCAAATTACAGTACGACAAATATCTATTGTAAAGTAATAGTTATAAAATTTTGAAGGGCACTGTGTGAACGAAGATGTCCTACTTTTAGCAGTCAACTGTCGGTGTTATAGTTCCTTCTATTGCATTGAGGCTGTTCAATTTGTTTTCGATTTCTCGGAATTCTCTTAAAAGGTCTTCGTACAGTGTTTCTAAGTCTTCAAAATTCCTTTGCGCGTGTTGGTAGTCTTTGCAGTTGATGTCATCAATGTGGAAGTTATAAATCTTTTTCAATTCTTCTATTGTTGTTCTTGCGACCTCCTCTTCCGCCTCTTTCTTCTCATCGCAACAATGCCCTTTGTAGGTAACTGGTTCATCTTCAATTATGCCATTAATATGACTGTACGTATGCGCAGAAGCGATTTACCTCTAGTTCAATCACTTCAAAAGCTGGAGAAGAAAGTCCTAACTTTTGTAGGATTTTCATTAAGGATGATTATGAATGGAATCTTGAAGACAATTTCCTTGTTGCCCATTTTAGCTGCTAGGACAATTGATGGAAAAGAGTGAAGTTGAACATCCAATTTGAGCATAATAGCATAATGAAGTATTCACATACAAAATTTCACAATTGATACACATACAAATGCAATTAGGGAAAGTATTAATTTTTGTTCAAAACTTTTCTAGGCAACGACGGGGAAAATAATTATGACGGACCTTGGTCTCGTTCTTTGGAGAGAGAGATTTGAGAAGCTGTGGTTGAGAGAGAGATTGGAAAATAAAAGAGTGGTCATAACGCCAAATATAAAACGGAAAGAGATTTTTCATTTGGAATCTAATAAAGATCAAGAACATTGTTGAGATCAAATGCTAAATCACAGTTAATGAAACAAAATCTCTGCTCCACCTTATATTGTGTACCACATATTTTTCTAAACAAGTAAAATCTTTTCAGTAAAGTAAACGAAGAAACCATGTTAGTCGAAAATATTACCTCTCAAAAGCTCGAATTGTAGGTGTAAGGTGTTTCTCGAAGTGGTTGTACATCTTGAACAAATTAATTGAATACGGTTGCAAAACAAATACCTATAAATCACAGATTTGAAATCTTAAAATCTAGTGTATGTGTGTGTATATATATACAAATATTTATACATACATATATATATATATCCCTAATAGATAACAAAATCTCAACATTTTGTGCAGCAATGTGAATATAGGGAGATTGGATTGAGAAACTTAAACATGGAACATTGAATTGAAGCATATGTAAAAACTCACATGCGTACACGCAAAACATAATTTTACACCCATTGGTTTTTTGTTTTGCTTTTTTTCCAAAAGTTAGTCTCACTTGAAAGGGGATTGAATTGAGTTGAACTAAAACTAATTACCCAGTCCACCTTGTTTTGTCTCTTAGTCAATAATCCTTCATCAAAAGAACAACCCCAAATTCATAGTTTAATTAACTTAAGGCATTTTATTAGCAGTAAATTAAAAATACTCTCAAATCAACAAATAGGAGAAACAAATGATGCTTACAAATGATAACAATATCAACAGGTTCTGACTAAATATTAACCCATACCATAATGTGGGAAAACATCATGTCATGAGAGTAATGCTATCCTTCTCAAATTTCGTCTCTCAAATAGTTCCTAAATACATGTGTCAATGGGACCACCTTCGATAATGGTGGGACCACTTCAACATCCCCATTCAAAATCAAGTGGGCAACTGCCTCATGTGGTTGGGAACCAATTGAGATACAAAATTTTGGAAGCATAGCATTACTCATGTCATAAATGGTGATAAAAAAATTTCTAGCAACTATGCTTCCCAATTTTAAATTCCCAATGACTTAACACTTGTACCACATAATGTGATAGTGATCGGTTGTACCACATGTCACTGCATGTGATACAACTGACACAGCATTTGAAATTCAAAATTTGGAAAGCATGTTATTGATAATGGATTTCTTTTTGCTCAACAAAGATAAATTCATTAATAGTTGTAGATAAATATGCATGCAAGCATACGAGTCGGGTATAGGTTCGTTACCTAGCGGAATAACCCGACGGATCGCCGAACGGTGTTGTTACGAGCCCGACGTCCTCACCCACGAATTGCTGCTCCTTGTAGCCTCCGTGTACTCTCTTATGCCTCGCATAGGTCATGAAGATCACTACTAGAGCAGTCCTCGTACGTATCACGCGCTAAATCCCCAAGCTCCTATAGCGATTGCTTTAGAGAGAGAAAACTGTGAGAGAGAGGAGGAGAGAGAGAATGAGGTTGCCCAACCTCTTAGGGATCCATGTATATGTGTGTTTATATCATATATATATATACACACATAAAACCAAACCCTAGGGCTCCAAGAGCCAAAACCCATTGGACCCAGTCCAATGATATGTGGATGCTCGTATGACCCACATATTTCTTACATCTCCCACTCACCCACATAGGGCTAGTACTAAAAATAATCTCTCAAAACAGAACTTCTCATCTCTTCAAACAAGGAAATAGAACGTGCGATCTTACGAAAAAAAAGTACAGCAACAGGAGTGTAATGCCAAATTATCACCATAACCAGCAAGACACGTCACTCGGAAGCTTCTCATGTATGCCATAGACAATTCAACCACACCGGACACAGCATTCTCAATCCCTCGGTGAAAAGAAGTGCTGCACCAACTCAATGTAGTGTACTCATGACATATCAGTAACAAAATACGATTATCGCAGGCCTGGTAATGAGTCACAAAAACATGGTGTGTTATTGAATGGTCTTCCCTGAGCCCACATGTCAACCCGACTAACTTGACTGCTTGCCTAGACACGCCCCATAGAATGGAATTGTCTCATCGTCCTAGGATAGCATGCTAAAGTAGTTGTCATCAAGCGTCCCCTTCATGACATAGTCTTAGGTCGTGAAAGCAACCAGTTTGTAGGATAACCAATGTCTTGGATATGCTATGTGGCTCACACAGGAATGAAGAGGAATCCATTCACTACTCTACAATCGATCATAAAAGCACATACAGTATGAAATGTATGCTATGGCGTTCTTCCATAAAAATATGGGCATGTCACTCTGTGTTTGGAAAAAACAAGTAACGCCATACGAATCTTAGTCTAGACGTTACACAAAACGTCTAACCTGAGTTTCCCAGCACAGTCACCCCTCCTGGCACGCGTCTGAAAACTCACATTCAGCTGTAAACAAGCTACATAGAGTCGTGGGATCTCTCTATGTTCGACCAAATATAAAGGTCTCATCTTAGCTCCATCTAAGGCGACATATAGAAATAATAAGAGTTTATATCTAGCTCACTGTTCTTACACCGCGTAGATAAAGGTTAACAGCTAAAGAACAATCGTAGGGGAACGAATACCTCTCCCTAATGCGCACAAGGTCTTGGGAGCGCAGGGTAGAGGAGGTGGACTCGCAAGCAAACACGACCTCGGGGTCAGGTCTCCCCGGTGTCTCATCGCCTTCCCCACGGGAAACAGAGGCAACGGGGGCCTCCTGGACGGAATCGCCATCGGACACACGAGTAGGAATCCTGCCCTTACTCTGGTGATCAGAGGGGGACACAGACGGCAGGCTCAGACTTGTGTCCGGCTCCTCTGATCCGGACCATTCATCCTCCGACCGGGAGGACGAGTTAAAACCGGAGTGACACATTTCTTGGGGTTTCGGTAACAGGGCTGGAAAGAAGGTGACGACCAAGGTATGGGTCAGGAACCCCTAGCCTGGTATACAAAGGGGGTAAGGTCACTAACCTAAAGGGCAAAGAGTGAATGGTACTTAGCACTAGATGGCACTCTTTCAAGACTACTCCGGGGCACCCGCTCGGTTCAACTGTCCTAAGGTTCTACTTGACTTAAACAAAAAAACAGAACCTAAGGAGAAAAAAATCTCACTCCCGCTCAAAGCCTACTAGGCTCGCTCCCTCCCTCCAGCCTCACCGCGGAAAGAAAAGAGAAAGGGAAAGAGAAGGAAAGGAGTGACAAATTGAAACTCAGAAAGGAAAGGGACTTACAGGAATCAACGCAAGAAAGGGCTCGAAAATCTTGACCGGGAAATGTTTGCTCTCAAACCACTCGGGAATATGTGTCTTTGCAGCAAAGAGTTAAGAAATGAACAAGTGTTCCTTTATATAAGAACTACGGACGGTTCAGATCAAAACAAATCCAACGGCTCGTGCGCTCTCCCGCCCAAAGTGGCCGACAATTGTCACCTCAGGCACGCGAAGCGTCACCTCAAAAGGCGCGCGCATTAAATGCACGACGAGACGGTTTGGTTACCGCGTAAACGGTCCTGTTACATCCATGCTGGTATTGTTCGATCCTGACTAGGCCAGTCACAAGTTGACACGTGGCGCGGGTAGGACTCGGGCCCACAGGGCCTCCGCTTAGTCCATACCCTGGCTGACCACCACGACCGGTTCCACCCTTGGTTGAGTCCCGGCCTGTTACCGGACGGTTCCTCGGAAGCAGTCTTAATTTTCAAACTTCATCTGATAGGACATCACATCAACTCCGAAAATGAGGGGCAGCTGATACACCCAGAAATATTCTGCTACAAGTCAAACCTCCACGTCAACAGCAAAGGACCCGGATTATCTGGGATGTGAGCTGGTGGCCCAACGATCCCGAGGCCTTTTGAGCGCAACCGCTCCGTATGCTCGCACAGTCCGAGCATGCGGTGCAGCAGCTCTCCACAATGTGCAGATTGACAGCTAAGCTGCTCAGCATTTTCCTAAATTGGTCAGAAGACTAATAGAAGGTGTAAATTGTCACGACCCATCCCACTACGCGTGGAAATAGGACACGTGGCACGCCACCAAGGCTACCAAACATCATCTAATAATACGCAGCGGAAAGAACTTCTATAAAACAACCCTGGTAGTATAAAACTTAGGAAACGTTCCCCCTGTGTTTGTAAAATACATTGAAATCAGAGTTATAAAAAAAAGTTTTGGTCATTGAAAACACATTCAAAGAAAATAGTTTTGAAAAACCGAGGCTCAGTCGACTGCCCCGTCGACTGCACCAGGGTCCAGTCGACTGCTCCGTCGACTGAGTTAAGCAGAACCAAAAATACAACATACTGCAAAGAGGTCCAGTCGACTGCTCAGGGAACCCCAGTCGACTGTGTTATGCAGAACTAAAATTTAACATTTCTCATCAGGGGTTCAGTCGACTGATCAGGGAACCCAGTCGACTGCATTGGTTACTATTTGGATCAGTAGCTAAAATCTACAGTGCCTCAGTCGACTGATCAAGGATCCAGTCGACTGCTTCTCTTACTATAGACTTTCAGTGCCTCAATCCCACGAGATCCAGTCGACTGATCCTGGGTCTAGTCGACTGCTCCCCTGCTGGGCAGCCTGTAATGAAATATTAACAACTCATGCTTCTCCACACCAACCACAAACACAACCATAACTGATTTTTAACATTCAAAACATAACTACAGACATTCAATTACACGATTACAGTACTGCAGGACGAATCTATGGTTCTATTACAACATATTACCAAACCTTACACAAGTTTAGGATTTAAAACAAAAACATAAACAAGTGTTATCCCCGGCGTTCATCGGCCTCACTCATCGCGCTTCTTCTTGTCTTTCTTCTTACCTGCAATGGAGTACATCTCCACTGCTCAGCTATATGCTGAGCGTACAATTCTAAATGTATGCTTATATGGCAATTCATGGTTTAAGCATCTAAAACACATAGAAATAGTCTCTGAGGTGAGTGGTACGCATTCATCCGGTCGATGCCGTAGGAGGCCCACCTCTCCCACGCATCTCGTACACTGGTTGGGCCTTCCTCCATACCAGGTACCGTGTACTGGTTGGGCCCACCTCCAATCCAGACACCACCACAAATTCCAATTCCAACAAGATCACAATCCTCAAGGTTCGAGGAGCTTACTCCGAATGAATTTGCACCAAACTCCCCTTTGACTCAAGTAGACACATAACATGCTCACATAAACAGTTATACGTGCTTTTATCATAATTTCACGTGCATAATTAACGGGCCTAGCTAATACATGAATTTTGCCCGGATCCAAGAATATCAAAAGTGATGTCCAAAACATGAAAATCCGTATATTTCATAGATCTAGAATTCATACCTCGTGCGAATCTCTTCAAACTTTGAAGAATCGTCTAGGGGGCTAAATAAACGTCGGATTTCGAATTTGGTATGATTCCTACAAGTTTTACCTGATTTTTCCCAAAAGTCCAAAATTAAGATTTTTACCAAACTTAGCCAAACATGACCTAAGTAGTACTAAAACGTAGGTCTTACCTCCACGAGTTCAAATCTGAAATCTGGAGAAAATCTGACAGACGGAAAGTCGTCAAACGGCGTCGCAAAGCCCGAAGAAACAATCTCCTTTCTCTCTCCTCTCTCTCTAGATATATGTTTGTATTTGGATGAGAATGAATTCTCATCCTCATCTATATATAGGCAAAAGTTATGGAAATTACGCTTACCTCCCCGCAAGTTTCTCAAATCTTCTAATTAATCCTTGAAACTTCGCACACGTCCATTTTATGCCTTTACAAGTGAAAACTATAAGTTTCAAAAGTTTCCAACTAAGTTTCGTTTGGGTCTAAAAATAACGTCTAAAAACTAAATTCTGTGGAATCTCTACACAACCTACCTTTTTAGTTAACGTGACACTCACGTTCTCGCCACAGTTCTCAAATCAATATATAACAATATCAAAGATTACTACAATTTACCAAACACAGGTAAAATTTACTATTCACAAAATACCAGATAAAGTCAAATAACATTTAAGTCATATAAATGTCATTTAATCATGCCAATGCAACAGGTGTTATTAATTCCTCGTGTCTCCACTAGACACCTCACCGTTGACTCACGTCAACTCAACTCAATCAAATTATTAATAACATTAATAATTCCACAATCTCAATTTATGCATGTTTTAAAACCATGAAATTCTGGAACGGGTGTGACAACTCTCCCCTCCAAAAAGGAAGTTTGTCCCCAAACTTTACCTCATGCGTCGAACAAGTACGGATACTCATTCCTCATGTCTTCCTCATGTTCACATGTAGCCTCTTCCACCGTATGACTACGCCATAGCACTTTTACCATTGGAATCGTCTTAGTTCTTAAAACTTGTTCTTTGCGATCTAGAATCTCCACTGGTTGTTCCACATAAGTCAAGTCCCCCTGAATTTGCAACGGTTCAGGTACAATGATCTTACTCGTGTCAGTCATACAACGTCTTAACATAGACACGTGAAACACATTGTGCACATGTTCCAATTCTAATGACAAGGCCAGTCGATAAGCCACTGGACCAACCCTCTCTAGGATCTCAAAAGGTCCTATGAATCTCGGATTGAGCTTTCCCCTCTTCCCAAATCGTACAATGCCTTTTGAAGGCGATACTCGCAAGTATACGAAATCTCCCACTTCAAAGTTCATCGATCGTCGTTTAGAATCCGCATAACTCTTATATCGACTCTGAGCTACTTTGAGTCGCTCTCGAATCAACTTCACTTTCTCAGTAGTCACCTGTATTAACTCAGGTCCTAATAGCTTCCTTTCCCCAACCTCGGTCCAACAAACCGGTGATCGACACTTACGGCCATATAAAGCTTCATATGGTGCCATACCAATACTTGACTGAAATCCGTTGTTGTACGCAAATTCAATTAATGGTAAGTGGTGCTCCCAATCACTCCCAAAGTCTAATACACACAATCTCAGCATATCTTCTAGCGTCTGAATCATGCGCTCTGACTGTCCATCGGTCTGAGGATGAAATGAAGTATTGAAGCTCAATTTCGTACCCATAGCTTCTTGCAAACTTCCCCAAAACCTTGACGTAAAACTACCATCACGATCGGATATAATCACAGCTGGGACTCCATGTAGTCTTACAATCTCTTTCACATACAATTCTGCTAACTTGGACGGTTTAGTCGTCTTGATCGGTAGAAAATGAGCTGACTTTGTTAACCGGTCAACTATAACCCAAATCTTATCATTCCTGTTACACGATCGTGGAAATCCTGAAACAAAATCCATCGTAATCTCATCCCACTTCCATTCTGACACTGGCAAAGGTTGTAGTAACCCCGCGGGTACTTGTCTCTCTGCCTTGACTTGTTGACATGCCGAACATTCGGATACAAACTTGGCAACTTCACGCTTCATACCCTTCCACCAAAAGTTTTCTCTCAAGTTTCTGTACATCTTATTACTCCCCGGGTGTACTGAATATTTCGTACTATGAGCTTCTTCTAAGAGTCGTTCCTTTATGTCTTTCACATTCGGTACACATAACCGATTTCCAAACTTCAGAATCCCTTGTTCCAAAACCAAACCAGATCGCTTCCCCAGAGGTATCTCGTCTCTCATTTTACACAAGTAAACATCATGAAACTGTTCCCTCTTGATTTCATTAATAATATCTGGGTGTGCTACAATCGCCATCATCAAGCCATCGTTGGTCTCTGGAATCACATCCAATTCTAAGCGTTCCATCTCCTTGACCAATTCTTTTTGTTGTGTTAGCTCGTCGGCTAAATTCCTCGGCGTCTTCCGGCTTAATGCATCGGCTACCACATTCGCTTTCCCCGGATGGTACTCAATCGAAAGATCGTAATCCTTCATCAACTCCAACCATCTTCGTTGTCTCATGTTCAAATCCCGTTGGGTAAAAATATATTTCAAACTCTTGTGGTCCGTGAATATCTCACACTTTTCCCCGTATAAGTAGTGTCTCCAAATCTTCAAAGCATGAATTACTGCGGCTAATTCAAGATCATGGGTCGGATAATTAATCTCATGTGTCTTCAACTGTCTAGAAGCATAAGCAATCACTTTACCACCTTGCATCAATACGCATCCCAACCCTTTGTGTGAAGCATCACTATAGATCACAAATCCTTCAGTTCCAGATGGTATTGTCAGAATAGGTGCTCTCGTCAGTCGTGACTTCAATTCTTGAAAACTGTCCTCGCATTCCTGACTCCATTCAAATGTAACTCCCTTCCTCATCAATCTTGTCATAGGCAATGAAATCTTCGAGAAATGCTCAATAAAATGGCGGTAATATCCCGCTAATCCCAATAAACTTCGAATTTCGGATACAGAAGTCGGTCTTTGCCAATTTGCTACAGCTTCTACTTTGTGAGGATCAACTGATACTCCATTCTTATCAATTACATGACCAAGAAAAGTAATGCTAGGTAACCAAAATTCACATTTCTTGAATTTCCCAAACAGTTGTTTCTCTCGTAATCTCTGAAGTATCAACCTCAAGTGGTTCTCGTGTTCTATCTCACTAGGTGAATAGATAAGGATATCGTCGATGAACACTATCACAAAATCATCCAAATAGTCCTTAAAGACTCGGTTCATAAGATCCATGAACGCAGCTGGTGCATTAGTAACCCCAAATGGCATAACTAAGAACTCATAGTGTCCATAACGCGTTCTAAAAGCTGTTTTCTCAACATCTTCGACCTTCACTTTCAACTGATGATAACCCGATCTTAGGTGCTCCACAAAGTTGATCAAATAAATCATCAATTCTGGGAAACGGGTACTTGTTCTTAATCGTCAACTTGTTCAGTTCCCGATAATCCACACACATATGCATGGAGCCATCTTTCTTCTTCACAAACAATACTGGAGCTCCCCACGGTGATACACTTGGTCGAATGAAACCTTTGTCAAGTAACTCTTGCAATTGAACTTTCAGTTCCTTCAATTCTACTGGTGCCATTCTATACGGTGCTTTGGATACCGGCTTTGAGTCTGGGATAATCTCAATAGTGAACTCGACCTCTCTCTCAATAAGAACATCTGGTAACTCATCAGGAAATACATCTGGATATTCTCGTACTATCGGAATGTCTTCTACTTTTAATTCGGTCGCTGAGACATCAGTCACTGAACATAGGAATCCTTGACATCCCTTTTTCAATAATTTTCCTGCTCGGATAGCTGAAATCAAGTACGGCGGCGGTGTAACCCCACTTCCTTGAAAACAAAAGTTCCCATGTACCGGTGATCGAAAATTAACCTCTTTCCGTTCACAATCTATCGTAGCTTGGTTTAGGGCTAACCAATCCATCCCCAATATCACATCGAAATGGTTCATTACAATCGGTATAAGGTCTACAGTCATCAACTTCTCGCCTAGTTTGATTTCACAGTTCTTATATATAGTAGATGTCACTACTGACTTACTAAGTGGCACGGCAATGGATAAATCATATCCTAGTGGCGCGGACTTAACAGTTAAATGTTCCACAAAGTTATAAGATACAAACGAATGCGTAGATCCCGAATCAACGAGTATGCGTGCTAAGTGCGAACATACAAGCACCATACCTGAGACCACTGTATCAGTAGCAGCCACGTCTCCAGGGTGCATCTGGAATGATCTTCCCTGACGTTGCTCTGTCCTTTGTCCCCCGTCACTAAACTGCTTAGGCTTCGAACCACTAGAAGCCATAGAACTTGCCCCTTGTTGAGAACGCTTCTTTGGGCAATCCTTCGCTCGGTGTCCCAAGGTACCACAGTCAAAACACTTGAGTTGCGAATGAGTCGCAGAACTCACACTGTTTCCCCCTGTAGATCTGTTCTGAAAGTTAGTCAGAAAACATCGACCGGTGTGTGGTCGGTTGCAAAGTGAACACAACGGTATGTTACTGGGTATTCTCTTGGAATTATTAAAATCAGAACTAGAGCCTCGTGAAAACGGCCTCTTAAAAGATCCACCCTGACTTCGGTCACCACCCTCATGACTTCGCTTTCCTTGGTGATTTTGTCTCGATCTCTCTATTCCACTTTCGGATACTAGTGCCGTCTGCTGTACCGCTGCAACAGTCGAGTGTTCGTAGGTTTCTACTCTCAAACGGATATTTTCCTTTAAGCCTTCTTCAAATTTCCTTGCCCTTTCTTCCTCTCCTGGCACAGAACCCTTTCCAAATCTCAACAACGCATTATACTTGGAAGTATATTCGGTTACAGTCATATCTCCCTGCTTCAAGTTATCAAATTCTCTCTTCTTTGCATTGTAGGCGGCTCGCGGAAAGAACCGGCGATTGAATTCCGCCTTGAACCCCTCCCAAGTAATCGGTGCCCCTTGATCTAGTACATTTACCCACCAGTTCTGGGCTTCACCCTTCAGCACATCACTGGCATTCTCAATTTTCTCCTTATCAGTCATCGGAATCGATCGGAAAATTCTCTCCATATCCATGATCCAATGTTCTGCGAGCGTTGGGTCGGGTGTCCCATGAAATTCCATCGGTTTCTTCCGGGTAAACTGTTCTGATATTGACCTCATACCCCTATTTTCAGGCGCACGTACTACAACTATCGGTTCTGGCTCCAATGGAGGTGTTGGAGGTAATCTGTCTGCTATATTTCGTATCATCTCTCCCATGTTCCCCATCATTTCAGCCATTTCATTCATTCGGCGAGTATGTGGCGATAATTCTCGTTCTTCGTCACTCATGATTATAGTCCTGTAGTTCTCAATGCATAAACACTATGCATGTACAACAATAACAATAGTGTGTATGTAAAACAACATCCATATGCATCAAACATCTCTAAGATGCATGAATGCAATTGAAAACATGTGGCAATCCACTCAACACTCCACTCGTCGTCGAACGTTCCCAAAGTTTTGTTACCTCTAGCTCTGATACCAATAAATGTCACGACCCATCCCACTACGCGTGGAAATAGGACACGTGGCACGCCACCAAGGCTACCAAACATCATCTAATAATACGCAGCGGAAAGAACTTCTATAAAACAACCCTGGTAGTATAAAACTTAGGAAACGTTCCCCCCCTGTGTTTGTAAAATACATTGAAATCAGAGTTATAAAAAAAAGTTTTGGTCATTGAAAACACATTCAAAGAAAATAGTTTTGAAAAAACCGAGGCTCAGTCGACTGCCCCGTCGACTGCACCAGGGTCCAGTCGACTGCTCCGTCGACTGAGTTAAGCAGAACCAAAAATACAACATACTGCAAAGAGGTCCAGTCGACTGCTCAGGGAACCCCAGTCGACTGTGTTATGCAGAACTAAAATTTAACATTTCTCATCAGGGGTTCAGTCGACTGATCAGGGAACCCAGTCGACTGCATTGGTTACTATTTGGATCAGTAGCTAAAATCTACAGTGCCTCAGTCGACTGATCAAGGATCCAGTCGACTGCTTCTCTTACTATAGACTTTCAGTGCCTCAATCCCACGAGATCCAGTCGACTGATCCTGGGTCCAGTCGACTGCTCCCCTGCTGGGCAGCCTGTAATGAAATATTAACAACTCATGCTTCTCCACACCAACCACAAACACAACCATAACTGATTTTTAACATTCAAAACATAACTACAGACATTCAATTACACGATTACAGTACTGCAGGACGAATCTATGGTTCTATTACAACATATTACCAAACCTTACACAAGTTTAGGATTTAAAACAAAAACATAAACAAGTGTTATCCCCGGCGTTCATCGGCCTCACTCATCGCGCTTCTTCTTGTCTTTCTTCTTACCTGCAATGGAGTACATCTCCACTGCTCAGCTATATGCTGAGCGTACAATTCTAAATGTATGCTTATATGGCAATTCATGGTTTAAGCATCTAAAACACATAGAAATAGTCTCTGAGGTGAGTGGTACGCATTCATCCGGTCGATGCCGTAGGAGGCCCACCTCTCCCACGCATCTCGTACACTGGTTGGGCCTTCCTCCATACCAGGTACCGTGTACTGGTTGGGCCCACCTCCAATCCAGACACCACCACAAATTCCAATTCCAACAAGATCACAATCCTCAAGGTTCGAGGAGCTTACTCCGAATGAATTTGCACCAAACTCCCCTTTGACTCAAGTAGACACATAACATGCTCACATAAACAGTTATACGTGCTTTTATCATAATTTCACGTGCATAATTAACGGGCCTAGCTAATACATGAATTTTGCCCGGATCCAAGAATATCAAAAGTGATGTCCAAAACATGAAAATCCGTATATTTCATAGATCTAGAATTCATACCTCGTGCGAATCTCTTCAAACTTTGAAGAATCGTCTAGGGGGCTAAATAAACGTCGGATTTCGAATTTGGTATGATTCCTACAAGTTTTACCTGATTTTTCCCAAAAGTCCAAAATTAAGATTTTTACCAAACTTAGCCAAACATGACCTAAGTAGTACTAAAACGTAGGTCTTACCTCCACGAGTTCAAATCTGAAATCTGGAGAAAATCTGACAGACGGAAAGTCGTCAAACGGCGTCGCAAAGCCCGAAGAAACAATCTCCTTTCTCTCTCCTCTCTCTCTAGATATATGTTTGTATTTGGATGAGAATGAATTCTCATCCTCATCTATATATAGGCAAAAGTTATGGAAATTACGCTTACCTCCCCGCAAGTTTCTCAAATCTTCTAATTAATCCTTGAAACTTCGCACACGTCCATTTTATGCCTTTACAAGTGAAAACTATAAGTTTCAAAAGTTTCCAACTAAGTTTCGTTTGGGTCTAAAAATAACGTCTAAAAACTAAATTCTGTGGAATCTCTACACAACCTACCTTTTTAGTTAACGTGACACTCACGTTCTCGCCACAGTTCTCAAATCAATATATAACAATATCAAAGATTACTACAATTTACCAAACACAGGTAAAATTTACTATTCACAAAATACCAGATAAAGTCAAATAACATTTAAGTCATATAAATGTCATTTAATCATGCCAATGCAACAGGTGTTATTAATTCCTCGTGTCTCCACTAGACACCTCACCGTTGACTCACGTCAACTCAACTCAATCAAATTATTAATAACATTAATAATTCCACAATCTCAATTTATGCATGTTTTAAAACCATGAAATTCTGGAACGGGTGAGACATAAATAGTTTCCTAAGCCATTTAGGAAACCTCCCATGATTGGTGCTCATCAAGTTGTGATTAGATTGAGCTTCCTTATCTAATTAGTTGCCTTGTACGGGTGGCCTTTTGCACCTATAAAAGGGGCAACTCACCTCCATTAGAGAAAAAATCGCATTCTTAACTTAAAGAATATCATATACATTCATCTCATATGCATACACCCGACCGGTATTACTGGTAGTGCCGCCCCAATTGTTGGCCCACCAGGCCCGCCAGTGATCTGCTAGTGAAGCACACTGACGCACCCGTGGGCGTAGGTCACCTTATTAACGGGGCTGAACCACATATAATTGATTGTGTCACCGTATCTCTCTTCTTAATCCCTCTTACCAGCTTTTGGCATCATCAAGAAGTAACCAAAAATTAGAAATAAAAATAAATCTTAGGCTTATCGTTGAAAAAGAGGTATTTTTAATTTATGGTATTTTTTTAACTGGTGTCACAGAGCCTCTGTGACTGAGTAGTTAGAAGTTAGTAATACACACACACACACACACACACACACACACACACACACACAAAGGGGGTACGAAGGTACAAGGGAGCCAAAGGCACCAATTAAAGAAAACTCCCTAGTGCTAACCCCAAGTTTAGAACCCACAACCTCTCATTTGGGAAGTGAGTTGGTTTTAATTTGTGGTTTTTGATCATATATATTTGTGATTCAAAATCTTGGTGTAGATTTGTGACAATATTACGGTGAACATAAATTGAAACTTAATAAATAAATAATAAAAAATAAATAAAGAAGAAGAAGCCAATATAACATAGCACTAATTCTATGTTTGTGGTCTTTAATATAGTACGTTATTTAACTTTGGTTATAAACTAGAGAGAGTGTGTGTGAATACGAATCAAAGACCAATCCAAGACCATCTCCACCATCACCCTCTCATAATTCATTGATCTTGAAGAATATGAAGAGGTAAAAAAAAAAACAGTTTTTTTTTACCTTTAAAAAAAATAGCCCTTTATTTTTGTTTACCTTTTCTCAAGTTTCTTTAATCTATTATATATATATAAAGTCTAAAGCAAATGAAGCCTCTACATTGAGCCACCTCATCTGCAAGGAAATCCTATGTGGCAGCTCCCTGTTATTTCCCTCAACTTTGCTTTGTGATTCACTGCAACTCAACTCTTCCACTTCTTGATTTATTCACTATGCGGTTCCTCAAATCAGCCGTCCTCTCCACTCCCTCATTGATTTATTCATTCACTCTGCATTTCCTCCCTCCAGTCGTCCTCTCCACTCCCTCATTCATTGAGGCATTCGTTCAATTATGATGGCCATTCACTCCCTATTCACCTCCCTGTTTCATCTCCCCTCCACTGCCATTAAAAGAGATACAGTTTGTCTCTCTATGTATCTCTCCATCTCTGTCTCTGTCGGTTTAACATCAGCCACAGGTCCTGTGTATCCCAAGCTCCTGAAGTGGTAAGTTCTTCCACCCATTTCTCCTACCTTCACTCCCTACCTTTTTCATAATCCATGTTTGATTTATAAGATGTGTAATCTATGGTAAATATGCTCCTACTTTCATTTGCACAATACCTGTTTGTGTTTATGTCTGTCAAAAAACTTTTGCATGAATAAATTTATATCGTCATAGTCTATGTTTAATCCGGTTTGGGATAAGATGTAATGTGTAATCTATGGTAACTCAGAAACTACAATGTGTAATCTATGGTGTCTCAGAAACTATTATCTCACTTATTTTCCTCCACACCCATTTTTTTTAAACCCACATGGTTTTCCCAAAAGAAGAGCCGTGAATGGATAAAATTTCACAAATCAAATTGTTCATTTCCTTCAAATTCTTTAAATGTGGCGGTGGTTGATATTTCAAGGAGAACACAACACTTTCAATGGTTTTGACTTTTGAGTGGTAGAATACTTTTGGTTTAATCATAAGATTCATATCTGATACAACATCACATGGCCTTCCTTTGACCTTACCTGGTATAAACACATTTTTTTTAATATGAGTCATGCACATGCTTTTGACATTAGACTGTAAATTGTGTTACCTGTCTGATTTCTAAAGTACCCATTCTCATTTCCCACCACTGATCCAAAAGTATGTTGGTCTAATTGATAAAATTCACATTGGAATTTTTTTCTTGGTTACTTCTTTTTCTTTTTGGGTAGCTTTCCTATAAATCTGATGTAAGAGCATTTACAGTGGGCAATTTTGTATACTAACTTGGGAAAACTTAGCTTAAATTGTTGTAGCCTACACCACAACTTAGTTTAAGAAAACTTAACAAAACTTAAGTTTATCTACATATGTTCTCTGCAATACATAGGATTTATCAAGATATTAGGTTTTTGCGTTATGGTATCATCACCAACTATAAAGAGACAACAGAACCCAATGATTAAAGCAGCAAATGAAAATCTAAACGATCCAAAATTTAATTCTTTTGAAATACCAAATCATAAGCTTTTGGTTGATCATAAAACAACTTTTTAAATGTATGAAAGAGCCCCATTGTACTATTTATGATTTTTCCTATAAGCTTTGTGAAGTTTGTAATTACCCCAAATGTTACCCCATTATGCTCCCAAATGAAGAGGCATGTTTACACACTTTGAAGTGATCTTAGATTCTTGCAATGTAAACTTTTCCAGTAGCCCTTAAACAGTGTCCAACCAGCCCCTAAACTGCCCCCAAATCAGCCCCTAAATAGCCCCCAAACAGCCTCTTATAAGTCCCCACTCAGCCCCTAAACAGCCCCTAAACAGCCCCCCATAAGTGAAAGATGTTGTCTTGGACCAATTTGTTAACTGTCCTGAAAAGCTTATGAACAGCCATCAAAATTAATGGTATGTTTTTTGGTTGTCAAAATGGTTAATTTTGGAACCAAAATGAGAAAACCAGGGGACGTCTCATTGGAATAGGCAAATAGTATGTTTTTGGGTTGTGGACATGCTTAATTTTGGATTAAAAAAAACTGTGCAAGTCTTAGTGGATATCTTTATAGTTTGCAATGCATATAAGCTAAGAGAACAATTTATAAACATTGATATAATGTCTTACATGTGTTCATCTAGAACTTTTTATTAATGAATTACACTTTGAAGTGATCTTAGGTTCTTGCCAAAAATTTGTTTCCCAAATATTTTATCATTTGTTCCCAATGCATTGGTATGTGTACCACTTACCGTGACATATAAGGTGTATACATATTGATGATGAAATAGGTTGTCATTTTACGTTTTGTTGGTTTTCATCTTAATTCTCCTTTGGTAGATGTAAGAGACAAGGGGACATAGGGGCCTAATGTACTAAGTTCTCTCTCTGTTCTTTGTTAATTTGTTAGTATATTTACCCATGCCCAATATCCAGCAGCAACAGCACACCAATTGATTTAAGAGTTTAGTCATCCCCACTGGACATTGTCTTCTTTTCTTTTTCTTTTCTTTTTCTTTTTCTTTTTCTTTTTCTTTTTCCTTTTTTTTCCCCCAGATTTTGATCCATTACTTTTGATTTATTTTTTTAATTTCTTTCCAGCAATCAACTACTTGGGATTTGCCCAGTCACAGTTTAAAGGTCCTACAACAAACTTGACCCCTCTCGGGTTGGACTTGATATTTGTAAGTTTGTTTTTGGACTGACAGTCTGTTTTTGTTAATATAGCTTTTTTGTTCAGCTTATTATGCTAATAGCACAATGATATTGCAGCTTACGTCTACGGCACAATGATGTGCCTTAGTTTCTAGGGAAGATTTCAAATATTTCCAATTCCAACTTCAACTTGACTTTATAATGCTACTCCTTTCCAAATCTTTAGATATATTCAAATTGATACTATATGAATGTCAAGTCTTTGTTGCACAGAGACTGGAGAGACTTCAAGCCAGAGCTAGGCATCTCAATATTTTCCCAGTTTCAGTACCTACTGTGTTATACAATAGGCCAAAATCAAATTATTGTTATGACATTATCAAAGTTGGTGCATTGTGGTGTACTAATAATTCGGAGTATCTTTGCATAAGAAAATCTGGGGAAGTCTCATTGGAATAGTGACTCAAACCATATCTTTATAGTTTGGTTTTCCCTTCAAATTTCAGATTGTATTTTAGATTGGTGCCATCTACTTAGTTTTGTACTGACCTAATTTGCCATGAGATCTGGCCTAAGTGAACAACCTGGTATCTCTCTTTCTGATTTTTCAGTGTCTCTTAAATCTTTAATCTTTACTGAAATTTAGTATAGGTGGTGATTCCACTGGCACATTAGTTAAGAACCAAAATCGGAATTTATATTAGGGAACCTCACAGAATGTACATAGGCAGCACACACCTAATTTTACACTTACCCAAAATCAAAATTCTCCCCCCCACTCCCTCTTTCTCTGTTTTAACTTTGAAATCTGCACTTTAGAATAGTGAGTAAACGAAACAGAATGTCCCCTTCCAAAAAGGTGCCTAAAGTTGTTTTAAAGATGGAGAGGGTTCCTGACCATTGAAATAAAATTCATTTCAGAACTAAGGACATTTCATTTTAAGCAAAAAAAAAAAAATGCATCTCAATTTGTCCCAATCACTTTGTTGAGCTGTTTTGGGCTGACCGGTTCTGCAAACTCTTAAACTTGTGTTTGTCAAAATTACATTTGTCACACAGTGCACTAAAACAACAGATTATGTGTACTGTAGAATCTACACACACACCCCATCAGCCCACATGCACATCCGCAAAACTCAGCACGGCCACAACACACATGCATGTCAGCCTGAGCCCACAGCACATGTGCACATCCACATGTGCATCGCACACACTCACCGACCTTAGATTTACAGATTAAACGAAGCGGTACTAACAAATCTTCCACCAAATGTAGGAACCACCGAAGTATGACATCCAACATGAAATATAATCTGCTATCTGAACTGAATAGCCAAACAGATGCATGGACTATCAAAGTCCGCGTCATCAGGATGTGGGATGCTGTGAATTCGAAGAATGGCCAACTCATGAGTTTACAATTGATTCTTTTAGACGAAGAGGTATTCTATTAATTATCTAGACCTATCATTATACTACCAACTATCAGTTATGCAAAGCTAACAACTAACAATGTCTTAAACTCTACTAGAACAATGACATACACGCATCCATATGGCACAACATGGCACCAAAATTCAGGGCAGATATGGAAGAAGGAAAGATATACTACATATCCAATATGAGAGTAGGGTCATGTAATGACACATATCGGCCAATACCAACAGAGAAAAAACTATTCTTCCGCTTCAACACAGATGTAAAAGAAGTAAAAGAGATCCCACCAACATTTCCTGCACAAAAATTCCATTTTCTGGACTACGCCATTCTTGCTGAAAGAGTTAATGACATTGTTCAACTCAGTGGTATGTCATGCAACTAACAGTGAAACTACCAATCAATATATACTACAACATTGAGTAGTAAATTCCTATACATGTTACAGATATCATAGGAAAAGTGATTGCCATTGGACCAATCCAAATAAGCCAGTCAGACAGAAACGAAGGAATGTTGAATTGCTTACATTCAAGTAAGATAACATTGCCTCCTTCCACACATACCACATGTGCGCGAAATACATTACAACATCTATTTTATGACTTACAATCTGCATTTACAATCAGATCTCTTCAAGTAAGACTCACATTGTGGAACGATGCTGCAAATGAAATAGAGGACAATGCCTTTGACGAAATTGAACAACCTGTTGTTATTGTGGTCACAGCAATGACTGTGAGGCAGTTCCAAGGTACTACACATACTACTACAACGCCAATATGTACAACCTTAACAAACTTACAAATGTATTCTATTGCAAGATATGCTGCACTTTTTTTTATCCCACATCTTCATTCCATTGTATTTTAAATTCTCTACTGTAACTGCTAACTATATTAATTATCCAGGCAATTACACTTTATCAACAACAACGGCTTCAAAGGTTTACGTTAACTTGGAAATCCCTGAAGCTGAAGAATTCCTAGACAGGTAACTTACATGTTAGAACTAAAAACTCATACTGCTCCATACATTGGCAAAAACTAAACTAACGCATTCAACCTCATCCAACAGCGATATCTATGGAAGACAAATTCTGAAGCTACCAAGCCAGCAATCAAGTCAACTATCAATTGAGCAACAAATTCAACACAACAGAAAAACAATTGAAGAATTAAAAGCGATGCAATGGGAATCTGGTGAGCAGGTAATTGATTATAATTCCACATACTTTATCGCATGCAAGATATTTAAAATGTGGCCTAAAATGACAGTGACAGTTTAAAACACAGGACACCATAATCACATGCAAAGCGACCGTTGAAAACATTGAAGCACAATCTGGATGGTACTATATCTCATGTGAACTGTGCCCAAGAAAGCTACAGCCAAAGGATGATACTCTCTGGTGTGACATATGCAAGATAGTTTCGCAATACCCAATACAAAGGTACTACACTATTCCCTTAAACACTTACAAACTTGTAGGCATTTATAAATCTAATGAATACGAAAATGTAATCATACAATAATTGTGCCAACACAGGTACAGGCTACAACTACAAGTTAAAGATTCAACAGGATCTACATCATTCGTGCTTTTTGATAGAGAAGCACAGAAGCTAATTGGAAAGGCAGCAAGAGAGCTAGCGAATCAGGCAATAGTTGTAAACCTGTACAATTTGTTTAAATTGATAAAACCTTTTGCATATATACAACTTAAATATTTACTATGACATCTAACAAACATCAAACATTTACCACAGGAGGAGAAAAACAATACTGCTACATTCCCATCTACGCTGAACAACATAATTCAAAATACTTACATTTTCCAATTGAGGTTGAACGATTTGAATCTTAAAGAAGGCTGGCAGAATTACACCGTGAACAAAGTGTTCGACATAAACTATAACCCAGTACAACATGACAGCATGTATATTGGAAAGGAAACGGTAACATCCAATCTTTATAGTTTACTACAATAATTGGTTATAACTCAATCACATTATCAATCTGGTATTTAAAATTAAGAAATCAATCTAACAAATGATTGTAAATCAGGAGTCCCAGCCTAACTCTATTACAGGATCATCAAGCAGTGCAGCAAATCAAAAGAAGCGAGTTGGAAATCATTTAGAGGAAGAAGAAAGTAATGAGGAAATTGCAATTGCAAAGGCGACACGCCCTCCATATGCAACAAAGAAGAGGACAAACACTAAGAAATCCAACTGATGATAGCACATTACCAAACAGTTACTATAGCAATTTAGCACAAACTCTACATGTTATGTGATTAATTTTCTACACATCGTTGCACATGAATAGTTTATTTACATTCGTATGCTTTGAATAAAATCTAGACTAATGTTTTTAACCTATGGATGCTTCTTCCTTGAGCTTAATTAAATTAGTTGTGACTATTCTTGATTATCCAATACTTCCAACTTTGATTTGCTTCGAAAGTCTTAACCACAAAGTGTATTTCTTGAAAAATGTTTGAAGAAATTCTAAATTTGATATTTGAATAATGAACGAAGTTGTGTTTGAGATATCATTAGCATATCTTTTGTTAGAAGCTATAATTTCATGGTGAAATAATAATTGAACCTACAAAAAAAAAAAAAAAAAAACAAAAAACTTGGAAATAATTTCTAACCAGAGCTACTTAAGTTATTGCGGGTTAGACCCTCTTTCACTTCTAAAATGTTTGCGAACTACTCAAGTCTAATTCCATTCTGTTGATTCATCACTCCCAAAATTTATAACTGTGGACGCACTAGAATTTCGGAAATAATAGCATTACACCTTAATGAAATCCAAGAGTAATACCGTACTTTAAATTAACTCGCATTACTATTACTAATGTAAAATCTAAATATACAGCAACCATTTCGTAACAACTAAAAACGAAAAATTACATTTCATCAATCGTATGTTAAACAATAATTTTTATTTTAGTCCAGATGATATTCGGACTAATATTATGACACCCCCCAAATCTACCCACACAAATCATGTGAAAGTGGAAACATTGAAATATTATTGGAGATATTGAAATGCTTTACGGTGGTTACACTAAAAGTTCACTTCAGTTTTATAGTAGGCCATACACAGTTCCTAGGCTCAAATGAACTATTGGTTGATGTACTTTACTGATGGCTGAAATTTTCCTAAATGAGCGTCATAGGGAAAAAATTGAACCAAAAAAAACATTGCTGTAATAATTTTAATCCCAAACAGATTGACTATTTTATGGACCTTCAAAACACTTGCCTTTTAGGCTTTCGCTTCATACATTGTGTGGAGAGTTGAATGGAAAAGGAACAACAAATATTCATCATTTAGTTACCAAATACATACAAATATATATATATATATATATATCTTCTATTATATATAGGAAACTTGAAGCACAAAAAGCCAACGTGGCAAACATAACTCTCACTCTCTCTCACACTCTGTTTCTATCTCTCCCTCTCTCTCTCTCTCTCTCTCTCTCTCTTTCTCTCTCTCTCTCAAACTTACCAAGTCCATCCCAACGTCCTCCCACCTTCATCTTCTACTATACCACAAAGCTCCTCCACTCCTACATTTATTGCTGCCTCCCTCATAATTGTCGTGCCTTCCACTATTTGATTCATTGAATCATTTAACTGCAGCCTCCTCCACTCCCTCAAACATTGAATAATGGCTATTAACACCTCCCACATTATAGATATATATATATATATATATATTTCTCACCCTTTGGATGTGTATATATATCTATAGCTTGAAATTTCCTTGGAGGAAGAATTTCCAACAAAATCTCAGTCCAACATAGTTTAAGACGCTTTGGTGAAAGAATTTCAGTGGCAAAAGAGGTAAAATTCGAATACAAGGCCTTCCACTGTTGCTCCATCAAGGTATTTTAAAACTGTTTATGTTGCAATCATTATGCATTACAGATTTCTGCTCATTTAATCAGCAAAATATTATATATATATATATATATACGCGCGTTGTTTTTTTTCACCCTCCATGCAAGTGTTCTCTTTCAAACCCCCTCTAGGCACATGAAAGGATTAAGAAGTGGTTTGCAGAGGTATGCTTACAAATTGTTTGATCATTTGAAATCGAAAAAAAAATCAAAACCCATTTCAATTTTATCGCTAATTTGATGTAGCCACAGACCCAACACTTTCACTGCCATACTTCCAGGTATGCAATGTCCTATGCACACACACACACATATATGTTTATTTGACGCTGAATAGATTTATTTTATGATAATTAAGCCTCTAATTTTTGTTCATGAATTGACTTTAATAGTGAACAGGCTCTGAGCAAGATCGCTTGCAATCGCCTCCAAAAAGAGCTACCGAAATGGCAAATTAACCCATCGTCAAGTTTCACACATAAGGTAACCGATAAACTACAAAAGCACTCTTAGTTTTTCCCCCTCAGATTCGATCACTTTTGGTTTTCCTTTAAAAAAAAAGGTTGCTTTTGCAATTGCATATATAGGTATGACAGATTGGTGATTGAGATCAACAGTGCAGCTGGAACTTTGTATGTTAATGACACTTAACAACTCCAAGTTAATCTTCCTGAGCAATTACCCTATGGAAGCTCCACAGGTGAATTACAATTTGATCTGATTTTGTGTCATTCATGTGCTCTATTTGGTTGGTGAGTAATTTGAGAAAATGAGCTAGAAAATAGCTGAAACTCCTAATTTATTACCTATTTAAACCTTTTGTCCTTCTCCTTCTTTTTATTACTAGGTCATTCTGAACTGCCTAGGAATTCTAATCGAATTCATCTAAAGTTTGCTTGCTTCGTTCTTTATCTTCTTCGTCAATTTTAATTGCCAATTGTGTTGAATTAGTGATGATTTCATATAGTTTCAATGTGTATTTTCTTAGGAAATCATTCAAAAAGCATTGACATGATAGGAATAACGCACATATAATTTGAAGACTTCTCTCTACTGAAATAAGTGAAATGTGAATGAGCTTTATTTGATTTTCTTCGTAGGGTAAACAAAACAAAAACCAATCGTGTTTGAAAAACTTGCGGAAGAGAAAAAATTCAAAATAGGTTACATTTTGCAATGGAGTTGTGTTTATTTTTGGCTAATAAGTTTGATTACTATGGGAAAAAAAAAAAGAAAAAAAAAAAGGGAACAGGGTGCTGCTGGGTTGGGAGGTTTTACAACCATTAATGCCCCAAATGGAATCACAACAGCAACCTCACCCTTCTGTTGACGTGTTTTGTTGCATGTACTCAATAAGGCCTACAATACTATATAACCTTCCAAAAAAAAAAAAAAACTCACACATGCCTAGATTACTAGAGTAATGCGACGCTCCCAAACATGTACCTATACATGTTTATGAGAGAGAGAGAGAGAGAGAGAGAGAGAGAGAGCACTATTGAGTTAAAAAGTCTTAACTACCCTTTGTATTAACAACTAAGACGAAGATGTAAGCTCCTTTCAGACAATATGTAAAAGCAAGGCTAAAATAAGAGACAACTACAAAAAAAAGAAGAAGCTGAATTGAAAATTATTGAGTTTCAAACTCAAGCAGTAAATCTCCCTCATTGAGCTTTCAATTAAGCCTCTCTTTATTCCAAATCTGAACTTTCTGATATCAGTGACTCTACTTCTACAGAAATTAGTACGACTTGCCGGTCAAAACGAAAAATTGTCATGAAAATGGAATTTTCACAAACAAAAATTGGAACCATAAGAAAATAAAAATTAAATAACCTTTTCCTGATCATCAGTACCATAACCCCAAGTTAGCCCCTGTATACTAAACAAGTTCAACATGGCTGCAGTACTTCTTAGTTTTCTCTGAGCCTACAAAAGGCCGTCGGACCTATCCTAAACCAAAAGGATGAAACTAAACTAAAATTCAGCTCAGGGGCTGTTATTTATTGTATTCATCGAATTATTGCAATCATGTTTTAGGAGATCCATACGTTCATTGAATGTGTTATCTTCAATCTAATATATGGGTTGAAGAAACCAGATTAAAGTGTTTGATCAACATATTGTGTATTTTGTCGACAACACACACATATGCTAAAGCTAATAGAGCATAATATGTTTGACACATGTGGAAGTATTCTCATGCTTTGTGACCCACTTCACCCTTTTTATAATATAACTCAAAAGATGTACGTAATTAATGTTGTAGAGTCTATTTCCGTCACACACACTTGGTAGTATTCCATGTATCCATTTTCTTCAATCTTTCGCTGAATTTTAATTTTGTAAAATTTTGTTTCTTTTTGCAGATTTGAAGATTATTCGTTGAGGTTTTTGTTTTGGTGATTGGTGAGTATACACAATCAATTTTCTAATCTTCTTCTTTGAAATCCATGAACACTAATCGTTATTAACATCCTCATGTACTAATGTCCAACGATTTGGTAATTCATTAGTTTGCTCCTTAAAAACAAGATCCAGTTGTTAGGCACCATACAACAAACATTCTCTCCTAGAAAGGTTTAACCTGAAAATTATATACTCACAATTTACATACAATACATAACTGTGCCGTGCACTATTTGTCTTAACGAAATTCAATATTTAAAATCTCTACAGACAATGCGTCAATCACCATGTTGACAACAATATCTGGAAATATATTAGATCACATATCTTCTTATTTCTCAACAAGGTTGCATCCAAATTTAAAAACACGGAAAACATACTCAAAGCCAATTTGAAAACATAAATAACAAATACCACACGGAAGATAAATTACAAAAAATATATGTTTTATATTCATACTAATTTGAATCTTTACAAACCATAAAAATGTATTCCTATTTTCAAGAATGGAAGCAGCTAGACTAGCCAGATTCAAGAGGAGGATACAAAGAGCTGAAAGAAGAAATGTCGAAAGATATGGAAGGCTAATGGCACGATCAAATGGGAACAATACAAGTACACATGATTGGGAAGACTACTTCACCTTACAATCCTCAAGCAATAAATCAATTCATGAAGTTGTAGAATTTTTAGCGAAGGCAAGAATTAAAATTGCAAATATGGTCGTGGAAAGGAAAGAAAAGGCTTTCTGGTCAAGATTAAAAAGAAGATTGGTGAGGGCTGCTAGGAGAAATGCCCTGCGCAATGTGCGAATTAGTGGACGAAGAAACTCTCAACCCAACACAAATGAAAACAACCCATGCTTGCAAGAGGTTCCCCAAAATAACAATAGCCATGCTTCACAAGTCCCAAATACAATCTCATCTTCAACAACTCCTATAAATATCACTTCGCATTCAATAGTGAATGTTGACGGCTCTGTGAGTACAACAACAACCATCTGCCAACCGCCTACAAATATTGAAGGTAAGTTGTATATGTTATTATTTACTTGATAACAATACATAAATCACATTCCTTCACTAAAAAAAACCCTCCTCGCAGAACGTGAACCGGCCCTTAGAAAAAGAAACGTAGGAGGACAGGCGTCAGAAACTCGGCGTGTGCGTAGACGATTGGTTCAAGCATCACGGCAAAGTACTAATCAAAGACTTCTCAACCAACGTAAGTACTTACAAAATATATATTAAAAAAAATAACAAAAAACAAAGATATCTAACAGTTGTTTCCCTGGTTTGGTATTTTAGGAAAATTTACAAAAGCCTGGGACTTTGGAAAACCCTCATATACATGTATGCATTGTGGTGCAATCTTATGGTATGAAGAAAGAACCATAAAGTCAAGACAAACAAGAAATCCAACATTTTCAATTTGTTGTTCTGTGGGCCAAATTATGCTACCACTATTGAAGGACACACCAGCTTTTCTTGAGAGCCTAATTTCATACGGGGGAGGACAAGCTTCAAAACATTTTCGCAAGAATATAAGAGCTTACAATATGAGCTTTGCAATGACATCCATGGGTGGTAATATCGATAAAGCAATTAACAATGGGACGGCACCATATGTGTTTCGGCTAGGGGGACAAAACTACCATAAAATTGGTTCTCTGCTTCCTCCAGAAGGTTACCAACCAACTTTTGCACAGCTTTATATCTATGACACTGAGAATGAAGTTCCAAATAGAGTTTCAAAAATGCGAAAAAATGTCGATGCCAATATTGACGAACATAATATTATCAGTGACCTCTTGAAAATGTTGGATGACTGCAATGTGCTGGTGAAATCATTTCGAATGGCGCGTGATAGATTTAAAGAAGAGGACGTCAGAAATGTCAAGCTTCGAATAATCGGTAGTAGGAAGAACGAGATTTTTGAATATACCACCCCCATTTTCACAGACGTAGCCGCACTTATTGTTGGTGACTTTGATCCTCAGTACAACAGCCGTGATATAGTTGTGGACACACAGGCATTCGGATTACAAAGAATTTACGAAACACATCCAAGTTTCATGGCACTTCAGTATCCTTTATTATTTCCATACGGAGAAGATGGGTTTCGCCGTGGAATTTGTAAGAGAACTAAGGGAGGACAAACCATTACGGATAAAAAATGTACTATGAGAGAATATTATGCATACAGATTGCAACAAAGATCTACAGAAGGAAAGACATTGGTGCGTGGTGGAAGATTATATCAACAATACATTGTTGATTCTTACACATGTATAGAACAAGATAGATTACATTGGCTCAGAACAAATCAAGGGCAACTTCGCAGTGAGCTATACAATGGTTTGAAAGATGCAGTTTGGAGGGGGGATACAGATCATGGTACATGTGGAAAGCGTATAATTCTGCCTTCATCTTTCACAGGAAGTCGAAGATACATGATTCAAAACTACCAGGATGCAATGGCAATATGCAGATGGGCTGGTTACCCAGACCTATTCATAACTTTCACTTGCAATCCAAAGTGGCCCGAAGTAGATGCATTCATTCAATCAATACCTGGTCAAAAAGCAGAAGACAGACCCGATATTGTTGCAAGAGTGTTCAAGATCAAACTGGATCAATTGTTACATGATATCAAAAAAGGAAAACACTTTGGCACAGTTACTGCAGGTAAAAAAAATGTACTTTCACAATTATTTAATACACCAACAATCACTATATTCACAATATAGTGCAAATGCAACATAAATTACTGTCCATTGCACAATAACATACATATATCTGATTACGTTCTTTAAAATAACAGTGATATACACTATTGAGTTCCAAAAAAGAGGACTACCACATGCACATATATTGATCTTTCTACATTCAACCGACAAGAATCCAACACCAGAGCATATTGACAAAATTATATCAGCAGAGATACCAGACCGAGGAGAAGATCCAGATGGTTATGAAGCAGTTCAAAAGTTTATGGTCCATGGCCCATGCAGGGCTGCAAATCCACGATCACCATGCATGTTCAACCAAAAGTGCAGAAAACATTTCCCTAAAAGGAATTGCGCGAGAACAACTATAGATGAGACTGGTTTTCCTATTTACAGACGAAGAGAAAATGATAGGGTTGTGGAAAAAGCCGGTATTCATTTGGACAACCGTTTTGTAGTTCCATACAATATAGACCTGCTGGTGAAGTATCAAGCACATATAAATGTAGAATGGTGCAATCGGTCAAGATCCATAAAATATTTGTTCAAGTATGTAACAAAGGGCCCTGATAGAGCAACAATAGCCATCCAACAAAATGCGCGTGGAGATGGTCGACAAGACACGCAGCCCTCAAATGAACAAGATGAGATAAAGAGCTACTTAGAATGTAGATATTTGTCAGCATCTGAGGCATGTTGGAGGATCTTTGAATTTGATATACACTATCGTCAACCAGCTGTGGAGAGATTGAATTTTCACTTGATAGATGAGCAGTCTGTAACATTCAGAGATGATGAAAATTTGGAAAATGTTTTACATCGACCAAATATACAAAATACAATGTTCACTGAATGGATGAAAATGAATGAGAGCTGTGAGGATGCTAGACGATTGACTTATGCAGAATTTCCAAGAGGTTGGGTATGGCATTCAGATACAAGTAAATGGAGTAAAAGAAAAGCAGGAAATTGTATTGGCCGACTGTTTAATGCTCACCCATCAAGTGGAGAAAAATTCTATATGCGTATGTTGTTGAATATTGTTAAAGGCCCCAAAAATCACGAGGAAATCAAAATAGTGAACAATGAATGCCATCAGACATATAAGGCAGCATGTTATGCTCTGGGACTTTTAGAAGACGACGGTGAATGGCATGAAGCCATAACAGAAGCCTCAATCTGGGCTACTGCTTCACAACTACGAGAACTATTCGCAACAATGTTGACACAATGTGAAGTGTCTGACCCATTACAATTATGGGAGAGGAATTGGAAGCTTTTAACCGAAGATATCGAGCACAGGCAAAGACATGTCCTATCTCTTGAACATTTAAAGTTATCAGAGGCCCAAAGAAAAAATTACGGCCTACATGAGATAGATCAAATCTTAATTAAAATGGGCCGTAAACTAAAAGACTACCCTCCTTTACCAGTACCAGATGCAGAAATATTCAAACAAAGTACCAACAGATTGATCCAGGAAGAAATGTCATACGATGTCGAACAGCTAAGAATTGAACATAGCACTTTATTCGCAGGCTTGAATGATGATCAAATGAGAATATATGCCGCAGTTATGAATGCAGTGAACGAACAAGCAGGGGGTTTGTTTTTTATTTATGGTCATGGAGGAACAGGGAAAACGTATTTGTACAAGACCATTTTATCAGCAATACGTTCCCAACACAAAATTGCACTTGCTGTAGCGTCATCAGGAATAGCTGCTCTATTGCTGCCAGGGGGGAGAACGGCACATTCAAGATTTCACATTCCAATCAAATTAACAGAAGAGTCCACTTGTGAAGTTAAACCAGGAAGCCATGCAGCCGAACTGTTATCAAAAGCTAGCATAATAATATGGGATGAAGCACCTATGGCACATAAACAATGTTTCGAAGCCGTTGATAGAACCTTAAAAGATATAATGCGCCTTGAAAAGCCAGAAAATGAAACAAACCCTTTTGGAGGAAAAGTAGTAGTAATGGGTGGAGACTTTCGCCAAATCTTACCAGTTGTACCAAAGGGCGGGAGAGAAGACATAGTCCAAGCATCAATAAATCGATCATATTTATGGCAACACTGCAACATATTTTTGCTCCAAAGAAATATGCGACTAGCTTCTACCTCCAAAAAATCTAACTCCACAACATCGCAGCCTGATTTTGCTAAATGGATACTACAAATTGGTGATGGAGAAGATGGCAACGGCGATGGAGAAAGTGAAATTCAACTTCTACAAGATTTGATAATTCCTTCAACTCAAGATCCTGCCAGTGATATCATTCAAAGCACTTACCCCAATCTGGAAGAACAACTCACAGACAAAACATACTTGGAAGAGAGAGCAATACTTGCACCAACAAATGAGATTGTTGAAGAAATTAACAACAGGGTTATCAAATTGATAAAGGGAGATGAAAGGACATACTTGAGTGCAGATTCAATTTGTAAGGCATCATCTTATTCAGAAGATCAAGAAACACTATACCCAATTGAATTCCTCAATACTCTAAAGTTCCCAGGGATACCCAACCACAAACTCATTTTAAAGGTTGGTTTGCCAATAATGCTTCTCAGAAATTTAAACCAAACTGCAGGACTTTGTAATGGCACAAGACTCATCATCACACAACTTGGAGATCGGATAATAGAAGCCGAAATCATTACTGGTATAAATATAGGTACCAAGGTATTTATTCCAAGAATTGGGTTATCTCCAAGCGACACAAAGTGGCCGTTCATACTCAAAAGAAGGCAATTCCCAATCACAGTATGCTTCGCCATGACCATCAATAAGAGCCAAGGGCAATCATTGAAAAATGTCGGTCTTTTCCTGCCTAAAACAGTGTTCACACACGGCCAATTATATGTCGCAATTTCAAGGGTAACTTCAAGGAGTGGACTGAAGGTATTAATCAACAATGACAACTCAGAAAAGACAACGACCACAAAGAATATCGTCTACACTGAAGTCTTTAATAATCTACCAAAAGGTACTAAAGTGTATTTTTTTTATAATTCGTTATACTATACATTTCATGTAATACCCATTTACTTCAGTTTTCCTTACATTGTTACATATTTCATTCACTCTTCACTCTGTTTGTTGCATTTTATTTGAGTACTCAAGTTGGTTATCTAATCAAATTAATCATACCTAGATGGGTCTATGAATTGTATTTATTATCTGCAATTTTATTTGTAACTTTATTTCCTTCTAATATCAAATTATTTGGTTGGATACTTCAGACTAATATTCATAGAAATGGAAGGCTTGGAACCACAAGTACTGCCAAAAACCATATATGACCTTTGTTTTCATCCTTCTTCACAGCTCCATCGGTATGGTAAAACCCCACCTAAATTTTAATGGCTTCTATTTGCATGTTACTTTCAATCTGAAATTTCGGATTTCTTTTGTAGTCGCTGTGTCTTCCAGATCGTGAAAAACAAGAAGCATAAGATAATCTCAACATTGAATTTCTTCTTCAAGGGTTGTGAGTAAAGGTTTTGGAGGCATTTTATATATTACTGTTCGTGGTTGTATCAATCCATAGACTTTGAATATACCCTTTGTTCTGTGATTTCTTTCAGATTTTTAACTTATTACGGATTTTACATTGAATTATCAGCGGGTGATTTGGTGGAAATCAAAATTAATATTCTGTGAACATTCAAATATTAGGTCTTTTGTTCATTGTTATTGTTATTGTTGTTGTTATTATTATTATTATTATTATTATTTTAAATGTTCACGGAAATCTACAACTGCTGATATTGGATAATCAAATGGAAGAAGACAAGAAAAACAACCATTGATTTGTTTTTCTACTTTTTTCCCATACTTATAATATCATGTTTATCCAAAAACACTTTATTGGATAATAAGGTTTCTCTAGGTTATGAAACAATGCAAGAAGTAAAGAAATTTTAATTCTTATTTTACATTCTTTAGCATTAAGATACAACTACACATGCTCACTATAAAATAATTCTGATATTATTATCCCATGACATCCCGTGCATCGCACGGGTGTTCGACTAGTTTATGGTTATTAGTTAAACCTTGCTTTTCAAACCAGTATTGGTGCTGAAAAAACAAACAGAATTTCAAATGAGCTGAGACAGGAAAGAGAATCCAAGCCAAAAAAAAAAAGATACTAGAGAGAGAGAGATTGGGGGGGGGGGGGTTTGTACTTGAAAGTGACTGCCAAACAAAGAGAGAGAGGAGACAATGATTTGAAAAAGAAAGGGGCAAGAGAAGAAGGGACTAGAGAGAGGTGGCAAAGTTACGGAGAGTGAGAGAGAGACGTGAGGAAAAATATGGAAATGTGGGGTTAGATATATATATATATATATATATTACTTTCTATCCTTATCATTAGAATTGACCATGAATTAATTTCAAGCTGAATAATAATTTTTGGAAATATTTGAATATGGAAAGAGATAAATAGGAAGTTGTGGGAAATGAGAGAGAGAAGTTAGGGACGTGTTATTACATGATGAGTAATTTTTGGGACACAACTTTCATATAACTTTCACACAACCTTCTTAAAAGATGTGTCTATATCTCTCTTGTGATGTCACTGGACCCCACAGTAACACAGGAAAGAGATAGACACATCTTTTAGGAGGTTGTGTGAAAGTTGTATGAAAGTTGTGTCCTAAAAATTACCCATTATATGATAGGTGAGGTGTATTGGTGAGTTTTTTTTATAGACTTTTGAATGAAGTTGATCCAAGGGTAGATAGTCGACGTTCAGTGGATATGGGTCAAGATCCAAAGTTGATAAAGTGGTAAATTTTGGATTTTTAGATCGGTGTTTTGGGAGACCAACACCGTCCTCCAATATAAGATAGATATTTTGTGTGTGTGTGTGTGTTCAAGCTTATACATATTCATGTTGCTTCAATTTTACTCTTATTTAATAAAGTACAAAACTTTACACACAACTTTCACTCAATCTTTTGTGCACAACTTACAAAAGTGTATCTATTTCTCTCATGTCACTCTTGTGTCATCTTGTGTGATGTTAGTAGACTTACAATGGCACATGAGAGAGATAGATATACTTTTATAGATTGTGCATGAAAGGTTTGTGTGAAAGTTGTGTATAAAGTATTATTTTTTTTTGATAAAATCTTAGCTTGGTCCTAAAAATACGTCATGGTATGAGAAGGTTCACTTCTCGAGAAATTATTCAGTGAGCACGTCAATGTGCCATGGGGAAATTTCAAATTCCATTCATAATTAATTGAAAGTAAGGATTAAGAGAAATACTCCATCCACTCCTCTAACTACACCCCAAATCACACTTAGTATTTTAAATGTATGTACTCTGAGCTGTTTGAATTTTTTACACTTTTTTGTGCAATACTTACACAGCACATGGTACATATGTTTAAAGCAAATGTGTGATTTAAAGTGTAATTAGAGGAGGGAGTGTTGCGTTGTTGTTAGATTAAATGTTAACTTTCTCACTTGAGGGGCCCAACAAACATTTTGCAGGATAAGAATATCCTAAGATGCGCATGGTGCGTATCGTCCAACATGGCACATGATAAAAACAACCCCACCCCCCATTCAGACGAGATCCACCACCAGTCACAAGAACCCCACACGCACACACCAATAAAAATGCAATCTTTGGCGCATCAGTGGTTCAGACCAATCAGTCCAAACCTCTATCTCTCTCTCTCTCTCTCTCTCCTCTTCACCTTGGTTTTGGGGCTCAGATTGGTACAGTACTAATTAGGGCTAGGGTTCGGAGTTTGAATTTCTTGAGCTCGTCTATCTGCTTCGGCTCTTCGTGAAGATTAGAACATGTTTAGTAGCGGAGGAGGTAAGTTCTATTGGGTACGGAACGAGAGTGCTCGTAAAGTCCACGGAATCGTTGTGATCTTCGCTTGGGTTTCAATTGATGAGAGCCTATTGAAGGATTATGTGAATCTATATTCATCGCTTGGATGGAACTCTCTTGTTTGTCTTCCCGATTTTCTCAACCCGTAAGTTCAACACTCAATTTATATTGTGTAAATACTACTGTGTGTGTATGTATGTATGTTTGTATGTATGTATAGGAGCTGAGAGTACCTAGCTTGAGGATTTAATCTGTTTATCATGTGATTGTCTTTTGGATTATGTGCTGTAGACTAGAGTGGCTTCAGTCATTAACTTGTGGAGCGTAACTGTGGTTCAATTCAAAAGAGATTTGTATGGAATAGTTGTGTTTACATTATTAAATCTGTTTGATATTTTAAAATCTAATTCTGCCTTTGGTACGAAAGTAACTTTTTTTAGCAGCACATGTACAATTTTGTATGTAGTAGTTTAGATTCTTTAGATAGAGAGAGAGAGAGAGAGAGAGAGAGAGAGAGAGAGAGAGAGGGGGAGAGAGGAAGTTCTTTGTAATAAAGGTTAAGGAGTATGGGGTTACATTAACCCCCAACCCACGTCCTATATGCGAGACAGCTTCTCCAACTTAGAAGCAGAAGAAGTAAGACTTGCTTTTTTTGAAAATGCAAAAACTATACTAGAAAGCATCTTGTAAATAAGTTGAAAATGAAAATGACAATATAATTATAATTGGTGAGAATGCATTCTGCGGAGGTCATTTCGAACGGACCATAACTCTTTTATAAGCATACTGTATTGAGATAACGGCCCCAAGGTTCTTGTGGGACAATTACTCACAATAGAAATACGTCGTATATGGATTTCATGTAGAGGCTAGACATGGTGTTGATTGTTGGCCTAAATATGACAGAGGTGGCCATTTCATTAGACCTCAAAAGATCATTTTATCAAGTACACTGAACATTGCTTATCGATTTTTGCTTATCGATTTAAGTGTAATAGATACAGTAGAAATATTTTTTTCAAGGGTTGTATGACCAATTAATAAATTATTCAAGAAAAAAATCTGTTTCTTGACTTTTGAGTCTTCCAATTTCTATTTGGTGGAAGGATAGGTAGTAAGGCACAAGTAAAGGTGTAACCACGTAGGGAAGAACTAATGTTGGACAAGAAAAGATGTCCCTCGTAGCAGCAATCTAGTAATGAAGTGGAGCAAAATGTTTTGGTTTTTTGCTTGAAGGATGATACGTACACCATCATTGTGTGTTTTTATTTGTAACATCAACCTGGTAATGAAGTGGAGTAAAGTGTTTGGTTTTTGCGTGAAGGATTAATGAGTAGACCATCATTGTGTGTTTTATTTGAAAGTGGAAGGCGGTGAAAGGACAAGTAGGCAAGAGAACATTGGTTGAGGTTAACATTAATGACAGTTAGGGCATGCTAAAAATGAGATAGTTCCTATTTAGAATCTAACGCCTAAGATAAATTAGCACAAGATTAAATTCAAGCAGTTCAGCAAGGTTATGTTGAGTTGAATTGAGCTAATTAATGCCCAACTTCTTGTTTTTTTTTCTCATTTGTCGAGTCGTTTCAACTTTTAGTTATTTGATTCTTGAAGATATATCACATTATGACAAACCGATATCTATCTTATATTGGGCAATAGTGTGGGTTCCAAAAAAAATTGATCCAAGGGCCAAGAGTTCTCTATTTACTCAATTTTGGATCTTGGCCCTTATCCACACCATATCCACTTTCCACCATTAGATCAACTTAATCCAACGGTCACAAAACAAGCTCACCAACACAACTTATGCACCATATAACTTCCACCCTCTATTTACCCCCACTCTCAACGAAATTCTCTCCCTCTCTCTCTTCATTGCACATACTCTAGATTTGGAAAGATAGGCTCACTTTGAATTCAAATTTTTTTTTTTTCCTTTTAACTGGTTTTTTTTTTGCCCACTTTATTTACACGTCTCTCTCTCTCTCTCTCTCTCTCTCTCTCTCTCTCCATACATTACATATACTGTATCAAATTAGTTATACCACCGGAACCACCGCCACAACCATTACCATCATTACCACCTCTCTCTCTCTCTAACTCTCCCACCATCCGCCGCCACCATCCTCAAGTACTCCTCACTGCCACCACCACCGGTCCATATTTTGGTTTTTGGTATTTGGGATTAAAAAAAAACATGACGTTTTTTTTTGTTTGATTTTTAAAAATATTTTGGTTTTTGGTATTTGGGATAAATAAAAAAAAAAACATAACGTTTTTTTTTGTTGTTTAATTTTTTAAAATATTTTGGTTTTTGGTATTTGGGATTAAAAAAAAAAAAGCATAACGTTTATTTAGTAAAACATACCATTTACTTTTGTTTTCTTTAAACTCAACCTTAAGATTTTTTTATAACTATTAATTTTGTTTTTCTTTCCCTTTTTTTTTTACTTAAGCTTACTTTTTTCCCATTTTTCTTTCCCTTAATGAGAATTTTTGGGGTAGAAAAAATATCCTTTTTTACCAACTTTCCTTTTTATGTTTTTTTTTTTAATTGAAAACAATGGATTTCAGGGTTGTTTTTGTTTAAGTTTTAAAAGCATTTTGGTATTTGGGGTAAAATAACATATCCTTTCAGGGTTGTTTTTGTTTAAGTTTTTATTTTTATTTTTATTTTTATTTTTATTTTTATTTTTGTATGACTACTTTATTTTTTTCTTTCTTTCCCTTTTTTCTCTTTCTTTCCCTTTTTTCTTAAACTGGTTTTTTTCCCTGTTTTCCCCTTATTGAGAATTTTTGGTAAAAAAAAAAATATCCTTCTTGGGTAAAAACATAACCTTTATTTTTTTCATTCTTTCCTTTTTTTTGGGCTTTTTTTGTTTTCGTTTTTAAAGTATTTAGGTATTTCGTATTTTGTTGAAAAACACTTTTTTTGTCCTGTGCCCATGAAAGTATTTGTTAATGATTTTAAACATTAACAGTTTTTTTTAGAAAGGAAAAAAAAACAATAAAGTTTTGTCAAATTTTTTTGTAAATTTTGTTTTGTCAATTTTGTTTTTGAAAAACAGTTTTTGTTTGTTTGTTGGTTTGTTTGTTTTTTAACAAAACTTAAATGTCTTTTCTTAAACCACACATTAACAGTCCCCAATTAATGCAATTGAAAATTAAGTTTATAACGTATTGTCAATTCTTTTTTATTTGGTTTGTTTTCTAAAAAAAAAAACCCTTATTCTGGAAGTTTCTAAGCTTCTTGAAATATAAAAGAAAAAAGAAAAAAAAAAACCCCCTCTTTTCCCCTCTTTTATTTTCCCTATTTGATTTGAGAAACCAGCCCCCCACCACTCCCCCTTTTTTTTTTTTTCCATAAGTAGGTTATTCTTAGATCCAACTTTTTTTTTTTGTCATTTAGTTGGGTTTTTAAAATTCAACCATAAGATTTTTTTAAGATTTGTTTGTCTCTTTTAAGTATGCTTTTCTTTTTACTTTTTTTTTTCCTTAAAAAGTGTTTTGTTGATGATTTTGAATATTAATAGTCTTCGTGTTTTTTTTTTTAAAGGAGTAAAAAAAAAAAAAAATTAAAAAAAAAAAAAGACAACAGCAAAACTAAACTTACCAGTAAAAAAAATTTGACAAAACAAAATTAATGTTTTTTTAGTTTGTGCAGATTTCATACTAATTTTTTTTTTGGGGGGGGGGGGGGGGGTCACAATTTGATGCTAATTCTAAGATGATAGGAAACGATTTAAAATGAGTTTTGATTAAAAGAAATCCTTGATGACCCAAAAAGATTATGATTATGTGATTTTTTTTTCGACAAGATGGGGGCGAGGAGGTTCACACTTCGCCACTTGAGCTATGCCTCACTTGGTCAATGGTTATAATTTATGATATGAAATTGAAAATTAATTCTTTGTTTACACAATAGGTTTCTTATTGGGATTTAGGGAGATTGCTCTCTTTCTTTTCTTTTTCTTTTTTGTATACATTTTTTGAAATACAATCATACATCAACCAATTTTTGGGGGGCGAATACACATCAATCATTTTGAAAGTAAAAATTATTAACTTATTTTCTTCATAGATCATGAAATGTCACTCCGCTTCAAGTGATAAAATGCATATTTACAGCCTATTTTTTTTCCAAATAAATTTACAACCTATTTATCTTGAAGTCACTATACTCTGCATTATTTTTTCGCCCGTGCCCGCGGGCACGGGTACGTACTAGTATCATATATCAGATAACTATGGGTGCAAAAGTTGTGCTCCGCCTGTCAGCTATTGCAGCAGTTCTACCCGGTCATTTGAGCAAATTTCTGCCTAGTTCTTCCCTGCCATTATTAGTTCCGAAGTTTTCACTTTTCTTCCATGTCCGTTTTACCAAATTGCAACCACTTGCACATATGAAGTCAAGTAGGCATTTCCTGCGCCACATGTAACTTGTTGGGAGTACAACAAGGCCAAAGTTGCAAGTATCTCTTGGGTGTAATATGGGTTTGCTCAAATCTATGTAGTGCATATACAAACACGAGACACAGAGACAACACGATACATGACATGGCAATTAAAATAAAAATAAAAATAAGTTAAGTAATCAAACAATGTACCTTGTAGCATCCACTCTTTTCTTTCTTAAGGTTTTTTTTCTTGTTATATTAGGACTTTTACCTCAAATCGTTATAAACATTTTTGCAAAGGAGCCACTATTTCGTTCCACTCCTGTGTCCGGCCCTGTCAGGCGTGTGTCCAACATGTGTTTGATGTTAAAACATAGACCACTTTTTTGTGTGTGTTTGACATGTGTCCGTGCCTGTCTGATCTGACACAAACACGAACCCAAATTTAAGTCTCCGTGCTACTTAGTACATAGGCTTGAATTACGTAAAGCTACAAAGTTTCCAATGACAAATTTAATTTAGAAGATAGTTTCCTGTACTAAAAGGACAACTTTACAAATATTAAGTTAGAGACTTGTGATCCTTTAAGTTGTGGTAAGTGTTTGAACTATGCTTTTCTTTGCTATACTTTATGTTTTTTCCCGACTGTTGTATATTGAATGGTATTTAAGTATTTTTCACTAGATATTGTGTATGTTCCTATTTATGTTAATTTTAGTTTCTGACTTTCTAGTTTTGCTTTCTATGCAGATATTTTCCCGAGAGAGCTACATCATTAGCTTTTGCTATTCTTAATGAGCTTGTTGAGGTCAGTGTTACTTGTGTCAGTCAATTGCAAATGTGTCTTTAGTTTAATTTCTACAAGCAGGCATTTCCAAAAAAACCACTCCAATGCAAATACGTATTGTCATACAAAAATGACATGTGAGGATTTCTTATTAGAGAAATTCATTGTACTTTATATGGTCTGAGATAGATTAGGTACTTCTGAAATAGTTGGATTCCATTCATATTTGACAATGAATATGCTTTCCTTCGGGCAATGTAGGAACTAAGGATTACGCCTCGTCCCGTGGTCCTTGCAGCCTATTCTGGTGGTTCAAAAGCTTGCATGTACAAGGTTTTGCAGGTCAGTGAATTACCAAGCTCTTTTTTTTTGTCATTGCCTCATTGGTCAATATGAAGTTTATAACCAGCACACACACGCAGACGTCATGCACACACATATCACCTCCTACATGATCCCAGGCCCCCCCTGAGATTTTGAGAATTAAAATTCTAGCCTAGAAATTTTAGAAATTCATTTTAGCCTCCACACACACCCCCCCCCCCCCCCCCCCCCCCCTCCCAAACTTATCTTTTGGCCCCTTATAATGGTTATGTTTATCCAAACAGACCCTAATTCAATAAATAAAATAAAGAATAGACCCTGATTATATTTACAAAGATCACTTTTTTTTAAAAAAAAAAGAGACCCACTTTCAATTTTTGTTTTCACATTTTAGGGCTTGGTTTCAAATTATTATTATTATTATTTTTCCATAAATTATGTATAAGAACACCCAAAAAAATTTTGCCTCGGGAACCTAGTATAGACCTATGCCCCCCCTTACCGGAAATCCTGGCTCCGCCCCCTGATTACATAAGCAACTCCTTAGTTTCAACTTCTATAAAGTACTCCACTGATGCATAATATATAGTTTGTAGCTAGTCCCAATACTTCAGGAACGCAAACTGGTTTTGTTTCAAATAAGGTGATTAATTTGTCTTTTCCTGCATCTGATGCAGATTATTGAGGGAGCATGCGAAGCACAACTCAGTATGGTATGTTTTGGTATCCTAGAATGGTGCTTAAGATTTAGTGAATCAAATACTTTGAAAACACATATATTGTGATCTCACAGAGTTTCTTTTAGTCCATGGGTTGGCAGCATTTTTATTTTCTTTATTTTTATCCTTTCTCTTGTGAAGGATGATGGTCGATTGGTTAGGAACTGCATCTCTGGACACATCTACGACTCTAGTCCCATCGATTTTACTAGCGACTTGGGTGCCCGATTCGCTCTACATCCCACAGTTCTCAGATTGCCCGGTTCAGCTAAACTAGTTTCTATGGTTGCTAAAGGTGTTACTTCTGGTCTAGATGCTCTATTTATCACTAAGTTTGGATCCCAACATTCTGAGTATTGGCAGACTCTTTACTCATCAGTTGTGAGTACTATAGCCTGTAGAAACTTCAACACTTTTTTTTATTAAAAAAAATAATTTGGTTTGCTTCCATTTAGTTGACTTCTTCTTCTTCTTTTCTTGTAGAGTTTGGGTGCCCCATTTCTCTTTTTATGCTCAAAAACCGACGATGTTGCTCGATATTCAATCATTTGCAATTTTGCGCAGCGGCTACAAAACCGTGGTGGAAATGTTAAACTTGTGAAATGGAATGGCTCAGCTCATGTAGGTCAGTATAATTATCTGATTTTACTACCATATGAGCACTTAAAGTGTTACGTGTGGCTGGTAACTAGAGGATTGGACCCAAAGAAAAGTTTCAGTATGCAATTAGTATTTTGTTAGATATTCTCTGTCTTGATCAGAAATCTTTAGCTCGTGTTGTCAACATTCACCCAATTGGACAATTGTTACAGTCTCTGTCATTTGCATTTTAAGCTTTCCCAAGTGACTCCATTTTGTGGTGGTCCTGCAGCAAGTGTTTTGAACAGTCTTGATTATTTTAACTTATTTGAACTTAACTATGTCTCGGATTTGATGCCTAGATGACCAACTGGCCCCCTGATAGAGTCTTTGGGATAAATCTGAAGTTAATTACTTAAATGGCCTGATTTAGAATTCATAAAATAGGATCGGGTTCAGTCTGATGGCATGCACCTCATAGTTGGGAATGCTTAAATATGATCAGGTTCAGTGTTTTGTTGGCTAGGAAAATAACCAGTCGAGGAATATTTATGTCAGGCACGGACTCTTGTGTAACCAAAGAACAGCTACACAAACACTAAAAATTTTGTATTCTTGTACTAACCAAACAACATCTTCCTCTTATTTTTCTATCGGGATTTACAAGTACCTACATAGTGTTGGTTAAAAAAAAAAAAAAAAAAACTGTTCTAGTAATTATTTTGAGTAATGGTACACCCACACCCACTTCACACCCAAAAACTCACACCCACTCACAATAACTCCTAGGTGGCATTTTGGGGTCCACCATGAGTGATTGTGAGTGGGTTTGAGCTTTTGGGAGTGAAGTGGGTGTAGCATTACTCATTATTTTAGTTCAAGCATGGACTTCTTAGTGCAATAAATGTACGCTTACCAATCACTTGAGTACGGGGCCACTTATGGATCATAGAAGCGGTTTAGTCTTTCCCAAACAGCCTCAGATATTCCTTAATAGTTATTTCATATGATTGCTAGTGCCTTTTTTTTTTTTTTTTTTTTTTTTTGGTTTGAAGGAAACGAACAAACTAGCTTCCACGCTGGAAGCAAATGCCAAAAAGGTCAGCCATAAGTGGCGTACATAGCTCTCGAGGGGGAGAGTCTAACGAAACAAAAAGATTTTCTTGGTTCACCCCAAGATTAGCTAAAGTATCCGCACAACGATTACCTTCCCTTTTCACATGGGAGATAGAACCATTACATCTAGATAGGAGAAATTTACAATCCTCAATAATAGTCTTAAGTGGGTGGTTGTCTTCGTCCTTCCGAAGTAAATGGCAGGTGTCAAGAGAGTCAGTTTCTACCATTACTTTTCTGATTCCTTCTCTAAGAACTAGGGTGAGACCTTTTCTGATGCTTTCGATCTCCGCATCCCAATCAAGTTCTAGTTTCCATATTTCTGCAGGTCATTACAAGGATTATCCTATGCAATACAGAGGTGCTGTGAGTGAGCTGCTTGAGCAAGCAGTTTCAGTTTTTTCGCAAAGACTAGAGCAACTTGGGGAAAGAATAAACATGGAGGGTATGCACGATGAGATATCCGAGTTAATATGTGATCTTCAGAGTGCAGCTGTAAACTCAAACCAGAGCTTCGGAAGAGTTGCACGTGGGCCCAATGACCACTTCTTCTTGCCAAGTTCTGCAGAGTATAGAAATAGTAGAGATTCTGGGTCCATACAAGATGAACCCAAAGATAGATCAGTTCATTTGCCAAGTCCTCCGAGTTTAAGTGCACACAGTGTTCTTGGTCAAATCCTCTTTGATGCATGTGTTCCTAAAAACATCGAAGGTTGGGATATTAAATTTTCTGGTTCCTTGAATGGACAGCCATTTGCATCTGCTCAAAAGCACTCACCTTTGAATACCATCAAGCGCATGCGTTCAAGATTATAACACCTTTCATGGAGCTTTCCATTTTCATGGGTGGGAGTTTAAACTTGAACTGAGGCTGAAAGAAGAAAGAAAAAAAATGGCGGCGGCATCAACTTTGTAGATATGTTGGTTTTTTGACTGAAAACGGCTGACTAGAATATTTTCCATGAATTGAGCTTGTTTGTGAAGTTTATGTAGAATTATTGCTGGTATTAACGCGTTTGTGTTGATCTGTGAACCAGGACAGTGAACATATGTCAGGTTGGTTCTCTGTAAATAGTGCTCAACGGCGATCTGAGTGTCATTGTCTGCTTATGGAGGATGGACTTGGGAACTTGAGATGGTGGAAGGGCATGTTTATGATTGGCATATGTATAATGCATGGGACTATCTGTATCTCCCTCTTCCCTTTTCCTTTACTTCTACAATAAAAATGTGACTGTAAATGGTACGTACCCTATAGGGTTAATAAATGTCAAGTATGGAGGTTGGAAAATTGTAGATTTCTTTCGTTACAATGGTGTGAATTAGTGCATGATCTACCTTTTTTTCTCGTTGATGTATCGTATTTATACAGGAGCATTGCTAATTTGCTGTGAATGTGGTCCCCATACAAGTGGTGGCAGTGGCACCATTTCAATATCCTTCAATATAAATTTAGTGGGTTCGCTGCCATTTGTGTTGAATACCACATTTGGGATACAAATTTGGGGAACCATAGCTTTTACTCTATATAAACAAATGAATGCTTTGAATCTCAAATTAGGTTCTCAAATGCTATAACAGTAATTTCACACGTTGTGGTCGTAACCAATGGTACCAATACCACTGTATGTAATACAATTGATAAAGCATTTTGGAAACAAATTTGGAAGCATAGCATTACTCTTGCTTGAGTTTATGAATGTACTACAACATAATAAGAGTGCTCTGATACTTCCGGAAACAACTTCAGTGCAGTTCAAACTGTGCCCCTCACAAGTTCAAACTGTTTAAATTGTGAAGTTCAAAATGTTTAAATTGTGAGGGGCATAGTTTGAACAGCACTAAAGTTCACTCCGATACTTGTTGCATTTGGTGAATGACTAAGCACTACGTTTTTTTTTTTCTCTCTTTTTCTTTTTTAGCCTTTTTCAATATAAAAGCGTGAGCAAAAATAAAATATTATTGAGGTAAATAATTTTGAAGTGGGGAAAAAATTTTAAAAACACATGAGAGCAAAGAGAGCTATTAAATACATGACTTGATTTCTCTATAACACCCACATTATGCAATGAGAAGCTATATATGAACCATCTCATATTGTACATGTGGCTGTAAAGAGAGATTTAATAGGTGTATTTAGCAACTCTTGGAGACAAATTATTTTATCTTTTTACTCCAAATTAGACAAGGAAACCAAACAAAAAACCATTGAGAGCATTTTTGCTTACCCAAGTCTTCATAGGGTGACATGTGTCCCATTTCATTTTCATTTTACCCCTGTATTATCTAAGGGACACATGTCATCCAGTAGAGAAGGCCTGGGTGAGCAAAAATGCTTTCAAAACCCTTCTTGCTCCTCTATTTTATATGCACATAGCATTACCCGGTCTTACCAAAGAGTAATGATTCATGCACATAAAACGTGCACATAAAGATTTGGGTCATTAATTTCGGTGGGTTCCATGTATGCAGGCATGGACCCGAGCAAAAAGAATGGCCTAGATCTTTATGTGCACATTTTATGTGCACATAGCATTACCCTTCACCAAAAGAGTAAAGATTTGAGTACAAACACACCATAAACAAATTATACTAACACCAATTGGAGACTGTCATGTGGCAGAGTTGATACTTTTTTGTCCCCAATATTATATGAATTGGGAGTGTCACATGTAATTTGTTTGTAGAATGACAAAAATCGAGTTGTTTCCACAAATATTGCCCTTAAAAAACTTAATTATTAAACTAGGATCCGTTTTAACTAAAAGATATAATAAGGGTAAAACGTTTTTACTAAAAATGTCATTATAAAGGCGTTATTTCAAAAAACGCTACTAATAGGAATAACGTTATTACAAAAAAAGCTATTATGAATGGCGTTTTTGCAAAAAACGCTATCAATAATTGATTTTTTTTCATTTCAAAAAAAAAAAGGGAAAGAAGTCATTTTAACCATACCCTTTTTTTTTTTTTTTTCTTTTTGCTGGAAATAACCAGACCCACTTGCTACTCTTTGCCTGGTTGGATTTAAATTTTGGCTCCATTTCGGCATTACCTTCTCCGAGATGGTGCTCTGACAGTGAATAGTCACTTCCATTTCTTTCAAAAAAAAAAAAATTCAAAAACTTGTCTAAATAAAACAAGTACTCCTATTTTTAAATCAAACGGTAGTTTTTTCTTCTTTATTTGCAGCCCACTAGTTCGTCTCTTCCACTCTCTGGTCCAAACAGCTCTCTTGCTGAAAACATGGCCATTGATCAACTTTCTCTCACTAAACGAAACACAGTTCATTCTCTCTCCCAAGTTTCTCTCTTTTATCTATTTAGTTTATATCCATACATGTGTAAAGTTATTAACTAATCTGCTTTTTTACTGATAGGTTAAGGGGAGAAAGCCATCGATGACCCAGAAAAAAATTCTTCGGAAAAGGCCCTTTGCTGTTAAATATCAGGCCAAGAAAGTGAGCAATTTTTTGTTTCTTCCATTTTTTTGCACATATTAACAAACATAAATACATATTCTCTGTTTTTCCTTTTCTTGACTATTCTCTGTTTGGTTTTAACTTGTAACTCTGTTTCTCACACTATTTTTTTTAGTAACTTCTTTCTGATGTATAATATCTCTACAAAGTACAAACCCATGTTTCCAATCTACACAGTTCATACGAAAAATCATGAATAGACAGACAGCGTCACAATCTATAGATTTTTTTTCCCAAATTAACCGGACATTGGTGGTCATTTTGTTTTGAAATGGAAAAAATAATAAATAAAAAATATATATATGAAATTGCAATTACAAGGAGGTTTTTCAAATTTTTTTGTATTATGTTGTATGTTGTTGAAAACACGATCAGGTTTAGACCAAGTCTCACTTTTACGTGGTTCCTATAACAATCAATATTATGTTCATTTGATAGAGAACCAGATTTTGGAGTATGCCATACACGTACCTAAAAAGCATATACACAAACGCAAAACTACTTAGGCTTAGCTTGGCCCCCATTTTGGTACTTCTCTTTTTTTAAAGCAAAATTTTATGTTAATTCATTTGGTAACTAGTTTATTAGCTTTGCAAAAATTGAATTTAAGGCTTTTTTGGAGGAGCTTTTAAAAGCTCTATTCTAGAGCTTTTAAAAGCTCAAGGTTGCCTTTTAGTTTCATGATGTTTTATTGGAGAGTAATGTATCACTTGTACAAAATTATCAAACAACTTGATAATAAATTTCATAAGCTACTTTTAAGAAGTCACGTGGGGCCAAACTATGCCTTAGAAATCAAAACTTTTTTTTTCCCCCTTGTTCCATAGAACCGGTTATTGTGGTACGCAAACAGCCTCTTACTTTCAGCTGAATCAGCTGTTACTTCATGGAGAAAAGCCCATGGTTTTTTGTAGGGATGGGCAAATTCAGTTCTAGTTTTACTGCGTTCACTCAATTTTTATGTGCTCCTCAGAAAAGGAAAATCGAAACTATTCGATTTCCTGGTAAAATCCAAAGATGCACTGGCAGTTTGGAAAACATTGTCAAGATGGAGAAAAATGTGCTCACCTTGCAGGGTGAATATAATCTCATTGGGTTCTTTCTGGTTTCTTTTTTTACCACAAGTGTTTTATATTTGGAATGAAAGTCTTTGAGTTGTCTGTTCTACTGCAAAATCTAATTTTGCTTGTGAATTCTTGAACAGGTACATTTTGAAAATCCCAAGAAATCCACAAGGTCAGTGAATAATCCGTGTAACGGTTTTTAAAAAAAAAAATGTTTATTGCTAACTTATTATTGAAATTGTACTATTTATTAACACCACAACCTCTTTTGTTTGATTAAGTAGTCAAGAGAAGAAGGCTATAATTAGTGTCCAAGGCAAATCATGTGTAATGGAGAGAGCAGAAAAGGTTCAAGCAAGTCTAGCTGCTGAATTTCCTAGCTTTGTGAAGCCTATGCTACCATCACATGTCACCGGTGGATTTTGGCTGGTACGTACACCCAGTTTTTTTCACTCGTAAGCTAAAGAGTTGGTAATTTTTTTTTTAAGTACTAAATAAATTTTTATGCTTGGTTTGATTACAGAGTTGTCCTAAGATATTCACTGATGTGCATTTGCCAAAGCACGATGACACTGTTGTTTTGGTGGATGAAAATGAAGAAGAGTACGAAACAAAGTATCTTGTGGTTAAGAACGGATTGAGCGGTGGATGGAGAGGGTTCTCCATTGCACACAAATTGCTCGAGGGAGATGTTTTGGTTTTCCAATTGATTGAACCTTGCAAGTTTAGGGTAATTTCTTGAAATCCCATTCCTTTATGCTTGTAAACTAATGCTTCGCTATTCCTGTGATATACATGCTTAAATGCAGTATACATCTTAAGATTGCTTTCTACCCAAATTTTGTTAAACAAGTTACCTTTTATTGTGCTAAGCATGGAAAATATGACAAAAGTAGCCATTGGTGAATCTTCGAAAAGGCTAATGATTACTACTAACAACGGAAAAGATGACTAAGAGTAGAATTTTTGGTATTTTACTATGTCAAATTGAAGTAGGACGACCATGGAGATTATTGTAACATCATTGCAAGTTGATGAATAATTAAGATGACCTTGTTCTTGGATTAATCGAGCAAAGGTTATTTGTTGTTGTTGGGTTAGCTAATTCCTCAATATGAAATAGCAATTTTTTTTAAGGGTGCGAGTGACTATAGTTGATTAACATGGACTTCTCTTTAAGGATCTGCTAATGTGGCTTCAGTTCCTTCTTTGGATGTGGATTTTGTGGTCCTTTTTTCGGGATTTCCACTATGTGTAGTTCTCTCTTGTTCTAAAAATGGATTTTGTGCTTAATTGATATTACCTTTCTGATCTTTTATATAGGTATACATTGTAAGAATAAATGGTCTAGACGAAATTGATGGGGCTATTGGACTTCTAAGTCTAGATGCGTGTGCAAAACCACTGAACAGCCGTATGTAGTTTGATTTTGTGTTTAGTGAAGTTCATCATTTTTCAAATAGCCTCGAAAACATTATGCATCTTTATTTTTGTTGTTCACACAGTTAAAACAGAAATTGACACAGAGATGCGTGAAATTGAAGGGGTGAAATGTTTGTACAATACCCAAGAAAATGGCATGGTGGCGTTTAGTACTGATCTTGAGCATTTATCAGATCAGTCAGGAAATGACAGTGACGAGTTTGGCTCGGAGATTTTGGAAGGCATCAGATTTTCAGAATCCGTTTTTGACTTTAAAGACGTGAAGAGTATCGATAGTTTCAATATTCTTGTGGATGGTTTAGTCATAGACTCCGAGATACCAAAACACCTTCGGATCAAATATTACGAGCTTTGCTGCAGTCAAAAAGCGTTTCTTCATGATCGTCTTCTTGAGGGACTAAACTGTAAATTAGCTGCTGGAGTGATTGCCGAAACTGTCAACATTGCCGATGCCATAAGAGCATCCAAGTTCACAAATTCTCGGGAGAATTTTACGACGTGGGACCACACCCTGAAAGCGTTTGAGGGGTTAGGCATGAAAGTTGGTTTTTTACGTACACGGCTAAATAGGCTTATGAGCCTAGCATTTGACTCAAAACTGGTTTTGGAATCAAAGAGAATTGAAAGAGTGAAAGCAGAAGAAGAGATGAGAAATCTTGAAGAGAGGCTTTTGGAAGTGAAGAATGTGATTAGGGGTCTTGATGTTGAGATTGAAGCTCTGAAGGTGAAAGGTGAGAGGCTTGAGGATTTGTTCATGGAAGAGGCTAAAGCTCCATGGTGAAAATGCTCTCTATATTTTTTTGGTACTTGTTTCTATAGAATTTTGTGGACTTAGGCCCTGTTTGACAATAGCTTTTAGAGTCCATGAGTGGTTATCGAACTTGAAAATCTAAAATAGAAAAGTATGGCAATTCAACTTCTCCGATTCAATCGCAGAAATTTGCGATTGGCCAAAAACTACACTGGACAGCTTTTGCCTGAAAGCAATTTTTGTAATTGAATCACCGAAGCAGAAGCAGGTACCATCAAGCTAGAGATATATTTTTGAGGAACAACTTGTATATCACATGGTGGCAGGATTTGAATGTGACAAGTTATCATTTTTGTGATATATCATATAAGTAGGTTGGTGTTTGAATGTGACTGTGTACAGCAACCATTATTATTACCTCATTCCTGTTAGGGAACTGCATTCGTTTTGACAATTGGGCAGCTTATGGCTAATTGCACCTTTGTTTGTGTCCACCCAATTTGGAAATAAAATAAGATTAGTTTTTTTTTTTTTTTTTTTTAGTTTTTAAAATTCCTTAAAATGTGTCTTACACTCTTAGCGTGTCTTGAGGGAAAAGGAGGTCAAATTCAGCATTTTTAGTATCCAATGTGGTAAATCAATTCACTGATGACATGATATCTTTCTCAATTGTACACATACCTAAACGTAAAATAATAACTCACACAAAACAATCCTGACTCTTAATTTCGTGGATCTCACGTAAGCATATAAACAGATCAGATTCGGATCGGATTTCTACAATCTAAATCCGAATCCGATAAAAATCCGTTAAGAAAATCTGAATCCGATAAAAATTCAAATCTGAATTTGTTAGAATTCGGATATCCGAATCCGAAGACTGATTCACATAATAAATCGGACAAAGAGCTAAATCCTAAAGCACACAAAGTACCCGAAATGGTTTATACCCAAAACCACATTTCATTTTAAAAATATGTAAAATAAAATAAAATAAAACTTCGGATTCAGATCCTTATCGGATTCGGATCAGATCGAATCCGTTAATCACACAAATATTCGGAGTCAGATTTGGATTTTTATATTCAGAGTCGGATATTTCTATCCGATTTGGATCGAATTCGGATAAAATCCGATCCATTTACAACCTAATCTCGTGTGAGACCTATGTGTTCCCCACATGGGGGTCACTGGAATCAAGAAGCAAGATTGCTTTGTGTGAATTTTTGTATGGGTCTAGCATTACTCCTAAACGTATTCTCTCGAATCCTCCATAAAATAATAGCTATGGTTACAAAATTTTGATTCTCAAATGCTTCACAAATACATGTGTCAATGAACCCACTAAATTTTGATTGAAAGATGTTGAAATTGACTTATCAATATTGAAGGTTGTCCCACTCGTACATATATTTCAAAATTATTTAAAATTCAAAATTGAAGAAATATTATTCTATTACTCTAAAATAACAGATGACTTTATCACGACACCATCTTTTTTTTTTTTGGGGGGAGGGGGGGGGGGGAGGAGTGGTAAGTTTGGATTTCCCAACTTAATGTTAATACACCTTTAAAACAGGAGTTACACAGTGCCCCTAGCCAACTCTCCTCCCCCTCTTTTACTTGTTCGTACTCCTTCCGTCCCTTTTTTTGAGTCCATCTTTGGGAACTCAACTTTTTAAGGGGACAAAAAGAATCTACACCTACTTTCCACTATTGCCCCTAATCATTACAATACATTTTTTAGTTTTGTCTTGGGGTAGATTTCAAGGAAGGGTAGTTTTGGAAAGTAAGTAAAAATTGTTTCCCAATTTAGGAAAGTGGACACTAATTTTGGGACATCACAAAATGGAATATAGGACTCAAAAAAAGGGACAGAGGGAGTAGTATTTTTTTATTTTTATTATTTATGTCTTTAAAAATTTTGGTTGTTTTTCAATTAAGACTAGGATAGAGGCCCGTGCAATGCACGGGTCCATCAAAATTGGAAAATAAATTAGATGTATTTATTGTTGATGCATTTATAATTTTGTCACTTGAAAAAAATTAAATCAAACAATACTAAATCCTAAAAAAAATAAAATCAAACAACATTAAATCCTAAATAAAGTTGTAAACGTAAAAGCTTCAATAATCCTGGATGGAAGCAAATATATATATATATATATACATATTTTTTTTTTTTTTTTTTGCGTTTCCAATCTTTTTTAGTGTTTTCACTTCTATTTGTTTTAGCATTTCTCTCCTTTAATTAATTTATTTTTTTAACCACAATTTATTGTATGAACTATGTACAAAATAATACAACTACTTATAAACTTTGTACAATAAAGTTGAGAGTAATGTTGTTTAAAAGTAATAAGTTATTTTTAATATCATAACACGTAATATTTTGAAAAACCTTATCATCTTTTTGTCTTTTGTCTTTTTTGTTTAATTACATACAAACTTCATACAATAAAATTGAAAGTGTTATTTAAAAGTAATAACTTAGTTAGAGCATCCACAGTGGGTCATTGGTACAACAAACTTAAGCTTGGTTTGGCTAGGGAACGCTTGCAACGGGTCATTGGTACAACAGCGTACCATAGTGAAACTTAAGGAAACTTAAGTTTAATGTATGGCTAAGTTCAGCTATTGTACAGGGCAGACGGCACAATGAGAACCGTGAGGAGCAAAACGGCACACATTGAGCCGCATGAGACTCCAAACGGCACACATTGTGCCGTGTGATATCCAGACGGCACAATGTGTGCCGTGTGATATCACACGGCACAATGTGTGCCGTGTGAAGTTGTCACTTTTATAAAGCCGTGTGATATTACACGGCACACATTGTGCCGCCTACTCCCACACGGCGTCGTTTGATATCACACACGGCACATTGTGTGCCGTTTGATATCACACACGGCACTCACATAGTCGTTTGAACAAATACCCATTGCGAGTGTATTTCATCTATACACTAAACTTACCAAACATCAGCCTTAAGTTTGTTGTAGCCGCTGTGGATGCTCTTATAACATTATACCACATGATATTTTGAAAAAACTAATCATATTTGTTCTCTCCCCCCTCCCCCCCTTCCCCTTTTATGGGAATGATATGAAATTGCATGAAATTATAAATTTCAAAAATAAATTTATTAAATTTATTAAAACTATTAGTATTATAGATTTATTATGAGTATGTAAGTAATTGTAAATTATAGTTTGTCTTTTAAGTTTGCAAAGTATTTGATATATATTTATTATGCGTATGATAGAAGTGTATGTGTGTGTGTGAATTAGAATTATAGGAATGCGTACGTAATAAAATATGATTGTAGATGTATTAGTAATTGTAAATTATAATTTGTTTTTTCACTTTGCAAAGTATTTCTTATATATGTGCTATTATTATTATTATTATTATTATTATTATTATTATTATTATTATTATTATTATTATGTATTTATGATGATGAATTAAATTTATTATATCTATTATTATAATATATTTATGAGGAGTATGAAATTATATGAAATTAAATTTAAATAGCAAACGAATGTATGTGTGTGTGTGAATTAAATTTATAGGTATGTGTGTGTAATAAAATATGATTTTAGATGTATTAGTAATTGTAAATTACAATTTGTCTTTTAACTTTGCCAAGTATTTCTTATATATGTATTATGATTATTATTATATATTTATTATGAGTATAAAACAACAATGATAGGGATACACAGCAAACGACACACTGTGCTTTAAATGCATGTACCATGTACTGTTTGAATTTTTCACACTTTTCTGTGCATCACTTACACAGCACATGGTACATGCATTTAAAGTTGGTGTGTCGTTTAGTGTGTCATTTGGTGTGGATCCCTATCATTTTTTAGTATGAAAAGATATGAAATTGTATGAAATAATAATTTTATAAAACAAATGAATTAAATTTATTAAGTGTAAATTGTACTCCCTCCGTCCCATTTTATGTGTCTATCTTTCCTTTTTTGGGATGTCCCAAAATTGTTGTCCACTTTCCTAAATTAGTATGCAAATTTAACTTAGTTTCCCAAACTACCCTTCCTTGCAATCAACACCAAAACAAAACAAAAAAAGAAAGTGCAATGATTATGGGCAATTGTGGAAAGTAGGGGTAGATTCTTTTTGTCCCCTTAAATAGTTGGATTCCTCAAAATGGACACATAAAATGGGACGGAGGGAGTATATGTGTAAAGCCTTATTTGGAAATAACCAAAACAAAAAAACAAAAACCAAGGCACAAAATCGATTTGCCAAACAAGGCACCGAAATTATTGACTTTTGATCCAATATATGTGTGTAAAGCATTGTTTGGGAAAAACGAAAACAAAAAAACAAAAATAAAGCACAAAATAGGTTTGCCAAACAAGGTAACCGAAATTGTTGACTTTTGATCTATGGGTTTAGTGCCTTGTTTGGGAAAAAGTGAAAACAAACAAGACAAACAAAGCCACAACTGATTTGCCAAACAAACCCTATCAGTTTTTGAGTGCCTTGTTTGGATTTAAAAGAAAAACACAAACACAAATAAAGGCAAAATTCGGTTTGCCAAACAAGGCATAGCATCTCAATGTATGAGTAAAGGCAAAATTACATATAAGGAGCAAACAATTTAAAGAATTCCAAATTAGGACAAAATTGAAATTGAAATCATTGTTAGGCTCTTTTATAATATAGTGTAGATAGATATAGTATAGATATAGTATAGATATAGTGTAGATAAAGGGAAATGGAACAAAAAAGAAAAGTAAGGGTTAAAATGTGATTTCAGACAAATCAATAAATGACAAATTATGACAAATTTAAAATTGAAAGCACTCTAAGCCTTTTTTATAGTATAGTGTAGATGTAGAAATAATAAGGGTTGATTGCGTAAATTAATTTGTAAAAAAGTAAAGGATTATATGTTCATACCAGTGGGCACCTCAATTTTAGACCAGGATGGAGCTGAAAAGCCTTTGCCACATTGGGACTGTAACAACTGTGAGTTTGGTACTTGACTTGTGGTTCAATTCATTGTCCAATTTTGATTCTACTCAATTTAGATTTTCGAATGTCGCCATGGCTAGGTTGAGAGAAGGATTAAATTAACAACAATGATAGGGATATACATCAAACGACGCACTGTACTTTAAATGCATGTACTCTGTGCTGTTTGAATTTTTTACACTTTTCTGTGCATCACTTACACAACACAAGGTACATGCATTTAAAGCTTGTGTGTCGTTTGGTGTGTATCCCTATCATTTTTGATAAATTAAACCTAGAAATTGAAGAAACGTCATTTAATCTCTCTCTCTCTCTCTCTCTCTCTCTCTCTCTCTCTCTCACACACACACACACACACACACACACACACACAGTCTGAGGATGAGAAGAACTCATGCGAGGCTTTTTAGCCTAACCATAGATACACAGACATGTGAAATATCATAAAAACCAAACCACAGAGTACAAAATTACAAAATATGCCAAATTAATTTGAAAACTACTGTTCAAGATTCCTTAGACTCTTTTATATAATGGTTAGATAAGAAAGAAGCTAGCCTTGACGCAAACGGTAAAGCTGTTCTATAGTGGCTAGTTTTAAAAATTCAAAGCGTGTGTGACGGACGATTCTTCTATTCTAAAAAGATGCGAGTCTAGAACACAATTATCAAACCTTGGGTCTGCAAGTTGAATTTTGTTTTTGAACAAAGTGTGAAAAGACTGATATGACACATAAACCAAATATCGGAATTCTACCTGTCACTTTAAAATATAGGGACAAAAGTAAAATTCGGTACAAATTATGAGGTTTAAAGTGTTATTTACTTTAAGTTAAACCTTAAAAAGTGAAAAAGAAATGCTAGGCACATAACATATTTCACAATAAAGTTTTAAATGCATGTACCCTGTGCTGTATAAGTAGTGCATAGAAAAGTATGAAAATTTCAAATAACACAGAGTACAACACATTTAAAGCCCTCTTGTGGATTTTGTTGTGAAATATGTTGTGTGCCTAGCATTTTTAAAAGTTAAAAGTGAAAATACCCAAAAATAATAATAATAATAATAATAATAATAATAATAATAAAAAATAAATAAATAAATAAATTTCTAATAATTAAAAGACTAAGTTACACTTTAATACCCTCTAGTTTGGCGAAAGTTTCACTTACTTTGGGCCCTCGACTTTCAATTTGGACACTTAAGACCCTGTAGTTTCAAATTAGTTGCAATGTGAGCCTTATGACTAACTCTGTTAAACAAACTTAATGGAAAATAGATATAACTTTATGTTTTCTTTAAAAAAACACCCACCCATGTTTTCAAATTCTCATATTGGCCCCAAACCACCCATATCCAAATCTTACAAACACCCACCTAGCTTTTCCTTCCACCATCAGCCACCACAGCTCTCCCAAACACACCCTTTTGCTCTAATTCAGAAATCAAGTCCTCTCCATGAAACCCTAGATCTTAACCTACATGTTTGTTCTTCTCTCTCATCTTTCAAATCTCAATCCAATTCTCTGCAATTGATTTACTGTATTCTACAATTCTTAACTCAATTTTCATAAATTTGTGTGTTATAAAAGCTAAAAATGGAAATCAAATGTGAAGAATTGCCAGAATGCTGGGAATTGATAATCAATCGACTCGGTACTGATGGTGGAAATGAGAAGTTGGCTTCTAATCTTATCAATTTGAGCAAAATTGATATATCTGGGAATTATCAAATTTTTGATAAATCTCTTGTTGTTCTATCTTCGAATTGCGTTCATCTAAGGGAAATTGTGGCTGAGAATTGCGCTTTCATAACTCCAAAGGCATTCATTTTGTGATGAATCATAGTGTTAATTTGACTTCATTTTTGGCAAATTGCATCTGTTTTTGTACTAGATCTTCACCCTTTGAAGATTCGCCTCATTTGTCAAGAGCTTTGCATACTCTGAATTTATCGTATTCAATAATGTCTGATGAATTTCTTCGTTTAATCACAAAGGCTTGTTTGCCTTTAAGGCATCTTAATCTTACTAATCTCATTTCTTCTTAACCCAACACCAAATTTGAAGAGGGACAGAGGGAACCAATGGGTTTGGGGATTTGTAATTTATGAACTCCCTGTTTTCACTCTCTGTTGGTGGTGTATATACATATGTGTAACTGTGGAGAGAGAGAGAGAGAGAGAGAGAGAGAGAGAGAGAGAGAGAGATTGATTAGTGGTCGAGTGTGGTGGTGGTGGTGGGCCTGGTGGCTGAGAGTGATGGTGTTGGTAGGTGTGAATATGGAGAGAGGTGGAGTCGATGGAGAGTGGTGGTGGGCTTGGTGGTAGTGAGTGTGGAGAGAGGTGAAGGCGGTGGATAGTGGTAATTTGGGACAAATATGAGAATTTGAAAATATAAGTGGGTGTTTTTGAAAGAAAACATAAAATTATAAGTATTTTCCGTTAACTTTTTTAACAAAGTTAGTCATAAGGCCCACTTTGCAACTAATTTGAAACTATAGGTATTTAAGTGTCCAAATTAAAAGTCGAGGACCCAAAGTAAAACATTCACCAAACTAGAGGGTAATAAAGTGTAATTTAGCCTAATTAAAAGGGCAGCGTGTAGAAACCGGGAGGGAAATGGCGGGGCCCACGAAGAAGATAAACAAAGGTTAAGTCTTTACTGTCTCTCTCCTGATTCCCCTGTCTCTATCTACAGTTTTGCTGGCTAATACTTCCTTCCCTCTTTGTCTTCTCTCTCTACGTACACACATATATAATCATCGTATATACATATATATATATACATATATATATATACAGGGAGTAGGAGAGAGAGAGAGAGAGAGAGAGAGAGAGATGGAACTGAAGGAGGAAGTCATTCGACAGCTAACAAGAATGGAAAAAGAAGAAGAAAAGGACATAGGCCCTTCGCTGAATTCCCCAAACCCCATCTATTCTTCTCCCGTGGTCTCTCTCTCTCTCTCTCTCTATATATATATATATATATGTGTGTGTGTGTGTGTGTGTCTTTTGTACGTAATGTGTGAATGTGTTTGTTTACTGGTCAGATTAAGCGGCGGCGGTCGAAACTGAAGATCAAGAAAAGGCTGGTTCCAAAAATGCCTATGGCTATGAATACCAAATCTGAAGCGAAGCAAGTGAGAACTCTTATCATTTTTACTTACTAATCCATAGTCCCTTAGGTTTCTGATAATTAGGTCTTACCTGAGCTTTTTTGTTCATCAAATCCCTTTCGTCTCATTGATTACATTTGACTTCTGTTCTGATAGATTCGATCTTGTTTTGTAGATAGAAGCTTGATTTGTTGTTTTTACTTCGTTTTCGGATTATTTTTTTTTTCGTTAGACTCTGGATTTTGCTTTTGAGTATTTGTGGTTGTAATTGTTGTTAACCTCACTTGACAAATGGAGAGATTTCATGGCAACCCCAAAAATTTTGAAACCCTAATTTTTTTCGGACGCTCACAATTGCGCTTAACTTGTCAATCAACATTAACGATTCGTTAGTAGTTCTTGTTGCGTTCATTGTTTTCTCTTCTTCCTAGCTAGTTTAGATTGTTGTTAACTGGATGAGATCTTACCAACAAGCAATTCGGGAACAAGTGTTCAGTGTTTTGGGGCAAAACCTCGTGGGAATTGAATAGATGCATATTTGGTACAGATTTGCATGTAGATAATTATTTTGTAAGAGCTATATAATTAATGATGAAGCTCTTAGAGATAGAAACCTCATACAAAATGATACAAGATTGAGTCCTCGGATCCGTTTATTGGTGTATTGATCTGTTGTTAATTGGTAGCAACAAAAATGGCTCTCCGGGTCAGATGTGCAATGGGAATTAGACTACAACTTCAGATCAAGAAGCTATTATCTGTCATTACAAAATTTTATTTTCGGGGGAGGGACATTACTCTTTCTGGCAAAGTATGACTCGCTCTACGGAGCACGCTTGAATAGTTTTCTTCAAAACTGCCTTATACCTCATACAGAAAATCTAAGTTGATGTGGACCATGTGATGTGGTCACATTATTTAGCGGAGGAATTGGTTCATTGCTGCCATTTTGCTTGTTGGCCAAGTTTATGATAACAGATGCATATCTAAATTTGTCTATAAAGAACAGGAAGCTTAAGATAGCTCAGATTTTCAAGATTCCTTGAATGATTAAGAAAGTGTTGTGTTTTACCGATCGATAAGATGAACTGATGATAAAACTGTTGTGCATTCTTCAGCAGCTAGTTTCTGACAATTCCGGGAAATCTGTAAGGTATACAAGTGTATTTCGTTGAAGTTTCGGTTGTTGATTTATTTATTCATCGAAAAGAAACTAATGGAGATTGAATTATCTATCTGATAACAACTTTGCCTCTCTATTCGACTCAAAGTTGTAGGCGGAAGAGGATAACGATTGATGACCTGTATGATAATGCTGAAGCAAAGTTTTCCGTAATGGAACGAGCAGAAGTGACTATGGCAAACCTAGCAACTGAGTTCCCCAGCTTTGTTAAGTGTATGTTGCCGTCAAACGTTTCTCATGGGTTTTGGATGGTAAGCCCATATTCTGTGTCCAGCCCACTTGGATTAGCTTATTTGGGACCAACAAGCACTTATTGAGTATTTCTGAGAGATTTGAGTATCACAGCTTTTTCAAAAATTGAATCTGCTTTAAAGGTGAAAAAACAGCTTAAATCATGATTTTTAAAAAATCTTTTAAATGAAAAATCTTTTTCTCTCCACAAAAATACCAAATGTACCCTTAGAATTCAAGAACTTGTACATTAATTGGTGGCAGAGGGATGTTTGTTCTAACTTTTCTCACGACAGTTTCTTCCTCAAAAGTTCTGCAAGTTGCATTTGCCAAGGCATGACACCACGGTTGTTTTGGTCGATGAATGTGGGGAAGAATACAAAACAAATTATTTAGTGGGAAGGCATGGTCTTAGTGCTGGATGGCGGAGGTTTTCCATTGATCACAAATTACTTAAGGGAGATCGTCTAGTTTTCTATTTAGTCGGACCTTGCAAATTAAAGGTAACTATTTGCACACTTTGTAATGTTAATAGACTGCGTTGATTTTGAATTTCTTATAGTGTTGGCTTAAGTAATCATCAATGTATTCCTCATCTTAAATTTGAATGCCTAGGACGAGGAAAGAAATTCCTACAGCGTTTTGCTAAATTGGTGCATGGATAGAAAGTGTAGATGATGAGAATCCACCTGCATTTGAACATTAATTTTCCTCAGCAATGATCCCCTCGAAGCTTTTGTTTTTTTGCAAGTTAGGATTTTTACTTTTATCTGACATTAAAATCAAACTCCCACTAATCAGTAGAAAACGATGACCAGAATGCCTGTGATTATTTGACTGGGACATTTTCCTCAGTTATCGTCTTATCGAAATGGCACCTTATTCCGTCCTTCGCATGAATGCTTATTTCAATTTTACTATGTAAAGTTGTTAGTTGTTTTACTTGTATATTGTCTGCCTAACTTCGCCTCCCTGGAGCTGTTCTAGGTAAACATAGTGAGAGTATATGGCTTAGAGGAGGTGGATGCTGCTCTTTGCCTGTTGAATATAGTAGCTTGTGCAAAAAGAACAGACTCTCGTAAGTCTTTATGCCTCGCTTTACTTCTTGTTTTGCTTTTATTGTTCCAGTAGTTAAATTCTTTAAACTCCTTATGGGCTGTTTGTGTGTCCGGCCCGTTACTTTGAATGGACTAATTAAGAAGTTGTAAAGCATTTTAAGGTAGAAATCCATCACATTCAGTGATCCATTTGGGAAAATGATAGCTATGTGAATAGTTTATCCTAAGATCGTCAATCAGGAGTGGCCCCACAGTGGGGGCGAGCGGGGGCAGCCGCCCCCACTGAACTTTCGGGAAAAAAAAAAAAAAAAAGGTTGTTATATGATAGTTTTAAAAATTGTGGACTTCTTATTAAAATTTTCTGTTAATTCGGGGGTTTTTTGTAAAGAGTAATGATATGCTTCTCAAATTTCTATCCCAAAAATGCTTTCCAAATAATGTGGCAGTGGGCCAAGTCAAATACAGTGGGACTAGTTGAATTTTGATTGGAAGTTGTGTACCTCGCCTCACTGCTAGGTCATTTGGGAAACACTTTTGAAATACAAATTTAGGAAGCATAGCATTACTCTTTTGTAAATTTTAGAACTTCGAAGAATTTTGACACGGTTTTAATTGACAACTTGTTCCAACTCTTAATTTTATAGTATTATATGTAATGTGTATATATGTAGTATGTTACAAAACAAAGACAACCTAGAGTCCCCTAGTGTCCCATAAGACATTTTCTAAAAATGTTCCTACGCAGATGAATTTTGAAGTTAGAAACCCTCGAAAGACTCAAAGACCCCCATATCCACCATTAGGCATTAACCTCTTCTTGCTCCTGTTTAGCGAGAAAAAAAAACCCTCCTCTTGCTCCTTTTCCGTGAGATCGACAAAAAAGTACACAGAATTTCCAACGCACGAAACTTATGGAAAAAATCACATAAAATTATACTACTTCTACAAATATAAATTAATTAATTAATAAATCAGTCGGGAAAACTTCGCCCCCACTGAATTAAAATATTGGGTCCGCCACTGCCGTCAATTGTATCATCTTAGAAAAACTAAGAATGACCACTAATCAAGAGACATCATGATGTTCTCTATTTTCTCAGTGAAGTAGCTTCAAGACAATGAGTTTCTATATTAAGGTGGTTTACAAATTGTGAGTGGACTCACTGAAATCCATGGACGCCCAGACAGGCATTAATATTTTTCTTGAATGTTTTAAGTTAACTTGGAAAAACAATCATTGCAGGTGAGGATACGACGACTCGGAAAAAGGCCAAGAGGTGTGTGGAGCATTTCCTGCTAGACAAACCTCAAGAGGACATCCATATTAAGTCTGAAAATTCTAAGCTTGCACTTCAACCAATTCGGTCTGAAAACAACAGCGATGATTTTGGCTCTGAAGTTTTGGAAGGTACGAGGTATATAGGATGTGTGTTGATTTTGAACATAAGTAAAGATCGAGACATTGTGCTATTAACACGAGTTGTGCAAAAATTGTAGGCTCTGAAGACTCCGACCATCTTCAAGCCAATGACTTGTGCTGCAGTCAAAACTCATTTCAGAATAACCAGCGTGTCAAGGGCATCAATCATAGGTTTGCTACTGGAAAAGTTTCTTAATTTATTAACAATCCAAAGCCATTGGAGCTTTGTGAGGTTTAGCTTCTGATCTCTTAGTGTTGTGAGTTGGTCCGGGACTTGAAGAACCTTTAAGAAGTTGGGTGTGGATCTTAGATTCTTGCCTGCTTCGGTGTGATCAGCTCATCAGCTTTGAATCGAGAGAGAGAGAGAGAGAGGGGTGAAACCAGGAGACGGTAACTCCTAATGGAAGCTTTTCAATAGCATAGATGACAAAGAAACTTGATACTGAGATTTAGGCAGTGAGGGTGGAATGATATGAAGCATGAACATCCATATTGTCGGAAGAAAATGCTTAATTGTGGTGAAGATGTGAAGTTCGGTAATGTTGTGTGTGAATGGTGTATTTATAAACTACACTTTCTTGCATGGACATGATAGTGTGTTACTAGGAAGAAAAGTTGTAGCTATTTTGATTCAGTTGGTTTCTTCAGTCAGCTGAATTTGTCTGTAATAGAGTTGTACAATTCAGATTATACTATTGTCCTCTCTCTCTCTCTCTCTCTCTCTCTCTCTCTCTCTCTCTCTCTCTCTGCGCGTACCCGCTCTCATTCGGTTTTCATCAGGCTGAGTGTGGTTCTGACAAGTGACATCTAGCAAAAAGCAACAGCAGGGGAGGATGTTGAAATTTTAAGTTTGGGAGGTTTAGAAGGGATGGAACCAGAAAGTTTAACCTAGGATCACCGAATCTGCATGGGTTTAGGGGTAGTGTTGTCTAGGTGATTTTTTTTTTTTTTTTTGGGTCTATTTATCCATTGTTTTTTTCTGTGTAGATATAACTTAAGGGCAATGCTAGGGGCACTAACAACTTCCACTAACACTTACTAACACACTCTATCTCTCTCCTAGTGGTACTGCGGGGCCCACTGCGGACCCCACAGTACCACTAGGAGAGAGATAGAGTGTGTTAGTAAGTGTTAGTGGAAGTTGTTAGTGCCCCAAATATTACTCATAACTTAATGCTATATAAATTAACACAAAAACTCAAATATTTACAATTGCGAGCTTTTATAATTTTCAAGGGGATTAAATGTTAAAACAATAAAATATTCGGATAGCTCTAAATATTTTTTAAAATCTAGGGGGAACATAAACCCCTTTGCCCTTCAAGAGTTTGTGTAATTAGTAACGACTTTCGCAAGTAAAGTAATAAGTAGGGCCACCCCTATAGTTTAAGGTTGTGACAATATGGTCTCTGTAGTTTCAATTTTGGCAATTTACATCCTATAGTTTGAAAATTGTGTAAAATTTACCCAATTACAAAATAAGTAATGGTATAATGGGAATATCACATTATTTTTGGCCCAAAATGACCTTGTATGCAGGGACTGATCCAGAAGTATAGTTTAGTGGGAGCAGAAACTTATACGGGGGATCGGAGGCAATGCCCCAATATGATATATTTTGTTTTTTTGGGGGTCGAAATAGTTTTTTTTTGTATAAACTAATCTATACCATAATTTTTTCATAGAAATTTTGTATTATCAACTTAATTTTTTTTTTATTTTTTTTTATCAATTTCACTTTGATATTTGTGTGGTAGTGCGTGTCCAACTTTAAGTGTATCAGATTGTTTAAAGATTATAAGATATTAGCATGTGGTTTAAAAGATTATAAGATACTATCAAATTATTATAAACTTTAAGTGTATCAGATCATTTAAATGATTATAAGTTACAGTCAGGCTCTAAAGAGGGCGTCCTTTTTTTCTTAAAGAGAGGGCCTCTGTTTGGGCCGTCGGATCGTGTTTTCATTAATGGCAATTTTGTCATTTCACGGTTTTTAAACACGATCCGACGATCAAAACAGAGGCCCTCTCTTTAATAAAGAGAGGGCGCCTTCTTTAGAGAATCTTTGTTATAAGTTATTTATGGGATAAATTAGTTTGTACAAAAACCACATAAAATAATACTATTTGTACCCAAAAAATCCGGTGGGGGCGCTGTCCCAAAACCCCCGTGATGATGCCAAAATTTGGTTAAAGTAAATTTAAGCAACGTAAGGGGAGAGAGTGAGAGACTGGTTTTTTGTATGTGGTTCGACCATGTTAATGAAGGTACCTACGTCCACGTGTGTGTCTGAACACGTTCACTATACTGTAAAAGAGCCGGGGGCCTGTGGTGAACCAACAAGTCTGGAGCTACCGTAGGCCGGTCGGGCATGTTGATGAATGCTATAGAGGTGCTGCATAGACTGAAAAGTCGGCCCCTTCAATGGGGGGTGAGAGGTCTCTTTTATAGATGTAAGAGACCTACTCGTACAAGGAAAAGGAAACATAATCCAATTGATATAGATTGACATTAATTGTAGGGGTTTCCTAATTGAATTAGGAAATAGTTTGCAATTTCCATTAGTCTTGTAACTTGAGTAGGAAACTGCCCAGAATGCTCGAGATCATGCCTGTGGGCTTGGATGAGCTGTTCCCGCGGTGGGATGTGCTTGTGCGGTCTTCTTGACCTGTTGGCCGGGTCGTGGATGAACCGCCCGGGAGGCATCAGGTGGACCAAACCGCTCGGGATGTGCCTGTGTGGTCTTCCCGACCGCGGTGGGATGCTTGTCAGTAGTTGCAGAATAGAACCGCTCGGGCATGGGCTAATTTTGGATGTATCACCCCGTATAAGCTTCTGATTCCATTGAACTACACTCCTGAGTCTATGGACATATGGTAATTTTGGGCTGGAAATAATGTGATATTCTCATTGTGCCCTTGCTTATTTTGTAATTTGATGGATTTTGCACATTTTTTAAACTACAAGGTGTAAATTGCCAAAATTGAAACCATAGAGACCAAATTATCACAACCCTTAAACTACTGAAGTATAATTTGCAATTTACTCTAATAAGTATAAAACAAATGCGTATAGGTCATTATCTGTTACAAACCTCATTTTCCAAATAACATGATATGTCCATCAGTCCATTCCATATCAACGGCACTTCCATCTTGCAAGGAAAACAACATGGGCACCGTCCACTCATGCCTACTCCTACAGTGTGTGCCTACTCCACCAACCTTTAATATATGATCCAAGCCAACTGTCATTTGTGACATTTGAGAAGGGTTGCTCTTGGAGAGTTCGATTCAAACAAGGCATCTTTTTGGTGAGATTTGACAATAATTACACTTTGGTGAGCACAGTGCGATCAAAGTTGCATGTTGTGTTCATGGGTGAGGTATTAATAAGCTTCCTTCCATATCACTACAATATAATACTTTATCCAAAATTAAAAATCCTTTGTGTCATTTCGAGATATCTCATTTTAAGTCATTTTGAAAAATCAATGCACATTTACATATTTTATCTTTTACTATATAAAACTCTCATACTTTTCATTTGAAATAACATTTAATTTTAAACCAAAACGAAGGACAATAATGAAAACTTAAAAATTTTCACCACCACCAAAAAAGTGTTTTAAATAGTTGGAATTTCCAAAAGAGACTTAATTAAGTTAATTTGGACCCGAGGGAGTGGAATTTCATGTGGTTGACAGTTCTATAACATTTTTTCAATTGAAAATCATGATTATAAGCCAAGCAGTCGCAAATTGTTACAGGGATTGTTTCGACAACTTAAAAGTGAAATAGTCTTCCGTCAATATATTATTTCAAATTTCTGTGGAGTATATTTAAGAACTGTAGCAATGTCATAATATTGCACTAAACAAGTTAGATGTTAAAGCCCTAATCAGAACACTGGACTTACTTTTACTGGATGTAGAAAAGCCCCTAGGGTATTCGAATGTAAAAACAAACAAATGAGAAAAATGAAATCAATTACACCTTCCAAATATTTTACTGGAAGTCATCATCTATAGATTCTGGAAACACTCTCTTCTGAGGTAATTGATTTCCAAGAGACAGTTTAGGTTTCAAGACTAAAGTTGTACCTTTTACATTTCTCACAAAATTTGTATGTGACCTTGACAAGCACTTGAAAGAACCACGTAATGTGCTATCGACAGAACTGACATTCGAAGAAATTAATGAGACGGACTGTTGCTGAGATGATAACATGGACTTTTGTCTGATGTTTTCCTTCAAGTTGGACTGCGGCTTATCTCCTTCCCCACCATGGTTTTTCAAGCCTACCATTGATTCAATAGGTACAAGCTTCCCATCTACTTGGTTTGTGAAAACAAATGTGACCTGCAAAAGCAAAAAAAAAAATGAAATTCAGTGAAGATCAACGTCATGGAGGTAGACATAAGCAATGACTATATCTTTCTAGTTCAGTTTCGAGCAAACTGCATTTGATGTTTATATATCATATCATTCAACACAAAGTAAGCTGAACTTTTACACCAATGCCATAAAAACATCAAACTCATTAACTTGGAAAGTTTTTGGTAGGAATCAGAAGATGTAAGATGTTTTATGTCATGGAAGGGGCAATGCATAAGGAATGCAATAATAGAAAATGATGCTCTCAATTATGTAAATGATGCTCTCAATTATGCAATAATAGAAAATGATGCTCTCAGAAAATGTGCTTGTGGGCGTGGGTGTGTGCACATGAAGCTAAAACCAAGCAGAACACGACTTTCATACAATCCCGGGTTTGAGACCAAGGGGCAGGCTCAGTCTGGCTGTAGCCCCGTGTAAATATCTTGAAAAAAAAAAAAAGAAGGTATATTCTAGTCCAGTCCTTCACAAAAACACACCTAATTTAGCCTAGCCTACAGCCCATTTCCTTACCAGCTCCTAAAATTGGCTCCATCCCAGTCCACCCCTTAAAAATTCCTGGGTTCCTGGACCCACTATTGTTTGAGACATATGCCATGCCTTCTGCATATGCTTGTATTCAACTTCATGTGTGGACTAAGCCTCGAAAAAGAAATAACATCCTGCAAATCTGAAGAGCCTCTTCTTAGAGCTCAGTGAAAGATGCTTAACAAAATTTTTGTACATCTAATAGCACTGATTTATTATATGAAAGAATCTCAATCAACCTTTGTGAGGATATAGAGCATGCTACCAAGTACCAAGTATTAAGAGAAGGGGCAATTCAGAAATAATATGTAACGGATGCATAGGTATTTTATTCGAGTTTTATTGCGTTTTAAAACTTAAGAGGTACCTTTGTAATTTTCAAATTGTCGACGTAGACTGCAGTTGTGGTTTACAAGTTTGTGCCATATTGTGTTATTTTGGATCTCATGTAGACTGCTAACTGAGTCAGAATACTCTTTTAACCAAAATTTTGAAGTTTCCAATTTTAGAGTCGTAGTCCTAATCCCATCATCTATATAACAGAGGTGAGTTAGAAAAATTTGTGCAAACTCATGAAGATTTGTGTGATGTGATTCAATCTTCCCTTTGGGGATGGTTCCTCCGAAACTATAGGTGAGATTCCTGAATTGTTCTTCTCTTCCTTTTCATAATAACTAATCTCACACTACTCTGCCTAGAAAAATGTATTCAATATCTATTACTACCTCCGTCCCATTTTATGTGTCCATCTTGGGGAATCCAACTATTTAAGGGGACAAAAAGAATCTACACCTACTTTCCACAATTGCCCATAATCATTGCACTTTCTTTTTTTGTTTTGTTTTGGTGTTGATTGCAAGGAAGGGTAGTTTGGGAAACTAAGTAAAATTTGTTTATTAATTTAGGAAAGTGGACAACTCACAACAATTTGGGGACATCTCAAAAAGGAAAGATGGACACATAAAATGGGACGGAGGGAATATAAGTTTATAACTAGCCTATATTAACCCTAATTGATTTCCGTATCTTAACCTGCCAAAACCAAAATCATAAAAATATTTGCAATCTACAACTTCCAAAAAATCTAATTTCTGAAAATCCTGCAAAAAAACCAATTATAAACCTAAGTCAATTTTCAATTCCCAAAGCTTATAAGTTATAACCTTCCTTTGATATTGTAAACCCCAAAACCTACAAGCTTAACGTAACCAAAACCCACTACAAAACCATCCATAGGCAGCATAAATAACGATTTCCCAAAACTGTCTTGCATCAAAAGATTTTCATGATTGACGAAAACTATAAATCTTAGCCCCAGAAAAGATCAAAAAGATCAGGGGAAAAACTATGAAGTCTTCATGGGCACCTTGTGATCAAGAAAAGTGAAATTCCACAATCAAAAAAATAAAAACAATTTTATACGAAATCTTAAATGGTTAGCACCTCCTCTCCAGCTGAGGCTTGAATAATAGCATCAGGCACTGATGTTGGGGAAAAATGATGACCCCAACTACCTAAATCCTCTTCTAGAGGAGTTCCCACCTGCAAACAGAAGAAAGAAAAATTACTGAAGTTAGAAAAGGGTGTACTAACTGTAATGCCCAAAAAATAAAAAATAATGAATTAACAGTGACCAACCTGTTTCTCTGAGATTTTTAACTTATGCAGGCACCCAGAAATGCTGGCAAATCCCCCTATATCCTCTTGATCAAACTGACAATCTTTATCCATAGATCCACCTCCATCAACCTCACTTACTATCTCGGGCCTGTCATCCACCACATCAAGACTTTGACAACGACTGCAGCTCATGTTTTCATGAATTTCGGATCTGCATAACAAAAGTATGAAATAAAGAATTGAATATGCGTATAAAATAAATTGCATGGATGCACATGGATGCACAGGTGTGTATGCCTCTGAGAGAGAGAGAGAGAGAGAGAGAGAGAGAGAGAGGTGTTTGCATTTAGAAACTTTACAGGCTTGCAAAAAAAAATTCTTGCTTCTCTTTTAGTCTGTAAACTGTTTTAACACTATAATGTACAGATAAGAGAATATTGAAGCCTTCCACTCTTCAACTAATTCATCACTAGGTTGCTCTCACAAACAAGTGAACTTTGGAGAAGAATTGACACGACGCACTTACCTCACGTTCTCATGATATGTGAACAGATCGCGTAGGTCTTCTGCGGAAAGAAAGTTCCCCTGCAATTACATCTGTTAATATAACCATTTAAGAGCATCGTCGTGCAGAAGGCAAGAAGAAAGCAGCAAAACAAGCACCTGAGTCTTAGAGCTATTTGTTTGCTCCTGCTGGATAACTTTTTGCAGCCCTTCTTTTGACATCTGGCGCTGGAACACCTGCAATCAAGAGCAGTTCATGATACTGACTCTAAGACAAATCTATCATTGATTGTTGAAACTACCAGATAAATGCAAAAGGGAAGGGACAGGTGGCAATAACATTGAGTAAACTAAAGATGATCAAGACCTTTTCTTCAATGGTTCCAGTACTCAAAAATCTATAGATGTATACTCTCTTCTTTTGTCCATCCCTCCAAACTCTTGCAGCAGCCTGAATATGGGTTAAGAAAGAAAGTGAATTTTTGTTGTTCTTTTTCTAAATTATAGTATAAGGCCGCATTTTTAAACTTTCTTCATAATCTTGTAGGAAGAGTCTAGTTCAGGTAATTACTTGTTTGTCATTGGCCGGATTCCAATCTGGATCAAACAAGACTAGTCGATTTCCACCAATCAAATTGAGGCCACAACCACCAGCCTTGCTGCTCAAGAGAAAAGCAAACTCATCCTACAAGATGAAAGCTTAACATGTGTTATCTACAGGAGAGCTCATATATTTAAATCATAAAAGTTACGGCACATAAACCTGCATACCTTCGATGGATCATTAAACTGGTTTACCAATTTTTGCCTTTTACTGATTGACGTGGTCCCATCAAGCCTTAAGAACGGATATCTTCTCTCTCGACACAATTGAGCGAAAAGGTCCAGTGTCTGATGCATCAGCATTAAAATGTCTAAGGTACAACACACACAAAACATTGACTGCTTGTGGTTTTTTTTTTTTGTGGGGTGGGTATACGTCTCCTAATTACATCTATTATACTACAATGAGTAGTAGCATAATAGAAAGGGTCAATTTAATGATGAATGTGACTAGATCCTTGATAATCAGACAAGCTTGCGTAGCAGCAAACCTTAAGAAGCATAGAAATTCTTGTCAGAACTGTTTTATGCGCCATGTAAACACCAAGTTAGAGACATGACTGAAAATCTCTAACTTTTAGTTATAGCAACAATAATGGCACATGCTAACACTAGGAACCGTGGCAAAATAAAAAATAATGTACCACGTAACTATGTTGGGACTGATGGCGATGATAGAGAAAGTATAACAAACCTCTAGATAGAAAACTATTATTTAAACCATTACAACAATGCATTTTACATCATGTACTAACACCAACAATTTTTTATGTAACAATAGCAAAAGATATAATAAACAAAAACATGCTTGACTATTAAATTATTGAAAACCAAAGAGACTCATGTTTACATAGCAAAGCACAAATCAGTTTTTTTCAAAAGCATGCACGAGGAAAGAATCACAATATCTTATATCATCAAAACAAAAACATCAGATAACATCAACAAAGTGTAGGGGCCATGGTGTATGCTGACTTTTTAAACTGGTACTGACTGAGCAAACTGTTCTAAATCCTAATGGTGATGAAGTTGACAAGGAAGATAAATAAGACAAGATTATACAGAGATGGGAAACCAGGACAAATCAAATACACGAGTGCAGCAAGTAATTCCATAAATTATCAGAGTAACTTTAACAGAGGTCATTGTTTACATCTATAACTCACAGTTTTGAAAACTCTACGCTTGACATGAAAGTGCGGTCTTGTCTGACGACACCAGAAAGAGGATCATGAACCACATCTTCTCACGTGAGATGAAAATCACAAGGCAACATTACATATTTCAGGTTTGATTGTAATTCACAGTTCATATTACGTCCAACATCAGGTAGCTAGAGTTCACAGCCAAAAACTACCTGTGTGTAGTTTGAGACGAGGACAATTCGGTCATCTGTTCTCTGACGTAGCTGTGCCAGTAACCGAGCCAAGACATGCATTTTCCCAGATAGTTCAACCCAAACCCCATCACCACCAGTCCATGATCCAGATCTGACAGGCCAACAGACACAAATTCATGACATTAAAAAAAAAAGTGGAAAAGGTATTTCTATAGATGTCATAAGCAGAATAACATACCTCCCAGAGAACATTTCTGGAGGGAAAAAACGCAAACAGTCCTCAAATCCTGATGTTCCTGGACTCCCACTTTTTATGGTATCATATATAAGCTTCAAGAGAAAATTATCTTGAATGAGGGAACAGTGACTCTAAAAGTAACGGATGACATGACTAGATGAAGAAAAAACCTAATTTATGGGTTGTTGATCCCTAAGGCACACATAAAATAGGCTTGATGATGGACCTTAGACCAAGTTCCAACAGTTTCAAAAGTTAAGGATCAATCTTAGTTCACATGTACAACTTCGTATACACAAATTGAGGTAACATTTCTTTAAAAGTATTTGACCTCGAAAACCTCAAAATTCTTTGACTTTCTTAAAACTACTTAAAAGGTGTTAAACTTCTTAAATAGTAAAAAAGGGCATCCCAATGCATGAGACTCCCGCCATTGCGGGATCTGGGGAGGGTGAGATGTACGCAGCCTTACCCCTGCAAGCAGAGAGGCTGTTTCCAGAACTTCTTTAAATAGTGTATAGCATTTATCATTTCAACATCAAAAGTATGAAAGCCAATACTTAATGTCATGGCAAGGGAAAGAAAAGCGGATGGCAAACTAAATCCACGACCACTATTTTAGATCATACTAATTTTCATTTTCCTCATCGCTCCATAAAATAAAATATGCCAAGATATAAGATCCAAAAAAAAAAAAAAATTACGAATACTATCTTCCAATAAAAACCTTTGGATGGTTGCAAAGTTTCTTGAGAGCTGTAATGTAAGCCAAGATCTTTGATTGCTTCACTTCTTCTGAAATTGCCCGTTTAACCTGTACTTAAGGGCAACAAAAAGTTGAGAATGACTAGCTTTACCATTCTTATTCGAAATTCCGAGATAATGCATATCCCAAGATAGTATGTCTAGTCAATCACTAAGAACGAGAGTTTACGTTTTTTGAATGTACAAAATGGTTATATAGTTCCGCCTGGAGAGGAGTCAACTTGCAACAAACAACCTCAACAATCTGCAAGGACAATTCCAAGTCCAATTTAAAAGAGATATATTTCAATCAAAACAGTTCACAGCCTATGGACCAGTACAACTGGGGGCAACACCTTATCATCGAGTGTAGAAAGAGATGCCACTAACAGCAATAAACTGAACGAAGCAATTCACAGACAGTTCTGGCAAATTAGTTACGTAAGCAGCTGAGAATAATTAATTAACAAGTCTCTCAACCTGAATCTCCATAACAGAGAATTTTATACTTCGACAAACTAAAATAGAACAATACAAATAGAAATGCACAACGGCAAAAAGCAACAGGTAATGTGAGTCCATTTTTCCCTGACCCAAAATTTGTCAGCTTGAGCTCCAATGATTTTGCAGTACAAAACAGTCCTTGACCAAGACAATAGCAGTTGGCCAATATATTCCATTGCACTAATCTAGCTTTCAGCCACCAAACTTACACATACATTTGATATAGCATATGATGACAAACAAATACAAATTTGATGTATCTAGAATATCATGCCCTTATTTTCGATAGATGCGGGAAACAAACCACAGGTTTAAGAAAGCTTTACCCAATCAGTGTTATTGATCAGTCTTGACAAGGACAGTGGAGGGAAATGTTCCAGATCTATTCAAACAAGAAGTAGTTTGATAGTTGAGGAAATTTATTGAATGCTGTGCCAATCAAGCAAACATATTCTATTCTCTATAGTTAGTCAGCCAGATGACAAAGACAAGTTAGCTCATAAGGTACTTGCATTAATTCACATTTTTCACATAAGACAACTCTATGCTAGCTGATGTCAACTTGGAAAAAAATTGAACTCGTGATAAGAGGACATTACTCCAAAAGTGAAAAGGCATTCATTGGAAAATTGATAGGATCACTGGTCTAACATTATATTGAAGCCTAGGGAAGAAACTTCTAGTTCTAGTGCACTATGTTACATGGACTCTTCTAAATAGGAGAAGTACCCGTGTCAACACGACTCTTTGCGGACATGGGTATGACACTTGGGTAATCCTTCTAGTGTAGTTTAGTGTAATTTTTAGCTAAGAAAGGCAAAGTACCCGTGTCGGATATGACAATCATACCCGTGTCCTCCGGACACTTTGAAGAGTCCGTGTAACATAGTTAGTGCAATAAGGCTGATGAATAGACAATTTTAATTAAGATTCAAAGACAACATGGTTTGTTTTTACTTCGTGTTCTACATTGCTTCTTCACCTCATGGGAGGGGGGCCAGGGTGGTTTTCCAATGTTAGCGGGCTACATAATAAAAGCTTCCCATTATTGAACAAGGTGGCATTGCTTGGTGAAATGGTAAAAGCTTAGGCTACCAACCGCTAAGAATATGGTTTCGAGTCTTTCGACAAAGAGCAGCTATAATTATGGAATATTTATCAAATGTCAGTCTGCTTCCAATTGAGCCCTCCCACCATCCTACATAAGCAAAACCGAAGATGCCCGGTGACCGTATCTCATCAAAATTTAAGATGTCAAGTAACTACTTGTGATGCATTCTTGCCATTTTCTGATGACAATAAGCACAACAAACCCATGCTTCCGACACGCCTAATCTTAACAAGTACATACAACTAGACACCAGCTTTTTTCTAATTAAAAAAAAAAAAAAAAAAAATCCAAAGATCATATGTAAGTTATGTAACACCTCACACAATTCTTTTTATGCAACAGACCGTGTTTACAGATAAATTGTGAAGAATGAGTGGATATGTACTGTAGAACATTATGCAAGATTCAACTAATTATATTGTGACGCATATCTAGAAGGCCATACCTTTGGTGGAAGGTGATTTGATAACAATGCGTTGGTCCTTCGGAGTATAAACTGGTTAAATTGTACAAGAATTATTGTTAGAGAACAAAGGCATTTTTTGCTCACTGCATAAACTTGTGACCCACCTATCAGCTTCTAGTAGTATCCCTCTCGAGAAGAGAAGATTACCTGATTTACTTTGGCACTTAGTTCTGCAGAGCGCTCAACACCTAGCTTCTTCTGTTCATCAGTGGCAGTGGGTTCTCTTCCACAAATGATCGGAGTCTTCCTTGATATTGTTTTGAAGTCAAAATTAGAACCAAATCCAAAATAACATACAGAAAGAGAAGGAAAGAATAACTTCACCACTAACATTAATAGTAAACAAATAAAATTTTGTTAGACTTCACATAGAAGAAGATATGATACCAGCATGGCAATAGATGCTTGGTGTTAGTTACTTCATCCTATGGTACAATTGACTTTAGTGTGAAAAAATCATCACTTCTCATCCGTAAATAATTGAAGTTGCTGCAACTAGCACATGGATCAGAAATACATAATCTACTTTTTATATCAGTACTGAACCAAAAACATAACTGAGGATGACGGACTCCACCAATATCAACCTTTCAAGGCCCAATACAATTAAATTTCAGCTCGTGTATATGAGCCACTATGTTTAAAATGTAGAGCAGTTACGCTCACCTCATAGTAGCGACGAAAATATGCAGCATCACCCAAGATTCCTGGATTAGTAAAATTGACCATGGCATAGAACTCTTCTAGGTCATTCTGGAGGATGAAATGGAAAGAGCAGAAGTGATAGAATCACACAAGATTAAAATTTGATAATACACAACATACCAAGAAACCATGAACAAAGCGTCTTACCTGCATTGGGGTTCCCGACAATAGAATGCGACGCTTGCATGAGAGAGCAGCTAGTGCCTGACCCAATAAATCCATTCATGAATTGTTTCAAAAAATATTTCCACAACAGCACTTGTCCAAAAATAAGTCAAAGTTATATATCTATACAGGATTGCTTACTCGATTTGTCAATGTCTGGTCATTCTTAAGCCGGTGAGCCTCATCACATATGAGAAGGTCACAGGACCCATCTTTGCTGAACTTTGATGAATGCATCCGGAATGTTTCATATGAAATAATCAATACCTGAAATATCAAACAAATCAAATTGTGATTCCTGAAAATGACCTAGATGGTTGTGCAAATTTACCTGTAAAGGGCTGCAGGGTCTTGTGAAACTGTCAATCCCAGAAACAACATCATCTCGGGTGTTTTCACACATGGCAACGAGCTGAACTCTCTCTCCAACCCACTTCTTAATCTCAGCTTCCCAATTACTTACTAGACTGGTAGGAGTTACAATGATTGCCTTCTTCACCATTGGTTTCCTATCAAATCCCTGACGAAGAAGAGTATATAGCAATGTGATTGATTGCAAAGTCTTGCCCAAACTGCAAAAATGGACATAATAATGATAATAACCTTCACTGAAATGAAGCACAACATCCAAATGAAGACAGATATCAAAGGATATACTGAGGAAGGATGAGATATATACCCCATATCATCAGCCAGAATGCACCCATCTATATTTGCAGCAGTGGATAACCCCGAAACACATTCAAACATGAACTGAACCCCCTCTCTGCAGCAAAATTGTTGGATTGACTTTCAATAATTAAAGAAAACACACACAAAATAAATATAAATAAAAATACAAGATAGTGACTTCTTGGGTTCAAAACAAATATTCATGATACCCACATAACTATGCTTCAAAGTCTAGTTTGCCATGAAAGTGTGAGACAGTTATAAAAAATATTTAAAAAAAAAAAAAAAAAGCAATTTACAGTACACAAGAAACATAACAAAATAGTTCTCTTTCCTTGGCATGCCAATATATGTTAGCATCACCTGTCCTTTCAACAAATCCAAACCATACAACTCGTAATTTGAGAAATTAAAAGCCTGGGAACATTTTTTATTTAGACAATTTATAATTGCGAATAGCACATGCATGTAGATGCCTATTGCAAATGTCAAAGCCAGATTCTGAACTTTCCTATGTGCATTACCTCTGATGGGGCCGAAGAAAACGAACGAGCAAGGGATCCACTGCTATCTGCATCAGATTACCATCTCCCTCTTCACATTCTTCCGGCTGCCACAATATCAATGGTTCAATACCTGGTGGCAGACTGACAGTCTCTTCCACCACTTCTTTCCCAAATGCAACATGTACATTCAACCTATTGGTGATCGCAACCAATGCTGGCCTTGTGGAGCCCCATGGAACAAATCTTTTACGAGCCCAAAGGCGGCGAACAAGCTGGTCATCCTGGTCATTATACCCACTGGGACAAGGAGGCTTAAAGGGTTTTCTAACAACAGCTGCCCTGTCTGTCACTGAAAGAACTCGGGGAAGCAGCGACTGTCTTTTCACAACAAGATTGCCTCTGACAAATTTACCATGAAAAATTCAACTCAGTTCATGTCAAAGTGTCTATTCTCGTTCATCCTTATATGCACCAGACACAAACCCATACGGCCATAACCATATAAAGACTTATCTTTCATTTACACAATTCTAATTGAAACCTTATATGGACATTGTGAAGTTACGTGATTCAAAGTTATACTGTAAAATCTCCGAAACGATGAGACTATTGAGTTGAAAATAGAGGAATAAAGTCACTGTTTTGATGATAAAGAGACCTCAAGTAATAAATATAGGTTTCTATGAATTAGAGAGCAGCCACTGAAATTGAATGATCGGAGAATTGGACAAACAATTCGCACTGTTCAAAATCGCAGAAACTCGAAACCCTAATTTGAACCCACTACAGGAACACATCATACTGTTCAAAATTGCAGAAACTCGAAACCCTAATTTGAACCCACTTCACAGAATGAGTTTATAAGGATGGAAACGCTACAATATTACTAGAGAAATCGAAGCTACCTCAAAAGAGCGTCGACATTTTGCAATTTTCGATCAATACTTGGTGGACGCGAAGGGACGGTGGATGCTTCATCACCATCGTCGTCGTCGTCGGATGAATTTTCGACATCGTCGTCGCGGCCGCAGGTGAATTCATCGCTGGAATCGGAGGAGGTTGAAGACTCGACTTCGCAGTCGGTGTCTTCCTCTTCCATTAGGAGAGGAGAGAAGGAGGTGTTTTCAGTTTGGTTTCTAGTTTTCAGACACCAAACTGTGCGCTAGTCGTGGAATATCAAATCCGACAATTGCTTTTTTAAATCGCCAAAAAAATGGCGGCAAAAAGCAACTTGTGAGGGAAGCTACTGCCGTTGGTTTGGAGAAACTATTCAGTGATATGGTCACACAACGTCAGGTTAGACTTGGTTTGACTTTGACACCCCCTATCTTTTTTTGACACCCCCTATCTAATAACAGAAAAATAACATTATAATTAGTTATGTCACCTCTCAATTACAGTATTTGTCATGTCTCCCTGACTGACTTTAGGGGGACACTTGGATCTGTGATATTATGGTGTGACTATCAGATTCATAATCAGATTTATTAGAGGAAATTTTATTCCACAACAGTAAAAATTACTCTCTATAGATGATGTATAGGGAGTATTATTGTAATAGTGATGCTATAGATGATGACATGATGTATCAGTTATAACTAATATTTACTCCTTAATATCATTTTAAGTAGTTATGTCACCTCTCAATTATTTATCATGTCCCCCTAATTTCAAAGGGATGTTATGGTAGGACTATCTCACCGAATAACCTCTCCTTTGGCCATACCCATAGGGCTCGTTTGGTTGTTGGATAGGATAAAAGGGTATAGTATAAAGTGTAGTTAACTTATGCTGGGATAACTAACCACAGGATAAAACAGTGCAGTATTAATTTTATACTGTATTTGCATTGGTTCGTGCCGGATTAAACTGGGGATAAAATACAAATAGTGCAATACTGTGTTTGGACGACCATGGTATAAACATGAATTAATCTGTAACTTTTCATAAATGCCCTTTTTGCAAAAAAAAAATTACCAAATTACCATGAATACACCATAACACCTTCACATTAAAGCATTTTTTTCAAACATTAACTACAAAATACATATGTCCCACACTTTTTGAGCAAAAAAAAAAACCACAAAATATATAATAATAATGTCAATAAAATGTCCTAACATACACCCCCGATTACAAAAAAAAATGTCCGAACATAGGATATTTTCGCGAACTAGTTCAAAACAACATATCTACTTCAAAAAATTCACATTTTACAACCATTTAAATAACTTCTGAACAACAATAACAAATAAAAAATCAAATATGAAATACATCAATGGTGCTGCTTGTGGAGGATGAACCATATGTGGTAACAGTGGTGGTGGTGGTGGAGGTGGGTCAACCATACGTACTCGGACAGTAGTGTCAACTTCATTTGGGTATGTTGCACGCTTATAATTGTAGTATGCTTCCTCAGTTTCCTGTAAAGATGGGTATTTTCTGAACACAGGCTCTGAATATCTGTGAACTTGGGCCTTACATGATTCTCAAGTCGTATAAATTCCCGGATTTCTCCCTTCAAAAACTACATACCACCATTTTTGTTTGCTACCCATCTGTTATGACCAACACCACAAGAATGATAATAACACAACCATAATCATCATTACAATCAAATTTAAGGTTCCAACAAAAACATAGTTTTAATATCAACCAAAACATAGTTTTAACATCAACTAAAACATAGTTCAATCATCAACACAAATACTTCGAACATCAAGCAAAACATAATGTTAACATCAACACAACCATAGTCTTACACACCACCACATAAAACCACCTCTAAATGACCTACAACTCTCTCTTAAGGAGTAATTCAACCCAATCTTCCTTGAATATTATTTGTTAGTGTAAACATACAATATTATCTGTTTGTGTCTGAAAGATAAAAATGAAAAACGAAGTTCCAAATTATTTTTTTTTGTACAACTTTCAAGTCCGATGCTTAGATCTTAAAGAAATACATGAAATAAAAAAAATCACCCAAAAAGCCCAAGAATTGATAAAGTTATGGTGGTTTAAAGTTGACAAATAATATTATCTGTTAGTGTAAACAGATAATATTATTTGTTTGTGTCTGAGATAAAAATGAAAAATGAAGCTCCAAATTATTTTTTTTTTGTACAACTTTCAAGTCTGATGCGTAGATCTTAAAGAAACACATGAAATCAAAAAAAAAAAAAAAATCACCCAAAAAGTCCAAGAATTGATGAAGTTATGGTGGTTTAAAGTTGACAAATAATATTATATGTTAGTGTAAACAGATAATATTATCTGTTTGTGTCTGAAAGATAAAAATGAAAAATGAAGTTCCAAATTACTTTTTTTTGTACAACTTTCAAGTCTAATGCGTAGATCTCGAAAAAATACATGATATCAAAAAAAATATCACCCAAAAAGACCAAAAAATGAGTGAGTTATGATGATTTAAAGTTCACAGATAATATAACATAATCTGTGAGCGGAGGGGCTTTTCAGCAAATACGAATTCTGGACTTTTTGTTTTCTTTTTTTTTTTTTGAACTTGAACTTACATGATGGATTTACAACACATTCCAGTATATAGTTGGGAAGCTACATTTTTCTTTTATATCCTAACGTAGAGATTGGGGAAATTTTTGAACTTAATTAGTAGAAGTTCTGTCAGATCAAGTTAGGGCTTTAATAAAAACAGATCTACATCTAACACAATAAACTAGATAAGAAAAAAAAAAAGCAGATCTACAATAAGATGAGCAAATGAAAAAAAAAAATTGTACAGAAGAAAAGAAAAAACAAATCTACAACAACTAGAAAAAAAAATTATGTAGATCTACAATATGAAACCGTAGATATGAACCCAAGCTTCAGAAATTTTCATTTAGATCTAGGATTTTAACAATCCAAACTTTCAAAAAAAAACCAAAAAAGAGAGAGAAAGAGAAAGAGAAAGAATGGTCGCACCTCTTGCCGCCGTCGTAGACTCGTCGCCTGTCTTTTCTGTCGCCGTCGACTTCTCCCTTCGCAGCCGCCGTCTGAAACGAGCCTCCTCGCTCTTTCTTTGCTAGTCGCGAGTCTCTCTCTCCCTCTTTCTCTCTCTCTCTCTCTCTTCACAGTTTATGAGACTTCTGAATGATAAACAAGGGTTTGTGGCTTTGTGCTATATATATGTTGGGGGTATTTCGGACTTTTGGCCCAACAATCCCACTTATTCTTATCCTCGCGTTTTTTTAATACTACCCCCCCCCCCCCCCTCCCTAGCATTGTTTTATCCGGCCTAAGGAGCATTAAAATTAATTACACCAAAACAATACTTGAGTTACATAATACTTGAAAAGCTCAACCAAACGTAGTATTATACCAGATTGGATTAAAACAGTCCAATCCGCCCCATTAATCCGGCAACCAAACGAGCCCATACGTTATACTCCATAACCTCTCCATTGGCTATACGTTCCCTTGTCATCTTGTGTTGTACGGAGTATTTATTTTTCACGCATTACTACTCTTCTCGTGGGTCGGAAAATTTGTACTGTAACGTCTTGTCTGGTGGTCGGGGTAGGATAATTTTTATCCTATTTAGTGTTTGGTGGTGCCATTGAACGGGATAAAATAGTCCTGAATTAGATTTTTATTCCATGGAGAGTGGGATAACTCTAACTCATGGGGGAATGTGGTATTAGGTTGGATTAGAAGTTTGGAATAACTACTTGGGACAAAAAAAAACCTTTTTTATTTTCTAAGAATTGATTTTTTTTTTCTTTTTTTTTTTCAGATCATTTTTTTCCTTTTTATTTTTCATATATGATTTTTTTCCTCTTTTTTTCATTTTCCAATCTACTTTTTTATTTCAATAATATTATGTATACACACTTTTCTATACACTTTTTGACACACTATGCTTTAAATGCATGTACCTTGTGCTGTTTGAATTTTTCACTTTTCTGTGCACCACTCACACAACACAGAGTACATGCATTTAAAGCTGTGTGTCAAAAAGTGTGTAAAAAAATGTATGAGTGTAGTATTGCTCTTTTTATTTATTTATTTATTTTTCAGATCCAGTTGTTTTTCAGATATTTTTTTCCCTTTTCTTTTTTATTTTCAGATGTGCCTTCCCCCCCCCCCCCCCCCCCCCCCCCCCCCCCCCCCACACACACACACACACATATCTTCTTCTCTCTCTTTTTTCCCCTCTTTTTTCTGATCTTTTTGTTCAGATTTTTTTTTCCTTTTTTTCATTTTCAGATCTTTCTCTCTCTTGTTTTCAAATCTCTCTCTCTCTCTCTCTCTCTCTCTCTCTCTCTCTTTTTCTTTTTTTCATTTTTAGATCTACTCTTTTTTTTTTCTTTTACTTTTTGCATTTTTAGATCTATTTTTTTTTTTCCTTTTTTTTATCTTCAAACCCCATTTTGTGTAAAAAAAAAAAAAAAACAATAATTTAGTTATTATCCGGAATTTATATCCAGACACGACTAAACACAAAATTAGAATATAACAGTTTATCCGACAATTTTATCCAAAAACGTTCAAAACACAGGACATCATAACAGCTTATCTGACAGGATTACTATCCTATCCGATCCTGCCTTGTCCTGTCAGATCTGACAATTTTATCCGGCTTACCAAACGAGGCCTAATTGTAAGAACCAGTTCTATGGCCTATAGAGGGAGATGGAATTATGGGAACATGTTGAAGTTCAATTAAGAGTGTGTTTGATAACTCAATTAAGTGGTGAAAATGAAAATTTTTATCACTTATTTATTTTCAGTGTGTTTGATAAAATACCACTTAATTGAAAAACTAACCAAAAACCTGCTGAAAACTTTAAGTGAAATTTTTTTTTCTGAAAATAATCACTGAATGCATTTCATCTCAGTACTTGAAACACTTTTTTCAAGTATTGTAAATACAATTGCTTAAAACTTTCAGTACTTAAAATTTAGCACTTAATTTTCAGTACTTAATTTTCAATTTTATCAAATGGATCCTAAGTCTTATTTTTATTATTATTTTTTAAATTAATATCATATTAATTTGATTAAAAACAAGCTCTTGGAATTCTTATATTAGGCACATACTCCTATGTTCCAAAATAGTAAAAGACAGCAACACAAACACAAACACATAAATATGTAGAATTGATTTTTCTCTAAATCACATAACATGTTCTTGTGTTACATGCATACCAGCCTTTGTAAGTTTAAGTTTAAGTATTTGTATATTAAAGGTTTTTTTTTCTTCTTAAAATTGATCTTTTTTTGTCAAACTAACATAATTTTAATATGTTTAAAATTTGAATAAAAAGATAAAAGTATGACTCAACATATCTTATTAAAGCATGCCCAAGCAGTATAAGGACATGAGATGGGTTAATTCTACAATGGCATGTAGCATATCGTTAAAGAGATATTTTTGAATATTTACTGTAATTTGCCAACCAATATGAAAATTCGTAAACTTTTTTCAATATAGACAAAGGAATTAACAACATACCTTCTAGATTGGAGTAGAATAGTAAATGCTTTAAAATATATAGTACTGTAACATTTAGTATTTTAACAATGCTAATTAAATATATATATATATATATATATATATTTGGAAGGATAACCCTTGGTAGGAGTGGTTGCGTCTGTTTCCTAAGCAGAAAGTCGTAGGTTCACCCCTACCTGGCGCGAAAGAATACCAAGGGCTCCTCTTTTTTCCCATTTTTACCCATTGAACTAGTTATGGCTTTTGTGGCATCTACTGTATTTCAATCGAGCCTAGGAAGCCTTCTTTTTTTACTTTAATAATTTTATAAGTGTCATTTTTAATGGGTCATGTTAGTTAGATGTTCACATAATGAACTCTCTTCTGCTCAACGTTAGGCAAACATTTTCCAATTTTTGGGGTTTGTGTGGGAAAGTCAAAGATTATACCAAGCTAGTTCAGTCAAGTTTTAATTTTTATCCGATTCTTGTAAAAATTAAGGTTATGTTGGTTTGACAATAACCAGCTTGAAGAAAGTTACTACTAAAGGCACCGACTTATATGCAAGAAGTTAGCACTCACCTAATACTTGAGTTTATAAATACCGATTTATTTATGAACTAGTAATTCTTTATTTTTCCCGAAAAGCCTCTTGATTTTTTCCAGACCCAACAATTTTTGAAGACTGGCTAGCCAAATTTTGTCCAATTGGGCTGTTCTTTGATCCAGCAATTCCATTGCATTACCTCATCTTCTCTTTTGAATTAGTAAATGTAGAAGAAACAAAGTGAACAGGGTGTGATAAGATTTATGCTTTACCTTTGTGGATTCATAGGAAGAAAAAAGCTATGACTCTTTTGTCAGTTGTATCACATCACCTGCAGTAGTATGTGGTACATAGTACAACTGTTAAAAGTATTTAGAATTCAAATTTGAAAGTGATTCTACAGGTTTGATAAAAAGCTTTGCAGTCCAAGCCCAAGAATATATAGGCCTTGGCCCTTGGCCTATTGCTTCAATATGTGTGATGATATTGATTCTTTGCCTAAGAATTTTTCCTCTGACTCTTAATGTCTTTTGTTAAGAGAGGTGGTAAAATGGCTTATCATTGGGTAGCCAATGCTGCTAGGAGAAATCTGTTAGTGATGGACTGGGTTTCTAATGTTCCCTCAGCTCTTGTTGATATCTTGATTTCTTATTGCCCCCTGATTGTGTGTGCTAGGCTGTATTTGTTTGTTTGTTTGTTGTTTCTAATAATAATAATAATAATAATAAGATAGGAATAATAATAATAATAAAGTGCTTACAACAAAATTTGCTTTAATCGATTTTGCAAACAATAAATATCATCCATCTACCTCTTTTTCTCTGGTGTGGCAAAATTGACATTATTGATGTCTCGAATGGTGCCTTAAGGAAAGAGTAATCGTCCTCTTTTTCTTTGGTGTGGCAAAATTGACACTGATGTCTCCAATGGTGCCTTCAGGAAAGAGTAAGAGGTTGTGGGGGAAGTACTCTATTCAAAAAGAGTATTACTTGGGACACAACTTTCACATAATTTTTACACAATTTTTTTAAAAGATGTGTCTATCTATCTCTCTTTCTTGTGATGTCCTTGGACCCCACAGTGACACAGGAGAGAGATAGACACATCTTTTAGGTTGTGTAAAAAAAGTTGTGTGAAAATTGTGTCACAAGAAGGAGAAGTTATTCAGTGAGCCCGTCACGCCACGTCAGCGTGATGATGTGGTGTGACTTCCCCAATAAAAAGGTGTCATGTGGCCACTAACACTAGGAGGTTATGACATGTGGTGCCGTGGTGGGTAGTTTATTTTTTAAAATTTTGATAACCACATGGCATGATCTCCTAGAAGTAGGGGTATATGTATGGTTAAGATTGAAAAGTCACACCACGTCATCATGCTGACGTGGCGTGACGGGCTCACTAAATAATTTCTCCACAATTAGTACTTATTCATAAAATCAACCCTCTTAAAACAGATTTTATTTGTCAATTAACTAACATAACATTATAATAATCATTTTCAAAACAATCAGATAGAGAAATGAGAGCAAGACCAAACCTAATACTATTAATGTATGCATTTTCCAAACAGATCTTAACAATTATTCGATTTGTTCTAACAATAAGAACATTATCACCATATAACACTACAGAAAAGTGATATTTACTGACATTTTAAAAGTATCATTGTAGCTAGCAAAAGTGTCACACAAAGCTATTGTAATGACCCACCTCCCCGTCTAGTAATAATATTGTCCGTTTGGGATCTAAACACAAAGAACTTTCCAGGGGGTCGCCCATCCCTACCACTGCTCTTGCAGTAGCACGCTGAACTGTGGAGTTCTTTCGTATTTAGCTCATTCACAGTTTTAAAAGGCCTTATTGCATATAGAGTGACAATTAATCCTTATAAACTAGTCCAGGAACTTCACCCCAAGCAATGTGGGACACGCCCCCACACCTAACCTCTCCTCATCCCTCTTGGCTTCCTGTCTCAGGAGTATTGGCTCTTGGTCATCACAGGTATAGCCGACGTTTTGACCGCTTTCCAAAGGGCCAGCTAAAGTGATGTCGGAAATTACTGGTATAGGTAAAGCCGGTGTTTTTATCAGCGTTTGACAAATGCCGTTATATATTGGTGTACTTTTTAGCGCTTGTTTATATGCCACCAATTGTTGACGTTTATATCTAGCTAGCATTTATCGGCGTTTTCCATACAAGCTTTTACTAGCGCTTCATGCAAATGAGCATTTATCGACGTTGTAGAGCTAATCAGTCACTTTTACGGATTGAAATTTGTGAAGTCAGAGGGGTAGCAACCCTCAGCTCTTCCCTTCTCTCCTCTCTTCCATGTTATCAAATAAGTGATTCTAACATTTTCTCTCTTCTTCTTTCCCCTCCTCTCTCAAATCAAACATAACACTAATGATGGTCTACTTTACACACCATGTGATGTTTGTAGGGATAGACCAGATGTACATACAACTTTTTGACATGTTGCACAAAATGACCGCAAAAGTGATGTGTCTTCTATTTCATTAAATAACAGAAAAATAATTTATTCGAGTTGATCTAGGGGTGTATATGAGCCGAGTCAAGTCTACTCACGATCTGTCTCACGAGCTCGTAAGCTCAAATGAGCTGAGCTTTCCAGTGTTCGCAAGCTTTCTCGCGAGCTTTTTAATGAGTTTTTTTGCGCGCCCTTTTAAACTATATAGTTTAATAATAAATTAAACAGCCACTATCAAGCCTATTTACGAGATATGTCATATATATTTTCACTAAAATTATATAGTTTTATAATAAATAAATAAATATATATATATAAGTCACTTTACAAGCTCTTTATCAAACCTATTAACGAGTTTTTTCACGAGCCTGCTCATGAGCCTTAATCGATCGTGTTCATGAGCATAAATGAGCCGAGCTAAGCCGAGCCTAGCCTTTATCGAGCCGAACTTCGAGCCCTAGCTTGTTGAGCGGCTCAGCTCGTTTATACCCCAAGTCGGCACTAACTCCCCCATGCCTTAGACACATGTTTGAATTCCCCTTCACCATCAAAATAAAATAAAATAAAAAATAAAAAACTAAGGGGCTCGCATGCTAACGTAATGGTTTTTTATTTTCAATTTTTTGTTTTTTTTTTAATATTAAGAATTAACTGTGATCAATTCAAAAAATAAAAACAACAACGTTAGCCTGCCCGCCTTAAGCTTCTTGAGTTTTGACATTATGGAATAAGTACTAGGTAACATCATGAGCTTTCCAGCTAACAATAATTAAAAGGTTAAGCATTTGTTGTTAACTGCATGTGTATTTGGAAAAGATATGGTTCGACAAAAAAATGCTCACGCGCCTTTGTGTATATAAGTGGGTTACACTTACACATGTTTTAATATTCTTCTCCATTTTGATAATGTAATTATGCACAATTATGCACGTGCTACATGTGGTCCCCGAGTTCTTTAGATCAATTAGAGCACAGGTGTGTTTGTGTTTACAGATAGCAAACAATTAAAGTGGTATGTACACTTGGTTGATGGACAATAAGAGAAATGATACACGTACAACGTATTTTACAACGATTTGCACAACAGGCCCATCTCGGCAAATAAGAGAAACATTATGGGGCCCACTCTTCACTTACTAAAAAACTATCCTCTCTCTCATTTGGGATTTTAATTTCCTTCTAAATTGGGTCTGAGATACCACTGAGAGAGAGAAGCCAGAGCAAACCCCCAATCCGACGGCGACCCGAGCTTCGCCGGCGACGGCGGCGAAATCGTTGAAATAAAAATGAAAAACGCAGAACAATCTAGGTTCCTATTTGGGATTTCGTTGTCTGATAGACCCAAATGGCAACAATTCCTGATTTGCTCTTCTGGGTTCTTCTTTGGGTACCTCTTTGGGTACCTCGTTAATGGCATTTGCGAGGTTTGTTTTCATCTGATACATCTATTTCACATATTTAATCCAGAAATCAATATACTCCATCAAACTGATATTGCCCTTGGAAATTGTTTATACATGTCAATTTCTGGGTCTATTTTCTCCCTAAATTTGCTTGGTAATACTTGGTTTCTTGAAATTGCTCTCTCTCTCTCTCTCTCTCTCTCTCTCTGAATTGGCCGTTGTTCCTGTTTGGCTGCTGAGAAAATGCTAGAAAATGGAAAAAAAAAATATATATATATATATATATATATCTGGGTTATCTTAAAAATGGTTTATTTTGATATACCAAAGGATATTGGGGTTGAAGGGCTTTAGAATATTCAGTCATTTTTCACTTTCCTTTTACTATATATATAGTACATATATATATATATATGTAATCAGAGAGAACGAGACAGAGAGAACGAGAGAGAGTGTGCCGCCGCCGCCGATTCCGCTGTCGCCGGCGAAGCTCGGGTCGCCGTCGGATTGGGGGTTTGCTGCGTCTGGCTTCTCTCTCAGTGGTATCTCAGACCCAATTTGGGGGAAATTAAAATCCCAAATGTGAGAGGCTAGTTTTTTAGTAAGTGAAGAGTGGGTCCTACAATGTTTCTCTTATTTGCTGAGATGGGCTTGTTGTGCAAATCGTTGTAAAATACATTGTGCGTGTATCATTTCTCGATAAACATGATTCAACACTCACTACAGGAGATCTACTCGTCCAGCAATCAAGTGAGGTCACCCGGACCCACATGCGTCAGATTTCCCAGCATAAAAGATGATAGATCATATAATATGTACAGATTATGTAATTTTAATCCAATTGATAAATCCAAATCAGTTATGTCAATTTAATTCTCTAACTGATACGAATTCAAATTACCATACAACAATTCAAATTTGTCTAAATGTTATGAATTTAAATATAAATTCAATCCATTGACACGCAATTACAATGAGTTATGACAACTGCTATTTCTGATAATTAGTACATTTGGGAAGTTAGATAGATTTTTTTTTTTTTTTTTTAAAAGAAAAGAAAAGAAAACACATTCCATTTTCGTTCTCAATTTCGCTTTGCAGATATTAAAAAAAAAAAGGTTGTTTAAAATAAATGTGTATATATTTTCTCACAAATATATATATATATATATATATATTAAATTGAAAGAATAAAAGAATTTCTATAATTGGCTACCCGTGACTTATACTCTGCTTGGCACCAAATTTGGAGTCTCAAATAAAATTATTTGGTAGAACAGCTCGTGTACCGTGGATATCGTTCGTCAAAAGAATTTTTGCAATTGAATTGAAAGATTCCTAAACAAACCCTACAAAAAAATAGTCATTGTGAGAAGATCCGTAGCTGAATTAGATGAATCACCACTGAAATCCATTCATCACTTGCCTCTTCCCAATCATTCCCATTTCCTTTTCCTTTTGCTACTTCCTTTTCCACTCTGGTCGTGGGTTCACTCCTCACCGTAAATTTCTCTTCCACTCTCTGTTTGGACTCCGACCTCTAACTCAGAGTACTACCAGGGAATGGAAAATTGAGCTTCGCTCGTGGGCCTCGGAATTCGATGGCAGCCTTATTGTAGGCGCGAGCCACGTCCTCGGGGTCTCGAACGTCCCTAGCCATACCCGTGCAGTCTTCTGCGAGTCCCAGATCTCTGCCGCCCATTTCCCCCAAGGCCTCTATCTCACTCCTCTATAATTTTTCTTCTTCTTCTTCTTGATAACCCCAACATTGTTGCCCTTTTTCGTGACTTCTTGGGTTGGGGAAAAAAATTGCAACCCAAACAGCCTCTTATATTATATTGCAGTACTGGAAGGTGTCGGGTTTGGAGAGGGGCAGGATTATGTGCCCGTGATTGCATGAGGTGGTGGCACATTCGAAGATTAGGAAATCATGAATGAGGTCCATTGCGGCGGCGCCGCCGGTGATGACGTTTTTCAGGGTGGCAACCACGATGGAGAGTCCTTGTTCTTGGATGAGTCGCGGCGGCGACAGGTGGTTGTGGGTCACTGAAGCTAATTCTTGTTTGGCTCTCTTTGATGGCGTGATTGGTTTCTGTTGTTCTCTCTCTCTCTCTCTCTCTCTCTAAGGTCAGCTAGGTTTTTGATTTAGAGAGAAAAAGGGGTTTGTGTAGGTTATATATGAGATGTGAGATCTACGTAGACGCCAGGTGTACACTTTTGACACACAGAGTGTACTTTTTATTTTTGTGCACATTTAATGTTGGCAGTGACGTTTGATTTTTGGTGGGCGTCGAAGTGGACTAGGCAAAATGGGAAGTATGAGCTGGCACTGTTTTTTGTTCACTAACTACGAGAATTTTTCAGCGAGATCGTCACATTACATCATCATATTGACATAATGTGACGCTCTAATTATAAGGGATCATGTGTTCAATAAATGAATTAGCATGATAATAAATCATGACCTCTATATCTAAGGGCACAAGGTCTCACTTGTCATAACCTCTACAGTTCAGTGGTCTCATAATCTATAATTGAGATATCACACCACGTCAACATGACGACTCATTGAATATCTTCTCACAAAGCGACCTTTTGGACTGACGGTTATGAGAATCCACGAGAAAAAACATAAAGTTATCAATAATGGGTAGAAGTTTCCATGTTCTCCTTTAATTAATGCATTCTTTCGCATGGTTAAATACAAAGACACAAGGTCGGGCCTGACAAAATTGGGGGCCTTTGGTGAACATTAAGATGGGGCCTTTTGAATAACGGGGATCGAGGGTAGCACTCCTGAAACGAAAATTTTTGGGTCTATTTATATATGTTTGTGGGTATAATTAAATATATTATAGTATTAATTTGCGAGTTTTCTTCCGTCATTTTTGAGAATTCGAAGGTTTTGTAATTTTTAAGGTGGGTTGGATTACAATAGGGCGCATACATTTATTTTTTCCAATATGTACTTGGACTCCATTTAAATTTGTTCAACATATTATAAATAAATAAAAAAGTTATTTTGGGCCCTACTTGGTATTTTCAGGGCCCTATTAAAGAGCAAAAAATGAACAAAATCTGGGGGGCTTAGGCAACCGCCTACCCTGCCTATAGGCAGGGCTGACCTTGCAAAGACATTTGGTCACGGTCTTTGGTCTCCCTAAAAGGAGGTTAGGGGTTCGAAATCCCACAAAGGTCGCGTAAACTAGTTTGCCTCCTATGCGTGTGTTGTGGGGTCGATGCACGTATCCAGGTTTAGCCACCTGTTCTACTTCGATAAAAACGACAATAGGTACTGATCCCAAAATCATGGAGGATAGCTGAGGGATTTGTCCTCCTATCCGAAGAAAAAAAAAATACCATGCTTATGCCAACTATATTTAATCTCTCTCTCTCTCTCTCTCTCTCTCAAGTAACGTTATCCTCCTTAAATTTATACTTTAAAAGTGGATCCCAACTCATGCTGCATTGAGACTACTCAATTTTCATTGTAGAATGTTAAAGTGGTCCCACAATTATTGAAGGTAGTCCCACTGTCACATGTGTTGAAAACTATTTTTGGAATATAAAATTTGAGAAGCATATTATTCCCTTTTTGACTTTTGTTGCAGCGTACCTGATTGTTCAACCCTCTTGGGAATGGACAAACTAATATCTTAATGGTTTGATTAGGGTTGCAAGTTGGAATGAAAAATTTTCTTATTTTGGGAACAATTTTTTTATTTCCTAAAGGGGAAAAAAAAGTTGGATTGGAACTAGAATGAATCTGGAAGTTGGAAAATTCCAAAAAGATTTGAACATTTTTCGATCACAAATTTTTGATTTTTTTTTAATATATAAATGGTGTATAAAATTGTACATATATTTTCTCTATCAAAATGGGGGCTTGAATGTAATTTTAAAAAATTTTGTACTAAATTCAATTTACAAAAAATCAACTATCAAAATTTGGAACAATGATATGTTGGTTTTTGATTCTTTTACTGAAAATTCCAAAAAATGGCAAAAAAAAAATCCTGATAAAAATTCAAAAAATTCCGATTCCAATATATATATATATATATATATTTTACCTTTGAAATTTTGAAATCGGAAAATAATATGAAAATTCCAAAAAATCATAATTAAAATTGGAAAGCCTATTTGAATTTTGTTTCTTCTGAAAAAATCGTTTCCAATACGGTCCATCTGAAACACACTCCTAAATTTGATCATAACCAATAATAGGCATGATTTTAGATTCAACATAAACCCTCATTCAAAGAAAGGGTCTTTGCAAACTACTCAAATTATTGGAATGCTGCACCTTTTTAAATAGCCGTTTATTCACAACACCCTTTTGATGTGTGGGCAAATTCAAGCACAATCAGTACGGGCAAAAATAGCAATGGTAGAATGAGTTTGACTTTGTTATATCAAGTATGGTTAGTTAGAGTTCAAAAAAACCGTGAACTTTCACTAATAGCCCATTTTGGGTTAATTAGCTGAAAATTAAAAATTAAGTAATGAATTGCATATTTTGACCCAAAAAAAAAAAAAAAAAGAAAGAAAGAAAGAAGAGGTTTTGTGTCAAATTTAAGTGTTTGAATTAACTTAAAATTTCTAGACAAATAAACTGAAAAAATAAATTAATATTTTAGTATTTAATATTTTAGTTAACCCAAACGGTATTTCTTCACATTATGAAATAAGTACTGGGTGGTAGAATAACATTACGAGCTTTCCAGCTAACAATGTGTTGATAACTCCATGTGTGTGTCTGTATATATATATATATATATATATTTTGCTAAAATATCAATTCACATCATTAAAACATACATAAGTATAGGAAACAAAAAATGACTATCCTACAATACTTGGATAACCTTTAGTCAGTAGCAACAGAAAAGCAAGTGAGGGACAAGTTCCCTTGCTCATGTGGAAAATAAAAAAAAGGAAAATACAGAAACACATTCATGCAAGTGCACCTAATTAAGAGAGGTAACCAATGAGGGTTTATACCCACATGCTTGAAAGCTATAAGAACCCCCATCCACCGGAATACTAGCGTACCACCCTGGACGGGTAGAAGGACGTGATTACCGCTTTCTCTGATGAGAGAACTTAAATGTGTTAGAACTGGCTTGATAACCTCAACTCCGGACAGAACTACACCGGATTTGTAAGAAAACATCTTCAAATCTAGAAAAAGTACAATGGGATCAATCTTCACAAAGGAAGGGGGAGAAAACCAAACAATGCCTTATTTAAATTTTGGACAAAAAAGGGGGAGAGGAGAAGGGGAAAGGTGGGTCGGCCAAGGAGGGGGAGGAGATGTGGGGGGTGGATTGTGGAGGAATGGGAGGGGGCTGCGATTGTTGCTTAGGCTTAGGGAGAAAAACCAATCACTTTTCTTTCTTTAGGAATCACCCAGAGAGAGAGAGAGAGAAAAAAAGCTCATGACGCGCATTTGTGTATGAGTAATACTTGGGACACAACCAAAAGGCACAACTTTGGGATACAACCTCTATTTTGTGTCTATCTCTCTCCTAGTGGTCCTAGTGGGTACTGTGGGGTCCACTGGCACTGTGGGGCCCGTCAGAAGAGAGATAGACACAAAGTGAATGTTGTATCCCAAGGTTGTGTAATTTGGTTGTGTCCCAAGTATTACTGTTTGTGTATATAAGTGGGTTACATGTTTTACTAATGAGTAAAGATTGTAATACACCTAAAGACATAATTTTTGGGATACAATTCAAGAGATGTGTCTATTTCTCTCCCGTGTCATCACAGGAGAGATAGACATATCTTTGTGTCCCAAAAGTTAGAAATAAACATATTTCTTGAGTTATGTCCCAAAAATTATATCTTTCGGTGTGTCCCAAGTATTCCGCTCTACTAATATTCTCCATTTTGATAATGTAATTATGCACGTGCTACATATGGTCCCGAGTTCTTTAGTTCAATTAGATCACATCATTCACATGTGCTTCCACACGGCAAACAATTAACGTGGTATGTACACTTGGCAGAATATAATGAGTTGATGAAGAGCAAACATGATTCAACACTTATATTACCACAGGAGATCTAATCGTCCAGTAAACAAGTGAGGTCACCTGGACCCACATGCGTCAGATTTCCCAGCATAAGATGATCGATCATACTATATGGTACATACTATATGCAAATAATATCAGATTAATATTAATCGAATTGATAAATCCAAATCATTTCTGCCAATTTAATTCTCTAACTAATACGAATTCGAATTACAACACAACAATTCAAATTCGTCTAAATGCTATGAATTCAAACATAAATTCAATCCATTGACAATTGACGTACAATTACAATGAGTTATGGCAACTGCTATTTCTGATAATTTTGTTATGATAATTAGTAGGAAGTTGGATATAATAAAAAAGAAAATTCATTCCATATTTTTTGATAAAAAATTCATTCGGTATTCGTTCTCCAATTTAATTTGCTTTGCAGACATTCAAAAAAAGTCTGCTTAAAAATAATAATAACAGAAAACCTCAACCATCAACTCTTACAAGGACCAGGTACAACAAATCAAAGCTCAAGTGGAACATTTATCCTTTTTATAAATAATTAGTTGTCTAAAATCTTTACGAGTTATTTATGTGTGTGTGTATTTATGTTTTCACAAAAATAAAAAATATAAATTGAAAGAATGAAAAAATTTCCTATAATTGACTACGCGTGACTTACTCCTGTGTTGGCACAAAATTGGAGTTCCAAATGAAATAATTACTCCGTATTTGATAAATCAGCTCTTGTGTGCCGTGGTCCGTGGATGTCGTTCTTTAAAAGAATTTTTTGCAATCGAATTAAAAGATTCCCAAACCGGCCCTATAAAAAACTAGGCACTGTGAGAGGATCCATAGCTGAATCAGATGAATCACCACTGAAATCCAACATCATCTTCATCCATTCATCAATTTCCTCTTCCCCACTCATTCCCATTTCCTTTTCCTTTTCCTTTTCTACTCTAGTTGTGAGTTCACTCGTCGCCGTAATTTTCTCTTCCACTCTCTGTTTGGACTCCGAGCTCTGACTCGGAGTACTATCAGGGAATGTAAAATTCAGCTTCGCTCGTGGGCCCCGGAATTCGATGGCAGCCTTGTCGTAGGCCCGAGCAGCTTCCTCAGCGGTCTCGAACGTCCCTAGCCATACCCGAACAGCCTTGCGCGGGTCCCGGATCTCCGCCGCCCATTTCCCCCAAGGCCTCTGTCTCACTCCTCTGTAATTTTTCTTCTTCTTCTTGATAACCCCAACATTGTTGCCCTTTTTCGTGACTTCTTGGGTTGGGGGGAAAAAATTGCAACCCAAACAGCCCCTTATATTGCAGTAGTGGCAGGTGTCGGGTTCGAAGAGGGGTAGGATTGTGGGCCCGGGATTAGATGAGGTGGTGGCGCATTCGAAGATTGGGAAATCGCGAGTGAGGTCCATTGCGGCAGCGGCGCCGGTGATGACGTTTTTAAGGGCGGCGACCATGATGGAGAGTTCTTGTTCTTGGGTGAGTCGCGGCGGCGACAGGTTGAGGTGGTGGTGGGTCGCCGGTGCTAAGTCTTGTTTGGCTCTCTTTGATGGCATGATTGGTTTCTGTTGTTCTCTCTCTCTGTCTCTCTCTCTCTAAGATGTCAGCTGGGTTTTGGGTTCAGAGAGAGAAAGGGATTTGTGTTGTTTATATATGGGATGTGAGATCTACGTGACGCCAAGTGTACACTTCTGACACACGGTGTGTACTTTGTATTTGTGAAATATTTGATGTTGGCGATGACGTTTGATTTTTGGTGGGTGTCGGAGTGGGACTAGGCAGAATGGGAATTGTCAGCTGGTGGCCCTCGTGTTTTTTTTTTTTGGGTGGGTGTACAAGTGAGAGTATCAGCTGGAAATTACACGCCAGCGCATGTGTTTGTTCACACGCGGCCTCTTGGACTGACGATTATATGTAATTATTATCACAAGGAGAAGGGTCAAACGTGTTTTCACTTACACCAGAAACGAAATTAGTAGATAAGGATAAGGTGGACCTTTCTAGGGTCTATCACAATTCACAACAATGGGTATAAGTGTGCAGAAGTTTCCAAGCTCTCCCTTAATAGCATAAGCTTATAATTCAAACTACATTAACTTTCTTCTAGAACTTCTTTATCAGTAAGTATCAAATACACCTAAAAATTTGAGTGATGCGGACAATTACACTTTGAGTAGCTTTTTAAACACAGAAGAATTATACAAAAATAATACACATAAAGAATAATGTGTTTATCTCTTTTTTCAGTGAATCTCACCGTGTCAGTGGATTCCGCAGTTTCCGTAAACTCCACCTGGAGAGAGATAGATACACACTCTTTTCTGTGTAATTCTTTTGTGCAATTCTTGTATGCCCAAAGAGTTACTCTTAAACTTTCAACAATGCTAGGGACATAAACACTCTCACAAACACTTTACACAAACACTATATTTCTCTCTTGGCCGGGTGTTAATGGGGGGTCTAGAAATGACTGAATCCACAGTGCCACCCAGAAGAGACAAAGTGTTTGTGAGAGGAGTCCGGATCCTCAGGCACAATTGTGGGCAGCCAAAGTAGCAGTACCCATGTTGCCACTTGCAGGTCCACACAATATTTTTTTTGTTGCCTTTTGCAAAAATACCAATATATATATATATATATATATGTGTGTGTGTGATCCTACAAGTGGCCACCATGGCAGGCCCAAAGGGGGGCAAAAGCGGCAACCGTCCCGGGCTACCAAAGTTTATAAAATTTTGAGGGCTTTCATAAAATTTTTAGAAGTACATTTTTACTTTGATAATTTTTAGTATTATTTTACATTTAGGCCTCCCCAAGGCCCAATTTAGTGTCATCAACTACGTATATATTGATATATATATATATATATATAACTCAAAAATAAAGGTCTCTAAAATTTTAAAAATTACACTTTTAGTGTAAATTTTTTTACTTTTAGAAATAGGCCCCTCTAGAATTTTGAAAGACAACATACAATGTTTAAGTTTCACAAATAGACTCATATTATGAGTAGACCAAAAAAAATCATCAATTATGTATAAAGAAACCCTAAAAAATTTGCCAATTATGTATAAGTAGACCCAAAAAAAATTGCCTCGGGGGGGCCTCCCTTTTAGTAGTTCATCCCGGGCCTCCAAATACTCGGGACCGGCCGTGGTGGCCACGTGGGTGCTGCCCACTTTGCAGCCCACAATTGCGGTCGAGGATCCAAAATCTTGTGAGAGTGTATGTGCCCCCAAACATTAGTCTTGAACTTTTGATATAAAATTGTTGGTAAATTCCTAGAATCAACTCTAAAGAGTTCAGGGTCCACTAAATTTCTTAGTTTGTCAAAAAGTCCTTCAATATGAAACTCTACTTTGTTAGACATCCCTGACTCAGAAACTCTTTATTTATTTTTCCCCAAACTGCTTTCAGTTGTTTTAATTGACATTGGAAAAATTGGCTTAGAAACAGAGTTCCTGTGATTTTGTTCGTATAATAAGTGAACAAATAACTATCGAGTCGCTTTATTAATGACATGATTTTGTTCATCATTGTTTATTATAACTATCGATGCACTTTTTTTTAATGATATCCCAATTATTATTATTATTATTATTATTATTATTATTATTATTATTCAATCCTCTCTCTTTGTTGACAAAAATTGGCCTCCAAATGTCAGAGTGGCATTTTTCCACCGATTTTACCATTCTAATTGGAGTGGAAATTTGGAGGCAGAGCAGCCATTTTTTCAGTCACGTAGTGACCTCTTCCTTGGAAATGCTCTTTAGATCACTTCCAACAACAAAAGTCAAAAAATTACAGTTGACAAATGACACCCCTAGAAATGCACTTCGATCACTCCATACAACAGGAAGCACAATTTTATGTAACCCACTTATGTTGTATTTTATGTGCCAAAAATTGTAAGCATTAAAAAGCTTTGAAAGCCACCTGTGCCAAAAAATTGTAGTAACTCAGTGCCAAAGATGGTGATCCTCAAATCTTACAAAATTTGACACGAGCGATACAATCTCTGAAATAACAAATAATTAATGTGTCAAAAACATGTTGTACTAACTTTTGCAGTATGGTGGATGTGGTTGGAAAAAAATTGAAGAGGACTAGCTAGAAGGTCAACGGATGGAATGATTTGTGATACTAATGGAGCCAACAGACAGAGGGTACGTGGGACACTGCAGTCTCAGTCGGGGGTGCTCTCCTTCACCCTTCCCCTTCAAGTTTCGTAGACAGAGACTATTTGTTGACCTCCCCCAACTTTAGGGTCCCGTGTCCCACGGAGGTGGGCTCTGCAACTATCTTTTTGCAATTTTTTTTTAATTTTTATTTTTAAATTATGCACTACATAAGGGAGGTAGTGTTCTCCCAGCCTATAAACTTCCCATTCCGACCTATAACTAGGGGTGTAAATGAGTTGAGCCGCTCAATAAGGACTTGAAGTTTGGCTCGATCAAGGCTATGCTTGGCTCGCTCATTTGAGCTCATCATGAACACGATGGATTAAGGCTTGTACAGTGACTTATATATATATATATTAATTATAAAACTATATAATTTAGAAAAAATATGACATATCTTGTAAATAGACTTGATAAATGATTGTTTTATTATTTAATCATATAATTTAAAACGGCGCGCAAAAAAACTCGTTAAAAAGCTCGCGAATACTTAAAAGTTCGACTTGTTTAACCTCGTGAGCGAACTTGCAAGTTTTTGAGAAAACTACTCAGCTCGACTCGTCTACACTCCTACCTACAACCATATGTAGGTGGGACAAAATCCCTTTTATCATTGGAACATCCGATAGTATCAATTTGCATCTAATGTTCTTCAATTTCTGAGGGCAGGGCGGGCGTGATGCATGCACTGTACATGATGCATGCACGCACTTAGATTTGATTATTTAACATTAGATATAATAATAATAAAAAAAAGAAAACACATTCCATTTTCGTTCTCAATTTTGTTGCTTTGCAGACATTCAAAAAAAGTCTGCTTAAACCTAATATTAATAAATAAATAAATAAATGACGCTGTGTATATACATTTTCACCCCAAAAAAAAATAAAAAATGAAGGAATAAAAGAATTTCCTATAATTGGCTACCCGTGACTAAAAAACAGCTCTTGTATATCGTTCCTCAAAAGAATTTTTTTGCAATGGAATTGAAAGATTCCCAAACAGGCCCTATAAAAAACCAGGCACTGCGAGAAGATCCATAGATGAATCACCAGTACTGAAATCCAACATCATCTTCATCCATTCATCAATTTCCTCTTCACCACTCATTCCCATTTCCATTTCCATTGCCTTTTCCCTTTCCTTTTCCACTCTGGTCGTGAGTTGATCACTCCTCGCCGTAATTTTCTCTTCCACTCCGTGTTTGGACTCTGAGCTCTGACTCGGAGGAGTGCTATCAGGGAGTGGAAAATTGAGCTTCGCTCGTGGGCCCCGGAATTCGATGGCGGCCTTGTCGTAGGCCCGAGCCGCATCCTCGGCGGTCTCGAACGTCCCGAGCCATACTCGAGCAGCCTTCCGTGGGTCCCGGATCTCCGCCGCCCATTTCCCCCAAGGCCTCTGTCTCACTCCTCTGTAATTTTTCTTCTTCTTCTTGATAACTCCAACATTGTTGCCCTTTTTCGTGACTTCTTGGGTTGGCGGGAAAAAATTACAACCCAAACAGCCCTTTATATTGCAGTACTGACACGTGTCGGGTTCGGAGAGGGGCAGGATTGTGGGCCAGTGATTGGAAGATGTGGCGGCGCATTCGAAGATTGGGAAATCATGAGTGAGGTCCATTGCGGCGGCGGCGCCGGTGATGACGTTTTTAAGGGCGGCGACCATGATGGAGAGTTCTTGTTCTTGGGTAAGTCGCGGCGGTGACAGGTGGTGGTGGGTCGCCGGAGCTAAGTCTTGTTTGTCTCTCTTTGATGGCATGATGATTTCTGTTGTCTCTCTCTCTCTCTCTCTCTAAGATATCAGCTGGGTTTTGGGTTTTGAAAAAGGGGTTTGTGTAGGTTATACTTATATGGGATGTGAGATACGCCAGGTGTACTCTTTTGATACACGGTGTGTACTTTGTTTTTGTGAACATTTGATGTTGGCAGTGACGTTTGAGTTTTGATGGGCGTCGAAGTGGTCTAAGCAGAATGGAAAGTGTGAGCTGGCACTGTTTTTTTTTTTTTACGGAGTATTTCACAACCGCGAGAAATTATTCAGCGAATCCGTCACATTACGTCATCGTGTCAATGTAGTATGATGTTTCAATTATAAATGTCATGTGGCCAATAAAATGAAATTGCATGTGAATAAATTATGACCTCTATATCTAGGGGCACAAGGTCCCACTTATCATAACCCCTAAAATTTAGTGGTTACATAATTTATGTGATTGAAGTATCACACCATATTAACATGACAAACTCATTGAATAAAACGCGGTCTTTTGGATTGACGGTTACGAGAATCCACGAGAAAAGCATTATGTTATCAATAATTAATGGGTAGAAGTTTCCATGTCTCCTTAATCCATCCCTTTCACATGGGTAAATACAAAGGCATTTAGTCAAGTCTCCCTAAAATGAGGTCAGGGGTTCGAAACATTCCAGTGGTCGTGTAAAATTAGTTTGAGAGATGAATTTTAAGATGGACAATGTCTAACTGGTAAAGGTTAAGATTCTACCACTAGTTTACCTCTTTGATTTACCCGTTACGTGTGTTGTGGGATCGGTGCACGTGTCCGGGATTTGCCCCTTGTTCGACTCGGATAAAAATGACAATAGGTACTGATTTGTCCTCCTATACAAAAAAAAAAAAAAAAAAAAAAAACACACACACACCTTGCTCATGCCAACTCTATTTAATCTCTCTCTCTCTCTCTCTCTCTCTCTCTCTCTTAAATAATGTTATCCTTCTCAAATTTATACTTTAAAAGTGATTCCCAACACATAATGCACTGAGACTACTCAATTTTTATTGAAGGATGTTAAAGTGGTCCCACAATTATTGAAGGTGGTCTCATTGTCACATGTTTAAAAAATTATTTTTGAAATATAAAATTTGGGAAGCATATCGTTCCCTTTTTTATTTTGTTGCATCGTACCTGATTGTTCAACCCTCTTGGGCATGGACAAACTAATATCTTATTGGTTTGATTAGGGTTGCAAGTTGGAACGTAAAATCCAATTCCGACCAATTTTGATCCGAAAATTTTCTTATTTTGGGAACATAAAAAAATTCTAAAATCTCAAAAATCTGGAAAAAAAATAAATAAATAAAGAAGAAGAAGAAGAAGAAGAAGAAAAAGAAGTTGGATTGGAATTGGAATGAATCTGGAAGTTGGAAAATTCCAAAAAAAAATTCTGAACATTTTTCGATGAAAAATTTCCGATTTTGTACTAAAATTTAATTTATAAAAAATAAACTATCAAAATTTGGAGCAATGATGTTGGTTTTTGATTCTTTTACTGAAAATTCTAAAAATGCCAAAAAAATTACGATAAAAATCCGAAAAATTCCGATTCCATTTAAAAAAAAAAAAATATATATATATATATATTGGAATCGGAGCACAATACGAAAATTCAAAATTAGCATTGGAAAGCCTATTTATGTTCCGAAAATTTTAGAATTTTTTCCGAAACAGTCGTTTCCAATACGTTTCCATCCGAAACACACCCCTAAATTTGATACATAACCACTAATAGGCATAATTGTAGATTCAACATAAACCCTCATTCAATGAAAGGTCTCTGCTAACTACTCGAATCGTTGGAATGCTGCACTTTTTTAAATAGCCGTCTTTGATGTGTGGGCAAATTCAAGCACAATCAGTATGGGGGCAAGAAACTAGCAATTGTAGAATGAGTTTGACTTTGTTATATCAAGTACTATTAGTTAGAAGTTAAAAAAATCGTGGAACTTTCACTAATAGCCCGTTTGGGTTAATTAGCTAAAAATTAAAAATTAAGTGATGAATTATAGATTTTAACAACAAAAAAAAAAGTGATTGTTTTGTCAAATAAAAGTGTTTCAGTTAGCTTAAAATTTTAGCACTTAAACAAATAATCTAGAAAAACTAGCTTAATATTTTAACACTTAATATTTCAGCCAACCAAATGGTATTTCTTGACATTATGGAATAAGTACTGGGTGGCAGACTAACATCATGCGCTTTCCATCCTTTAAACTTAATGATAAAGGTAGATCCATATTATGCCTCCCTATCTCGGATATGGAAATTAAGAATGCTTTGTTTAAACTTGGTCCCAATAAGGCCCCACGTCTTGATGGGTTAAATGATGGGTTTTACCAAAAATTTTGGAATACAATTTCCCCATCTATTACTAATTTCACAAAATTTTTATTCCAAAGTGGCAATCTCCCTCCTTCGGTGAATAAAACTTTTGTTGCTCTCATCCCCAAAATCAACAATCTTGAGACGATCTCTAATTTTAGGCCTATAAGCCTTTGCAATGTCTCATACAAAATTATAACTAAAATCCTGACTAAGAGATTGAGACCATTTTTAAACATGATGATAGGTCCTAATCAGGGCAGTTTTATCCCGGGAAGAAATACTAAGGATAATATTCTTATTACTTATGTAATTCTCCATACTCTAAAAGGACGTAAGAGTAATAGAGGAGGGATGATTCTTAAAATCGATTTTGAGAAAGCTTATGGTAGAGTGAGATGGGACTTCTTAAAAAATACTCTAGTGGCTTTTAATTTTCCGATGCAATGGATTAATATTAATGCAATGCATATCTACGACAGAGCTTCAAATTCTTTTCAATGGTAGCCCTCTTGTTGAATTCAATCCTAAGAAAGGCCTACGATAAGGAGACCCTATATCCCTCTATCTTTTTGTGTTTTGTATGGAAATTCTGGCCTCAATGATAGATAAACAAGTGATGGCAAAAAATGGAGAGGTTTGAAAGCTTCTCAAAGGAGCCCTCAAATTTCCCACTTTTTTTTTCGTTGATGATATAATCCTCTTTGCTGAAGCTAATGAGAAAAACTTTGATATTATTATGGATATTCTGAATAAATTTTGTGCTATGTCTGGGCAAAAAATTAGTATTGCTAAATCTCGCATCTTCTTTTCGGCTAATACTAGAGGTAATATCATCAATGCCATCACTAGGAAGAGTGGGATTGCTAAGACCATGGACGTTGGTAAATTTTTGGGAGTTCCTCTTATTCATTGTAGAGTCTCTAAGGCCTTGTTCAATACTAATATTAACAAGATCCAAAAGAAACTCTCCAATTGGAAATCTCAAATGCTATCTATGGCTGGCCGGTAGAAATACTCTAATTAAATCTACTCTTGAAGCTATTCCTAACCACCTGATGCACACTACTTAGATCCCTATTTCTGTTTGCCATCAACTTGATCACATTAATAAAAATTTTCTTTGGGGAGATCAGGAAGAAAAGAAAAAGATTCATTTGGTCTGTTGGGATAAAGTGTGCTTTGAGAAACACCAAGGTGGCCTTGGTATTAGGAAAAGCCATGAGAACAATTTAGCTTTGTTGAGTAATCTTGGATGGAATATTCTAAATTCCAAAGAGCACCTCTGGACTAAAGTTCTTGTTAGCAAATATCTCAATGACAACCCTCTTTCGGAGTAGAAGGCCAAGAGAAGGAATTCTAACACTTGGAGAGGAATCATGTGTACTAAGGATATCCTCAAGAAAGGCACCAAATGGATAGTGGGTAATGGGAACAAAATTAATCTGTGGACAGATTGTTGGTGTGGCAAGCATGCCTTGTCCCATCTGCAATCTCATATTGATCCTCCTAACATGAAAGTCAAAGATATTATTTCTATTCATGGGACCTGGCAGCTTGATGCTATTCAGCAATGGATCTCTGATGAGGAGAAAAATCTTATCCTCAATACTCCCTTTCTAAAATTCAGCCAAGTGTTTGACTTTCCCCTTTCCCATCTGGTCTCCCTAAAAAAATGACAGGTTTAGTTCTGCCAGTGCTTACAAAATCATCAGTGGTACCTATGATATTCCTAGGCATAACATCTGGAGGGACCTCTACAATGGATCTGTGATGAGGAGAAAAATCTTATCCTCAATACTCCCCTTCTAAAATTCAGCCAAGTGTATGACTTTCCCCTTTCCCATCTGGTCTCCCTCGAAAAATGACAGGTTTAGTTCTGCCAGTGCTTACAAAATCATCAGTGGTACCTATGATATTCCTAGGCATAACATCTGGAGGGACCTCTAGAAATGGAAAGTCCCTAATAGATTGAAAATTTTCTTCTGGAGATGCATTCATGATAGACTCTCATTCTAAGTATCTCCTTAGTGTTCATAACATTACTCTTGATTCTACTTGTTCGAGATGCTCTTACTGGAAGGAGGATACCATTCATATTTCGAGGGATTGTCCCAAGCTCACAACATTTGGAAGCTAATTTTGCCTTCAGCTATTGGCATACAGAACATTTCCCTCCCTAGTACCCAATGGATACATGAAAGAATGTTAGATAATAATATGAATGCTCTTATAAATCTGCCTAATGATTTACTTTTCATTGCAGGCTGATGGCAAATGTGGAAAGAAAGAAACAGTTTGATCTTCCAAGGAAAAACTAACCATAGCAGACAAATTGCCATTTTGTCTAAGGATTTGGGGATTGATATTCTAAAAGCTTTCAAAAGAGACTTTTCCTTGTGTTCTGTTTATAATGATAAGCTTATTCGTTGGTTTCCTCCTATTGAAGGTATACTTAAACTCAACACGGATGGGAGCAGCAGAGGGAATCCAGGGCGAGGAGGATTTGGAGGGTTCATCAGAGATGCTCAAGGCCGTTGGAGAGCAGGATACTACGAATTTCTGGAAAACTGCACAAGTCTCTTCACCGAACACCACGGAATCAAAGAGGGACTTGAGCTAGCTTATCGGGAAGAAATGGAAAATGTAATCTTAGAGACAGACTCTCTGACCGCTTGCCATTTGATCCTCAAGTAAGTTGATAATCTTCCTCTCAAGGTGGTTATCCAAGATTGTAGGAATTTAATTAAAATTTGTAAGGGTTATATCACCCATGTGGTTCGGGAAGGTAATAGATGTGCAGACATTCTTGCTAATTTTGGGGCTAATCATATGAATCCTCTCGTTTTGTTAGATGCCCCCATTAGGGAACTTTGTATGCCTTTAATGGCGGATATTAGTGGGACTAGTTTCTCTTGTGGTAGCTAGTTCTGCTTTTCTTGTTTTTATTTTTTACCAAAAATAAAAAAATTATATGCAACTAATTTCAGATTATTTAATCTTAATCGAATTGATAAATCCAAATCACTTCTATCAATTTAATTCTCTAACTAATACGAATTCGAATTACAACACAACAATTCAAATTTGTCTAAATGCTACGACTTCAAATATAAATTCGATCTATTGACGTGCAATTACAATGAGTTATGGCAACTGCTATTTTTGATAATTTTGTTTTGATAATTAATACATTTAGGAAGTTGGATATAATAAAACAGAATAATCATTCCATAGTTGTTCTCAATTTTAATTTGCTTTGCAGTCATTCAAAAAAAGTCTGCTTAAAAATAATAATATAAGGAAACCTCAACCTTCAACTCTTACAAGGTACAACAAATCAAGCTCAAGTAGAACATTTATCTTTTTTACAAAGAACTAGTTGTCTAAAATCTTTTCAAGTTATTTATGTGTGTATATATATATATATATATGTTTTCATAAAAAATATATAATTGAAAGAATAAAAGAATTTCCTATAATTGGCTACCCGTGACTATACTTGTGTTTGGCATAAAATTTGGAGTTTGAAATGAAATTATTCGGTAAACCAGCTCTTGTGTACTGTGGATATCTTTGGTCAAAAGAATTTTATGCAATTGAATTAAAAGATTCCCAAACAGACCCTATAAAAAACTAGGCATTGTGAGAAGTTCCATAGCTGAATCAGATGAATTACCATTGAAATCCAACATCATCTTCATCCATTCATCAAATTCCTCTTCCCCAGTCTCTATTTCCATTTCCTTTTCCTTTTCCTTTTCCTTTTCCTTTTCCACTCTGGTTGTGAGTTCACTTCTCGCTGCAATTTTTTCTTCCACTCCCTGTTTCTACTCCGAGCTCTGACTCAGAGTGCTATTAGGGAATAGAAAATTGAGCTTAGCTCGTGTGGCACTAGAATTCGATAGTGGCCTTATCGTAGGCTCAAGTCGCGTCCTCGGCAGTCTCGAATGTCCCTAGCCATACCTGAGCAGCCTTTTGCGGGTCCCAGATCTCCGCCGCCCATTTTCCCTAAGGCTTTTTGTCTCACTCCTCTGTAATTTTTTTCTTCTTCTTCTTCTTCTTGATAACCCCAACATTGCCCTTTTTCGTGACTTTTTGGGTTGGGGGGAAAAAAATTGCAACCCAAACAGCCCCTTATATTGCAGTACTGACAAGTGTCGGGTTCGGAGAAGGGCAGGATTGTGGGCCCATGATTGGATGAGGTGGCAACGCATTCAAAGATTGGGAAATCATGAGTAGGGCCCATTGCGGCGGCGGTGGCGGCGACCATGACAAAGAGTTCTTGTTCTTGGGTAAGTCGTGGCAGCGATAGGTAGTGGTGGGTCTCCAGAGCTAAGTCGTGTTTCGTTCTCTTTGATGGCATGATTTGTTTCTGTTGTTGTCTCTCTCTCTCTCTCTCTCTCTCTCTCTCTCTAAGATGTTAGTTGGGTTTTGGGTTTAGAGAGAGTAAGGGGTATGTGTAGGTTGTATATGGGATGTAAGATCTATGACGGCAGGTGTACACTTTTGACACACGGTGTGTACTTTGTTTTTGTGAAGAGCACTACTACATCCACACACTTTTCTACACACTTTTTGACACACAACTTTAAATACATGTACCCTGTGTTGTATGAGTGGTGCACAGAATAGTGTGAAAAATTCAAACAACACAAGGTACATTCATTTAAAGCATAGGGTTTTCAAAAAGTGTGTGATCGGGAGAGAACTAATCCTAAATATACGCCTTAATGAACATTTGTTAGTACATTTTATCCTGTTTTTGTATATTTTTACTTCGTTTTCTAGTTTCTGACAGGTTTTGGAAGAAATCAACTAAACCAGGCTAAACAGGGTGAAAAAACAGAGCTAAAGAAGCTGAAAAATCCAAGTCGCGCGCGCGACCCGCGCCCGCGAAATCCAGAAATTGCTCGCGCGATCCGCTCGCGCGAGATCCCCAGAATCGCTCGCGCGATCCGCGCGCGCGAAGGTCCAAATGTCGCGCTCGCGCGACCCGCTCGCGCGATATGTGTAAAAAGCAAAGTTGCGTATTTCAGTGTACTGAAGACTCCTGTGCAAACGAAACTGCTGAATGACGTCCAGATTGTAAATTACATCAGTTTCAGTCCGTTTCGAGTTGTAAAGGCTTCCAAAACTTGTTGTAAATCTATATATACCCTATTTTATTATAATTAAGGGGTTGGCAATTGTTACACACCCATACATACACATTCTACAACCATACTTCCAGCCATTGAAGGGAGGGAAGCAAGGAGAAGAAGAAGAAGACCAAGGGTTTCCATGGCCTCCTCCATCAACTACTTGCCATCCATCACTTCCATGGACGGCTAGATCATAGATCTAGGGTTTCAATGAAGCCCTAGACGAGTAATAGGGTTTTATTTATGTTTTTATTTTAGTTTTATTATGTATGGATGACAGTCACATGTTTAGAGGATTTTTATAAATAAATCGTACTTCTATTGATTAAATCATTGCTTTCAGAATTTATTCTTGTCTTAGATCTATTTTGACTGTGATGTGCTCAACGATCTATTCTTGCTGTGCTTGTTTAGATTGTTTACATGTGATGATGCTTTATTGATTCGTGCTATCAAGTATCCGAATAGTCCATGCCTAGGTTAGACGGATTAGATCGCAACCCTAGTTTAGTGTGGGATAATTCGTGCTAACCGAAGATGGATTATGTTGGTGCTTGAACCATGATTATCTTCTTGTCGGAGGAATTGGGCTTGTAGCTACAATTCCCCATATTCATCCAACGTAATAAGCTAAAGTAATCCATAAATATTCTTATTATGAAGCTAGTGGTGGATTTGCAATCCTAGGTTCCCTTAAACATTATTTAAAACAACTTTAATTGCTTTCCTAGTTTAGATTTACTTTTATTGTTCTTAGATTAATTAAATCCAATTCAAATCCGTTTTTCTTAGTTAATTAGACTTAGATTTTAAAATTAAGAGCTGTAGTAATCAATCTCTGTGGGTTCGACCTTTACTTCCACACTACAAATCTTTAGAAAAGTAAAGAATACTTTTTATATCTTGATTCTGACAACATCAATTTTTGGCGCCGTTGCCGGGGATTGCATTACTACTCTTAGTTTTATAATCGTAGTTTAGTTAATTCGTAAATATTAGATTAGTTTTTATTTTTCTTATTTTCTGTTTTTGTTTTTAGTTACTAACTTGTTCTTTTATTTTGTAGTCAACGTTTCCGAGTGGAGTAGCTAATTACATCAAAGGAGCATACGCAAATAAAAATATAAATAAAATTAAATAAATTGCTTCCTTTGGACTTCGCTTTAAACCACTGTAAGTCAGGGCGTTGTGACGCACTATTTGCATTAGTTTAGGGTTAATTGCACTGCATTAGCTAGGAAACCCGGGGCGCTGGGCTTGACGCGGTCATTGCATTACAGGATAATATTCATGCATCATAGTAGTACTGTGTGCTTGATTGTCGTCTTACTTGCGTGATTGCTATTTGTTTCTTTTGTTAGTTAATTTTTGTTTTTAGTTTACTTTCTTTTAGTTTATGTTAGGTACACGTGCAAATAAACCGGAATTACAACCTTTAAACTCTGAACTTGAACGTACATTAAGACTTAACAAGTCTTCAAACTTAACTTCTAGAACAAGGTTTTTAATAAACGACGACTTGACACCGAAACCAACGTCTTTATTTGAGTCCGAAATACGTAGTACCCTTCAAAGACTAAAGAAACCACGCTTTCATAACATAGAACCGATTAAAATGGCAGACATTGGGAATAATAACGACAATAACCAAAATAACAACGGAGATAATATGAATAATCCTAATATACCACCACCTCCTCCACTTAAAGATTATTTTATTCCTACGACTTACACGCCACAAACATGTATTGAATTACCGGAGGCGACGGCATCTCACTTTGAGATAAAGTCGTCTACCATCTCGCTACTTCCATCTTTCCATGGCCGTCTAAATGAAGACCCTTATAAACACTTAGGAGATTTTCAGGACATATGCTCCACTTTGAAAATTCAAAATCTTACTGATGATGAATTAAAAATGCGGCTCTTTCCATTCTCATTAAAGGACAAAGCTAAATATTGGCTCCAATCTTTGGAGCCAAACACAATTAGAACATGGGAAGACTTACACACCGCATTTTTACAAAAGTTTTTCCCGATTATGCGTACGAACCAGATAAGAAAATCTATAACAAACTTTGTGATGCAAGATGGGGAATCACTCTACGACACGTGGGAAAAATTTAAAGAATTATTACGCTCGTGTCCACATCATCAGGTTCCTAAGTGGCAACTTGTTCAGGTCTTCTATGAGGGGCTTATTCCCTCTGTTAGGAATACCGTCGATGCCGTTTGTGCGGGAACTTTCCTACACAAAAGCGCCGACGAGGCCTGGAAAATATTTGAAACTTTAAGCGAGAATTCGATGCACCAAGCGGTGTCTGTCCGTTCTGAGGGATACCCACAACCTAAGAGGGAGGTAAAGTTCGAGTCAAGTCAATCAATTGAAATAAAAGAACTATCTAACAAACTTGACCGACTTTTAACAATGAACCAAACGACAGCCTCACCCGCTCGTGAAATTTGCGCATTATGTTCTGATACTTCACATTCGATACTTGCATGTCCATCGGCGAGTCAATTTCCAGAATTCGTGGAGCAACACATTAATTCTATTCAACAATACCCACGAAATAATTATAATGCAACTACTAATAATCCGGATGCGCCATGGAGAAACCATCCTAACTTCTCGTGGAAAAATAATAATAATAATCCTAATGAGGCGACTAATTTTCCTAATGCATATCAACCTCAGTTTCAACCTAATCAATACCAACACCCGCCTCCTAATTCGAATCCTTCAAGAGGTAATGCTTTTGAGGAAAAGGTGTTGGCATCCCTTAAGACTATTGAAACGCAAGTACAGGCACAAGCACAAATAGTGCACTCTCATACACAATCCATTGCGAAGCTTGAATCCCAAATGGGACAACTAGCTACTGTAGTGAGTCGTAGAAACGAGGGGACGTTGCCTAGTCAAACAATTCAAAACCCTAAGGGACAATATGAGGTTAAGGGGTCGAATGAGCAAGTAAACGCCGTCTCAACTAGGTTGACTACACGAGAAGAAGAGGTAATAGAAATTCCGAATGAGAGTGTGAAAGATATGAATATCAACTCTAATAAAGAGAGGGGTGAGGACGTGAATCAAAATAGAAAAGACAATGAACCGGTCCCAACAAATTATATTCCAAAGTTACCATATCCACCTAATGTTGAGGAGCCGTCTAATCTTACAAATAAAAAGTCTAAGGTTGAGGATATACTCGAGGTATTTAAACAAGTTAAAATAAATATTCCTTTCCTCGACGCTATAAAACAAATTCCCGCTTATGCTAAATGTCTAAAAGACCTTTGTACACAAAAGCGCAAAATACGTAGTCATACTCCGAAAAAGGTCTTCCTCACGGAAAAAGTAAGTTCAATTTTCCAACACGCTCTTCCGAAGTATAAGGATCCTGGTACGCCAACGATTTCATGTGTCATAGGTGACACTATCATCCATAGGGCTCTCCTTGACTTAGGTGCTAGTGTTAATCTCATACCTTATCACGTCTACAAACAATTAGGTCTAGGTGAACTTAAGCCCACGACCGCTACAATACAATTAGCGGATCGTTCTGTCAAAATACCTAGAGGAATCGTCGAAGACGTACTAGTAAAAGTTGATCAATGTTTCTATCCCGTTGATTTTATGGTCCTTGACACTGAACCCGTGCTAGATGCTAGGAAACACACTCCTGTTATTCTTGGTCGTCCATTCTTAGCCACGGCCAACGCACGTGTCAATTGTAGAACAGGGGTAATGAAAGTGTCGTTCGGAAATATAAAATTAAAATTAAATGTTTTTAATGTTGTTGATCAACCTCCCAAAGACGATGATTATCTAGGTGTGGAGGGTAGTGAGGTTAACCGGAATATTGAACCTAAGAACGTAATAAATATAAGTGCGGGGAATAATATAGAGGATGATGAGTGGATGAATCCTAATACTTCAGACCCTAATGTTGAATCTACTCGAAAGGTAAGAAATCGATTTGAACATACTGATAAACCGTCGATTGAATTAATTCAAAGCGACGTAATTTCTGCTTACCATCGAGCTCTGCCTGACATTCTTAGGGGTACGAAGTCTGATTTTCAACCTCCGTAAGTCTTGAGCTTGAACGGTCTAGCTGAAGACGTAAAAGTTAGCGCTTCTTGGGAGGCAACCCAAGCTTTATTTCATTCGTTTTTCTTATTTTTGGTCGTTTTTGAGTCTGTTTGTGTCTGTTTTGGACATTCTGGATAGATTTGGGGGTTGGAATTAATTTATTTTACTATTGTATACATAATTTTAGCTAAAAAATGGAAAATACCATTCTCGCGCGCGCGGCCCGCTCGCGCGAGACGTCGCTCGCGCGAGAATGTGCCTTAGTGTTTTTCTTTTGTTTTCTTTATATGAGCCCTCAGGTTCTCCTCGCGCCTAATGTCGCGGGCGCGAGGTAGCTCGCGGGAGCGAGATTTCAAAAAAAAAAAAAAAAAACCTTAGGAATTCGCGCGCGCGACGGCCGCTCGCGCGGATCGCTCGCGCGATTTCCCAAATTCCTGAATTTTTCTTTTGTTTTTTTTATATCTTTCCCCCATACTTGTGCGGATAATGTTTTCATTTCTGTTTTTGTTTATTAAGCCATTTTAGATCGAGTTAGTTGTTGTTTTCCTTATTACATCTATACTTTTCCGTTTTATTCCGGTTATTCGTTTAGTTTAGTTTAGATTAGTTTATCGAGTTGTATTTTATATTTCGGGTTACTTATCCTTTAATATTCTTTTGTTAGTTCTTTTCGTTTATCTAGTAGTCACAGGTAACATTGAAATTTATTCACATATTCCTTTGTGTTCACCTGTTTGTCATTGTCGAGATCGAGGTACTATCGTTCCTTCCTTATGTACTCTCCTTTCTTTCGTTTTATTGTTTCATTGGGGACAATGAAAGGTTTAGGTTTGGGGGTATGCACACACATGCACATTATTATGCACTAAAATTTTAAAATAAGTGTGTTTAAATAAACGATGATTACCGACGTTTTTGCAATCTTAATTTGATACTTCTTGTTATGTAACTATGATTGTTATAGAATGGTAAATAAGAGAATATGTGATTAAACATTTGTTGAAGTTATGATATGACGTTTTAAGTTATGTATCGTTCGAATCGTAGTTTTATATCATAGATTTGCACACAAACCTATGCACTGCACGTAGTCGCTTGAATACATGTTTGATGTGAACTATAATATGATTCGGATTTCTAGATAACACATGGTGGAGACTAAGCCCAGTGAGCTTTTGAGCCTATCTTTTCATTTTAGAGGGTTATAAATACATTGTGTTTGTCGAATTTCATTGAAATAGCACATTAACTTGTTGATGAGTCTCATTATTCTTGTTTTGGTTAATAGTCAAGTTAAAATATTTGTTACCATGCTAAATAATCTTCCGTCGTAAACATTGAAGAACCATACGACTTTAGGACATGATTTTAGGCCCTCTTTGTTTATCACCGAATTATAAATTTCCTTAGTTCGCCCTTTGAGCCGTTAAAATGCCATTTCTTTCTTTGATTACCATTATCCTTGTTTTTGCTCCGACTTGACAAACTCGGAGTTCACCACTGAGAGATTTGTCACCTTTTAGTAGTGTTAAGGTGATGGGTTGAAAAGGAAGAAGAAAATAAGATGCTATTGGGGTAGTTGCTTGGTATTCGATGAATAATCATTTGAGAAGCAAGAAAAGAAAAAGGAAAAGAAACAAAATAAAGAAGAGGAAGGTTGAAAAAAAAAATTTGAAAAATGAAAGAAAAGAAGAAAAGTGAATGAAAAGGAATGAAGAGAAAGAAAAGATGAAAAGTTTATAGAAGAAGAATGAAAGAGATCGAACATGCCTTACAATGCCATTCTAAACCTACCCAATTAATCCTTTCTATCCTTTTTCATTACCTGAGCCACAATACAACCTTTGAAAAGTCTTATCTGATCCTAGGAAACATGGTTCGGATATGAAAACGATGGGAGGGGGATTAAAACATGGTAATGATTAATTTCTCTTGATTGTTGGCATCTTATCCATGAGACTATTGTTCTTTCGTGTCATGCGTCTTTTTCATGTCATATGTGAGCATTTATCGTTTTGAAAATATATTTCCTCTGCTCCCATATATTAGAAAAATTACACCTGTTTCTGAGTGTTTCATTTGAGAGTGTAATTGACATTGTGAGATTCGTAGTCAAGACATAGTTAGATGGTCATCCGATTTATATTCTAAGTTTATGACATACGCGTGTTCATTTGACTACCATTTCACACACGTGCAATTTTATGAGAAATTCTATTGATTTATACGAATCACGTACTTGGGATTGTTTTTCAGGACGTAGGTGAACGTTTGATTCCGTTTTCTTCTTGTTCATTATTCTATTTCAAATCATTGTGTTATATAATAAGGAGTATTGATTGTTTTATTTTTTTTGTTTTAATAAAACTTTTTAAATTTACAAGTTAATAAAGATGGTTGTGGGTGACTTGTTGACGAGAACCCTCACGAGACTTTACTCGTCCGACTAGGGACACCTAGGGGTTTAAAAGGCTTGTTGCATATGCTAAATGCAATCGTGATCCATACGAAAATGGAATAGATTTTTATTAGTAGTTTTTATTTTAGTTTTGCTCGAGGACTAGCAAAATGTAGGTTTGGGGGTGTGATCGGGAGAGAACTAATCCTAAATATACGCCTTAATGAACATTTGTTAGTACATTTTATCCTGTTTTTGTATATTTTTACTTCGTTTTCTAGTTTCTGACAGGTTTTGGAAGAAATCAACTAAACCAGGCTAAACAGGGTGAAAAAACAGAGCTAAAGAAGCTGAAAAATCCAAGTCGCGCGCGCGACCCGCGCCCGCGAAATCCAGAAATTGCTCGCGCGATCCGCTCGCGCGAGATCCCCAGAATCGCTCGCGCGATCCGCGCGCGCGAAGGTCCAAATGTCGCGCTCGCGCGACCCGCTCGCGCGATATGTGTAAAAAGCAAAGTTGCGTATTTCAGTGTACTGAAGACTCCTGTGCAAACGAAACTGCTGAATGACGTCCAGATTGTAAATTACATCAGTTTCAGTCCGTTTCGAGTTGTAAAGGCTTCCAAAACTTGTTGTAAATCTATATATACCCTATTTTATTATAATTAAGGGGTTGGCAATTGTTACACACCCATACATACACATTCTACAACCATACTTCCAGCCATTGAAGGGAGGGAAGCAAGGAGAAGAAGAAGAAGACCAAGGGTTTCCATGGCCTCCTCCATCAACTACTTGCCATCCATCACTTCCATGGACGGCTAGATCATAGATCTAGGGTTTCAATGAAGCCCTAGACGAGTAATAGGGTTTTATTTATGTTTTTATTTTAGTTTTATTATGTATGGATGACAGTCACATGTTTAGAGGATTTTTATAAATAAATCGTACTTCTATTGATTAAATCATTGCTTTCAGAATTTATTCTTGTCTTAGATCTATTTTGACTGTGATGTGCTCAACGATCTATTCTTGCTGTGCTTGTTTAGATTGTTTACATGTGATGATGCTTTATTGATTCGTACTATCAAGTATCCGAATAGTCCATGCCTAGGTTAGACGGATTAGATCGCAACCCTAGTTTAGTGTGGGATAATTCGTGCTAACCGAAGATGGATTATGTTGGTGCTTGAACCATGATTATCTTCTTGTCGGAGGAATTGGGCTTGTAGCTACAATTCCCCATATTCATCCAACGTAATAAGCTAAAGTAATCCATAAATATTCTTATTATGAAGCTAGTGGTGGATTTGCAATCCTAGGTTCCCTTAAACATTATTTAAAACAACTTTAATTGCTTTCCTAGTTTAGATTTACTTTTATTGTTCTTAGATTAATTAAATCCAATTCAAATCCGTTTTTCTTAGTTAATTAGACTTAGGTTTTAAAATTAAGAGCTGTAGTAATCAATCTCTGTGGGTTCGACCTTTACTTCCACACTACAAATCTTTAGAAAAGTAAAGAATACTTTTTATATCTTGATTCTGACAACATCAGTGTGTATACCTAATATTATTATTTTGTGAGCATTTGATGTTGGCAGTGACGTTTGATTTTTGGTGGGCATCGAAGTTTGACTAGGCAGAATGGGAAGTATGAGGTGGCACTGTTTTTTGTTCACAACCCGAGAAATTATTGAGCGAGCCCGTCACATCATGATATTTGTTAACCTGGTATGACGTTCCAATTATAAGTAATCATGTGTCCAATAAAATGAAGTGGCATGACAATAAGTCATAACCTCCATATCTAGGGGATGTCATATAATCTTATCATATATGACCACTAAACTTGTCATAACCTCTAAAGTTTAGTGGTCATATAATCTATGTGATTGAGGTATCACACCATGTCTACATGACGAGTTCATGTAATAACTTCTCACAACGCGCCTTTGTGCACTGACGGTTACGAGATCCACGAGAAAAAGCATAAGTTATCAATAATAGGTAGAAGTTTCCATGTTCCCTTTAATTACTCCATCATTTCATGTGGATAAATACAAGATATTTGTTGGCCTTTGGCCTCCCTAAAAAGTGGCCGGGGGTTCGAAACCCATGAGGGTTCGTGTAAGCTAGTTGGAGAGATGGATCTCAAGATGGACAATGTCTAACTGGCATTGGTTCAGACCCTACCGCTAGCTCGCCTCCTTGATTTACCTGGTGTATATGTTGTGGGGTCGGTGCACGTGCTTGGGATTTGCCCCTTGTTCTATTATGATAAAAATGACAATATGTACTGATCATGCGGTTGCGGAGGATAGGCTTGGGGATTTGTCCTCCTATCAGGGGGAAAAAAATGCTCATGCTAACTATATTTAATCTCTTTGTCTCACTCTCTCTTTAAAGTAATGTCATCCTTCTCAAATTTGTACTTTAAAAGTGGTTTCCAACACATAATACACTAAGGGTGTGTTTGATAACCCAATTAAGTGGTGAAAATGAAAAGTTTCAGCACTTATTTCTTTTCAGTGCGTTTGATAATATACCACTTAATTGAAAAAGCAGCAAAAAATTCACTGAAAACTTAAAGTAAAAAATTTCTATTAAAAATAATCACTGAATGCAATATGGTTTACTACTTGAAACACTTATTTCAGTATTGTAAATGCAATTGCTTAATGTATTAAGTACTTAAAATTTAGCACTTAATTTTCAGTACTTAATTTTCAGTTTTATCAAACGGCCCCTAAGACTAATCAATTTTCATTGGAGGATATTAAAGTGGTCCCATAATTATTGAATATGTTCCCGCTGTCACATGTGTTGAAGACGATTTTTAGAATATAAATTTGGGAAGCATATCGTTCCTGCTTTTTATTTTTGTTGCCTCGTGATTGTTCAACCCTCTTGGGTGTGGCAAACTAATATCATATTGGTTTGATTAGGGTTGCACGTTGGAACGGAAAATTCGATTCTGACCAATTCTGATTTGAAAATTTTCTTATTTTGGCAACATATATATATATATATAATTCTAAAATCCAAAAATTTTGATAAAAAAAAAAAAAAGAAAAAAAAAAGTTGGATTGGAGTTGGAATGAATATGGAAGTTCAAAAATTCCAAAAAAATTATGAACATTTTTCGATAAAAAAATTTCCGATTTTTTTTTAAAATAAATGGTGTATAAAATTATACATATATTTTCTCTATCAAAATGGGGGCTTGAATATAATTTTAAAAACTTTTGTACTACAATTCAGTATACAAAAAATCAACTATCAAAATTTGGAACAATGACATGTTGGTTTTTGATTCTTTTACTTGAAAATTCCAAAAATGCCGAAAAATTCTGATAAAAATCTGATTCCATTTTTTTTAAAAAAAAATTTCTGAAATTTCAGAATTGAAACACATCATGACAATTCTAAAAGTTTGGAATTTATGCTCCGAAAATTTTAAATTTTTTTTTCTAAAACAGTCATTTATAATACGTTTCATCAAAAACACACTCCGAGATTTGATACATAACCACTAATAGACATGATTTTAGATTCAGCATAAACCCTCATTCAATAAAAGGGTCTCTGCTAACAACTCAAATTATTGGAATACTGCACTTTTTTAAATAGTCGTTTATTCACAACACCCTTTGATGTGTGGGCATATTCAAGCAAAATCAGTATGGTCAAGAAACTAGCAATCCTAGAATGGGTTTGACTTTGTTATATTTAGTACTATTAGTTAGAAGGGAAAAAAAACCGCGAACTTTCACTAAGAGTCTGTTTGGGTTAGCTGAAAATTAAAAATTAAGCAATGAATTGCGGATTTTGACCAAAAAAAAATAATAATAATTATTGTTTTGTAAAATTAAGCTGCTTGAGTTAGCTTAAAATTTTAGTAAAATTTCAGTAATTAGACAAATCAGCTGAAAAAAAGTAGCTTAATATTTCAGCCAACCCAAATGGTATTTCAGCACTTAAAATTTTAGTTTACACAAACAGGCTCTAAATATTTTGAAGAAAAATAAAGGGTGGGGAAAATTCTAAGCAAATTTGGAGGATGGAAATTGTAGTTTAATGCGTAATTTAGCGCATCTACTTTCTTTGTGGGTGTATTTTTGTTCATCCCATTTTTATTCATCATTTGTAGACCTATACCACCACTATTCTATTGGCATATGTCCTGTTTATATTTCTTTCAGTAATTATATATATACTCTTAAAGTAGGGATAAAATAGGGGTAAAATGTGACAAACATCATAGTGATAATGGTGGGTTTAGTTAGCAAAGAATAAGAAAAAAAGGGTAAATCACGTTTCAGAACTAACACTTACCTCTCCTTCGTTAATAAGTCGTTAGAAAATTAACGAAATGATGATGACATCACTTAGTAACAATCTAAAATATCAAAACTATCCTCCATTAATTAAGTTCTAAAAAGGAAAGACTAATATATGTATGTATGTTGAACTGTTTTTATGTGTGTGTGTATATATATTTATGTATATGTACAAGCATGTAGTGTATACCCAGATCCATCTCCACCAAGTTCCTCCACTCTCCCATCCCCTCTATCAGAGCTCTATTATTTGTTCTCACTCTCTCTGCAACTCTCTGTTCAACTTCCAGTACCTGCAAAGTTTCATCCGATCCAAAAATATCACAACAATCGAAGTCAAAACAGACAAAATTGTGAGGGGTATCCACCATTGATGACATTTATGATCTTCTTGAGAAGAAGTGAACAAAATTGTCAAGAAAAACCCATGAAAAATGAAGATAAAAAGCAACACAATTGAAATATTTCTCGCTTAATTGAGTCCAATCTTGTCTCTTTTATAGCGATTCGGCGGTCAATGAGATCTTCTTCTCTCTGCCAGGCTTTCAGAGAAGCAAGAGATGGCTTGAACTTTCAGAGATTTCCATTAATGGGTGGTGTTGAATTGCAGAGATTGTGTTCATGGCTGAGACTAATTTTTGTTGATGGTCGACGAATCGACCGGGATTTCGACGATGTGGGTGTCTTTTGAATCTTCCATTGATTCGAAAAAGAAGGGTTGATAGAGGGCATAGGGGAGCGGAGGAACTTGGTGGAGATGGATCTGGGTATACACATACATGCTTGTACATATATATATATATACTAGTTTTTTAAGCCCGTGCGATGCACGGGACATATAATTGTAATTAGTTTGATGTATCTATTAATTGTCATTTATGAGATACATTGTCTTACAATCTTAATATAATCTGGGATCAACAAACTTTTTTGACATTTTACGAAAAAACTTCTAAATGATTCAAATATAATAGATGCGGCTCGAGAAAACTACCAAAGTAATAGTGACATAAAATTCAGTTGATTTTCATTGGTTGATGTTAACGTGGTCCTACCATTTAGAGAATTTGATTAGTGTAGTTGATTTGTGGAGTGTTTGTGCCCAATTAACCATTAAAAAAATATTATGTAAGTAGCCATTTTTGTGGGCCCTTTTTCAAGTCAATTGTAATTATGGTTGCAAAAGTTAGTTTTTTTCTTACAAAAATTGACCTGTAGTAGCCATTTTTGTTAACTAATTATGGTTGCAAAAGTCAGTTTTTTTCTTACAAAAATTGACCTGTAGTAGCCATTTTTGTTAACTCTTTTTGAAGCCAATTATAATTATGATTGCAAAGGGCTATGTAAGTAGTCATTTTTGTTGACTCTTTTTCAAGTCAATTGCAATTATGGCTGTAAATGACAGTTTGGAAATTTAGACAAATTCGTAGAGAAATGAAATTGACCTATATGTAAATATTATATAAATAACCATTTTCGCTGACTCTTTTTGAAGCCAATTATAATTATGGTTGTAAAGGGCAATTGGGAATTTTGGAAAATTCGATAGATACGCACATGTGTGTGTGTGTATATACAAGTAATATATAGCAGGGTTAATTTGGGTAATAGCAAAGATTCATGCAGCTTGGGAATTCGTGCAAATGAGCTGTTTCGTTTTTATAAAATAAGTAGCCATTTTTGTTGGCTTTTTTTTAAGCAAATTGTAATTATGGTTGGAAAAGTTAAATTTTCCTTACAAAAAATGACTTATATGTAAATATTATGTAAGTAGCCATTTTTTTCACAAATTTTGAAGTCGATTGTAATTATGGTTGCTAAGGGCAGTTTGGGAATTTGGTAAATTTTGTAGAAAACTAAAATTGACATATATGTAAATGTTATGTAAGTAGCCATTTTTGTTCACTCTTTTTCAAGCTAGTTGTAATTATGGTTGCAAAGGGAAGTTTGGGAATTTAGGAATAAAAATTGACTTATATGTAAATATTATGTAAGTAGCCATTTTTGTCGACTCTTTTTCAAGCTAATTATTGTAATTATGGTTGCAAAGGTCAGTTTGGAAATTTAGAAAAATAAAGTGACCTACATGTAAATATTATGTAAGTAGTCATTTTTGTTAACCCTTTTTTTAAGTCAATTGTAATTATGGTTGCAAAAGTTAGTTTTTTTTCTTGCAAAAATTGACCTGTAGTGGCCATTTTTGTTAGCTCTTTTTGGAGCCAATTGCAATTATGGTTGCAAAGGGCTATGTAAGTAGTCATTTTTGTTGGCTCTTTTTGAAGTCAATTGTAATTATGGTTGCAAAGGGCGGTTTGGAAATTTAGACAAATTCGTAGAGAAATAAAATTGACCTATATGTAAATATTATGTAAATAACCATTTTTGCTGATTCTTTTTTAAGCCAATTATAATTATGGTTGTAAAGGGTAATTTGGAAATTTGGGAAAATTCGATAGTGTCACGCCCCGGAGTAGCATAAATAGAGAAAAATAAATTTCCTTTATGGGTCCATAGGGGATGACGGGTGAAGTCACATGATTGTCCACACCACGCAGTACTAAGCAACAAGAAGTAATAGTGTAACAAGAATGAAGTCTAGGTTCTGATCACAACGTAACATAAAGTCAACAGAAGTTACTAACTATTACATATCAGAGTCTCGAATCAAATATAAGGCAGCGGAAGTACAAATGCCAAAGCAACATATGCCTGACTACAAAAGTTCAAAAAAAAGGATAACGACAATTAGTTACTATTCTAGTTTAGTCTTCAGTTGGCATAAAGGTAGTCCTCGGTGTAGTAGTCTTCTTCGGTCTGACCTCCGTCGGGGAAATCCTCCACAGGGACTCCGTCACCGGCATAGTAGTCTTCTTCTGCAGGCCCTTCACCTGTATAGTCATAACCAGGGTGCGCTGGAACGTAGAAATGTCCAGCGGCATAAACGCCGTCAGCTTAATGAAAGCCGAGTGAGTTAGATACTAACAGGGTATCGACTATTGAAGTTATTACAAGTTATAAACCGTAACCAAATTTGAACTCTGTAGGGGTAACTTCTTTAATCAAACCAATTATCCGATTACTAATGTTTTACTCAGTATAAGACTGATAATACGTCTAGATAGGGGAACAGACTCGACAGTAGTTCAACTCTATAACACACCATTGCTCATCCACCACTTTTAAGAACATATGCACAGTTCACCGCATGTCATGGATACCACGTTAGTCCATCCCCCGCTTTTAAGAACATATGCACAGTTCACCGCATGTCAGGGATATAACGCTTTAAACAACAGTACATCATTCTATGCCACGACTTAGCGACGTCTACCAGTGATCACGGTCCACCGCATGTCATAGACACCTTTGTCTGTCTACCGCTTTTAAGAACATATGATTAGATCATCTGGCTATCTTAGGGCAAATGGTCCGGTCCACCGCAAGTCATAGACACCTTCGTCTGTCTACCGCTTTTAAGAACATATGATCGACCAAAGCCCGCCCACGCAAGATTCCCGAATCTTAGCAAACCTACTTAAGTTCAACTCTATTACCGATACATGACAATCCCAATGTGGCCCGACTACTCTGAATGAATGAATGTTAACTCCAAAGGATTCACAACTATTCCGTTATCTAACATCATAAACATTATCCGATAGTCTTGTTATTACTACGATCCTACGCCGCATTAACTCATTATCAGGTCTGTATTACAGTAATAAAGCATGCTGGGAAATACTGAACAGTAAATAAACAACTAAACAGTTATTACATTATCTAAACAAGTAAAACAGTAAACTGTAACTGCCAATCGATTGGTATAGATGTCAATCGATTGGTATAAAAGTAGTGTCAATCGATTGGAAGAAGGTTCAATCGATTGGAAGATGAAAGATGTCAATCGATTGATAAAGTGTCAATCGATTGGAAGATGAAAGATGTCAATCGATTGATAAAGTGTCAATCGATTGACACTTCGTCTTCTTCACAGAGAAGACTGCCCAGCAACATATAAACGGGAATACATGATTTCTTCTTCATTTCTTCATTCAAAACATGTCATAACATCAATGTAAGGCTACCAAGTGAGTTTAGAACTCACCTAGACGTTAGGGGCGTGTTTGGGAATGTGAAATGAAGCTTGGAGCTTCAATGGTGGCTCCTCCCTCTCTTTCCTCTGCTCTCTGTCTCCTCTCTTTTCTTTCTCCTTCTTCTCTTCTTCTTTCTGGTCTTCTTCTTCTTCTTCTCAGTCCACCTGTGTGGGTGTGTGTAAATACATGTATATATATGAGTATATATATATATGAGTGTATATATATATAAACATACACAAAACTCTCCCTCTCACTCTCTCTGATTTCTGTAAACAGAAATACGCCCAAAATGGGCTGGTATATATAGAGAGGGAGTGTTCACGTGGCCTCTCCCCAGCCAGAGCAAAAGAATCTGCCCAGCTGCCTCCAATCGATTGACATAAGTGTCAATCGATTGATACAATCAATCGATTGAGATAAGTTCAATCGATTGGTTCCAAAAGCAAGTCAATCGATTGGAAAATTTGTCAATCGATTGGTATCCAAAATATACCAAGGGTAAGGCCAAGCTCATACAAGTATTAAAGAAACATACAAGGTCTTAGTTATATAATATATTACAAAATACAGGGTATTACAGATAGATACGCACATGTGTGTATATATATATACAAGTAATATATAGCAGGGGTAATTTGGGTAATAGCAAAGATCCGAATATATAGCAGGGGTAATTTGGGTAATACCAAATATTCGAGCAGCTTGGTAAATTGAGCCGTAATTTGGGTAATCGCAAAGATCCGAATATATAGCTGGGGTAATTTGGGTAATACTAAAGATATAGCAGGGGTAATTTGGATAACACCAAAGATTCGAGCATGCGAATATATAGCAGGAATAATTTGGGTAATACGAAAAATTAGAGCAGATTTGGAAATCGAGTCATTCAGGTGAATCAGGTGCTGCGTTTTTATTATATAGTAGATATACACACACACATAAATAGAGTCCACTATACATACGTATATTAGTATATCCTTTTTTTTTTTGTAGAACTTAATTAATGGAGGTTAATTTTGATATTTTAAATTATTATTAAGTTATGTCATCATTAATCTGTTAATTTTTTAACGGTTTATTAACAGAGGGTAGGTAAGTATTACTAAAATTAAAAAATAAGGGAGCTAAGTATTAATTCTAAAATGTGGAGGAAAGTAAATATTATTAGGCCAAACTTCAAAAAAGGTAAGTGATATATATCTAAGAAAAAAATGAGCTAAGCAAAAATGCTACTCCTATTTCTTTTTTCTCCAGCAAGCTTCCAGAAGAAAGCTCATTGAGTGCCTAATTGTCGCTCGTGTGTTTTTCTCCTACAAGCTTCCAGCAGATGTTTGGCAGTGACGTTTGATTCTCTTTGTTTGGTGGGTGTACAAATGAGAGTATGAGCTGGCAATTACACGTCAGCGCATGTGTTTTTATTAACAATAACGCTAGGAAGACTCGGAAAACCACACCGAATCTCACATTAGGGACCAACTAGCAATTGTTGAAAATTTTTGTGGGCCCCACAAACACAAACAAATCCCTCAAAATTCATATTTCGAACCAAAATGTTAGGAATCCCCAAATTGCAAAACAGCAAGCCCTAGCCAAAGCCCTCCACTCCTCAGCTCCTCCTCCCACAGCGGCGCGGCGGCGCTAGCGTCCACCACCGGCGGCCGTCTCTCTCTCTCGCCGGCGTCGGCTCAGGTACTCTCTCTCTTTCTCTCTCTCTCTCTCTCTCTCTCTCTCTCTCTCTCATCGCCTTCTCTCGCGACCCTCTCTGTATATTTCACAGTTTATATATCTTCATGATGAAAATCCTTCTCTTTGGCTTGGATTCTCCAAGAAGGTAGTTTGGTAATTAAGGACAAAATGTTTTTTTTTTTTGGGGTGATCTGATGCTAGATGGGAAGGAATATATACTATGAGGATCATCTATGGTTTTGTTTACTATGAGGATCATCTACTTAAGAGAAATAGAGATGCCGCAAAATTGACTGGTGAAACTGTGATGAAAATCATTATCACAGTTTATATATACTATGAGGATCATCTACTTCAGGAGAGACAACATTCGGAAATTCTGATCATAGTAATTCATATGGCTAGTTTTACTCCCCTATATTTTTGGCTCCCCTTAAAATTGGTGTTTGCTTGGTCATCTTCCCCCTCCTCTTCCTCTTCAGCTCCAACATCAGACGTTTTCTTACTCTTCTCGTGTACCAAAGAGTCCTAAGCATTTAGAAGAAGTTTGTTTTCATTTGCATTAACAACCCATCATCGTTTTCACTTAGGTTTGTTAGAATAAAATCCACTTTGTTGACAGAAAATTCAAAATTCAAATTACTGCAATATGGAAAATTTTATATGCAAAGCCATATCATTCCCCTATTATTGAAATCAGAACTAGATTTTCATTGTCATCTCTCTTGTATTATTTATTTGATGTACTGCAACAACACCACATGCATACGATAATTACAAAGTCCATAGTCAGTGCAAAGTTTAGATTAAAGGAACGTATTGCTACTTCAGCTTTCAAACTTCAAATGTGTGCAACTTCATCTGCAACTCTGTCTGTATGTACATATGTTGTCCTCACTCCTAATGCATCTAAAGGCCATCAATATCAGTTTCCCTGTCAATTTTACGGCATTTCTTTACTTGTGGCTCTTTTTAGGAGTGATGATGAACAAGTTGTAAAACCAAACTCAAGAGTTAAGTTAGATATCGGTAATCGTAGTGGGTAAAGAAAGGATAATATTGATGAACAATTCAACATGCTTTATCTAGAATTGGATCTTAATATTTGGTACAAATTCATTTGTTGACCTTTGAATGAGAAAACAATTACTGTTTAACGAAATCGTTCACAGCATTAAAGTGACATGGTTAATTACAAATTCATGTTGTTGTGAACTTTTAGTTTTTATGTGCTGCCAAGTTACACCCCTTTCCTATGTTTGATGAGAATCAAATAAATACTCTGTATTTAATTTTCAGGAAATAAATATGGAGAGTGCAAGGTCAAGTCACTACTCATCCAATGCAAGTCGACAAGTCTTATGCTTTTGCGGCGATATTGCTCCACTAAGGACTGCACAAACAGAAGATAATCCGGGCCGACGATTTTTAGGTTGTCGAAATTATAGGGCTGACATGCATTGTAACTTCTTCCAATGGGTGGATCCACCTACGGGTCCAAGGGGAAATGAAGTTAACATCCTTATGTTAAGAAGATTGATGGAATTGCAAGCAAGGAATGACGAGTTAGAAAGAAATCAAAGAAATGCGGATGATCTAGTGGCAAAAATTGAAGAGCTAAAGAGTCGTTTGGCAAGAGAGAAGAGATGGAAATTGTTCTTTATTATTGTTATTGTTGTATGCTTTGCTATGTGGCTAAATGATCGTATGGTTGTAAACAATGCAAAGAACATGTATTTAACTAATGTTTAATGGCAATTTAAATTAACTTCATCTTGTCTTATTTCTTTCTTAATGTGAACAACATCAACGAAATGAACTATTCAACAACACTTGCACCATAAACAACACCATAAGCAGTCAACAACATTAATAAAATTCATATTCAACAATAGTTGCACCATAAACAACACCATCAGCAGTCAACAACATTAATGAAATTCATATTCAACAAAAGTTGCACCATACACAACACCAACTATAGTCAACAACATCAATGAATCATAAACAATTCAACACTTGCACCAAAAAAGAAAACAATGTCAACAACATTTAAACTCATTCCTCATCACCAACTTCTCTGCTATCATTCTCTTCAGGGCCTAATCCTCTGCCTAAAGGTGATGGATGCATATTTGTTAAATCATAGCCCAGCCTCCAAAAAGGATGTTGATAACCCTATACAAATAACAAATTAAACAAAATAAATAATTAAATAAATAAATAAGGAAAGTAGGATTATAACATGGAAAAAATCCATGTTTATACCTGAAATGCAAAGTTTCCACCAACTCCCATATTTGGTGAAAATGCAAAGTTTCCCCCAACTCCAATATTTGGTGGGAATGCAACGTTTCCTCTAACTCCCATATTTGGAGGAAATGCAAAGTTTCCTCCAACACCCATACTTGGTAGTTGGAGAATGTTTCCCCCAAATCCCATATTTCCTTGTGTACATTGCTCGTCACATCCCTACAAAATACATTGTAAAAATTAAGCATTGTCAAAGAGTCTTATATGTTAACAAAGAGTAAAAAAGTACATATTTGGACAATGAATCATATTAGGAAAAACACCCATATTTGATTCATATTGGTTGTACCCTTTCAGCTTTTCAGGCAACTTCTTCATGATATGCCATAAGCACCACCTGTGTCGTGCATTAGGAAAAACACACTCAATTGCATTTTGCATTGCTCTGTCTTGATCTGTAATTATAGCATTAGGCGGACAATCTGACATACATTGAAGCCATGACTGAAATAACCAAGTAAATGTAACCGTGTCTTCACTTGAGATCAACCCACACCCTAGTAATACCGACTGCCCATGATGGTTGACTCCTACGAAAGGAGCAAATGGCATGTCGTACTTGTTAACCAAGTATGTTGTGTCAAATGTAACCACATCACCAAATTCTTTAAATGCTGCTCTACTCCTTGCATCTGCCCAAAACACATTCTTAAGGCGCCCCTCTTCATCCAAATCCATCAAGTAGAAGAAATTAGAATTGTCAGATTGCATTTTTGAAAAGTACTTGTACATTGCATTGGCATCCCCTTCCGCAAGTTGTAAACTCCTTACTCTATTGATATAGTTTCTGACATCTTTTTCTATAAATGGTAGATTCTCATGCCCCCCTGCCTCAACCACAAATGAATTAAAATTCTTATTAATTCTGATTCCAGCCTTGTCATTCAACATAAGTTTTTTTTTGACATGTGGTTCTAGGAACCTATTGCATTTGAAATAACGGGATTTTCCAGGACTCATTTCGTGGTTGTGGGCAAGTTCAATTGCTTTCACAGACCACTTTTCATTGCGCGAAAAAAAAGCCCTAAGCTTAGCTTTGCATTCGATTTTTGAGTTTGGCCGCATGTTTCCCAAGTTGCTTGATCTAATCTTTGTCGTTCCAGCACGAGTACACTGAATCGTCACATGCGTTAAGATCCCTTCAACTTTTTGGGACGATCGTTTAGCCACGGCGAAACCTTTTTCTTTGGCATATCTTGTATAAAATGCCATTAGCTCGTCCAAAGAATCAAACTCCATTCCAACTTTTGGCTCATCTATTTTGTTTTGTAGATCCAACAATTTATCATTCTCATTTTCAACATCAATCTCAATCCTATCGTCATTCTCCAAGTCAATCGTATCATCATTCACGCCTATATAACCACTTGAAACTTCTTCTTCCATTTATCTAAATAATAAGATAAAAAGAAGAAGTAAATTACAATGGATCAAGCAAATAATGACTATCTTTGTATTCATTTAACAAGAAGGGTTTAGCTTTCTTACAAAGAAGTAGAGAGAAAATACATAGCAATAGCGAGAGAGAGAGAGAGAGAGAGAGAGAGAGAGAGAGATGTTGGTCCGTTGGATATCCCTAATGTGGTTGCTTCTTATTCCCAAAGCCCCACAAAAAAATGTCCCAAAAACCAAAACTTGTTCAATATCAAACTAACATAACACTGGTTTTCATAAGAACAAAAAACAAGTGTCCCAAAAGATGGTTTTAGGCATACATGAGTCTTCTGTATGGTTTTACGCATACATGAGTCTTCTGTCTGGCCTAAAAAATGTCAACAAATATGGATTTTAACCAACTAATATTACACTAATTTTCATCATAATCAAATCAAACTGAGACTTGACCCCTAAATCTGATATTGTTTTCACTCCCAACAGCTAGTTATTTCTACTTTCAAATATCCTAGGATCAAGTCTACTCTGTGTAGAAAAAAAAGGGGTAAATTCTTAGAGACAATAAAGGGTGAACCTTACCTTTCAGAGCATTACGTAGAGGGAGAAAAGGAAAATATGAATGGCATTATGTAAGTAACAACTCAATAAGACAAACAAAAATAAAGCAGATTCCCTTTTATTCATAATCCAAACTCAATTAAATGTCTTCATTTGAGATCCAAATGTAAATGAAAAATGGAGTCTGACAAGAAGCCTCCTTAATATGGGAATACATCAGTAGCTGAACATATAAATCTGAACATATAAATCAACACCCAAAAATTCCTCAAGTCCCTAAGAAAGGGAAATTTTATTGACCCTTATAGCTCTGCCTTAACAACGAATGAGAGAGAGAGAGAGAGAAAGAGAGAGAGTACCTGAGCCGACGCCGGCGAGAGAGAGAGACGGCCGCCGGTGGTGGACGCTAGCGCCGCCGCGCCGCTGTGGAAGGAGGAGCTGAGGAGTGGAGGGCTTTGGCTAGGGCTTGCTGTTTTGCAATTTGGGGATTCCTAACATTTTGGTTCGAAATATGAATTTTGAGGGATTTGTTTGTGTTTGTGGGGCCCACAAAAATTTTCAACAATTGCTAGTTGGTCCCTAATGTGAGATTCGGTGTGATTTTCCGAGTCTTCCTAGCGTTATTGTTTTATTAACACGCGGCCTCTTGGACTGATTATTATAATTACTAATTAGCACAAGGAAAAGGTCATACTTGCTTTAGTTGCTTACACTTACACTAGAAGTAGATAGGTATCAAATTAAAGTGGACCTTTCTGGGGTCCATCACAACAATGGGTATAAGTTAGTAGAAGTTTCCATGATCTCCCTTAATAGCATATGCTTATTCAAACTACATTTTACTTTCTTCCAGAACTTCTTTTGAGTTTTGAGTAATGGAGTACCAAATACACCTAAAAAATTGGTTGGTTGAAATAAACTATCAACAATGCTACGACTCTCACAAACACTTCATCTCTCTTTTGGGTGGTAATGTGGGGTCTACTAAAATTACTGGACTCACAGTGTCACCCATGAGAGAGATGAATAATATTGCTAGGGAGAATAACAAATCTCACAAATAAAATTCATAAGTACTAAAATGTGTCCATCTCTTTCTTTTGTGGACTCCACAAATATCAGTGGATCCTAACAGGAGAGAGATAGACATACTTTGGTATTTGTGAGATTTGTTATGCTCCTTAGCATTACTCGGAGAGAGATAAAGTGCTTATGAGAGTGTTTGTGCCCCCAAACATCACTCTTAAACTTTTTATATAAAATTATTGGTAAATTCCTAGAACCAACTCTACAGAGTTTAGGGTTTACTAAATTTTTTAGTTTGTCCAAAAGTCCTTCAAGATGGAACTCTACTTTGTTAGACATCCCTGGGCTCAGACACTTTTTTTTTTCCCCCTAAACCACCTTTGGTTGTTTTAATTGACATTGGAAAAATTGGCTTGAAAACAAAGTTCTTGTGATTTTGTTCATATAGTAAGTGAACAAAATAACTATCGAGGCGTTTTATATGTTTATACCATAAAATATAATTATACTACTATATAATAATAATAACATTATTATTATTATTATTATTATTATAAGCTCTTTTGGCTTGCCATGGAAGTCATTTGAAAATTACTTGTAGGACACTTGTCATCGTAGGAGTGCATCAAAAATGGTTACTTGAAGATCAATGGTGGAGAAGGAAGTTAATTTGGAGGGAGCTTCTTTGAAAAGAAACACATGTGTAATTAAATTTGAATTGGTAGTTAATGTAATAGGAGAGAATATTTAAATTCAAATAAGTAGTTATAAAGTTTCTTCTATAAATACACATGATGTAATCATTTGTAAGGGTCCTTGACCAAAAAACAGATCAATACACAATGTAGCATTACTTTATCTCTTTCTTAGTCATTATGTAGGAGCAATTCTAAATAGCCACTATGGCTTTTCTTTTATTTATTTCCTTATGCTTTAGGAGTACTTGGTGGCATTACTTTCCTTCTTTTAATTAAAGCTTCCAACGTCATCACAATTTGTTTGATGAGGCGCAGTTTGGATTACACACATTGGCAATTTGCTTGCTTAGCATGCTCGCACTTATATAAATTTTCCAACCAAACAATTAATGACATGATTTTGTTCAGCGTTGTTCATTATAACTATCCATGTACTTTTTTTTAATGATAACCCAATTATTATTATTATTATTATTATTATTATTATTATTATTATTATTATTATTATGGTGGCTAACGAGAAGAGAAAGAAGAGACCAAAGAGAGAGGGGTATTTTTGACATTTTACACAAGAGTTGATGTGTATTTAATTTTCAAAAAGTACATGACTGACTTTTAAATTGTCAATAAATTATTATCTGATTTTTAATTCTCTCCTTTTTAATGATAACCCAATTATTATAATAATAATAACTATTATTATTATTATGTTTTCTCCAAATTTTTTCTTCCTCGGAAATGCTCTTTAGATCACTCCCTGCAACAAAAGTCAAAAATTACAGTTGACACCCCTAGAAATGCTCTTCGATCACTCCATACAACAAGAAGCGCAATTTTATGTAACCCACTTATGTTGTATTTTATAACATTTGAGTGCCAAATATTGCAAACATTAAAAAGCTTTGAAACCCACCTGTGCCAAAAAAATTGTAGTAACTCAAGTGCCAAAGATTGTAACTATGGTGATCTTCAAATCTTACAAAATTTGACACAAGCGATACAATCTCTCAAATAACAAATGTGTCAAAAACATGTTGCAACTTTTAACAAATGGTGGATGTGATTCGAAAGAAATTCAATGGGGCTCCAAGGTCAACGGAGGGAATGATTTGTGATACTAATGGAGAAAACAGCCGGGGAGGGTGGGACACTGCAGTCTTAGTCGGGTGCTCTCCGTAGACAGAGACTATTTGTTGACCTCGCAACTTTAAGGTCCTGCAGGGACGCATCCACGATTTGATGTCATATGGGGCACACTTACATGGGGATTCGGGGACAAATAAATTTTTATTTATGAGTAATACTTGGGCTACATCAAAGACATAATTTTTTAGACACAACCTAAGAGATGTGTTTATCTCTTTCTTGTGTCAATGTGAGGTCCAGTGACATCATAAGAGAGATACAGACACATCTTTTGGGTTGTGTCCCAAAAGTTGTGCCTTTGGGTGTGTCCCAATCTTTACTCTTTATTTATTTATTTTGGGCAGAAACACTATAATTTTGAATTTTTAGAATTTTAAAAAATGGGCTTCGGCCATAACCTAGGAAGCACAGACACTTTTATATAAGAAGTCAATGTGTCGCGTGTCGTGTCGTGTCTGACACACGGACATGACATTTTGTTGACACTTTCTATGCGGTGTTGACGTTCAATTTTTCAAAAAATTGTTGTACCAGCATGTCGGTGTAGTATTGTATCCGTGTTGGAGCCTCCTCAAATAAAACCCTTTCAAGGTAAAACTCATGTTACTTTTCTTTAACTCATTACGTCCTTTTTATGCCTAAGCAACTTCAAATTGCTATAACTTTTGTTCTACAAGTCCGTTTTTCGTAAAATTTGATATTTTAAAATCAGCAAAATGACATCTATTAACGGAGATTAACATTCCATGAAATACTGCGTAAAAAAACCCTAAAAAACTATGCAAATATGAAAAGCTGTGGTTTTTTTTTTTTTTGCATAAATATAACAAAAACATATTCATTTCATAAAATTGGCAATCTATGTGCATAAATTTTGAAAAAATAAAGGGAACAAAAAAATTACCCAAAAAGCCCAAGAATTGAGAAAGTTGTCATCTTTAATATAAACAGATAATATTATCTGTCTGTAGAAATATAAGACAGATAAAATCTCAAAAATAGGTTGCAAGCCTGCAACGTATCTTTTTTTTTTGTCCAATTTGCACGCCCATTGCGTAGATCTTGAAGAAATACATGAAATTCCAAAAAAAAAAAAAAGAGAAAAAGAAAAAGAAAAAAAAAGAAAAAGAAAAAGAAGATTATGATTGTATAACTTAATATTATCTATCAAATAAGATAATATCATCTATTTTGACAGATAAAAAAAGATGAGGTTTCAAATTACTTTCTTTTGTACAATTTCGACTCCATCGCGCAGATCTCGTAGAAATACATAAAGAAAAAAAAGCATTCAAAAATGCTAAAAAAAAACGAGTGAGTTATGATGGTATAAAGTTGACAGATAATATTAATATTATTCACCTATTTTGATAGATAAAAAAGAAAAAGAAAAAGAAAAAAAAGAGGTTTTAAATTATTTTATTTTGTACAATTTTCAACTTCACTGCGTAGATCTCAAAGAAATACATGAAATAAAAAAAACACTCAAAAAGGCTAAAAAAAACGAGTGAATTATGATGGTTTAAAGTTGACAGATAATATTAATATTATCTGTCAAAACAGATAATATCATCTGTTTTGACAGATAAAAAAAATGAGGTTTCAAATTACATTCTTTTATACAATTTTCAACTCCATTGCGTAGATCTCGAAAAACTACATGAAAAAAAAATTCACTAAAAAAGGCTTAAAAAAATGAGTGAGTTGTGGTGGTTTAAAGTTAACAGATAATATTGCCTTAGCCATTTTTCTGTTCCTGCGAGAGGTTTTTTTTTTACCAAATTTAAAAAGTAGCGATTTTTTTTTTTTAAAATGGCCATATCGTGTGGGTTTTTGGCTGTAACACTTAATTTTAAGGGGTCTATGACCAAATATCCCATTTAAAATTGTCTGGTTATTCTATGTATTCGACATGTAATGGCTTGAGAGTTAAAGTATGAGCATTCAAAGACAAAGTTATCCGTCCATAGCTATTTAGAAAGAAAAAAAAAAGTGTTCATATGCTTAATATTTTTTCCTTTTTCCACTAATTTCACTAATAAAATAAAGAATTCATTTTTTTTAGATGAATAAAGTAAAGAATTCTTAATATGTCTAAAATTAGGCCTTGAATAATTGAGTATACAAGATGTTTGTCTTAGTAAAACTTAATATATATATATATATATATATATATAAGGATCAAAAATGATATTGCTGAGTTTAAAAGGGGTAAATTAAAAAATTCTAGAGGGGCATGAATTTATACAACATAAAATACATAGGGTGTAAAAATAAAATTCAAAAGTTGAGGGAGGAACCTAGGCCCACCCTGGATGGCACGTGGGTCAACCCCTGGGGACTGGGGTCCCATGTCCCACGGAGGTAGAATCTGCCAATATATTTTTTCAAATTTGTATTTTTTTTTTTTCATAATGCACTACACAAAGGGAGGTAGTGCTCTCCCAACCTATAAACTCCCCACCCCAACCTGCAACCATCTGTAGATGCCAGATGGGACAAAATCGCTTACCATTGGGTCATCCGATGGTATCAATTTGCATCTGATTTTAATTTTCAATTAACAAGGTAATGGACCATGTAGAATATAATGCAACTATATGAATACTTATTGAAAAGAGTAAGTTTTTGGGCACAAATACATCTCGCAAACACAATTCACGAATACCACAATGTGTCTATCTCTCTCCTGGTGAGGTTCACTGACATTGGTGAGGAGAGAGATAGACACATTATGATGTTTGTGGATTGTATTTATAAGATTTGTAACATTTGTTTGTGCCCAAAGACTTGCACCATTGAAAAGAGTAAATTGTTCTATGTGATCCTAAAGCACACCAATTGATTTGAGAACCAAATTTTGAAAAAGCATAGAACATTACCATTGATGTAAACAGGTGGAAAAGAAAGGGTTAAATAAATTTTCATCCTTTGTGGTGAGGTATGCTTTCACCTTAACAGTTTATTGTTCAATAGCTAAAACTAAACCTCCTTGTAGTTGACCAACACAAAACAAAAAATCAAAAAACAGAAAAAAACTTCCCTATAGTTGTGTTTCAAATGCAAATTCTAATGGTGTTAATTTTTTTTCTTGAAATAACAAATATACCCTTTATTTCGAACACAAGTACAACGAGTCAAGTGTGAACTTTCAAGCCATAGGGAGGTAAAATAAAACAGAACTAATCATAAGTGGTAAAATGTATTTATCTGTTAGTTTTGACGAAAAACCTAACAATTTAACTTCAAATCACAATCACATATTCACATGGGGTATAAATGTTAACTTTTGAACACAAGGAGTTAAAGTGAAAATGGGTCTAAAACCATAAGGGAGTCGAATATATTTGGAATGCATTTTTGCTCACCCAAAAATTGCTCACCCAACTCTCCCATTAGCTAATGCAGTGGGACCCAGGATTAAATGAGAATTAATTAATGGTGTAAAATCATGAATCCCACATCATTAGCCAATGAGAGAGTTGGGTAAACAATGGGTGAGCAATATTTTGGGTGAGCAAAAATGCTCTCATATATTTGGCCCAAAAAGAAATTAGTTATCTGAAGGAATTGACCAATGGAAGTTCCAAAGAGCACAGCAAAAAGAAAAAAGAAAAGAAAAGAGGAAAGCCGAAAACATAACCAGTAATAGTGTTGATTGATCTATTCATTCTCTAGAATGCCCACTCTCAGAAAAGAGTGGTCATCTGTTTACCAAAAAGAATATTGAATCATTAAGAAGACAATTATACAGCAACAGCCTACCATTTATACACCAAAAGTAGTAATGAAGTTACATAGTATATGGTTCTACCTTCATTTCTTATCGTAGAAAAAGAATATAGAAAAAAAAAATGTAGAAAACTCTCGACCCAATTCCACTGGAAAGAACCCCATCAGGACTGCTGACTGAGAAACATAGCAAGTCAAAAGCAATCTTCCAGGATTAACATGCTCCAGTTCCACTGAGAATGAAAATTTGAGCTGAGAAACCTACAAACAAGGTGATAGAGATCTTCCCATGGCTAGCTTTATCACGACGAAGAAAAAAACGGATTCCACCTAGTCGTCATCCTCTGAATCTGTATTTGGTTAGACAGAAGTGAATAGCTTTTCATTGAAATTAGACACATGCTGAGAGATTATGGAGCAAAAGGAAGGCAAAATGAACACAATTCTGCTATTTTGGAAAAGGCAAAGATCCGGACCTATGGTTCAAAAGTAAGCCGGTTCTATAAATAAGGGAAGCCAAGATTGAGAACTTAGCTCATAAAACGGGTCTTTGCCAAACCAACATAACAAAAATCAGATAGAAAGTGAGACTAGGATTAAACCAAATCCTATATTAAGCATTTTTTTCCTTGACCTTTACAGGCTAGTCTTTCGTTAGTTTTTTATATAGTAGTAAAATACTGCATTTGAACATTACATGAATGTGGAATCTAGTTTTTCCTTTTTTTCGTTTGATGAGAGTCACAGACACACACTTGAGTCCCCTTGGGGACTTGAACCCTGCATCTCATTCTTTAGGTAATAGCAGATACCACTCAAGCTAACAGCTGCCAAACATAGTCCAAGGGACTCCCAATCGGACAATTAGGATGGAATTGCTCAAGACAAAATGAGGAGCCACTTTCAGAGATATGGGAAACAGCATATCGTGTTCCACTAAACGCGAGAACAGCCATAAAACATGTGAGCAGTAAGAGATTCCAAATTCATGTTGGGTCGTCTGTTCCTTGTCCTAGAAGTTTCAATGCAGCCTTTACAAAATTAGGTTGAGGCATGGATCCTAAGATTTGTAATGTGTTATCTATAGAAGTGAGGGTATGGCAATGATACTAGACTTTAAATTCTTTGAAAAGCCTAAGCAGTTAAGACAGGGGTCTAACAATGTCCATTAAACAAACCTCCCTCAATAAATTAAAATAGCAGAGTGAAAACTTGCACAACTACATACAACGCCAGATAAGAGACTCAGACTCAAGACTTATAAACCGGAGCTCGAATTCTACGATGCAAAAGTTAAACCTGTTAGAATGAGTCCAATCATCCAATGGTATATATATCGAGCAATTAAGAGATGACAAAGTGGGTTCCCTAATTCTTTCTTTTCCTTTTACTAACCCACTGGGTTAAATAAATAATAAAAAACCAACTCTATGTGTGCACGTGCGTAAGTGTGCGTGTGTGTGTGTGTGAGAGAGAGAGAGAGGGAGAGTTTCAGGCAAGGCATAGAATCAGAGTAGTAAACTAGTAATTAATATCATACTTAAAACAGAAATTTAATGTTAAATGCAGAGATGAAATCATAAGAGTTTACCAGATCTTATATCTTCCCCAACTTTTCCTCTATTTTTAAGCTGTTTCGTGATCATTGCACATATAAGGATCCACCAGTATATGTGGAACACCAGCAAAGTCAGCAACATCGTGTTGAAAATATAGTACATCATCATAGGATAAGCCTCCGACAACCTCAAGTAGTCACAGATATAATAGCTGGGAAATGGCAACCACGCAAAGCGAAATGTGAGAGTAAGCACAAAATAAAACTGATTAGTGAAACAAAACAGGCGATTGGACGAGGACAAACCTTGAGGATCTTATAACCCAAAATGGAAAGACTATAAGCCTTAGTATAAGCCATGAAATTGCAAACAATCCAAAGCACACACTTGCTCCAAGCTCATTCTCCGAGTATTTGAAAACTTTAGCAGCTTCTAGGAATACATCACTTGCATCATGCAGCGCAAGGATAACTGAGCCTATCCTGAAGAATCTGTAAAAAGCAAAGTTAATTACCTTTTCTCCCAGGGAAACACTTCTTTTGGTATCTCCCCATAGGCCATAACATTATTAGCAGTATATTCATAATGTAAGCTAGAAGAGAAAAGACTTGATCTAAAGTCACAGGTAAGAAGTCCTTAGTCACAGAAGGTTTCAGATAGCATCTTCAAGCTCACCAGCACCTTCCCCACATGTACTACAGGAGATGCTGCATGTACTGCTTAATGCATAATGTAGGTATAGAGAGAAATTGGGTGGCTGTATTTAGCAGCTCTCCAACTTCATATTAATATGCCCATGAATCAGTGTTGTCGTCCCATATCGCTTAGATGTATTGTTGCTTGTGCGGTTTATAAGAGCTTAGTTCCCCTCTCCTTAACACCTGGGTTTTAAAGAGTTAAATGATCTGGGCTTACAAGTGGTATCAGAGCCTTATTTTGTCCCTTATCTCCGTAGTCCACGTGTGTGCCTTTGCCACACGTGTGGGGGCGTGTTGTCGTCCCACATCGCTTAGATGTGTTGTTGCCTGTGCGGTTTATTAGGCCTTAGTTCCCCTCTCCTTAACATCTGAGTTTTAAAGAGTTGAATGGACTGGGCCTTACAAATATCAGGGAAAGAACATAAGATAATAGGTCCACACATACAATGCCAGGTGACTGAAAAAAACCAGGATTGGATGCCAGATCATTAAAGAAATCTATGTCCAAAATTCCAAATTACTGTAGGCCACTTCACATCAGACATTTCATCACTAACAAGTACTGTGTCCGAAAAACAAAAAAGTTATCGTGAACAAACTCCTTAGGAAAAAAAAATGAAAAAACAAAAGTCATAGTTGTTAGGAAGTGGCTGATCCCTTACTCGAACCCAAGTTCTTTTGCTCTCCAAGTCAAGCTTTAACCTAGCAGAAAACAATTCAACAAAGAAACCCTCTCTCTCTCTCTCTCTCTCTCTCTCTCTCTCTCTCTCTCTCTCTCTCTCTCTCTCTCTCTCTCTCACACACACACACACACACACACAATTCAACAAAGAAACCCTTCTTTTCAGGACTTCCCCTACCCAGAGCTCTCTCTCTCTCTCTCAGAGAAAGAGAGAGAGCTCTGGGTAGGAAGTCCTGAGAGAGAGAGAGAGGGCTCTCGGTAGGGAGAGAGAGAGAGACCCTTCTTTTCAGGACTTCCCCTACCCAGAGCGCTCTCTCTCTCTCTCTGTGGACTTCCCCTAGACTTCCCCTCTCTCTCTTTCTTTGAGAGAGAGTATTTGCTAATACTCGCTGAATGTGAAATAGACAAAAATGCTGAAACATGGTTCATGTAGCTTCCCCTGTATTATTCAGCATTGCTCTCTCTGTCTCTCTCTCTCTCTCTCTCTTTTTCTCTCTCTGGGCTTCCCCTAGACTTCCCTCTCTCTCTTTCTTTGAGAGAGAGAGAGAGAGAGAGAGAGAGAGAGAGAGCAATGCTGAATAATACAGGGGAAGCTACATGAACCATGTTTCAGCATTTTTGTCTATTTCACATTCAGCGAGTATTAGCAAATAGCAAGCAATGCTGCCAGCCTGACTAAGGACTATATGATGGCCATTTGCTTCCTAAATTACCTCGGAATGGTTTATGAAGGGACAAGATAACAAAAATGACACATCTAAAATTGCTATGCTCTACAATGTAGCTACAGAAGCACTAACAAAGAAACTGCAAAATAGAAGTTCTAAATATATTATCAATGTTAGAACGAAGGGAAAATTTATATTCATAGTATTGCAAAATCGTGTCAAAAACAAATAATTTAACTCGCGGGTAACTCCCCTTCCTTTATCTTGTTTTCCATAAACTCTTTCAATTAACAGTAGAAATAAGAGTTTAGAGGATTACAAATTAAATGAGATGTTCAGCCTAATGTTCAGTACATAGGTTGCAGATTTGAAGCATTTTGTGGATTCACTTGGAAGTCCAAAGGATTCTTTCTCATACATTTAACAATGAAAACAAAGTTTAAGAATGTCACTTCTTAACTACTTACAGCGAGAAATATTGTGAAAAAAATAACGCAACTAATCATTTCATTCAAGCATGAAGATATTTTAAAACGAAAAACATGATAACATTTGGTAATTAGCATTCTCAACATAAAGTCAAAGGACAAGCGTGGTGATATTTAAAACGAAAAACATGATAACATTTTGTAATTAGCATTCTCAACATAAAGTCAAAGGACGATTTGAAATTTGATAAATGACCAACAAATTATTTATTAAACCGTTAAAAGAATGTAGATTTTGAAATTTGATAAATGACCAACAATTTATTTATTAAACCGTTAAAAGAATGTAGATCTCACTTTGCAGACTACATAATTCTTGCCATTGTTTATCACCAATTTTTTTTTTTAATGAGATACATATAAGAAATCCTCTTAAAGTGTCGGATTAGACATGTAAATTTGAACCATGATATAACCCCACAGAAAGCACACCATGTTATACACTCTAGCATCAACAAAGTACTATTTGCACTTTTCTTTGAAAAAAAAAATCTAAATTGATTAATGGCCTCTCATAGTGTTGCTCAATGCTTACCATTATTTTACACAGGGCTATTAGTCAGTGCAACTGTAAGAGATCGAGCTACCAAGCATGAGAACATGGCTCAAGTTCAAGAGCAATCATTCGAAAAAACGAAATAAAAGTCTAGTCCACCTCCAGTCCACCTCGCATGCATCCCATATTGGTGGGACACATGCTATTGCCTTTTCTTTTCTTATTTTTAAATCATACTTGAGAGAAGTTTTGAAATCTCTGTAGAAAGAAAAATATGCCTCTTTATGTTATCACTGGCTTCTTTGCACTCCAAGGCAAACTTTTTTACCTCTACATCAATGCAACACCAGTTTACAAGTGTGTATTTCTAACCAATACACTATGTTGCTCTAGTAAAAGGCATTTAGAAATACTTCTTCCTCGTATTTCCTTTAGCCAATAATAGTTCAAAATATTTTGAGAGAGATTGAACATGACATATTAGAAAGTGAAACTACGGGTGTGTTTGATAAAACTGAAAATTAAGTGCTAAATTTTTAAGTACTAAAAATTTTAAGCGCTTGAAGTTTTATTCCTTAAAACATTGTTTTTAACGATTGAAGTAGATTGCATTCAGTGATTATTTTCAGTAGAAATTCTTCACTTAAAGTTTTCAGTGGTTTTGGAGCTACTTTTTCAATTAAGTGGTATGTTATCAAATGCATTGAAAAAGAATAAGTGCTGAATCTTTTCATTTTCAGCACTTAATGGGGTTATCAAACACACCCTACATTGGTTAAAATGGTAAATGGTCTACCAAGCCTTAACAGCCCTTGAAGAATTCAAATTTCAAACTGTCGTCGATATAAATCAGGTTTGTAAATCCGAACTTGATTCTTTAACTTATGTATTCAAATAATAAGTGGGAGGGCTCAAGAGACAGGTTAAAGTTTGGAGTAGGCAAGTCTTTGTTTCAAAAAGTTTCCCCATTTGCGTCTGTCAGAAACATTCATCCATTCATGTAAGATTTGCAGTCTAAAAGCAATTTCCAATTTTGAAATACACTCAGATGTTGGATCTCGTAATTTGATTCGATAAAAGGATGAGAAACACTTCACTTAAGTGGTTTGAGTTTTGACATGATAGGAATCACTTGCAACAGAAATGAAGTTCTAGAGTGGGTATTAAATATTGAGCCTCCAAATTTATTGCTTTTGGGCACATAAGGCCAGGCTTGATGCTAGTATGCTACACCAAGATTCATAGATTTAAGGACAGCACTGAACAACGGCAGAAGAATACTAGCCAACAATATTGGAGGAGGAGGAATCAATAAACCTAATACATGGGACTCCCCAAAAATATGAAACATGAGGAAAAAGCTCTACAGCATTTGATAGTCCATGCATCAGTGACCAGCTCAAAATTTCAGCAGGCTAATAGTTATGTAGGTTCCAAACAAGAAAGAATTAAATGGGTACCTTGTGATGTACGAGTATCCGATCAGGATAACAGTGACTATATGATGTGACATCATCACAGCAAAATCCTTCCTTCGGGTTTCCCATGTGAGGAGGGCAGCAATGCTGTAAATGTAGAACCCGCATTCACACATATAGTAAAGCTTTAGGGGAAGCCTGAAATGAGAAATAAAATGCAAAAATCACTCTATGTTGGTACTCAAATTAATAGACAATGCATTCTAGAGATTGATGTAATATATTGAAACTACCATGAAGTAGGGGTGAAAGAAAACCGAACCAAACCGACACACTGAACCGAACCGATCGGTTCGGTCGGTTTTCATTTAGTGTGTGCAGTGTAAAACCGAAACTGAACCGAAATTTTACACACTCCAAACCAAACCAAACCAAACCGAACCGAAACCAATCAGTTTCGTCAAAAAACGCACCGAACCGAACAGTTTACACCCTTACCATGAAGTGATTTTGTTTTGGGGAAATCAAAATTGTATTCCGTCAACAGAACATAGGACCATAGCCTCTTTTTACTTAAGAGGTGAAAGATAAACCATATGTAGGGAACAACATTGCATCAGAATGGGAGGGGGGAAGAACTATCTTGCATAGATGCAAACCCTGATAGAATGAATGCAGATATATGGTGAGTGGTGTGGAATACCTACATAGACAGCCATGTCTAAGAGGACAGCAACACAAATTATGCTTGCCCACTGACGTTGAAAATTAATGGTTCCTTAGGGCTACAGAAAACTATTAATTGCAAAAGGAAAACTATTTAAAAGGCCTTATTTTTCTGCAGTTATGCCTGTATTTTCATGCCTCGGTAGTTGGCACATGCTATGAAAATCCTAGCAAGTAGTAACAATTCCAACGGACTAAAATGAAACAAAATATTGCTAGTCCTCCTTAAAATTTGCTTACAGAAAATGATTCAAATTTACAACTTGCTTTGCAATGAAGACTTGTAGGGAAAACTGCTCCTGTAGTCCAGAAAACTTAAGGGTTATCATCTGCAATCAGCATTTGATTTAACAAAAGGTCTATAACATGGAAGCTAAACATTGAAAGTTTGTTAAAAAAATCGCTTTACAATCCCATTCCACAATCAGGTAATCCATGCAACAAGGAAAAACTACCAACTAACTTAACGCATTGGAGAGACACAGAATCCATGACTCATCAATCAAGTCATGGTAAGCGACTCTTATGCAATGTCGTGGTAGAAATTGCAATTTTTTTTTTAAGAACCATTACTGCTATCAGAAACATTTCTGCAATGGATCATCAAAATGCTGATGATGCTTGTAAGGTAAAGATCAGTATGTAAAGGATTAGCAAGTTGCATATTAACAGTCTTCCTGCTACTGAATATATTCAAGAAATGAGGTTTGTCTATCGAACAGTAGGAGCAGCAGCCAAAATAGATGTATCACTCACTCGAACTCTTGATTTGGCCAGCCCCTGAAGTACTCTTTTATATCTGTGAACCATTGCTCGTGGTATGTAATTTTTAGAACGCATACTTCAACAGCGGCATAGTACGTTAGCTTCCACAAAGACTCTGAGCATTTTACAATCTTTGCCTGTGTAGCCTCGTTAATCTTCAGTGGAACTCCACCACCCAATAACCAAATGGCTAACCTCTATGGGAATTTTTTTAATAAACATGGGAAAGATCAAGTGTTAAGATTCTGAGAAACAAAACGTTGCCAGAACTACTGCTAAATAGATTCAAATAAACATAAAAGTTTATGTTTCGACATTATATGCTATAGATGAATCATTACTTGGTTAAAGGTGGAAGCTTCATTGAAAAATGACAACTATGGATCATTTTGAGATTCTATAACATCCAAGTTTTCACAAACATTTTTCACTTTTAATTTAAATTGACAAAAAATTGAAGATCCAGCAGAACTGTTGTTTTCAGGAAAATTCTTGAAGAGTAATTCTCAAAATGGGCCACGAATTTATCTTTTGGACTTTTGATTTCATTTCATTTCAAATCCTGAAAACAAAAAAAGAAGCAAACAATTTTGAAAAAAATAAATAAACAAACTGGTCCAAACTTCATCCAAATCTCATATCTTACCTCACAACCATTTTTTCACTGGGCAGAGAAATTACATTTTTGTTCTCTGTATAGTGAGTTTCACAGGCATTTCATTGCCACAGAAGGTATATTACACCCAGTAAACACAAGAAGAATAGAATACACTAAATCATATGTGATGAACGTAAGAAGAGTAAACACATTCTTATTACATGGAAGAGTAATCACACAATGCACTGACCGAAAAACCTAACGCAGTAACCCCTCAATTATTTTCTTCAAATTCTGAGGGTGGGCGTGATGCATGTACATGATGCCCTTAGATTTGAATATTTATCATTAGAAGCTCAGAGCTTGTTCCTCAATAGCAGAAGTAGATGTAAATAACCAGAGGCAGAGAGATTGTTTTTTATGCATGAATTTTGACTTAATCAATAATAGGTTGAAGACTCTATGTGGTTTGGCTATTATAGTAGCTTTATGACCTGACCTCTCTTAATTGATTGTCAGCTATGGATTGAAAGTCACATTCATACCTTATTATTATGAACAAAGGAAAGACTATTTTCTAGAGAAAGGGGCAGGTAAAGGGAATTCTTTTGCTTTCAGAGGGGAAAAAGAGTAAGTGATCCTAAATGAGTGGAAAAGGAATGAGTGATCCTAAATGGGACCCATGCTAGTGATGATGGTGGTGAAATATAAGATTGCAGTTTTAGGGTTACCCTGGCTGGGTGGTGTAATTTGAATGTAAAACAAACCAACTTGCACTTGAAAGTCTGTGACCGCGTGTGAAAAGAATCTGTGACAAGCTTTAAAAATGAAGCATAAGAATTGCAACGATAAAATGTTGTACGGGAAGCTTTGAGGAGCAAGACAATGTTCAGTGCTGTGAGGATAAAACGAAAAATGCAATACCTCAAGCATGCAGTATAAGTAGCAAGTGTTAATGTGTTTAATAATGTATTGCCTTGGAAATGGTTATGGAGGTATACTATAAACAAAAGAATTCATGAATAATCTGTTGGGTAATTGGGCAAAGAGAGATAAATAGCTCATTTGGTGCTGTCTTGTGGAAAGATACTAGATGAAGGGGATTTGTTCTACAAATATATGGGTTTTGTAGTGGGAGAGGGCAATTTGCTGCGATTTTGGGAGTGAAAAATATTCAACATAATATATATAAACATATGTAACATGCATATGTATTATAATGAAACTCTGATGTAACATTTGGTGTAAGGATATTTAGTTGAGAGTCTTTTCCTGGTTATTATATGATATCTATTGATGTGGATCCAGTGATGTCCAACAATATGCATTAGATGTCTCTTTTTGAAGTGTAATCTATGATTTGGAAATAGTAGTGGTGACGCACTGCTTGAAGCCTTTCACTATAAACATAGGTTTGGAAGGCAATACGGAGCACGTTAAAATACAAGGAATAGAAGACAAATCATATTCCTCAAAGTTGCTGATTAAAACTTAGAAGCTAGCATTTCTTATCAAGTCATTTGAGATGGAAAAATGCCTTCGAGTGTGTCACAACTCCTGTGACCTGCAGAAATTTTAAGGATCGATAACTAAAGGAGAAGGAACGGGATACCTCACTGGAGTTACTTGTGTAAGAAGGCAGCAGAGTCAGTGCTACACTTACCATCGGTGGAGCAGCTAGAGAGGTTTGGGCTTTAGTGTTGAACTTGTTTAGGGTTAAAGTGCTATTCCAATAGGTCAAAAAGCTTCCCATGAGAAGAAGGAGCGCGAAGGAAAGGAAAAGAGAAGGTAATCTATTGGAGAAGAGAAAGAGGCAATTCATGAGTCTATGAGCGATGTTTAGAGTCTCATGTTTGGACCCCTAGCAACACCTTTTCCCAAAACAAAACGAAAATTAAAAGAAAAAAATCCCTTATCCCGAGAGATCCTCCAAATATATTGTAAGGGATGGAGCAGTGACAGCCAATTCCTCAAGGGAGAGTTGTATTAACTTCCTTTGAGCAAGCCAGTGATAAAGCCTTTTTTTATTTACTTTTTCCCTTCATTACGCCATGACGTCCTTAACCTATTCTGACTCGAGACTGGTCTGTATAAATGCACACAATACCAGCAAGCCAAGTGCACTGTCAAATACCTATGTGAACACTTCCCTAACAATCAAGTTAGTTTATAGCATCTAGAAACTCGGAGTACTTTAATAAAAATTATAGCGTAGTTTGTGCAATGCCTATACCAAGATCTCAATGACCCTTCAGTAGGCCCGTCTACATATTGATATGTAGAGGGCCATTTTCCAGATGTTTGACTTTGAAAGCTTTCTCATGCGGCCCTTCAGTCAGCTTCTCCAGAATTTAGTTGAAGACAAGCCATACTACCTGGGGGGAAATTAACGTAGGAAAGACTACACTTTTTGCCACAACAGAGGCTTCAATGGTCTTCTGAACTAGATGCATCCCCAACAAATTCTTTGAAATGACATTGATCACCTAGATCTCAAATTATACTATTTATGTATGAATAATTGTCCCACATAACTATCAAGGTTATGTGCCTTTAGTAAGCAGAACCACCGGTACACCTGAACTAGATGCATGCCCAACAAACTGGCTAATTCTTTGAAATGACATTAATCACCTAGTCCTCAAATTGAACTATTTATGTATGAATAATTGTCCCACATGTGGAATAACTATCAAGGTTATGTGCCTTTAGTAAGCAGAACCACCGGTACACAAATGCAGCCGCCATATGGATGTTCTAAGGGATATAATGTCACTATCCTAAAATTCTTCATGCTCATGCTATACATTTCCTTGGCAACTCAAAAATCTTTTAGCTAAACAATGCGACTACCTAATAGGCAGTGTCGCAGTCCAGCTAAAGAATCAAATGCTTCTCTTAGCTTACATATCTGAAAACCTACTCAATTTTTTTAAAAAATAAGCACTTAGATTGATTGCTACGCAACAATGAATATGCCCCCACCAATAGAGTTTAATTCAGGTGGAATTGAACAAGTTAACCATATCATCAAACCATTTTATCTGCACAAGCATTTCTCATCCCTCTTCCTCTTTATGTGTATGTGATAGTGACGTTGTTGTACAAATCAAGTTACATAAATTACATGAGATTACGAAAAATGCAAAAACTTCGAGATATATACATATATATATATATATAGAGAGAGAGAGAGAGAGAGCAAAAATCTTACACGAAAGATGAATCTGTCAAGGAAAAACCTTGCGGCAACTAAACCGAATGCAAATAATATGGCGACCGAGAAATGCCAAGGGCTTGTGACTCCACCGTGACTCAAGATCGAGTCCATGAGAAGATTTGAACCTCAAATTCAAAGAGACGACGCATCAATCAACAGATCAGTCAATCAATTCACGGCTAGGTTCGATCTCCGATTCCAAAATCAGCAATGACGCACAAAAATTCATCCCATTCGACGATGTATTTGCCCTAATTTCAAGCGCAATGGGCACACGCACAAAAGGATTGAGAGTCTGACTGGTTGGATATAGAGAGAGAAAGTAGAGAGAGAGAGAGACAGAAAGAGAGAGAGAGGAAACGGAAATGAGGAAGGTTGAGAGTGGGAGTTAGAGATCTTGTGCGGGCGCAAATTCCCGTGCAGCGGCGGTGTATGGCTGCTTACGATTGCATCTAATCTAAACCCCCGAAATAGTGGGGACAACTGTGGGTCCCGCGTCCCATAACTGCAGGTGAGAAGTCTGAAGGCATACGACGAGGCATTTTATTTTCTCTTTTTTTTTTTTTTTTTTGTGTGTTGCTAAGGATTTGTGGTCTCTCAAGTGAGTAATGCTGTCATTCCAAATTTTATGCTAAAACTGTTTTTTTAAATGATGTGATAGTAAAATAGAAATTTGAAAAACATACTCACTTCGTTTTTTTTTTTTAGAATCTATTTTTAGAAAATTAATTTTTTAAAGAGGTAAAAAGAATTTATACCTATTTTTCACAATTGTTCCTAATATTATAATAACTTTTTTGATTTTGTCTTAAAAGAGATTTCAAGAAGGGGTAATTTTAAAAAGTAAGTAAAAATTATGTTCTAATTTAAAAAAAATGAATAATAATTTTAAGACATCTCAAAATAGAATAATATATTCTAAAAAAGAGACGAAAGGAATATCATTTACTTCTCTCAGATAGGCAAGTAAGGCCACTGGGCAAGTTCCTCGTGGGAGTTTTCTAATTTTCTTCTTAAAATATTTTTTATTTGTTTTTTTTTTTCTATCTTCAAAATAAGTATATTCAAAATGTGAGAAGCAACAAATAAGAATATCCTCTTATCAAAATAAATAATGCTTCTAAGTGTATCCACTTGTAATAATAATAAAAAAAAATCCCAAAGATGTATTATCCTGATTGAATTTATACTCCTATTATATTTATTTTTTATGAGCTCATAGTTTGCCATGGTGGACCGGTGGTGGTGGTTTGATATTTTTGCTCAAGTTTATTTCAAATCGTGTAGGTTTTTACCATTTGTAGTCTAAATCTTTTTGAGTTTTGTAGAAGAAAAAGAGTAATGTTACATTCACACAATATTTTATATAAAATTCCATATAAAGTAATTATGTCCCTTGATTTTGATGGATCTTGTAACTCATGTGTTCTCCATATGAGACCAACTGAAATCAAGGGCCAAAATTATTTTGTGTGAAATGTTGTGTGGGTCTAATATTATTGGAAGAAAGAAAGATCTAAGGGCCAACATGGTTATGTTTTCGGTCTTAATTTTCTAAAAAAATCTATGGGACAAAATGTTGAGCAACTAAGAAATAACACATTAGCAAGTGAGCGTAGCTGAGATGAGGATACTAAGGTGGATGTGTGGTAAGACGAGAAAAGATAGAATTAGAAATGAGTACATTAGGGAGACTGTAGGAGTGATATAGATTGAGGATAAGTTGAGAGAGAATAGACTTAGATGGTTCGGCCATGTGCAACGAAGACTGTAGATGCACTTGTGTAAAAGAGTGATAAGATTAGTATATGGAATAGTTAGAGGGAGAGACAGACCTAGACTGACCGGGGAGTATGTACTGAAATTAGATATGAATATATATAATTTTAGTGAGCATATAGCTCTTGATCGTGCAGAATGGAGAAAAAAGATTCATACATCCGACCCCAATTGATTGTGACACAAGGCTTGGTTTGGTTTGAAAACGCAAAATATTTTTGTTTACTTTATAAAATGAAAGAGTAATGCTATGCTTTCCAAAAAAAAAATTTCCAAAAGTGTTTCTCAATATATGTGACAGTGGGCCCAATTGATTTTGATTAGTTGATGTAAAAGTGGTCTCATCATTATTGCAGAGAACACTTTTTTGAAAAATCAAATTTGAGAAGCATAGCATTACTCAAAATGAAAATTAATCATCTCACTTAGATGAGATGACCAGGAGCCACAACCCCTAATTGGGAGGTTGTGGTTTCGAATCCGAGGGGTTGCATTAGGGAGTTTTCTTTAATGTGGACTTTGGCTCTCCCTATACTTCCGTGCCCCCATCAGTGTGTATGTGTTTCTAATTACTAACTTCAAACTCTCGGCCACGGAGCCCTATGGAGCCAGATTAAAAAAAAAAAATGAAAATTGAAAACTGCAAGCCTCTTTTCTTTAATTTTCTTTTCTTTCTTCTCCTTTGTTTTTTAGCATTTGTGGAGCAACTAAGTTATGAATTCTTGAAAGAAGAAAAATGAAATGATTACGAACACATTTTCCCTTTTTTTTTTTTTTTGGTAATCGTGAGTGTTCGGGTCAGTTTGCGCGCACTTCGACTAATTCCACTAGGCCAGAGCGTCCGAGTGAATTATCTGTGGCCACCTCCTTGAGATTCAAACTTGAGACCTCTGTGGGTATAACACCCAGAAACCTTGTCATCCAGCCACAAAGAAAGTGGTTACATTTTTTTATTTTTATTTTGAAAAGAAGTGAATATATACTAAAAATCACAAAGTTATCAAACGGATCCTAATTTGCTTTTTAATTTTGGCTGTGCTCCATAGATTACATTAATTCGTTTGTCGGTAATTGCTCATCATCTCTTGTCCATCTTCAACTATAAGTTAATTAAAATATGGACGGTAGCTCAAGGATACAATGTTTTGATAATTATATGTTCACCGAGTAAATAACAGATTGCATTACATCCAGTTTGCAAACATAGTAGGTTGGGAACCTTTTTCTTTTCCTTTTTTCGTTGATAATTAAGCAAGCGTTTTATAAAGAAACTCAAGAACTTGTTTTATTTTTATATTTAGACAAAAGACAGGGTGCAGGTAACATTCAAAGCGAAGCTTTTTCGTTGATAATTAGTATTTTATAATTAGGCATCTATCAAGGCTCAATTTAGTATCATTAACTACACACACAAATATATATTGATATACAGGTATATGAAACTCAAAAGCAAAAGCCCTATAATTTTGAAATTTACACTTTTAGTGTAAGATTTTTTTGAGTTTTAGAAATAGGCCCCTCTAGAATTTTAAAAGATACCATACAATGTTTAAGTTTCACAAATAGATTCATATTATAAGTAGACCCAAAAAAATCGTCAATTATGTATAAGTAAATCCTAAAAAAATGACAATTACGTATTAGTAGACTCTAAAAAAATCACCTCGGAGGAACTCTCATATAACAGCCTCCATTTTAATAGTTCGTTCCGGACCTCCAAATATTCGAGACTTGTCAATAAATTAACCATTTACTAAAATTATTGCCTCGAAAAAAACATGCACCATGGGTTCCAGGAATAAAAACCAAACATTCCACACAATATATGCAGTTGGATTCATCTAACAGTCAAACTTGGTGCGGCGCATGAGATCATGTTTTTTTCTAGCTAATTTATCTACTATTATGAAAGTAATTGAATGTCCACTTCAAGCATACATTACAAATAGTAGATGACATGCAAAATGTAAAAAATGCTACAAATCCTATAACATGCTTTGTCATGCACATTTATTGATGATGTTGCGGTTAAGCTCTATAAATTGTTGAGTTTGACAAATAGAACATACACATTGAAAATACGTAGAAGAAAGTTAGAGATCCAGAGAAGAGAAAGAGAGAAAGTGAGGAAAATATTAGTGTGTTGTAATACGCTGATAGTTCAAATGCCTGAGATATACCATTCCCTCAGGTAATAATACAATTCCCTCCGCAGTGGACGTAGGCAAATTGCCGAACCACCTGAAATATTTGTGTCCCTTTGTTTGTGTGCTTGATTTATTATTAGCTTTATTACTAGTTTTATAACACGTTATCAGCACGAGCCTATACCAACTGAGTTGATCATATCAAAGGGTAAGGATATTAATTTTGATATTGACAATATATGTACACTATGTTTATTTTATATTTCTACGTACATATGTATGAACACTTGAAGAGGTTATAATCCTTCCAAGAAGATTTTATTGCAAACTTCTAAAGAAGTTATTATGGTTAGTCCTCTAAAAGAAGCCATAAGAAAGAAAAAATAATAATAAATGAACTGCTTGCAAAAGTTTGTTTTATACTCTTAAAGAGTTAGTCTCTTGGAGAGATAATAAATGGACTTCTTGAAAAGTTAGTCTCCTGGGGAGATAATAAATGGACTTCTTAAAGAGTTAGTCTCCTGGGGAGATAATAAATGGACTTATTGAAAAGTTAGTCTCCTGGGGAGATAATAAATTGACTTCTTAAAGAAGAAGTGAGAAAATTTATCACAGATAAATTAGAGACAACTCCTAAAGGAGTTAATGAAAAAAAAAGAAAAAAGAAAAAAAAAACAATCACGGGCAGCCAGATTCGAACCGGAGAGCGTAGGAATTAAAGATTTTAAGGTCCTTAGTTCCCACCTCTCGGCTACCGCGTGATTATCTGACCATTATTGAATGAAAATATATATATATATATATATACATATCTCTTAAAGAGATGGTGAATAAATCTGTGAAAAAGGTAATGAAAAAAAAAATTTACAAAACAATTGTGGATAGCCCAGGTTCTGACCCGGGACCTCAAGGTCTAAAGCCCTCAGTCCCCCACCACTCTGCTACCACACGATTGAGTAACTTTTATTAAAGTTTATATATACATATATGCGCACGCATATTATACCCAATTTCTATACAATCTAAGTTATATACTTATAGCTATAGACAGGTACAAGCTTCTCAAAGGTAAAATATATAACAAATTTGGATATCCATATATATAATAAATTTCACTCTCCTTATCTCTTATAGTAATGCTTAAATATTCGTTTATTTTATTTATCTAATCCTAAATGATAATTTATCTTTCTTATATCCTCAGAATTCTGAAATATGACAAACCTCCAAGCTCTTAAATTTGTTGCCCTTGATATTTCTGGCAATAATTATTTATTTTGGGCCAAAGACATGAAGACTTATCTAATTTCTGAAAATCTTGGAAAAACAATCGATGAGGAAAATGATGCATCCCCACGGGAACAGGCTCAAGCTATGGTTATAATTCGACACCATTTACATGAAGAGCTGAAATATGAGTATCTCATAGTAGATGACCCTTCAGTGCTCTAGAAAAATTTGAGAGAAAGGTATGACCACCAAAAGGATGTAATTCTTCCAAAAGCAAGATATGACTGGATAAACCTGAGGATTCAGGATTTCAAAACAGTTTCTGAATACAACTCCGCACTATTTAAAATTACTTTTGTCCTTGAATTGTGTGGAGAAAAGATTACTGATGAAGAAAAATTAGAAAAAACTTATTCTACATTCCACGCCTCGAATATGCTCCTACAGCAGCAGTATCGAGAGCGCAAATTTAAAAAGTATTCAGAAATGATATCTTGTCTCCTTGTGGCTGAACAAAACAATGATTTGCTGATGAAAAATCATCAGTTACGTCCAATCGGTTCCAATCCATTGCCTGAAGCCAATGGAACTACATTCCCTGAAGTGAATGTAAATGTGCCTCATAGGCAGAAAGGTGGACGTGGAGGTAGATATAGAAACAGCCAAGGACGAGGTCGTAGAAGAAATTACAAATGGAACCGTGGTGGTCATAACCATAAAAATGCAACACCGTACCACCAAAAGTGGAACATGAACAAAAGGGGAAAAGGTATTCAAAGGCCTCCCAAGAGAGACGATGAACTCTGTTACCGGCGTGGCAAGACAGGGCACTGGGCGTGGCACTGTGATACGCCAAAGCATTTGGTTGATCTCTACCAAGCCTCCATAAAGGGAAAGGGTAAAGAGATAGAGACCTATTTTGCTGACTATGATGGTCCAGTGGATATAACCCATTTGGATATGGCAGATTTTTTCGTTGATTCTGATGGAAAAAATGATCACTTGATTGGTGATGGAAGTGTCCAAAAATGAATAATGTTATGTGTTTCTACTATAATTCTATGTTGTATTTTGTATGTTGGTATTATGTTGTATTGTGGAGTATGATCTTCTTGTGATGAATAAAATAATTTCTTAGTACTTATGAATCTTATTATTTGATAGATTTCAAAGATGAACAGTGAAGATATATGCCTAGTGGATAGTGCAACTACACACACAATTCTTCGTGACAAGAAATATTTCTTGAACTTAAAACTAGCTGCAGCAAATGTGAACACAATATCAGGGACAACAAATCTTATTGAAGGATCTGGAAAGGCTAGTATTAGTTTGTCAAAGGGAACAATAATTCATTCCAATAATGCTTTGTACTCTAACAAATCCAAAAGAAATTTGCTTAGTGTCAGAGATATTCGCTTAAATGGATACCATATTGAGACCATTACTAAGAATAGTGTAGAATATCTTTATATTACCTCTCTTGTCTCAAATAAGAAACAGGTCTTGGAGAAACTCCCTGCTCAGGATTCTGGGTTATATACACTTTCTGACACACTATGTTTTAAACACATGTACTATGTACTATGTAACATTACTCCTTTTTAAACTATTATTGCAAAACTTGATTTTCAAAATGAAGTGTTTCTTCAAAAAATATAAAGTTGTTTTCAAGTAATTACATCGGTGCAAAGTTACAAAACTGATTGGTTACCAAACGACGTTGTTCAGCTTGATCTCTCTCTTTTAAGCACCACAAATATAGTGGGTTTTCAATTCTATCCCCTGTTGGCCAGTGTTTTGATGATTTTACTCCATCCATTCAAAAATAAGCGTCCACCTCAAGTTTGCACAGAACCCAACTTTTTAAGGGGATATCATTTATTGCATTAAATTTTGTAGCTGATTTTTAAAAGTGAATACTTATTTTGAAATATAAAAAAAAAAAAAAAAAAAAAAAAAGGAAACATGGACACTTATTTTAAAAATATCCAAAAAAATGAAGCGTTGGCACGTATTTTAGAACGGAATGAGTAATTATACCTCTCCAAAGACCTCTAATGTCAAGATTAATACACAATATATCTAGAAATACAACTATCCACGGACACCGACGGGCACGTGCCTTGCACGTGCTCACTAGTATATATATATATATCGATGTTTATGATTAGGACTAATTTTTAGCTTGAGATTGCATTTATTTGAACCGAGTTTAACATAGCTATGGGCTCCTTATGATCAAGTTGGGATTATACCATCTCTATATGGACATTATATTGGCTCCTAGTTGAAACTTGTATATCTATAGAGTGTTGTATCTCCAACTAATTAGAAGGAATTCATAATTTTATCAACTCTTTCTATGATTAAGTGGACTTAAGCTAGAAGTTGGATATGTTATTTAGGATTTCATATTATATCTTGTTTAAAGCATGTGAACTAACCCCCTATTTTGTAGCGCAATTGAGGTATGATTTCTCAATCCCTATCTAGTTTACTCATTAATTTCTTGATTTTATCGATCTTTGACTCCATGTGCGACACCTTAGAACTAGGTCTTGCTTTATTTGTATACATGAACTAGAGACCATTTCTTAGGTTTTATTTTTTGTATGCATTGCACGTTTGATATCCGTGGTTGGATCCTGGGTAAGTTCTCTAGTTCCCTATTTGCACATCATCTTGCTTGTTACTTGAATTATGTGGTTTATGAATGATATTTTATCGTTAGCAATCTTACACCCTTTTAGACATGCTTTTGTAATGTACATATATATATATATATATATGCATTAGTTGAGGGCATGCTTAGATTAATAATTTGATTAAAAAGGATGTTGAGTAGAGGCCTATCATGAGATAGGATGAGAGGGTGTGTTTTAGTCCGACGGGCTCCTTCCCCTCTTATTCCATAATTCCCATACCTAAAAATCTCTGGTTTCTAAAAGATTGATTTGCTTTTAAAATGATTTCTTAATTTTTATTTAAAAATTAGGTGGCAACTTATATTTGATTTTGAAATTTGAAAAAATTTTAAATGAAAAGCGTGGGTAAAACTGCGATATCCACATTTGGTTGAAATGGTTTTGTTTGGTTTGGTTTGTTTCTTTTGGTAAAATTGGTATTGATTTATTAGCGGCGTTTGTCACAGAAGCATCGGGAATTAACGACGTTTATTAAGAAGGGCGTTTGTGAAAAAAAATGCTGGCAATTGTGAATATGGTCTTTTGGAGGTTAGGTTCTACCCAGACCCCATTCGACCGTTCGAACGGGGTAGTTCAACCGGTCAAAATACCCCCTACAAGAAACTTTGAACTCCTTCTTCCAATGTTCGGAACAACTTCTAATTAGGTATGGGGGTACCTTTGGGGACCCTTTGACCTACGAAAATGTTACTTTTGAAAACAAAACTCGATAAGGCGTGTTTGAGCACGTGTTTTAAATAACCTTTGAAACAATATTTGGAAGTTGGTTTTCTTGGAGCAAAACTTTTATTAACTCTTTTCCAAGAACTTTAATCATCGTTGGTAAGCCTTGATGGCATGCCACATGACCTGAGACCACCTTGTTCGTTCCGGGGCGCGACAGTAACCCGACATGAACTTGTACCAAACTCCCCTTTGACCCACATAGTCATTTAGCATGCTTACATAGTCACACAAACATGCCTTTCATACGTAGTCGCTGAATTTAACAGGCCTAAGTTAATACATGAGTTTTGCCCGGATCACAATTTTATACATAATATCTAAAACATCCAAAATTCCTTATATGTCATAAGTCAAGAATTCATACCTCGAGCTATCATCCTATAACTTTGAGAAAAAGTACTAGTAGCCCGATTAAATGGCGAATCTCTGATTAAAAGCAATTCCTACAAGTATTTACATGTTTCCCTAGAATTAGGATTTTCATAAAACTTAACCATACAAAACCTAAGTGGTATCAAATGAAACTCTTACTTCAAGAAGTTCGAATATGTAATTTGGAGAAAAACTGACGAACAACGAACGCCGATTTGAGTCTTGAAGCTCTAAGCCACCAAATCTCCTCTCTTGATTTCAATTTAGGTTTTTGAGACAAATGAAAATATCTCATGAGTTTCTATATATAGGCACAACTCTCGAGAATTACATTTATCTCCCCACGAGTTCTCAAAACTTCTAATTATTCCCCGAAACGTCTTACACGTCTAATTCATTGCTTCACGAGTGAAAACTATAAATTATGAAAGTTTTCGTCTAAGTTCTGTTTGTCGCCATAATTATGTTTCGAAAACTATTTTTGTGGAATTTCTAGATAACCTACCTTTTATTCAACGTATCACTTACGTTATCAATAAACCAATCAAAATGATCTTAAACAAGATCAATACTATAAAAAATTATACTACACAGGTAAAATCACTATTCATATATACCAGATTACGTCAAAAAACATTTAATCACATAAAGGTCATTTGACGTAAAACGATCCATCGAATTTTCTGTCATAAACTCTCGCAATTCTCTCTGTAATTCTCTCAACCTCACCAAGAATGAAGAGGAAGGAAGAGTTGGCATGTGTCACTCTAACACACATGTCAACCAACATGTTAACCCAAGTTTCATTATTTGCGTTTACCTCTCCAACAGTTCTAGTGTATGCAATTACGTCCCTATAAGTTATGAAACCATATTAAACCTATCCCAAACCTAAATGGGTATTTGTCTATGACTTGTGTGGATCCCATAAGTGGTCCCATATAATATTACAAAGTTGCTAATTAGCCAACTAATTATGTAGAGTATTCAATTCGTACTCACAATGGTACCCCAAACTACCTAACATGATATAAAATAATATAATAAGATATTTCACATAAGCCTTTATAAACACATAAGCATATAAAGTGATTCCACATCACACATGGACTTTACAACCCATATCCCAATTGGAGACTGCCATATAGGCCACATCTGGGTTCCCAAACGGATACCCATAATCAACTTAGTGGGTCAGAACCCACTTCACAAATGTATTCCCAACATTATTACATAATTAATAATGCATGCTAATATAATAATAATGAAACGTGGGAGTGGGTGTTACAACTCTCTTCCACTTAAAAAAAATTCTGCAATCTCGAACTCATAGTACCTCAAGTCTCAAACAAATAGGGATACTTTTTATGCATTTCAACTTCTCTCTCCCATGTAGCCTCCTCAACCTTATGATTCTGCCACAATACCATAACCAATGGAATGATCTTCGTCCAAAGAACTTGATCCGTCCGGTCTAGAATTCTGACTGGATACTCAATGTATGTTAAGTCCTCATGTATCTCCAATGGTTTTGGTTCTAATACCTGACTAGGATCTCCAACACATCGTCGTAGCAAAGATAAGTAGAACACATTGTGCACACTTGCCAACTCTTGTGGTAGCTCCAAACGATAAGCCATTGACCCCACCTTACCAATAATCTCATATGGTCCCACATATCAAGGATTCAACTTTCCACGTTTACTGAAACGAACAACACCTTTCGAAGGCGACACCTCTAGAAATACTCGATCTCCCACATCAAAATCCAAAGGTCTTCTACCTTTATCAGCATAACTCTTGTAATGACTCTGAGTTGTTTGCAAATGCTGCTTAATTATTTTAATCCTCTCAGTTGTTAATTGAACTAATTCGGGTCCCAATAACTTTCTTCCACCTACTTCAGTCCAATAAACCGACGAACGACATTTTTGCCTGTAAAGTGCTTCATAAGGAGCCACCCTAATACTTGCTTAAAAATTGTTGTTGTACAAAAATTCAATCAATGGTAAATACTGCTCCCAATCATCCTTAAAATCAAGAACAGATAACCAAAGCATATCTTCCTGTCACACTCATCCTGGAAAATACATTTGTTTTAAAATGCAAAATTATTTCATTGAGAATTATTAATGTGGTTTAATAATTGTGAAAGTGGTTGACTGGAGTCAATTGATAGTGTCAAGTGAGAACACGGTAACCCAATAATTCATGAGGAACTTGACATGATTAAATGACATTTATGTGGATTAAATGTTATTTAAATTATCTGGTATATTGAATAGTAGTATACCTGTGTAGTGTACTATTTTGGTAGTTTGATCTTGTTAAAGATCATTTTGAACGAATTAGAGATAACCCATGTAATACGTTGCATAAAGGTAGGTTATCTAGAAATTTCACGAAAATAGTTTTTGGAACGTAATTACGGCGACAAACAGAACTTAGACAAAATTTTTTATAAATTACAGTTTTCACTCATGAAGCAATGAATTAGACATGTAAGGCATTTCGGGGAATAATTAGAAGTTTTGAGAACTCTTGGGGAGGTAAATGTAATTCCCAAGAGTTGTATCTATATATAATAAGTTCAAGATATTTTCATTTCAAAATATCTCAAAACCTTTGGGGAGCTTAGGAGATTTTGGGGCTTCAGACTTCCCGATGCCAATCGAAGAGCTTTTGTCCGATTGCTTTGAACCAAATTTTATATTCGGACTCCTCGAGGTAAGAGCTTCGTTTTGATACCTCTTAGGTCTCATTTGGTTAGGTTGTATAAAAATCTTAAAATTTTAATTTTGGGAAAACTATGTAAAACTCATAAGTTTTGCTTGTTATCGGAGATTTGACGTAAAATCGGACTCCTAGTACTTCTCTTGAAATCTTAGGAGCGTAGCTTGAGGTATGAATTCTTGACTTATGTTATATAAGGAATTTTGGATCCTTTAGATATCATGTATGAAATTGTGATTCGGGCAAAACTCATGTGTTAATTTAAGCCTGGTAATTTTACCCACGAATACATATGAAAGCATGTTGAGATGATTACGTGAGCATGCTAAGTGATTCTGTGAGTCAAAGGGGAGTTTGGTACAGATTCATGCCGGGGGTGAGCCTCTCGATCTTTGAGAGTTATTATAGCGACGGCTACAGTGCATGGTTTGGGAGAAAGGACTTACCAGGGCACGGTGCATGGTTTGGGGGAAGGCCCTGCCAGGGCACTTGGATGAGTGATTGAGAGAAGGCCCTCCATGGCATTGGTTTCTTTGTTCCATTGCCGGATGAATGCGTATCTCTCTCCCTAGAAACTAGTCTATATGAATGTCAATGTTAAAGCATGAATAGCCATATATGCATATGTTTAGAATTATAAACTCAACATATAGCCGAGTAGTGGAGATTTACTCCATTACAGGTGATAAGAAGGAAGGGGAAGAGAAGCGTGAGGAGTGAGGCCATGGAAATGCCGAGGATCGTTCCATATATATATTTTTGTATTCCATTCCAAGTATGTAATAATGGATTTTGAGTAGGTTGGTTGTATACTTAACTTGGAACCTTTGGGATGGCATAGAAAGGTTGTAACAAGTATTAAAACCTCTTTTAGTTATGTTTGAAATGAATCCGAACTCGTGAGTTTGTGTTTTGAATCCTTTACTTGTCAAATCCGAATTCTGGATGAAAGATTAGTATTACTATTGTGAATTGAGCCAAACATCCCTTAGCTCATTTCATTACCGTTTCTTTACAAGGATTCGTAAGATTTTATGTTTGATCTCGTTATCTTTTATAGTTGAAAGGATTAGAACAAGCTTGGCATATTGAAAGTATTGAAATGGGTGAAGGTTAAATGGACCCTTAGCAAAATTCTGCTGCTAGAAGGAATTCTGTTAAAGGGTCATTCGACTGGTCGAACGGGGTAGTTCAACTAGTCGAAATTCGTGCTCCATGAACACTTTTTTACCCCTTTCGAAAAATATTTAAATATTCTAATAAATTTTTGGGGTACCTTTAGGGTCCCTTTCAACATATTCATTCTCGTTTTGAAATAAAATTATGTTTTCAAATTTATATGGATTTTACAACTTCGAATGTACAATTTTCAAAGGAGGTGAATACTCAGTGCTACTTTTAAGTTTCTTTTCTACTGCTATAACTTTTAAATGGATTGGATGACTTTAGTGGTGTGCCACGTATCCTATTTTCGCCCGTGGTGGGATGGGTCATGACATTTATTGGTATCAGAGCAATAGGTAACAAAACTTTGGGAACGTGCGACGTCGAGTGGAGTATCAAGTGATTTGGCGTATACTCTAGAATGCATCACACATAGTAGAGATGCTTGATGTATATGTTATGTTGTTATACATACATAATTACGTTATTGTCATACATGCATAATATTTATGCATTCGTGAATCGGTGGAATTATACAGATGTAGAGCTATGCGATAAGATGAGGTTTACTGTACGATATCATAGACCTTGTGTGATGACACGAGGGGGAGATGATATCTTGGTAGTGATGAACAGTTGATTTTTTAAACAAAAATAAAATGATTTCTTTTTGGATCGTATCGGTAGATGTTTTAAATGATGGTGACGAGTGTCCTTTGAGGGAGTTAGAGGAGATTTCCTTATAGTTCACATAGAGAATGAAAGTGATCATTCGTAGTTGAGTCTTGGGATTGTGATTGATTGATGAGAGATCTATTTCAGACATGGGTTAAACGTCGTGGTGTGAGAGAATAGAGATGAACAGTTGGGTTTTATGATAGAAAGATAGTCCAGCAGAATGTAATGCTCGTGTATGGGATATGTGAGGAATCTCTCATCTTATCTTATGGTGTTAACCTACGGTGTAATCGTATGAGGTTATGTTATGGTGTTACCTTACGGTATATATGGTGTATGTCTGGTAGTTGAAGAATCTTTCAACTTATTGTACGGTATTAGGATGATTGGATGGTTGAGGAATCTCTCAACCTATCTTACGGTATGTATTGGATGGTTGAGGAATCTCTCAACCTATCTTACGGTATGTATTGGGGGTTAAGAAATATCTCAACGGGTTGTGACTATCATGGTTGTTGAGGAATTTCTCCACTGAACCTGGCTTCGGGTGGTCGTGGTACCATGGTGGAGTTAAATGTGATAGAAGGATTAGTAGATGATGCTACCGGTTAAGTGGAAAGGTTGGGACTTAAGGATTAACCTAAGGCGAGGGGTTACGAATGGAAATTATAGAGTTGGATAGCTTGAAGCTACAATTAGTAGAAGTGTAGTTGATGGTCAAATCCTGGAGTAGTGGTTAGACGGGTTGGTCATACACTCATGAATGTAATGATAAGGATTGAAGGATGATGAATGATATGGAAGGATGACACAAGTCAGAGAAGAAATTGTAGGATTTCTTGATGAAAGATGAATGGATGGAAATGAATAGTAGTAAGATTTCCCTTGACGTTTTGAGGTGGGTTGTTAAAGTAATTAGAATAAAGGAAGTAAAAATATGAGACTAGAAGTAAAATATAAGTGTAATTGATTGAACGTGATAGAGATTCAGAGGAATCAAGTTGATATATGGATATCATAGATATAAGAGGATCTTGATAGGGAATCCTGTAGAGAAGATTTTTGTTATAGATAGTTGTAGGGCGGATAACCATGAACCTGAATTCCAACGGTTGCGTGGTTCGATGAGTTTTTGATGTTTCGAGCACTTTTTGGTGGTTCTAAAATGGTTGGGAGGTAGCCCCAAATGCCTTATGAGGTTGAGGACTTTTAAGGATGTTAAATGGGGAAAAATATAGTCCAGAGGGTACTTGAACCTGTCAAAAGGGGCAGTTCGACCGGTCGAACACCCCTCTGCCCAAACAGTGATTTTGAAAACATTTTTCGTTGACTTTCACAGAAACAGACATAACTCTTTCTAAAAAAATTTGGATTCGCGTGCCATTTTTTGCATTAGAACCAGGACTCAAAGAGCTATCTTTTGATATAAAATTTAACTATATTTTATAAATGACCATTTTGCCCTTGGGCTGTTTTGTCACAATGAAGTTCCTGTAAGATGTCTAATCCATGCTTTCTTTGCTAATTAATGTATTTCAAATGAAATAAAAATCTTTTAATGCTTTTAAAACATCGTTGAGTGTTTGAAATGAGTGGTTTCCAACCAGAAATTGGAGTACAATAAGTAATTTGGGGGCATTATATGGTCTCGAAGAAGTGGAGTAGTATGAAGTTTTCAATTGAGAATCTGAATGGTACCTTACTAGGCATGTATGATTAGTAGTATGGTACGAGGTTGGCTAAACCAAAATGGAATGATAAGCATTATTGAAGGTAAAAAGAGTGCTAGTGCGATGCACTACCGACTAAGTGATGGTTATATAAACTGATGTTGCCGTTAGGAAAGAAGGATTAGAGTTTGTTAAGAAGTGAGAGTAGTTGAAACGTGTTATCATTCTATAAGTGTTTCGCGATTAACAAGGTAAGGGATTGAATCTAGAGTGTATGAAATAGTTGGTGATGCATTGACTTATCGATAGAGTATATATGTATGATAGTACTCAGTTTTGGTTCACTTTGAGATAAAGAATCGGGTATGGTTATTAACCAGTTGTGTCATGCCCGTTCCAGAAATTTATAGTTTAATCATGCATGATATGAAATTTTATGAATTATCATTGATATATGATAATTGAGGATAAGTGGTTGACTGTGGTCAACGGTAAGGTGTCAGTGAGGACACGGGAACATGGAAGTTCATATTGCATAATCATGAGTAAATGACATTTATATGATTTAAATGTTATTTGACTTTATCTGGTATTTCTGTGAATAGTAATTATACCTGTGTAGTATAATTCTGATAATCTTTGATTTGGTAGTATCATTTTGAGAACTGTGGTGAGAACGTGAGTGATACGTTAATTGAAAAAGGTAGGTTGTGTAGAGATTCCACAGATTTTAGTTTTCGGACGTTATTTTGGACCCAAACGAAACTTAGTCGGAAACTTTTGAAATTTATAGTTTTCACTCGTAAAGGCATAAAATGGACGGGTGCGAAGTTTCGAGATCTAATTAGAAGTTTGAGAAACTCGTGGGGAGGTAAGCGTAATTTTCAAAACATTTGCCTATATATAGATGAGAATGAGATTTCATTCTCATCCAAATTAAAATATCTTGTGAAAGAGGAGAGAGAAAGGAGATTGAGCCAACAGGCTTTGCGACGACATACGACGACCGTTCGTCCGTCAGATTTTCTCCAGATTTCAGATTTGAACTCGTTGAGGTAAGATCTACGTTTTGATACCACTTAGGTCATGTTTGGCCAAGTTTTGTAAAAATCTTAATTTTAGACTTTTGGGAAAAACAGGTATAAACTTGTAGGAATCGTACCAAATTCGAAATCCGACGTTTATTTAGCCCCCTAGACGATCCTTCAAAGTTTGAAGAGATTCGCACGAGGTATGAATTTCTAACTTGTGAAATATAGGGAAATACATGTTTTATATTTCGACGACGAAATTGTGATCCGGGCGAAATCCATGTATTAATTGTAGGCCCGTTAATTATGCACGCGCTAAATTGTGAAAAGCATGTCTAAATTTCCGCGAGCACGTTAAGTTGTCTATGTGGGTCAAAGGGGAGTCTTATACAAATTCATGCCGGAGTAAGCTTCTCGATGTTTGAGAATTTAGTAGCGACGGCTACTGTGCATGGTTGATAGACTTGGACTTGCCATGGCACTTGTGGATACAATGGTTGATAGACTTGGACTTGCCATTGGTATCGCGGTTTAAGGCTTGGACTTGCCGCTACCGGATGAATGCGTATTTTTCTTCCTAGAGACTATTGTATGATTTATGAGATTAAAGCATGTTTCATCATATATTGTACATGTTAGACTTGTACGCTCAGCATATAGCTGAGCAGTGGAGATGTACTCCATTGCAGGTAAGAAGAAGGATAAGAAGAAGCGCGATGAGTGAGGCCGATGAACGCCGGGGATAACACTTGTATATGTTTTTGTTTTAAATCCTAAACTTGTGTAAGGATTGGTAATATGTTGTAAGGGAACCATAGATTAGTCCTGCAGTACTGTAATCTTGTAATTGAATGTCTGTAGTTATGTTTTAAAGCGTTAAAATCTGTTGTAGTTGTGATTGTTATTGGTATTGAGTAGTAGGATTTGTTAATTTCCAAGCACAGGGCTGCCAGCAGAGGAGCAGTCGACTGGACCCCCTGATCAGTCGACTGGACCTCGTGTATTTGAGATACTGTAAGGAAATATCAGAGAAGCAGTCGACTGGACCCCTTGGGCAGTCGACTGAACACTGTTGACTTTAGCTACTGCTTCCTTTGGTTGAAAAGCAATCGACTGGTTTCAGAAAGCAGTCGACTGGATCCACAGATCAGTCGACTGGACCTCTTTGCAGTATGATGTTTTTTTTTGTTCTGCTTAACACAGTCGACGGAGCAGTCGACTGGCCCTTGGTGCAGTCGACGGGGCAGTCGACTGAGCCTCTGTTTTCAAAACTATTATCTTTGAATGTGTTTTCAATGGCAAAACTTTTTATGACTCTAATTTCAATGGATTTTACAATACAGAGGGGAACATTTTCCTAAGTTTTAAACTACCAGGGTTGTTTTATAGAAGTTCTTTCCGCTGCGTATATTTATATGACTGTTTGGATGAGCCTTGGTGGCGTGCCACGTGTCCTATTTCCACGCGTAGTGGGATGGGTCATGACATTTATTGGTATCAGAGCTAGAGGTAACAAAACTTTGGGAACGTTCGACGACGAGTGGAGTGTTGAGTGATTTTCCACATGTTTTCAATTGCATTCATGCATCTTAGAGATGTTTGATGCATATGGATGTTGTTTTACATACACATACTATTGTTATTGTTGTACATGCATAGTGTTTATGCATTGAGAACTACAAGATTGTAATCATGAGTGACGAAGAACGAGAATTATCGCCACATACTCGCCGAATGAATGAAATGGCAGAGATGATGGGGAACATGGGAGAGATGATACGAAATATAGCGGACAGATTACCTCCAACACCTCCATTGGAGCCAGAACCGATAGTTGTAGTACATGCGCCTGAAAATAGGGGTATGAGGTCAATATCTGAACAGTTTACCCGGAAGAAACCGATGGAATTTCATGGGACACCCGACCCAACGCTCGCAGAACATTGGATCATGGATATGGAGAGAATTTTCCGATCGATTCTGATGACCAATAAGGAGAAGATTGAGAACGCAAGCGATGTCCTGAAGGGTGAAGCCCAGAACTGGTGGGTAAACGTTTTAGATCAAGGGGCACCGATTACTTGGGAGGGGTTCAAGGCGGAATTCAATCGCCGGTTCTTTCCGCGAGCCGCCTACAATGCAAAGAAGAGAGAATTTGATAACTTGAAGCAGGGAGATATGACTGTAACCGAATATACTTCCAAGTATAATGCGTTGTTGAGATTTGGAAAGGGTTCTGTACCAGGAGAGGAAGAAAGGGCAAGGAAATTTGAAGAAGGCTTAAGGGAAAATATCCGTTTGAGGGTAGAGACTTACGAGCATTCGACCGTGGCAGCAGTACAACAAACGGCACTAGTGGCCGAGAGTGGGATGGAAAGGTCGAGGCAGAATCAGCACGGAAAACGAAACAATGAGAGTGGGGATAGGAACCAAGGCGGATCTTTCAAGAGGCCGTTTCAAAGAGGCTCTGGTTCTAGTTTCAGTGAATTCAGGAGAACGCCAAGTAGCATACCGTTGTGTTCACTTTGCAACAGACCACACTCAGGTCGATGTTTCATGACCAAACCCCAGAACAGGAACCAAGGCGGGGGTAGTACAAATTCAACACCCGACATGAGAGGCAAGTGTTATGATTGTGGAGTATTTGGACACCAAGCTATGGATTGCCCGAGGAAGTATCTTCAGCAAAGAGCTAGTTCTATGGCTTCCAGTGGGTCGAAGCCTAGACAATCCAATGACGGGGGACAAAGGACGGAACAACGTCAAGGAAGAGCATATCAGATGAACCCAGGAGATGTGACTGCTTCCGAGACAGTAGTCTCAGGTATGGTGCTTGTATGTTCGCACTTAGCACGCATACTTGTTGACTCGGGATCTACGCATTCATTTGTATCACATGCTTTTGTTGAAAATTTGAATGTTAAATCGGCACCGTTAGGATATGATTTGTCAATTGCTGTGCCACTTAGTAAAGCGATAATGACATCTACTATATATAAGAACTGTGAGATCAAATTAGGTGAGAAGTTGATGACTGTAGACCTTATACCGATTGGGGTAAATCATTTTGATGTAATACTGGGAATGGATTGGTTAGCTCTTAATCAAGCCACAATAGACTGTGAACGGAAAGAGGTTAATTTTCGATCACCGGTATATGGGAGCTTTTGTTACCAAGGGAGTGGGGTTATATCGCCGCCGTATTTGATTTCAGCTATCCGAGCGGGAAAGTTATTGAAAAAGGGATGTCATGGATTTCTATGTTCAGTGACTGATGTCTCGACGACTGAATTAAAAGTAGAAAACATTCCCATAGTACGAGAATATTCAGATGTATTTCCTGATGAGCTACCAGATGTTCTTATTGAGAGAGAGGTCGAGTTCACTATTGAGGTTATACCAGACTCAAGGCCGGTATCCAAAGCACCGTATAGAATGGCACCAGTAGAATTGAAGGAACTGAAGGTTCAACTACAAGAGTTACTTGATAAAGGTTTCATCCGACCAAGTATTTCGCCGTGGGGAGCTCCAGTATTGTTTGTGAAGAAGAAAGATGGCTCCATGCGTATGTGTGTTGATTACCGGGAACTGAACAAATTGACAATCAAGAATAAGTATCCACTACCCAGAATTGATGACTTATTTGACCAACTTCGTGGGGCACAAGTATTCTCCAAGATAGACCTAAGATCGGTTTATCATCAGTTGAAAGTGAAGGCCGAAGATGTTGAGAAAACAGCTTTCAGAACGCGTTATGGACACTATGAGTTCTTAGTTATGCCATTTGGGGTTACCAATGCACCAGCTGCGTTCATGGATCTTATGAACCGAGTCTTTAAGGACTATTTGGATGATTTTGTGATAGTGTTCATCGACGATATCCTTGTTTATTCACCGAGTGAGGTAACACACGAGAATCATTTGAGATTGATACTTCAGAGACTGCGGGAAAAACAATTGTTTGGGAAATTCAAGAAATATGAATTTTGGTTACCTAGCATTACTTTTCTTGGTCACGTGATTGATAAGAATGGAGTATCAGCTGATCCTCACAAAGTAGAAGCGGTATTAAATTGGCAAAGACCGACTTCCGTATCCGAAATTCGAAGTTTCTTGGGATTAGCGGGATACTACCGCCGTTTTATTGAACATTTCTCGAAGATTTCATTGCCTATGACAAAGTTAATGAGGAAGGGAGTTACATTTGAATGGAGTCAGGAATGTGAAGACAGTTTCCAGGAATTGAAAGCACGACTAACGAGAGCACCTATTCTGACAATACCATCCGGAACCGAGGGGTTTGTGATCTATAGTGATGCTTCACACAAAGGGTTGGGATGCGTGTTGATGCAAGGGGGTAAAGTGATCGCTTATGCTTCTAGACAGTGTAGACACCCCATTTTGACCCACCAAAAAAAAGAGAGAAAATAACTGTTACAGGGGGCCCACCAGGCACGCAAATCAAAGAAAGAGCTCTAGAATCCAAATGGGGACCCCATGGGCCAAATCAAAGTCGAATACGGAGACGGAAGCTCGTCAATCGAAAGTTCCAGAGTCCGGGATCATCCGATTACGATAATCGGTGACGTTTTCAGCCAGAATCGAAGTTCAATACAAATTCAAGACCGGAATCAAGTCCGGGACAACCAAAAGTTGAACTCGATTACATCAAAGCTCAACAGGCATCAACACTGGGCCACGGAACTTCAAATCATCAAATTCCGATAACCGACGAAGAATCGGTCTCCGATCGAAGCTTCGGCGCACCGGAATCGAGAAAAAAGGACACGATCGTCAATCCGGAGACACCAGAAGTCCGACTGGACATGATTGACTGAAAAAACAGAGAAAAACAGAGATTCTGTGACTTGAATCAGTCCAATCGGACAATCGGAGAAGAAACGGTGTTCGATTCAAGTTTTTACGGCTCGATCAACATCGACGATGACATACATGTCAATATCCGGGCTCAAGATCTCTGATCCAACCGTACGGATATAAAGAGGACGACATTACGAGTCCGTAACTTCTTGAATCAGAAAGATCGGACGGTCGGTTCAAAAATAAATAACAATCGAAGTTCCCGGACGATCGGACGATCAAGATCAAGATTGCACCGATCAAACGGTGTCTCACCTACATGGGATCAGAGCCCATGTAGGTTTTGGTTATAAAACCACCGATTTCTTCATCCTCATTTGAATTTCAAAAAAAAAACAAAAGGGGGGAGGAAGGAGAGAAGCTGCTGCGCAGAGGTGCTCCAAGGCCCTGTTTGGCTGGTGTTTCCTCCAAAGGCTTTGTTTGTTTGGTTCGTTCGATCAACAAACCTCACCAAGCACAACCACATCACCACCACCACACCACCACTGTCTCCACCACCAAATACCCACCATCAACACCTCATTACCCAGTCCCCCTCAAAAAATCAGCCTCCTGAAACACCCAGAAGACCAAGAAAAACTGTCTGAACCAAACAAGGCCTTGAACCTGCGCAGTTTCTGAAAACACAGTCAAACAGGCCCTTACAGGGCACTCTGCATCTCACCTCCCCATCCAGTGGGTCCGCAAGGCCAAGACGGAGCCAACCGCGGTGGTCCCGTCACCAAATCACACCGGAGAAAGCCGCACGCGCCTCCGTAATCCTCCACGCGCCGCCGCTGCACAGCTCACACTCCGGCGGATTTTCCGGCAATCCCCACCGTAAACCACCACCTTCATCACAATCGTCTGGCCCAGACGATCCAGATCCCGGCAAATAGACCCCCAACGGCCAACGTACGCCGCCGCACGCGCTGCACGCGCCACCCGTGCACCGTTCCGCCTCCCCACGCGCAGGTAACAGTCAGCGCTGAGTCAGTGCTGACTCAGCAGTTGACAAGCCAATCAGAAGTCGCCACGTGGCACAACCGCTGAGTCAGCAGTCCAGCCAGCAAGCCACGTCATCACTTTCGGTCCAATCACAGATTGACACGTGGCATAACCTGCCGCGTGTCACTGCCACGTGTCGTGCCACGCCATCTGCCATGTCATCGCCACGTCTGCATTGATGGACCAATTACAGACTGCCACGTGCCATCACCTGCCACGTGGCACTGCCATGTGTCATGCCTCGTACTGCCACGTCACCGCCACGTCAGAGTTCGTTGACCAATCACAACCTGCCACGTGTCATTCTCTGCCACGTGTCTATGCCACGTGTCTGCCACGCCACTTCCGCGTCAGCACAGCCAACCAGTCAGAGGCTGCCACGTGTCCACAGCCTATCCAGTCAGCGCGTCCAGTCAGCGCCAAGTCAGCTTTGACCGGCCAATCAGAAGGCGCCACGTGTCTTTGACTGACACGTGGCATGCTGACGTGGGACTTGGGCCCCACTTTTGGTTTTTCCCAATTTTCTCCATTCCGGGTCCAGATTTCAACGAACGGACACTTGTTCCCAGCTAATTTGGCCGTTCCGGACGCACCGGTCACCTCAGAATTGGCTGAATCTAAATTTAAAGGACTGTTTGGCATTCTATAAGTCCATTTCAGGCTCTCCCGGCCAGTTCTAACCCCCGCGGGTCCCGCTCAACTCAGCCCGGACCCTTTCCGGCCCGCCTTATGACTATTCTGACTATTTCGGCCCTTCTGGATCCAACTATGACGTCCATTCAAGTCGATTTCGCGTCGAAGTACGACTTTGGTCTTATTGGACTATTTCTGCTACGTTTCTCGGTTTTCTTTCTCAACAATTACCGATTGGGCTTCAATAGCCCCCTTCTTCACAGGTAATATCACTCTAACTCACTTTTTCGCTCACTGGGCACCGACCCATACTTCCGGTAAATCTCACTCACTGGGCACCGACCCATACTTCCGGTAAATCTCACTCACTGGGCACCGACCCATAATTCCGGTAAATCTCACTCACTGGGCACCGACCCATACTTCCGGTATACACCTCACTCACTGGGCACCGACCCATACTTCCGGTATACACCTCACTCACTGGGCACTGACCCATACTTCCGGCACACACCTCACTCACTGGGCACCGACCCATACTCTGGCACACTTTCTCACTCACTGGGCACCGACCCTACTCCGGCACGCTTTTTCACTCACTGGGCACCGACCCATACTTTCGGTACACATTTCTCAAACTTCATGGTCACCGACCCGTACTTCCGGTACTTTGCTTGGAATCTACAAACAGCACAGGTAAGACAGGTATGCCTTCACACTCTTAATGGGCACCGACCCTTACTTCCGGCACATAAAACAAAAGGACAAAAAATCATAAAAACAAAAAATACAAAAAAAACTCGTCGCACGGTCGATCTATCCCGATTTTTACTCAAAAACACTTTCTCACAACTCACTACTTTCTCAAAGGTTAAAGTCTAGGACTACACCGCACAGGTTAAAGTTCCTAGCTACACCGACTTTACTCAAAATACTATTTTACACACTCACGGTCTAGATCGACTAAAACACTCACGCACATACACAGCACAGAACTACGTACGGCCTGATTCTCGACTTGAGATACGTATGCAACCCCTCACTTGGGTGCGGCCATAACCACATTTTTTTCCAACACTTGTACATTCTCGCACATTATTTCTTTTATTTATGCCCCATTATCATGAAAATCACTAGAATTGGCAACCATGCTTTGCATGGATGTTCGAGGGTGCCTAACACCTTCCCTCGACATAATCGAGTCCCCGAACCCATAATTTAAAGATCTCTGGTTTTTGCATGGCTATCAAGAGTCACACTTTTAAAGGGCCCACTTTTCTCAAAAATGTTTTCAAAAGTCAAAGATGAATTATTTTAATTGTCTTTGCAGGGGTCCTAACACCCAAAATGTTAGGTGGCGACTCTGAACACTTCAAATTGGCCCTACCATACTCTTTTCATTACTCCCAATAAAAATCAAGTCGCAATTCACCCACTTTCAAAAGAAGCCGGGCCCACACACCGACGGCCTGGCCGCTGCCGAGAGCGCGGGCGCGACAGCTGGCGACTCTGCTGGGGATTCTTAAGAGGACTCAGGCCATCACTTTAGTGATTCTCATTACAATGAGGCATTTCTTTTTTTTACTAACAATTTTGTTTCTTATTGTCTTTTGTGAATTTGTATTCTTTTGTACAGGTGTTCACGACTCAGACTGAAATAAAGCTGCAAGGCCAATGCCAAATTTGCAAAGGCCAATGCCTAAATCATTTTACACACTACACACTAGCATGCAAGCATAACATAACCCTTCCTCAAGAGGAAACCCTGTAAGATTAGATAGGGAGATGAGTATGTGGCATGGCCGTCGCGGTGTCACCGTCGGTACCGCACAGAAAACTCTCCCGCTCGAACCACCAACCTGAAAAAGTGCTTCGGCGCTGGAGGTTTGAAGGTTTGGGGACCAGACCTGATTTAAGTCTACATTAGACGTCAACCTCTCCACATAGTCACATTTTTACACGTGTGCATTCAAAACCTTTCAAAATACGAAACGACGCCGAAGGGCTGCCCATTCTCACTTGTCCTCTCCTTACATTTTAACAAGGATGGATACACTTTTTCAAAAAAAAAAAAAGACTCATAAACGGCGCCGGAAGGCTGCCAGACTTTTTCCAAACTCGTTCTCACCTTTTAAAGCAAAAATAAAACTCCCCAAGGACAAATCCACTTTTCAAAAACATTTGGTAACGCCGAAAGGCTATCCAGATTCACCTCATGCCTTGGGAATACACATCACACTGGGGCAGTACTCTCCCATCTCTAACGAGTCACTGGGAGAAGAATCCCCATTTCTTTTCTTTGAAGCGACTTACTAACTATACTCCTTCCAACCTTCGTGCAGGTACACTTCTGGCAGAGGTCAACATGGGAAGCTTCTACATGCTCAGCCTACTCCCGGCATCACCGACTTCTCCACGGATCAAAAAAAAAGTTTGAATGGACAACCAGTCCAAACAACTCTGACTTCCAAATCCAATTTCTAAATCCAAACATTTATCCTGAGCAGTGCAGATGACAAAAATCCGAGGAGATCAAATCCGAGCAGTACCAGCGCATTTGTGATTGTTCGAACCCTCAAGCTGCTGAACCAATAGGCCCACTTCTACCCATATACACCCACAAGCTCTGGTCGTGCCTAAAACGATCCTTGTGAAGGACCAACGCTCAGCCCACTATCTCGAAACATTACTTCTCATCATATGCCACACAGGGGCAGTTTGTCCATACTATAGAATTTATGCTTTGTCTGCTTTGTATAAGTGTACATACTTTTAAATGAAAAAAAAAAAACCAAAAACAAAACTCATTCTTTGCATCATTCAATAAATGTCATCTGCTCTCATTTCTTAAATCTCATGAGTATGTTGGATATGACTGTCTTATTGCTTGTTGAATACGAATTAGACATTGTACGAGACTTTCGGACGTAACAAAGCTTTGTTCGATTCTACCTGAAAGTACGATCAACACAAGGTCATGCCGAGAAAAGACTCAAGTTCATAAATTGGCCATTTCATCCGTTGACAATGCTCACTATCTCAACCCGAATCAGATGACAAAAGCGCACTCAGTGCATATTCACAACCGCTTAATGTCATCCAAGTACATAAGGACAGAGCAAACAGACGACGGGCATGTAGGGACCAGAACACCTCAGTCCATTCTCATGATCATGACATACATCGACTGGGGCAGTCTTCGTCCCCACATCTCAGCAAAAGAGGTCATCACGATCACTGCTGGCCCACATGAGGCCCCTCAATCCTGACCAGGAAAGTAAATACTCATTCTCAGGATCTCTAACTTCAATGATACATATATGTGATCTCTGAGCCCGACTCGACTTGTGTCAAAATGATTAGAGGCAATCATTTCAGCTATCTATACACTACTTTCCCTCGTTAGCCCACTTGAGCCATACGATGATTTCTTTTCAAACTTAAACCCCTGAGGATCACCCCCTAAACTGGGGCAATGCCAAAAGAAAAAAAAAAAGAGAAAGAGAAAGCAAACAAAAAGAGAACTCAATGCAAAGCTGGAGCAAATCCACAAAAGATACGATCCGACTTGGATATATACTTCAAACTGGGGCAATTCTCCCCAGTACATACTTACTCAGCAATGACATACCCCACACTAGATTGGGATGAAGAAAAAAAAAAACAAAAAAAAAAGAGAAAAAATCAAAAGAAGGATAGACGCAAGGCATAAGGTGATCTCAGGAATCTCAACCGACTTTTCAAAACAAACTTTGAGCCTTCATGCGATCCTTTCATTTCTCAACCCATGACCCTGGCCTACGTTACAACCCAGTAAAGTCCACTTTGATTGACACAGGCCTTGTTGGGTTCACTAAATCACGTACTTGCATCATTCCAAACGACGGGAGTGCCACATACTTTCAAATCACAAGATACACTGAAGCGCAACAATCACATAACCGGATTCGGTGAAAACCCGTGAGGGCGCCGAAGGTAAAAATGGTTTCAGAGAGAAAGAGAGCTCGAGAGAAATCAAATACTAAAAAACTGAGTCCTTCTGAAGGACGATCACTGGGGCACTGAGCCTATACAGTCAAATACTTTGTCTTCTAGTGCTTAACATGCGATAAGACAGTCAACATCCATTAACTCATGAGCATTCTTTCACAGATGATAGATTCATGCATCATACTCTTGTAAATACGTATACTTAGCAAATCCATTCATATCTTTCAGCATAGCAGACAATGCATACTTTCTATAGCAGGGATAACTGGTTCCGACACTACTCCCAACTTTACAAGCCCAACACTAGCCCAACTTCCCAAGCCCAATTGCTGGCCCAACTTCTAAAGCCCAATCACTGGTTCAACATGCTTCCAAAGTCCAACTTCTAAAGCCCAGTCACTGGCCCAACTTCTAAAGCCCAACCACTGGCCCAACATGCTTCCAAAGCCCAACTTCTGAAGCCCAGTCACTGGCCCAACTTCCAAAAGCCCAGCCACTGGCCCAACTTCCAAAAGCCTAACCACTGGCCCAACATGCTTCCAAAGCCCAGCCACTGGCCCAACTTTCAAAAGCATCACCACTGGCCTAACATACTTCCAAAGCTCAACCACTGGCCCAACATACTTCCAAGACCTCTCACTACATGCAGCCTTTGTTCAGGCTTGCCAACTCTAACAACAACCTCTCAGTTCAAATCTACATGTCAAGTCAACCTCCCATCTATGGATCATCAAGAAGTACGTCCCGTACTTGGGATCACCTGTCCATATCATCCAACATCAGGTATGAGTCCGTCAAGTGGCATCCTATTCATCTCCTCTAACATCAGGTGTGAGTCCGTCAAGAGGCATCCTATCCATCTCCTCTAACATCAGGTGTGAGTCCGTCAAGTGGCATCCTGTTCATCTCCTCTAACATCAGGTATGAGTCCGTCAAGTGGCGTCCTGTCCATCTCATTCAGCATCAGGTATAAGTCCGTCAAGTGGCATCCTGTTTACATCGTCCAAATATCAGGTACAAGTCTGTCAAGTGGCGTCCTGTCCATATCATTAAGCATCAGGCATTTTCTCTTACCCCCCCGCACTCTATAGCAATCACGCGCATCGCATTTTGTTATCCTCTTATTTCACAACGATCACGCCCCACGTGGCATTTCGCTATCTCAAACATTCACAGCAATCACGCCCCACGTGGCATTTTGCTCCCCTATCCCACAGCAATCACGCCTCACATGGCATTTTGCTCTCTCATACTCCCAGCAATCACGCGTATCGCATTCTGTTGGACCTTATCTCCTCGGCAATTACCCGTATCGGACTTTGCTATTCTCGTCTCTTATATTCAAGGCAATCACGCGAATCGCATTTTGCCACTCTATAACTTCACAGCAATCACGCCCCGACGCGGCATTTTACTCTCTTATTTCACAGCGATCACGCCCCACGTGGCATTTCGCTATCTCACACACAGCAATCACGCCCCGACGTGGCATTTTGCTCTCTCGTCTCACACTTTTCATCACTCTTATTTTATCGTAGAATGAACTACGCACGGTCTGATTCTCCCGACGGGAGATACGTAGGCAGCTCTAAGAGCTCGACCATACCGTTACTTTTACATCCTCGGTTAAAGTTCGAGATTACGCGACTACGCACTTCTCGACTACACCATCTATCACCATCTCTCGGCTACCCAGCACGAACTACGCACGGTCTGATTCTCCCGACAGGAGATACGTAGGCAGCTTTAAGAGCTCGACCATACCCTCACTTTACTACATCTTGGTTAAAGATCGAGATTACGCAGTTATGCACTTCTCGACTACACCATCCCTCTTCTACTCGATTCTCACACGAATCCCAACAGAGTCGTTCACCCATTCTAGTAATACTCTCAATCCCCAGCGGAGCTGTTTGCCCACTCTGGCAATACTCCCAATCCCCAACTGCCTACTTTGGCATACCAATCACTTGCCTACGATGGCATCTCACACTCACTTGCCTACGATGGCATCTCATATTCACTTGCCTACGATGGCATTTCATACTCACTTGCCTACGTTGGCACTTCTACTCACTTGCCTACGATGGCATTTCCCACCCACTTGCCTACGATGGCACCTCATACGCACTTGCCTACATTGGCACCTCATACTCACTTGCCTACGATGGCATTCCGCATTCACTTGCCTACGATGGCATCTCATACTCGCTTGCCTACTTTGGCACATCCTTTTACTTTTTCTTATTACCTAAAAGAAAAGGGTCAAAATGGGTCGTCTTATTTCTTTGTCACGATTTGCTTCGCAAAACATGACAAAGAGGGGCAGCTGTAGACACCCCATTTTGACCCACCAAAAAAAAGAGAGAAAATAACTGTTACAGGGGGCCCACCAGGCACGCAAATCAAAGAAAGAGCTCTAGAATCCAAATGGGGACCCCATGGGCCAAATCAAAGTCGAATACGGAGACGGAAGCTCGTCAATCGAAAGTTCCAGAGTCCGGGATCATCCGATTACGATAATCGGTGACGTTTTCAGCCAGAATCGAAGTTCAATACAAATTCAAGACCGGAATCAAGTCCGGGACAACCAAAAGTTGAACTCGATTACATCAAAGCTCAACAGGCATCAACACTGGGCCACGGAACTTCAAATCATCAAATTCCGATAACCGACGAAGAATCGGTCTCCGATCGAAGCTTCGGCGCACCGGAATCGAGAAAAAAGGACACGATCGTCAATCCGGAGACACCAGAAGTCCGACTGGACATGATTGACTGAAAAAACAGAGAAAAACAGAGATTCTGTGACTTGAATCAGTCCAATCGGACAATCGGAGAAGAAACGGTGTTCGATTCAAGTTTTTACGGCTCGATCAACATCGACGATGACATACATGTCAATATCCGGGCTCAAGATCTCTGATCCAACCGTACGGATATAAAGAGGACGACATTACGAGTCCGTAACTTCTTGAATCAGAAAGATCGGACGGTCGGTTCAAAAATAAATAACAATCGAAGTTCCCAGACGATCGGACGATCAAGATCAAGATTGCACCGATCAAACGGTGTCTCACCTACATGGGATCAGAGCCCATGTAGGTTTTGGTTATAAAACCACCGATTTCTTCATCCTCATTTGAATTTCAAAAAAAAAACAAAAGGGGGGAGGAAGGAGAGAAGCTGCTGCGCAGAGGTGCTCCAAGGCCCTGTTTGGCTGGTGTTTCCTCCAAAGGCTTTGTTTGTTTGGTTCGTTCGATCAACAAACCTCACCAAGCACAACCACATCACCACCACCACACCACCACTGTCTCCACCACCAAATACCCACCATCAACACCTCATTACCCAGTCCCCCTCAAAAAATCAGCCTCCTGAAACACCCAGAAGACCAAGAAAAACTGTCTGAACCAAACAAGGCCTTGAACCTGCGCAGTTTCTGAAAACACAGTCAAACAGGCCCTTACAGGGCACTCTGCATCTCACCTCCCCATCCAGTGGGTCCGCAAGGCCAAGACGGAGCCAACCGCGGTGGTCCCGTCACCAAATCACACCGGAGAAAGCCGCACGCGCCTCCGTAATCCTCCACGCGCCGCCGCTGCACAGCTCACACTCCGGCGGATTTTCCGGCAATCCCCACCGTAAACCACCACCTTCATCACAATCGTCTGGCCCAGACGATCCAGATCCCGGCAAATAGACCCCCAACGGCCAACGTACGCCGCCGCACGCGCTGCACGCGCCACCCGTGCACCGTTCCGCCTCCCCACGGGCAGGTAACAGTCAGCGCTGAGTCAGTGCTGACTCAGCAGTTGACAAGCCAATCAGAAGTCGCCACGTGGCACAACCGCTGAGTCAGCAGTCCAGCCAGCAAGCCACGTCATCACTTTCGGTCCAATCACAGATTGACACGTGGCATAACCTGCCGCGTGTCACTGCCACGTGTCGTGCCACGCCATCTGCCATGTCATCGCCACGTCTGCATTGATGGACTAATTACAGACTGCCACGTGCCATCACCTGCCACGTGGCACTGCCATGTGTCATGCCTCGTACTGCCACGTCACCGCCACGTCAGAGTTCGTTGACCAATCACAACCTGCCACGTGTCATTCTCTGCCACGTGTCTATGCCACGTGTCTGCCACGCCACTTCCGCGTCAGCACAGCCAACCAGTCAGAGGCTGCCACGTGTCCACAGCCTATCCAGTCAGCGCGTCCAGTCAGCGCCAAGTCAGCTTTGACCGGCCAATCAGAAGGCGCCACGTGTCTTTGACTGACACGTGGCATGCTGACGTGGGACTTGGGCCCCACTTTTGGTTTTTCCCAATTTTCTCCATTCCGGGTCCAGATTTCAACGAACGGACACTTGTTCCCAGCTAATTTGGCCGTTCCGGACGCACCGGTCACCTCAGAATTGGCTGAATCTAAATTTAAAGGACTGTTTGGCATTCTATAAGTCCATTTCAGGCTCTCCCGGCCAGTTCTAACCCCCGCGGGTCCCGCTCAACTCAGCCCGGACCCTTTCCGGCCCGCCTTATGACTATTCTGACTATTTCGGCCCTTCTGGATCCAACTATGACGTCCATTCAAGTCGATTTCGCGTCGAAGTACGACTTTGGTCTTATTGGACTATTTCTGCTACGTTTCTCGGTTTTCTTTCTCAACAATTACCGATTGGGCTTCAATAGCCCCCTTCTTCACAGGTAATATCACTCTAACTCACTTTTTCGCTCACTGGGCACCGACCCATACTTCCGGTAAATCTCACTCACTGGGCACCGACCCATACTTCCGGTAAATCTCACTCACTGGGCACCGACCCATAATTCCGGTAAATCTCACTCACTGGGCACCGACCCATACTTCCGGTATACACCTCACTCACTGGGCACCGACCCATACTTCCGGTATACACCTCACTCACTGGGCACTGACCCATACTTCCGGCACACACCTCACTCACTGGGCACCGACCCATACTCTGGCACACTTTCTCACTCACTGGGCACCGACCCTACTCCGGCACGCTTTTTCACTCACTGGGCACCGACCCATACTTTCGGTACACATTTCTCAAACTTCATGGTCACCGACCCGTACTTCCGGTACTTTGCTTGGAATCTACAAACAGCACAGGTAAGACAGGTATGCCTTCACACTCTTAATGGGCACCGACCCTTACTTCCGGCACATAAAACAAAAGGACAAAAAATCATAAAAACAAAAAATACAAAAAAAACTCGTCGCACGGTCGATCTATCCCGATTTTTACTCAAAAACACTTTCTCACAACTCACTACTTTCTCAAAGGTTAAAGTCTAGGACTACACCGCACAGGTTAAAGTTCCTAGCTACACCGACTTTACTCAAAATACTATTTTACACACTCACGGTCTAGATCGACTAAAACACTCACGCACATACACAGCACAGAACTACGTACGGCCTGATTCTCGACTTGAGATACGTATGCAACCCCTCACTTGGGTGCGGCCATAACCACATTTTTTTCCAACACTTGTACATTCTCGCACATTATTTCTTTTATTTATGCCCCATTATCATGAAAATCACTAGAATTGGCAACCATGCTTTGCATGGATGTTCGAGGGTGCCTAACACCTTCCCTCGACATAATCGAGTCCCCGAACCCATAATTTAAAGATCTCTGGTTTTTGCATGGCTATCAAGAGTCACACTTTTAAAGGGCCCACTTTTCTCAAAACTGTTTTCAAAAGTCAAAGATGAATTATTTTAATTGTCTTTGCAGGGGTCCTAACACCCAAAATGTTAGGTGGCGACTCTGAACACTTCAAATTGGCCCTACCATACTCTTTTCATTACTCCCAATAAAAATCAAGTCGCAATTCACCCACTTTCAAAAGAAGCCGGGCCCACACACCGACGGCCTGGCCGCTGCCGAGAGCGCGGGCGCGACAGACAGTTGAAGACACATGAGATTAATTATCCAACTCATGATCTGGAATTAGCTGCAGTAATTCATGCCTTGAAGATTTGGAGACACTACTTATACGGGGAAAAGTGTGAGATATTCACGGACCACAAGAGTTTGAAATATATTTTTACCCAACGGGACTTGAACATGAGACAACGAAGATGGTTGGAATTGATGAAGGATTACGATCTGTCGATTGAGTACCATCCGGGGAAGGCGAATGTAGTAGCCGACGCATTAAGCCGGAAGACGCCGAGGAATTTAGCCGACGAGCTAACGCAACAAAAGGAACTAGTAAAGGAAATGGAACGTTTGGACTTGGATGTGATACCAAAGGTTAGTGGTGGCTTAATGATGGCGATTGTAGCACACCCAGATATTATTGATGAGATCAAGAAGGAACAATTTAACGATGTTTATTTGTGTAAAATGAGAGATGAGATATCTTTGGGGAAGCGACCTGGTTTTGTATTAGATCAAGGAACGTTGAAACTGGGAAATCGATTATGTGTACCAAATGTGAAAGACCTGAAAGAACGACTTTTGGAAGAAGCTCATAGTACTAGATATTCAGTGCACCCGGGAGGTAATTAGATGTACAGAAACCTGAGGGAAAACTTTTGGTGGAAGGGTATGAAACGTGAAGTCGCTAAGTTTGTATCCGAATGTTCGGCATGTCAACAGGTTAAAGCTGAGAGACAAGTACCCGCGGGGTTACTACAACCTTTGCCAGTGTCGGAATGGAAATGGGACGAGATTACGATGGACTTTGTTTCAGGATTTCCACGATCATGTAATAAGAATGATAAGATTTGGGTTATAGTTGACCGGTTAACAAAGTCAGCTCATTTTCTACCGATCAAGACGACTAAACCGTCCAAGTTAGCGGAATTGTATGTGAAAGAGATTGTAAGACTACATGGAGTCCCAGCTGTGATTGTGTCAGATCGTGATAGTAGTTTTACGTCAAGATTTTGGGGAAGTTTGCAAGAAGCTATGGGTACGAAATTAAGTTTCAGTACTGCATTTCATCCTCAGACCGATGGGCAGTCAGAACGCATGATTCAGACGTTAGAGGATATGTTGAGACTTTGTGTATTAGATTTTGGGAACGATTGGGAGCACCACTTGCCGTTGATTGAATTTGCTTATAATAACGGATTTCAGTCAAGTATCGGGATGGCACCGTATGAAGCTTTGTATGGGCGTAAATGTCGATCACCAGTTTGTTGGACCGAGGTTGGAGAAAGGAAGTTGTTAGGACCTGAGTTAATACAGGTGACTACTGAGAAAGTGAAGTTGATTCAAGAGCGACTTAAGGTAGCTCAGAGCCGATATAAGAGTTATGCGGATTCTAAGCGACGACCGATGACATTTGAAGTTGGAAATTTTGTATACTTGCGGGTATCGCCTTCAAAAGGCATTGTACGATTTGGGAAGAGGGGAAAGCTCAATCCGAGATTCATAGGACCTTTTGAAATCCTAGAGAGGGTTGGTCCAGTGGCTTATCGATTGGCCTTGTCATCAGAGTTGGCACATGTGCATAACGTATTTCACGTGTCTATGTTGAGACGTTGTATGACTGACACGAGTAAGATCATTGTACCTGAACCGTTGCAGATTCAGGGAGACTTGACTTATGTGGAACAACCAGTGGAGATTCTAGACCGCAAAGAACAAGTTTTGAGAACCAAGACTATTCCAATGGTGAAAGTGCTATGGCGTAGTCATACGGTAGAAGAGGCTACATGGGAAAGTGAGGAAGACATGAGGAATGAGTATCCATACTTATTCGACGTATGAGGTAAAGTTTGGGGACAAACTTCCTTTTTGGAGGGGAGAGTTGTCATGCCCGTTCCAGAAATTTATAGTTTAATCATGCATGATATGAAATTTTATGAATTATCATTGATATATGATAATTGAGGATAAGTGGTTGACTGTGGTCAACGGTAAGGTGTCAGTGAGGACACGGGAACATGGAAGTTCATATTGCATAATCATGAGTAAATGACATTTATATGATTTAAATGTTATTTGACTTTATCTGGTATTTCTGTGAATAGTAATTATACCTGTGTAGTATAATTCTGATAATCTTTGATTTGGTAGTATCATTTTGAGAACTGTGGTGAGAACGTGAGTGATACGTTAATTGAAAAAGGTAGGTTGTGTAGAGATTCCACAGATTTTAGTTTTCGGACGTTATTTTGGACCCAAACGAAACTTAGTCGGAAACTTTTGAAATTTATAATTTTCACTCGTAAAGGCATAAAATGGACGGGTGCGAAGTTTCGAGATCTAATTAGAAGTTTGAGAAACTCGTGGGGAGGTAAGCGTAATTTTCAAAACATTTGCCTATATATAGATGAGAATGAGATTTCATTCTCATCCAAATTAAAATATCTTGTGAAAGAGGAGAGAGAAAAGAGATTGAGCCAACGGGCTTTGCGACGACATACGACGACCGTTCGTCCGTCAGATTTTCTCCAGATTTCAGATTTGAACTCGTTGAGGTAAGATCTACGTTTTGATACCACTTAGGTCATGTTTGGCCAAGTTTTGTAAAAATCTTAATTTTGGACTTTTGGGAAAAACAGGTATAAACTTGTAGGAATCGTACCAAATTCGAAATCCGACGTTTATTTAGCCCCCTAGACGATCCTTCAAAGTTTGAAGAGATTCGCACGAGGTATGAAGTTCTAACTTGTGAAATATAGGGAAATACATGTTTTATATTTCGACGACGAAATTGTGATCCGGGCGAAATCCATGTATTAATTGTAGGCCCGTTAATTATGCACGCGCTAAATTGTGAAAAGCATGTCTAAATTTCCGCGAGCACGTTAAGTTGTCTATGTGGGTCAAAGGGGAGTCTTATACAAATTCATGCCGGAGTAAGCTTCTCGATGTTTGAGAATTTAGTAGCGACGGCTACTGTGCATGGTTGATAGACTTGGACTTGCCATGGCACTTGTGGATACAATGGTTGATAGACTTGGACTTGCCATTGGTATCGCGGTTTAAGGCTTGGACTTGCCGCTACCGGATGAATGCGTATTTTTCTTCCTAGAGACTATTGTATGATTTATGAGATTAAAGCATGTTTCATCATATATTGTACATGTTAGACTTGTACGCTCAGCATATAGCTGAGCAGTGGAGATGTACTCCATTGCAGGTAAGAAGAAGGATAAGAAGAAGCGCGATGAGTGAGGCCGATGAACGCCGGGGATAACACTTGTATATGTTTTTGTTTTAAATCCTAAACTTGTGTAAGGATTGGTAATATGTTGTAAGGGAACCATAGATTAGTCCTGCAGTACTGTAATCTTGTAATTGAATGTCTGTAGTTATGTTTTAAAGCGTTAAAATCTGTTGTAGTTGTGATTGTTATTGGTATTGAGTAGTAGGATTTGTTAATTTCCAAGCACAGGGCTGCCAGCAGAGGAGCAGTCGACTGGACCCCCTGATCAGTCGACTGGACCTCGTGTATTTGAGATACTGTAAGGAAATATCAGAGAAGCAGTCGACTGGACCCCTTGGGCAGTCGACTGAACACTGTTGACTTTAGCTACTGCTTCCTTTGGTTGAAAAGCAGTCGACTGGTTTCAGAAAGCAGTCGACTGGATCCACAGATCAGTCGACTGGACCTCTTTGCAGTATGATGTTTTTTTTTTTTTCTGCTTAACACAGTCGACGGAGCAGTCGACTGGCCCTTGGTGCAGTCGACGGGGCAGTCGACTGAGCCTCTGTTTTCAAAACTATTATCTTTGAATGTGTTTTCAATGGCAAAACTTTTTATGACTCTAATTTCAATGGATTTTACAATACAGAGGGGAACGTTTTCCTAAGTTTTAAACTACCAGGGTTGTTTTATAGAAGTTCTTTCCGCTGCGTATATTTATATGACTGTTTGGATGAGCCTTGGTGGCGTGCCACGTGTCCTATTTCCACGCGTAGTGGGATGGGTCGTGACAAGTTGAGACTTGTTGTCAATGACTTTTAGTCAAAAAGAAAGATAGGTGAGTGGGAGACGAGTTATTTATTTTGTTTTGGTGATTAAGATTAAATCTTTGGGTTCCGAAAAGTATATGTGATAAATACAATGAAAGGATATGTGGGTTGATGTTGTGATGTCATGATGTGATTTAATATCAGGTTTGACTATTGAGTATGTCTTACTCAGGTATTGATGTTCTTACCTATTGAGATGCTTCTATGTATTGCTACGATTCGGTTTGAATCTTTGATTGGATTGAGATGAAGGCTCTGAGAATTTACTTTCCTTCAGAGCTTGAGGATTTGTTTTCCTCGTGAGATTGTGATACCTCAATAGAGGTGTGTGGTTGCAATGAGACAATTGTTTGAAGTGTATATATGTGAGGTCTTCGTGACTGATGAGATGGTATAAATTTGGGGACAAACTTCTTTTTTGGAGGGGAGAGTTGTCACGCCCGTCCCGAAATATACATTTGTTTTAAAATGCAAAATTGTTTCATTGAGAATCATTAATGTGGTTTAATACTTGTGAAAGTGGTTGATTGGAGTCTAAGGAAGGTGTCAATTGAGGACACGGTAACCCAATAACTCATGAGAAACTTGACATGATTGCATGGTATTTATATGGATTAAATGTTATTTGAATTATCTGGTATATGTGAATAGTAATTATACCTGTGTAATGTACTTTTCCAGTAGGTAGTTTGATCTTGTTAAAGATCATTTTGAACGAATTAGAGATAATCCATATAATACATTGCATAAAAGGTAGGTCATCTAGAAATTTCACGAAAATAGTTTTCGAAACGTAATTATGGCGACAAACGAAACTTAGACGAAAACTTTTAAAATTACAGTTTTCACTCGTGAAGCAATGAATTAGACGTGTAAGACGTTTCGGAGAATACTTAGAAGTTTTGAGAGCTCATGGGGAGGTAAACATAATTCCCGAGAGTTGTGTCTATATTTAGTAAGTTCAAGATATTTTTATTTCAAAATATCTCAAACCTTTGGGGAGCTTAGGAGATTTTGGGGCTTCGGACTTCCTGACGCCAATCGACGAGCTTTTGCCCGATTATTTTAAACCAAATTTCATATTTGGACTCCTCGAGGTAAGAGTTTTATTTTGATACCTCTTAGGTCTCATTTGGTTAAGTTTTATAAAAATCCTAAAATTGGAATTTTGGGGAAAACTATGTAAAACTCATATGTTTAGCTTGTAATAGGAGATTCGGCGTAGAATCAGACTCCTAGTACTTCTCTTGAAATCTTAGGAGCGTAGCTTGAGGTATGAGTTCTAGACTTATGCTATATAAAATTTTTGGATTTTTTAGATATCATGTATGAAATTGTGATCCAGGCAAAACTCATGTGTTACGTTAATTTTACCAGCAAATACATATGAAAAGCATGCTAAGATGATTATGCGAGCATGCTAAGTGATTATGTGGGACAGAGGGGAGTTTGGTACAAATTCATACCGGGGGTAAGCCTCTCGATGTTTGAGAGTAATTGTAGTGATGGCTACAGTGTATGGTTTTGGAAAAGGCCCTGCCAGGGCACATTGCATGGTTTGGGAAAAGGCCTTACTAGGGTACTTGGATGAGTGGTTGGGAAAAGGCCCTCCACGACATCGGTTTTATTGTTCCAATACCGGATGAATGCGTATCTCTCTCCCTAGAGACTAGTCTATGTGAGTGTCGATGTTAAAGCATGAATTGCCATATATGCCTATGTTTAGAATTGTACACTCAGTATAAATCTGAGCAGTGGAGATTTATTCTATTGTAGGTGATAAAAATAAAGGAAAGAGAAGCGTGAGGAGTGAGGCCGTGAGAATGTCGGGGATCGTTCCATGTACATATTTTTGAATTTCATTCCAAGTATGTAATAACGGATTTTGAGTAGGTTGGTTGTATACTTAACTTGGAACATTTGGGATGGCGTAGAAATGTTGTAACAAGTATTAAAACCTCTATTAGTTACGTTTGAAACGAATCTGAACTCGTTTGAGTAGTGATCTCATAGTCAAGGAGAGTATGGTCTACCTCCTTACTCAAATTGATGCTATGAGATAGACGCCTATTTTTCAGTCCGGCAAAGCGCTCCTCATCACTGATCAGAGGCTGGTCTAATCCCCCCCCCCTGATGGCGTCTTGGGGAACTTCCTCCGGTGCTGGCGCTTGCGGCAGTGCCTCGTGAATAGCGTTAAAAACGCTACTAATAAATTCAAAGAGGTCCATCTTAGTGAGGCTGTGAGAATGCCGGGGATCGTTCCATGTACATATTTTTGAATTTCATTCCAAGTATGTAATAACAGATTTTGAATAGGTTGGTTGTACACTTAACTTGGAACCTTTGGGATAGCGTAGAAATGTTGTAACAAGTATTAAAACCTGTATTAGTTACGTTTGAAACGAATCTAAACTCGTGAGTTCGTGTTTTGAAAGCTTTACTTGTCAAATCTGAATTTTGGATGAAAGATTAGTATTACTTTTGTGAATTGAGCCAAACAATCCTTAGCTCATTTCATTACCGTTTCTTTACAAGGATTCGTAATATTTTATGTTTGATCTTGTAATCTTTATAGTTGAAAGGATTAGAACAAGCTTGGCACGTTGAAAGGATTAGAACAAGCTTGGCACATTGAAAGCATTGTAATGGGTGAAGGTTGAATGGACCCTTAGCAAATTCTGCTGCTAGAAGGAATTATGCTAAAAGGTCATTCAACCGGTCGAACGGAGCAGCTCGACCGGTCGAAATTCGTGCTGCATGAACACTTTTTGTACCCTTTCTGGAATATATTTAAATGTTTTAATTGGTTATTGGGATACCTTTAGGGTCCCTTTCAACATATTTATTCTCGCTTTAAAATATAATTACGTTTTCAAATTTATATGGATTTTACAACTTCGAGTGTACTATTTTCAAAAGAGTTGAATACTCATTGTTATTTTTAAGTTTCTTTTCCGTTGCTATGACTTTTAAATGAATTGGACGAGCCTTAGCGGCGTACCACGTGTCCTATTTCTGCCCGTGGCGGGATGGGTCGTGATACTTCCAATGTTTGTGTCACCTTTTCCGACTGACCATCTGTGTGAGGATGAAATGCAGTGCTGAAATTCAACTTGGCTCCCATAGCTTCTTGCAACCTTTACCAAAACTTAGTTGTAAACCTACTATCTAGATCAGAGACAATAGAAACTAGAGCTCCGTGAAGCGTACTATCTCCGCTACATATAACCTTGCTAGGCTTGTCGGATTATTGGTCCTAATCGGTAGGAAGTGAGCTGACTTGGTCAATCTATCCACAATCACCCAATTGCTATCATTTGCTTTTATTAATCTTGGTAAATCTGCCACAAAATCCTTTGTAATATTCTCTCATTTCCACTCTAGTATTTCCAGTAACTCTATCTTCCCCGCAAGCCTCTGATGTTTTGATTTTACCCTTTGACAAGCTGTACATTTGGACACATGCTCTGCTGTTTCTCGCTTCATACCCGACCACTAATAAACTTCTCGTAGATCACGATACATTTTCGTACTTCCGGGATGAACTGAGTACTTGGTGTTATGAGCTTCTTCCAAAATAGTTTCCCTCAGCTTATCTACATTGACACACATACCCGTTTTCCAAACTTCAACAGGGGAGGTGAGTGTAATTAATCCTTAAATTTATTAATACTGCATGGATTAAAATGAGACTTGACCAAATTTCATGGGTTTGTTTCATAATTAAGCGTAAATTGAATTGTTAATATTTGAGAGGAGGTTTTAAAAAGGGGCCCAAAAAAAAAAAAAAAAAAGGAAGGGAGAACGAAACAAATGACAGTGGTCAATTTGGGTTTTAATTTCACCATTTTCTCTCTGTCTGGCTCAAACAGGTTTTACAAGGCATCGATAACTTTGGCGCCATGGTCTCAGCAAGAGCTTTTTCGAACCAGTAAGTTCTATCTCCATTGATTATCTCGTATTCAATGGAGATCCTTTTTTTTTTTTTTTTTTGTTTACTTGTGGACACTTTGATCATATATCGATAGATGAATATGAACAAAAGCGACGATAACAAATTTCTCAACTGAGAATTGCATAAGGCCTGAAAGTTTGGTATGACACTGCATTATTTCATAGTTCTGTTAAAGATAAGCATAGTACTATAGCGGATATGACTTGAAGTATTGAACTGATTGTGAACAATCACTAGACTGAATGAATGGTAAATTGTTAGGTAAATTACCTTTTACCCCCTTTTGGTTTGCCTCTATACCACTTTATCCCTTGTAGTTTGGAATGTAACACATAATCCCCTGTGTTTTGTTTCTGTGGTACTTTACCCCCTGTAGTTTTGAATGTAACTCATAACCCCTTGTGGTTTACCTCTGTGACACTTTACCCCCTATAGCCAAAACAAATTGCTTAAATGATTCTTCTTCATCACTCTAATATACCTGTTATATACATAGATGATTGAAAAAACCAGTGCAGTGAGGTCTATGAAAAAACCAGACAGGTCTAGAGAGAAAATAAGAGTCTCACCCATGTATAATGTACTACTTTATTAGAAAAGTAACCAACAATCTATTCAAAATTCAAAATAAAAATGAAAAATCACTGTATTATTTGAAATTTTATTTTCATAACTGCAAATTCAATAGTTTAAAATTTTTAGTACAATCACTTCTCTGGTTTTTTCAATTTACATCACTGCTATAGATTTTTCAATCTTCTGTGTGTGTAACATGTATATTAGAGTGATGAAGAAGAAGATGTCAGATTGGTCATTTAAGCAATTTGTTCTGGCTACAAGGGGGGGTAAAGTGCCACAGAAGCAAACCATATGGGGGTTATGTGTTACATTCCAAACTACAGGGGGGTAAAGTGTCATAGAGGAAAACCACATGGGGTAATGTGTTACATTCTAAACTACAGGGGATAAAGTGCCACAGAGGCAAACCACATGGGGGGTAAAAGGTAATTTACCCTAAATAGTTAACAATACTACTATTATATAGTGGGATGACTTATGGTTTTAGTACATTTTTTGGAAATTAGTAAATTTTGTTCCATTTTGTGGTTGAACAAGACTAATCATAGACGACACCAACACCTTGATATAGTAAACTCAGTTCATGATTTCTGGAAATAATATTTTAGGTCATGCACTTACACATTTATAGTATCTGAGTTGTTTAGTATACTAGGGAGTTCCATTAGTATCCCTTGTGTTTGATAAGAGTCTATGTGATTCAGCCCATGAGAAACTCAGAGAGAAAAGCAAATTCAAATTGGGAAAGCTATATAAAGCAGGACACATTTTTGACCTTGAAGAAAGTCGAGTTTAGTGGGCTCCTATTCTATTGTTAAAATCAATTTTTCGATATTTTACTATGCTATTACAGCAAGGGCAGTGTTGTAATTTCTAGCATTGCTGGTTATGGACTGTAGTTTTGTCTCATGGTTCCTCTTCTGCGTCAAGCTTGGTTTTAGGATTTATGGATTTTGGACGGGTTTACATGGGTGTAACTATTCATAGGCTTTTAGTTCAAAACTTTAGTCCTAATTAGAGCTGGTGATTCCTGGAGTCCATATAGTCATGAATTGTTTCAAATTCATAGAGAATTGTTCGAAAGAACTTCACAACAATTATGCTCTTTCTGAATTGTGTGATGCATTCAGGCCCTAGGTGTAATGTGTATAACACTGATTGGGGGTGGTACTAAGCAACAAAAGGCTAGTACGGTTAGTGATTAGTTGAGTGGGTGAAATTCTGTTTTGGTGATTGCACATCATGGAACTTATGGTAGAGGAAGAAAATTAGCATGAATAGGGCACGTTGTTGTGAAGATTAGAAATTTCGTGATCTACTTAAAGGTTCATGACAAAGCTAGTTCCACAGGAATACGACTCATGATCCCCCAATTTTTCGTTTTAGTACTCGAATAGTTGTGATCCTACCAGTATAGAGGTTACTAATAACAAATCATTTTCTCTAGTGATTTTTTACGTGGTCATATTGTCATATGCCCCATTTGAAGAAAACAATGGTACTTCCTTTCAATCACTCTATGTTGACACATGAAATAGTACCTCATGTGAAAACTAACTCGTTGCAGTTATCCACATACATGGGATTCCATCACTGAAGTGTGCGTAACCGACTGGTAATCGGTTGTATTTTCAATGTCCTTTTGTTTAACCGTATGGTCAACATCATTTCGTACGCAAAGTTATCCTCATCACTATCAAATGTGTCAATGATCTGTCATGTTGGTATGACGCTAATATGGTATAGGTTAGCGTCAATGGTGCAGCAATAAACAACAAGAGTGTTGCATTGGATGATAGGGTTCGGTGTCGATGATAGTTAATCAGACGACCATTTTCTGTAATGCAGATAATCAGGAGGCTGGATTTCTGTTTCAACTTGGTCAGTAAAACTGAACTTGGTCAATGAATTTATCTTCTGAACTTTTTGAGGCCATTCTGACGAATACACTCTTTACTGTTGTTGTAATTAAGAATTGGTTCGAATGAATTAATCTTGGTGGGAGTAATTTTTTTTTTAGTATCGATTCATATTAAGAGAGGGAGGAAATAGAATGTGGAGCATTGGTAATTGTATTTTTCCTTCACCCTTTTTAACGTATTCAGTTCAGGTGAAGCAGATTGAGTCATGGTGTTAAGGTTAATTTGGCTGCAGAAGATGAGATTGATTCCGTGGCAAAATTATGGTTAATAAACACTCAAAACATAAGTGATAGCAATTGTCTGGAGAAACACAAGATGTTTCACTAAAATCCATATACACTTCTGGTTAATAGTTACAGACTTACAGTTCTATCTTTTTCTTTTTGCTTTTATTATAAGATGAAGACTCTTTATTTGTTTTTAGCGCTACCTATCGCCTTTGAGTCTTTTGAGATTTCTCTTCAGGTGTAACTTTTTTTTTTTTTTTTTTTTTCCTTCGGAAAAATAACGTTTCTTCTTATCTTAGGATTTTTGGCTAAATTTGTCATCTGGAAACTGTTTCCATATATCTTCCCCGCTAAGTTCCATTCAATACTCTGTGGATTCAATTTGTGCCACACGTGTGTGTATGTATGTGTTTATTTTCAACACATTGCTTGCTATTGCAATATCTGGCAGTATATTATGTGATTTCTCTTGAAAATTCTAAAAGCGACTGTTAGGGACATTTTGGTTAAAGAAAATCATGATCAAAAGGGACATTTTGGTTAAAGAAAATCATGATCAAACGGCTAAAAAGAGCTTAGTGTTAGGAAACTGTCCTTTGTGACTGGTCGGGATTATAGTATTCTGACTATTAGGTTGTTGAAGGTCCCTCAAAATATCACAAAATGGCACACCAGCCAAGGCTCACCAGCTTCAGGATACGGAGCAAATTATAGCTACAATTTCTTATGACCTTTGTTATGGGTCCCTCCTTGAAAAAACATTACAATACGGAGCAAATTATAGCTGCAATTTCTTATGACCTTTATTATGGGTCCCTCCTTGAAAATACGTTACAAAGTGTACTTGTGAGGGAGCCCTCCACCATAGGGCATTCCCATCTCTGCCTAGCCAATAACACGTGTCGTGCTTGAAACCACTGCTTCCCGCCTTCACGTGAAGTAGTATATAGTTAAACATTCTAGAACCATGCAGATGATTAGATATTGCATTACTCTGTATATGCCGTATACGATTTAATCATTAAAATAACCAAAGTGCATTCTTCTAGACTCAACTCAACTCAACTATGCCTTTGTCTCTAATCATGAATACAGGAGTAACGGAATACACGATACAGAAATAGTAGTTTTGAAAATACCCTAGAGAGAGAGAGAGAGAGAGAGAGAGAGAGAGAGAGAGAGAGAGAGAGAGAGAGACGCCTGTAGCGAAGGATTAGGTAAGATATTAAGAAAGTGCAAATCAGCAGTGCTATTCATACGCACAAATCTTGCATACAAATATTTTCTAATCATGGACTGTTGAATGAAAACAAAATTCATTCCACCCCATTTAAGGTTGTCCCTTCTTATCTTGTTAATGGGACTTGTTAATAAGATTTACTTGAGAGTAGAACTTTTTAATGTAAGACAGGAAAGAATCTTCTGCTAAAGGAACACATTCTGGCTGCTGTCTCTCCAAAATCTTGTTGGTAGTCCATGCCTAGGAACTGGGAATGGGCTGTACTCTATCCCACTTTGGGAACCCACCACTTCCCACCTACAACCAAAAATCATCAAAACAAACAAACAAAAAGAGCTTTGTCATATTGTTTGGAACTCTCAATCCCATCCGAAAGACTTTATAATCCGTTGTAGATTGGTACAACAAAGTGTTGTTATATCAAAGACTACTCTTTAACAAAATGATTCAATATCTTTCTCCTCCTATTTTGAATTTGTGAGTTCCAAATATTCAATTATCGATAGATTCAGATACAAAAAAAAATCCGATATTTGTAGAATTCTTTATAGATCTTGCTGTAGAATTAAGGTAACATACTTTGGTGTAATAAACTGTAATTTTCTTACCTAAACTTGGTAACCAGATGATGGATTAAGATAAGCATCTCCAGCTTGGCAAGCTCGTTTCCTGGACAAGCATGCACTCCATTGCCAAATGGCATGTAAGTATTTGGTTTTGGAGCAACCTGTGTATGCCCGCAACCAGGAAAAAAAAATTAAAAAAAAATCTTCTTCTTCAACGAGAGAGAGAGAGAGAGAGAGAGAGAGAGATCTGCAGTTCAGTCTTTACATACCTCAAACCTGGATGGATCAAAAACTTGAGGATTGTTAAAAAACTCAGGATTGTGGTGAATATTCCTGAACAACGGCAACACTTTCCAACCTTTTGGAATAAGGTACCCTGTCAAATAGTTCTCATTAGATTTCAAACACCACATAGTATTCACGTATATGAAGAATAATAATACCACTGTTATGGTAGCTCAATCTACTTTAAAGTCTTACCCTCGTATACTACATCAACCACTGTTTCCCTAAAGGTGAAAGATATGATGCTTGCCATCCTCAAGCTCTCTTGTATAACCTGAAAATTATAGATATATACAGTTCAACAGGCATTCATTTTTTTTTTCCTCTCCAATTGAAAACCCCAAATGTTTTAAGCAGTATATACCCGATATGTAAGTGGCATATTTCTAGTTTGAGCCCAAGTCAAGGGCTGCTTTCCTCCATTGTAGAACGCCTTTTGCTCCGTCTGCCATAAGAAGTCATTACACATATGATGAATACTGTAGTTTCATGGTAAAAGTCACTGTTTGATATAAAATCTTAAGCCAGCAATGGAGAGTTTCTAAAGCCTTAGCGGAATTCTGACCTTAACTGCTTCTAGAAGTTTCTGGTCATCATGGAGGTACTTGAGAATCCATGTCAGGGAACTAGCTGTTGTATCTTGTGCGGCAAAGAGTACCCCGATTATGTTATCGGCAATTTGATCCCCAGTTAAAATCTGACCCTTTTGGTCTTTGAAATTCAGTAGGTGACCTAGTAGATCTTTCTCCAGTAGTCGTTTCTCCTTCCTTTCACAAATTATCTCCCTTAGAATCTGACTAAGCCTTTCCCTTGCCTTTGATAAGTCATCATCAGGAGAAAGAAGATAGGAGTGTCAATACAGAAAGGCTCTAAGTAGAGTTTGGTAGTCTAAGAAGGTTGAAATTGCCTACCAAGATTGCTTTGTGATATGCAGTTCCTGGCAAGTTTGCTGGGAAAGAATTGTAACCCTTGTCCACTATGCAGTAGTTCTCCTTCAGCTCTTCCCTATACTTTCTGTCCAATTGTCCAAAGACTGAAAGAATGCCGACTTCGAACGAGAACTACAGAAAGTTGTTAAACATGAATATGTATCAGAAAAAGCATATTTCAAACAAAGTGGTGGACCCAGTGATAAGAAATTTACAGGAAACCCATTTAATAAAAACAAATTCTGAGGAACCCCATGCGATAGTATGCGGGAAAAGATAACATAATTAGATCCGTATGATATAAAGTAATTTTCACATAAAAGTTACGTAATAATAAATTGTTACCGAACTGTGAGTCAAACTAACACACCTTTTTCATTTCATGGAAGGTGTTAATGACCTGCTTTGTAGCCCATGACTCCAAGGCAGAATTGGCTGTCGACTCAATATCAGGAATCAGTTTCCGAATTGCATCTGGAGATAGTGAGCTTTGAACTAGTTTTCTCAGGTGTGTGTGATAGTCTCCTTGGTGAAAGAACAGCGCAGATGGGCCTATCAATTGCTCTTTACCTTTGGGATATGTGGGTTTAAACAAGTGAGCCTGATTCACGAGCACAAACCGTGCCGCCTCTGGGCTTGCCAGCATAACACTGGGGCAGCCAAGTATGTGGGTCTTGAATATGTCTCCATATCTGAGTAAAATATTGGCAGTTGAGTTAAATATTAAGCAAAGACAAGGTTAAAAGAGAGAAACTTTTAACATATCAAGTTTGTATGAACCTTTTCTGCTTTGTAGCAAAGAAGACATTTGGGTCTTCAGAATAGAGTTGAAGTGTCTCCCCTATATAAGGCCATCCCATTGATCCTGGGGGAAGCCTAGCTCTTTCTTTTGGGGTTCTCTTATGTTTCTTAGATAAAAAAAATGAAAGAAGTGTAGAGATAGAGAGGAGCATGTATATGCAAGTTGACATAATACCCATAGAAAATGTAGCAGCTCTCTCTCTCTCTCTCTCAGTTTTTGGTGTTGTAGTGATATGGTATTTTCTAGAGGAAGGAGTGGATATGTTGAAGCTTGCTGGTTGTGGAGATCAAGTCAATGAGAAGGTTTGAGGTGAATGAGAAGGTTTGAGGTGGGTTGGGTTTATATAGAGTGGAGGGTAGGGAATTGGATAGAGACAAATCTGATATTGCGTGGAAGTTTACCAAATGTTAATGCAGGAATTGAAATAGAGCTAGTGATTAAGGGAGAGAAACTACCGCAAAGTACTAATGTCAATTTTGTAAATCACATTACACTTTAGGGAAGTTCTACAGTGGGGCGTGGTGGTTTTGCCCCACGTTCTTGGCCATTGGATGAGTTTGAGTTCTCATCTCTGTGCGACATGTGGCAAAAGTGGTTTTAAAGGTGGTTTTGAACATTGATTTGTACATTTCTTATAAATCTTTGGACTCCCTTTTTTTTTTTTCCCCAAAAATTATAAATATATTCCAAAAAAATTATGTATAGAAATGTACAAGGGTCAGACCCTATGATATAACAATAAAAATCCTTGGACTTTATCAAGCAACATTTGGATTTTATCAAGGAACTATTTGTACCTTGATTACAAAGTTTGACATTTGTTTGCAAATAACATAGGTACAAACTACGCTTAAAATATGTCCAAACTAAATTAATCAAGGTACAAATGTTGCAAAAGTCGAACTGACAAATCATTAATTGCGTGTTAGTAGTATTAATTGCGCGTAAATTTTTTCTCATTTTACTCAACCTTTACAAGGTATAAACTAAGTTAAATAATGTCAAAACTAAGCTAAGGAATGTACAAATATTGCTTAGAAAAGTTCAACGTACTGATAGGTGGATAGTGGTTTCGCCCTTGGTGTAGCGAAACCATCTTGTCCCACACTTTTGCATATCCCTACACTTTATAGGAATGTTTCAAAAGAATTAAGGGAGAGACAATATCGTAAGGACTTGCGTCAGATTTTGTAAATCACCCAATAGTATTACACTTATAAGAATGTTTCAAAAGAAGTTCAGTGATGTGTTTTAAGGGACAGACACTACCGTAAAGTACTTGGTCAGATTCTATAAATCACATTACACTTATAAGAATGTCTTAAAAGAAGGATTATTACACAAATATGGTAAAATATGTTTACTAAATAGTGCAGCTTTACCCCTTTGCTGATGCCCACGTGGAACGAGTATTTAAAGTATTATGTTGTTCAAATTGTAAGTGATCCCAAACAACAATTAGCATAGGGAAGCAAAGGTTTAATACAGATGTGGACACGGATCTTCTGACTTGTGGTCCTACTCCATATCAACAAAGATCAAAGCATGTTTTTTACATGTTAAATATGAAGTTGGGTACTAGTTTTTTAATGTTGCTTTTGCATATTAAAACTGAGTGTCAACTTGAATTCAAAGTTAAAAGGCAAAATCAAGAACAAGAAATAGAGTAAAGATGCTTACAATGAAGTTGCTCTGACTTTATATTGTGTTTTAGTACCATCTTTTTTAATAATTTTTTTGTTAGAGCTTTTATTCATTCAATAATTGCTTGATTCTTATCTACTCTCATTTGAAAGGAACTGTGATAGTTTGAACATGTTTGGTATTTATGTCTACATATTATCTTCTAGATTTTTCCTGTACTTTGAAGTTGTTGGCTTCTTGCCTGCATATGGTCACACAGAGGTGTGTTTCGGTCGGAATAGATTGGAATACCCTCTTTCGGAAAAAATTTCGAAATTTTCGGAAATTAAATAGGTGTTCCAATTTCCGTTCCGATTTTTTCGGAATTTCAATTTCCTTTCCGATTTCAGAATTTCAGAATTTTCAGAAATTTTTGGAATCGAAATTCTTCGAAAATGTCCGGAATTTTTTTTCGGAATTGGAATCGGAAATTTTCATAATTTTTGGAATACAAATACTATTGAAATGGTAAGTTATACTTTTGTAGAGTCTCCTACTCTCTCCTTTCTCTTCTTATTCGATGTGGGACATACAAGTCCACATTCTTTCAAATTTTCGGTAAATTTTTGGATTTTTTCGAATATTTTTTCAGAAAATTTTCGGAATTCTCAAAACAATGCCGATTCTGTTATGACTTTTTTTGAAATTTTCGGAGTTTGGAATTTAATTTTTGGTGCCAAAATCGGAATTTTTCGGATCGGAATCGGTCAGAATCGGAATTTCTATTCCAAATGTCACCCCTACGGTCACTCATTAATTGGAGTTCCACTAAGGTCTGCTACATTTCTGGTTTGTGCATATATAAACCCCTATTTATATAATTTTTTCTCGCATTTATGGATATAAAAATTGTGTATTGTGTTTATTCTAATTCTTGTTTATGATAAGTTGCTTGAAGATATTTAGAATGATTATTGTAGAGGACATGATTTATATGAGATAACCAGGCGACTATCAGACTCTCGTCTATTGGTGACTTGTTACTAGCTACACGCTAATAAAATTGCACTAGGGTACTATTATTGTCAAAGCAAACAGACTATGTGTAAAAGTTATAATTTGCCACATAACCAATTTAGTTTGACAATAGTGGCAGATTAATAGCCTTGTACTATTCAAACATATGCTAATCTATGTATCTTATGAGAAAACATTAAACACATTCATATATAAGTACTATGTCCACGTGTTTAAGTATGTCTATAGAATGAATGCATTGAGAGTTTTCTCCACATTAAGTTTGGTTTGCATATCAACAATATTGACTCTAAGGCTTTGTTAGGTTTATGAATTTGGTGAGGGAAAATAGAGGGGAAAAGAAAATTAGTTCCTTCTACCTCACGATTTTCTATCTTATTTTCCTTACTTCTCTCTTTTTTCTCACAAAATCCCTGAACCAAACAAAGTCTAACACTGTGTTTGGATTAAGAGAATCAGAGAGAAGAGAAGAAGAAGAGAAGAGAAGAGAAACATAAGATTCTCTTGTTTGTTTAGCTTTCATAAGAGAAGAGAAGAGAAGAGAAAGAATTTAAAATCAATTTACTCTTTTACCCTCTATTAAATAATGGTAATAAATTAGTATAAGATTAAACATTAAAGATATATTGGTCATTTTATTAATATTTTATTATGCTTCTCTTCTCTTTCTTTCCTCAGTCTCTCCGATTTGGAGAGAACCAAATTTGAGTTCTCTTCTCTCCAAACTTAAAAATACAAACGAGAAAACTAGAGAAAAAGTGGTTCCCTTCCTCTTCTCTTCTCTTCTCTCCTCTCCAGTTCTCTCTATCCAAACAAAGGCTAAAAGTCTAAACTCTTGGCATATATGGAGGGGTTGGAACTGGATTTCTGTTTGTTTCCCTCGAAGAGGCACAGCAACAATAGCGCTAATTCTCTTTGGGAGTTGGGACTCTGGCTCCATATGCCTAATTACTGCTTTGCCTACCAAAACCAAGTACACATGTAATAGTCAGGATACTTGGTTCCTTTGGTGTGCACGTGATCCTAACTTACGCGCAAGGAAGCAGAAGAAATGTTGAATTTAGGGTTTAAGGCTTAGAATTCACTTTCATCGCAATATATCCATATATCGTGTATAATTGTTTATCTAAGTTCGGTATAACAATCGAAATCTAAAAGTGGAAGCTCTCAATTAGGGATGTCAAAATGGCCCGTTGGGCTCGGCCCGGCCCGACATTGATCAGGCTTGGGCGGGTTTGGGCTTTAGCCCACGGGCTCATGTCTCTTTTCGGGCCGGATCGGGCTCGGGCCGGGCTTAAGAGCTCACAATTCAGGCCCGGCCCTAGGCCCTAAGATAGATCCTAAGTGAGCACTTTAAATTTATTCTAAAATGGGATAAATACTATTATATATGTAACCATTTTTTTTATAGGTTCGAAATAACTTTCAATACAGCAACTTGCAATTTCTTATATTTTATTACTTGAAAACGATCAATATTTTTATTATTGGGAAGCTTTTAATCAGGCTTTCATGCGGGCCTCGGGCCGGGCTTTGGTCGGGTCAGGCCTCGGGCCGGGCTTGGGCTTCGAGAGATAGGCTCAGGCCCTACTTGGGATGCTAGGGCCTAGGGCCGGGCTGGCCCTACATCGGGCTTGGGCCGGGCTTAAGGCCCGTTTTTTCGGGCTGGGCTTCGGGTCGCCTGTCGGGCCGGGCTTTTTTTACACCCCTACTCTCAATTAAGAGAGCATACAGTGGTGGGCCTGGCGGCCTCGGCTTATTGGGGGCCCAGGCACTAAAATAGGGGTCTTTTAAACAACGGGGTGTGCCTCGAAATTTTTTAGATCTATTTACACTTATTTGCGGTTATATCTACATGTCTACATCAACACTAGGCTCTTCTTTTATTGATCATTATAATTACAAGTCTCTCTCTCTCTCTCTCTTAAACTCTTTTATGAGTTCTCACCATGAATGCACTCACCTTGTACTCATCACAATCACTTGACCTGTCAAGAGCTCCTACCCATGAGGACACACCAATTACTGTCTCTCGTCTCTCTAAGGATTTCGTCGGTAACTCTCCCCTCCGTCAAGGATTCATCACCATGACATCGTAGCCATCTTCACCACCACCCAGTTGGACCCAAACCTGTGGGTTGAGCCGAAGCTCCTCTGTCTTTTTTACTTGAGTTCCCTCAAGGACCTGGACTCACTTTTCAAGATATTCTTCTTCTTCACTATAGCCTCCTATTATAGAATATCTTACCAAGTAGGATTAAGATTACACACATGGTAATACTTGTCCACTTAGAAGTCTCTTTGCAAGTAATTTCATACAATTAGAAAGACTTTCACCTTTGGAAACCTAATCACCTTTGAAATAATCACAATATGTTCTCCTAATCAGATTCAAAAACTCAATCCTCGCACAATTTCGCCCGAGCGACTTTCCAATCGTGAGAAATTGAAGCTCAATTCGAACAAGTTGTTTTACAACAAAGTTGACATGTGTAATGATAACACTGACATGATAAAAGAAAAAAGGGAACAATGGGTCCAATGTGTATTGTAAAATTCAATTTTGTTTTAAATCTATTTTATACATTCTTCAAAAAAGAAAAAGAAAAAAAAAAGGCCATAGGATGATAATAATAGGAAATTGTTATTCCCACTCTAAAATTAAATTAATGTACTCTATAGTTCTATTGATACACCATATATTTAATGTATTCCATAGAATACATTAGTTCATCTATATAGTACAAATTATAATTTCCTAATAATATCTGCCACTATTATCTTTATACTTTATATGACAAATACCGTACCATTCCAACATATCTGTGGCCCGTGGGTTACATGCTGGTTAGTAGTAAAACTTGAGGAATAAGTAAGAAACACATATTTAGGATTGGATAAAAGGTCAAGAGGAGGGGGGGGGGGGGGGGGGGGGGGGGGGGGAGGGGGAAGAGAAGGATAAAGGTGAAGAAGGCCATTGACCAAATGATATCCCAATCCATCATCGAAAACAGGGTTGTCAAAAAACCTTGAATGTTACAATTATACAATTATATTACTTACCAAAGAAAAAACAAGGTAAAAGGGTAAATAAATCAAGAATCAAAATGGTCTCATTCGAGTTCGTCCACATTAACTCTTCAGTCTTCACGCCTTAGACATAGCTTCAAATTTCTTTCCACATTGTAATTTAAAAAAAAAAATGAATGAGACCTTCTTGGGTATTGGAAAAGATGAGTAATGTTATGTTTTTAAAATGGAATAATGCTAGGTACATCTAAACGGGACACCTAAACTATCCACCTGGTGATGTGGATTTCTAAAATCATTCGTCAGTTATCAAAAAAAGTTTAAATTATTTTCCAAAATGCCATGACACATCAAAAGGTGGATAGTTTAAGTATCCCGTTTAGGTGTACCTAGCATTACTCTTTCTAAATGTGGTTCTCAACACATGTGGCGGTGGACCCACTTAAACTTGATTGGAGGATGTTGAAGTGGCCCCCACTACCACATATGTTGAGAATCACATATGAAATTTTGTATTTTTGGAAACATATCATTACTTGGAAAAGATATGGGGGTGGGGAGTGTTTTGGGAGGAGTAAATGCTATGCTTCCAAATTTCGTATCCCAAATATGGTTCTCAACACATGTGACAGTGTGACTACTTTCAATAACAGTGGGACGACTTCAATATCCTTCAATGAAAATCAACTGGGTCCACTACTGCATGCGTTAGGAATCATATTTGAAAAACAAAATTGAAGCACATTTGAGATACAAACCACTAGGACCTATTTCGGAAAGTTTAAAACAACGTTAAGTTCAAGCAAATCCAACTTTTATCTGGTTCGTGTGAGAACTAAAGGTAGATTAGTTTGACATAGAACCAATTTTAAGAAATTTGTTCGAGTTGCCAAGACTCCTATGCCAAAAAAAACACTTATCTAACTTGGTTATCACAAATCACAAAAATCGGATAAAAAATTGGTCAAGTCTATAGTGAGCAGCTTCTCATATGAGAAGGCGGGTTTTAACCGTTGAATGAGCATATGGTAGGGGTGTCATTTGGAATGGAAATTCCGATTCCGATCTAAAAATTTCCGATTTTGGCACCAAAACTTAAATTCCGAATTCCAAAATTCCGAAATTCCGAATTCCGAGAATTTTGAAAAAAATCAAAATATCGGAACGGAATCGAAATTGTTTTGGGAATTCCGAAAATATATTTTCCGAAAATTTTTCGAATATTTTCCGAAAATTTGGAAGAATGTGGACTTGGTTGTCCCACATAGAATAAGAAGAGAAAGGAGAGAGTAGGAGAATCTCTATAAAAGCATGACTTACCCTTTCAATAGTATTTGTATTCCAAAAATTATGAAAATTTCCGATTCCAATTCCGAATTTTTTTTGAAAATTCCGAAATTCCGAAATCGGAAAGGAAAATGAAATTTCGAAAAAATCGGAACAGAAATTGGAACACTTATTTAATTTCCGAAATTTTTGGAAAATTTTTTTTCCAAAAGAGGGTATTCCGATCCGTTCTGGTCGAAACAACCCCTAGCATATGGCAATAAATGCATCTCTAGATTATTAGGAATCTTATAGCCAGATGCTCATCCAACAGTTAAAACATGCCTTCTCATATGAGAAACTTCTCACAATAAATTTACCCTAAAAAATTAGACTCGTATTTAACTAGATTCTATTTTGAATATTTCCGAGGACTAGAATTTTCGGTGCTTTTCATATCCCATTCTAGTGGGCCCACGTAGAGGTGTCAAACAGGGCGAATTGGCCCGCCCCGCCCCAATTTGCCATTTGGCGAGTCGCAACTCATTCCGCCCTATGGACGAATCCAGCTCGTGACTTAATTCATTGGGTATGGGTCCGGGTCGACTTCCATTTTTGCAACCCACAACTCGCCCTGTGACCCAGCTCGTCTAAACCACCAACTCGCCTCACCTCGTAACCCACCTCGCCCCGCAGACCCAATCCGTGAATAAAACATTTTTATTTAATTGTTTTCAAATAAATTATTTATTAATAAATAATTTTATTAAACTTTCAAGTAAAAAATAAATATATTTTTTAAAAAAATAGTTTTCAAATACTTTTTTCAACAAACTATTTTTATATTAAACTATTTTTTTGAAATTTTTTTATTAAAAATAAAATAAGTTTTTGCAAGCAACCCGCAGGCTTAACTCGTGGGTTAATTCGCCAACAAACTTGTGAGTTAGCCGCCCCGCCTCGCCTCGTCTCGCCCCACCCTGCCCCATTCCGTTGACCCACGAATTAGTAGGTTGGACCGAGTCACCCTATGCCCCTTATCGAGTCAATTCGCCCCGCCCTGTCTATTTCACTGACCTGTTCTATGACTCGCCAAAATTTACCAAACTCGTTAAAGTGACGGAACGGACCAATTCGCCCCGTTTGACACCTCTGGGCCCACGTCAGCGATGTACGGCGCAGATCCGCCTTAGGAACTTTCGAGAGTGTAGGACCCTCACGTACTTACCTCTCACGAGACGTCGATTTCATAACCCCAAGAGGACATCAGGTGGTAGTCATTATCAAGTGCTAGCTGGATGGGCTACGTGTTGAGATCTAGGTGGTTTAAATCAAAGAACTGGTACACTGTGTGCGACCCCAGTTACAAAATGGCAACAAAACACTTAAAGCCTGGGTTTTGGTTGACGTGTCGATCTACCCTCCTAAGTCCTAACTGCTGATGTGGCCCTTTCAAGATTTTTTTTTTTTTTTTTTGGGCCGAATACATTTTACCCTGTGGTAAATCATATTTTTATCTTACCGCTTGTGGTTTTAGATTGAGTAAAACTATTAAGATTTCTTTTTAAAATAACTTATATAAAAATTAAGTGTTAAATTTAGCATCACATATATAAGAAAGTTTAAGTATTAAAATTAATTCATATAGACAACTAAATCCCAAAATTAGCCCCCACAAAGGAGTTAAGTGTTAAAAGTTAAACCCACATAAGTGGGTTAAATGATAATATTATCCTCATATAGGTGATTAATGCCAAAATTAACCTCATAAAGGGAGTTAAGTTTGAACTACAGAAGGGTTAAGTGTCCACTTTTAAAGCACATGAGATAAGTGAAATTGAGTATAATCACTGCGGATAAAATACAATTAACCCCTTATCTTTTCTTTTCTATTCTTTCTCTCTCTCTCTCTTTTCTTCAGAAAAGACTTGTTCTTTACTTTAGGTGATTTGTTTTTGAGTTCTCTAATTAGAAAACGATATGCTTCTTAAATTGAATATCAAATTTGAAGTTATACCACAATATTGTAACAGTGATATGTGATGCCACAAGCTTACATAGTTGAGATTTAAATTTAAGAAACATAACATTAGATTTAAGTTTTGGGATTTTATTGAATTTTTTGACTTCTAGTTTTGTTTTTAGATAGTTATTACAACTCTACCGGTCTCAACTTAAGAATTTTTTTTCCCAGGATACAAGATAAATTTCTCAATCAGTACTCACTACTTCAGGATTCTCGTCAATATTTCAGACAGTTTCCTTATTACTATTTTTATCGTAGTAGAACAGGGCTTGAGTATATGCAGCGACCTACAACATATGTGATGTTGTCAAAATCAAGTTCTTGTTTAACACTATTAAAATGTAGTATAATGGAAATAGGGTGTCGAGTTCACAGGGATTGGAATGCAACAATGCTTGGTGGGCGCTTAATGACCAATTATAACGCGAGAGGTAATTAACAAACTAAGAAATAAAATTGAGTCTTTTCGACTTTGGGTTTGGTTCAATTTGTGTAATTATACTACAATGACTATTTAAAAAATGGGAAGTAACTTTGAACAAAGTTAAGTTTAATGAAAAATTGGGGATTTTACAAATAGAGAAATTGAGGTTGGGGAGCATTGCCCCACCTTGGACCAAACAACATATGGATTCCATGGTTGTAGCATCTTCTAAAGTAGAAAATTTCATTGAGACAAACCATCAAACATGTGGTAGTCAACCTACATGCTAAATAGAGGTTTCAATGAAATATATGAGGCTAGGTTTGAAATCCAAGGATTTAATAACTTATAATGCTTGACACTGTAAGTGGAGTCCTAGAAAATCAAACCTTGCACACATGAGAATCCTACATTAAAGTACACATGGGTCCAATGGTGGGTTTATGATCCCCAATCTACATGATTTAGCTACTCATAACTACAATGACATTAATATTAAAGAGAGGGAAAAAGAGATTATACCAACTAGAGAAATCCACGATAGATGCCATAGACATATCCGAGAAAATCTTTAATAAATACTTCAACTAAAAGCCCCCAAGTATTCAATATATACACACCCTTCTCTCTCTAACACTAAATAGAAGTAAATGAGGGTAGATGAGGAGTAATGGGGGAGAGAGATGAAGGGATTAGAGAGAGAGAGAGAGAGTTGACAACCTAAACAAGTAAAAATAAAACTAACCCTAACAACAATTTATCTCTAACTATTTATACTATATACACATAATGACAATCTTGTAATAAAAAAGAGAAGAAAACATCAGAGGCTGCAGATCGATCCCTTCATAGTGGCGGATCGATCCGCCTTTCATCTGGCCTGTTGGTACCTTCTTGAGAAACAGCGGATCAATCCCCTCATATTGGCGGATCGATTCATTTCGGGAGTTCTATCGCAGAATGTTACTAAGGAATCGCAGATTGATCCCCTCTAAAGTGCGGATCGATCCTCCTCTTTTAGAACTGATAGTAACTTCTTAAAAAAACACGCGGATCGATCCCCTCTAAGCGGCGGATCGATACGCCTTTCCTGAAATCTCTTCTTTGCTCCTTTTTACTTCATGAATGCTACAAGAGTTGGGTTTCACTTCACCCAAGCTTACATTAACCTTCAAGAAAGAGATCTTTATTAGAGAGAGTAACAACAAGAACAATCAAAAGCACAATTTATCTATTAAATCTTCGGTTTAAGTACTAATTCGTGTCCAATAGGAATAAAATCATGAAGTTAACAATGCAATATCAGACACGAATCAATATGCAATAATTAAGAGTAATGCTATGCTTCCCAACAAAAGTGATTTCCAAATGATATGACAGTGGGGCCAGTTAAACAACTTCCAATTCTACTAGTCCCACTGTATTAGACTAGACCCCATTGTCACATCATTTAGGAAGCACTTTTGGGATAGAAATTTGAGAAGTATAGTATTACTCAATAATTAAGTTAGGGAGGCAATCCATCGTTATGATCCGAACACACTAAAAAAAAATACAGTTAAGCCCCTCCTGAAAAGTATAAAAGCCCCTTCTGATATTGTGAAATTGTCATACTAAGCCCCATTGTCTTATGTTTTTGTGCTAATTATAAAATATGTATAAATAAGTCTTAAAAAAAAAAAAATTCGGTGGCAACCCATACATCAAGGCTCAAGCTCCCTTGGCATGATTTTCTAAATCCGTCCCTTCTTGTGCTTTAGCTATTTTTTAAGAAGAGGGTTAGAAGGTGCAATGAAGTTAGTGGTTCTTTTTCCTTTAGTTTTTTTGTCCCTCGTTTTTTGGCATTCATGCCAGACTTGCCATTAGACTAGTAAACAAAACACATTGCCAAGTATACACCAAGAATAGCCATCGAATGACCCAAAAATGACATATTTTGGAAATGTATCATTAGAGTAGAAGTGTCAAAATATAGTTTACAGGCATCGCAACATTGTAGAAATAAATTTGAGATGGAAGAACATTTGGCATTGGAGCTGCTGGGCCACAACCACAAGTAAAACTTTAAAAGATACCAAGTGTGAGAAATAAATAGGAATTTTAGTTGGGAACTTGGGAAGCTTTACGCTTATTTTCCATACTGCCAATCATGCCCTTGCTCTTCATAGAGTCCTCCCTGTGGGGGGGCCAGCATGGGGTTTGCTAGAAAAAATTTGAAAAGGGAAGCAAATAAAATTTCACAAAGATTTGCAAAGTGATTGCCAAGAGGAGGAGCCACAGAGTACGGCACTGAACATTCCTCCTTATGTCTGGAATCGAACAAGTGGGTTCTTTATAGGATAGGCTTTGCCAACACTTTCTCTCGCGTGAGATAGTGGGCATCTTTGGCCATCGTTTTTGTTTGGGTATATTACAGCGCCACCCCTTAAATTATGATTATTTTTCACTAATACTCTCTAAATTTTAAAATTGAACAAACTCACCTCTGAATTATTCAAAATTAATAAGCTCACCCCTAAAGAAGAGATTTTAGTGTGAACAAATATTGTTTAGGAAATTTACCATTTTTCGGAAGAAAAAAAAAATTGTTTAGGATTTGAGGTTGTTCAGTTTTAAAGTTTAGGGGCTCTCTCTCTCTCCCTCCTCGGCTAATGACTTATACAAAGAATTTGTTTAGTTCATCCATTTTGTGAAAGAATAACAAAAGGAAATGAAATTAATCTAGAAAGAAAATCAGTTCTTTTGTGTGTTCTTTGAGTTTCTTCTATGCTTAAATACTCTAGAATTTTTTAAAAATTTTCATAATTTAACTGAACTTGAGAAAAAAAAAAAAGGAGAGAAGTGACATATTAAGTAAAAAAAAATTTATTTCTTCTCTCATTTAATCTATGAACCCAATTGTGATTTTGTCTTGACTAGCTACTTTAGGAAAAAATATTTTAGCTATCTACAGTGGCAGAGGGAAGTGGAGACCAGGGTGGGCCGAGGCCCTCTTGAAATTTTGGAAATTATATTTTTATTTTGAAATTTTTTAGTATTTTATATTTAGACCCCCTCTCAATTTATGTTTAGGCCCCTCCTCAACTCATGTTTAGGCCCCTTTTGGCCCAATTTAGTGTCATCAACTTCATACATGTATATACAACTCAAAAGTAAAGGCTCTAGAATTTTGAAAATTGCATCTTTAGTGTAAGAATTTTATGAATTTTAGAAATAAACCCCCTAGAATTTTGAAGGACACCATACAATATTTATGTATCACCAAATAGACTCATATTATAAATAGATTAAAAAAATACCAATTATGTATAATAGACTTTAAAAAAATCGACCAGTAGAGCTAAAAAATTTGCCTCGAGGGCGCTGCCCCCGAACCCTTGTATAACCTAGATCCCCTTGACCAAAATTTCTGACTCCGCCTCTAGCTGTCTACTTTCTAAAGTTTATCTCTATTAAAGTTTATCTCTATTAGTGGTCTTAACAATCTATTCTATTTTATTATTATTATTAATTTTTTTTTTTGTGTGTGGTTAAAATTTGTGTCAAATGATGCACAAAGATGATCCAACGGTTGAGATTCATAGAAAGAATCAAAATTGGCTAGAGTTTTGTAGATCTATAGAAGGGTAAGTCTATTGTGAGAAACTTCTTATATGAGAAGGCGAGTTTTAACTGTTGGATGAGCATCTAGCAATAGATGCTTCTCCAGATTTTTGGGAATCTTATGGCTAGATGCTCATCCAATGGTTAAAACCCGCCTTCTCATATAAAAAACTGTTAACTATAACATTGCCCTTTATAAAATGTCTAGCCAGCTGGAGTTCATAAATACAACTTTCACCGCCCATTTTGGTTGAACACTCAAACTAGCTGGTTTGGTGGAGATGAGAAATTATTCAGCGAGTCTAGCGTACCGTATTAATATGATGACATGGTTGTACGCATCCTAATTTTGCCCAATAATAATAAATAAAATGTTTGTTTTTGTCCAAAACAAAATAATAATTTCAAAAAAAAAATGCAAATGCAATTGAAGGTCAAGATCAGAAGGTTTGCAAAAAATCACGATCAAAAAACCAACATAACCTTGTGAACTGTCCACACCTAATAACTTCTCACCATCCACAAGAGCAGTGGAAGAACTCTTGGTGGAGTCTAACATAAAAAATAAAAAAAATAAAAAATAAAAAGAGAGCAAAAAAAAATCATACGGTGAAAAAAAAAAAGAAAAGAAAAAAAGAAAGAAAGCACTAAGCCAAAAAAAAACCACAAAAAGAAAGCACTAAAGAAAAAAAAAAAAAACCACAATCTCGGTAGACTAAGCAAAAAGAAAACAACAAAAAAAAAAGGAAAAGAGCTTTGGTTGGGTCTCCTTTAGTTAGTGGAGTGCTCCAATTAGGCCTGTCAACGGACCGGGTCTAGGCCCGGATCCGGCTCAGTTAAACGGATCTGAGCTTTTTTAAAGATCTGAATTCGGATCCGGATCCGAATCCAAATAGAGTTGTATGAAAACAAACCGGATATAGATTTAATAGATCAGATCCGCCTAAGACCCGATCCGAATTTGTATATGTTATATATATATATATATATATAATATAATGTATGTTAGAGAAATCTCTACCATTGATTTTTTTTAATCCAAGGGTGGGCTAAAATAATGTTGTGATTTGTTATGTTATGGTAGCTTTGTAAGATTCAACTTAAAATTAGATTGTATTGGCATTTCAAATGAGTAATATTACTTTTTTACAAGCAAGATTTCTATTTGGATCAGATCGGATATTCGGACCGGATATCCGGATCTTCACAAATCTGGATATGGGATAAACCTCATAGATCCGTCAGATATACGTATCGGATTCGGACTAAAATATTTTTGTCGGATCCGGATCCGGATCTGGCCGATCCGGTCCATATCCGATCCATTTACAGGCCTAGCTCCAATACCAAATTTTTTAAAAAGAAAAAAAATATTCTTGCTTGGCTATAAATGCCAATTGCAAACCATTCAGCAAAGAGGGGAGCAGCAGCCTCTCTTCCCTCTAAGGTCTTGTTTGGCCTTCCCTCATTTTTCCTTTCTCCATCTTCATCCTACTCATTACACCATTGAAGCACAAAATAATCTCTGTTTGCCAAAGTCCACTACTGTTATAATGATAAAAAACTCACCATGAATTCATTTTTGATTCAAATCAAATGAAACCAATTGGAGAGTGTTCCTAACTCAATGATAGTTTCCTATGATTTTTCTCAAAATTTACAAAAAATAATATGACCCATTTTCAAAGCACAAACACACAAGGCATACAATCTGCCAGAAACATCACAACAGGCTTGCTTAATAACGTCCTCCTTTTGGACACTTTAAAGATTTTGTTTTGCTGTATTGTTATTTTTCTCATTAATCTTTAATCTCTATGAATTTTTTCAGATTTTTTAAAAATCATAAAATTTTCGTACGTTTACTTTCGGTCGACAGTGCAGTCCCTGATTCTGAGTAAGGGTGCTTTTAAATTCAATTTCTCACAATTTACAAAAGATATTGCAAAACGGCTTTCTCCCATGGAAACTAGACTCATTTGGGAGCCTTCCCTCAATATTTCATAAAATTAGAAGCACCGAGATCCCTCCGTTCGATTTTTGGAATACTCAACTCAAATCTGCCAAAAAACTGAAAGAATTTTTTTTTCTTTTACCAAATACTCACAACTTATGAAATTTCTCAATAACTTTGATATAAAGAAAATTAGAACATTACACTTTTCAATAAACTTGGGTACCGACCCTTTCTTCTAAAAAAAAAAAAAAGAAAAAGAAAAAGAAATACAAAAAAAAGGACTTTCTCAAAATAAAACTCCAATGCCACATTTGTTTGGAATCTGCAAACAGCACAGGTAAGACGGGTAAATCTTCTCACTCTTAATGGGCACCGACCCTTACTTCCGGCACAAAATAAAATACAGACAAAAATCTTTTTTCAGTCATTTGATCACTGACCCTTACTTCCGGTACATTTTTCAGTCATTTGAGCACCGACCTTTACTTCCGGCATAAAAATAAAAATATAAAAAATCATTTTTCAGTCATTTGGGCACCGACCCTTACTTCCGGCATAAAAATAAAAATACAAAAAAAATTCTCTTTTTACTTTATTTTCTTTCTTTTGGGCATCGACCCTTACTTCCAGTACACTTTTCAGTCATTTGGGTATCAACCTTTATTTCCGGCATAAAAATAAAAATACAAAAAAAATTCTCTTTTCTTTTCTTTCTTTTGGGCATCGACCCTTAATTCCGGTACATTTTTCAGTTATTTGGGTACCGACCCTTACTTCGGGCATAAAGATAAAAATGCAAAAAAAAAAAAAAAATTCTTTTCTTTTCTTTCTTTTGGGCACCGACCCTTAGTTCCGGTACACTTTTCAGTCATTTGGGCACCGACCCTTAGTTCCGGCATAAAAATAAAAATACAAAAAAAAAAAAAAAAATTCTTTTCTTTTCTTTCTTTTGGGCACCGACCCTTACTTCCGATACATTTTTCAGTCATTTGTGCACAGATCCTTATTTCCGGCATATGAATAAAATCACAGGAGAAAAAAATAAAAAAAAAATAGAAAAGTACAAAAAAAAAAATGCATCATTCTCCATTCACTTGCATAATCTCATTTCAATCTCAATCACTTTCCAAAGGTTAAAGTTTAGGACTACACCGTATAGGTTAAATTTCCTAGCGACACCGACACATTCTTAAATCATTACATTGTCGGATAAAATTAATTTTGGCCATGTTTGAGGTCAAATAAATGTGGGACCCATTTAGAGTTTGAATGGGGTCCTTGTGGATTTGTGATCTCCTCCATGAGGAAATGAACTTTGGATATTTACATGTTCAAAATTATTGTGGAGTGAATGAGAAATTAATCCATTGAATACATTTATATAATGTACATACATGAATGCATGGGAAATGTATATAATTTATTATAATATATATGCATGGGAAATGTACATACATGAATGCATTTATTCTCATTCATGGATAATGCACATTCATAAATGAATCATGTATATACATAGATGAATCTATAGATTCATAATGGATATACATGGATGAATCTACAAATACATAATGTACATCCAATGAATCCTCTTTCCCCTTAGTCCTATAGATTCTGAGCTTTTTCCTCAGAAATTTCCGAGTCAGAAAAACAAGAGTTATTTTTTTCCTTCCAATATTCCTTCCTGAGAGAGACACAGAACATAGTTGGTTCGCCGGAGCAGTCGAACACCGTACTTGTCTACTGCTGGTTATTGCCGCTGTATCCTGGGAGACAGACGCCAACGATTTCCTCAAGCACATCCGGTGAGGCGGCGAATCTATTTTAAGGAAACTGTGAAATATCACAAGCCTCGGTTTGATCTTATTTTGTTATAGTTTTCCAGTTATTGCTTTCTGTTTACATATTGTAATTCTGTTTCTGTTCAAGTTCTATTTTCCAGTTTGTAATCAAGATTCTGTTTCTGTTTTCCAATTGTATCAATGTAATTTTTCCAACAATCTCAAAATAGATTATATATATTTTACAAAACAAAAACAGATTCGGTTTTGGGAAAACAAAAACTATTTTGAAAAACAGTTTTACAAAAAACTGCTACTGTAATTCTCGTTTTCTGCCCAAACGGTGTAGAATAAGGAAAATTTGCATTAGACGAAAAGTGTGTAGAATCGTGTTTTGCTTAAGATATTGCGAGCAGAATCTTAAAATTCTTTTGTTTTCCTAATAATTTTTTGAAAACGAAATTTTGCTACTGTTAAAAACTAAGAGGAGAAAAAAAATAAAATATTAGATTTAATTTATTCTCTCCTTTGATAATATTTTCAGAAATAAAAAATCAGAATGTGAAAACTGCTGCAAACCCACCTGTTGCAACCGATGGTGCTACAGGCTCCAACACCGTGGTGATTGGCTCCATACCTGTGAAGGTTCCCTCAATCCAAACAGTTCCTGTGAACCACGGGGAGAAACCCGAGAAGTTTAATGGTGTGGATTTCAAAAGGTGGCAGCAAAAGATGCTGTTCTACCTTACCACCTTGAACCTTGCGAGGTTCTTGAAGGAAGAGGCTCCTGTGCCTAATGAAAATGAACAAGACCGAGAGGTTGTGCTAGCTATTGATGCTTGGAAGCACTCGGACTTTCTGTGCCGAAACTATGTGTTGAATGGCTTACACGATACACTCTATAATGTGTATAGTGTTAAGACCACTGCTAAGGAACTGTGGGAGTCCTTAGACAGAAAGTACAAAACCGAGGATGCCGGGTCAAAGAAATTTGTAGTGGGGAGATTCCTCGACTATAAGATGGTGGATTCAAAGACTGTGATCAGTCAAGTTCAAGAGCTGCAAGTAATCTTTCATGAAATCCACGCTGAAGGGATGACCTTGAGCGAAACTTTTCAAGTTGCTGCTATAATTGAAAAGCTACCCCCCGCTTGGAAGGACTTTAAGAACTATTTGAAGCACAAGCGAAAGGAGATGAAGATTGAAGATGTCATCGTTCGGCTTCGAATTGAAGAAGACAAAAAAGGGGCTGACAGGAAATTGGGAAATTTTGAAGCCAAGGCTAATATGGTTGAGCATGGTCAAAGTTCTCGTGGGAAGAAGAAAATTCCTTCTGGCAAAGAGTACAAGATGGGGCCAAAAGGTGGTATCGCCAAGAAGCCAAAATTTCAGTTTCAAGGAAAGTGCTACAACTGTGGCAAAATTGGACACCGGGCTTCTGAATGCCGTCTGCCACAAAAGAGAGTAAAAAATAATCAAGCTAATATGACGAAGTTAGATTCTATCTCAAGGGATGTCTCTGACATTAATCTGTCTGTTGTGATCTCTGAAGTGAACTTGGTGGATTCAAACTCAATGGAATGGTGGACAGACACTGGTGCTACTCGCCACATATGTTCCGACAAAGCTATGTTCACTTCCTTCGAACCAATTACAATTGGTGAGAAGATGTATATGGAAAATTCTACTTCCTCGGATGTTGAAGGCCAATGAAAAATAATTCTGAAAATGACTTCAGGAAAGGAGCTAACTCTTAACAATGTCCTTTTTGTACCAAAAATTCGCAAGAATTTGGTATCCGGATCTCTCCTAAGCAAGCATGGCTTCCGAATGGTCTTTGAGTCAGACAAGGTGGTGTTGACCAAAGCGGGAATGTATGTGGGGAAGGGGTATATGTGTAATGGAATGTTCAAACTTAATGTAGCAACTGTATTCCCAAAAGTTAATAAAATGAGTACCTCTTCTGTTTACTTGCTTGAGTCTTCCAATTTGTGGCATGATAGACTAGGACATGTTAATTTTAATTCTTTGCGAAGATTAATTAAATTAGACCACATACCAAACTTTCATATTGATGCAAGTTAATTATAAATGTGAAAATTGTGTTGAAGCAAAGTTAACAAAGATTTCATTTCAATCAATTGAAAGAAGCACCGAACCTCTGGAATTAATCCACACTGATGTATGTGATTTAAAAATGGTTCAATCTAGAGGTGGCAATAAGTATTTTATTACTTTTATTGATGATTGCACTAAATACTGTTATGTGTATTTGCTAAAAAGTAAGGATGAAGCTTTGGATAAGTTCATTCTATACAAGACAGAGGTTGAGAATCAACTAAGTAAAAAGATTAAGGTGTTGAGAAGTGATAGGGGTGGTGACTATGTAGCGCCATATGGTGAGTTTTGTGCACGAAATGGAATTATTCACCAAACCACCGCACCTTATTCGCCTCCATCAAATGGAGTTGCTGAAAGGAAAAATCATGATGAATGCTATGTTAATAAGTTCTGGATTGCCACAGAACTTGTGGGGGGGGGGGGGGGGCAATTCTCTCCGCAAATTATATTTTAAATAAGGTACATCGAAAGAAAGTTGATCAAACCCCGTATGAACAGTGGAATGGTCGAAAACCATCCTATAAATTCTTACGAATGTGGGGGTGTCTTGCAAAGGTTCTTGTACCTACTCCTAAGAAAGAAATGATATGTCCAAAAACTGTTGATTGTTTATTTATTGGCTATGCACATAATAGTAGTGCGTATCGATTTCTTGTACATAAATCTGAAAACCCAGATATACACAAGAACACGATCATGGAGTCTAGAAATGTATCTTTCTTTGAGAATATATTTCCTTGTAAAGAGGAATATAGTTCTAAAAAACGCACATTTGAAACTGTTGGGGAAGCTAGTAAAACCCAAGAAGAAAATGTTGATATTGAGCCTAGACGTGGGAAACGAGTTAGAACCTTAAAATCTTTTGGTCCAGCCTTTCTAATTTATGTTATAGAAAGTGAGCCTCAAAGCTATAATGCTATAATGAAGCTATTAGATCACTAGATGGTCCATTGTGGAAAGAAGCAATCAAGAGTGAAATTGATTCTATCCTACAAAATCATACTTGGGAACTGGTAGATCTTCCTCCTGGTTGTAAGCCGTTAGGCTATAAATGGATTTTTAAAAGAAAAATGAAGACGGATGGTACTATTAATAAGTATAAGGCAAGGCTTGTCATCAAAGGGTATAGACAAAAAGAGAGTCTAGACTACTTTGATACGTATTCTCCTGTTACGAGAATAACATCCATTCGTATGATTATTGCAATCGCAGTATTGCGAGATCTCGAGTTTCATCAAATGGATGCTAAGACTGCCATCCTTAATGGAGATTTGAATGAAGAAATTTACATGGAACAACTTGAAGGATTTTCTGCTCCAGGGCAAGAAAATAAAGTGTGTAAGCTTGTCAAATCATTGTATGGCTTAAAGCAAGCTCTAAAACAATGGCATGAAAAATTTGACAAAGCTATACTCTCTAGTGGATTTTAAAACAATGAGTATGATAAATGTGTTTATATCAAAGACATAATTGAAGGCTATGTCATCTTATGTCTTTATGTCGATGACATGCTCATAGTGAGTAGTAATGATGAGATCATTAAATCTACTAAGAAAATGTTGAATTCTAAATTTGACATGAAAGATATGGGACTTGCTGATGTTATATTGGGCATCAAGATCTCTAGAAATACTAATGGAATTGTTCTGTCACAGTCACATTATGTAGACAAGATTCTAGAGAAGTTCAACAAGTCTGATACTAGTATAGCCAGGACGCCTATGGACTTAAGTCTACACCTATCTAAGAATACTGGTGAGAGTGTTTCTCAACTAGAATATTCTCGAGTGATAAATTTTGATCTACCTAATGAGTTGTACAAGGCCTGACATTGCTTATTCTGTTAGTAGACTGAGTAGATACACTAGTAATCCTAGTGTTGAACACTGGAAAGGGATAGTAAGGGTACTGCGGTACTTACGATATACACGTGATCAGGGACTGCACTACATGAGATATCCAACTGTATTGAAAGGATACAGTGATGCAAACTGGATATCCGATATGAAAGATTCAAAATCTACAAGTGGATATGGTTTCACACTTGGTGCTGCAGCTGTATCATGGAAATCTTCAAAACAAACTTGTATTACTAGATCGACAATGGAATCTGAATTCATTGCACTAGATAAGGGAGCTGAAGAGGCTGAATGGCTTCTCCATTTTGTAGAAGATATTTCAAGATGATCAAAATCTGTGCCAGTTATTTGCATACACTGCGATCAGGGGCGTATCCAGAAATTCTATCCAGTGGGTACCAATCAGGGACTTCGGCTATGCAAGGGTTCGGGGTAGCGGCCTCGAGGCGAATTTTTTTTTTTTGGATTTACTTAAACATAATTATGTGTAAAATTGATTTTATGTCCAAAATGTTCTAATACCACCATACAATTTTTAATATAACCTTTTATTTAAAAATTTTAGTAGTTTTTGGGCACATTTTCAGTGAAGTTGTACATTATCAAACGAACTGAAAAAGAAAATGCAACGCTAAAACTTTTCATTGATAGAACTTAATTGGGTTATCAAACCAAACCTTAGCTAAGTACTGGAAATTAAGTGTTGTATTTTAAGTACTAGAAATTTTAAGCGATTAATTTGTAAAACTAAAAATAGTGTTTCAAGTATTGAAATAGACTACATTCATTAGTGAGTATTTTCAATAGATAAATAGATAGTGGGGTTTTCTAAGTAATGTTTCTAAAACAAGGGGCTGAAAACCAAATCAATTTTTCAAAAAAAGAAACAAGAAATAAATAGAGAGATAGATAGTGGGGTTTTCTAAGTAATATTTATAAGACCAGGGGCTGAAAACCAAATCAGTTTTTCAAAAAAAGAAAAACGAAAACAAAAAGGGGGCAGTAAGAGTCGAACCCTGCCATTATGGGTTGAAGCCAAGTTAACAAACCACTTGGGCAGCAATCTCTTCCGTTATACAGTCTAGTGTAGAAATATTTATAATGTATAAGTTCAGTGGGTACCATGGTACCCACTGGTTCCCATGTAGCTACGCCCCTGACTGCGATAGCCAATCTGCTATTGGAAGGGCACAAAGTAATATGTATAATGGTAAGTCTAGACATATTCGTCATAGACACAATACCATTAACAACTACTCTCAAGTGGGATTGTCTCGATTGACTATATAAAGTCAAAGGACAATATTGCGGATCCGCTAATCAAAGGGTTAAATCGAGAGTTAGTTAATAAATCATTTAGAGGAATGGGACTAAAGCTTATGACGTTACAAGGGAATGGAATGGAATGGAAACCCAACCTAGTTGACTTGAGATCCCAAGATCTAGGTTCAAAGGGACAACCTAATTTCATGTACCTTAAGAGAATCACTGAGAAGAAATGTTCTTCTGCCCATTTCTATGATACAACAGTGGCACCTGTATGGGCTGAGGATAAGCTTAGCTTTTAATGACTATATGTGTTGGTTTAACCAAACGGAGTATAGCAGGATACTCTAAATAAGTCACCTATGTGAATGTGAAGTGGGGCCGCTTCTAAAAGAATTTGAGAAAGGCGAAATTCTTTGATAAACATTCACTGAACCAGGCGAGTGTTCAAGGCCAAAATGAACACAAGTGTAAGAACTAAACTATGTTTGGAAAGCTCCTGTGTGAGGTCTGTCGGTTATTTACACTAATGGCAATCAGTTCAAGACTACACGTTCACTAGTCAGCCAGTAAATCTGATAGATTGTCACAAGGGAAGGTTCAAAGCCAAAAGCTACCTATCCTTTGCAGGAGTGATCAGTTGTGCTCTCTCTTGTCGAGTCGTTGTCTCACATCGTTTCGATTAATTTCATTCATGTGGGGGATTGTTGGATAAAATTAATTTTGGCCATGTCTGAGGTCAAATAAATGTGGGACCCATTTAGAGTTTGAATGTGGTCCTTGTGGATTTGTGATCTCCTCCACGAGAAGATGAACTTTGGATATTTACATGTCCAAAATTATTGTGGAGTGAATGAGAAATTAATCCATTGATTACATTTATATAATGTACATACATGAATGCATGGGAAATGTATATAATTTATTATAATATATGCATGGAAAATGTACATACATGAATGCATTTATTCTCATCCACGGATAATGCACATTCATAGATGAATCATGTATATACATGGATGAATTTATAGATTCATAATGGATATACATGGATGAATCTACAAATACATAATGTACATTGAATGAATCCTCTCTCCCCTTAGTCCTATATATTCTGAGCTTTCTCCTCAGAAATTTCAGAGTCATAAAAATAAAAGTTATTTCATTCCTTCCAATATTCCTTCCTGAGAGAGACACAGAACATAGTTGGTTCGCCGGAGCAGTCGAACACCGTGCTTGTCTACTGCTGGTTATTGCCGATGTATCCTGGGAGACAGACGCCGGCGATTTCCTCAAGCACATCCGGTGAGGCGGCGAATCTGTTTTAAGGAAACTGTGAAATATCACAGGCCTCGGTTTGATCTTATTTTGTTATAGTTTTCCAGTTATTGCTTTCTATTTACATATTGTAATTCTGTTTTTGTTCAAGTTCTATTTTCCAATTTGTAATCAAGAATCTGTTTCTGTTTTTCAATTGTATCAATGTAATTTTTCCAACATACATCACATGCGCACGGTCAAATGTGATCATTCTTTTTTTTTTTTTTTTTTTTTAAATTACATGCATACACTCACTTACACATCAGAACTACTTTTGACCTGATTCCCGTCTTGGGATACGTAAGCAACTATCAAAGAATACGGTCATATCCATCACCATTTTTTTGTCCTATTTCATATTTCTTAAAATAAAAAAAATAAAATTGTTATTATTTTTTTTATTATTTTGTTTTTCAATCAATATGCCACATTTTAATGAAAATCACTAAAACTGGCAATCGTGTTAGCATGAATGTTCTAGAGTGGCTAATACTTTCCCTCGACATAATCAAGTCCCCGAACTCATCTCAAAATCTCTGATTTTCGCATGGCTATTCAGAGTCACACTTTTAAAGGGCCCACTTTTTTCAAAACTGTTTTTCAAAAGTCAAAAATATATTATTTTAATTGTCTTTGCAAGGGGTCCTGACATCCCAAATGTTTGGTGGCGACTATGGACATTTCAAATAGGCCCTACTATACTCTTTTCACAATTCTCAATAAAAAATCAAGTCGCGATTCACCCACTCTCAGGAAGTTGAACCCACACCGACAGCTTGGCGCTCCGAGGGCGGGGGCGTAACAATGGTGTGACGCCGCAATTATTTGGGATTTGCTCTCTACTTCTAATAGGCACATAACCAGCATTGACTACTAGTCATGTGTCCCCCATTTCTAGGGAGAGACATGACTCCAAAAAATTATAACGTCACACTACATCATCATTATATATATATATATAAATAGATGAGCTAGTTACACCACTTCAATAAAAAATCGACTTCAATTATTAGATTAAAAAAATTCAAATTTTTTGCCCAAGGAGAGGAGATATCAAGTCGCTTATCAAGTTTGTTTTTGGAGGTTTAACTGTACACGAAATTGATTTTAATGGCTGTATAAGTACACTCGTGTAAGATGACATTATTCCCTTTACCTCCACTAGAATACTAGCAAGTAGCAACTCATTAGACATACTAGACTACGAAGGAAACCAATTTTGTTACTCCACAAAGATAGAGTTCCCCTTGTTATCCTACTTTTTTTTTTTAAACGTTCGGTGTAGTCATCTCGCCGGTGAAGACATAAGTACTGGATTAATTGCTAATTATAATTTGTAAAATTTAGATAGATGATACACAATGTTAGTTGGGCAAAAGTGTCAAAGTGAGAAAATTTTATATTAGACTAATATTAGTGGATTGCAAATAGGCCAATATACTATTTACAGTTTTTTCCTGGATGTGGACTTAAAGACTACAGTTTGGCCAACAAATAAATCTATATATATATATATATATATAAACTTTAATTTGGGTATAAGTCAATATTTTACGTAGCCGTTGCCGATGGTAATTAGTAATTACATATTTGATGAATATTGAATGCACATTAACTAATTTTTTTTTTCTTCGGAAAAAGGGTTAATCAAATAATAATAAAAGATAAAAAAAAGCCATCCGACACCAACAAAAGAAAATACGGGGCATACCTCAGGATTTACAATAAGCTCAAAAAGCATAGATATCAAATCCAACATGTACGGGACATGTAGCTGATTCTAAATAATTTGCATCTAGATTTAGTTGAGTCGAGTTGTTCGACTCTTCACCCGTTCGGTTCATCTTAACTAAATAGATTAAAGCTCTTAGTTATTTAGAATATAGCTTTCAGAACTCATAATAAGTTGTGAACCTATTTACTGTAACTTTTCTAAATCAGTAATTAAGTTGTAGTAGTGTTTGTTAGCATAAGCTGTCAAATAGTTTATTTATTGTATAATTGGCCAAAATGTACTTAAGTTGTAGTTGTGTTTTGGGCAATTAAGGGGTTTGATTCAGTTGAGGATAACTAATGTCAACAGAACGAAAAGCAAAGGACAAGGTTGTCCAATGAAAAATTCAGTAAATGAAAAAAATAAGCTATAAGTTAGAGAAGCATTAAACACCAAACGCTAAGTTGGCCATTGTACCTTTAGTAAGTTGAAAAGGCAATAACTTATAAGTTGTACCAAACGGAAAGCTTAAGTTGTTACAGATTGTATAACTTAAGTACTTATACTCTCAATAAGCCTCTTCATGTGTGGCCAGACTTTCTTTGATAATGGCCAAACACGTGCAAAATTTAAAAATATGGATGACGATCAGGGTTGGATATAGTTGGGGGAAAGGGAGTTGTGTTTACAGGGATTCAGGGACAGTACCCCCGAAACGATTTTTTTGGGGTTTATTCATATACATTTTTTTGTTTTTGGGAGAACTTGAGCCCCTCTTGACCCTTTTTTACATCCGTCACTGGTTACAGTAAGAATTGAACTCTGGACCCTTATCTACTCTAATATAATGCTAACTATCATCTAATAACTTAAGCTATCAAAAAGGTAACTTTAAGTATTTATAATCTGAAAGTATTATAAAGAGAGAGAGACAGCATAGGACGTCACTTCTTGTTTTTGCTATTATTAGCACAAAATGTCTTCCCCCTATTTTTAGCCACATAAAAGTGTAGATTCTGTTAACCACTTTCTTTGTGGTCGGATGATAAGGTCTCTGGGTGTTATACCCAGATGTCTCAAGTTCGAATCTCAAGGGGGTGTCCACAGATGATTCACCTGGACACCCTGACCTCGTAAAATTAGTCGAGGTGCGCGCAAACTGACCCAGACACCCACGATCCCCAAAAAAAAAAAAGTGTAGATTCTGTTACATCCATATGATCAGATTCTAATATTCTATTAATCTACATGGAGACATCTTCATGGAGAGAGAGAGAGAGAGAGTGCATTTCTGAGCCACATTAGCCTATAACTACTAGAGTTGCAATCTAAGTCTTGAATTTATTAAAAAGTCTTGAATTTATTAAGATTTTCCGAATCTCTCATGCAAATTCTATCCCCGCAAGTCTTTAACTCTATTCATATAATTTAGGGTAAATATTATTTAGACTTTCTGAAGTTTGTTCTAATCACACTAAAACCTCTTTACGTTTCAGTTATATCACCTAGACTTTCTGAGATTTGAAGCGCGTATCACATAAATCTCTCCGTTAGAAAACAATTTAAAAAACTAACGATTTGACCATGAGGTCATCAATTTTTAGCCCTAATGTCTATACTACCCTTGTGTAAGACGTTATTACTCCAAATTTTTAGCCTTAATGTCAAAAATATCCTTGATATATATATATATATATATATTAGCTATCGTGTAATCCAAATATCTTAAATATTCGTCCCAATTCATTTTCATCTCATTTATTAGTTTAGCACAAATCAAATTATTTAAGATGGGACGAATATATGAATGAGATGAAAATGAGTTGGATAAATATTTAAGATGTTTGGGTTATAGGACATCCAATATATTATATAACACAAGGGTAGTTTAGGCATTTGGGCCAAAAATTTGGAGTGCTAGCATTTTACATAAGGAATTAAGGATAGTTTAGATATCAAGGCTAAAAATAGATGATCTCATGGTCAAATCGTTAGTTTTTTTAATGGTTTTTTGACGGAAGGGGTTTAAATGATAGGCACTTCAAACCTCAAGGGGTCTAATTGATATTTCTGTAATGTAAAGGGATATAAGTGTGATTAGAGTAAACCTTAGGGGTCTAGATGATATTTACCCTATACTTTATGACTAGCAAATTGTACCAAGACACTCACTTTGTATATCTGCGTGATGTTTACACCTCCATAAACTCTCTCTCTCTCTCTCTCTCTCACACACACACACACTCATTTGATTCTTATCTCTCATGGCTGATTTGCACACAGAAATTGTTTCTCGACTTTTTTTTTTTTTTTTGCTGAAGTAATAGTTTCTTGACTTGATTCCCTTAGAGTTTACTCTGACATGATATCTCTTTGGATACTATATCCGAGTTCATGCTTTCATTGTCAATACAATTAAAGTCAAGGTGTTAAAGGGATGTATCACACGAGTTTTAGTTTTCAATTTTTCTTTCTACCCTGCTTTTGGCAACAAAGAAGTTGAAAATTTCTGACTTTTTTTTTTTTTGGTGAAAGGAGATGTTCTGACTAGTTAGTTTAATCTACAATTATGCTCATAAGAAGGTAGGGAGATTGCTGGTGTTTCGTGTTTGTCACTAAAAAACGTGACGATGCAAAGCATGTGAGTCAATTCTGTCAACTTTTCTCACAGAATTGGACATTTGGACCACATTGCTCATACTTAAAAGGTTCAAAGACTAAATTGATGGAATTGAAACTGCAAGGACTAAAATGAACATGAACCAAACTTTAAGGGTATGTTTTGTAATTAAGCCGGACAAAAGGGAAAAAAGAAAAGAAAAGAAAAAAGAACAGAATAAAAAATAGTAATTAGTCTAAAAAATGAATAAAAAATCGTAATCAGAATCCATTATGAGATCTTGAAATTTTCCCAAGAAAAAGTGCTTCCACAGACCCAAGAATGATGCCCATATCTGATATCTACCTAAAGTGGCCAAGGCAGCCATTAAAGCTGACTCATACATACTATTTTTGGAACATACGGCGGTGTGGGTGATTTCTTCATCCTAAACTACTTAAGCCCCGTTTGGCAACCCTTCTTAAAACTGGGATTGGCTAAGTGATGCAAAAAACATTTTTGGACGCCTAATAGTGGTTTCCAAACAGAGTCTTAATAATCTCATTCTCTATGATGTTGATGTCAACTCGGGAAGGTGCTATTATATGGTGGCGTTTGTTTGCAATGTTTAAATTTATGAGATCAACTTTGATCACCCAAACACCTTATTGAATGATCGAACAAGTGGGAGTGTGGGATCCATCACTTTCCATGAGTATAATAGGGATGAATAAATCTTGGAAAGTTGTGGATCTCACTTGCTCATCCAATGAGTTACTTGGGTGAGCAAAGTTGTTCACCAAAGTTATAAAGAATCTCTAATGAAATAATTTTGACATTTTTGGCTCCAATAGCCATATTTGAATATTTTTACATTATTTTCTTAGCTTGCATGTCAACTACAATTCTTAACTACGAATTTAAGAGATCACTTTTGCTGGTCTAAATTTGGTTCATTATTGCTCACCCATGCTTTTACGGCCTGACATGTGTCCCATTTCATTCTCATTTTACCCTTGTATGAGAGACATGTCAGGCAGTGAAAGCATGAGTGGGCAATAGTGAACCAAATTTGGGTGAACAAAAGTGCTCTCCGAATTTAAAGAAGATTGCCACATGATTATGTATTGCTAAAGTTTGATTTACGTCAATCATATGTGTCATTGGGGAACCATTTTGGTGGAATATATACCAAACAACAGTTTGATCTTATCTAGGTTATTTTTACTTTAGGATTTATTTGATTTAAGAGTTAGGTTAATTATCTTTACTTTAAATATTATAGTACTGTAAAGCATATCTAAATGCGCTTATTCATGTAATATTTACTGTTCTTTCCTCTCTCTATTTCTTTTTTTTTTTCTCCCTATTTCTCTATATATATATATATACACATATATATATATATATATATTTTTTTTTTTTCTTCTCCACTTCATAGTTCTGTATGATATTTTATGTTATCCGAAGATACTCTTAATTAAGAGATCACTAGCGTGTGTCATTTAGAAACTATATATTGCTACTTTCCTTTTTAAGTAAAAAAGAGCCACGTGAGATTCCAATAATTAAACAAGGTTACTCCATTAAAACCTGACTTACAAGTTCAATTTCAATAATTGAACAAGGTTGCTCTAGCATTAAAATCTAGCTATCACAGGTTCGAAATTTGAAAATTGTCTATTCTTCCCCATACCTCACATACAAAAGTCTCATGAAGTGGGCTCTCCTCATACTATGATTCAAGTACTTCTTGAATACTCATTTTATGTGGGGTGGCCTTTTGAGCTTCACATATTATTTTTTTTTATTTGAAAAGACTCATATTTACACAATTTTACAAGTAGTACAATACATGAAAAATTATGTGTCAGAAGTGTGAGGATAAAAAACTTTTTTCACAAATGAATGAGACATGCCCTTAGATACCACCACTACATCCAATCACACTACTAAAGTTTCAAATTGAATTTCAACACGTGGCGGTGCTTTGGACCCTCATCTCATTTTGTATAACCTATACCTAGCAAAAACATGCACCACCTATTCTAGATCTTTTACATTTGCATATTGCATGTCTACTTACTCAATTATGGGACTCACATTGTGGAAGTTGATACAATGCATTGTTGAAGTTGGTTACAGATCCACACAGCCTTTTAGGAATGACTGTTTTTGGTGTGCTGTCAAGCAGTTATTGGTTGTTGACGGGTTAGTAGCAAGATCTTTAGTCTAATTGAAGATTTTGAAAATATGAAGGATACGACTATAATATTGATTAAGGCGTGCGACAGTTTGCACTGTCCTTAAGAACAATTTCGTCCCTCGGAGTCAGTGACTCGATGCAGAAGGTCTCAGCATTATGTTCTCCAGGATTCAGCAATCAAATCTTCCAAACGTGCACACGAATTGGAAGATTATGTGAGCGCTCAGAATAGCTCCAAACTTCGTAAAGAATTTTGCAAAACTTTAAAGAATCAGAAAAATAGAGAGGAAAATGAGAACATAAAATATTTCTGTGTGTAAAATGGGAAGAGAGAATGATATTTTTATAAGACAAACTGCCCAATGGTCATTTTATTAACGCAAATTTAATAGCCTCTAGCAGCCATATTTTTAATACAGAAGTTAATATATTTAATAACCTCCAACGACCATATTTTTAATATTGGTGTTTATAGATTTAATAGCCTCCAATGGCCATATTTTTAATACAATATACTAGTCGCATCAATATAAATGACTTTGTTTATATTTTTTAAATAAAAAACACAATGCCCCAATAAGAGTAAACTCAATAATTCCAACAATCCCCCCTATTTCAAAAATTTAAACAACAAATAAAAGAATGGAGTAAGAGCCAATCCCTAGAAATATAAGAAGTGACTTACAAAAATTTAGTAAAATAAAATTTCTATGAACTAGAATCTGTTAACCGAAGCCTTAGGTTGCGTGACCTGGTATAAACCTGGAGATTCGTATAGAGCTAGTTTTTCATACATAACACATCCGGTAAATCTAAGATCAGTGGCCCCAAAGGAGATACTTGGAGTAATTAATGAGCCCGTGGCCCAGTGAGATTAAGCACCTTATCATGTGCCCAGTTAGCACATGGCTACTCAAGAACACATTAAGAGGTCGTTCACATGAAAGAGTAAAAAAAACGTGCATGTGAAATTATTGATTCATACAAGGTAAAGAAATTAAGATGACAAATAATAGATCTTGTATTCACTACACTACTTAAGAAATTGAGGTAAATGTGACTATATTTAGTTTAGAAAATGAGCAGGCGCCTTTCGCTTATGCAATCAGCACAACCCAGTGCACAAAGACTCCGATCACTACAAAATTTGGAAAGGACTAGTGGTATCGCAAGTCGCAGCCTTACAACAACTTGCATTGTTTCGTAACATCTAAAATATGACTATTGTTACAAATAGTACACTGATAGTAACATATGTGGCCACATGACAAAGTTACAATTCTTGGGAGTTTGATATTTGGCTATCCCTTTTGCATATTTCTTTTCTCTTTCATCTTCGCTTTAAAGTCGTCATCGTCAGATTGTTAATATATTTTGCTTCCATGAACTACAAATAAATGCAACAGATCAGTAACCAGAAACTAAATCTAGTTGGTTATATGTGGTTTCCATTTCCTCTGGGCCATGTTTATGTACCAAGTTTTATTATTGTCCTCAGATATTAATTGGTTGATTTTTTAAGGTCATGTCTCAATCTCTTTTAATGGCAACATGACTATTTTTGGCTCTTGATATAACTAACTAAGCAAGTTGGTTCTTTATCAGTTGAAAAAATGTAATAATTGTGACAGACTATTGTTTAGCTCTTGATTAAGAAAGAAGTTTTAAAGAAAGATAATGTATTTTTTGGTTCTTGATATAACTAATTAAGCAAGTTGTTTCTTTATCAGTTGAACAAATATAAAAATTGTGACATTAATCGGACTGCATCGTTGTTGGAATAATTGAGGCTATTTTTTAGCTCTTAATTAAGAAAGAAGTTTTAGAGAAAACTAAAGTGTCTAAATAGCATTATAGTTTCAATTTACAAGAGCCAATAAATGAGAATTGGGCTGGAAATCAACCCACTGAATTGCCCCCTACCAGCTCGGCCCAAACAATAATAGAATTGGGCCATAACTATAAGCCATTGTGGCCCATGTTTTTTCATGTTTAATTATTGTTTGGGATTGTCTCCAATGTGAGGTACACTGAACATTGTTTGCAAGTGATTTTTATTTAGGGTTAAATACATTTTACCCCATGTGATTAGGCTCATTTCTCCCAAGTCCTTCATATCGAATTGACTAGACAACCATACCCTTACAGAAGATAACACCCCCACATCGTTTCCGATTACCAAAATATCATCCACATATAGTACTAAGAACACCACCACTCTTCCATCATGTTTCTTGTACACACAAGATTCATACGCACATTGATCAAAACCAAAGACTTGATTGCTTGATCAAAGCGGATATTCCAAGACCTAGATGCCTGCTTAAGTCCATAAATGGACTTCTTAAGCTTGCACAACATGTGTTCTTGGCCCTTCGCAATGAACCCTCTGGTTGCATCATATAGATGCACTCGTCAAGATTCCCATTTAGAAATGCTGTCTTGACATCCATTTGCCAAATTTCATAATCGAAATGTGCAGCAATGGATAAGAGAATCCGGATAGACTTTAGCATGGCCACCGACGAAAAGGTTTCCTCATAATCGATTCCCTCTTTTTGAGTGAACCATTTCACAACAAGCCTTGGTTTAAAGGTTTTCACCTTATCTTCTGCTCCTCTCTTCTTCTTATAGATCCACTTACATCCAATGGGTTTTATTTCATTGGGTGGTTCTACAAGATCCCAGACTTGATTGGAGTACATGGACTCCATTTCAGACTTCATAGCCTTTTGCCAAAGATCTGCATCTTTATCTTGGAGTGCTTCATTGTAGTTACAGGGATCGATACCTTGTTCATCAGGGACCCGGTCATAAGACTCTCCCAAGAACATATACCGGTCAGGTTGAATAATAACCCTCCCACTACGACGAGGCACAACCCGTGTCTGTGTATCACTGATATTTCGTTGTGAAGATTCTGAACTTAATACACCATTATCTACACGCTGTACTGGTTCAGGAACCTGCGTGTTAATGGTTGGTTCGGGATCTACACGAGTTTCGATAATCCTCCCACTACGACGTGGTAATGGAATATCGATAACTCTTTCTTGTGGTGTTTCTTCTCGTACCGTTGGTATCGAAGAAGTATGTCTCGATGTCTCTCCTCTCATTTCCTCTAGAACAATACGGCTTCTGGGCTTGTGGTCCATAACATAGTCCTCTTCTAAGAATGTGGCATTGGTGCTAACAATAACCTTCTGATCCTTAGGACTATAAAACAGACCACCTTTAGTTCCTCTTGGATACCCAACAAAGAAACATACTTCTGTTCTTGATTCCAACTTTTCTGCGTTCCCTTTCAGCACATGTGCTGGACTACCCCAGATCCGAACATGCCGCAGACTAGGCTTTCGCCCAGTCCACAATTCCGTGGGAGTAGTAGGTACTGACTTAGATGGTACCAAATTTAGAATGTATGCAGCTGTCTCTAATGCGTGTCCCCAAAAGGAAATTGGTAAATCCGAGTAACCCATCATAGATCTTACCATATCCATGAGAGTCATGTTCCTTCTTTCTGCTACACCGTTCTGCTGAGGCATACGGGGTGCAGACAATTGGGATGTAATCCCTTGCTCCAATAAGTATTCCCTAAACTCTCCCAAGAGGTACTCTCCACCACGATCAGATCGTAGTGTCTTGATACATTTGCCTAGACGCTTCTCCGTTTCAGCCTTGAAGTCTTTGAATTTCTCAAAGCATTCAGAGTTACGCCGCATCAAATAAATGTACCCATACCTTGAGTAATCATCGATGAAAGTGACAAAATACTCAAATTCCCCTCTTGCTTGGACAGTCATAGGACCACACAAATCAGAGTGAACCAGTTCCAACGGCTCTTTTGCTCTATAGCCCTTGGCTGAGAATGGCCTCTTGGTCATTTTACCTTCCAAGCAGGATTCACAAATTGGAAGTGCCTCCACTTCCAATGAGCCTAATGGCCCATTTTGAACCAGTTTTTGAATCCTTTTAAAATTAATATGACCAAGGCGTAAGTGCCAAAGATGCATTTGGTTCATCCTCGAAGGTTCTTTTCTTTTAAATGGCAAACTATTTGTGTTATTCAATTCATTAAGTTGCAGTATAGGAGAGATAGGATTTATAATTTAAAGATCATCCACCAATTATTGACCAGAACAAATAAAGCGTTTATTTTCTTTAATAACTACTACTTTATTAAAATGAGCTGAATATCCATTCTTTACTAAACTAGAAACTGAAACTAAATTCCTTCTAATAGAAGGTACATAAAAGCAATTTCTTAATATTAAAATCTCATCTCTACCAAAACTAAGATGTAGATCTCCTACTGCAACTGATGCTACTCTCGTAGCATTTTCCATATATAGATAAATCTCTCCATCACTGAGCTGCCTGGTTCCCTGGAACCCCTGCAAAGAATTGCATACATAATCAGTGGCTCCCGTATCTACACACCAGGTACCGGTAGATCGGACCGCTAAACACGATTCAACAACTAGTAAATGAGATTTACCTTGATTGTTCTGTCTGACGAGATAAACTGGACATTGCTTCTTCCAGTGTCCTGGCTGCTTGCAAACAAAACATTTGCCTTTAGGCTTTTCTGGGTGTCCTCGTGGCCTTTGGATTGGCGGAGGACCCGCGGCCTTCTTTTGAGCCTTTTTCATTTTCTTCTTGCCTTTCGGCTTTGAAGCAGAACCATTCTCAAACACAAGAGCACTCCCTAACTTTCTGTTGAGACCCTTAGCTGCCTGGAGTTCTTTAAGCAACTCCTCCAAAGTATATTTAAATTTATTCATGTTGTAATTGAGGCGGAATTGCTTAAAAGACTCTGGCAGTGACTGGAGTACAATATCGACCTGGGTTTCCCCATCGATTGTAGCTCCAAGGATCTCTAGTTCATTAAGAAGAGATATCATCTTAAGAACATGATCCCTTACAGGCGTCCCCTCAGCCATGGTTGTGTTCATCAAGTCTTTCATGGCAACCTGCCTAGCAGCACGACTTTGATCCCCGAACATCTCTCGGAGGCTCTCCATCATGTCATAGGCGCTGGCCATTGACTAATGCTGATGTTGCAGCACATTTGACATGTATGCCAAAATGTAACACCGCGCCATCTCATCAGCCTTGACCGATTTCTTGTGAGCCTGGGTTTCCTCAGCAGTTGCCCCCTCACCAGGTTGCTCAGGACATTCTTGAGTAAGCACAAACTTGTACTCTTCAGCAGTTAACACAATATCCAAATTCCTTTTCCAGTCTATATAGTTTGGTCCAGTAAGTTTGTTTTCTTTAAGTATAACAGCAAGTGGATTGAAAGTACCCATTTAAAAGCCTGAGAATCACATAACATAAATAATTACGTTTGGGCAAAAATTACTATGGATTCGAGTTGAAAATATTGGTTCCCTCTACCATATTTGAAAGGAATCCGCCAGCAACCTGATACACCGCGAATAGTATGACTCGATGGGAAGCCATATACTATCCATCATTTGTTCAGATAAACAATTGCCTTTTAATTTCTATCCAAGCAATGTACTTTGCCTAATAAAATTAAACTGCTGACTTGCTTTGGTCCTATAAATAATAACAGTGACTCAGATGGAGAGGATATTATTATTTATAGCTAAGTGTATACCATCACTTAATTTTAGGTCAAGAGTTCCATGAGGAACACCTCTGATGGAGAGGTGACCCACACCAACAATCACCCAAAACATTCTTTTAAAGAAGTTTGTACTGATGATTCCATGATTAACTACATCCGATAGGGAGGATGACACTAGAGCCATCATACAAAATTAATCATATCATCTACAAACCAGTGATGGAGACCATGGGATTTATACTTGATAAATTCCCTCTCCCACTTAGAATTTTTTTTAAAAAAAATTTGAGGGTTATAATTTTTTAGAAAAACTTCTAATTTAATTAATAAAAAATAATGGAATACTTGACAAGGATTAATTTATCCTTACTTGTGAAACTCACATGTGTAGATAATAAAATTATTCTATTCTCACGATTTTAGAAAATAAGTACTTATGTTTTCAAATTATGGAATTAGTTTTATTTCTAAATACACATGTAGTTGTCCATCATTTTAAATTAATATAAATTAAACATGCAACTAGACATCTGAAATAGGTCTAGGAAAAATTATCCATGTTGTCCTATTCATTAAACATGAGGCAATAATAAACATGAAACAATAATAATCATTCAATCACACATAAATAAGGAAACCACAATAAAATAGGAATCCCACTATTATGGTCAAGCTGCAACTCTTGTGAAGAAATCTTCATTGAACCCGATTAGCTCTATGTCGCCACTACGCAACGGGGGTCGAGCTGCCCGGTCAGCTCGTATGGATCGAGCTGCCCGGTCAGCTCGCGGGGGTCGAGGGGGCAGCGCCCCCCACGGGGTTTCCGGGGCAGCGCCCCGGAAGCTAAATCCGATTTACCATCAGCAACTGTCTTCCAGAACTGTTTTCTGAAACAGCCTTCAGAAACTGCCTCCAGATTGCTTTCTGAAACTGCTTGTAAACTGTCTTCACGAACTGTCTTCACGGATTTACTTGATATATATTACACAAACCCTATGCCTCCATGAAGGAGTTCACATGCTATTTCTTTGCAGTAAATTAACCACACATGCTATACACACAAATCCTATGCCTCCATAAAGGAGTTCACATGCTATATTAAAACAGCGAAATTAACCACGGATAAAACCATCGTGGGATCCAATCACACAAAATCAGTGACCATAATAGTGGAATAAGAACGCTGCAAAACAAGGGTTATTATAGTTCTGCGTTCTATCCATCCATCAAAACACGCATAAGATCTGTTTTATTGGACAACATGGTTGCGTCCAACCCATACGCAGAATCAACGTTGCTCTGATACCACTTTTAGGAAATTGTGTTCCCAGAATCCATTGACAGCGCGTATAAATTGGTACTGCAAAAACAAATTACGTGAAAACTACAATAACCCTACAAGGGCGGAACTAGGGTTACCTTAAACTGCTAAAATGGATTGCTGTAGTAGACGAATCGAGAACACATGCTCGATAACAGCTCACAATCTTCTACCGTATTCCTTTGCTGCCAGAATATCGAACTGAGTGTGGGCTCTTTTGAAATCCTTTCTGTTTTCTGCTCTCCCTCTTTTACGCTCTCTTTTCTATTCCGAGTTATAATTTTCTATATAAAAAAACGCTAGCTGAGGAGAGAGCCAAAGCAGCATATATATAGGCTACGATAGGGACCATAAGAAGTCAATAAGGAATAGGCTTCCTTATGGAATTAGGAAACCCTAATTCGAACTGAATCAGATTCCTATTTCCATAAATTATAATTCATACCACTAAAGAATTATAATTGCACTCCTACCCTTATCTCAAAAATATATTTCGAGCTCCATGTTATTAAATGCTTATTATCTCTCCATGTTAAGATTACAGATATCCATTAATTAAATATAATTACTGACAATCATATTTAATTAATTTCTTAAAATTACTTGAGATCCTCTGCTTAACTTATCTGATATGTCGTATACAAAATCTACCTGCAGGGTTTGACATAATCAAAACTTAGACCATCTCCAAAGGAGATGTCAAAACTCCCACATCAAATGACTCATTTGATGCACAAAAACACATTTGCTGCATGAATAAAATTTCTGCACTCCAAAGGATGCACCAAATGTTGATTATTTTAATGTATATATACTTTTTGCTTGTTTTTATATTCAAACTTCTTTTTATCACTTTTATGCCCTATATTTATAGTAATTTATATATACCAAATGTTGTTTTTTTTTTTGCTTGGATTGGGGCTCAGATACACAATATGGACAAACTGTTTTTGTTTCTTTTTTTTTTGCTTGGAATGGGGCTGAGATACCAATCTGGACAAACTGTTTTTTCTTTATAGGCAAAATTCCATCCAAACGAAAAAAAAAAAAAATCGTTGGGCAGTAGCTCATAAAATTATATGACCGTTGCAATTTAAAAAATTTTATGACCGTTCTGGACAAACTGTTCTGGACAAAAACAATTTAAAAAAAAAACAACCGTTGGGCAGCTAGCTTGGATTAATGTATCCATGTTCTCTCTCTCTCTCTCTCTCTCTCTCTCTCTCAAATCACACCCGCACCCAGATTAATGTATCCATGTTCTCTCTTTTAAAGACCCACTTCCTAAATCCCCAATTCAACTTACTGAACTTCTTAAACCCCCATATCTCTCTCTCTCTCTCTCTAAAATCACACCCACACCCAGATTAATGTATCCATGTTCTCTCTTTTAAGACCCACCTCCCAAACCCCCAATTGATTTATATAAATTATCAAGCAAAACCCACCATCTCTCTCTCTCAAGTAAAAGACAGATCTTAGCCTCCGTATCAAGTCTCGAATCAAGCAAGGCCTTCAATCTGAAAACCTCGGTTGAGAGAATCTCCACCTTCACGGCATGAATCTCAGCAATCTTTAGTGGCATCATTCGCATGGAGAAGGGCCTGGTTTTTTGAATCGCAGGTCATGGCCAGTTCTTGCTTGACCCTCCGTAGCTCTTGAGTGGCAGAGAGAAGAGCAGAGATGGTGGAATCGATGGTGGAATCATCTGTGGTGGAAGGGTGGTTCGGTGGAATCGGTGGTGGAATCATCAAAACCAAAGTATTGGGGGTTTTTGTGAAATAAATTTGTATCGGTGGAATCGGTGGTGGAATCATTTTTTAATCTCAAAGTATTGCTTTGCTGCAATCCTCAACTGCAACAACTTTGCCTTGGATGAGTGGGTCAGCAAAATTGCTGCACTTGTTTGCCTCCTCTGTTGGAGCTGAATATGTTGACATGGCAGGTGGATTGCTGCAAAGGGTTGCTGCTGCTGTTGGAGATGGTCTTATAAGCTTTCTCAAGGGGATATCATCAATCCCAAAATTGAGACATGAATTCCATCATTAATTAATATCCACCACACAATTAATATTGCCACCCAATCCAATGAGATATTGACCCATTTAAGGATCTCACCCTTTTAGGGATCAAAGTGTAAATATCAAATGTACGTGTCTACAAATTAACTTAAGATTTAGAGCATAAGCACTCATAATAGCCATGAGGTATTAATTATCTTATAAGTCAGTATAAAGATAATTACTCCAAGTCAGTCCCGTTTAATACACAAAGTGTACCAGCATAGTGAGTTGAAACTATACCGTTTTCCGTAGTCAAGACAAACCTACTACAACACCATACTGCAGTCCAACCGATAGTGTGTCCAATCCCATCTAAGACTGTAAACCAAAATCTCACATTCTATAATATCTGATGGCCTGATCTTCCGTGTGTAAGCCGAACTCTACACACCAAACCACCTACTATATAGAATGAGAGACACACATGCATAATATTAAATAAATAATATTATACAAACATTGCCCACACATATTCTCATAAAAAAATGGATTAACTGATTTTATTAAATGAATAATAAATCAACTACATAAAGAATGACTTTTAGTATATATCCCTAACACCTTAAACTTTCTCATGTAGGGATAATTTTAGCACTTAATCCCCATGTGAAGATATTTTGAGATAAATCTTAGTAGTTTCACTTTAGTCCACTACAGGGGGCTAAAGTGAAAATAAGACTAAACGCTAATTACCCATGAATTTAATGACAGAACAGAAATGTTCAAGAAAAAAAAACGGAAAAGAGAAAAAGAACTGTTATTTTCTTTATTCTTAAATTATATTAGAAAATAATTATTGTTTTTGAATGAAGGAGAAAACCAAGAAAATAGGAATAGAAATAACTTGCAAAATTCAAAATTTTGTATTTACTTTACATGCATAGAGCCATTATCAACATAACTCCCAAGGTTGGCCCAGTCATATGAGAGAGAGAGAGAGAGAGAGAGAGAGAGAGAGAGAGAGAGAGAGAGAGAGTGAGTTGCACCCACCTGCCATGTAGAACACAGCCACAGGTGGCATCCCAATTACGGAGTAGTTTGTAATCCAATTGAGAAACACAACCAGACACAATCTGGAATCATATGGTACCTCTTAACACTTGATCAAGACAACAGGGGAAAAAAAATCAAGAGGTGATCAATGAAAAAGGCTTAGGCTTAAACTCAGAGAAACTTTAACCCCCTCAAACCTCAAGTCTTTCCACTGTTTATAATTTAGCATACAGCGCAACGCGTGGAAAAACGATGGATATAAATGAGGATTAAGCAAAAGGATCAAAACCATTTGATCACAGTTTGGAAAATTTTTTGACAAGAATCCTATAACTTGATATATGAGCTTTTAATCTAGACAAATATGACTTCGAATTTAGCACACGGGTTGCTTTCTATGTGAGTCTTAAACTCAGTGTCGCCTTTGAATCCGAATGTATACAAAGCTTGCCTCTGTGTCAAGCCAAGAGGGTATATCCGGTAAACTTTGAGCACATTGTCCACTCCTCTTATGCTTTCGGGCCTTTCCTGTTTCCAGATGGGTATATGTTTCAAAGATGAGAACTTCAATAGCACAGCAGATTCCAAGGCCTCCATAGTTAAGTTTTTTGATGACCTGCTCAGGAAAATCAAGAATCAGGAGGCCTTTGGCATACAGAAAATTAAAGAGAACTAAGGAAAATTTAATCTCTATAACAAGAAGAATCACGAGACTCTCTCTCTCTCTCTCTCTCTCTCTCTCTCTCTCTCTCATATGGAGTCGCTAAGAGTAAAAACTGCTTGGGATCCCTAGTAAAATCTGGCAATTTTCCAGTAATCATTACATTTTTGTTCATCAAAACAGTCATGAATGTGAACTAATTCAACTTTTAGGGTCTATCAGGGAATGCAAAAAACAGGATCAAGCTCAGTCCCATTCTCATTGTCTATTTGGTCTATCATATCATATTAGTTTTGTCAAGTTTTTATACTGATTTAAGATCTGGCACGGACTCATACGTGATAAAATAAAAAATAAAAAAACATCTCCCAAACGCTTGAATTTTCATAACCTGTTGATAAATCAGCTCTTTATTATCCGAGGATAGGAGTTCAGCACAACTGCCACTAAAAACCACGTACTATTGAACTTGATCACAGATGCAGCGAATATGTGGTATTACTTGTTAGTAATATGTGGATGTAACATGCATGTATCTGTATGTGTATGTCAAGAAGCCCAGATGAGATTACCTCAAGAAAATGGACTCCATCTCAAACCTTCCTCTTTCCCTTACATAAACATGGTAGACAGTTTCTAAGCCTTTGGTGCACTTGCAGGGGCGTTTTGCAAAACCTGCACTCTTTTCTTCTTTCTCTCTGGCCGTTGTTGCCAAATGAATGCATAAACGACAAGATGAGTGAACTGCTGCCATGTCTACAAGGGCCTTGAAAGAATCAGATGGGCCGTCAAACTTCCACCTATACAAAGAAACATCCAAATTGTTATCCAGACCGGAAACAAGAAGTTGCAGCTCCAGTATGCTTAGGATTTGCTTGGTTCTTGGATTTAGTGAGAAAAAAGGAGAAGAAAACACAAAGAAAAACACTTCTCTTTGTATAAGTAATAAGGAAAAAGGCGAGGAAAATAGGAAGGATACGCACATAGGGTAAAATATAACAAAAAATTGTACATTTTGTAAGTCTTTTCCTTCCCTTTTCTTGAGTTTCTATTATATTCTGGAAACTTCCAACACTAGGGAAGACGGTGGGAAATAGTTTCCTTCTCGTTTCCCCTTCTTTTTTTCTTTTCCTTCTCTAAATCTGCAAACCAAATAGAGCCTAAGTTGGCCATGGTAAAGGAATCATTAAGTTATATTTACCTCAAGGACTGATTGTATGCAGCGGGATTTTCAGCTAGGTATTTCATGGTCTTGGCAACTGAATCAACATCTTTTAGCTCCCTAATATGTAAAAGTGAGTCAGCAGAAGGCGCAAAATCTTGGATATTTGGAGCACCAACCACCACAGGAACAGATCCTACAAATTTTTTCAGACATCACCAGACATATTCGAATAAATATCAAAAGAGTGCTAAGAAATAGTTTTCTATCCGAAACCAATTCCTGAATTATTGAAAGTACAGAGCACCTTTCAGTTCACAAATCATAATTAAGCTCCAAAGCATCTTATCTTTTCTTAGACAAACTATTGTCCTCACAATCATAGCTTGTGAAGAATAATATTTCGAATCCCAGTTTTTTCCTCAAGTTCAATGATAAAAATTGAAGCTCTACTTTCCTAACAAGGCTTTTCAACTGAAATTCATACTTCACTTCTATCGAAATATTTCCTAAAGATGTACCGAGTTTTAGAACAACATAGCAGCAGTTTCTCAAACTTTTTCATGAAGTTTTCCAAACTAGTTCACTTATACAATCTCAGAGGGTGACGAATTCCAAAATTGAGTTTGTGACATTTATCATCATCATAAAACAGATGGATAGTAGGTGTAAGTTCCCTGCATCTCTTGTTAAATTCCTACAATATTTATTATGTGAGCAAAAAACCTAAGAAAATGGTTTCTTCTGTGTCTTTCTCCAAATCCACAAACTGCATACCAAACGGAGCCTAAGTCTAACCAAAGTAAAAGCATATTCCAACAACCAACTGAGAAATGCTTAGAGAACAATCCAAATTTATGTGAGATCACTTAACAAAGAAAAAATTATTAGAGAAATGTTGAAGGGGCCATCTTGGATATACAAACGCATCAAGAATTCAAAATAAAAAAATAAAAAAAATAAAAAAACAATAAATAAAAAATGAGAGGGAGAGGGAGGAGGCAAGGGAGTACATTCTCATACCAGCAACAAGAGATTGGAAGAATTTTTCAGTAACATAATCCTCCTCATTAGAGTTCTCAAAGGCCAAGCTAAATTTGTAGCGCTTCAGGGTGTTAACTTTATCCACTGTCAAACAAAATTTAGAATAGAAATTATTGTACACAAGTTTTGCAAATGTACCAAGAATAGTAAAACTTGTGCCACCGTCAAATTCATAAAACTAATAAATATACACCAGCTTACTTTTCTAGCTCTAAAATCCCATTCCAAATTCCAACCATTTAAACAAGTCATATTAATTGTTCATTTTTGGTTAGCACTTAGCGGCACTAATTCCAAGTTTCCAACCCTCTAATCTTCAAGGTAGAAGATTTCATACTGCCCTGTTCCTGGTTCAATATCACACCGTCCAAGCTTCAAGCTGTGAGACTCAAGCCCCACTCTTCTAATGACATACTAAGGCCCACTTCTCAAACGAATGTTTGGGTCCAAACGTGCTTCTGGAACCAAAACACATATTTCAATCTGTTTAGACAACTGTTAAGGTCTTTAGAGCCCCCAAAAACACGTTTTGGTTGAAACTGTCCAGAAGTGCTTCAGCCTAAATGTGATGCAGGAAGCAAATTTGAGTCATAATGATTTTTTTCTTAATTTTCATGATGCCCTTGTGATTAGGGTTCTGCTTCTGTCTAAATGTAATAGCAACAGTCAATCCTAATGGGCCCAAAGCAGAGAAGTTTCATATGGCCAAGTGTATTAACCGGGAAAAAAAATTAACTCATAATGGTTATCTACAAATCTGAGATCATAAACACCTCTACAAACCTCAGGCATCATGAGGTTCCTCCCTAATACCCTATTATAAAATTTCATGAACTGTGCTGCTCTTTTCTCAGGAATGTAGAAAGCATGCATAATCTCAAAACCAAATTAAAGTGGTAATCTACAAGGTAAACATTAGAGAAATCCTCTTTCGGATAGGGAAGTGACAATTGCACAACAAAATTGAAAAGCTATCACAAGGTATGGAACGATAATTTCTCTGGTAGGAGACTAAAAATGAAGACAAATAATTTATACAAACAAGACCAACGTGCTTCTTTCTATGGAGTGTTTAGTATGTGAATCAGAGAAACAGCTAATAGAAAGAAAAGAAAAGAGAAAAAAAATAAATAAATAAGTTTGCATCTCATGTAAGGTTTTATTATGTATAGCATAAGAGATAATTCTTTAATATAATTGAAGAATAGTCCAAACTGGCACCTCTTCCATCATGGTTTCGATGACAACCGCCATAAGAATCGATCTCGATTTTTGCCTTTTCAAGTGCTTCAAGAGCCTGCAAGCGAAAGTTGCGAGCACCACAGTTGGAAATGAAAGCGGCTGCCAGAGCTTTCTCAGTCTTAGGTTGCAAAGGGGCCATTATATCATACTCAGCCCAAGAAAAATAGCCAACCGGAACATCTGATGAGAGACTGGTAGTCATTACAATATCATATCCCCTCCTAATACATAAAAAAGAAATTAGTAAATCCGTTAAATAAGATTTTTAGCCAAATTACTTTTATAAGAAAAAAAAAGTCAGCCCACAGAAAAAGAAATGCAAGAACTGCAACAGCAAAACAAAAAGGTAACATCTTAGTTGCCAATAAATTCCGTGCACCGTCACTGATGCAGCACTAACACTGCCTACAGGTAATACCTATATGTGTGTGTGTTCTGTATACAAGTAACCAACTTTCTTTCAAGAGACAATGCAGATCTCCATAGTGAAATGGTTACAAATACTATTAGGAGAGCCAAAAGTAGACCGTTTTTTATGCCATTTTGTTTATGGTATTATCATTTCACTAACTCAACTGCTAATCAAAGTAGAAAAAGAAGACGAAGATTGAGTAATGATACAATGTTTGAGCAGCCAAAGAATCTCATAAATTGAAAAACAAAAACGCATGGAAAAAGAAATGGAATGCATGCGCTTAGTGAAAAAACCATAACCTATAGGAATCAGTGGCAACAAGTGTATATCAATGCTCAAGGGATGTGCACTGTGGACAGTAAGACAATAAGGAAACAATGAGAAAAATATCAGGAAAAGATAATATGATAAGAAATAAATTAGAAGTTTGGAATTTTGTGAGGCTATTCAGTTCCTATTTTCTTGAGTTTTTACAATATCCTCGAAATTTTTAATTCCTCGTGCTATTTAGGCATAAAATAATCATTAGGGAAAACCAAAGGATTTAGTGTTCCTTCCGCAAACCAAAAAGAGCCTTAAGATGCATGGCACCCACCGAATTTGGCTTCCAAAATAAATACTAAGTTGTCCTACATACTTTTCCTAATATCTTCCAGTACCTTACGCCGATAAATTTGAAATCAAGAGGTTTGATCCATAGGACTGCGTTTTTGTCACATAAAACAGTGACACAAACATCTTTTTGAATGTCATCACTTTGGTGTGGATTTTTAAGGGTTCACCTACATTTTCATGATCAACGCACATATGTCGACCATTAATAGTCATCTTATAGGATGTGCTTACCCACCGTCTTGCATGAGCAATGTTGTTTTCAGCATAGTAGTGAGATGATTCCATCGATCGATGGACACTAGCTATTCCAGCTTGTTGAGGTGACCCAAATACCGCATCGGGCCTCTTATCCCCATTGGATCCAAACTTGCATCCTACGGCACAAGACTTCCATTCCTATAGAGAAAGTATACAGAAGATAATTAAAATTATATGCAGTTTTTCATTTGAATTTGGATATACAAGCATATACACAAGCATCATGGATATATGTATAAGCACTTTCCTATTTCCCTTCTATGATTGTCTACATTAATTTTATTACTCACTAATATGAGGAGGAGGCTGATAACGTAGACACTATCAAAGATGATGAATTAACCAGAATTACCCATAACAGAAAGGAAAAAAAAAGTTTAGTAATAGGTGAGACTGAACCAAAAAAGTAAAAACATTTTTACTTATATATATATATATACCAGAAATGTATAGATACGCGTATATACAACCAAAAATAGAACAAACCTGCTCACCGCCAGAAACTAAGATGGGGTCTTTCTGAAAATCTCTAGAAAACACCACAGAGTCCTCTCTCTCCAGCCACTGCTCGCAAGTCTCGGATTCGGAGCTCCGATCAAGACCCACAACACCAAACCGGGTCTCATCACCCCCAAACGCCGGCGAGAAAGAAGTGAACTGATAAAACGAGTCAGCCCACGAGTTGACCAGCGCAACGTTCTTGGCCATGTCGAGTCGACCCAGAAAGGCGATCTCTGCAATAACAACTAGGGCAACGAAAAGGGGCATCAAATTTGCCCATTTTTTCTTCGAATTGTTGTGATTCGATGGAGACCCACTTGGAGTGGGTAAATCTTCTTGATTCGACCCTAGTCTCGGGAATCTCAGGTTTGGGACCAAACCCATCAAAAATTCTAGTATTAACTTTTGTACTTATCAGCTGTTTCTTCCTCGGACAATTGGGAGAGAAAGAGGAAGAAAGCTCGAGAAAACTGAGGAAAAGGTAATAAATTTATGGTTTTGATGTTCATGTGTCGTCTGGGTCAAGAAGTGAAGGTTGGGCTGAGAATATACTCTCATTGGGAAGTCCACGCTTCCCTTTTGTATCTTCTACTATTGACTCAAGCCATATTCATCCTTATATGTGAATCTATAGATATAAATATAGATGTAGATCCATACAGGGACCCCTGGTATCATTGGTATGTTTGTTGCCGGTACTGTTAGGTATGATGTGATCTCCATCGTCCATTTCTTTTATAAAAAAAAAAAAAATTTATTTTTTTATTTGGGTAAATTATATTGACCGTCCTTCAGTTCTTTGAGATTTAGAGTTGAGTATAACACTTTTCCCTTTTGTAAGTCACCAATTGGTCTTTAATTTGTTGTTAATTTTTCCCTTTTTTACTAATTACTCAGTATATATTTACCTATTAATAATGTGTTGATTTTTTAAAATAATAAATTGGAGTAGTATTTTATTTTAGGGTTGTTTATGTAATTTTGTATGTACTACTAGTTTAGTAGTTATGTTTCCAATTTTAAAGTGTAATTATAAAAATTATGAGGAAAGTACTATATTTTGACCTTTCTTCGGAGTCAATGTAACTTTTTTATTTTTATTTAAAAAAATACCGAATGATCTCTTGACTTTTTAATACTAATTTATCATACTTGGTCTTTTAAGTCCGGATTAAAAAAATAAATAAATCAATCAATCTTTTGGTTGGACTTGGATTCATTTATGTTAAAAGGCGTAGAAAAGAAAATGGAAGAAATGTCTTATTGTTTGTTGAACATTGACCATATTTTCAATCGAATATATGTTTGAATTTTTCAATTGAACTTGATGCAAAATTCAAAAGGTGAACATATATAAACAATAATACATTTTTCTTATTTTAAAATTGCTCACCCTCCTTTTTCATTGGCTAATTCAGTGGAATCCAATATTAAAGCTTAGTTTGACCCTCATATTTGGTACTTCTCCTTTTTTAAAGCACAATTTCATGTTAATTCATCTGGTAACTGATTTATAAGGTTTGCAAAAACTGAACTTGGGTCTTTTTTGGAGGAGCTTTTAAAAGCTCTAGAATTGAGCTTTTAAAAGCTGAAGGTTGCTTTTTAGTTTCATGATCTTTTTTTAAGAGTAATGTGTCATTTGTACAAAATTATCAAATAACTTAATAATAAATTTCATAAGCTACATTTAAAAAGCCATGTGGGGGGTCAAACTAAGCCTAAATGCAAATTAATTAATAGTGAAAAGTATTGAGCCCCACTGTATTAGCCAATAAGAAAGAATTATATTCACAGAAATCTCATATATATCATATATCCTATGATTACTCTTTTATTTTTATAGTATACTTTCAGGGTCGACCCTGACCATTTGGGGGCCCTAGGCAAGCTTTTCAAGTGAGGCCCTTTGTAACGGACAAATACAGGAGTTCATGGCAGTGACCCCAAGGTTTTTTTTTTTAAATCATTTGCTTATTTTTTTTAGGTAAGATTTTCAGCATTAAAAACATTACATTTTTTTTTCCTATGATGTTTTACAATCGTTTTAAAAGTTGTGAAATTTGGTGTTGGTAAGAAAAACACTTTTTGTGATTTAATAAGGAAACTTAAGAAAAATAGGAAGAAAAGAGTAATGCTATGCTTCTCAAATTTGTATCTCAAATAGTTCCTAGATACATGTAGCGGCAGGACCACCTTCAATAATGGTGGAAGGACTTCAACATCCTCCAATCAAAATCAAGTGGGCCTACTACCACGTGGTTGGTGTAGACACCACATTTTTGCCCAACCCAATCATTTCAAAATAAAATACTTGTTGACACGAGTCTGCTGCCACTTTTTGAATCATCACAATCAGACATCAGATGAAAAAGATGTTACAAATCAAAGTTTATTGGGACAAAGATTAACATGAGCACGCACATTTGCAGACCATATAAACTCTCACCAATAATGCACCAGCATTTGCTGGTGCGTACTCCTCACCTGCTCTCTTCCTTTTTTTCATTTCTCATTTTTGTTGTCCCCCTCCCTGTCACGCCCCGACGTAGCATAAATAAGGAAAACGTTTAATTTCCTTTATGGACCCGTAGATCGCGACAGTTTGAAGGATCGATTCCGTCCCAAACGTCGAACAACAAAAAAATAATAATCAGAGCAGAGCAATCAAGGCTTATAAAATTTTTCTAACTTATTACATATTACAGCACGGGGTCATCTAAAGGCACAGATCGCCTTAAAACAAAACAATAACTTAGTGTCTATTACAATCATCCTTATAAAACAAACAGTTTAAAACTTAAAACATATAACTTAAAGTATATGATCAATAAACAGTTTTCGCATTCCAAAGGCAGCCATTCTCAGTTAGCGTAGTCATAAGATTCCTCCTGATTGTAACCTGAAAAGCCTGAACACGAATGTCCAGGACGCATCAACGTCGTCATCTTCAAGAAGCTGGTGAGTATTAAAAACATAACTTTAAATGTAAAACATACCAATTTACCTTTTTCCATTTTCAATTTGTAAGATCAATAGTTTGACATAGAGAGAATTTAATTTATAAAACAATGGGGAACATATTGAAAGTCATTCATTCATAAAGCATATGATCGTGTATGAGACAATGCATCACACTCATCTTGCCGACTCTTTTCTCTCGACAGACACAACAACCCACTATCTCACTCTGGTATCTTTGAAACACTAAGATAGTCACACTTTAGCAACGGGGCGCTAGGGAGTGTCCAGTTTGCCTCACACTTTGGTCCGGGGTACCAGGGAGTGTCCATTGCCTCATACTTTGACTACCTAATCCGCCATGCAAATACCGGAGCAACCTCACGCAGTATCCAGACTCGGGTATCAGGGAGTGTCCGTAGGCCACACTTTAGCACTACCATGGGTGCCAGTGAGTGTTCAAGTTCGGCTTCACACACTTTAACGCTTCCATGGGCGTCAGGGAGTGTCCATATTTGCCACTGTCGCATTTCAAAGATACCCTCACCAAAACCTCAACCACAATCACAACCACAACCGCAATCTCATCACGTCACACTTTGGTACACCATAACCAGGGAGTGTCCACCACACAATCTCAATCTCAATACTCTTTCCACACTGACCATTACTCTTTTCCACACTGACTAACACCCACATGCATGTACCACTGACCCCACATGAATGCCCTGAACTTAAACATAAAGTAAATCGCTGAATTAAAGGAACAATGTACGTACGGGGATTGATAAGTCGCAATTCATTATTTTGATCATTTAAACATAACCAAAAAGGATTCTGCTTTAGTAAATTTCCCAAACAGTACACAAACAGTATATAAATTTTATCCCAAACAGTCCCTTATCACAAAACAAGCAAAACTGGAAACTGCCAGAGGTCGCGCGCGCGGGCCGCTCGCGCGATATGCCTAATTTTCATTTTATATATAAACTTTTCTGTCTGCCTGAAAAAGCCAAGGTCGCGCGCGCGGATCGCTCGCGCGAAAGGTCTATCGCGCGAGCCTCGCTCGCGCGACCTGCCTAGATTTCATTTTTCTTATTAAAACTTTCCAACGGCCAGAAAACACAGGGCTCGCGCGCGCGGGCCGCTCGCGCGATCTTCGCGCGCGCGATCGTGGCGCGAGTTTTTACAGAGGCTTCTTCTTCCCCGCAGAAACTGCTCTGTTTCAGTAAAACAGGGTCTATTTTGACCCATTTCAAATCTGTAAGTGTATAGATCATATAGTATATGGTTCTCTTCGTTTTTCCACAAGGATTAAGAATCCATTATCAATTTAACGTGATTCTAACTATAACTCTTAAATTTTATGAAAGATTAAAAAAGGACATAACTTAATTTCTAATATACTTTCTCAGGTGAACAAATTAAGGTCTAATACTTTGGGTATAGCATATATGACATGTAATCTATCATTTTTATCTAACAAAACAGGTTTTGGTTGAGTTTTGGAAATCATGATTTTTTTAAGCTATGAATACTATCGTAAAATTTCCATGGAGGTTTTATATACTAAGCTACACACACAGAAATTTAAGCATGTAGATACATTCATAGCGAGTTAATAATACTCACTGATTGAAGCTTTAGAGATTTAGTTGAGAAAGAAATCACCAATAAGAACTCCAATTGAAAACTTGGCTATGGAGATTAAGCTTCTCTCTCTATGCAATTCCAGAAATTCTCTGTGTAATCTCTCTCTCTCAAACTCTCTGTGTTCCTCCAGATATGAGAATGTGTGTGTGTGTGTGAGAGCTTCAATATATAGAGCTTAAGAACTTGGGCTCCAAGTAATTTTTAGGATTACACTACTAATTAAGATTTATTTTTAACCAATTCTCTATCTACTCTCAATCAGCAGCATATAACCATACGTATTTACATAATACACAGTTGATATGCCCCAAGTTTAAGCCAAAGGCCATGGATAGGTGTATAGGGGTCAAATGGGGTTGTTTGGGAAACTCTAGTATATGCACCAATAGATACACACAATATAAGCACACCCAAACAAGGCTTCACCAAATGATTACTTGCCATAAATGGCAATAAGGCATAAGTCATATCAATCTTTTACGTCCATGTCACAGACTGTGCAAGTTTAACGCGGTACGGATAGTTTTGCTCATAAACTGGTATTTTCGGGGCGCGGTGTTCACCACAAAAATACAGGAAATTCATTTTAACGTAGGAAGTGATTTTCTGGTTTCATAAAAATGCAGCTTGAATCAAAAGTAAACTTTTCCACCGTTTGAAATACAGATTTTGAAATCCAACACAGGTATTGCTAAAATTTATAAAATTACAGTTTAACCCCAAACAGAATTCCAAATATGAAATAAGGCAAGGAATAAATTCTTCACGCAAGAATTTTAATTAAATTAAAAGCAGACAATGCCAATTGAATTTAAATGTGTCAAATGCAAGTACAAGTAATTAAATGAAAATGCAGGTTATTACACCCTTCCTCCCTTAAACAGGATTTCGTCCCCGAAATCAAGACTAACTAGTCCTGAAACAACTCCGGTTACTTCTTCCTCACCTCAGCTTCAACTTCCCACGAGGCTTCATTCTCGTCATGGTGATTCCACTGAACCTTCACCAACGGAATGTCTTTATTCCTCAACTTCTTGATACTCTGATCTGGAATCTTCACCGGCCTCTCCTTGTAAGAAACGTTATGACTCGTCTCAATATCATCATAACAAACCACGTGCGAGGGGTCGCGTATGTACTTTCTCAGCATACTCACATGAAATACATTGTGAACCCCAGACATCTTCGGTGATAGCGCCAATCGATAAGCCACTTTCCCGACACGTTCCAAAATCTCGAACGGCCCGATGAAACGCGGAGCTAACTTCCCTCTCTTGAGACCAAAACGTACCACTCCTCGGGTCGGTAAAACCTTAAGGAGTACGTGATCTCCAACACTGAATTCCAAATCTTTTCGACGTCGATCATCATAACTCTTATACCGGCTCTGCGCGGTTCTCATCCTTTCCTTGACCAAGGAAATCTTCTCATTGGTTTCTCTAACCAAATCTGGTCCCAACAATCCTGTGTCCCCAACCTCTGCCCAACACAATGGGGAACGACATGGTCGTCCGTACAGTGCTTCGAACGGAGCCATCCCGATACTCGCGTGATAACTATTATTATAGGCAAATTCAACCAACGGTAAGTGTGTTTCCCAAGATTCTTCAAAACCGATCACACAAGCCCTGAGCATATCCTCCATGATCTGGTTAACACGTTCAGTTTGTCCATCTGTCTGAGGGTGAAAAGCAGTGCTCATCTTGAGCGAGGTCCCCATAGCTTCTTGCAGACTTTCCCAAAATCCAGAGGTAAAACGTGCGTCGCGGTCTGACACAATCGACACAGGTGCACCGTGAAGCCGCACAACTTGTTGTATGTATATCCGGCTCATCTTTTCCACCGGGTATGTCATACTATAAGCAATGAAATGAGCTGACTTCGTCAATCGATCCACGATTACCCAAATGGCGTCATGATTCTGCTACGACCGGGGCAATCCTACTACAAAATCCATCGTAATGTGCTCCCACTTCCAACCAGGAACAGGTAGCGGTTGCAACAATCCTGACGGTCTCTGATGTTCGGCTTTGACTTGCTGACACGTCAAACACTTGGATACAAATTTGGCCACGTCTTTCTTCATACCTTCCCACCAGAAATTTCTCTTCAAATCTTTGTACATCTTCGTCCCTCCCCGGTGAACTGTATATCTTGACTTATGTGCTTCTTCCAGGATATCTTTCCTTAGCTCTCCATCACCTGGCACACATAATCTATTCCTGCACTGATATCCTCCATCGATACCCACCTTCCATTTTGTCGGGTCTTTCTCTGACATCTTCGCAAACCATGTCTGAAACTTCTCATCTTCTTTCTGAGCTCCAATAATGCGATCAATAAGAACAGGCTATAGGATGAGACATCCGAACAATTGTCCTTCTCCTTCTTCAGCACTCTGTACATCAAACTTCGTCAAGGTCTCCAACGCTCGCCACTCTCTAACCATTAAGGTGGCGATCGTCTCACGAGTATGTCGACTCAAAGCATCAGCGACCACATTAGCTTTACCGGGGTGGTATTCTAACGTGAAGTCGTAATCTTTGATCAGCTCCATCCATCTGCGCTGCCTCATGTTCAACTCTTTCTGTGTGAACAAATATTTTAGGCTCTTGTGATCGGAGAACAAATCAAACTTCTCACCGTAGAGATAATGTCTCCAAATCTTGAGTGCAAATACTACGGCTGCCAACTCCAAATCGTGAATGGGATAGTTCAACTCATTCGGCTTCAGCTGTCTAGATCCATAGGCGATAACTCTGCCATCTTGCATAAGTACACACCCTAACCCTTGATATAATGTGTCACTAAAGATAGTGAACTTTTCATCAGGCTTGGGTATTGCTAGTACTGGTGCGGTAGTGAGTCTCTCTTTCAACTCTAGAAAGGCTCGCTCATGCTTCTCTGTCCACTCAAACTTTAGATTCTTCTTTGTCAACCCAGTCAAAGGTGCCGCTATCTTGGAGAATCCTTCAACAAATCTCCGATAATAGCCTGCGAGTCCAAGAAAACTCCGAACTTCTGTAGGGTTGCTCGGTCTAACCCAGTTGGACACAGCATCGGTCTTGGACGAATCCACTGAAATTCCTTGAGATGACACCTTGTGTCCCAAAAATTTCACTTCTTGCAACCAGAACTCACTTGATATAATGTGTCACTAAAGATAGTGAACTTTTCATCAGGCTTGGGTATTGCTAGTACTGGTGCGGTAGTGAGTCTCTCTTTCAACTCTAGAAAGGCTCGCTCATGCTTCTCTGTCCACTCAAACTTTAGATTCTTCTTCGTCAACCCAGTCAAAGGTGCCGCTATCTTGGAGAATCCTTCAACAAATCTCCGATAATAGCCTGCGAGTCCAAGAAAACTCTGAACTTCTGTAGGGTTGCTCGGTCTAACCCAGTTGGACACAGCATCGGTCTTGGACGAATCCACTGAAATTCCTTGAGATGACACCTTGTGTCCCAAAAATTTCACTTCTTGCAACCAGAACTCACACTTACTGAATTTGGCATACAATTGGTGATTCTTAAGCGTCTGCATCACAATCTGTAGATGTTGCTCGTGTTCTTCTCCTGACTTAGAATAGATCAAGATATCATCTATAAAGACGATGACAGACTGATCCAAATAAGGCTTGAACACTCTGTTCATCAGATCCATAAACACTGTTGGGGCATTCGTCATTCCAAACGGCATCACCAGAAATTCATAATGACCATATCGGGTTCTGAAAGCAGTCTTAGGTATGTCTTCCTTCCGTACCCTCAACTGATGATATCCCGACCTAAGGTCTATCTTGGAAAATGTCGTAGCTCCTCGTAGTTGATCAAACAAATCATCGATCCGAGGTAAGGGATACTTGTTCTTGATAGTCACCCGGTTTAATTCTCTGTAATCGATACACAACCGTAGCGTTCCGTCCTTCTTCTTCACAAATAACACTAGTGCTCCCCAAGGCGATGTACTTGGGCGTACAAATCCTAGGTTCTCGAGCTCTTGAACTTGTTCCTTCAATTCTGATAGTTCAACGGGGGCCATTCTGTAGGGAACCTTGGTGATCGGTACGGTACCCGGTATAAGCTCAATACAGAACTCTATACTTCTCTCGGGCGGCAAACCAGAAACGTCTTGAAATACTTCTTCGAAGTCCTTGACTACAGGTATAGACGATGCTGTCGCTTCTGTACTGACGACTTCGATGTTGGCTAAACATCTCGTGAGGAACATATCTCCTAAAGGGTTACATTGAAAATCAAAGGGTTGATTCTCATTGTCGGGGAATGTAATTCTCTTCCTCGCACAATCCAACATTGCTTGATTCTGAGTGAGCCAATCCATCCCTAGGATTATGTCAAACTCCTTCATTGATAGGATGATCAACCTTGCAGGGATTTCACGGTCTCCTAACCGTAAGGGACAATCCTTGCATACATGTCCTAATCTGACTGCGGCTCCTAATGGTGATGTAGCCTTCAAAGCTTTCTCTAAGCGATGAGGTAAGATACCCAATCTCCGAATTGTATTAACAGATATGAACGAAAGAGCAGCACCCGTATCAAATAACACTTTAACATGGGAGTTAAACAGAGTTAATGTACCTTCCACTGCTTGTTGATCAGGTTGAGCTACTCCATAATCTCCTTCTTCATACACAGTTCCATCATATCCAGCGGCATCAGGAATAACAGCATTCAAGCGAGTCTGACCCTATTGACCATAAGTCACCTGCCTAGAAGCAGTACAGAACCTGCTGATGTGACCTGGTTCGCCACAGTTGAAGCAGACTATCCCTTGCTGAGCAGCACGTCTTGGTGCCTTACAATCACGAGCCAGATGACCAGGGTTGCCACAGTTGAAGCACTTTCCGCCACCACTTCCTTCTCCTACTCGAGGTTGAGTCGGATAGGTAATAGTCTGGGTCTTCTTGCTTCCGTCGAAATTCCTCTTCTGCCCTTGGGTACGATTCGTTGGTGGTCTATTCCCAAAATTACCCCTTTGAGGCGGTCGGAAATCAAATTGCTTTCGGTTCACTCGAGCATCCTCTTCCAGGTCGGTAGCCAAACCAACAAGTCCTTTAAACGATTTATCTAGGTGGCCGAGAGTCAGGCGACGAATCTGCGGTGTCAGCCCTTGGTTATACTTACGGATCTTCTTCTCTTCAGTATCAACCAGGTGTGGAGCGAACCGAGACAGTCTTTCGAACTGTGTGGTGTACTCTTGCACCGACTTGGTTCCTTGCATCAGATCCATGAATTCCTTCTCTCTTCTATGCCTCTCCGTAGCCGGGAAGTACTTTTCCAGAAATCTCCCCTTGAACGCAGTCCACGTCATCCCCATTGCAGCTCAATTCCCGATAGTAGCTATAATAGAATCCCACCAATCGGCGGTAGCATCGGTCAATTGAAACGTAGCCAACCTCCTCTTGTCCATCTCGTTGCACTGGACAGCTTCGAACATGCGGTCCATCTGTCTTAACCACTGTTCCGCTTTCCAGGGTTCCGCGGTACCCGCAAACTGCTCGGGCCTTAGTGCACGGAATCTCTCCAGCAATTTGTCTCCAGTTTGACGGTCTCGTCGGTTGTCATTCGTATTACCGATTCTTTCCAATCGTCTGATAAACGCTTCGAACATCCCCGTAGGATCGGCAGCCTCGGGTGCTCCCTCGATCAAGTTCCTGTTCCTCCTTAGTCCTCCAGTCATTCTATGCATGATAGTGATAGTAGAATGAGAAACATGCATGCAATAGTACTATGAAGAAATTCAAATGACGACAATATCCAAAAGAGTATATCTTGTATATAACTTCTTGTCAAGTTGATACAAAAAGCATGTATGGTCAGATCAATGCCTACCCTACCTGTATGGGTTAGGACGCATGCAAGAGTTAATGTTACAAAAATGGGTCATTGCCCTACACTTTAATGCATGTAATTACAGTTGTAAAAAGAGATAGAGCTAATAGTCACAAGTAGTTAATATGTACAAGTCATAACTAGAACGTCAATCGTCTCCATAAGCAGCTATCAGGAGATCCAGCGAGTCGACGGGGCGAAATCGTTGAGCCTGAAAGGGGCCCACCCCATCATAGCATGGAGAGGTCGAAGATGAAGCAGGCGCAGGGTCATCTGCCTCAACTAGCATCTCCTGAGGTAAGGCTAGCTCAAGTGCTAGCTCAGCCTTGAGCTCAGCGGCGAGATCATCTAGACCTATGCCGTCCTCTACAATCTCTCCACCTACTGGGACCACATGAACAATCCCAGCATCGTCCTCGGCGATGGGAACTACTGGTGGGGGCATCTCTAACTAAGCCAGATGGGCGTGCACAATCTGGATCTCGAGAGGAAGATAGAAAGCATCGCTATCAACCAACCTCAAAACATCGACCAAAACCAAGCGCTGAGCCTCTGCAAAGTAAACGAAGCTCTAGGCGGATACGAGTCAGGTCGACTAAGCCTACCACATGAACCTGGTGCCATAAATCAGATACTACGGTCGCTGTGGCCAACTGCTCAATGGTCGCATGATATAAGTCGAGAAAGGCTGGGATCACTGCCCCAGGTGTCACAAAGTGTCCTCCAAATCTGTCTGGTACATATAGCGGATGAGCTGGATCCATACCTGATAAAAAGGTACTACTTAAGTCAGGACAAAGATAATCTTAGGCGTTTGGATTCTGAGTCTAGCCTCCCTGTCGTATCATTGGGTGTGCAAAGCTTAAGCTATCAGATCGTGGAATCGGGTCTATACTGGTAAACCCTAACCTGGCTAAACTATCTTGAGATAAATAATAACCTGGCTCTGATACCACTAAATCCTGTCACGCCCCGACGTAGCATAAATAAGGAAAGCGTTTAATTTCCTTTATGGACCCGTAGGTCGCGACAGTTTGAAGGATCGATTCCGTCCCAAACGTCGAACAAAAAAAAAATAATAATCAGAGCAGAGCAATCAAGGCTTATAAACTTTTTCTAACTTATTACATATTACAGCACGGGGTCATCTAAAGGCACAGATCGCCTTAAAACAAAACAATAACTTAGTGTCTATTACAATCATCCTTATAAAACAAACAGTTTAAAACTTAAAACATATAACTTAAAGCATATGATCAATAAACAGTTTTCGCATTCCAAAGACAGCCATTCTCAGTTAGCGTAGTCATAAGATTCCTCCTGATTGTAACCTGAAAAGCCTGAACACGAATGTCCAGGACGCATCAACGTCGTCATCTTCAAGAAGCTGGTGAGTATTAAAAACATAACTTTAAATGTAAAACATACCCATTTACCTTTTTCCATTTTCAATTTGTAAGATCAATAGTTTGACATAGAGAGAATTTAATTTATAAAACAATGGGGAACATATTGAAAGTCATTCATTCATAAAGCATATGATCGTGTATGAGACAATGCATCACACTCATCTTCCCGACTCTTTTCTCTCGACAGACACAACAACCCACTATCTCACTCTGGTATCTTTGAAACACTAAGATAGCCACACTTTAGCAACGGGGCGCCAGGGAGTGTCCAGTTTGCCTCACACTTTGGTCCGGGGTACCAGGGAGTGTCCATTGCCTCACACTTTGACTACCTAATCCGCCATGCAAATACCGGAGCAACCTCACGCAGTATCCAGACTCGGGTATCAGGGAGTGTCCGTAGGCCACACTTTAGCACTACCATGGGTGCCAGTGAGTGTCCAAGTTCGGCTTCACACACTTTAACGCTTCCATGGGCGTCAGGGAGTGTCCATATTTGCCACTGTCGCATTTCAAAGATACCCTCACCGAAACCTCAACCACAACCACAACCACAACCGCAATCTCATCACGTCACACTTTGGTACACCATAACCAGGGAGTGTCCACCACACAATCTCAATCTCAATACTCTTTCCACACTGACTAACACCCACATGCATGTACCACTGACCCCACATGAATGCCCTGAACTTAAACACAAAGTAAATCGTTGAATTAAAGGAACAATGTACGTACGGGGATTGATAAGTCGCAATTCATTGTTTTGATCATTTAAACATAACCAAAAAGGATTCTGCTTTAGTAAATTTCCCAAACAGTACACAAACAGTATATAAATTTTATCCCAAACAGTCCCTTATCACAAAACAAGCAAAACTGGAAACTGCCAGAGGTCGCGCGCGCGGGCCGCTCGCGCGACGGGTCGCTCGTGCGATATGCCTAATTTTCATTTTATATATAAACTTTTCTGTCTGCCTGAAAAATCCAAGGTCGCGCGCGCGGATCGCTCGCGCGAAAGGTCTATCGCGCGAGCCTCGCTCGCGCGACCTGCCTAGATTTTATTTTTCTTATTAAAACTTTCCAACGGCCAGAAAACACAGGGCTCGCGCGCGCGGGCCGCTCGCGCGATCTTCGCGCGCGCAATCGTGGCGCGAGTTTTTACTGAGGCTTCTTCTTCCCTGCAGAAACTGCTCTGTTTCAGTAAAAACAGGGTCTATTTTGACCCATTTCAAATCTGTAAGTGTATAGATCATATAGTATATGGTTCTCTTCGTTTTTCCACAAGGATTAAGAATCCATTATCAATTTAACGTGATTCTAACTATAACTCTTAAATTTTATGAAAGATTAAAAAAGGACATAACTTAATTTCTAATATACTTTCTCAGGTGAACAAATTAAGGTCTAATACTTTGGGTATAGCATATATGACATGTAATCTATCATTTTTATCTAACAAAACAGGTTTTGGTTGAGTTTTGGAAATCATGATTTTTTTAAGCTATGAATACTATCGTAAAATTTCCATGGAGGTTTTATATACTAAGCTACACACACAGAAATTTAAGCATGTAGATACATTCATAGTGAGTTAATAATACTCACTGATTGAAGCTTTAGAGATTTAGTTGAGAAAGAAATCACCAATAAGAACTCCAATTGAAAACTTGGCTATGGAGATTAAGCTTCTCTCTCTATGCAATTCCTGAAATTCTCTGTGTAATCTCTCTCTCTCAAACTCTCTGTGTTCCTCCAGATATGAGAATGTGTGTGTGTGTGAGAGAGCTTCAATATATAGAGAGCTTAAGAACTTGGGCTCCAAGTAATTTTTAGGATTACACTACTAATCAAGATTTGTTTTTAACCAATTCTCTATCTACTCTCAATCAGCAGCATATAACCATACGTATTTACATAATACACAGTTGATATGCCCCAAGTTTAAGCCAAAGGCCATGGGTAGGTGTATAGGGGTCAAATGGGGTTGTTTGGGAAACTCTAGTATATGCACCAATAGATACACACAATATAAGCACACCCAAACAAGGCTTCACCAAATGATTACTTGCCATAAATGGAAATAAGGCATAAGTCATATCAATCTTTTACGTCCATGTCACAGACTGTGCAAGTTTAACGCGGCACGGACAGTTTTGCTCATAAACTGGTATTTTCGGGGCGCGGTGTTCATCACAAAAATACAAGAAATTCATTTTAACGTAGGAAGTGATTTTCTGGTTTCATAAAAATATAGCTTGAATCAAAAGTAAACTTTTCCACCGTTTGAAATACAGATTTTGAAATCCAACACAGGTATTGCTAAAATTTATAAAATTACAGTTTAACCCCAAACAGAATTCCAAATATGAAATAAGGCAAGGAATAAATTCTTCACGCAAGAATTTTAATTAAATTAAAAGCAGACAATGCCAATTGAATTTAAATGTGTCAAATGCAAGTACAAGTAATTAAATGAAAATGCAGGTTATTACACTCCCACTAGTCTCCTGTCTTTTTATTTTTTTATTTTTCTTTCTCTTCTCTCTTTCTCCCTCTTTATTGCTTATAAAAACCACTTCATCTGCGGAGAGAAGGAGGAGGAACAAAGGAAAAAAGAGACTCCTCTCTGTATCTCCCTCATACTCCACATCTCTCTCACCATCCTTTCATATCCCTCACTTCATCATTAAGTACAAAAAAAAGAGTTTACATTTTTTCACCACCATACCACCCTTTCTAACCATCACCATCAAGTTCACCACTACAATCAGTAACCTCCACCCAGCTACCACATCATCACAATTCCCATCAACATACCTCACGGCCACTATACCATCGCCGTCATCATACTGCCTCAAATCACCGCCCAACATCTCAGTCATTTACCATCAATATTCTAATAGATTTATCGAGTTCCTCTAATAATTCAGGTTTTTTTTTTATTTTAATTTATTTATTTTTTCTCTCTTGTACATGTCATTTTTTTTCTTGATTGATAAAAAATAATAAATATATATGCATCCACGTCATACTCGGAATTACTTGGTTTCCAGTATAAAAATTACGTCCGACTCTGCATTGCATGGTTCCCAATACAGAAATTCCACGTGGTTTCTAATACGGAGAGCCATATTCTACTGGGGAAGACGTGGTTGCTAATACGGAGACCTCTGTTCTACTGGGGACTACACGGTTTTCTAATATGGAAATTCATATCTAAATAATAAAAATCACTTTTCAGTTGTTTGGGCACCATCCCTTTCTTCTAGTATAAAATAAAAATAAAAATAAGACAAAAAAGAAAAACACAAAAAGTGTACTTTCTCAAAATAAAACCCTAATGCTACCTTTGCTTGGAATCTGCAAACAGCACAGGTAAGACAGGTAAGTCTTCTTATTCTACACACACTTCACGTTTTTTTCTTTCTTTTGGGCATCGACCCTTAATTCCGGCATAAAAATAAAATACAAAAAAAAAATTCTACTCTCTTTTCTTTCTTTTGGGCACCGACCCTTAACTCCGGTACATGTTCAATCATTTGGGCACCGACCCTTACTTCCAGCATAGGAATAAAAGAACAGAAAAAATACAAAAATACAAAAATATATTTTCTTAAAGTTTGACATCGACCTTTACTTCCGGTACACTTTTTCAGTCACTGGGGCACAGACCCTTACTTCCAGTATTGGATTAAAAGGACTAAAAAAATAAAAAAAAATAAAAAAAAAATAATAATAAAAATACAAAAAAAAAAATAAAAAAATATCATTTCTCAGTTATTTGGACACCGACCCTTACTTCCGGCATAAAAATAAAATACAAAAAATTTTCTCTTTTCTTTTCAGTCATTTGAGCACAGATCCTTATTTCCAGCATAGGAATAAAAGCACAAGAAAAAAAAAATAGAAAAGTACAAAAAAAAATATATCATTCTCCAATCACTTGCATAGTCTCATTTTAATCTCAATCACTTTCCAAAGGTTAAAATCTAGGACTATACCACGTGGGTTAAAGTTCCTAGTTACACCAACTCTTTCTTAAATCATTGTATCACACGTGCACGGTCTTTTCTTTCTCTGCAAAAATCATGCATACATTCACACATACAAGTCAAAACTACGTTTGGCCTGATTCCCGTCTTGGGATACGTAAGCAACTCTCAAAGAGTGTGACCATACCTATCACCATTTTTTGTCCTATTCACTTTCTTTTTTTTTTAAAAGTATAATCCTTTTTTCTTTTTCAATCAAAATGCCTAATTTTAATAAAAATTACTAAAATTGGCAACCGTGTTCGCACGGATGTTCGAGGGTGCCTAATACCTTCCCTTGACATAATTGAGTCCCCGAACCTATCTCAAAATCTCTGGTTTTCGCATGACTATTAAGAGTCATACTTTTAGAGGACCCACTTTTCTCAAAACTTTTTTTTTAAGTCAAAGATGGATTACTTTAATTGTCTTTGCAGGATCCTAACACCCCAAATGTTAGGTGGCGACTCTGAACTTTTTCAAACTGGCCCTACCATACTCTTTTCACCCTTCCCAATAAAAATCAAGTCGCAATTCACCCACTCTCAGAAAGCCAGGCCCACACCGACTGCCTGGCGGTCCGAAAAACGCGGGCACGACAGTTGGCAACTCTGCTGGGGACAGCACTTTAAGAAGACTCAGGCCATCACTTTAGTGATTTTTTGTTACAATGGGGCATTTCGTTTGTACTAACATTTTTTTTATTTTATCTTTTCTTTGTAAATTCATATTCTTTTTTACAGGTGTTCACGACTCAGGCTGAAATTAAATTGCAAGGCCAATGCCAAAACTACAAAGGCTAATGCCAAAATTGCAAAAGTCATTGCCAAGACCTTTAACTATCACGTACACTACACACTGTCATGCAAGCATAACATAACCCTTCCTTAAGAGGAATCCTTTAAGATTAGATAGGAGGATTAGTAAGTGGCATGGCCGTTGCGGTAGTACCGCCGGTACCAACACCGAAACTTTCTCCGCTCAAACCACCAACTTGAGAAAGTGCTTCGGCACTGGAGGTTTGCAGGTTTGAGGGCCGGACCTGATTTAAGTTTGCATTAGACATCAACCTCTCCACATACTCTCACTTTCTCCACATGCTCTCTCTCTCTCTCTCTCTCGCTGTGTGTCACTCTCATGGACACACACACACACACACTCTCTCTTTCTCTCTCTGTTTGTCTCTCTCTCTCTCTCTGGCCCTCTATGTGTGTGTGTGTGTGTGTGTGTCACTCTCATGGACACACACACACTCTCTCTCTTTCTCTCTCTCTCTCTCTTTGTCACTCTCACTGCCCCTCTCTCTCTCTCTTCTTTCTTTCTCACCCGTCCCCTCTCTTTCTGTCACTCTTCATGTGCTCTCACTCTCTCTCTCTCTCTCTCTCTCTCTCTCTCTCTCTCTTTCTCTCGCTCTCTTTTTATCACTCTCACTGCCCCTCTCTCTCTCTCTCTTCTTTCTTTCTCACCTGCCCCCTCTCTTTCTGTCACTCTTCATGTGCTCTCTCTCTCTCTCCTTTTAAAGACCCTTCATTTCCCCTTATCTCTTTGTCCTTCTCATCTATTCTCTCTCTTTGGTGAACCTCTCTCTGTCTCACTCTCCCCCTCTCTTTCTTCTTCTCTTCTTCTTCCTTCCACCTCTTGACAGAAACTCATCTCTCTTCTCGAAAATAAAAAAGAAAAAAAACCTCACCCAGCTCAGATTTGAATAAGAGGAAGCTAAAATGTAATGACCCGGAAAATTAGGAACAATATTAAAATTTATTATTTCTTTTTCGTCAAAGAAAAATACCAGTTTTGGAAATTTTTACAGTATAATATTTACCTGTGTTTGCGAGGGAGCATGAGCTCAACCACATGGAAATATCTCCCTTATTAAACTTGGAGACCACATAATTTTGTGCACAGTGTGTGTGGTATGTTTGTGCATGTGAGTAAGTGTGTGTGTGAGTGTGTAGTGTGTGTTTAAGAGTAGGGACCAAGTAAAAGAAAATTATATATACACGCCTCTCTCATCTCAAACTCTCAAACCAGTCCCTGAACTCTCTCTACTGTCTCTCTCTCTCTCGGCTACAAACACACACCCATATAATTATATACACACACACAACCACATATATAGTTTGTTGAGAGGAGATTCAATTCAAGAGCTTGGGTCATCAAACTAGTGTTGGAATTCTTTGTATACCTCTTTGATATTCAAATTGGGTAAGGTTCCTATACCCATTTTAAGTTGGTTGCTGTTTATATTAGGCTTTGTAGCTATTGATATATATGGAAGTTCATATATATATATATATATCGTTAAGGGTCCGAAATTAGCGGGCAGAAAAACTGTGACAGAAACTTGATTTCTTTATATCAAATGAAAGGTCTCGATCCCACGAGGCTGTGTTTCAAATTTTAGAAGCTAATTCATAGCGGTTGCGACGAACGGTCAAATTAAAGTTTTGTCGCTATTCGGTTTTTCGATAAAATCTAGAGCTGTGTATGGATTTATGAAATTCTGATTTCAAATTTGAAATCTATACAGAAAAAGGGAGAGATTCATATATTGGAAGTCCTGTTGGGATTAAGTTTTCAAAATGGGTAAAAACCAACCTTTGATTTCAAAACAGGGGAAAAATAAAAAAGAAGACGACACTGTGACATCTCGTGCGCGCGACCCGCGAGAGCGAGAGGTCACGCGAGCGGCCCGCGCGTGCGACCGGGCATTTTTCTGAAAAATGTTTTAAATTGAAATTGTGGCCTTTCTGTGACAATTCACCCACGCGACCCGCGCGAGTGAGGGTTTGCGCGAGCGAGGTCCCGCGCGCGCGACTTCGGACAGTTTGGTGAAATCTTCTATTTTATTGTATTTAAGTTTGTTATGAGCTAAGGGACCTTGTACCCTAAGCTTTAAGAGTTGTACTTTACTTTAATAGTAGTTGTACATATGCTTAAAGGTGTTGTACCTAACTGATATACGCGTATTATTGTATATCAAGATTTGTAACAGATTGAGCAGTTCCGGTTTCTGTTCCGATTAATTATTCAGTCTATCCTCGGTGAACGGTAGTTCCGTATAACCGTCAATAAAGTTGTATAACATGTTAATAGTGTATTTACATGTTTACTTGAGCTGCTATGCCTTAAGTGGTTAATTGAGTTGTTATGATTTACGTGTTTTCCTAGATGATTTCAGCATGTCTATTATGTTGCTTTAAATGATAGCACGCCTTGATAATTTGTCTTATGAAATATTGAATATGTCTGGTTGCTTAGAGCTCGCATATGTCATAACATTTCATAAGCATGAGCATGAACACGAAAATCACAAAAATGATTTTGGGATGAAAGACCTTAGAGGCTTTCGATTTTCGAAAAAGGAAGATCTTATAGACTTCCAGGTTTTGAAAAAGGGAAGACCTTAGAGGCTTCCGTGCATAAAAACCCTCTAGGAGGGATTTTGTTTTGAAAAGTTAGAAATCCCGGATTTGTGGGTAGGCGTGTGAGATGGGTACCACTAGGAACTCGAATTGCGGGATGTGCTGCAAGAAACCCCCATAACGTGAAGGCTTGGCCTCCGTGTAATTCGTAAGGCCCAAAGTCCCGCACGTTTGAGGCTAGGCCCACGTGGACCAGAAGGCCATGGTCCGGGTAATGATATTGACGATCGAGGGTGAGTGTTTGAAAATGCACGAAAAGTGATTTTCATACATGACATTGGCATTCATTGCACTCACGCATGTTATATAATAGATGTTATTGTGTGGTTATATGACTATACGAGCCTTTTGGCTTATGGACTATTAAACCTTTCTTTCAGGTGATATAGATAAGGGTAAGGCCCCCGAGAATTGATGAACTTCCGCTTTGTTTGAAGGTCGAGTTTATGGGAATTTAATTTAAATGATGGTTCAGAGAGCATGTTATGATTTAATTGGACAAGTGTTAGTCCACCTGCCTTTAAATAGTATGATAGCTTAACTCTGATTTTTCGTTGCTTATATTGAAAACGTTTTGTTTCAAGAAAAGAATATTTCAAATGAAAACCCGATTTCTGTGTTATTAATGTTTTCCAAATGATGAATATAATTTTCAAGCCTGGAGTAGAGTTTACTCGTGAAGATCCCGTTTAGGGAAGAAATTGTGAGATCGTGATACTTTGTATTCTTAAAAACCTTAGGTTTTTATTATAAGAGTTTCTAACGTTTGAGTAAAAGACAGTAAGTCATTGTATTACTTTTCGATATATGAAACCAAGTTTGAGCTTCTATTTAAAAGTTGTTTTATAAAGCTGGTGAAGAAGTCTGATAAATGTTTACCAGATCTGTATGTTTTTCGCTGCATTGTTGTTCATTTGATGAACTGATAAAGATTTTCTGTTAATGTCTTTTAAATCGACAATCAAAGATTTTCGAAAGGCTATTCTATGCTTCCGCAGCAACCCTCAGAGTCTAGGACTCTGGGCATTGTAAAATAGTATCAAAGTTTGAGGTTTTAAAGTTGAAATGTTTCAGAGCTTTGGAGTTTAAATCATTTTATAGTTTAAACGTTGCTTTTTCTAAAAGAGAATTTTTTTTCAGGTAATTTTGGGTCTAGGACTCGGAGCATTACAAGTATGTTTAGTCCTTCTGCTCTTGGTTATTATATTATTATTTACTTTAGGTAGCACCCCCTCGCCTGCGAGACCCGTGTCGAGGCGGGGCGGGGCGGGGCGGGGCGGGGCGGGACGGGGCGCTACAGATGGTATCAGAGCATACCGGGTCGAATACTTCGGAACACCGGGTTATGTGCTCATATTGATTGAGAAATTGTTTTGTTGACATGTTAGTCGATGACTTGAGAAACGTATTATCATGTATTAACCTGTTACTTGATAACTTGTGATGTGCTGTTTAAAGTTTTAACTGCACGTATCTTTGAGAAGATGAATTGAGCATGTTTAATTGCATGCGAGACTATGTGATATAATATGCTACGTTGTTTAATATGCTTATATGCTTACATGTTTAGTTAATTAAGCGACAAACATGCTAGAAATATGTCTTTCTATGAATATGTTTATGCCGTTATGCATACCCATGAGACGTGTACACGATTGTGTTATACCTTGAGTGTGACTTGAATTAGGATTCATGTGTGAAATGGGTAGTGAGAGAATTTGCGTAGTTCCTATGCCCCCTTCTATTTTGAGAGTTCGGCTATAGGTAACCTCTTGACTTTTTGGAGTAGTCTCTCCTTTGGGTTAGACCTCGGTACTCCTTGATCGGGAGAGAACTAATCCTAATTATACGCCTTAATTCACATTTGTTAGTACCTTTTTATCCTGTGTTTGTATATTTTTACTTCGTTTTCTATTTTCTGACAGGTTTTGGAAGAAATCAAGCATATCAGGCTAAACATGGTGAAAAAGCAGAAGAAAAGAAGCTGAAAAAGCCAAGTCGCGCGCGCGAGAAACCGAGATATCGCTCACGCGATCCGCACGCGCGAAGTACCAAATGTCGCGCTCGCGCGACCCGCTCGCGCGATCCGTACAGAAAACCAAAGTTGCGTATTTCAGTATACTGAAGACTCCTGTGCAAACGAAACTGCTGAACGACGTCTAGACTGTAAATTACATCAGTTTCAGTTCGTTTCGGGTTGGGAAGGCTTCCAAAACTTGTTGTAAATCTATATATACCCTATTTTATCATAATTAAAGAGTTAGACATTATTGACAACTATTATACACACATTCTACAACCATACTTCCAGCCATTGAAGGGAGGGAAGCAAGGAGAAGAAGAAGAAGACCAAGGGTTTCCATGGCCTCCTCCATCAACTACTTGCCATCCATCACTTCCATGGACGGCTAGATCATAGATCTAGGGTTTCAATGAAGCCCTAGACGAGTAATAGGGTTTTATTTATGTTTTTATTTTAAGTTTATTATGTATGGATGACAGTCACATGTTTAGAGGATTTTTATAAATAAATCGTACTTCTATTGATTAAATCATTGCTTTCAGAATTTATTCTTGTCTTAGATCTATTTTGACTGTGATGTGCTCAACGATCTATTCTTGCTGTGCTTGTTTAGATTGTTTACATGTGATGGTGCTTTATTGATTTGTGCTATCAAGTATCCGAATAGTCCATGCCTAGGTTAGACGGATTAGATCACAACCCTAGTTTAGTGTGGGATAATTCGTGCTAACCGAAGATGGATTATGTTGGTGCTTGAACCATGAATATCTTCTTGTCGGAGGAATTGGGCTTGTAGCTACAATTCCCCATTATCATCCAACATAATAAGCTAAAGTAATGCATAAATATTCCTATTATGAAGCTAGTGGTGGATTTGCAATCCTAGGTTCCCTTAAACATTATTTAAAACAATTTTAATTGCTTTCATAGTTTAGATTTATTTTTATTGTTATTAGTTTAATTCAAACCAAATCAAAATCCGTTTTCATAATTAACTAAAGTTAGGTTTTAAAATTAAGTCGTTGTAGTTAATCAATCTCTGTGGGTTCGACCTTTACTTCCACACTGCAAATCTTTTGAAAAGTAAAGAATACTTTTTATATCTTGATTCTGACAACATCACTCCTTATTCCTTGGGAATTCTTTCGAACAGTTAAATTCACTCATTTAGGAGTTGGGTATGTTTGCCCTTACGAATCCTTGCCATTTGATTTTGATGACTGGTTGTGTCAGTGGAGCTTCTTGGTGTGACTATCTTTCTGTGCAAGTTCACACATTTTTCTAGAAAGAGCGTATCATTCTGTGATTGTGTCATTCTATGGAATCTTTATTATATTGACTCTTGAATGTTTGAAACGTCATCAGAAGAAATGCATAGTTGACATCGTAATATGTAGTTACATATGTGGTGAGCACAGGAATTGGAGACAACATGTAAGGTGGAGTATAAAGTGCATCTACTATTTTGTCTGGACTTGGTCCTGGTAAGTATTTTGCGGTTCACACATTGGGAACATTAATCTCTGTTTCAAACTTGGGTTATGTGATGTGACGTGAGTACATGGGGATATGAGTTGAGTATATTGGGGACCGACGATAGCATCGTTCGAGATATTAATCATTTGAGAATAGTACATTTCTGTGGATATTGGACGGTTGAGGAATCTCTCAACCTATCTTACAGTATACCTTACAGTATTATCGTATGACGTGATATTGCGGTACTCTACGATTTCGTTTACGATTTATGGTGTATAGATGAGGAATCTCTTATCTTATATTACGGTGTATTCTAATACGGTATTATCCTAATGTATTCTAATACAGTGTATATGGATGGTTGAGGAATCTCTCAACGTATTGACAGTATTATCTCAAGACTATTCTATTATGGTGTATATGGGATGGTTGGGGAATCTCTCAATCTTTTTACGGTGTTATCATATTACAGTATATGGAAGCGGTTGAGGAATCTTTCAATTTGTAGCACAGTAGATGTTGAACTCTGAGAATTGAATCTCCTTTGGAATTTCAAGGAATGCTATTTGAGGATTGGATATTAGGCTTTTTGAGAAAATTACTTCGGGGGAGATGAAGTGTTATAACGTACTATGCATAAGGTTCCTACGATTTGACATTTCAGAATGCTCGTAAATGAATACCCGTGTTGTAAGACGAAGTGGGAAACATTCCTTGGACAATGTTGCGATTACTTGGTTATCAGATGACCTTACTTGAATTTCGCGGACGGAATTCTTTTAAGAGGGGTAGAGTGTAATGACCCGGAAAATTAGAAACAATATTAAAATTTATTATTTCTTTTTCGTCAAAGAAAAATACCTGTTTTGGAAATTTTTACAGTATAATATTTACCTGTGTTTGCGAGGGAGCATGAGCTCAACCACATGGAAATATCTCCCTTATTAAACTTGGAGACCACATAATTTTGTGCACAGTGTGTGTGGTATGTTTGTGCGTGTGAGTAAGTGTGTGTGTGAGTGTGTAGTGTGTGTTTAAGAGTAGGGACCAAGTAAAAGAAAATTATATATACACATCTCTCTCATCTCAAACTCTCAAACCACTCCCTGAACTCTCTCTACTGTCTCTCTCTCTCGGCTACAAACACACACCCATATAATTATATACACACACACAACTACATATATAGTTTGTTGAGAGGAGATTCAATTCAAGAGCTTGGGTCATCAAACTAGTGTTGGAATTCTTTGTATACCTATTTGATATTCAAATTGGGTAAGGTTCCTATACCCATTTTAAGTTGGTTGCTGTTTATATTAGGCTTTGTAGCTATTGATATATATGGAATTTCATATATATATATATATATATATCGTTAAGGGTCCGAAATTAGCAGGCAGAAAAACTGTGACAGAAACTTGATTTCTTTATATCAAATGAAAGGTCTCGATCCCACGAGGCTGTGTTTCAAATTTTAGAAGCTAATTCATAGCGGTTGCGACGAACGGTAGAATTAAAGTTTTGTCGCTATTCAGTTTTTCGATAAAATCTAGAGCTGTGTATTGATTTATGAAATTCTGATTTCATATTTGAAATCTATGTGGAAAAAGGGAGAGATTCATATATTGGAAGTCTTGTTGGGATTAAGTTTTCAAAATGGGTAAAAACCAACCTTTGATTTCAAAATAGGGGAAAAAGAAAGAAGAAGACGACACTGTGACATCTCGCGCGTGCGACCCGCGCGAGCGAGAGGTCGCGTGAGCGGCCCGCGCGCACGACCAGACATTTTTCTGAAAACTATTTTAAATTGAAACTGTGGCCTTTCTGTGAAGGCTAGGCCTCCGTGTAATTCGTAAGGCCCAAAATCCCGCACGTTTGAGGCTAGGCCTACGTGGATGGGAAGCCCATGGTCCGGGTAATGATATTGACGACGAGGGTGAGTGTTTGAAAATGCACGAAAAGTGATTTTCATACATGACATTGGCATTCATTGCACACACGCATGTTATATAACAGATGTTATTGTGTGGTTATATGACTATACTAGCCTTTTGGCTTATGGACTATTAAACCTTTCTTTCAAGTGATATAGATAAGGGTAAGGCCCCCGAGAATTGATGAACTTTCGCTTTGTTTGAAGGTCGAGTTTATGGGAATTTAATTTAAATGATGGTTCAGAGAGCATGTTATGATTTAATTGGACAAGTGTTAGTCCACCTAATTTTAAATAGTATGATAGCTTAACTCTGATTTTCCGCTGCTTATATTAAAAACGTTTTGTTTCAAGAAAAGAATATTTCAAATGAAAACCCAATTTATGTGTTATTAATGTTTTCCAAATGATGATTATAATTTTCAAGCCCGGAGTAGAGTTTACTCGTGAAGATCCCGTTTAGGGAAGAAATTGTGAGATCGTAATACTTTGTATTCTTAAAAACCTTGGGTTTTTATTATAAAAGTTTCTAACGTTTGAGAAAAAGACAGTGAGTCATTGTATTACTTTTCGATATATGAAACCAAGGTTGAGTTTCTATTTAAAAGTTGTTTTATAAAGCTGGTGAAGAAATCTGATAATGTTTACCAGATCTGTATGTTTTCCGCTGCATTGTTGTTCATTTGATGAACTGATAAAGATTTTCTGTTAATGTCTTTTAAATCGACAATCAAAGATTTTTGAAAGGCTATTCTATGCTTTCGCAGCAACCCTCAGAGTCTAGGACTCGGGGCATTGTAAAATGGTATCAAAGTTTGAGGTGTTAAAGTTGAAATGTTTCAGAGCTTTGGAGTTTAAATCATTTTAAAGTTTAAACGTTGGTTTTTCTAAAAGAGAATTTTTTTCCGGTAAGTTTCGGGTCTAAGACTCGGAGCATTACAAGTATGTTCAGTCCTTCCGCTCTTGGTTATTATATTATTATTTACTTTAGGTAGCACCCCCTTGCCTGCGAGACTCGTGTCGTGGCGTGGCGGGGCGCTACATGAAACAAGCCTTGTACAGGAGCTTCCCATAGAGATGCGAGAAGAGGAACATAGAATCATACCAAAAATGGTTGTTAAGAGGGTTGTTAGTCGTTGTGGTGCATGCGAGTACAACAGAAGACGGTGCAGAAGTGACTGTTCCTTGGCTCCCTACTTTCAGTATACAGAGAGTATGAAGGATTATGAGGCAATTCATGGTTTTTTTGGATATAGGAATTTTCTACGCCTCATTGAAAGGGTATCTGAGGCAGATCATCTACAAACTATCAAATCCCTTGTGTTTGAAGCCACAACTAGGCTTCAAGATCCCATTTTGGGCTGTGTTTCTTACATCTTTTTTCTCGAACAACAATTTCTAGAACTGAAAGAACATGTCTCACAACTTCAAGCTCAATCAAAAGAAGAGTCACCCAAACAATCCAAAGAACCTGATCTAGATCCTTCGCTCAACTATGCCATAGAAGATCTAGATCACAACATAAAAAGTCCTCGAAAGTATTCCAATCTCATTTCTCCTGCCACAATTACTCCAATCTCTTCTGAAATCTCTAGCCCTACCTATATTCCCCCTGTCACTCAAATTTGTACAACCTCTCGTTGGTCTAATCTGATCCGGTTCTTACTGTCTAGCAACAACCACCAAACTTCTCCAAGTCCGTTGTATCTCGCTACTCCCAACACAATTTCTCTAATCCGGTCCTTACAATCTAGCAGCAACCACCAAACTTCTCCAAGTCTGTTGGATCTCGCTACTCCCAACACAATTTTTCCAGTTCGGTCCTTACTATCTAGCAACCACCACCAAACTTCTTCAAATCCATTGGATCTCGTTGCTCCCAACACAATTTTTCCAGTCCGGTCCTTACAATCTAGCGGCAACCACCAAACTTCTCCAAGTCCGTTGGATCTCGGTACTCCCAACACAATTTCTCCAGTCCGATCCTTACAATCTGGCACCAACCACCAAACTTCTCCAAGACTGTTGGATCTCGCTATGTCACACCCATTCCAGAAAATCATTGTTTTATCATGTATATTGACTTTTGTGAGTTATCAATGTTATTTGATAATTGGATTGAGATGAGGTTGACTGTGGGTCAACGGTGAGGTGTCAGTAAGGACACGAGGAAATTGGTAATTAAGATTTTCATTGGCACGAGTAAATGACATTTATATGATTTAAATGTTATTTGACTTATCTGGTATTTTATGAATAGTAATTTTATCTATGTTGTGGAAATTCTGGTAATTGTTGATATTGTTATATCATTTTGAGAACTGTGGTGAGAACGTGAGTGACACGTTAAATAAAAAGGTAGGTTGTGTAGAGATTTCACATAACTTAGTTTTCGGACGTAAGTTTTGGACCCAAACGAGATTTAGTCGAAAACTTTTGGAATTTATAATTTTCACTCGTAAAGGCATAAAATGGACGTGTGCGAAGTTTCATGGGTTAAGGAGAAGTTTTGAGAAACTTGCGGGGAGGTAAACGTAATTCCCAGAAAGTTTTTCTATAAATAGTGGTGGATGAGATTCATTCTCATCCAAACTTTCCAAAAATATCTAGAGAGAGGAGAGAGGAGAGAGGAGAGAGAAGGGAGATTGGAGCCAACGGGCTTTGCGACGCCGATCGACGACCGTTCGTCCGTCAGTTTTTCTCCAGATTTCATATTTGAACTCGTGGAGGTAAGAGCTACGTTTTGATACTACTTAGGCCGTGTTTGGCCAATTTTTGTAAAAATCTTAATTCTAGACTTTTGGGGAAAACCCAGTAAAACTTGTAGGAATCGTCCCAAATTTGAAATCCGACGTTTGATTAGCCCCCTAGACGATTCTTCAAAATTTGAGGAGAATCGCACGAGGTACGAAGTTCTAACTTGTGAAATATAGAGAAATACATGTTTTATATTTCGACGACGAAATTGAGATCCAGGCAAAATCCATGTGTTAATTGTAGGCCCGTTAATTATGCACGCGCTAAATTGTGATAAGCATGTCTAAATTTATGCGAGCACGTTGAGTTATCTATGTTGGTCAAAGGGGAGTCTTATACAAATTCATGCCGGAGTAAGCTTCTCGATGTTTGAGAATTTGAGTAGCGACGGCTACTGTGCATGGTTGTAGGCTTGGACTTGCCATGGCACTTGTGGGGATGTAATGGTTGTAGGCTTGGACTTGCCATTGATATCGCGGTTTAAGGCTTGGACTTGCCGCTACCGGATGAATGCGTATTTTTCTCCCTAGAGACTATTGATATGATTTATGAGATTAAAGCATGTTTTGTCATATATTGCATATGTTAGACTTGTACGCTCAGCATATAGCTGAGCATTGGAGATGTACTCCATTGCAGGTAAGAAAAAAGACAAGAAGTAGCGTGATGAGTGAGGCCGATGAACACCGGGGAAATCACCTTTGTATATGTTTTTGTTTTAAATCCTAAAACTTGTGTAAGGATTGGGAATTGTAATAATATGTTGTAATAGAACTATGAATTAGTTTCGTAGTATTGAAATCTTGTAATTGAACGTCTGTGGTTATGTTTAAATGTTGTATTTGAGTTATGGTTGTGATTGTTGTTGGTTTGGAAAAGCATGAGTTGTTAATTTTCACAACAGGGCTGCCCAGCAGGGGAGCAGTCGACTGGACCCTATGTTAGTCGACTGGATCTCGTGTGATTGAGATACTGAAAGTGAATAGTAATGGAAACAGTCGATTGGACACTTTGTCACTGTAGATTTTAGCTATTGATCCAAATAGTAACCAGTGCAGTCGACTGGGTCCCCAGATCAGTCGACTGGATTTCCTTTTGGAAGTGTTGCATTTTGTTTCTGCCTAACACAGTCGACTGGGATTCCCTGATCAGTCGACTGGACCTCTGTTGAGAATTTTAGGTTTTGGTTTCTGCTAAGTACAGTCGACTGGACCCTAGGCACAGTCGACTGAACCTCTATTTTCAAAAATTGATTCTTTTGGATGTGTTTTCAATTGAACAAAACTTTTTATAACTCTGATTTCAATAGATTTTCAACTCAGAGGGCAATGTTTCCTAAGTTTTAAAATACCCAGGGTTGTTTTTAAGTTCTTTCCGCTGCGTATAAGTTATATGATGTTTGGATGAGCCTTGATGGCGTGCCACGTGTCCTATTTCCACGCGTAGTGGGATGGGTTGTGACACGCTACTCCCAACGCAATTTCTCCAGTCTCTCGTTCTGCCCCCACCACCTCTGTTACTCCAACTTGCTCCTGCTGGTCTAATCTAGTCCAACACTCACAATCTAACAAGTCCCGGATTCCCTTGGATCAAACGAAAAAATCAGAGGTCCCAAGATATCCAAATCTCCCCCCAAATCTTCAAGCAAGTTCATCAAAAGCACCTACTCCATCCACTGATCCTTACTCTTTCTTCACTGTTAATAACTTAGCTCAAAGCTCCTTCTTAGGTTTAATTGACATGGTGGAGACTCGGAGAGTCAACGTGTCTCTAAAAGGAAAGGAAAAAAAGTCGCGAGGTGGCTTGAGCCTTAGAACTAAGGCTCTTTTTGTTTTTTTTTTTTTAAAAAAAATTCAAAAAAAAAAAGTGGAATGAACATCACTGTCCGTATTCGAGGTAGTCCCTGTACGTTGAGTGTGCGTGGGATTGAGTCTACATGTCTTACTACGCGTGTCCCTCCACTAGCTTAATGTAATTTGGACCTTTGGGTACTGCTTTATAGGACAATTGGGAGGGTAAGCATCACAGGACGGTATTGTCCTCAGAAGTAAGTCCTGAAGAACATTAACCCAAGGTTCTGTGGAACGGACTATAGGATCTATATGGTTGCTGAATAACGCGTAGGATGTCGTTAGCATTCGACCTCTGAAAGGAAGCCTCACGTTGGCAGAACTCTGTTCCCGCTCATCAAAATCCAAATGTACATTTGTAGCATTGTAACTTTTCATTTTTTTTTCTAAAAAAAAAAAAAAAATCCTCCTTAGCCCTATCTTCGCTTCTTATGTAATGTACCCTCACATTGGGCAATCAGTTCAAGAATCAGCTGTGGAAATACTATCTCTTGTTAACAACATAAGTGCACTTTCTAAAATGAGGGTTCTAATCCCCATCACTTTCACGATCCCATTGTGTTTGCTATCACCAATCTAAATCAGCTTAAAGGCTGACATGTGTTCCAAGTCAGAAAAATGCATGCTTGATCATTTCTAATTCTTCATTCAGACCTAATTCGATACAATGGTAACACATGCAAATCCATACTGCAAACACTGATATTATCAAATCCAAGCAGTACCAGTACATTCGCAACTGTCCAAATCGTTTCATTGCCAAATCAATAGGCTACTCTACCTTCTCAAACACATTCTTACTTTTTCAAAAACAAAAACAAAAACAAAAACAAAAACAAAAACAAAAACAAAAACAAAAACAAAAACAAACAAAAAAAATAAAAAATAAAAAAGTAAAGGAAGAGAGAGAGTGTGTCGGCACAAACCATAAAAAAGGGGGGAAAAGTCAAAAAGGAAAAGAGGAGAGAGAGAGATTGTCGGTCACGAGAAAGGAAAGGAAAGAAAAAGAAAAGAAAAGAAAGAAAGGAGAAGAAAGAAAAAAAAAGCATAAAAACCTATCCTCACTCCTCTCCCTCATTGCTCTTTCTTCTTCTCAACTGATCTTTGCATCTCTCTCTCTCTTCTCCTTTCTAGGCCTAACATATTTCTCACTTCTCTCTCCTTACCACACTCATAGTCATTGTCTTCCACCATTGTGACCAAGACCAGAAGGTTGATCTAGTTTTAGACGTGGGGGTGCTCTTTCAAAAAAACAATTTTGAGAACATGGATTTAGGCGAGATAATTACACTTTGCGAAGTGTGCATTCTTCTTTGGATGGCTATGGCGGCTGCAGCTTACTTATGGTTCAAACCATCTGATAATGAAGAAGTCCACAAAGATTAGGAAAAATGTTCTTGAAAACTCGGACCGCCCCTATGTGTCACGACCCATCCCACTACGCGTGGAAATAGGACACGTGGCACGCCACCAAGGCTCATCCAAACAATCATATAAATATACGCAGCGAAAAGAACTTTAAAACAACCTTGGGTATTTAAAACTTAGGGAACATTACCCTCTGAGTTTGTAAAATCCATTGAAATCAGAGTTATAAAAAAAATTTTGTTCAATCAAAAGTGTTCACAAGAATCCATTTCAAAATACAGAGGTTCAGTCGACTGTACTAGGGTCCAGTCGACTGTGCCTGGCAGAAACTAAAACCCTAAATCCTCAACAGAGGTCCAGTCGACTGCCCAGTCGACTGCTTTTCTATTATTAGAAGCAGTAGCCAAAATCAACAGTGGTTCAGTCGACTGATGAAGGGGTCCAGTCGACTGCTTTTCTATAATTCACTTACAGTGTCTCAACCACACGAGATCCAGTCGACTGACCCTGGGTCCAGTCGACTGCTCCCCTGCTGGCAGCCCTGTGATGAAATATACTAACACATGCTTCTCAATACCAACAACAATCTCAACCATAACTGAATTCCAACATTCAAAACATAAATACAGATGTTCAATTACAAGATTCCGGTACTACGAAACTAATCCATGATTCTATTACAACATCTTACAATATTCAAATCCTTACACAAGTTTAGGATTAAAAAAAAAAACATATACAAGTGTGAAATCCCCGGCGTTCATCGGCCTCACTCATCGCGCTTCTTCTTATCCTTCTTCTTACCTGCAATGGAGTACATCTCCACTGCTCAGCTATATGATGAGCGTACAAGTTCTAACATATGCAATATATGATAAAACATGCTTTAATCTCATAAATCATACAATAGTCTCTAGGGAGAAAAATACGCATTCATCCGGTAGCGGCAAGTCCAAGCCTTAAATCGCGATACCAATGGCAAGTCCAAGTCTATCAACCATTGTATCCACAAGTGCCATGGCAAGTCCAAGTCTATCAACCATGCACAGTAGCCGTCGCTACTAAATTCTCAAACATCGAGAAGCTTACTCCGGCATGAATTTGTATAAGACTCCCCTTTGACCCACATAGACAACTTAACGTGCTCGCGTAAATTTAGACATGCTTTTCACAATTTAGCGCGTGCATAATTAACGGGCCTACTAATAACACATGGATTTCGCCCGGATCACAATTTCGTCGTCGAAATATAAAACATGTATTTCCCTATATTTCACAAGTTAGAACTTCATACCTCGTGCGATTTCCCCCAAACTTTGAAGGATCGACTAGGAGGCTAAATAATTGTCGGATTTCGAATTTGAGACAATTCCTACAAGTTTATACCCGTTTTTCCCAAAAGTCTAAAATTAAGATCTTTACAAAAATTGTCCAAACATGACCTAAGTGGTATCAAAACGTAGATCTTACCTCCACGAGTTCAAATATGAAATCTGGAGAAAATCTGACAGACGGACGGTCGTCGATCGGCGTCGCAAAGCCCGTTGGCTCCAAATCTCCCTTCTCTCTCCTCTCTCTAGATATTTATAAAAGTTGTGGATGAGAATGAAATCTCATCCACTTCTATTTATAGGCAAACTTCTCGGAATTTGTGTTTACCTCCCCGCAAGTTTCTCAAAACTTCTCATTCACCCATGAAACTTCGCACACGTCCATTTTATAACTTTACGAGTGAAAACTATAAATTTCAAAAGTTTCCGACTAGGTTTCGTTTGGGTCCAAAATAACGTCCGAAAACTATATTCTGTGGAATCTCTACACAACCTACCTTTTCAATTAACGTATCACTCACGTTCTCACCACAATTCTCAAAATGATATAATGATATCAAAGATTATTAGAATTCCCACGACACAGATACAATTACTATTCAACAAATACCAGATAAAGTCAAATAACATTTAAATCATATAAATGTCATTTAGTCATGCCCATGCAATATGAACTTCCATGTTCTCGTGTCCTTACTGACACCTTACCGTTGACCACAGTCAACCACTTATCCTCAATTATCATATATCAATGATAATTCATAAAATTTCATATCATGCATGATTAAACTATGAAATTCTGGAACGGGCATGACAACTCTCCCCTCCAAAAAGGAAGTTTGTCCCCAAACTTTACCTCATGCGTCGAATAAGTATGGATACTCATTCCTCATGTCTTCCTCACTTTCCCATGTAGCCTCTTCCACCGTATGACTACGCCATAGCACTTTCACCATTGGAATAGTCTTAGTTCTCAAAACTTGTTCTTTGCGATCTAGAATCTCCACTGGTTGTTCCACATAAGTCAAGTCCCCCTGAATTTGCAACGGTTCAGGTACAATGATCTTATTCGCATCTGTCATACATCGTCTCAACATCGACACGTGAAATACGTTATGCACATGTGCCAACTCTGATGACAAGGCCAATCGATAAGCCACTGGACATACTCTCTCTAGGATCTCAAAAGGTCCTATGAATCTCGGATTGAGCTTTCCCCTCTTTCCAAATCGCACAATGCCTTTTGAAGGCGATACTCGCAAATATACGAAATCTCCCACTTCAAAATTCATCGATCGTCGTTTAGAGTCCGCATAACTCTTATATCGGCTCTGAGCTACCTTGAGTCGCTCTTGAATCAATTTCACCTTCTCAGTAGTCACCTGTATTAACTCAGGTCCTAATAACTTCCTTTCTCCAACCTCGGTCCAACAAATCGGTGATCGACACTTACGGCCATACAAAGCTTCATATGGTGCCATACCAATACTTGATTGAAATCCGTTGTTGTACGCAAATTCAATTAACGACAAGTGGTGCTCCCAATCACTCCCAAAGTCTAATACACACAATCTCAACATATCTTCCAAGGTCTGAATCATACGTTCTGACTGTCCATCGGTCTGAGGATGAAATGTAGTACTGAAACTTAATTTCGTACCCATAGCTTCTTGCAAACTTCCCCAAAATCTTGACGTAAAACTACTATCACGATCTGATACAATCACAGCTAGGACTCCATGTAGTCTTACAATCTCTTTCACATACAATTCCGCTAACTTGGACGGTTTAGTCGTCTTGATCGGTAGAAAATGAGCTGACTTGGTTAATCGGTCAACTATAACCCAAATCTTATCATTCTTATTGATTGATCGTGGAAATCCTGAAACAAAATCCATCATGATCTCGTCCCATTTCTATTCCGACACTGGCAAAGGTTGTAGTAACCCCGCGGGTACTTGTCTCTCTGCCTTGACCTGTTGACATGCCGAACATTCGGATACAAACTTGGCAACTTCACGCTTCATACCCTTCCACCAAAAGTTTTCCCTCAGGTTTCTGTACATCTTATTACTTCCCGGGTGCACTGAATATCTCGTACTATGAGCTTCTTCTAGAATTCTCTCTTTCAAGTCTTTCACATTTGGTATACATAATCGATTTCCCAGTTTCAACGTTTCTTGTTCCAACACAAAACCAGGTCACTTCCCCAAAGGTATCTCATCCCTCATTTTGCACAAATAGACATCGTTGAATTGTTCTTTCTGAATCTCATCAATAATATCTGGGTGTGCCATGATTGCCATCATTAAGCCACCACTAACCTTTGGTATCACATCCAAGTCCAAACGTTCCATTTCTTTTACTAATTCCTTTTGTTGCGTTAGCTCGTCGGCTAAGTTCCTCGGCGTCTTCCAGCTTAATGCATCGGCGACTACATTCGCCTTTCCCGGATGGTACTCAATCAAAAGATCGTAATCCTTCATCAACTCCAACCATCTTCGTTGTCTCATGTTCAAGTCCCGTTGGGTGAAAATGTATTTCAAACTCTTGTGGTCTGTGAATATCTCACACTTTTCTCCGTACAAATAATGTCTCCAAATTTTCAAAGCATGAATTACTGCGGCTAATTCAAGATCATGGGTCGGATAATTAACCTCATGTGTCTTTAACTGTCTCGAAGCATATGCAATTACTTTACCCCCTTGCATCAACACGCATCCCAACCCTTGATGCGACGCATCACTAAAGATCACAAACCCCTCGGTTCCGGATGGTATTGTCAAAATAGGTGCTCTCGTCAACCGTGACTTCAATTCTTGAAAACTGTCCTCGCATTCCTGACTCCATTCAAATGTAACTCCCTTTCTCATCAACCTTGTCATAGGCAATGAAATCTTCGAGAAATGTTCAATAAAACGGCGGTAGTATCCCGCTAATCCCAAAAAACTTCGAATTTCAGATACGGAAGTCGGTCTTTGCCAATTTGATACAGCTTCTACTTTGTGAGGATCAACTGATACTCCATTCTTGTCAATCACGTGACCAAGAAAAGTAATGCTAGGTAACCAAAATTCACATTTCTTGAATTTCCCAAATAACTGCTTTTCCCGCAGTCTCTGAAGTATCAATCTCAAATGATTCTCGTGTGTTATCTCACTTGGCGAATAAACAAGGATATCGTCGATGAACACTATCACAAAATCATCTAAATAGTCCTTAAAGACTCGGTTCATAAGATCCATAAACGCAGCTGGTGCATTGGTAACTCCAAATGGCATAACTAAGAACTCATAGTGTCCATAACGCGTTCTGAAAGCTGTTTTCTCAACATCTTCGGCCTTCACTTTCAACTGATGATAACCCGATCTCAGGTCTATCTTGGAGAATACTTGTGCCACACGAAGTTGATCAAATAAGTCATCAATTCTGGGTAGTGGATACTTGTTCTTGATTGTCAATTTGTTCAGTTCCCGATAATCCACACACATTCTCATCGAACCATCTTTCTTCTTTACAAACAACACTAGAGCTCCCCACGGCGATACACTTGGTCGAATAAAACCCTTGTCAAGTAACTCTTGTAGTTGAACTTTCAGTTCCTTCAATTCTACTGGTGCCATTCTATACGGTGTTTTGGATACCGGCCTTGAGTCTGGTATAATCTCAATAGTGAACTCGACCTCTCTCTCAATAAGAACATCTGGTAGCTCATCAGGAAATACATCTGAATATTCTCGCACTATCCGAATGTCTTCTACTTTTAATTCAGTCGCCGAGACATCAGTCACTGAACATAGAAATCCATGGCATCCCTTTTTCAATAACTTTCCCGCTCGGATAGCTGAAATCAAGTACGGCGGTGGTGTAACCCCACTTCCTTGAAAACAAAAGTTCCCATATACCGGTGATCGAAAATTAACCTCTTTCCGTTCACAGTCTATCGTAGCTTGGTTAAGGGCTAACCAATCCATTCCCAGTATCACATCGAAATGGTTCACCACAATCGGTATAAGGTCTACGGTCATCAACTTCTCACCTAATTTGATCTCACAGTTCTTATATACAATAGATGTCATTATCTCTTTACTAAGTGGCACAGCAATAGACAAATCATATCCTAACGGTGCCGATTTAACGTTCAAATGTTCAACAAAAGCATGTGATACAAATGAATGCGTAGATCCCGAGTCAACAAGTATGCGTGCTAAGTGCGAACATACAAGCACCATACCTGAGACTACTGTCTCGGAAGCAGTCATATCTCCTGGGTTCATCTGATATGCTCTTCCTTGACGTTGTTCCGTCCTTTGTCCTCCGTCATTGGATTGTCTAGGCTTCGACCCACTGGAAGCCATAGAACTAGCTCCTTGCTAAGGATACTTCCTCGGGAAATCCCTGGCTTGGTGCCCAAATACTCCACAATCATAACACTTGCCTCTCATGTCGGGTGTTGAATTTGCACTACCCCCGCCTTGGCTCCTGTTCTGGGGTTTGGTCATGAAACATCGGCCTGAGTGTGGTCGGTTGCAAAGTGAACACAACGGTATGTTACTTGGCGTCCTCCTGAATTCACTGAAACTAGAACCAGAGCCTCTTTGAAATGGCCTCTTGAAAGATCCGCCTTGGTTCCTATCCCCACTCTCATTGCTTCGTTTTCCGTGCTGATTTTGCCTTGACCTTTCCATTCCACTCTCGGCCACTAGCGTTGTTTGTTGTACTGCTGCCACAGTCGAATGTTCGTAGGTTTCCACCCTTAAACGAATATTTTCCCTTAAACCTTCTTCGAATTTCCTTGTTCTATCTTCCTCCTCTGGTACTGAACCCTTGCCAAACCTCAACAACGCATTGTACTTGGAAGTATATTCGGTTACAGTCATATCTCCCTGCTTCAAGTTATCGAATTCTCGCTTCTTCGCATTGTAGGCGGCTCGCGGAAAGAACCGGCGATTGAATTCTGCCTTGAACCCTTCCCAAGTAATCGGTGCCCCTTGATCTAGTACATTTACCCACCAGTTCTGGGCTTCACCCTTCAATACATCACTTGCATTTTCCATCTTCTCCCTATCGGTCATCGAGATAGATCGGAAGATTCGTTCCATGTCCATTATCCAATGTTCTGCGAGCGTTGGATCGGGTGTCCCATGAAATTCCATCGGTTTCTTGCGAGCAAACTGCTCAGATATTGATCTTATACCCCTATTTTCGGGTGTATGCACTACAGTTATTGGTTCCACTTCAATGTGAGGTGTGGGAGGCAGTCGCTCCGATATATTCCGTATCATTTCCCCCATATTCCCCATCATTTCTGCCATTTCATTCATTCGTCGGGTATGGGGTGATAACTCTCGGTCATCCATGATTACAATCCTGTAGTTCTCAATGCATAAACACTATGCATGTACAACAATAACAATGTCATGTATGTAAAACAACATCCATATGCATCAAACATCTCTAAGATGTATGAATGAAATTTAAAACATGTGACAATTCACTCAACACTCCACTCGTCGTCGAACGTTCCTAAAGTTTTGTTACCTCTAGCTCTGATACCAATAAATGTCACGACCCATCCCACTACGCGTGGAAATAGGACACGTGGCACGTCACCAAGGCTCATCCAAACAATCATATAAATATACGCAGCGGAAAGAACTTTAAAACAACCCTGGGTATTTAAAACTTAGGGAACATTACCCTCTGAGTTTGTAAAATCCATTGAAATCAGAGTTATAAAAAAAAATTTGTTCAATCAAAAGTGTTCACAAGAATCCATTTCAAAATATAGAGGTTCAGTCGACTGCCCAGTCGACTGTACTAGGGTCCAGTCGACTGTGCCTGGCAGAAACTAAAACCCTAAATCCTCAACAGAGGTCCAGTCGACTGCCCAGTCGACTGCTTTTCTATTATTAGAAGCAGTAGCCAAAATCAACAGTGGTTCAGTCGACTGATGAAGGGGTCCAGTCGACTGCTTTTCTATAATTCACTTACAGTGTCTCAACCACACGAGATCCAGTCGACTGACCCTGGGTCCAGTCGACTGTTCCCCTGCTGGCAGCCCTGTGATGAAATATACTAATACATGCTTCTCAATACCAACAACAATCCCAACCATAACTGAATTCCAACATTCAAAACATAAATACAGACGTTCAATTACAAGATTCCGGTACTACGAAACTAATCCATGATTCTATTACAACATCTTACAATATTCAAATCCTTACACAAGTTTAGGATTTAAAACAAAAACATATACAAGTGTGAAATCCCCGGCGTTCATCGGCCTCACTCATCGCGCTTCTTCTTATCCTTCTTCTTACCTGCAATGGAGTACATCTCCACTGCTCAGCTATATGCTGAGCGTACAAGTTCTAACATATGCAATATATGATAAAACATGCTTTAATCTCATAAATCATACAATAGTCTCTAGGGAGAAAAATACGCATTCATCCGGTAGCGGCAAGTCCAAGCCTTAAACCGCGAGACCAATGGCAAGTCCAAGTCTATCAACCATTGTATCCACAAGTGCCATGGCAAGTCCAAGTCTATCAACCATGCACAGTAGCCGTCGCTACTAAATTCTCAAACATCGAGAAGCTTACTCCGGCATGAATTTGTATAAGACTCCCCTTTGACCCACATAGACAACTTAACGTGCTTGCGTAAATTTAGACATGCTTTTCACAATTTAGCGCGTGCATAATTAACGGGCCTACTAATAACACATGGATTTCGCCCGGATCACAATTTCGTCGTCGAAATATAAAACATGTATTTCCCTATATTTCACAAGTTAGAACTTCATACCTCGTGCGATTTCCCCCAAACTTTGAAGGATCGACTAGGAGGCTAAATAATCGTCGGATTTCGAATTTGAGACAATTCCTACAAGTTTATACCCGTTTTTCCCAAAAGTCTAAAATTAAGATCTTTACAAAAATTGGCCAAACATGACCTAAGTGGTATCAAAACGTAGATCTTACCTCCACGAGTTCAAATCTGAAATCTAGAGAAAATCTGACAGACGAACGGTCGTCGATCGGCGTCGCAAAGCCCGTTGGCTCCAAATCTCCCTTCTCTCTCCTCTCTCTAGATATTTATAAAAGTTGTGGATGAGAATGAAATCTCATCCACTTCTATTTATAGGCAAACTTCTCGGAATTTGTGTTTACCTCCCCGCAAGTTTCTCAAAACTTCTCATTCACCCATGAAACTTCGCACACGTCCATTTTATAACTTTACGAGTGAAAACTATAAATTTCAAAAGTTTCCGACTAGGTTTCGTTTGGGTCCAAAATAACGTCCGAAAACTATATTCTGTGGAATCTCTACACAACCTACCTTTTCAATTAACGTATCACTCACGTTCTCACCACAGTTCTCAAAATGATATAATGATATCAAAGATTATTAGAATTCCCACGACACAGATAAAATTACTATTCAACAAATACCAGATAAAGTCAAATAACATTTAAATCATATAAATGTCATTTAGTCATGTCCATGCAATATGAACTTCCATGTTCTCGTGTCCTTACTGACACCTTACCGTTGACCACAGTCAACCACTTATCCTCAATTATCATATATCAATGATAATTCATAAAATTTCATATCATGCATGATTAAACTATGAAATTCTGGAACGGGCATGACACTATGATTCAAATCATTTGTTAGGTGGGTTAGCTTTACCAATGAACAATGGGTTGATGAAATGTAGGAGTTTTCTTATTGTTTTCTTTTTATTCTTATATGTATCAAAAAAAAAATATCATCAATAAAAAGAGAATGTCAAGAATTGTGTAAAATGGGCAGCCAATCATATTTGTTGTTTCCAGCCATCCAGTCCATGCACTGTTTCTATACCCTTGACCAATAGTTTGATTCTCCACCGATACACCCACGAGCCTTTGGTCACTCTCGCAACAGGCCAATACTTCACCCACTACCCAGAATGTCACTCCTTACAATGCATCAAAATGTCACATGGGGGCAGTTTCTCCCCTACTAAATATATGCATTGTCTGCTTTGTATAAGTACATACATTTTTTTTTTTAAAAAGGAGACACAAATTAATATATATATGAAAAAGAGAAAAAAAAAAGTTTTTTTTCATCATCTTGCTTTAAAATCTCATGATTCATTGGATATGACTGTCTTATAACTTGTTGAAGCCAAGTTGAACAACGCATTGGACTTTTGGACACAACACACGAGAGAACATGCCAAAAAGGCTTCAAGTCTATAACCAATCATTACTATGTCTGACACTGCTCATCATCACAAGTGCATGCTACTCTACCACTACTGTAGCATATGGACAGTACACTCTCAGCGGCAGAAATACCTCGACTCAAGGCATGCCACACATCATCAAATACCAAGTGGGGCGGCCCGTGTTCCCCATGACATTGCACAAATTTCAATGTTGCACATATATGATTTCTAAAATTCAACTATACTCATGTCAAAATGATGAGAGGCAATCATTTCAGCTATCCAAACACTATTATGCACTTGCTAGCCCACTTGAGCCATACAATAAAAATTTCTCTTCAAATTCAAACCCCCTAAGGATCACCCCCACACTGGGGCAATGCAAAAAAAAAAAAAAAAAAAAAAAAAAAAAAAGGAAAAAAAAAAGAGAAAAAAATACTATCCAACTTAGGATACTCACTTCAAATTGGGGCAATTCTCCACAAGTCGCGTTTCACTCAGTAATACTCACCCCATACTAGATTGGGACATGCAAAAAGAAAAAAAAAAACAGAGCATAAGGTGATCTCAGGCATTCCATGCAACCTTTCAAAAAAAAAAAACAAACAAACTTTGAGCCTTCATGCGATTCTTTATTTCTTAACCCATGACCCTGGCCTACACTACAACACACTAAAAGTCCACTCTGATTGACACATGTCTGGTTGGATTCATTAAATCATACTTTTGCATTATTTCAAAGACATGAGCCATCTCATACCGTCGAGTTCAAGATTGTCTGACGGGCATAGTGAAAACCTCAAAAAGGGCACAATGAGTAAAAATAAAGATTATGGCAAAACTATCGACACAACAGATACAGACAAGGATTGGGCATTCAGCGAATACTGGGGCACTAAGCCCATAAAGTCAAAATACGTTGTCTTCTAGTGTTCCAACAAGTAACAAGACATACAATATCCACTAACTTATGAACATTTTTTCGCAGATGATAAACTCATGAATCAAATACTTTTGTAAATACTCTGTACATAGCATAATATTGCATTAAAAAAACAAAAAATAAAAAATAAAATAAAAAATCATTCATACTTTATAGCATAGCAGAAAATGCATATCTTTTGTAACAGGGGGCAACTGGTCCTGACATTTCTATCATCATTGTAAGGAGAACTCTCACCTTCAGTCCAACATACTTTCCAAAGCCCAACAACTGGCCCAATATACTTTCCAAAGCCCAACGAATGGCCTAACATACTTCCAAAAGCCTAACCACTGGCCCAACATACTTCCAAAGCCCAACGATTGGCCCAACATACTTCCAAAAGCCTAATCATTGGCCCAACATACTTCCAAAGCCTAACTACTGGCCCAACATACTTCCAAAACCCTAACCACTGGCCCAACATACTTCCAAAACCCTAACCACTGGCCCAACATACTTCCAAGACCTCCCACTTCATGCAGCCTTTACTCAGACTCGCCAACTCTACAACAACCCCTCTGCTCAAGTCTACATGTCAAATCAACCTCTACTTTACGAATCTTCAAGAAGTATGTCCCGTACTCGAGATCACCAAGTTCATCTCATTCAGTCTCCGACAAGAGACTTCCTGTTCATATCATCCAGCTTCAGGTGTGAGTCCGTCAAGAGGCGTCCTGTTCATCTCATCTAGTCACAAGAATGAGTCCGTCAAGGGGCATCCTGTTCACAATCTCACTATTGGGAATGAGTCTGTCAAGTGGCGTCCCGTTTACATCTTCAGCACAGGAGTGAGTCCGTCAATGGGTATCATGTTCACAATCTCACTATTGGGAATGAGTCCGTCAAGTGGCGTCCTATTTACATCTTCAGCACATGAGTGAGTCCGTCAAGGGGCATCCTGTTCACAATCTCACTATTGGGAATGAGACTGTCAAGTGGCACCCCGTTTACATCTTCAGCACAAGAGTGAATCCGTCAAGGGGCATCCTGTTCACAATCTCACTATTGGAAATGAGTCTGTCAAGTGGCGTCCCATTTACATCTCAGCACATGTGTGAGTCCGTCAAGGGGCATCCTGTTCACAATATCACTATTGGGAATGAGTCCGTCAAGTGGCGTCCCGTTTACATCTTCAACACTGGAGTGAGACCGTCAAGAGGCATCCTATTTCATAATCTCACTATAGGGAATGAGTCCGTCAAGAGGCATGCTGTTCACAATATCACCGTCGGGAGTAAGTCCATCAAGTGGCATCTCGTTATCATCAACATCAACCTTAGTTTAGGATTACGCGGCTTCGCACTTCCTGGCTACATCCCTCTTTGCCCAGCATGCACGAACTATGCTCGGTTTGAGTCTCCCGACGGGAGATACGTACCCTTACTTTTAGATTCTCGGTTAAAGTTTGAGATTACGTGGCTTCGCACTTCTCGACTACACCATCTCTCACCATCTCTCAGCTACCCAGGTTTGCATGAACTGCGCACGGCCTGATTCTTCCGACAGGAGATACGTAGGCAGCTTTAAGAGCTCGACCATACCCTCAATTTACTACATTCTCGGTTAAATTTTGAGATTACGCGATTACGCACTTCTCGACTACACTGTTTACACCATCTCTCTTCTATTCGACTCTCACATGAATCCCCAGACAGGGTCTCGTTCGCCCATTCTGGTAACATTCTCAATCCCCAGCGGAGCTATTTGTCTAAACTGGCAATACTCCCAATTCTCAGCTGCCTATCCTGGCACACTGCTCACTCGCCTACTCCGGCACGTCACTTCACTCCTCGCCAATCATGGCGTCACTCACTTGAACCACGCTCATCCTGAGTCTTCTCCACATAAGATACATAGACATCTCGAACAGACTTTGAGATCATTTGTATTCTTGTACATGCTTCTCATAAAAAAAAATCATTTCAAGAAAGAGTTGAGGCAAAAAATGGGTGTCTCCTTATCTTTGTCATGATTTGCTTCGCAAAACATGATAAAGAGGGGCAGCTGTAGACACCCCATTTTTGCTCAACCCAATCATTTCAAAATAAAGTACTCGTTGACACGAGCCTGCTACCACTTTTTGAACCATCCCAATCAGACATCAGATGAAAAAGATGTTACAGATCAAAGTTTATTGGGACAAAGATCAACATGAGCACGCACCTTTGCACACCATATAAACTCTTACCAATAATGCACCAGCATTTGCTGGTGCGTATTCCTCACTTGCTCTCTTCCTTTCTTTCATTTATCATTTTTGTTGTCCCCCCTCCCACTAGTCTCCTTTCTTTTTATTTTTCTTTTTCTTCTCTCTTTCTCCCCTCTTTATTGCTTATAAAAACCACTTCATCTGAGGAGAGAAGAAGGAGGAACGAAGGAGAAAACAGGCTCCTCTCTGTATCTCCGTCATACTCCACATCTCTCTCACCATCCTTCCATATCCCTCACTTCATCATTAAATACAAAAAACCCCCTACAAAAAAAGGAGTTTATATTTTTTCACCACCATACCACCCCTTCTAACCATCACCATCAAGTTTACCACTACAATTACTAATCTCTACCCAGCTACCACATCATCACAATTCCCATCAACATACCTCACATCCACTGTACCATCGCCGTCATCATACTGTCTCAAATCACCGCCCAACATCTCAGTCATTTACCATCAATATTCTAATAGATTTATCGAGTTCCTCTAATAATTCAGGTTTTTTTAATTTTAATTTAATTTATTTTTTCTTTCTTGTACATATCATTTTTTTCTTGCTTGATATAAAATAATAAATATATATACATCCACGTCATACTCGGAATTACTTGGTTTCCAATATAAAAATCACGTCCGACTCTGAATTACATAGTTTCCAATATGGAAATTCCACGTGGTTTCTAATACGAAGAGTCATGTTCTACTGGGGATGACGTGGTTGCTAATACGGGGACCTCTGTTCTCCTGGGACTACGCGGTTTCTAATATGGAAATCCATGTCTAAATAATAAAAATCACTTTTCAATTGTTTGGGCACCGTCCCTTTCTTCTAGTATAAAATAAAAATAAAAATAAAAATAAGACAAAAAGAAAAACACAAAAAGTGTACTTTCTCAAAATAAAACCCCAATGCTACCTTTGCTTGGAATCTGCAAACAGCACAGGTAAGACAGGTAAGTCTTCTTATCCTACACACACTTCACATTTTTTTCTTTCTTTTGGGCACCAACCCTTACTTCCGGCATAAAAATAAAATACAGAAAAAAATTTCTCCTCTCTTTTATTTCTTTTGGGTACCGACCCTTACTTCTGGTACATGTTCAATCATTTGGGCACCGACCCTTACTTCCGGCACAGGAATAAAAGAACAGAAAAATAAAAAATACAAAAATATATTTTCTTAAAGTTAGGCATCGACCCTTACTTCCGGTACACTTTTTCAGTCACTGGGGCACAGACCCTTACTTCCAGTATTGGACTAAAAGGATTAAAAAATAAAAAATACAAAATACAAAATAAAAAATAATAAAAATACAAACAAAAATTCCATTTCTCAGTTATTTGAGCACCGACCCTTACTTCCGGCATAAAAATAAAATACAAAAAAAATCTCTTTTCTTTTCAGTCATTTGGGCACAGATCCTTATTTCCAATATAGGAATAAAAGCACAGGAAAAAAAATAGAAAAGTACAAAAAAATGCATCATTCTCCAATCACTTGCACAGCCTCATTTCAATCTCAATCACTTTTGAAAGGTTAAAATTTAGGACTATACCACGTGGGTTAAAGTTCCTAGTTACACCAACTCGTTCTTAAATCACTATATCGCACGTGCACGATCTTTTCTTTCTCTACAAAAAATCTTGCATACACTCACACACACAAGTCAGAATTACGTTTGGCCTGATTCCCGTCTTGGGATACGTAAACAACTCTCAAAGAGTGCGGCCATACCTATCAATTTTTTTTTGTCCTATTCACTTAAAAAAAAAGAATAATCTTTTTTCTTTTTCAATCAAAATGCCTCATTTTAATAAAAATTACTAAAATTGGCAACCGTGTTCGCACGGATGTTCGAGGGTGCCTAATACATTTCTTTGACATAATCGAGTCTCCGAACCCATCTCAAAATCTCTGGTTTTCGCATGACTATTAAGAGTCATACTTTTAAAGGGCCCACTTTTCTCAAAAAAAAAAAATTTAGAAAAGTTAAAGGGCTCACTTTTCTTTGCAGGGTCCTAACACCCCAAATGTTAGGTGGCGACTCTGAACTTTTTCAAACAGGCCCTACCATACTCTTTTCACCTTTCCCAATAAAAATCAAGTCGCAATTCACCCACTCTCAGGAAGCCAGACCCACATCGACTGCCTGGCGGTCCGAAAAACGCGGACGCGACAGTTGGGAACCACTTAAGATAGAAATTTTGATAAATTTTGATAAGCATAGCATCACTCATATTTTAAATATTACTCCGTATTAGTTTTCGATATTATTAATCATGGATGAAACACAAGGGAAAATACCAGAGAATTAATTTTCTTTTTCGATTTTCTTTTTTCTTTTCTCTCCCTCACTAAATCCATGAACCAAATAAAGCCTAATAGTAATAAGGGTTGATTGTTGATTGAAATTTGTAAAGTTTGGTATGATGGTAAAACAATTTGGGTGGGCTAAACTAAGAGATATGAAAATGAGCTGGGACAAATGTTTAGGGTGTGTTAGATTACAGTTGGACCAATATTTTATATATAATTATGTTTTCTAAATTGTGGGGGTGGTCTTTTGGACCATCATATTACACAATTTTTTTTAAAAAAAAATTGGGACCTTATAATTTTCCTTGATTAAATTGGGGCCCTAATTAAATACCAAAAATTGAAAGCCTAGGCGATCACCTACGTTGCCTATGCGCAGAGCTGGCCCACAATGGAGTTTTCTTAGTATAGCTAAGTGCTTGATCTATATCGTCAACCAAGGGTCTGATATTAATAACAAGAAAAAAAATCAACACGGGGACACAGAGTAGTAGTATCTGACATGAAAACAACTGCCTCACGACCTGTTTGTCTACATACTATTAAGGGTAAATTGCAAATTATATCTCTGTAGTTTAAGAGTTGTGATAATTTGGTCCCTATGGTTTCAATTTTAGCAATTTATATTCTATAGTTTGAAAATTGTGCAAAATACACCCAATTACAAAATAAGCAAGGGCACAATGAGAACATCACATTATTTCCAGCCCAAAATGACTCTATGTGTCCATAGACCCGGGAGTGTAGTTCAATGGGACTAGAAGCTTGTACGGGGGTTTTGACGCAGCGCCTCCACCGGATTTTTTTGGATAAAAATAGTATAATTTTATGTGATTTTTTGTACAAACTAATTTATCCCATATGTAAGTTATAATCTTTTAAACAATCCGATACTCTTAAGGCTTATAATAATCTAATAATATCTTATAATCTTTTAAACCATATGCTAATATCTTATAATCTTTTAAACAATCTAATACACTTAAAGCTGGATGCGCACTGCCACACAAATATCAAAGTGAAATTGATAAAAATAAATAAAAAAATTAAGCTTATAATACAAAACTTCTGTGAAAAAATTAAAGGATAGATTAGTTTCTACCAAAAAAAAAAAAACCCACAGAATTATACTATTTCTACCCCAAAAAAATAAATATATTGGGTCGGGGCGTTGCCCCCGATCTCCCGTATGATCTTCTGATCCCACTGAACTACACTTCTGGGTCAGTTCTCGCACATGGGGTCATTTTGAGCCAGAAATAATGTGATATTCCTATTATGCCCTTGCTTTTTTTGTAATTGAGTGGATTTTGCACAATTTCAAACTATAGGGTGTAAATTGCCAAAATTGAAACTATAAGGACCAAATTGTCACAACCCTCAAACTATAGGAGTGTAATTTGCAATTTACCCTACTATTAAGGATTAAACCAAAATGTCACAAATGAGTGATGTGTCATCCACTAATGTATCGAGATAAGGCAACACCGTGTGTCGTATCTAACAAGAGTTGAGCACTTAAAAAGTGCTTCTCCCAAACCGGTTGCGTACTGTTACATGTGAAATTTTTCTAATTGTTCACAATGTGTTTGCTGCGTTTGGCACAGAAGTGGCCTTCTTTTTTTTTTTTCGTGATACATGTATCATTATTCATATAGAATAGATCTAGAAGGAGAAAACAAAAGAGGGGTTCAGTGAAGATGCAAACATAATAGAGTGAGATTTATTTGTTATAAAAGTTTACGAGCATGAGATTTCGAAATTGTCCAAGCCACGTCTCTATATGCAAAACATCTCCAAGGGTGTATTAGAGGTATCTCACAATAATAATTAAATTGCTGATTGCCCTCATCATCTTTGACTTATTTTAACGATGCATTAAGCAAGTTTTACGTGCTTCTACCTTTTAAGTTGGAGAAAATATTTTACACAAGAGCACATGAGTTGAGGATTGACACAATCCCATGCATCTCAAATTTTATAGCAAGTAAACAGAGGGTAAGCAATTTTTGAGAGAACAAAACTGCACTCTACAAACAAACAACTCTGTTGGTTCACAAACATTAGACAAAAAGGCCTCAATTATCTCAAGAGAACAAAATTGCAAACAATTAAGGAAAATGGATGAGATCTCCACCAAAATAGTGTACACTTTGGCACATAAAAAAATTACCCTTAAGTTGCTATCAATGATTTTACACCTTCAAAATATACAAGTACACAAAACTGACTGATGGGGCAAAACACCTTCAAGATAGCTAAACAACTTGTTACATTCATCAACTTCAATTCTGATCCAATCTGGTATACATATATGTTCTGTATAACTATGCCAGGGAAAAAAAAACTCTTCTACGCAAGTGCTAAAAGTTTTCCTTCCTGCTGTTCTGATCAAAGCTCTAAAATGACAACATTTCAACATCAGTACCTGAGAAAACCCTAATTCAGAAGGGAAAAAAAAACATTTCTTGAACTCCTTAGTCAATAATTTGAACCATTGATCAATTTGTTTTAGACCAAAGGAAACCCAATGCTTTTACTTCAATTGGCTTTATCAATTTGTACCAAGAATTTGCACCTTTCAAACTTCTAGCCATGTTTCAGCTCTCCCTTAAGAAAGATTTAACATCAGATTCTGGACAGACGAAGCTCTCAAGCTTTTCTGGTAACTGTTCATTACATACTTCGCCCACTTTTTCTGTTGAAGCATAACTGACCGCTAAAATTTCCCTTCTATGAAACTTCTCATCAGATTGCACAATCTGAAAGAGCACAAGAGAGCTATTAGAAGTGAGACTCAAATATTTGTACCACCTTGAACCGATGTGAGATGCACTTGAAAGTAAATGGCGTGATATGAAATTTAGTGCACACATTACATGATCTTTGCTCGAAGCATCAGCTGCAACTTTCTTCAACCTTTTTATATAGGACAGAGAGCATGATTTCTCCTCTGTGTTTTCATCTACAAAGTTCTGGCCCGAACCCTCTACAAAAGAAAAAGTAACAAATTGCGATGAGGTAAACAAGCAGCTTAACAGAACTCATGCCTAATAGAGAACGAATCTAAGGTGTCGACAAGAAATACAAATTCGGGTGTGCTATTCACTCCAACACATGCACATTAGTAGGTCATGATTTTCCATAGAAAATTGAAAGGAAAAACAAAAAATGCTGGCAGGTTAAGGATGAGAAAATTGAATGTTCAAAAATAAATTTGGATAACAAAAAGAAAAGAAAAGAAAAGAATGAAAATAATGTTCATAATATGTAATGCCCACTAATGTCCACTAAAGTAAACTTGTAGACAAGCATACTTCACAAGTTTACCACAGGATTTTATAGTTTTAAAGAACAGTTCTTAGGAAGTTGGAATCTTTTGTATAATTACTTGCTGTAATTGCTATTATTTTTGTTTATTATTTCCATTAATAGGATTGTTATTACAATTATCTTGTGGGGTGGCAGGGGAGACAGGAGGGGAGCTTAAAGCAAGTGTGCCCATGTGTAGAATATGTTTCGGGGAAATGCTGTCACCAATCAGTATCATATATGCCCAAGAAACGACATTCTTTGCGCTGACGAAAGTGAACAGTCTGGAAAATGAAACAGAAATGATATAGCAATGAAAATTTTCTCAAAATGGAAAGACCTAAATACGAATGTTGGAGGAATATTGGCTCATCAACATGGAAAGACACTATGAACTGCAGAGAAGATGATGCAGTAAACAAAACTTGTGAGGTAAAAAATAGAATTGGTTCATTAATAATAAAAGAATGATGATGAAGTTGAACTATTCAAGTTTCTCCAGCCATTCAATAAACAACTACTGCTGCTGTTGTTTTAACTATAAGAGAATAAACAATAAACAAAGGAAAACAATAACAACGCCATCAACGGTATCAATTGAAGTTACATGATCTGAGACATAACACTACAGATTCTGTAAGTCTGAAACTTAAAAGGAAAATTCTAAAAGCATAATGGAGTAAATGCATGACCTGAATGCAAGGAATAAAAAGGGGAAGACGAAAAAGATTCTAACTCGAGCTTGAATACCTTCAAGGATGTGATTCTGCCCAGAAAGCGAGACAACGATCGTTTTGGTCATCAGGGATTTCCCAAGAACTTTCTTTAATGGCCCGTTTGGTTCATGGATTCTTAGAGTGGATTTTGATTCCACCCTAAGATTACTAGTAATCTTAAAATTTATCCTTGTTTGGTTCATGGATTATTCATTGAATTGTGGGGTCTCACTGGATTTAGAATCCACCCAAAGGTGGAAAATAAGGTGGATTCTAAATCCTAGCTTGGAGGTGGTATTCTCAAAGATTACTGGGGTTTTGGTTTTCTAATTTTATACTACCTAAATTAACCCTTATATTTGTGGAAGGTATAAGTTAACATCATTCCTATTATTGATAGCCTTCAATGGTAGATTAGGTATTTATCATCCTATTTCATTTTCCTTGACTCAACCAAACACTGGATTCTAAATCCAACTAGGTTTCCGCTCGTGAACCAAACACTTTACAGGGATTCAAATTCCTAGTAAATTGATTACTAGTGTTATGATTCCTGGTAATCAAAATCCAACTAAAATAATCCATGAACCAAACGGACCGTAAAGGAATAAGAGACTAAAGCGAGAAGAAATCAAAAACTCAATTTAAGACATTATTTCTTTTAACAGGCTTTAGGCCAGATAGCACTGATCCATCCATCTCCAGAAAACAAAGAATTTCAAATTACCAAACATGAACACATAATCCGAAAACCACCCAGTGATCAAACTTATAAATTCTTTACCTGTGTTAAAGAACAATCCACACACTCAATGTTTCATCAACAGCCATCATTAATATGTTGTTCCTCATCTAACACGGGGCAAACAATTCAACCCAGTCCAATAGAAGATATCAACTTCTCACTGTCTATGATGGAAACCAAAAATCAAAAGAAAAAATTAACCAGTCTTGCTTTTTCGTGACGGACAATAATTTTCTTTTCTTTTCTTTGTTCCGGTAAAGATGACAGACAATAATTGACCTCAGATTAAGACACTACAAGTGTCTAAAAGAAACCATTTCTCGAAACAATAATTGCAGTACTGTCAGTACTCAATAGTAACAACCATGGAGTCTTATGTACAATAAGCAGCTGACGCAATATGAGCGCCACAGTTGCGAGTATTTGAAAAGTTGGGTGGAACAGTCGCAACTACAGCAGGTCCTCTTATCTTCTCTCATTTCCCAGGGAAATGTAAAGTATATGTTTGCTTTGGCGTATGTGCTATAGAAATGTGCCTAACAGAGATGAAACTGAAGGGCTGAAAGTATGACCCATTACCTATAATGCTGCCAACCGAATCCTGATGGTATCGATGGCCTACAGGGAGCTGCCCCTGACTTGTTGCCAATCTCTGGGAGAGGGCTTTCTTGCCTCTGGGGGGCATTGTCTCACTGCAAGGAGTGCTGCGATATTGCAAATTACCTGGTACCATAGTGCGGCCTTTGCCTGTGCGTTTAAAACGACGTACCCATGGGCTATCGATATTAATATGAGAATCAGCTGCATTGTCCAACAGAGGCTGATTACTTCTGAAGTTTACTCTCTGCCAACAGCCATCTCGTTGAACCAGGAACTGAAATTTTAGAGCAAAAAAAATCAGTAAAACAATACCGGGATACACAACTTTATTCTACATATATGAAAGAGTCAAATCTTCAAAGAACGCAGCAATGTGATGAAAGTTGTAAAAGCCTAACCGGGCCAGAAGAATCACAAGTATTGGTAGGCAGTTGTTGGAACGAATTTAAGTCTGCTGTCTTCTTATCTGAGGACCAGGTGAGAAGACCCATTGAATGTTGCAACTGGTTGACGAAGGATGCTTCCAAAGAATCAAGGTATAGATTGTGCTTCTCATTCGTCCACTCAGTGCACTGATAATCGTATCATATGAAATAAGTCAAATAACCAAATATAAAATCTTCCAAAACCATAGAGGAGATAGAGAAGATAAAAGTACTTAAATTTTGCAGACATGAGAAAAGGTGTTTTAAAATGGTCATCTCATTTTTTTCCAACTACAGGAGTACAATAACTACCTTTTTTCAGTTATCAAGCATATCGATCATATGTCTCGAAGTCCCGATAAGAACAACTAAAACGCAGTGCCTCAAATTTAATACTGGGAAGTCAACCCAGATCACAAAGTTTTCAAGAGAGAATCCAATCATTTCAAAATCACCATCAAGTATGATTTCAGATTCCTACTACAAACTAGAAATGAGTTCAATCAAATACATAAAACCACATTTAACACTAAACTTAAATGGCATGAGAAACAAATTTGTAATGACTCTCTTGTTATAGTTATGTCATTATCACCTACCTTATGGTCAACTTAAATCCAATACTCATAACTGTCAACATTTTCAAATCCAAATGAATGATCTTATCCGTAGGAAAGGTTTAACATCCACCAAAAAACGTAGATAAAAGATAAAATTAATAGATAAGCTAAATATAAAATAAAAAGTTTTTAATAGATAATAACATATCGCGGAGGTACTACAGCCTGAAAGTAAACTGCCGCTTCCCAAAACAAGCACGGGCCATACATTTTATTTATTTATTATCAAGTGTCAACATCGGCGCCGCATCGACATGTGTCCAACACATGGTTTTTATTAATTGTAAGTTGGTGTGTCCTACAAAATCTTGTTCCACACTCCTATCTCCCAACTGCTTCATACGTTTGTTAATCTTTCTTTTCCATTAATGTAACCATCCATCTCGGCAACTTTATTGCAACTACATACATTTTCCCAACATACTTTTTCTTGATTGTGCAACATCATGAAGCCTACTTGACCTTCACCAATATACCAATTTTTATGAAGCAGATATGGAAGAAAATTGAAATCATAGACCCAATATTTAACACACAGGTAAACCTTTAATACATGTAACATGCAGATCTCTTGCAGTAAGGTCATTGTACTGAAATAAAGCATAATACCAATCAGGAATGTCCTACAATCATATCCCAGTTCTATTTGCAAAAGAAGAGTCTTGCACAGAGACACAAATCTCTGGACCTAGACTAGAAACTAAACTTGATTTTCACACATTCCATAAAATTAGGGGGAAAAATATAGGTCTGTATATATTATTTTGCAGGAGTATACTTAAGAGTAAACAAAGAGATAATCACACTTGGGATGATCAATTAAGGATGCTTCTAAAAATGACAATTTCCTATTTCACTTAATAATTAATATAGTTTCAATTCAAGGAGCTAAAGTATGCAGTGCACAAGCTCAATAAGACCAAGTGTAATACGAGATTAAACCATGTGTTGAGCTCATCGTATCCACACAATCAAATTTTAAACCCTAATCCAAGTAATATATATGATCTCAACCAACTCGATCAGCTTTCTAATAGACATCAGGTACGTATTCAAGGTAATATCTAAAACAAATACAGATAATACACTCAGATTTATATACGAAACAACAAATATGTACATACATATATATATATATATAGAGATGAGATTACAAACGAAATACGAGAATTACCGGTGAAGCAGTCGCGTTCTGGTGAGATATATGTTTCGAAGTCTCGGCGGTCAAAGCAGATGCGTCCGAGTTCGTCCGAGTCAACTCGTTTCTGCAAACCTCCGTAGCAGAGGGATCTGAAAACGCCGAAGAAAACTTCGTACGTAGATTATCTTCCATTATTATTATTACTATTATTATTCAGACAAAAAACGAAACCCTCGGGGTGCTGTTTCTCGGTGGAAGAAGGCAAAACCAGAGGGGAGTTTAGAGAGAGAAAGGACTTGGGGTTGGGGAGACTCTTGTATTGTAGGGGGGAGGATATTTTACGTGGGGACCCACATGGGTTTGCTTTTACACGTGGAAGTAACATCAAGCTGAGTGCCAAGTCATCACGGACGATAGTATCTTCGACAAATGTCAGCTAGATATTTTTCATTCTATATGACCAATTGAAAAAGTGCAAGACAGAGAGAGAGAGAGAGAGAGAGATATTTTATTATTTTAACTATATATGTGGTTTCGGCTAATTTTCACTTTGACTTCTGTGACTCAAAAGTAAATACTCAATCCTTCTGTGGTTATAGACTAAAACGAAATTGTTCAAATTTTTAAAAAATTTGATGAAAATTTGGAAATTAGCCAAACATATTAACACTTAGCCCCTTTTGCAAGTTTAATTTTAGGGGTTAATCATATCTATGTGGAGATAATGCTATCATTTAGCCCACCTATATGAGACTAATTTTTAATTCTTAATCCCTATAAGGGAATAATATTTGGGTTAACTGTCTATGTACAATTAATTTTGACTAGGGGTGAAAGTTTAAATCGAAAAATCGAACCACCCCTATAGGGGATAATTTTGGGGGTTAGCTGCTTATGTACAGTTAATTTTGACTAGGGTGAAAGTTTAAACCGAAAAACTGAACCATCAAACTGAATTGATCAGTTCGATCAGTTTTCACAAAATGTACAAAGTGTAAAAATTGCATTGCACCGAAAAAATTTCACTATAACCGAAACAATCATCGAACCTAACCATTATGTTGGTTGAAAAACTTTTCCAAACCCGACCGAACCAAACCGATTTTATCCTTAATTTTGACACTTAAACTTACTATGTGGAGGCTTATTTTAACACTAAATCCCTATATGTGGCTATTTTTGAGAAAAAGTTTAGTAATTTCATTTTAGTCCAAAACCACAAGGGGGTTAGTGTCCACTTTTGAATCACAGATAGTAAAGTAAAAATAGGCTTAACCACATGTGGTAAAATATATATGACCAATTGATAATGTGCAAGAGAGAGAGAGAGAGAGAGAGAGAGAGATAGAGAGATTGGCATCTTCGAATAGGAGAGTTCGCATGGGGTGGGGTTTACGTGAGGCACATTGCACAGATAAGATTATAGGGCATGTTTGGGAATATCCAAAATAAGATCTGGTTCAATCCAAGTCCAACCTTTTAATTTGGCTCTTGCGAGAACCAAGTTTGATGAGTGTCTATATCTCGCATAGGAATCCGTGTCCAGTTTATTAAATTTCTTAAAATAGCTTCTTATGTCAAATCAACCTGCACTTAGTTCTTACAAGAACCAGATAAAAAGGTTGGACTTCGACTGAACCAGATCATGTTTTAGACTTTTCCAAACATGCCCTAATGTTTAATAAGTATATTTGAGTATTGCTATGCTTTCCAAATTTTGAATGTCAAATGCTTCTAAAAAATATGCGGTAGTGAGATCATTTTCAATAATCATGGAACAACTTCAACATAATTCAATCAAAATTTAGTGGACTCACTGCCACGTGCATTTTGAAAGTATTTGCGATTCAAAATTTAGAAAGTATAACATTAATCTATATATTTCGAACTCATTCAAAAAAAAATTATTGTTTTTATCAGCAACTTATGAATTATTAATTGAGAATGAAAGTTTATTCGTAGCAATCTGGATTTTTATGATTTTGAATGCGTTCATTTATAATTTGATTTTTATTTTTATTTTTAGAAATTCATTAATAAAAAGATAATTCATTACAAAAAAGAAAAAGAAAAAAACCATCATTTATATAACTACATGATAATTACATCTATTACATTTTGTGTCTCAATCTTTGAAAGCTAATATTTTTAAGAGAACATAATGATTGTATTCACATATATACATAAAAACTATGACATTATTCTAAAATTATCCTTTCTTGTTTGTTTCTTCCTTTTACTTTTTATTGGGTATTTTCAAAATCAACAAGGGTAATTGTGTAAAGGTGCTTAAAAATCATCATTAGACATTCTTAATAGACAATAGTTTTTGGACGACCAAAAAAGGAAAAGACACACAAAATCGAATAGGGGAGTAATATAGAAAGGAAAACACAGAGGTACCCAAAAAAAATCTCACCACCAACAATAAAACCTAAAATATTTTTTGTTGTGCGGGTGGGCCACAAAACCCCACAATCAAGATCACATCCACCAATACGAAAGAGATAATTCACGTATGATAACAAGAGAAAAGATCACCATACTCAAGAATAACAACAATAGATCAAACTGAGAAGACACAATGATTTTTTGTACGTGGTTTGGCCTAACCAACACGCCTATGTCCACACGGCTTCTTTTATTGAGAAACATTCATTACATGCCTCTCTCTCTCTCTCTCTCTCTCTCTCTCTCTCTCTCTCTCTCTCTCTCACACACACACACACACACACACACACACACATACACCATGTTTGGACATTTATATTCTAACTCATCTTAGAATAAAGGTTTCTAATCCGCCTCCACCATCATCATGGCATCATAGCCATCATCATCACCACCATAGCATTGCAGTCTTGCAGTACCTTGATGACTGCCTCCACAACGCTACTGCACCCAACAATGATGAGCACCCAATAGGCTATGCCCATCTTCACCATTCTACCCACTTGCACACCTTCTCTTACTTGGTTCCCCCAAGGATCTAGACTCTCCCTTTCTCTCTCTAGGTTTAAAGTTCAAGATTAATTTCCATACATCATATCATCCTATATATATAAATACACATTCCTAATACTAGTAGAAGAATATTTACCCACATGAAAATACTTCTTCGTTAAGAAACCAATCTATACAAGTATTTCTATATAATAGGAGACTTATCATCTTTGGAAACTTGCCCAAAAGTACTATCCTAATCAACTTAGGAAAGCTGCCTCTCACCCAAGTTTCCCGTTCCCGCTCGGGCACCGCCCGGGCGGCATTCCAGCTTTGAGAAAATTTTTGCCTAATTTCCAACAAACTTCACATTAGGCTTAATTTCTCAAATCTTTACCATCACAACCTGCAAATCCACAGCTCTAAAATTTTTTGTCCAATTTCCAAAAAACTTCACCTTGGGTTCAATTTCTCAAATCTTCACCTTCTTAAGTTGCAATCCACAACTTCACCATCTACAACGTCTTCACACCCTTGTTGAAATTCTTGTACCACCAACCTTTTCTATCATCTTCCGTCCATCCCACGAACTATCTTCTTCCACTGATCTTGAAAAAACTGCCAACTCCCTTCTTCCAAGGATCTTCACATCTCACCCCTTATAGGTTCCCTTGACCAGTCTCTCCCTTGTGACTGTTGGACCAAGATGTCTTCACCATGAGCTCTGAAACCATTTGTTGTGCTGGTGGGCCCCAAATCCCCACAATCATGATCACATCCACCAATATGAAAGACTAATTCACATATAATAGCAAGAGAAAAGTAGATCATCCAACACAAGAAACAACAATAAATCAAACATAGCAGACACAAGGATTTTTTCTACGTGGTTCGGTCCAACCAACATGCCTACATCCACACGACTTCTTTTATTAATAAACATTCATTACATGTCTCTCTCTCTCTCTCTCTCTCTCACACACACACACACACACACACACACACCATGTTTGGACATTTATATTCTAACTCATCTTAGAATAAAGGTTTCCAATCGCCTCCACCATATATCAATATGGTATTGTAGCCATTATCATCATCATCACCATAGCATTGCAATCTTGCAGTACCCCGGTGGCCACCTCCACAATGCTACTGCATCCAACAACGATGAGCACCCACTAGGCCACGCTCATCTTCACCATCCAACCGGTGGACTTTCCACCATCTCTTACTTGGGTTCCCCCAAGGATCTTGACTCTCCCTTTCTCTCTCTAGGTTAAAGTTCAAGATTAATTTCCATAAATCATATCATCTTATATATATAGATATACACGTTCCTAATCCTAGTAGAAGAATATTTACCCACATGGAAATACTTCTTCACTAAGAAACCAATCCATACAAGTATTTCTATATAATAGGAGACTAATCATCTTTGGAAACTTGCCCAAAAGCACGATATATCCTAATCAACTTAGGAAAGCTGTCTCTCGCCTAAGTTTCTCGTTCCCGCTCGGGCTGCATTCCAGCTTTGAGAAATTATTCCCAATTTCCAACATTTTCTACTCAAAATAATTTCATAAGAGTAAAATGCCTTGTTTTTAAAGACTAGGATAGAGGCCCGTGCAATGCACGGGTCCGTCAAAATTAGAAAATAAATTAGATGTATTTATTATTGATGCATTTATAGTTTTGTCACTTGAAAAAAATTAAATTAAACAATACTAAATCCTAAAAAAAATAAAATCAAACAACATTAAATCCTAAACGTATTAAATATGTACTACTAACAAAATAAAGTTGTAAACGTAAAAGCTTCAATAATCCTGGTTGGAAGCAAATATATTTTCTTTTCTTTATTTTTTTTTCATTTCCAAATCTTTCTTTAGTGTTTTCACTTCTGTTTGTTTTAGCATTTCTCTCCTTTCATTTATTTATTTTTTTAACCACAATTTAGCTCCTTTTACTTTTTCATGTAACCAAAGAAGAAGAAGAAGAAGAAGAAGAAGAAAAACGTGTGTTTCTTGTCATATACCAAAAAAAAAAACTTAAATTGAATTAGAAAGGAGAGAGAGAGAGAGAGAGAGAGAGAGAGAGAGAGAGAGAGAGAATCCCAAATTTTTATCCGTCACTATATTTAATGCATCCGTTTTCACTTGCATATCATCAAAATGCCTTCCATGGATATTCCAGAAACCAACAACTATTTCATGGTGTAAGAAATATGTGGGCCATATGGGCACCCGCATACATTGGACCGGGTCCAATGGGCTTAGGCTTTTGGAGCCCTAGGGTTTGGTTATTATGTGTGTATATATATATATTTATATGATATAAACACAACATATTGGGAATCCCTAACATCATAGTAGCCTCTCTATCTCTCTCTCCCTACGGTTTCTCTCTCTAGCTAATCACCAAGGAGCTTGGGATTTAGAACGTGACTGTCATGGGGATGGCTCAAGAAGCGTCCTCTACGACCTAGGCGATGCATAAGAGAGTACACGGAGGCAACATGGAACAGTAGTTCGTGGGTGAAGACGCCGGGCTTGTAACACCGTTCGGCGATCCGTCAGGTTATTCCACTAGGTAAGTGACCTATACCCGTCTCGTATGCTTGCGTGCATATTTTTCTACATTGGTATCAGAGTCTATAGGTGTTTGATTCGCCCGTAGATCACTCGAATTGAATCTGCCATTAAAGCTTAACCAAGTTTTTATCAAAACTTTGATATTTTGATTTTGAAGTTGGTCTAATACAAAACTCCAATAAGGGTCCAATTTTTTGGCATGGTTGTGTCCCATATGGTCCCTAGAGTCCCTCCATAAAGTCCCATGACCTGATTATCTCAAACGAGTGAGATATTGCAAAACCTAATTTTTTGGATCAATAAAAACGAATTTTTTTTCCAACTTTGATCCAATTTTCTGGAAGATTTACTCGATCAATGTCTCTGTTTTTTGGTTTAAAATTGTAGTACTCCGTGAGAGCTTTCCAACGATATAAAATTTGTAAACTTTGGATCAATATTGAAGGAGATACGAGCTTGCAAAGTAGGAGGGTTGAGCAGCCCCCAAAACCCAGATTGGTTTTGTTTTGGGGAAGATGAACCAGAGATTTACCACGCCCACTCTCGCTGAAGAGAGTGGGGCCCACTCGCCGGCCAACGTTGGTACGGTGACCATGGGTCTGGAGAGTGGAGGTGTGTCTCTTGGCCCTGGTTCATAATATATTTTTTATATATTTTTATTGAAAAAATATTTAATTATTTTGTAATTAAAACAGTTTCTGCTTTTAAATTAAATAGTTTTTTAATGTTTTAAATTGTTTTAATTGCTTTAAAATTCTGAAAAAATGTGAAAAATTAATTTTTTATTTTTCCTATCTTATGGACATTGTGTGGGACCAGAAATAATTTTATGGTAAATTGTTTCACTGATTTTGGTATTTTAGAGCATAAAATATGTGTTTTATATACGTTTTTAATTGCTTAAAATATCCAAAATTACATGTTAATTTTTGAAATTAATATATAGTGTCTAGTACACTGTAAGGGACTCTAAGATAATTTTTGTGTAAATTATCATGTATTTATGGTATTTTAGAGCATATAATTAATGTTTATGGACGTTGATTTAATTGCTTAAAATAACCATGATACATTATTAATTTTTGAAATTAATATGGGACATAAGGGACACTGTTTTAGACCATGTAAAATTTTTGTGGGATCCATAGATAATTTTTGGTGAATTATCTAAATCATATTAATATTTTAGAGCATATAATTATGTGTTTTTGTACACGTATTAAATTGCTTAAAATATTTTTATTGATTATTAGTTCAGGGAATTAACACAATGTGTTTAGAACACTAGTGGTAGCTTGAGAAAATTAATTTAGTATATTTTTCTCGCTCTTTGGGACGTATTTTAGAGCATATATGTTGGGTTGAGTATGCAATATTAATTGCTTAAAATATAACCAATTAAAGTTGTTAATTCTTGAATTTAAAGTCTAGTGTTCTTGTACACTAATTGGAGACTTAAGAAAATTTTATGAATTATCTCATTTTTGTTTTGGTATTTTAGAGCATAAAATTTATGCATATGGGCATTTATTTAATTGCTGAAAATAGCCAAAATAGATTATTAATTTTTTAAAATTAATATGGGGTGTTTGGAACACCATATTAGACCACTGAAAATATTTGGAGAACAAATTCTTGAAAATTTTTGTATTTTTAAGAATTTTGTTGCTCATAGTTAATTTTGTTTAACTAAGATCAATTTATTATGTTAAATTGATTCAAAATGTTTTTGGGTCTTGGTGAAATTCCGGAAATTTTTACTTATAATGAAAATTTTGTTTTTCAATTAATTAAATTTTCCATAAGGTTTTAAATTAATTGTTAATTTAAAGGGCCCTTAATAAATTGGTTTTAAATTATGTTTTAAGACCTAAAATTAGGTTAAAATTAATGAAAAATTCAGAATTTTTTCATTGATTTTACTTAGCTTATGGGAGCTATCCGGGCTGTGCAATAATCATTTTATTGCACATTTTATTATTTTTAGAGGCTCATTGCATTGTTGGTCACGTTTAATTACTGTTGTTAATTTGTGATTGGTTGACCCTATGACCTCGAATTCCTCCTCCTTAAGTGGAGTGACGGATGAGTCCATTCATTTTATAATAAGACCACATGAGTGCTTGATGTGTGTAATTGATACATTTTAATCTGGCTTAAATGAATGGACAATAATTGACAATTTATAGAGCTTGTGTCCTCACGATGTATGTTTAAGGCTGTTCTTGTATATGTTTATGAACAAAGCATCCCTATTTTTTATGGGCTATAAATGTAATGTGAGGACGAGAGTTTTATTTCTTGTATTGGAAAAGCCTACTTGTAAAGGGATGGTTTTCTTTGTTCATAAATCATACACTTAAATTACCTTAACATGAGCTCTAAGTTGTCAATTCGGACCCACGTGGGGGTCCATGCGCACTTTTGTTGAATGACACACTTAATATTCATGTGGATGATCTTAGATAGGTAATTGTACCATCTAATTGATGTTTGTTTAGAAAAATCAATTATAAAAGGTTTTTCTTGATTTACAAAATTAAGATTTGATTAATGAGCAATAGCGAATTTTTTGGTCTTAAATTGTAGAAAGGGAAAAACTTATTTGTAATTAGATTTTAAAACAAACCTTATGAAATGTGCAAATAATAATGTCAATCCCTTGCGCATGTTCTCAAATATTATTCTTCAAATTTTTTGGATACACAAAAACAAATGTTTTTCCAAACCACACTTTGTCGATCTTTATAAAAGTAACAAGTTTAAAAGGGACTAATTTTTTGTAATATGACACTACAAAGTAACACACCGATAGAATGAGCAAGAGCTTATGGGCTTTATGCTTATTCTATGGTCCAACCCATTAAACCGAATAATGGGCCTCTGGCCCAATATCATTATAACCTTAATAGCCTATAATACTTGGCTCGAGAAGGATCAAAGTTCGCGTTTTGTGATAAGCAGCATGCACCATGATCTTGTTGGGAAGTATATGTACTACCCAATAGCCAAAGTATTATGAGATCAGCTCAAATTTGTTTTCGATGGCATATTCACTACTAGATTAAGTATCTAGTTATGAACTTCGGGAAAGTAAAGGAAACGTTCCAAGTACACGATGACTGGACATCTAAGGTCGATGACAGGTATGATTCGTGATTTCAGAATACTCGGAACATCTTTACTGGCGAACTGCAGTTTCAGGCTATGATTAGTTCTTTGCCTGATTCGTGGGTCCATAGAAAACAAATCAAGATCCACAACGGAAATGTTAAATTTTTGGTTTTGACATTTCTGACAAGTTGAGCTGAATACGGAGCGCCAAAAAGGTGAGGCGAACCGTATAGCTATACTCTTGACCACTACTTCCATAAGTGGAAGTAAGCGCAAGGCTAGTGGGCCTAAACGCAATGGTAAGGGTAAACCCGCCTAGAGGCAGGGTGGGGCTAGCAAGTTTGCGCCCAAGGCTAATAAGGTGGAAGAGCGCAATCGAGGACGTTTTCCAGTTTGGTGGTAATAGGATGAACATTTTTGGGTGGTAGTGTTACTAGGATATGGTTATCTAGGGATAACTGCTTAAGAATTGTTTTCATAAATTCTGGTTTACTCTATCATTCATTTATTCTGAGACATGACATGCTGGACTTGAACGCATAGGATGTAATAGGATGACTTGATTAGCTTGAGAAGCCCTTTTGGGCACACTCGCTGAGATTGACCTGCCTATGTGTGAGTCTTGCTTAGTTGGAAAAGCATGCCGAAAGCCTTTTAGAGATGCTATTAGAGCTACTCAAGCATTAGAACTAGTTCACTCAGATATCTGTGGACCTATGATTGTAAAGGCACGTCATGGCGCCTCTTATTTTCTCACTTTTATAGATGATTTCGCGCGATGTGAGGATCGCGAGTATTTATCTAATCAGTTCTGGGAACTATGTGGGGAAAAAGGGGAAACGCAGACAACTTTCTGTTCCGGAAACTCCGCAACAATATGATGTTGCAGAAAGAAGGAATAGGACATTCCTAGATATGGCTAGGATTATGATGGAGCAAGTCAACCTCCCAATGTTGTTTTGGGGGGATGTACTCTTGATTGATGCCTACATACGAGAGTGCCTCTCCTCTGTCGTTTCCCTCTACCCTCTTATGAGCTATGGAAAGGCGAAAAGCTCATTTTGGAGCATTTGCGCCCGTGGAGCTCAGGAGGTCATGTTCACTATACCTCGTATAAGTACGAGAAACTATGCTCAAGAGCTGGAAAGTATACCTTTATAAGGTATTCTAACAGCTCGACAGGCTATGTTATGTATAATGAACAAACGGGTATAGGAATGACAGAAATGGTGTCACATGATATTGAGAATGACTTCCTTAGATTTGTATTACTAAGAGATATCTTGACCTCTATAAGTTGGAGGATGTTGAAGACAACATACCATCTTTAAGCGAGGGTGGGGAGATTGAGAATCCACATCCAATAATCGCTGTAAAATGGTACTAGTCTCCAGCCGAGTGGGAGTACACCGCTAGACGCTAGTGGGAGTTTACCATATAGTGGGAGTGCACCACTAGGCACTCAAGATTCTCAGGTAGTACACTGTATGGTGATTAGGAAAAAGTTCCCTATCGCTGTTTTGAAATTGAGGAAGACATTTTCATATGTGTGCAAATGTGTGCACAAGTGGATGAGGATGAGCCTGCTACTTTTGTTGAAGCATTTTTCTTCGTCTGCTGAAGCTGAGTGGATAGTTGCTATGCCAGATGAGATGAGCTCTATGGACGCAAATAGAGTGTGGGAGTTAGTTGACATTCTGCCTGTGCGTAAGACTATTCAAAACTAGTGTGTTTTCAAAATCTAACGCAAGGCAGATGGTTCAATTGACAAGTATTAGGCGCGCCTTGTGGTGATAGTTTGTACCCAGAGAGGGTATAGACCATGGAAACATGTTCTCCCAAAGGGTAAGATCTGACTCCATTCGCCTTATCCTAGCAATTGTCGCATATTTAGTTTTTGAACCTTTTTAGTTGGATGTTTAAACTGTTCTTTTGTCAATGGAGAACAAGACGACGAGATAAATATGGATCATCCCATTGGTGTTGTGACCAAAGGGAATGAGCGCAAAAGTATGCTGTCTCAAACGATCTATTTATTATCTCAAATCGTCTAGGCAGTGGTACAATGTGTGTACATTAAATGGTCCAAGGAAAGTATTTTAATTCTTTATATGTTGATGACGTCCTTTTAGCTGAGAATGAGATGAGTTCCATTGTCGCCACTTGAGAGTGGTTGTCCTCTCAGTTTGAGATTGAGGACATGGGTGATTCCAACTATGTGTTGGAAGTTTAGACTGTGAGATATTGTTCTCAGAAGCTCCTCTGTTTGTCTCGAGGGACTTACAAGATGTAGGTTCTTGAACGTTTTCACATGAAAAGCTGAAAACCCATAGACATCCCATTTTTGGGGACTCACCTCGACCTTAGATCAATGTCTTAAGAATAATGAGAAGAGGAAAATGTCCAGTTTGTCATATGCGTCCGCAATAGGGAATCTGAAGTATGCTAATGTGTGTACTCGGTCAGATGTCTGCTATGCGGTTGGTTTAAGCCGTAGCAACCATGGTCCTGTCACTAGAGAGTAGTGAAGAGTATCTTGCGATATGTTCGCAGGAGTACTATGGACCTTGCCTCATGCTGTCCACGATGGACGCATAATATGTGGTGTGCTCTACAGTTGTTTGAGAATCTATTTTGGTTGAAGAGTTTTTGCAGTGGCAGGACCATCGAAGGTGATAGCACGTAAGCCTGAGCACATGCAAAAGACTTCAAAAACCATTCTAGCACGTGTCACATTTGAGATGTGGTTTGCGCAAAGGGAAGTTGTTTTAAGGCACATCTCCATTTGGGGATTTGATGTGCTTAGACATTTTATTGTATTATTGACATTATTATCCAAGTTTTTATAAACTAGTTGGTTTCCATATATATATATATATATATTTGTTATAAGTGGAACGGATGCACATTTCTTATCTGTCACCGGGCTTGAATCGACCTGCTCACACGGGTGATTCACCTTGGCGCCGAGATAGCGAACTAGGACATGCGTGTCCATGGCGCTTAGATGGCGAGCAAGATGAGACATTTGTGTTCATGGCGCTTAGATAGCTGGCTAGGACATGTGTGTCCATAGCGCTTAGAATGCGAGCTTGAACACTTATATCTACGCAGTATAAGAACAGCGAGCTAGATATAAACCCTATTATTTCTATATGTCGCCTTAGATGGATCTAAGATGAGACCTTTATATTTGGTCGAACATAGAGATATCCCACGACTCTATGTAGCCTGTTTACAGCCGAATGTGAGTTTTCAGACGGGCGCTAAGAGGAGCGACTATGCTGGGAGACTCAGGTTAGACGTTTTGTGTAACGTCTATACTAAGATTCGTATGGCGTTACTTGTTTTTCTAAACACAGAGTGACATGCCCATTTTGATGGAAGAACGCCATAGCATACATATCATACTGTATGTGCTTTCGCGATCGACTGTGGAGCAGTGAATGGATTCCTCTTCATTGCTGTGTGAGCCATGTAGCATATCCAAGACATTGGTTATCCTACAAACTGATTGCCTTCACGACTTGAGACTATGTCATGAAGAGGACGCTTGATGACAGTTACTTTAGCATGCTATCCTAGGATGATGAGATTATTCCGTTCTATGGGGTGTGTCTGGGCAAGCGGTCAAGTTAGTCGGATTGACATGTGGGCTCAGGGAAGACCATTCAATAACACACTATGTTTTTGGGACTCATTAGCAGGCCTGCGACAATCGTATTTTGTTACTGATATGTCATGAGTACATTACATTGAGGTGGTGCAGCAATTCTTTTCACCGAGGGATTGAGAATGCTGTGTCCGGTGTGGTTGAATCGTCTAAGGCATACACGAGAAGCTTCTGAGTGATGTGTCTTGCTGGTTATGGTGATGATTTGGCATTACACTCCTGTCGCTGTACTTTCTTTTCGTAAGGTCGCACGTTCTATTTCCCTGTATGAAGAGTTGAGAAGTTCCGTTGTGTTGAGAGATTGGTTTTTGTACTAGCCCTATGTGGGTGAGTGGGAGATGTAAGAAATATGTGGGCCATATGGGCACCCGCATACATTGGACCGGGTCCAATGGGCTTAGGCTTTTGGAGCCCTAGGGTTTGGTTATTATGTGTGTATATATATATATATATATGATATAAACACAACATATTGGGAATCCCTAACATCACAGTAGCCTCTCTATCTCTCTCTCCCTACGGTTTCTCTCTCTAGCTAATCACCAAGGAGCTTGGGATTTAGAACGTGACTGTCATGGGGATGGCTCAAGAAGCGTCCTCTACGACCTAGGCGATGCATAAGAGAGTACACGGAGGCAACATGGAGCAGTAGTTCGTGGGTGAAGACGCCGGGCTTGTAACAACACTGTTCGGCGATCCGTCGGGTTATTCCGCTAGGTAAGTGACCTAAACCCGTCTCGTATGCTTGCGTGCATATTTTTCTACACATGGCTTTGTAGACTCATAGCAGTGCTAAGTGATATAACTCCCTCGGCTGAATTTGGATACGGTCCACTTGTATACGGTCAATTTAAGTTTGTAACTCCAAGCCTCCACTTAGAATTTCTAGATCTGCCCTCACACAGTCCATTCCAGAAATTTAACATAAAGTATATATAATTACTAAATAACGCATATCATATTTCACATGCATGTAGATCAATGCCCGCATGACATGACGTAAACACTACTATAGGTGACACATTTTTTGGTAGTACATAATTGTAACAGGCTAAGGTTTCATTGAGAGTATGTATTAACTTTGGCTTTTGCATTTAGTCGCAAGCCTAAGCAAAAATGAGGTGGAAACTCAAATCGCGAGCTCGCCATAAAAATAAAGAATAATTTTTTAAAACCCAAATCTGGTTCATGCATCGCCTTTGGACAGAAACACTTCCAACCTAGACGTGCCTTTGACACCATATTCTTAAAATTTCTCTAATGAGAAAGTATATGATTTGAGTCCCAAAGGAACTTTTCAACCAAAACATTCCCTTCCATAGTCCAGTTGATTGTTAACCAATATTACAACCGCAAATTTTAATAGTTTGTAGGTTTTTGATGAGTAGGATTTATAACATATTCAATAAAATTCAAGAAAAATGCTAAGTGCATCAGTTTTAGTTTGGGACACCTCTAAAAAAAAAAAAAAAGAGTAATGCTACACCCACACCCACTTCGCACCCACGTTTGCTTCGTTGGACAGGATTAGGAGGAATTACTTCTCCCCTTCACTATTTAAGGGATTATTAATACCAGCCCCTCCATGGGATAAAATAGTGTCCCATTTGGGAGACTATTTAGTTAAAAATGACTAATAGTCCGGTGCAAGGTGGCCGAACTAAACACTGGACTATTGAATTAAAATGGACTAATAGTCCTATCCCCCTATCCGGCCCCTAGTCCTGCAAAACAAACGAGGCCAACTCACACCCATTCACAATAACTCCTAGGTGGCACTGTAGGGTCCACCAAGAGTGATTGTGAATTTTTGGGTGTGAAGTGTATGTGGGTGTAGCATTACTGCACAAAAAAAAAAAAAAAATTTAGAACACCTAAATTATTTAACTGGTGATGAGTCAATGACATTTTTTAAATACATATAATTTTAAGTTCTCTTTTGTTTTGTAATCAATGTAGAGCTTTAATAATCCACACTAATAGGTGTCTTTTTAGGTGTATATATTACCTAAAGTTCATTCAAAATGCATCTTGGATTAAAAAAAAAAGGGTCCGTTAGATTTCAGTCCTTTAATGTGTCATTTTTTAGAAATCGATCCATTCTATAAGTCAACTTAGAAATCAGTCCCTCGCCTATTTTGAGGACCAAAATACCCCCACTCCTACAATTAAGGATTTTTAAATTTAAAACACATATAACTCTCTCTATATATATATATAATAAATCTGAATTTTGAAATTCAAAACACATATAATATATATATATATATAAGAGAGAAGAATGAGAATTAACATAGAAATATTGTGCGAGAGAGAGAAACAAAAGTGAGAAATTTCTCACTTTAAAATACTTCACAGAGTGAGAAATTTCTCAATATAACATAATACGAAATTCTATATAATATTGTGAGAAATTCTCACTTCCAACAATAATGTGAAATTTCTCACTTTAAATGAATCACGGAATATAAGTGAAAATTTTTGTCTATTTTGGTGAGAAATTCTCAGATCTAGAATTTTGATGGAAGTATAATAATACAATTTCTCACCAAAAAAAAAAAAAAAATTTCTCACACCTCCAGACAAATCAAAAAATTTCTCACCTACAAAACTCAAAATGTAAATAAAAGTTGTGAAAGGGGAACAAAGTGAGAGTCCAGAAAATAAAGGACAAAACCCCATAAATCTCTTCATTGGTCTCGGAGTGTTCAATGTCTTCAGCAAAAGTGCTTTTGTATACATATAGTGAGGATGTACTCAAATCTCCATATACAACGCCCAAACTCTGATAAGCCAATGTCAAAACTGTCCTCCAAGACTCTTTCTGCAACAAAAAATAGCAACAATCTCATTAGAAAATCAAATGGGTTTTTAAAAAATAATCAAATATCACAAATTAACAAATAGCCATCTCACCTTAACATGATTTTGATAACCCCAGTTTCCAGATCCATGATGGTGGTCTCAAAACCCCAATTTCCATATCATCTGGTTTGAGATGCCTCTGCTGAGATTCCATGGAGGACTCGAGAGAGTTTTAGAGAAAGAAAGTTTAGAGAGAGAGAGTTGTTGGGGGTTACTCAGAGAGAGAGAGAGAGAGATATAGAGAGTGAGATAATGAGAGAGATAGAGAGAAACAGAGGCATCAACACCATCATATAGCCAATTATGGGTGAACCTAACCCAAATGCAATCACAGATTTGAAAGAGTACCATATGGAAGTACCAAACCCAATTGCATATAGGCCACATAATTTGAAAGTATCTGTCTATTTTTTATGTTGACCGGAGTTTCATCTTATATATGTACATCATGCGTTATAAGGTAATTTAATTGGGTATTAAATTGAAATGTCTAATTATAGGGTGATGGTATATATACATAGATATGTATATATCTAATGAAGGGCAATTTTGGCTATAAAAAATACAGATATTTGGGGAAAAGGACTAATTTTTATGTTTTCTTAATAATTAAGGATGAATTTAAGGGTTTATTAAGTCAAAGTGACTAACTATATGTTGACTAAAATTTGAGGGACTAAAATGTATATTTCTAAAAAAAAAATGCTATTTGACTTTGATACATTGTTAGAAAATTAGGATTTGTTCAAATTCATTGCATGACTGAAAAATGAATTACATCCTTTGAAATTTGATCATTTAATATTTATATATAAGGTATTCTATATATAACCTATTCTAATTCGGCTTATCAAATCTAAGTGAATCCAAATGATTTCATTATAGTCAAACTCTACTCAGAATCAAAGTAAATCTGTAGCATGATTTCATTATGTTCACATGATCAGTCGGGATTATATGAGAATTCGATTGTGATAACTACAAATTACTGGCTTGACAAATAAATAATTTTTAAAGAGAGAAACCAAACACTTGTATATCAAAAAAAAAAAAAAGATAATAACCAAACACTTTTAAGGAGCCTTTACATTCACACAGAGCACCTACAAAACGTAAGCCATCGTTTGGCAATAGCTTTTGGAATATAAATCATGATTATTAGATTTTTAAAACTTAAAATAAAACTTCATGGCAAAATCACTTTCTCATAGCAGAAAAATATGGGTCAATAAGCAGCAATTTGCACGGTAGTCAGTATCTTCTGACTCACAAAAGCAGATGCAGTTGCCAAACACTCCGTTGACATCTCAACTGCCAACTCAAAAGTTGAATTTAAGAGTAATGCTTGGACATAACCTTTACACCAATTTTCACACAACTTTCTTAAAAGATGTGTCTATTTCTCTCTTATGATGTAACTGACCCCCACACTGATACAGGAGAGAAATAGACATTTTTTCAATTGTGTAGAAAAAATTGTATCCTAAGTAATAGTCTAAATTCAGTCGCCATCTCTATCTTCAATTCCCATCCAGTGGTAAATATACACATACTGCAAGAGGTACACTTGCCCTCAAGTCTATCCTTTTATTACCAGCATTAAATTAACACAGCCATCTTTTTCAAGTATTCATAGAAAACAAGCTAAGTATTTTTCCTTATCTAGATATCTCCAAAATTCTTCGGAGGCTTTATTAAAGGGAGAACCTTTATTTTGAATGTCGGATCGTGTTTAAAAATTAGATTTGACAGTAAAACTGAGGTCCTGTTTTTAATAAAGAGATGAAGCCCTCTTTAAAGCCTGACTGCTAGACATCTATACATATATATATATATAGAGAGAGAGAGAGTGTGTACCAATGGGAATTCAATTAATGACAGAACAACTTGTATAAAGAAAATCGTAAAAAAGTTGAGTAATGCTATACCCACAAGGGCCACAACCTTATTCACAACTATCGTGGATTCCACGAGGGTCGCACATGGATTCCACACGGGATCTACTGAAATCAAGGATCGGGAGGTGAAAAAAGTTATAAAAAAGGTTATGAGTGTAGCATTTTTAAAAAAATTATAAACAAAACATTTTTTTAAAAAAAAATTTGTATATATACAACAAAATTGATTCAGTAACAGCAAATCATCATCACATGGATGAGCTTGGTGAAGTTAGGCGCACTGAACAAGCAACAATCTGGGCCCACTGCCTCAATCTCGTCTTCACCATCTCCGGATCATCACCTTCGCACACAATCAAAAACAATTGATACAAACAATTAATTAATAATAAGTAATTATTGAGATCCAAATACAAATCTGATTTTTTTTTACCTGATTCGAATATGGAGCTAGGCCTTCCAATCGCCGGCGAATCGCAATCACAACTCGTCGCCGCCGAGGACGACAATGACCTATATAAACTTCTGCTGTACTGATTGTTGACGGCGTAGTAGAGCTCGAGAGCAGGGAAAGCATCGGCGAGTTTGGGATCGATATACGGAGAATCAAATCCGAAACCTAACTCGAAACACGCCTTGAGTTCATTCAAGTCCTCGTCGGTGACACTGTTGCTCCGGCCATCGCGTCGCAGGCGATGAATTCCCTTCCGCCGCGACCATGTCTCGTCGCAATTCGTGTCCGGCGACCAGGACCGTTGCTTATAGAGAAGATGAGGAGGACGCGTCGAGCTTTTCGACTCCGACATGGCGAATCAGTTTCCACTACCACCACAAATAACCAGCAGCGCCGCCGCAGAGGGAGTCAGCTATATGTTTGTAGCGGGAAGAGGGTGGGTTTTAAAGTGGGGGATTTTGTTAGGTCTGATTGAGTATATATAGGAATGTGAAGACGGTGCCGTATCGTATCTGACTGGACTGGATGGTGGGGGAGGTGGCCCAGGATTTTGGCTCTTACCATTAGGTGGGGTCCATGTTTATGAAATCAAAGGCTACTACTAATCATCACTAGACACCTCATAATTGGATGGACAATTTGTTGGGTATAGAAAGTGGTTAGTGATACAGCTTCAAATTACATAAAAGAGCCTTTATTCTTGTGTTATGTTGTGTCTTTACCAGCTGGATTGGAGAGTCCAGCTAGGAATAGTGGTGTCAAACGGGCCGGGCCGGGTTCGGTCAAAGCGGGCTTGATCGGGCTTCGGGCCGGGCTTGGCCTCACTTAAAATCGGGTCGGGCCGGGCCGGGCTTGGGAAGGGAGGGGGGATGTCCGCCCCGGACCGGTGGCCCGGGCCTAGTGGGCCGGGCCGGACGGGCTAGCGGGCTTCCTTCGACTTTTGGCCTTGACCGTGGTGGACTTCGGGCCGGGCCGGGCTTTTTCTTCATTTCGGGCCGGACCGGGCCATGGACGGAAGAATGTGTGTCCACCCCGGCCCGGGGGTATGTGAATCGGGCCTAGCGGGTCGGGCCTTGTGGCGGGCCGGGCTTTTAGCCCGAAAAAAGCGGGCCGGGCTCGGGCCGGGCCGGGCCAACCTGGCCCGTTTGACACCTCTAGCTAGGAACAGATTTTAGTGGCTCTTGTGGATTTAGAGAATTAAAGGGGAAAAAAAATGGAAAATTATAAATAAATAAACTTTTATCTAATGTTCTCTTTATTTTTTATGCTTAAATAGTATTAAATTTTTTTAAAAATTAGAATACAACATTAATTTAAGAAGGAAAAAAAGGGGGAGGGGAGCGACTAACAAAATTTAAATTTCAAATTTGTCTTTCACCATATTGTGTTTTAGTTCCTATTTTTCCTGAGTGATTTCTCTATTAACTAAACAATATATATATATATATATATTTTCTTTTATCTCCCTTCACTAAATCCGTAAACCGATTACATAAATTTCTTTACACAAACTACTTTTATTAGTCAATAATGCAACCAAAAAAGAAAAAAGGAAAAAAAAAAAAAAAAAAAGAAAAGAAAAGAAAGAAGGGGCGGAACAAATTGTGTTTGGTGGCCCCATAATTAAACAGTGATATGTAACACTCATTTTTTTTCTTTTAAACTTGCACATAATGCAAAAGAATAATTTATAGTGAACAAAATAATGAGAGACAATCTATAAAAGGTATTGCCTACATGACTGGAACTAGAGCTCCATCCTGATCTAATGAACCCAATGATATATGGGTAATATTTGGGGCACAACCAAAGCCACAACTTTTTTTGCACAACCTCTATTTTGTGTCTATCTCTCTCCTAGTGGGCACTGTGGGGTCACTGACACTGTGGGACCCAACAAGAGAGAGATAGACACAAAATGAAGGTTGTGCAAAAAAGATTGTGACTTTGGTTGTGCTCCAAGTATTACTCATGATATATATAGCAAGAAAATAAAGAAGATTTTGCTAACTCTTTAGTTTGTGGTATCTAGATAGAAAGAATGATCTTGACCACTTGGACACTTTGGACCATTGAACCCTGTGTTATTATCGAGTAGTCCAAAATTGTTTTAATCTTTTACCATTTTCTTAAATTCAAATGTAGAAAAAAAAAATTGAAACTCTTCTCATTTTTTTACACATTTTACATTTTTCTCCATTATCTCTCTATACATCATTTCCCCCTCACTCAATAGTCTCTTTCTATCTGAAATAGGTATCTAAATATTAATATACAAAATATTTTTATAAAAATATTAATTTAAGGTTAAACAAATTTTTTAAGCAGTGCACAAGGTCACTGAAAATATCTGGTATATATGTACACATATGTACACACATATATGTATATATATATATATATATCGATGTACTTTAAATAAAACGAAAAGAAAACATAAAGGGATACAAATGAAGATAAAAACATATGCAATATGTAGCATTTTCGAATGTATATTTATAAATAGAATTTCATTTATGTCTGACTTAGTCTTGTAACTTTACTTACCAGTGATGAATTTGGATTACCAATCGATTGGCAAAGAACCGCCTTGAACCCAATTGATTGACATCCTCCCAATCGATTGCCTTTATAAACATCTGAGACAATCGATTGTCACTGGTTCCAATTGATTGGCAAAGTGTTGAACGTGTTCACCAAGTTTGCTTAGGGTTTGACGTGTGGCACTCATATTTTCTACATATATATATATATATATATATATGCTCATATTTCGTGGTTGGGAGGTTGTTTGATAGAATTTGGGTAAGAGAGAGTAATATAGATATATATATATATATTACACACTCGTTTACACATACATACACCCCCTCACATATATATTTACACACATACTGTCACGACCCATCCCACTACGCGTGGAAATAGGACACGTGGCACGCCACCAAGGCTCATCCAAACATCATATAACTATACGCAGCGGAAAGAACTATACAACAATCCTGGGTATTTAAAACTTTAGGAAACATTACCCTCTGAGTGGTAAAATCCATTGAAATCAGAGTTATAAAAAGTTTTGTTCAATTGAAAACACATCCAAAAGAATCAATTTTGAAAACAGAGGTTCAGTCGACTGTGCCTAGGGTCCTGTCGACTGTCCTTAGCAGAAAACAAAACCTAAAATTCTCAACAGAGGTCCAGTCGACTGATCCGGGGAACCCAGTCGACTGTGTTATGCAGAACCCAAAATTCATCAGTTTTCTAAAGGGGTCCAGTCGACTGATCTGGGGACCCAGTCGACTGCACTGGTTACTATTTGGATCAGTAGCTAAAATCTACAGTGGTTCAGTCGACTGATCAAGGGTCCAGTCGACTGTTTCCATTACTATTCACTTTCAGTGTCTCAACTCCACAGGATTCAGTCGACTGATACAGGGTCCAGTCGACTGCTCACACGGAATCCAGTCGACTGATACAGGGTCCAGTCAACTGCTCCCTTGCTGGGCAGCCCTGTGTTGATAATACTAACGCATGCTTCTCAATATCCACAAACAATCACAATCAACGCCAATTACAACATTTAAAACATAACTACAGACGTTCAATTACAAGATTACAATACTGCGAAACTAATCCATGATTCTATTACAACATATTACAATTCCCAATCCTTACACAAGTTTTAGAGTTTAAAACAAAAACATATACAAAGGTAATCCCCCCGGCGTTCATCGGCCTCACTCATCACGCTACTTCTTGTCTTTTTTCTTACCTGCAATGGAGTACATCTCCACTGCTCAGCTATATGCTGAGCGTACAATTCTAAATGTATGCTTATATGACAGTTCATGGTTTAAGCATCTAAAACACATAGAAATAGTCTCTAGGGTGAGTGGTACGCATTCATCCGGTCGATGCCGTAGGAGGCCCACCTCTTCCATGCATCTCGTACACTGGTTGGGTCTTCCTCCATACCAGGTACCGTGTCCTGGTTGGGCCCACCTCCAATCCAGACACAACCACAATTCCAATTCCATCACAACACAATCAAAATCACAATCCTCAAGGTTCGAGGAGCTTACTCCTGATGAATTTGCACCAAACTCCCCTTTGACCCAAGTAGACACATAACATACTCACATAAACAGTTATACGTGCTTTTTACATAATTTTACGTGCATAATTAACGGGCCTAACTAATACATGAGTTTCGCCCGAATCCAAGAATATAAAAAATGATGTTCAAAACATGAAAATCCATATATTTCATAGATCTAGAATTCATACCTCGTGCGATTTTCTTCAAACTTTGAAGGATCGTCTAAGGGACTAATTAATCGTCGGATTCCAAATTATACGCGATTCCTACGAGTTTTACCTGATTTTCCCCAATTTCTAGAAATTAGATATTTCGGAAAAGTTTGCCAAACGCGGCCTAATTACTATCAAAATGTAGCTCTTACCTCCACGAGTTCAAATATGAAATCTGGAGAAAATCTGATGGACGAACGGTCGTCGATCGGCGTCGCAAAGTCCGTTGGCTCCAATCTCCCTTCTCTCTCCTCTCTCTAGATATTTTTTGGCAAGTTTGGATGAGAATGAATCTCCTCCACCACTATTTATAGACAAACTTTCTGGGAATTACGTTTACCTCCTCGCAAGTTTCTCAAAACTCTAATTAGCTCTCGAAACTTCGCACACGTCCATTTTATAACTTTACGAGTGAAAACTATAAATTTCAAAAGTTTTCGACTAGGTTTCGTTTGGGTCGAAAAATAACGTCCGAAAACTATATTCCGTGGAATCTCTACACAACCTACCTTTTTATTTAACGTGATACTCACGTTCTCACCACAGTTCTCAAAATGATATAACAATATCAAAGATTACCAGAATTTCCACAACACAGATAAAATTACTATTCATCAATACCAGATAGTCAGATAACATTTAAATCATATAAATGCCATTTACTCATGCCCATGCAATATGAATTGCCATGTTCCTGTGTCCTCACTGACACCTTACCGTTGACTCACAGTCAACCTCAACTCAAATTATTAACAACATTAAAAATTTCAAAATCTCAAATGATGCATTTTCAAAATCATAATTTCTGGAACGGGTGTGACAACTCTCCCCTCCAAAAAGGAAGTTTGTCCCCAAAAGAGTCATTCAGTTTGTAGTGATTTTGTATTAGCGACGAACAATTTTCGCCACCAATTCATCATATGCAATGGCGACGAATTATTTTTCGTCGCCAATTCATTTTCAGCATATACAATGGCGACGAAATAATTTTGTCACGAAATACATAAAATGGTTTGCTTGTATTAGACACGAAAAAATTTCGTCGCCAATTCATTTTCATCATATGCAATGGCGACGAAATAATTTTGTCGCCAAATATATAAAAACGATTTGCTTGTATTATTGCTTGTATTAGCGACGAAATTTTTTTGATGGCAATTGATTTTCATCATATGCAATGGTGACGAAATAATTTTGTCACCAAATATATATTCTAATAAATGTAATTATTTGAATATACTATAATCCTGTTCGTTCCTGTTTATCATAATAATTTTCAAAACCCAAAAGAGACAATCATAATAAACATAAAACGTCTTAATTTTTCTGAGTAACTTCATTAAGCAACAAGAATTAATATCGTTAATTGTTCACGTACCCAACAAAAAAACTAAAGATTAACAAAAGTATTAGCACATTGTTCACTACATAACGAATTGTTAGATACATAACAAAAAGTAACAAGATAAGGCCGACTATCTACCAATCCATCGTATCCACACCCAATCTGCATGAAACTAATGGAAAGCATTAGTATCTTTTAAGTTAGTGAACAAACATAAAATATGTGAAATATGAAGTAATATAAAGTTAAGTTTTCAGCCATCAAAGATGAAATATTAATGGAGTATTGTGATGATGTTGATGAATTAATCCTAACTGATGAAGATACTGATTTAGATGATTGATAATGTACTTTAAAGTGAGAGTTAAGTTTCATATCCTTCGGATCGACGGTTTACCAATTCACCCCCCCCCCCCCCAAACCCCCAAAACATAGCTTTTTCAAGCCTAAGTATGTCAAAACTGATTTTTTTTTTGCATTATTTGATAACCAGAAGTCCGTTTTGCATTCCGTTTATTCCCACAAGTTTCTTTTGTCTTGTTTGAGGTATAAGTTAAGTTTCATGTCCATAGGATTGACGGTTTACCATTTCACCATCCAAACCCCAAAACATAGCTTTTTCAAGCTTAAGGATGTCAAAACTTAGTTTTTTCGCGTTATTTGATACCCGAAAGTCCGTTTTGCATTCCATTTGTTCGTACAAGTTTCTTATGTCGTATTTGAGGTGCGAGTTAAGTTTGATGTCCTTTAGATCGACGGTGTGCCATTTTACCCCCCCAATCCCCAAAAATATAGCTTTTTCAAGCCTAAGTATGTCGAAATTTATTTTTTTTCGCGTTATGTGATAATCGGAAGTTTGTTTTGCTTTCCGTGTGTTCCCATAACTTTTTTTTTGTCATGTTTGAGGTACGAGTTAAGTTTCATGTCCTTCGGATCGACGCTTTACCGTTTCACCCCTCCCCCCCTCCCCCAAACTCCAAACACATAGCTTTTTCAAGCCAAAGTATGCCAAAACCTGGTTTTTTCGTGTTATGTGATAACTGGAAGTCTGTTTTGCATTCCGTTTGTTCCCACAAGATTCTTTTGTCGTGTCTAAGTTGTGAGTTATGTTTCATGTCCTTCAGATCGATAGTTTACCATTTTGTCCCCCCAAACCCCAAAAAACATAGCTTCTTCAAGCCTAAGTATGTCAAAACTTGGTTTTTTTTTCGCGTTATATGATAACCAAAAGTCTGTTATGCATTCCATTTGTTCCCACAAGTTTCTTTTGTCGTGTTTGAGTTACGAGTTAAGTTTCATGTCCTTTGGATCGACGGTTTACCGTTTTACCCCCCCAATCTCCAAAAATATAGCTTTTTCAAGCCTAAGTATGTCAAAACTTATTTTTTTTCGCGTTATGTGATAATCGGAATTCTGTTTTTCTTTTTGTGTGTTCCCATAACTTTTTTTGTCGTGTTTGAGGTGTAAGTTAAGTTTCATGTCCTTCGAATCGACGGTTTAAGGTTTCACCCTCCCAAATCCCAAAAACATTATTTTTTTCAAGCCTAAGTATGTCAAAACTTATTTTTTTTGCGTTATGTGATAACCGGAAGTCCATTTTGCATTCCATTTGTTTCCACAACTTTTTTTGTCATGTTTGAGGTGTGAGTTAAGTTTCATATCCTTCGGATCGATGGTTTACCGTTTCAACCCCCCCCCCCCCCCCCCCCCCCCCCCCAAACCCCAAAAACATAGCTTTTTTCAAGCCTAAGTATGTCAAAATGCGTTATGTGATTACCAGAAGTCCATTTAGCATTCCATTTGTTCCCACAAGTTCCTTTTATCGTGTTTGAGGTACGAGTTAAGTTTTATGTCCTTCGGATTGACGGTTTACTATTTTACCCCTCCAAACCCCAAAAATATAGCTTTTCAAAACTTTTTTTTTTCTTCGTGTTATGTGATAACCGGAAGTCTATTTTGCATTATGTGTGTTCCTACAATTTTCTTTTATAGTGTTTGAGGTGCGAGTTAAGTTTCATGTCTTTTGGATCGACGGTTTACCGTTTCAACCCCCCCCCCCCCCCCCCCCCAAAAAAAAAATAGCTTTTTCAAGCCTAAGTATATCAAAACTTATTTTTTTACGTTATGTTATAACCGGAAGTCCGTTATACATTCTGTTTGTTTCCACAAGTTTTGTTTGTCGTGTTTGAGTGTTAGTTAATTTTCATGTCCTTCGGATCGACGGTGTACGGTTTCACCTCCCCCTTTCCCAAATCCCAAAAACATAGCTTTTTCAAGCCTAAGTGTATCAAAACTTATTTTTTTTTCGCATTATGTGACAACCGGAAGTCCGTTTTGTTTATCGTGTGTTCCCACAACTTTCTTTTGTCGTGTTTGAGGTACGAGTTAATTTTCATGTCCTTCGAATCGATAGTTTAAGGTTTCACCCCCCCCCCCCCCCCCCCCAACCCCCAAAACTAGTGGTGTCAAACGGGCCGGGCCGGGCTTGGGAAGGGAGGGGGGATGTCCGCCCCGGACCGGTGGCCCGGGCCTAGCGGGCCGGACATCGGGCCGGGCCGGACGGGCTAGCGGGCTTCCTTTGAATTTTGGCCTTAAAAGTGGTGGGCTTCGGGCCGGGCCGGGCCGGGCATTTTCTTCATTTCGGGCCGGGCCGGGCCGGGCCATGGACGGGAGAATGTGTGTCCACCCCGGCCCGGGGTATGTGAACCGGGCCTTGTGGCGGGCCGGGCCGGGCTTTTAGCCCGAAAAAAGCGGGCCGGGCTCGGGCCGGGCCGGGCCAACCCGGCCCGTTTGACACCTCTACCCAAAACATTATTTTTTTCAAGTCTAAGTAACACCATTGATTATGCATCCTGAGTACTGTTTCACTAACACACTTGGTTGATTCGCCAATGAACAGAGTTGGTCAGTAACTTCTTTGGACCCCTCATATTTCATTGCATTTATCTACAAACACATGTAAAGCATAAAAGTTAATTATACATGTTGTATTATTATCTACAAGTTTAATAGTATTTGGAGTGTCGCCAAATTGTGGATGTCTTACACGGTCTCTGAACCATATAGGAAATTCTCATTGTTGTATCTGGGTAATGTCTTGTCCATCTGGAATCTATAACAAATTATTATGTTCCCTACTCAAAATAATAGGAATAGTTAATTATAAGTAACTAATTGTATATTATTAATCAGTAATTGAGGATACCACTTACTCCAAATATGACTCCACCTCGAGGCTATTGAAGAGCAAAAACCAATGAGCACTGTCAAAAAAAATTTGTGAGAGAGTAGATGACCGTGACACTAAACCAATAGGACTAGCCACGTCTGAGAAAACCATGATGCCCTTACTACGTTCACCATGATCTTCATTTCGTTCAGGTGTATCAAACACGGTTTCTATCTCATCCAAATACATAGAGCAAAAAGTAATACACTCTTTGACAATATAAGCCTTCGTAATTGAACCTTCTAGACGAGCACGATTCGTAACATACCCTTTTAGAGTTCCGAGATACCTTTAAAAAAGAAATTGTAAAACCATTCATTAAATACCATAATGGCATTGAAAGCTATGCTAACTTTAGAGAAGAAAGAATTACCTTTCGGGGGGTACATCCACCGAAATTGCACAGGTCCTCTAAGCATGGCCTCACGTGGCAAATGAATAGCCAAATGGACCATCACATCGAAGAAACCTGGAGGAAAGATCTTCTCAAGCTTTCAGAGTATGAGAACTATCCTCTACCCTTGTTTTTCCAAATCACTCAGCCTTAGTGTTTTAGAGCACAAATCCTGGAAGTAGTTGACTAACTCAACAGCGTTGTACAAATAGTCTTATCAGTAAAACCACGCATCCCAATCTCTAGAACCCACTATAAGAGTACATGATAATCGTGGCTTTTCAGGCCCAATAATCTACCATTTCTTGTGCTCACTGAACTTGATATGTTCGCCGCATATCCATCCGGGTACGTAATAGATTTCAAAAATTCACAAAAACCCTCCCTGTCATTTGGGGTCAATGAAAATATTGTATGAGGCTTGACAACGGTTCCATCAGGGCATTTTTTTAGGTAAAACTATTTCCTTATGCCCCAATCTTTTAAGTCCAATCGTGCCTTTTATGTGTCCTTATTCTTCCCATCAATGGACAATATGGTTCCTAAAATACTTTGACTAATATTCTTCTCCACATGAATCACATCGATATTGTGTTTGAGCTTCCGTTTCTTCCAATACGGAAGCTCATACAAGATGCTTACTTTGGTCCAATTTAATACTCTTGGGTTAGTTGAATTCTTGCCAAAGCTAACAGCCGGCATCTGGTTCAACTGTTCTTATATCTTTTCAATCGGTAAATCAAGGGACCTTATCCTTCTTTCAAACTTACTGTTAAAGTCCTTACTTCTTTGCCAAGGGTGGTTTTCATCCAAGTAGCACCGATGGTTTGTATGCCCAATCTTATTTTTCAAATGTTTCAAAAATGGTTCGACATTGCAATTAGTATAAGCATGATAACCCTTTATACTCCACCCAGATACATTACTATATGTAGGAAAATTATGTATTGTCCCCAAAAAAGTTGCATGCATTCGGAAAGTTTGACCACTTGAGGCATCATAAGTTAATGCACTATTTTTCCACAACTCCTTCAATTCATCTACCAAAGGTCTCAAATAAATATTAATCTCTTTTCCTGGTTGCAAGGGCCTAGGAATAAGTAATGACATCATGAAAAAATGCCCTTTCATACACATCCAGAGTGACAGGTTATATGGCATGAGTATTACAGGCCACATACTATAGGATGTACTCATATTACCAAAAAGGTTAAACCCGTCAGTAGTTAGTCCTAACCTCACATTACGAGGCTCTCGAGCAAACTCAGGATACTATAGATCTAGATCTTTCCACTTAGCACTGTCCGTCGAATGCCTACTTATCCTATTATCCAGCCATTTGTCTTTGTGCCATCTCATATCTGAGGCTCTCTTCTTATACATATACAATCTCTTCAACCTCGGTGTCAATGGGAAGTAACGCAAAACCTTATGGGGGATCCTCTTACCCTTGCCATTATTTAGCCTATATCTGGACTCGGCACATTTCGGACATTTATCCAGGTCTTTATTTTTTTTCCAAAAGAGAGCGCAATCGTTCTTACATGCATCGATGTGCTCGTATGACATGCCCAAGTCACCCAATATCTTATTTGCTTCATAAGTAGACCTTGGAACCAAATTACCTTTAGGCAAAAGTTTTACAAGAACTCTAGAATCATATCAAGTGATTTATTGCTCCAATTATTCATCATTGACATTCAAAATAGAAATGACAAACTTCAACCAGGTAAAATCCTGGCAACTCGAGTAAACCTCACGTTTGGCATCATCTAAGAGTTTATCAAAGTTCCGTATTTCCTCCCTCTTGGCTACATCAGTCAATTCACCCATCATCCTATCCTCCAGCAGGGCATCAATACCACCCATGCCCTCATCTTCATTCTCTTCCATTAGATAATCATACCCTTGGTCACCACCATAACTAGATGAGATTCGGGGTTCCCCATGCTCCACCCATTGAACATATGTTTTCATAAAGCCAAGATGGAGCAAATGGACGTTCATAGCTCTAGATGTTTGCTTTACATTGTTCACGCAATTCTTACAAGGACACGGAATTTTGCCTTCCTGGTCCGTAACCCCTTTTGCATACTGTACAAATGATTTTACCCCATTGATATATCGCTCATTTAATCTCCCATTTGCTGTATCAGTCAATGTTATCCAACCCTTATCCATATCATATCACACTTATAAGGTCAATCTAAATTTTATGTTGATTATATAATTTCAACTAAAATTACTCTATCAAAGCAATTGATAAGTCATTATTACTACTAGTCCTTGTTTGAACTTTGTCTCAATCCATAGGATAGAAGAACTACTATTTCAAACCATGAATAAAAGATGTAGAAGTGGAAGAAATTACCTAAAGGTTTAAATTTGTTGAGGATAGAGTGTGGAGGGAGAAAGATAAGGCAGCCAACTGTATGCGGATGATGAGACAAGATCTTCAGATCAGAGAGAGGAGGTGTTGAAGTCTTACCAAGAAGGTTTCACACTAGACCTGCATGAAATGTAACAAATAAACAACAATTTGTTAAATGGTAAAAGTCACTTATCTCTCATTTTCCTTATAACACCTGCACATATGTTATTGCATTTCATTACATTGTCATGCATGATAATGTGATGTGGCGTATCTTATGACACCTGTGTGAGTGAGTTTTGACTCACGAGTTGATTTGGGTATCTGTGTTAGAGAACCCTTTGAGACTGTGTAGAGTGAATGTTGGTTGTTGTGAAGTCTCTCCGAGTATGAGATGTTCATTGTGGAATACCTTAAATGTTTATCTGGAAATAAATGTTTACCTGTGTATTTCAATATTTGTATTATTTTCTAGTTTAGAATATATTTATATTGTTAGATTTAGTATCCTGGTGAGGACGAATTAACACGCTATTAATTTGGTAGGCTAATTAGCATCTTCGTAAAATCATGTGAGACTGCGTTTTAGAAACCAAAAGGAACTTAGTCAAAAACTTTTGTAATTTTGAGGTTTTACTTGTAAAGCTATGAATTAGCTGTGTAAAAAGTTTCGGAGACTGATTAGGAGTTTTGAAACTCGTGGAGAGGTAAACACAATTTTAAAAAATATTGCCTATATATAGATACAAATGACTTTAGATATTTACAAAATTTTCTAACCTAAGTTTTAAGAGGAGGCCAAAGGGAGATTTGGTGGCTTAGAGCTTTCCGACGACAAACGACGGACTTCTACCCGTTTATTTTCTTCAAGATTTCATATTCGAACTCCTTGAGGTAAGGGCTTCATTTTGATACCCACTAGGGCCTGTTTGGGTAAGTTTTTTGAAAAGTTATTTTCTAGAATTTTTCATAAAAGTTGATAATTGGAATTCTGATCGATAGGAATTGTACTAGACGGACTTCTGCACGTTCTTTGTACGCAGGTTTTCTTTGGATCAAATTATAGGAGCGTTATTTGGAGGTGAGTGATTCAACTATATTGTTGGAATGATTTCTTGACATGTATTCATGTTTTGTGTGAAAAGCATGTACTAGTATATATATATTGTGTAGTTCATATGGGCGATTATATTGATAAGTAGGCACAATAGCACGATGAAATATTTTGATTACTGAAAGCATGGTATTATGTGAATTGAGCATGTTGAGTTGTTATTTGGGTCAAAGGAGCATGTGGTTACCAAGCCATCTTGTGGAGCCAATATAGGCATTAAGGTCGCACGATTGAAGAAAAGAATCGTGGAACTTACCTTTTTGCATGGACTTATAGGCAAGGAGTCGGGGATTAGGAGTATGGAACGTACACGTGAGACTCCGGAGACTAGTATGAAATGTATAGATGTGAAGGCAAGCATGTTTATCATTTATGTGCATTTGTTGTTTTATTCACTAAGCGTTATTATAAACAAATCGAATATGTGTGGTTATTCAAATAACCATTTCGTATTAATACCGGCGAGGAATCGCAGAAGTGAGCAAGTGGGTTTAGGAGTTCTTGTAGGAGGCGACTTATCATGTTATCTCGTCGTTTTGTAATGGACTTGTTGTAATAAGAATTTTATGACTTTCGGCTATGTTTAACTTAGAATCGTAGAATGGTTTTGAAATATCGTAATAGATAGGAATCTTTTGTATTTACGCTTTAGTAATGTTTTAATCCAGTGGGAATCATTTTGGTATAAGTTTGGAGTGCGTATTGAAACCCTTGGTTGATCTCAGAAAACTTTTAAACTAGGAAATTATGCTAAAAGGGGGTGCTGTTGGAAAATAGTCGACTGGACTGGAGTATAGTCAATTGGACCCCTATTTTAAGTAAAATATTTGCTTTGTTTTTAGGACTTTAGTTAATTGATCCCCAGGATACAGTTGACTGGTTTTTTGCACAAAAAACACACATTCTACTAAGTCTGGTTTGGTCAACTGGACAATCCCAATCGACTGAACATTTGAGGCATCAGTCGACTAGACCGAGGAGTCAGTCGATTGAAGGCGGCACTTGGGGATCTCTTGTTCTCTACAACTCCAAGTTAGTCGACTGGAACCCCGACCCAGTCAACTGGACTGCTTGTTTTAAACACGAATTGTTTGGTTTTCTGCTGCGTGTTCTTAAAACTAATTTTTGGGAACATTAATGAATTGGTTTAGCCTCGATGGCGTGCCACGGGCTCTGGTTATGCTATTGTAGGACCGGGCTGTGACATTTAGTGGTATCAGAGCTTAGGATTAGAGCCTTGGGAATGAGTGACATTATATGCTGAGTGACATCAAGTGGAGTGCATGATTGTGACGGTAATATTGTTATCATTGTAGATATGCTTCATGTGTTAGCATTGTTGATGTGATGATGCTTTGTACGTACATATTGTATTATGGCATATCATGCGTAGCCTTTATGCATTGAACTTAATACGACAGATCCTTAAAACACCATGACTGAGCCGATAAGAGAGTTGTCACTGTATTCATGAATGGATCACATAGTGAACATGGTTGGAAATTTTATTCAAGCTGTAAGTGAAAGAGATCAGATGAATGTTCAGGTTCCACCGGTTGAAGTCTGATTTAGAGGTGTCAATCGGGTCGAGTTGGCCCGGCCCGACCCGATTTTTTTGGGCTAAAAGTCCGGCCCGGCCCGCTAGGCCCGAGCACTTTTGTCCGGTCCAGGGTGGACACCCTTAGTCCTGTCCACGACCCGGCCCGCGCTCCTTTGCCCGAAACCCGGCCTAGCCTGCTAACCCGCTTGCCCTGCCCAAAAGCCCGGATAAACTAGCCATTGTGGCCCGGCCCAGCCCGAAGCCCGGCCCGGTAGGCCCGCCGAGCCCATAACGACTAGTTTGGCTCTTTTTCAAATATTTTTCCACTTTTTATCCCTCTAACGGCTATAAAATGGCTAGTTTTGGGGGTAAAAATGTAAATGTGCTTTCTCTATACTTACTTTTTATTATACAAATTAATGATAAGTAATCTTTATTTTTTATTAGACTATAATTTTAAATATCAAATACTAGTAATCTCTTTAATTTTTATTGAATAATAAAAATTCTTTACTTTTTTTTTAATGAACTTTTTTTAGACTTTTAGTAATCACTAATCATTAATGAAATGAATAAATCTTTACTTTTTATTATACAAATTATTGAAATTAATGATAATAATCTTTACTTTTTATTAGACTATAATTTTTAAATATTAAATACTAGTAATCTCTTTAATTTTTATTGAATAATAAATATTCTTTACTTTTTTTTTAATGAACTTTTTTTAATAATCACTAATCATTAATGAATAAATCTTTACTTTTTATTGTACAATTTATGATAAGTAATCTTTATTTTTTATTAGACTATAATTTTTAAATATCAAATACTAGTAATCTCATTAATTTTTATTGAATAATAAATATTATTTACTTTTTTTTTGTTAAACAAACTTTTTTTTAGTAATCATTAATCATTAATGCATAAACTAAACATATAAAAAAGAGAGTAAAAGTAAAAACTCCCCCCAATTCCCAAACATTAAACTTTAAAAGTTAAAACTCCCCCCCCCCCCCCCCCCCCTCTTCCCCCAAAACTCCGGCCCGGCCCGTCTATGCACTCGTCCATGAGCCCGTCCACTAGCCCGGCCCTAGTGAGCCCGGGCCACAGGTCCGGGGCGGACATCCCCCCTCCCTTCCCAAGCACGGCCCGGCCCGGCCCAGCCCTCTAGCCCGGTTAGGTCCGCTTTGACCGAGCCCGGGCCGGCCCGTTTGACACCACTAGTCTGATATATTGATGCACCACCACTACCATGACCTTAACATACCATTGTAGAACAATTCCCTAAGCAAAAACTGACCTTGTACCATGGGTAAGTTGACATAGACTTGACCGATCATTGGATGATGGATATAGAAAGACATTTCCGTATAGTAATCTATACCGATGAGGAAAAAATTTTGTGTGCATCTGATACGTTAATGGGCGAAGCATTGGATTGGTGGAACAATGTACTCAAACAAGGGAAGCCAACTACGTGGGAAGCATTCAAAGATGAGTTCAACAAGCATTTCTTTCCACGGTCTGCGCATACTCAGAAACGTCAGGAGTTTGCAAGTTTGGTTTAGGAAGACATGACTGTGAGTGAGTATCTTTCTCGGTATAATGCCTTATTGCATTTTGGGAAGATTATTGTTCCAACTAATGAGGTTAAAGCTCGCAAGTTTGAGGAATGGCTTAGGGAGAACATCTGTAGTCGTGTGGACATGTTGTTACAACACACGATCATTGCTGTAGTTGAAGAAGCCGCTCGCTTAGTTGAGAAGAGTGTCGATCAATATCGACAAGAGCAACAAGGAAAGAGATCCAATGATAATAGAAGCAAAGGGCAAGGGAATACAAAGAAACCATTTATGCAAAGTTTGGGATCGTATGTGGGTAGTCAGGGAGGGAGTACGTTCTTTGGAGACTCAAGACCATTGTGCCCAACTTGTAATATGCAACATAAGGGTACTTGCCACTTGTTGCGCACATGTTACCTTTACAAGCAATTAGGACACATATCCCGTAATTATCCCATCAATACAAACATGACTACACCGAACACAACCTCGAGTACCAAGAGTTATAATCCGGAGATACGGGGGAAATGTTTTGAGTGTAGCCAACTAGGGCATATGAATTTTGTCCGAGTAAGAGACAACCGGGGATGAGTACCGGGGCATCGAGTGTGCCAAGTGGATCAAGGGCATAACCCCGAGTGGATAAAAGGAAATGAGTCACACAACAACAAGGACGATACTTCCAACTCAGGCCGGGGAATACGGATGGTCGTATCAAGTATTCTTCCTATTTGTTCATATCCCGCACATATACTCATGGATTCTGTTCAACGCATTCATTTGTGTCACGTGATTTTGTTAAGCATTTAACTATTAAGTTCGTACCGTTAGGATATGACTTGTGCGTATCATTACCCACTAGTGAATCGTTGGTAACTTCTTTGGTATTCAAGTCGTGTGAGGTCAAGATAGACGATAAGGTCTTGAGCGTCGACTTGATTCCTTTGATAGTGCACTACTTTGATGTTATCTTGGGTATGGATTGGCTATCGGCTAATCAAGCTAAGATCGATTGTGAACAAAAACGGGTTAGTTTCTATCCGTCAAGTCAAGAAGAGTTTACTTTTTAGAGTAAGGGTTTGATCATATTGCTGTTCCCATCAGAATAGGTTGCGTTCTTATGCAAGGTGACAAGGTAATTGCAGAGACAACTTAGACCGCACGAAAAGAATTATCCGACTTATAATCTAGAATTGGTCGTTGCAATTTTTGTATTAAGGATTTGGCATCATTACCTATACGGGGAGAAATGTGAGATATATACGGATCATAAGAGTTTAAAGTACTTGTTCACGCAATGAGATTTGAACATGAGATAGATAAGATGGCTAGAGTTGATGAAGGACTATGATTTATCAATTCAGTATCATCCGGGCAAGGCAAATGTAGTCACCAATGCTCTTAGTCGTAAAGTACCAACCAACACAGCATTGGACGTGCTTCTCAGAGAGAGTTGATTCACGATATGGAAAATCTAGAACTTGAAGTGATTTCAAGGATTGAAAGTGGCTTGATGTCGACAATTGTGGCACAAACACTCTTGATTCATGAGATCACGGAGAAATAACTTCAAGATGTGACTTTGAAGAAGATTTGTGATAGGATTCCAATGGGAAAATAGTCGGGATTCACTTTTAAAAATAATGTTTTGAGATTAAGGGGTAGAATTTGTGTACCTAACGAGAAGGAGTTAAAACGAAATATACTAGAGGAAGCACACAATACGAAGTATACCGTTCATCTGGGAAGCACCAAGATGTATAGAGAGTTGAGACATGTTTATTGGTGGCCGGGAATGAAGAGAGAATAGCATGCTATGTTTCACGTTGTACAAGTTGTCAATAAGTGAAGGTCGAACGCTAAGTACCTTTGAGATTGTTACAACTGTTACTGATAGCCGAGTAAAAATGGGAACACATTATGATGGACTTTGTTAGTGGGTTTTCGAGACCTATGAGATCAAATACTATTATTTGGGTGATTGTTGACCGTTTGACAAAGTCGTCACACTTCCTACCACTTTGAACAACTAAGCCGACGACATTAGCTAAGTTCTATATCCGCGAGATTGTGAGACTACATGGTATTCTAATTTCTATGGTTTTGGATAGAGATAGTAGTTTCACATCGAAGTTTTGGAGGGCCTTGCAAGAAGCAATGGGTACTAAATTGCATTTCAGTACCGCTTTTCATCCTCAGACTGATGGCCAATCGGAAAGAGTAATCCAAATTTTGAAAGACATCCTTCATCTATATGTACTCAATTTTGATTGGGAAGACCACCTGCTGTTAATTGAGTTGCATACAATAATAGTTTCCAGTCAAGTATTAGAATGGCTCCTTATGAAGCTTTGTATGGTCGTATATGTTGTTTGCCGATTAGTTGGATGGAAGTTGGAGAAAGAATGATTGAAGGGCTGAAAAATGTACAAGAGACAACTGACAAGATAAAGGTGATTCGACAATGGTTACTGACAGCTCAGAGTAGGTATAAGAGTTATGCCGACAAGCGTAGGTGACCGTTGGAATTTGATGTGGGAGATTTGATTTACTTGAAGGTGTCACCTTCAAAGGGAATTACTAGATTTTGGAGATACAGAAAACTCAACCCGAGGTACGTAGGATCTTTTGAGAGCATTTGGGAGAGTTGAACTCGTAGCATATCGTTTGAACTTGCCGAATGAGTATGCCCAAGTTCACAACATATTCCATGTATCATTGCTACGAAAACATTTGGCGAAAGAAAGAGATCAAGTAATGACTTCGACACTGATGAGATTCAGAGTGATTTGACGTATGTTGTGTATCTAGTAGAGATATTGGATCAAAAGATCATGTTTTGAAAACTAAGGTGATATCAAAAGTGAAAGTGTTATGACGTAGCCGCGTAGCCATACAACGGAAGAGATGACATGGGAAATAGAGGATGAGATACGTACTCAGTATCTGCACCTTTTCGATACATGAGGTACAAGTTTGGGGACAAACTACTTTTAAGGGGGAGAGTATTATAACACCCGCATGTGTGTTATTATATTTCATTACATTTTCATGCATGATAATGTGATGTGGCGTGTCTTATGACACCTGTGTGAGTGAGTTTTGACTCATGAGTTGATTTGGGTGTGTGTGTTAGAGAACCCTTTGAGACTGTGTAGAATGAATGTTGGTTGTTGTGAAGTCTCTCTGAGTATGAGACGTTCATTGTGGAGTACCTTAAATGTTTATTTGGAAATAAATATTTACCTATGTATTTCAATGTCTGTATTATTTTCTGGTTTGGAATATATTTCTGTTGTCAGATTTAGTATCCTAGTGAGGACGAATTAACACACTATTAATTTGGTAGGCTAATTAGCAACTTCGTAAAATCATGTAAGACTACGTTTTAGCAACCAAACGGAACTTAGTCGGAAACTTTTATAATTTTGATGTTTCACTTGTAAAGTTGTTAATTAGTTGTGTAGAAAGTTTCGGAGACTGATTAGGAGTTTCGAAAACTCGTGGGGAGGTAAACACAATTCCCAAAAATGTTGCTTATATATAGATAGAGATGGCTTTAGATATTTACATAATTTTCTAACCTAAGTTTCAAGAGGAGGCCAAAGGGAGATTTGGTGGTTTAGGGATTTCCGACGATAAACGACGAACTTCTGCCCGTTTATTTTCTTCAAGATTTCATATTCGAACTCCTTGATGTAAGGGCTTCGTTTTGATACCCACTAGGGTCTAAATTTTTCATAAAAGTTGATAATTGAAATTCTGATCGATAGGAATTGTACTAGATGGACTTCTGCACGTTTTTTGTATGCGGGTTTTCTTTGGATCGAATTATATGAGCGTTATTCGGAGGTGAGTGATTCACCTATATTGTTGGAATGATTTCTTGACATGTATTCATGTTTTGTGTGAAAAGCATGTGTTAGTATAGATATATATTGTGTAGTTTATACTGAGCGATTTTATTGACAAGCAGGCCCAATAGCACGGTCCAATGTTTTGATTAATGAAAGCATGGTGATATGTGAATTGAGCATGTTGAGTTGTTATTTGGGTCAAAGGAACGTGTGGTTGCCAAGCCATCTTATGGAGCCGATATAGGCATTAAGGTCGTACAATTGAAGAAAAGAATCGTGGATCTTACCTTTTCGCGTGGACTTATTGGCGAGGAATCGCGGATTAGGAGTATGGAACATACACGTGAGACTCCGGAGACTAGTATGAAATGTAGAGATGTGAATGCGAGCATGTTTATTATTCATGTGCATTTGTTGTTTTATTCACTAAGCGTTAGCTTAAACAAATCGAATATGTGTGGTTATTCAAATATCCATTTCAGGTGCTAATGCCGGCAAGGAATCGCAGAAGTGAGCATGTAGGTTTAAGAGTTCTTGTAGGAAGCGACTTATCATGTTTATCTCGTCGTTTTGTAATAGACTTGTTGTAATAAGAATTTTATGACTTTTGGTTATGTTTAACTTAGAATCGTAGAACGGTTTTGAAATATTGTAATAGATAGGAATCTTTTGTATTTACGCTTTAGTAATGTTTTAATCCAGTGGGAATCGTTTTGGTATATGTTTGGAGTGCGTATTCAAACCCTTGGTTGATTTCAGAAAAATTTTAAACTTGCAAAATTCTGCATAAAGGGGTTGCTGCTGGAAAACAGTCGACTGGACTGGAGTACAGTCGACTGGACCCCTGTTTTAAGTAAAATCTCTCCTTTATTTTCAGAACTTTAGTCGACTGATCCCTAAGATACAGTCGACTGGTTTTTGCACGGAAAACACACATTTTGCTTGGTCGGGTTCGGTCACCTAGATAATCCCATTCGATTGAACATTTGAGGCATCAGTCGACTGAAGGTGGCACTTGGGGATTTCTTGTTCTCTGCAACTCTAAGTCAGTCGACTAGAGCCCCGACCCAGTCGACTGGACTACTTGTTTTAAACACGAATTGTTTGGTTTTCTACTGCGTGTTCTTAAAAACTAATTTTTAGAAACGTTAATGAATTAGTTTAGCCTCGGTGGCGTGCCACGGGCTCCGGTTATGCTGTTGTGGGACCGGGCTGTGACATTTTCCAAGTGACAATTATGTTCCAAGGGTAAAATGGGATGATGTAATGAAGAAAATTGGTGTGCTACCATTTGCACAAGTACATAAAAATAGAAATCTAAGCAAAAAAGGGTATTTTAATGCATATGCACAGTTAAAAGTATAGTTTGATACAAAAAATGAGAACAACATCAAAAGTTACCAAAAATTATGGAGGCTCCACAATTAGATGATAGTATTTTCTTGATTCTTGAGTTATACATAATGAAAATAAAAAAGAAGAAGCACACTCACTTTAATTTTGTTTTTCTATGTGAATTTTTTAATCAATTTGTTGGAACAATAATACCTCTAATAGGAAAAATCTCAGCACATTTGTGATATAAATTTGGGAAACATATAGTGGTGAGACAATTTCAACATCCTCCAATAAAAATCAAGTGGTCTTACCCCCCACATGTTGGAAACCATAATTGAGATACAAATTGGGAAGCCACAGCATTACTCTCATTCAAACAGGGTCAAAAGAGACCCAACAACAGACCTCAGACATGCAAAGACACAATGGAGCAAGATAGAACTAATCTAATGGAAAGCCATAGAATATTTACAAAGAAGGGTTACCAACTTATAACAAACTATGCAAATCGGAATTGGTTTCCTTATGATTCTATATTAAAACCCATCCATTGCTTCTCATCTACAATCACCAGTCAACACAATTTGGAGTATTGGATTTTGCAATGAATCTGTGTATATAAACTGAACATGCAATGATTCAAAAATAGTCAACAACATAATTTGGAGTATTGGATTTTGCAATGTAACAAAAGGATGAGGGGAGAGTTCATATCTAGAAAAATAACAATAAAACAATGAAATGAATCAAATGATGCAGCTAATATTTGCAAAAAGTCAATACAATTAACGTCAACTCTTACTTTTGTTGGGTGCACGTGTGCACTTGAAACTCAAAAGTGCAAAAATAGTGGACTATATGCATATAATTCAACACTGCGCATCAACTTCCAAAAATTGAAAAGAGGGCCTCTTCTTATCACATTCTCATGGAATTTTACTATGTCTATTAAACAACCACATTGGTCTCAACTCAAAAGCTTTTATAGATTGAGAGAAATCAAGCACACAAGGGACTGAACTCAGAAACAGGGGACAATCCATCCACTTAACTCCCCAAAAATTCTAAAAATAGCTAGAAAATCTGATAAATACTGGAAAAATAGGGAAAGTTAGCTAAGACATTGAATTTTATGTGAAAAATAAAATCAAGGGCAGAAGATGAGCAGACATTGTCGAAATAGAGGTTCAAACACACTGTAAAGCTGCTGAATTTCTGGCAGATTTGTGCACAGTGGGTGTTTGTGATGAAAAATGGGTTTATGGCCATTAGGGCCTCAAGGAAAAAAACAAGGATATAAAAATACATACATAGACCATCTTTTTCCCTAATCTCTCTCTCTATATATATAAAAATACATATATATATATATATATATATGGGCATACATATAAAAAGGAAAATAAATAAATGAAAAACACACAAAATGCAACAAAAAGGACAAATAAGTTTAAGCAAGAAATGTAAAGAATCTGAAATGGAATCCAAAAGCAACAGTTTATAGAATCAAAGACATCCACTGAATTACCTTTACAGTGAGTAATTTTACTTGGAACCAGGATCAGAAGAACAAATGGACTCTAGAGAATAATATTGATGGTGATATATATATATATATACACACACACTTCAACAGATGATTGGCACAATGTGAATCTCGAGTCTTTGATTTATATATTGTGTCTATATACATATATATAGAGGGAGAGAGAGACCTAGAGAGCGGCAGTGTGAGCGACGGTGGTGGTGGCTCAGCTGCATGCGGCTACGGTGGTGGTGGTTCAGCGACGTGTGGCGATGAGAGACAAAGAGAGGGAGTGATGGTGATGAGAGAGAGAGAGAGAGAGAGAGAGAGAGAGAGAGAGAGAGAGTGCGTGTGTGTGTGTGTATGTGTGTGTGTGTGTGTGACAGAGAGTTAGGGAAAATTTTGGGGAAAATTTTGGGCCGGTGAATTTGGGGGGAAATTTTGGGCAACTACTACAAGCTGGGTATATCATATATGTGTGGCAACTACTATATGCTATACTTCCCATACTTCTATCTCAAAAGTGCTTCCCAAATAGTATGATTGATAATCCAATTTGAGTAATGCTATTCTTATCATGTTTCTATCCCAAAAGTGCTTCCCAAATGATGTAGTAAAGGGGCCATGTCTAATACAGTGGGACCAGTTGAATTTTGATTAGAAGTTGTTTACTTGGCCCCCACTGCCACATCATTTGGGAAGCCCTTTTGAAATAGAAATTTGGGAAACATAGCATTACTCATCCAATCATTTTTTCATAGACTTTCAGCCATTCTATTGTAAATATTGGTCCAATTTCATATATGATATTTTCATATTAGATTCACTACATTACTTTAGGCAATGAATTAATATTTGTCACCATAGGCATCACTTTAGGCATCACTTTAGGCGACGAAATAATATGTCGTCCATATACATCACTTTAGAACTCACTTTAGGTAATGAATTAATATTTCATCACCCTAGGCATAACTTTAGGCGACGAAATATTATTTCGTCGCCATAGACATCATATTAGACTCACTTTAGGTGATGAATTGATATTTCATCGCCATAGGCATAACTTTAGGCGACGAAATAATATTTCGTCGCCATAGAAATCATATTAGAACTCACTTTAGGCAACGAATTAATATTTCATCGTTGTAGGCATCTCTTTAGGCGACGAAATGTTATTTTGTCATCATAGACATCATATTAGAACTCACTTTAGGCGACGAATTAATATTTCGTCGCCATAGGCATCACTTTAGGCGACGAAATAATAGACGAAATGTTATTTTGTCGCCATAGACATCACGTTAGGACTTACTTTAGGCGACGAATTTATATTTCGTCGCCATAGGCATCACTTTAGGCGACGAACCATATTTCATTGCCATAGACATCATATTAGAACTCACTTTAGGTGACGAATTAATATTTTATTGCCATAGGCATCACTTTAGGCGACGAAATGTTATTTCATTTCGTTGCCATAAACAACACATTAGAACTCACTTTACATGACGAATTAATATTTCGTCGCATAGGCATCACTCTAGGCATCGAAATATTATTTCGTCGCCATAGACATCACATTAGAATTCACATTAGGCGACGAATTAATTTTTTGTCGCCAAAATTGACACTTCAGGCTACAAAGCAGAGTTTCGTCGCCAAATTTATGTTTTTTTAACCTCTTAGGTGACAAAATTTAATACTGTCGCTAAAACTATACTTTTGGCAACAAAGTTTAAATTTCGTCCCTAAAGCCCATTTTTATTGTAGTGTGTTAAAAAGAGCACTTACTTGGCCTGCCAAGCGAGTGCAATCATTAAACACAATTTGTCTCCTAAGTTCAAGGACCCATGTACACCAACAATTTCTTATGTAATCGATCAGAAGAAGGTGAACAATATCCTTCTGGACGAGTGTAAATCTCCTACCATATACTGTCTATCAACAGTTGGGCTTGGGAGAACTCAAACCCACTCAAATTACTCTTCAACTCACAGATCGATCGATTAAATATCTATGAGGAGTTTTAGAGGATGTCCTAGTCCAGATCAACACCTTTGTCTTTCCTGTTGACTTTTTTGTTCTAGACACCGAGCCAGTACACAATGCCAGCTCTCAAATACCGGTGATCTTTGGACGTCCTTTCCTCGCAACAATCGAGCGACAATTAAAGTAAGAAGTGGAGTAATGACCCTGGTCTTTGGAAACATGACATAAAATGCCAAAATCTTTTCAAATCACAAATCAGATGATCTTGATGATAAGGAAGACGTAAATTGGGTGGAGTCGGTTGTTCAAAACTATTTTGATTCGATTGTTTCTTCTGATCTGGTGGAGTCCATAGTTAGTAACTCTTGTTATGAACTAGACAGATACACTTCGTAGGATGAGGAGATGAGTCGGATGTGTGTAATGTTGGAAGTTATGGAGGAAGAAGTTTCCAGAGTAGTGTGGACAGGTCAATAATAATAATTACTACAAAAGACAAAGTTGGTAGTGTCGTTAAACCTGTAATTTCCAGAGTTGGAATTAAAAGAGCTCCCAAGGGAATTGAAATATGTGTTTCTGGGAGAAGAAAGACCTTTCCTGTAATCATTTCATCTATCTTGAATCAAGAATAGGAGGGTAAGTTAATCAAGTTGCTCAAGCAACATTAGAGTGCATTAGGATGGACTATTGCAGACTTAAGAGGAATAAGTCCATCTCTATGCATGCACAGGATTTACCTAGAGGAAGACGCCAAACCTTATCGACAAATGTAGAGTCGTCTAAACTCAAACATGTAAGAAGTGGTGAAGAAAGAAGTTTTAAAATTACTTGATGTTGGGGTGATTTATCCAATCCTAGATAGTCCATAGGTAAGTCCAACTCAGGTAGTATCGAAGAAAGCTGGTATTACCGAAGAAAGATGGTATTACAATTGTGCAAAATAAAGAAGGAGAGTTAGTGTCAACACGTGTGATCACAAGCTGGTACATGTGTATTGATTACATAAAATTAAATGCGGTGACCAGAACTGACCACTTCCGCTTCCTTTCATGGATCAAATGCTTGAAAGAGTGGCCGGTCATCAATTCTATTGCTTTTTGGACGGTTATAATGGTTATAACTACACTAAGATCATTCATGTAGATCAAGAGAAGACCACTTTCACCTATCCATTCGGTACATTCGCATATTGATAGATGCCATTTGGCTTATACAATGCACCTGCTACTTTCTAAAGGCATATGCTAAGCATATTCAGTGATATGGTATAAAAGATCATGGAAGTATTAATGGATAATTTTTGCGTGTTTGGCAGTAGTTTTGATGACTGCATTAAAAATCTTCAAAAGGTGTTAAAAAGGTATGAGGACAAGAATCTTGTCCTAAACTGGGAGAAGTGTCACTTTATGGTGACAAAAGGAATAGTTTTGGGTGATATTGTTTCTAAAGAAGGGATACAAGAAGACAAGGCAAAAATTGACATAATCGCCAATCTTCCTATTCCCACTATAGTAAAGGATGTACGATAGTTTTTGGGTTACGCCAATTTTTACCGGAAATTCATTAAGGATTTTAGCGTTGTATCTAGGCCATTGTGTCAACTTTTGGCTAAGGATATTCCATTTAAATGTACCAGTTGTAGACACCCCAATTTTGACCACACATCGAATTAAGGGGAGTATTACCTCTAAGATCCAATGATGACAAGCGTCTGACTAATCCAAGAGTTCCAAAGGTGATTCAAGCTCTTCCGAAGGCTCTTTTAATTCAAAACAAAAAAGAAAAGAGAGAAAAAGAGAAAACAGAGGAAAACGGCATATGGTAAGTTCTGCGGCAGTCACGGGATGTCGTACGACACTCTGCGGAGTACCGGAACGGCACTCTGTGAATGCCGCAAATTTCACTAAGTGCCGCAAATATTAAACTTTCACGAAAAAAAGGTAGTCCAAGGAGTTGTCTGCGGCACTCCGTGAGTGCCGATGCGGCATTCTTTGAATGCCGTTTCGGCAAACAGTGAGTGCCGCAACGGCATTCATTAAGTACCGCAACGGCATTCATTAAGTGCCGCGGATATCTCCCGAGTGACGCATTTTTATGACAACCTGTCCTAAAATAGGTCAGTTTATACCTTTAAAAGGCGGCCAGAATTAGGGTTTTGGCTGCAAATTTTCAAAAATAACCCTCCAAAGATTGCCTATATATAGAGGATGTGTATCCCATTAATAGGGACTTGGAATTTAGAGTGTTAGGATTCCAATATTGATTCTCTTTAAAAAACTTTCTAAATTAAGAGATAAGTGGAATTAAAAGAAGGAGCTAGAAGAAGAGCTTGATCATTATTCTTGGAAGATCTCAAAGCAACAAAAGGAGTTGAGGATAATTAGAGGTAAACTCTAAGTTACCTAGTTTTAACATCCAAGTTCAATCACAATATATAGATACTTAGGATCTTTTACACATTTTCAAAACCTCTCTTCCCACCTCATTTCATCACACACCACATATATTGTGATTGAACTCTCATTTCATTAGTTTGGATCAAAATAGCCTTGGGATTAAAGTTTAAATAAATCTTGGAGTTTGATGTTGCTTGAACTTTGATTTCTTTTCTTTTGACTGTGTCTTTTTTTTATTCATAAGACTTTTAATGTCTTACTTGAATCCTTGTGTTTAGAATCCCTCAATATTCTTGTGAACACATGATTCATGAGAGGATTGAGGTTGATACTAGTGTATTGAGTCAATGAGTTCAAACTTTCACCATAGTTTGAATTCATTACCTTGGAATTTTATGAAGTTTCTTCATACTTTATTAAAATCCACAAGTCTAAGTGTCCTTAGTCTCCAATGACCATCAAATGGTAGGAGGAATAATTTGAGTCTAAACTTATCTCCATGTTTTAGATTCATTGTGTTGAGGTTTTATGAAGTTTCTTCATACTTCATTTAAATCCACAAGTTTAAGTGTCCTTAGTCTCCAATGACCATTAAATGGTAGGAGAAGTAGTTTGGTTTAAGTCCAACTTGATGGTTTAATAGTTGGAGTTAACAAACAAAGTTAAACTTGGCAAATGGTGCAGTGAATTTAATGACCACCTTTGATCAAGGAAAGTGTTTATAACTCAAAGTTTTACCATTGTAATTTTTGTTTTAACAAGATTACATGGTTAAAATGGTTTGTTCATGGGTTTTGGGAAGCAACAACAATCTGTCCAGAATATCATAACAGCAACATCCTTTTGAAATGAGTAAATCAGAACCTTAATCAAACATTTTTTATCCCAAATAATTTTTTATATGAAGTTTAATGTATTAATAAGATCCCCTAAAAAGATCTAAATGTTTCTGAATTTTTTTACTATTTTTAGAAAATCATACAAGAACTCTGGACAGAGAGTTATGAAGTCTTGAGTAATGTCTAGTATTTGTTTAATCCCCAGAGATCTAACCGTTGAAACCTTGATTTTCTTTTTGGGTTAAAAACTAGACTCACAGAGGCATTTTGTATCCAAGAATCACCAAGATCAAACCATATGAACCATGTCTTTTATTTCTTTGAAGTTCTGATCAGCTCTCAGCAATTTTCAGAATCCAGTCACAACTTTGGCCAACCTTGTAAATAATGGTTCAAATGATATTTTCATGAGTTAAGGCCTAAACCATGCTTTGATAGTGTTTGATTAAACTTAAATCTAGAGGCTAGATGATCCAAATTAATGATTAGTTAATACCCCATTCTTGTTTATATCCATGCATTCATCCATGCATAATGATGCTTGTAGTAAGGGTCTAACTTTAATTGTGATTTGTCCTCAATTGAACCTAGTTATGAATTCCTTATAATCATGTTGGTATTACATCACTTCTATATGAACATTGCTTGGTTCCTAGTTGAGACTTTCATATCTATAGAGGTGATATGTTTTCAACTAATTAGAACATAAATAGGTCAATTATTTCCATGCTTGATAGATTTAAGCTTGAAGCTTAGGGCTGGTTATTTGATATCTTTGATCAAGGCATGCATACTAATCTTTGTTTTGTAGCGCATTTGAGGTACAATTTCTCAACCCCTTCTCTAGTTTGATTTACTTCTTTGATTTTAATTGATTTTAAACCTCATACGCGACACCTTAGCCTAGGCTTCTTCCTTATATGTATATGTGATTAGAGACATTTCTTAGGTTTTATTTTCGTACATGCATTACACGTTTAATATTCGTGGCTAGATCCCGGGTAAGTTCTCTAGTTCCTTATTGCATATCATATTGCTTGTTAATTGAATTATGTGATTTATGAATGATATTTTGTTATTAGCAATTTTACACCATTTCAACATGCTTGTGCAATGTATATTTATACCTATGTATTAGTTGAGGGCATGCTTAGATTAATAGTTTGATTAAAAGAATGTCGAGTAGAGGCCTATCGCGAGATAGGATGAGAGAGGGTGTTTTAGTTCATCGGACTCCTTCCTCTCTCATTCCATAATCCCTGGACCTAGTTAATCTTTGGTTTCGCAAAAGATCATTTAGTCTTAAAATGGTTTCTTAATTTTCCTTTTTTAAAAAATTAAGTGGTGACTCATTTTGAATTTAGAAAAGATTTTTAACATAAAGCTTTGGGTAGTCAAATTGCGATATCCATACCAGTGAATGCAAAGAATCATTTGATAAACTTAAGCATCACTTTACCACAACTCCTATAATGCAATCTCCAGATTGGAGCCTCCCATTCAAGTTGATGTGTGATGTAAGTGACACTACAAATGGAGCTGTATTAGGACAACAAAAAGATAAGAAGCCGTCTATTATCTATACGCTAGTCGGACTCTTGATGGAGCTCAAAGAAACTACTCTACCACTGGGAAGGAGTTGCTGGCTATTGTGTTTGCCTTGGAAAAATTCAGACAGTATCTTATCGGCTCATAGATTGTCTGCTTTACTGACCATGCCACGTTGAAGTATCTGTTGTCAAAAAAAGATACAAAACAACGATTAATACGTTGGATTCTCTTACTCCATGAATTTGATTTGATCATAAAGGATAAGAAGGGAGTGGAGAATGTTGTGGCTGATCATCTGTCCCGAATAACTTTCGAGGATAGTTCTTCACAAGCTATTCTAATCTGTGAATCATTTCTGGATGAACAGCTATTTGCTGCGACCGCTCTGCCCTGGTACGCAGATATTGTAAATTACTTGGCAATAGGAGAGACTCCATCTCACTGGTCTACTCTTGATAGAAAAAGATTTATGTCAATCACCCGATGGTTCTATTTCGATGATCCATACTTATTGAAGTATCACGTGGATCAAGTGATAAGGCGATGTGTCCCAGAGGAGGAAATTTCTCACATTCTAACTTCCTGCCACTCAGAAGTCTGCGGCGGTCACTTCTCATCTCAAAAGACCGCCCAAAAGGTGTTTAGCAGTGGATTTTACTGGTCATCAATTTTTAAAAATTCGTATGCTTTCTGCAAGGCCTGTAACAGATGCCAGATGTTAGGCAGCCTGTCCAAAAGAAATGAAATGTCGATGACCCTGATCATCACTATTGAAATTTTTTACTGCTAGGGTATCGATTTCATGGGACTATTCCCTTTATCCTCTCATTTTGAATACGTACTATTGGCAGTTGAATACGTGTCCAAGTGGGTAGAGGCTATTCAACAAGGAGGAACGATCACCGAACTGTGATCACATTTTTAAAAGAAAAAAATCCTATTAAGATTTGGAACACCCGAAGCGATAATTAGTGATCGTGGAACCCATTTTTGCAATCGGCCTTTTGACTCATTAATGAAAAAATATGAGATAAACCACAAGATTTCTCTTTCATACCACCATAATCCAATGGATAGGCAGAACTAGTCAATAGGGAAATCAAGCACATTCTTGAGAAGATAGTAAATGTTAACAAAAAGGACTGGTCTTCGTGTTTAACTGACGCTCTTTGGGCATACATGATGGTGTATAAGATCAACCTTGGAATGTCTCCCTACATATTGGTATACAGAAAGGCCTGCCATCTACTAGTGGAATTGGAGCACATAGCTTACTGGGCCACACGTTTGTTGAACTTTGATATTCATGAAGGTGGAAAACTAAGGAAGCTCCAATTGAATGAATTGGAAGAGGTAAAGAATGATGCATATGATCGCTCCCGAACATTTAAATCAAAATTAAAGGAAAAGCACAATCGATTGATCCTAAAAAGGAAGCTTGAATTGGGGCAAAAGGTACTACTTTATGATTCAAAGCTTCACCTCTTCCCACGAAAGCTGAGATCAAGATGGACGGGACCTTTTGTTATCAAAGAGGTGTTTCCATACAGGGCAGTGGAAGTGGTCAATCCGAGGAATGGTAATGTTTTTAAGGTGAATGGTCAACGCCTTAAATCATTTTGAAAGTTTTGCACCAGAGTTAGAGACCATCCAACTGGATGATCCTGACTATTCTACTTAAAGAAAGTTTGGACCTCACTTATTGTATATTAGTTTTCTTTCTGCTGGTATGTTGTTTTCTTTCTGTCTTTCCATTTTTCGTAATTCTATCTATTTCCTAGTTGTAGGATGAATCCACTACAATTTCTGCCACACATGTTGTATCATAGGGTTCGCTCTCTAGAAACTCTAGTATAGGAAGAACGAGATAGACCAGTGTTCACTCCATTGTCTACCTTGTGCCCAGATTCCCCGAATGAATCCATTGCAAACATGAACACTTGGGACTTGTTGTGTGCAGTTTGGGAGATTTTGGAGGATCTCCAAATCAACTCGAATGGAAAAGTTGTGGAGTATTTTGTGGATTATGTTGAATGGGTGGATCTTTCTTCTCCAGATCTTGAGCTTAATTGATTTGCATAATTCTAGTAGCTGCTAAATAAGATAGAAATTTCTTTTGGTTTTTTTTTTTTTTTTTTTTTTTTTGTTGTTTTTGCTTTACCACCAAGGTTTTGGAATAATGGATTTTGTGTGATCCTATTTGAGCAATGAAGATGTTGATTTCTGAGTAAAATTTTCAATTTTTTGTGTTTGGTGGTTGCTTTTACTGTTTGGAAGCTTGAATTCCTATTCTATTTCCTTCTTATGCATCCGTGAGCAGTTGGGACTAATTATATGTTTCATGTTTGGGTCCACAAAGAATTTTAGTATCAATCGATTTCCATATATTGGCAATCGATTGCCAAAACACCACTGTCATCATCAAACCTCCCCATCGTCATCTCCATTATTTTCCCCATCAGCATCTTCATCATCATCATCGCATTACCTCTACCAAAACACCACTACCACCGCGAGAAGAAGAGAAGGGAAGGGGGTGATTCGTACCAATTTTAACCGCCTTTACCATCATCCATCATCATCAATCAACTTTGTTTGCAACTCCATTGAAGGGGTGGGTTTGTTCTTTTGTGTCATAGTCGTGGCTTGTCTTGAGGTTTGTGCCCCAAACCCTCTAATTCTTACCCTAATTTTGATTCGAACAGTATAGGGTACCCCTCATGGTCTTAAGACCATTAAAATGTGTTGAATGTGGGAGTGAGACCTTTCTGGTAGCCCACTCTGTTTTCGTTGATGGCAGTCAATTGCCATCAGAGCCCAATCGATTATCATCGATTTTCAATCGATTGCCAATTTAGGTCAATCAATTGGCATTCATAGAGAGCAGATTGTCCTGTTTCCTTATCATATCTCTCTATTTTCTTCTCCTTTTCGGCTATAATGCCTCCAAAACCAAAAGATAGCAGGCTTCATCTTGATAAATCCACTTTACGGGATATTCTGGACCCCCCACTTGCTCGCATGTTCCATAACGACAAGGAGACCACATGGTTCTCAAAATATTTCTGATGTCGAGATGTGATGATCGAGCGCCAATTCGAGAACCTATAGAGCAATGATAAGATCTCGTTTTACCTCTCGCAGCTCTGAGCCTATCCAGACTATCTCCCGATTCTCACGACCGCCAAAAGGGTCAACGCTCTTTAGATCTGGGCAGCTATTGCAAGTATGGTTAAAGTCTAGGGATCCCCATATACCTATTCATCTTGCATCCGAGGATGGGAGGTTATTTTTAGCTCGTTGATAGTAGCAAGGGCCATTGGGATTGTTGAAGCCCCTGAGCATTTATTCCCGGTCCATATCGAACTACATTTTCCTTCCTTTGATGTGGTCGCCACAGAGATTTTGGGAGGTAAAGTGAATATGTGGAATAGGGAAAGGACATTCCAGGATCATAACCTGACTTTCGCCTATCATCCACTTGGCTATAGTAGGTTGTATCCTTTTGACAACTTATAAAAAGAACTGGTTGGGTGGTATATGTAGCTCTTGTATGCGATTGGTACTAGGAAACTGGTATGCCTCTTTCGCCTTTACTTGAATTTCTTATTGGACTGCACTCGACACTTAGGGTGGGTCATACATTGAGTTTGTGCAGAGGCAGGCATCCCATCACTCTCTGATGATCTTCCTCTTCAAAAATCGATGATCAGGATTTTTTGTGAGGGCACCGCGAAAAGATCAGATGGACAATTTAAGGCTCTTAATAAAGGGATATAAAAGATGGGCATGGCGAGTGGGAAAAGTATAAAGAGGAAGCGAGTAGATGACTCGGAGTCAGGAGAGGAGACAGATGACCTAGGGACGCCATCGATGATGGGTCAGGATATAGTTGTAGTCGAGGAAAACACTAAGCAACCTCACAGTGTGGTCCCAGGAACGCCTGCTAAGGCTGAGGGATTTGAGTTTAGGAGACGGGAGATGACAGGCCCTGCGACCTTCCAAGCAATTTACGATGTTCTGATTAGTAAGAGGGAGGCGCGGGTACAGCTTGAGGGTTTAGTGCGTCAGTTAGCTATATAGTAGGAGCTGACTGTAATAACCCCCATTTTCTTGCATTGCCATATTTAAAATTAAATATACATTGTCTGCCTTTATTTAAATTCTTATGTGAAAAATTTATTTCTTGACTAATCTCATTATTGAAATTACTTTTGGGGTCAAAATGCAATTTTCATAAAAACTGGCAATACCTGTGTTAAATTTCAAATCTGTATTTCAAAACGGTGGAATTATTTCTTTTAAAACTCAAACTTTATTTTTATAAAATCAGAAAACTATTTCTAACATTAAAATGAATTTTCTGTATTTTTGTGATAAACACCGTGTCACGAAAATACTAGTTTAGGTTTAAAACTGACCGCGCAGTGTTAAACTTCCACAGAATTTTGGGAGTAACTGATTGGACAAATTTCTTTATACCCAATTATTATTGCTAAAGTTTTCCCTTAGGCCTTGTTTGGCAAATGCTTGTAGTATGTGTGTTGTCCTAATGCCATAAGCTTGATTTCCAAACACACCTTGACCCACACCAACTCCACCTACCCTTTCAATTATCAATGGAGCATTATGAATTGCAAGTGTATATTTACACATCATTGTTGCACTTTCTTTGTAATTAGTGGAGATTAATGGAGAATGAGTGGGATGTTAGGCAAATGTTTTCTAAGTGGGAGTTTGAGTATTTATACACCCAACCACACTACACATTCTACACTCCTAACATAGAGAGTTTGAGAGAGTCACATAGAGAGATAATAATTTCAGAATTTGAAGAGCTCAATCCTCTATAGCCAAGCTTGAAATTGGAGATTCTTAATTCTTGTATTTCTTTCTCAACAACTTCTTCAATCTACATCACGGTGAGTATTACTAACTCACTCCAAATGTAACTCATTCCTTATTTACTGATTTAGGTAGTTAATTTTAACAGTAGCAGAATTTTGTTTTCAGATTTTTGTTAGGAAAACGAATGAAATTTAAGGTTCTGCCCGCGTTGTCCCAAGTAAAACTCGATTCTGCACACTTTTTGTCTAATGCAATTTTCTCAGATTTTGCACCGTTTGGGCAGAAAATGAGGATTACAGTAGCAGAAAAAGTATATTAGAAATTCAATCTAATATTTTCTCTTTTAATTTTAACAGTAGCAGAATTTTGTTTTCAGATTTTTGTTAGGAAAACGAATGAAATTTAAGGTTCTGCCCGCGTTGTCCCAAGCAAAACTCGATTCTGCACACTTTTCGTCTAATGCAATTTTCTCAGATTCTGCACCGTTTGGACAGAAAACGAGGATTTCAGTAGCAGTTTTTAGAATGCTATTAGTTATGTTTAAAATGATTAAGGCAATGAATTACGAATTTTCAATCCCCGTACGCGTATTGTTTCTTTAATTCTGTGAATTCCTTTATGTTTAAAGTTTGATGACATTCATGTGGAGTCAGTTGTACATGCATGGTGAGTGTTGGTAGTGTGTAAAAGAGTAATGATAGTGTGGAAAAGAGTAATGATTGTGTGGAAAGAGTATGAGTTTGAGTTGTGGTTGTGGTTGTGGTTATGGTTGTAATTGTGGCTGTGGTTATGGTTGTGGTTGTGGATGTGATTGTGGTTGGAGTTGAAAAAGAGGATGAGGGTGTCTTTGAAATGCGAAGGTGGCAAAAATGGACACTCCCTGACGCCCATGGAAGCGTTAAAGTGTGTGAAGCCGAACTTGGACACTCACTGGCACCCATGGAAGTGCTAAAGTGTGGCCTATAGACACTCCCTGAATGACTCGAGTCTGGATACCTGTGTGGGGGTTGCCCCGGTATTTGCATGGCGGTTAGGGTATTCAAAGTGTGAGGCATTGGACACTCCCTGGTACCCCGGACCAAAGTGTGAGGCAAACTGGACACTCCCTGGCGCCCCGTTGCTAAAGTGTGGCTATCTTAGTATTTCAAAGATACCAGGAGTAGGATAGAGGGTTGTTGGGTTTTGTCGAGAGAAAAGAGTCGGTTAGATGAGATGGTGCATTGTTCTCATACACGGTCACATATGTGTGAATTTATCTTTTAATTATTGTTGTGGTTGTTTTTCTAACAAGCTCTTTATCATAAATATAAACTTGTGGTATTTAAATGGAAATGGGAAAAAGGTAAATGGGCATGTTTTTACATTCAAAGCTATGTTTTTAATACTCACCAGCTTCTTGAAGCTGACGGCGTTGATGCGTCCTGGACATTCGTGTCCAGGCTTTGCAGGTAATAATCAGGATGAACCGTATGATTATGCTAATTGAGATCAGTTGCTGAGAAGAGATGTTACTTTTATATGCTTTAAGTTTATGTGCTCTAAGTTATGATTAGTTTTGTAATAAGGATGACTGTAATAGACTTTAAGTTATTGTCTTATTTCAAGGCGGTCTGTGCCTTAGTTAACCCCGTACCATAAGATGTAATAAGTTAGAAAAATTTTATAAGCCCTGATTGCTCTACTCTGATTAATGGTTTTATGTTGTTCGACGTTTGGGACGGAATCGATCCTTCAAACTGTCGCGACCTACGGGTCCATAAAGGAAATTAAATGCTTTCCATATTTATGCTACGTCGGGGCGTGACAGGATTTAGTGGTATCAGAGCCATAGGTTTTCTAGATTGACCAGGCTCAGTTATTCACGCCATAGATTAGTGACATAGGTTACCCTTAAGTTTTACTAAGCTATACAACCAAGTTCTAGTGTTAGTTTAGTACGGATTACCCTTAGTTCAGAAACTAAAATTCTAAGTTGGTTTTATCATAGAAATGATTACCCGTTTGTCTTGTCATATCGACAAGAATGATAGCAATTTCCATATACCTTCAGACATATCCATTTAGGATTAGTCGAGATAACCATAACTTATGATGCCCCTACAGACATATAGTAGCCGAGTTTCTAAGGAGTTAAAGCATACCATAGCCCTCATTAATAGCTTAGGCACTGACCAACTTCCTGAGTCAAATCTCAGAACAGTCAGTATGGCCCACAACCCAGAGTATGGAGAATAAGAATACGACCTCTTTACTATTAGACATCAGCCTCTCCACATGCTCTCACTCTCTACACGTGCATTAATATTGATACATCACTCTCTCTCCATGTGGTCTCACTCTCTACACATGCATCACTCTCTGCCCTCTCTCTTTCTCTCTTTCTCTCTCTCTTTCTGTCACTCTCATTCTCACCGACCCCGCTCTCTTTCTCTCTCTCTTTATGACCCTCTCACTAACCCCCTCTTTCTCTCCCTTTTTGTCACTCTCAACGCCCCACTATCTCTCTTTCTTTCTCTCTCTCTCTCTCTCTGTCACTCTCAGTGATCCTCTCTCTCTCTCTTTTCTTTCTTTCTCACCTGCCCCCTCTCTTTCTGTCACTCTCATTCTCACCGACCCCGCTCTCTTTCTCTCTCTCTTTATGACCCTCTCACTAACCCCCTCTTTCTCTCCCTTTTTGTCACTCTCAACGCCCCACTATCTCTCTTTCTTTCTCTCTCTCTCTCTCTCTCTCTCTCTGTCACTCTCAGTGATCCTCTCTCTCTCTCTCTCTCTTTTCTTTCTTTCTCACCTGCCCCCTCTCTTTCTGTCACTCTTCACGTGCTCTCTCTCTCTCTCTCTGTCACTCTCAGTGATCCTCTCTCTCTCTCTCTCTTTTCTTTCTTTCTCACCTGCCCTCTCTCTTTCTGTCACTCTTCTCGTGCTCTCTCTCTCTTTCTCTCCTTTTAAAGACCATCCATGTCCCATATCTCTCTATCCTTCTCACCATGAGCCTTTCTCCGTCTGACCCTCCCCATCTCTTTCTTCTTCTCTTCTTCTTCCTTTTGCCTCTTGGCAGAAACTCATCTCTCCCCTAAAAAAAAAAAAAAAAAAAAAAAAAAACCCTCACCCAACCCAAATCTTAATAAAAGGAAGCTAAAACAAGCCAAAAATGGTTTCTAAGAAGGTTGTTAACGCAAGTCGTTGTGGTGCATGCGAGTATAACAGAAGACGGTGCAGAAGTGACTGTTCCTTGGCTCCCTACTTTCAATATGCTGGGAGTGTGAAGGATTATGAGGCAATTCACGGCCTTTTCGGATATAGGAATTTTCTACGCCTTATTGAAAGGGTACCTGAGGTAGATCATCTACAAACTATCAAATCCCTTGTGTTTGAAGCCACAGCTAGGCTTCAAGATCCCATTTTGGGTTGTGTTTCTTACATCCTTTTTCTCGAACAACAAGTTCTTGAAACGAAAGAACAAGTCTCACAACTTCAAGCTCAATCAAAAGAAGAGTCACCCAAACAATCCAAAGAGCCTGATCCAGATCCTTGGCTCAACTATGCCATGGTAGATCTAGATCACGACATAGAAAACCCTCGAAAGTGTTCCAATCTCATTTCTCACACCACAACTACTCCAATCTCTTCTGAAATCTCTAGCCCTACCTGTATTCCCCCTGTCACTCAAATTTGTACAACCTCTCCTTGGTCTAATCTGATCCAGTCCTTACTGTCCAGTAACAACCAACAAACCTCTCCAAGTCTGTTGGATCTCGCTACTCCCAACACAATTTCTCCAGTCCAGTCCTTACAATCTAGCAACAACCACCAAACTTCTTCAAATCCATTGGATCTCGCTGTTCCCAACACAATTTCTCCAGTCCAGTCCTTACAATCTAGCACCAACCACCAAACCTCTCCAACACCACTGGATCTCGCTACTCACGACGCAATTTCTCCAGTCTCTCGTCCTGCCCCCACCACCTCCGTTACTCCAACTTGCTCCTGCTGGTCTAAACACTCACAATCTAACAAGTCCCGGATTCCCTTGGAGCAAACGAAAAAACCAGAGGTCCCAAGATATCCAAATCTCCTCCCAAATCTTCAAGCAAGTTCATCAAAAACACCTACTCCCTCCACTGATCCTTACTCTTTCTTCACTGTTAATAACTTAGCTCAAAACTCCTTCTTGGGTTTAATTGACATGGTGGAGAGTCAACGTGTCTCTAAAAGAAAAGGAAAAAAGGTCGCGAGGTGGCTTGAGCCTCAAAACTAAGGCTCTTTTTTTTGTGTTTTCTTCAAAAAAAAAAAAAAAAAAAAAAAAAAAAAAAAAAAAAGTGGAATGAACATCATGGTCCGTATTCGAGGTAGTCCCTGTACGTCGAGTGTGCGTGGGATTGAGCCCATATGTCTTACTATGCATGTCCCTCCACCAGCTTAATGTAGTTTGGATCATTGGGTATTGTTTTATAGGGCAACTGGGAGGGTAAGCATCCCAGGACGGTATTGTCCTCAGAAGTAAGTCCTGAAGAACATTAACCCAGGGTTCTGTGGAACGGACTATAGGATCTATATGGTTGCTGAAAAGTGTGTAGGATGTCGTTAGCATTCGATCTCTGGAGGGAAGCCTCACGTTGGCAGGACTCAGTTCCCACTCAGCAAAATCCAAATGTACATTTGTATCATTGTAACTTTTCATATCTAAAAAAAAAAAAAAAAAAAACCCTCCTTAGCACTATCTTCGCTTCTTATGTAATGTACCCTAAACATTGGGCTATCAGTTCAAGAATCAGCTGTGGAAATACTATCTCTTGTTAGTAACATAAGTGCACTTTCTAAAAAGAGGGTTCTAATCCCCATCACTTTCACGATCCACTTGTGTTTGCTATCATCAATTTAAACTAGTTCAAAGGCTGACATGACATGCTTGATCATTCCTAATCCTTCATTCAGGCCCAATTCGATACAATGGCAGCACATGCAAATCCATACTGCGAACATTGATATTACCAAATCCAAAACAGCACTAGTGCATTCGCAATTGTCCAAATCATCTCATTGCCAAATCAATAGGTTGCTCCACTTTCTCAAAACTTTTACTCTCTTTCAAAAAAAAAAAAAAAAAAAAAAGGTATAAATATTCTCTCTCTCCCTCATTTCTTATTCACTCCTCCTCCTTGAACGCAACTCTTCCCTCATCTGTGCCGATCAAGGATCGTGTAAATACATGAGCAAACAATCATATGTGTTGTTCCCATCCATCCAGTACATGCATTGTTTCTAAACCCTATACCAACAGTCTGATACCCCACAAGCCTTTGGAACGTTCGACCTATCAACTTCACCATAGATGTCTGGGGTTCACAATGTATTCCATGTGAGTATGCTAAGAAAGTATATACGAGACCCCTCGCACGTGGTTAATTATGACGATATTGAGACGAGTCATAACGTTTCTTACTAGTTAGTCTTGATTTCGGGGACGAAATCCTGTTTAAGGGAGGAAGGGTGTAATAACCCCCATTTTCTTGCATTGCCATATTTAAAATTAAATATACATTGTCTGCCTTTATTTAAATTCTTATGTGAAAAATTTATTTCTTGACTAATCTCATTATTGAAATTACTTTTGGGGTCAAAATGCAATTTTCATAAAAACTGGCAATACCTGTGTTAAATTTCAAATCTGTATTTCAAAACGGTGGAATTATTTCTTTTAAAACTCAAACTTTATTTTTATAAAATCAGAAAACTATTTCTAACATTAAAATGAATTTTCTGTATTTTTGTGATAAACACCGTGTCACGAAAATACTAGTTTAGGTTTAAAACTGACCGCGCAGTGTTAAACTTCCACAGAATTTTGGGAGTAACTGATTGGACAAATTTCTTTATACCCAATTATTATTGCTAAAGTTTTCCCTTAGGCCTTGTTTGGCAAATGCTTGTAGTATGTGTGTTGTCCTAATGCCATAAGCTTGATTTCCAAACACACCTTGACCCACACCAACTCCACCTACCCTTTCAATTATCAATGGAGCATTATGAATTGCAAGTGTATATTTACACATCATTGTTGCACTTTCTTTGTAATTAGTGGAGATTAATGGAGAATGAGTGGGATGTTAGGCAAATGTTTTCTAAGTGGGAGTTTGAGTATTTATACACCCAACCACACTACACATTCTACACTCCTAACATAGAGAGTTTGAGAGAGTCACATAGAGAGATAATAATTTCAGAATTTGAAGAGCTCAATCCTCCATAGCCAAGCTTGAAATTGGAGATTCTTAATTCTTGTATTTCTTTCTCAACAACTTCTTCAATCTACATCACGGTGAGTATTACTAACTCACTCCAAATGTAACTCATTCCTTATTTACTGATTTAGGTAGTTAATTTTAACAGTAGCAGAATTTTGTTTTCAGATTTTTGTTAGGAAAACGAATGAAATTTAAGGTTCTGCCCGCGTTGTCCCAAGTAAAACTCGATTCTGCACACTTTTTGTCTAATGCAATTTTCTCAGATTTTGCACCGTTTGGGCAGAAAATGAGGATTACAGTAGCAGAAAAAGTATATTAGAAATTCAATCTAATATTTTCTCTTTTAATTTTAACAGTAGCAGAATTTTGTTTTCAGATTTTTGTTAGGAAAACGAATGAAATTTAAGGTTCTGCCCGCGTTGTCCCAAGCAAAACTCGATTCTGCACACTTTTCGTCTAATGCAATTTTCTCAGATTCTGCACCGTTTGGACAGAAAACGAGGATTTCAGTAGCAGTTTTTAGAATGCTATTAGTTATGTTTAAAATGATTAAGGCAATGAATTACGAATTTTCAATCCCCGTACGCGTATTGTTTCTTTAATTCTGTGAATTCCTTTATGTTTAAAGTTTGATGACATTCATGTGGAGTCAGTTGTACATGCATGGTGAGTGTTGGTAGTGTGTAAAAGAGTAATGATAGTGTGGAAAAGAGTAATGATTGTGTGGAAAGAGTATGAGTTTGAGTTGTGGTTGTGGTTGTGGTTATGGTTGTAATTGTGGCTGTGGTTATGGTTGTGGTTGTGGATGTGATTGTGGTTGGAGTTGAAAAAGAGGATGAGGGTGTCTTTGAAATGCGAAGGTGGCAAAAATGGACACTCCCTGACGCCCATGGAAGCGTTAAAGTGTGTGAAGCCGAACTTGGACACTCACTGGCACCCATGGAAGTGCTAAAGTGTGGCCTATAGACACTCCCTGAATGACTCGAGTCTGGATACCTGTGTGGGGGTTGCCCCGGTATTTGCATGGCGGTTAGGGTATTCAAAGTGTGAGGCATTGGACACTCCCTGGTACCCCGGACCAAAGTGTGAGGCAAACTGGACACTCCCTGGCGCCCCGTTGCTAAAGTGTGGCTATCTTAGTATTTCAAAGATACCAGGAGTAGGATAGAGGGTTGTTGGGTTTTGTCGAGAGAAAAGAGTCGGTTAGATGAGATGGTGCATTGTTCTCATACACGGTCACATATGTGTGAATTTATCTTTTAATTATTGTTGTGGTTGTTTTTCTAACAAGCTCTTTATCATAAATATAAACTTGTGGTATTTAAATGGAAATGGGAAAAAGGTAAATGGGCATGTTTTTACATTCAAAGCTATGTTTTTAATACTCACCAGCTTCTTGAAGCTGACGGCGTTGATGCGTCCTGGACATTCGTGTCCAGGCTTTGCAGGTAATAATCAGGATGAACCGTATGATTATGCTAATTGAGATCAGTTGCTGAGAAGAGATGTTACTTTTATATGCTTTAAGTTTATGTGCTCTAAGTTATGATTAGTTTTGTAATAAGGATGACTGTAATAGACTTTAAGTTATTGTCTTATTTCAAGGCGGTCTGTGCCTTAGTTAACCCCGTACCATAAGATGTAATAAGTTAGAAAAATTTTATAAGCCCTGATTGCTCTACTCTGATTAATGGTTTTATGTTGTTCGACGTTTGGGACGGAATCGATCCTTCAAACTGTCGCGACCTACGGGTCCATAAAGGAAATTAAATGCTTTCCATATTTATGCTACGTCGGGGCGTGACAGGATTTAGTGGTATCAGAGCCATAGGTTTTCTAGATTGACCAGGCTCAGTTATTCACGCCATAGATTAGTGACATAGGTTACCCTTAAGTTTTACTAAGCTATACAACCAAGTTCTAGTGTTAGTTTAGTACGGATTACCCTTAGTTCAGAAACTAAAATTCTAAGTTGGTTTTATCATAGAAATGATTACCCGTTTGTCTTGTCATATCGACAAGAATGATAGCAATTTCCATATACCTTCAGACATATCCATTTAGGATTAGTCGAGATAACCATAACTTATGATGCCCCTACAGACATATAGTAGCCGAGTTTCTAAGGAGTTAAAGCATACCATAGCCCTCATTAATAGCTTAGGCACTGACCAACTTCCTGAGTCAAATCTCAGAACAGTCAGTATGGCCCACAACCCAGAGTATGGAGAATAAGAATACGACCTCTTTACTATTAGACATCAGCCTCTCCACATGCTCTCACTCTCTACACGTGCATTAATATTGATACATCACTCTCTCTCCATGTGGTCTCACTCTCTACACATGCATCACTCTCTGCCCTCTCTCTTTCTCTCTTTCTCTCTCTCTTTCTGTCACTCTCATTCTCACCGACCCCGCTCTCTTTCTCTCTCTCTTTATGACCCTCTCACTAACCCCCTCTTTCTCTCCCTTTTTGTCACTCTCAACGCCCCACTATCTCTCTTTCTTTCTCTCTCTCTCTCTCTCTGTCACTCTCAGTGATCCTCTCTCTCTCTCTTTTCTTTCTTTCTCACCTGCCCCCTCTCTTTCTGTCACTCTCATTCTCACCGACCCCGCTCTCTTTCTCTCTCTCTTTATGACCCTCTCACTAACCCCCTCTTTCTCTCCCTTTTTGTCACTCTCAACGCCCCACTATCTCTCTTTCTTTCTCTCTCTCTCTCTCTCTCTCTCTCTCTCTGTCACTCTCAGTGATCCTCTCTCTCTCTCTCTCTCTTTTCTTTCTTTCTCACCTGCCCCCTCTCTTTCTGTCACTCTTCACGTGCTCTCTCTCTCTCTCTCTGTCACTCTCAGTGATCCTCTCTCTCTCTCTCTCTTTTCTTTCTTTCTCACCTGCCCTCTCTCTTTCTGTCACTCTTCTCGTGCTCTCTCTCTCTTTCTCTCCTTTTAAAGACCATCCATGTCCCATATCTCTCTATCCTTCTCACCATGAGCCTTTCTCCGTCTGACCCTCCCCATCTCTTTCTTCTTCTCTTCTTCTTCCTTTTGCCTCTTGGCAGAAACTCATCTCTCCCCTAAAAAAAAAAAAAAAAAAAAAAAAAAAACCCTCACCCAACCCAAATCTTAATAAAAGGAAGCTAAAACAAGCCAAAAATGGTTTCTAAGAAGGTTGTTAACGCAAGTCGTTGTGGTGCATGCGAGTATAACAGAAGACGGTGCAGAAGTGACTGTTCCTTGGCTCCCTACTTTCAATATGCTGGGAGTGTGAAGGATTATGAGGCAATTCACGGCCTTTTCGGATATAGGAATTTTCTACGCCTTATTGAAAGGGTACCTGAGGTAGATCATCTACAAACTATCAAATCCCTTGTGTTTGAAGCCACAGCTAGGCTTCAAGATCCCATTTTGGGTTGTGTTTCTTACATCCTTTTTCTCGAACAACAAGTTCTTGAAACGAAAGAACAAGTCTCACAACTTCAAGCTCAATCAAAAGAAGAGTCACCCAAACAATCCAAAGAGCCTGATCCAGATCCTTGGCTCAACTATGCCATGGTAGATCTAGATCACGACATAGAAAACCCTCGAAAGTGTTCCAATCTCATTTCTCACACCACAACTACTCCAATCTCTTCTGAAATCTCTAGCCCTACCTGTATTCCCCCTGTCACTCAAATTTGTACAACCTCTCCTTGGTCTAATCTGATCCAGTCCTTACTGTCCAGTAACAACCAACAAACCTCTCCAAGTCTGTTGGATCTCGCTACTCCCAACACAATTTCTCCAGTCCAGTCCTTACAATCTAGCAACAACCACCAAACTTCTTCAAATCCATTGGATCTCGCTGTTCCCAACACAATTTCTCCAGTCCAGTCCTTACAATCTAGCACCAACCACCAAACCTCTCCAACACCACTGGATCTCGCTACTCACGACGCAATTTCTCCAGTCTCTCGTCCTGCCCCCACCACCTCCGTTACTCCAACTTGCTCCTGCTGGTCTAAACACTCACAATCTAACAAGTCCCGGATTCCCTTGGAGCAAACGAAAAAACCAGAGGTCCCAAGATATCCAAATCTCCTCCCAAATCTTCAAGCAAGTTCATCAAAAACACCTACTCCCTCCACTGATCCTTACTCTTTCTTCACTGTTAATAACTTAGCTCAAAACTCCTTCTTGGGTTTAATTGACATGGTGGAGAGTCAACGTGTCTCTAAAAGAAAAGGAAAAAAGGTCGCGAGGTGGCTTGAGCCTCAAAACTAAGGCTCTTTTTTTTGTGTTTTCTTCAAAAAAAAAAAAAAAAAAAAAAAAAAAAAAAAAAAAAGTGGAATGAACATCATGGTCCGTATTCGAGGTAGTCCCTGTACGTCGAGTGTGCGTGGGATTGAGCCCATATGTCTTACTATGCATGTCCCTCCACCAGCTTAATGTAGTTTGGATCATTGGGTATTGTTTTATAGGGCAACTGGGAGGGTAAGCATCCCAGGACGGTATTGTCCTCAGAAGTAAGTCCTGAAGAACATTAACCCAGGGTTCTGTGGAACGGACTATAGGATCTATATGGTTGCTGAAAAGTGTGTAGGATGTCGTTAGCATTCGATCTCTGGAGGGAAGCCTCACGTTGGCAGGACTCAGTTCCCACTCAGCAAAATCCAAATGTACATTTGTATCATTGTAACTTTTCATATCTAAAAAAAAAAAAAAAAAAAACCCTCCTTAGCACTATCTTCGCTTCTTATGTAATGTACCCTAAACATTGGGCTATCAGTTCAAGAATCAGCTGTGGAAATACTATCTCTTGTTAGTAACATAAGTGCACTTTCTAAAAAGAGGGTTCTAATCCCCATCACTTTCACGATCCACTTGTGTTTGCTATCATCAATTTAAACTAGTTCAAAGGCTGACATGACATGCTTGATCATTCCTAATCCTTCATTCAGGCCCAATTCGATACAATGGCAGCACATGCAAATCCATACTGCGAACATTGATATTACCAAATCCAAAACAGCACTAGTGCATTCGCAATTGTCCAAATCATCTCATTGCCAAATCAATAGGTTGCTCCACTTTCTCAAAACTTTTACTCTCTTTCAAAAAAAAAAAAAAAAAAAAAAGGTATAAATATTCTCTCTCTCCCTCATTTCTTATTCACTCCTCCTCCTTGAACGCAACTCTTCCCTCATCTGTGCCGATCAAGGATCGTGTAAATACATGAGCAAACAATCATATGTGTTGTTCCCATCCATCCAGTACATGCATTGTTTCTAAACCCTATACCAACAGTCTGATACCCCACAAGCCTTTGGAACGTTCGACCTATCAACTTCACCATAGATGTCTGGGGTTCACAATGTATTCCATGTGAGTATGCTAAGAAAGTATATACGAGACCCCTCGCACGTGGTTAATTATGACGATATTGAGACGAGTCATAACGTTTCTTACTAGTTAGTCTTGATTTCGGGGACGAAATCCTGTTTAAGGGAGGAAGGGTGTAATAACCCCCATTTTCTTGCATTGCCATATTTAAAATTAAATATACATTGTCTGCCTTTATTTAAATTCTTATGTGAAAAATTTATTTCTTGACTAATCTCATTATTGAAATTACTTTTGGGGTCAAAATGCAATTTTCATAAAAACTGGCAATACCTGTGTTAAATTTCAAATCTGTATTTCAAAACGGTGGAATTATTTCTTTTAAAACTCAAACTTTATTTTTATAAAATCAGAAAACTATTTCTAACATTAAAATGAATTTTCTGTATTTTTGTGATAAACACCGTGTCACGAAAATACTAGTTTAGGTTTAAAACTGACCGCGCAGTGTTAAACTTCCACAGAATTTTGGGAGTAACTGATTGGACAAATTTCTTTATACCCAATTATTATTGCTAAAGTTTTCCCTTAGGCCTTGTTTGGCAAATGCTTGTAGTATGTGTGTTGTCCTAATGCCATAAGCTTGATTTCCAAACACACCTTGACCCACACCAACTCCACCTACCCTTTCAATTATCAATGGAGCATTATGAATTGCAAGTGTATATTTACACATCATTGTTGCACTTTCTTTGTAATTAGTGGAGATTAATGGAGAATGAGTGGGATGTTAGGCAAATGTTTTCTAAGTGGGAGTTTGAGTATTTATACACCCAACCACACTACACATTCTACACTCCTAACATAGAGAGTTTGAGAGAGTCACATAGAGAGATAATAATTTCAGAATTTGAAGAGCTCAATCCTCCATAGCCAAGCTTGAAATTGGAGATTCTTAATTCTTGTATTTCTTTCTCAACAACTTCTTCAATCTACATCACGGTGAGTATTACTAACTCACTCCAAATGTAACTCATTCCTTATTTACTGATTTAGGTAGTTAATTTTAACAGTAGCAGAATTTTGTTTTCAGATTTTTGTTAGGAAAACGAATGAAATTTAAGGTTCTGCCCGCGTTGTCCCAAGTAAAACTCGATTCTGCACACTTTTTGTCTAATGCAATTTTCTCAGATTTTGCACCGTTTGGGCAGAAAATGAGGATTACAGTAGCAGAAAAAGTATATTAGAAATTCAATCTAATATTTTCTCTTTTAATTTTAACAGTAGCAGAATTTTGTTTTCAGATTTTTGTTAGGAAAACGAATGAAATTTAAGGTTCTGCCCGCGTTGTCCCAAGCAAAACTCGATTCTGCACACTTTTCGTCTAATGCAATTTTCTCAGATTCTGCACCGTTTGGACAGAAAACGAGGATTTCAGTAGCAGTTTTTAGAATGCTATTAGTTATGTTTAAAATGATTAAGGCAATGAATTACGAATTTTCAATCCCCGTACGCGTATTGTTTCTTTAATTCTGTGAATTCCTTTATGTTTAAAGTTTGATGACATTCATGTGGAGTCAGTTGTACATGCATGGTGAGTGTTGGTAGTGTGTAAAAGAGTAATGATAGTGTGGAAAAGAGTAATGATTGTGTGGAAAGAGTATGAGTTTGAGTTGTGGTTGTGGTTGTGGTTATGGTTGTAATTGTGGCTGTGGTTATGGTTGTGGTTGTGGATGTGATTGTGGTTGGAGTTGAAAAAGAGGATGAGGGTGTCTTTGAAATGCGAAGGTGGCAAAAATGGACACTCCCTGACGCCCATGGAAGCGTTAAAGTGTGTGAAGCCGAACTTGGACACTCACTGGCACCCATGGAAGTGCTAAAGTGTGGCCTATAGACACTCCCTGAATGACTCGAGTCTGGATACCTGTGTGGGGGTTGCCCCGGTATTTGCATGGCGGTTAGGGTATTCAAAGTGTGAGGCATTGGACACTCCCTGGTACCCCGGACCAAAGTGTGAGGCAAACTGGACACTCCCTGGCGCCCCGTTGCTAAAGTGTGGCTATCTTAGTATTTCAAAGATACCAGGAGTAGGATAGAGGGTTGTTGGGTTTTGTCGAGAGAAAAGAGTCGGTTAGATGAGATGGTGCATTGTTCTCATACACGGTCACATATGTGTGAATTTATCTTTTAATTATTGTTGTGGTTGTTTTTCTAACAAGCTCTTTATCATAAATATAAACTTGTGGTATTTAAATGGAAATGGGAAAAAGGTAAATGGGCATGTTTTTACATTCAAAGCTATGTTTTTAATACTCACCAGCTTCTTGAAGCTGACGGCGTTGATGCGTCCTGGACATTCGTGTCCAGGCTTTGCAGGTAATAATCAGGATGAACCGTATGATTATGCTAATTGAGATCAGTTGCTGAGAAGAGATGTTACTTTTATATGCTTTAAGTTTATGTGCTCTAAGTTATGATTAGTTTTGTAATAAGGATGACTGTAATAGACTTTAAGTTATTGTCTTATTTCAAGGCGGTCTGTGCCTTAGTTAACCCCGTACCATAAGATGTAATAAGTTAGAAAAATTTTATAAGCCCTGATTGCTCTACTCTGATTAATGGTTTTATGTTGTTCGACGTTTGGGACGGAATCGATCCTTCAAACTGTCGCGACCTACGGGTCCATAAAGAAAATTAAATGCTTTCCATATTTATGCTACGTCGGGGCGTGACACTGACGATGATGGAGCTTGCACAGACAATGATGCAGCTCAGATAACTTAGTGGGTTTGTCGAACAGATTCTGATTCTATAGGGGTAGATTAGTCAATCCGTTCCACATCAACACTGTCCCCACAAACACATCCATCCACTTCCGTACCACCAGGGTCGATATTTCTAAGATTCATCACCACCTCCAGCTCATGCTTCTACACAAGCTGAGAGTGACCTGGTGGTTTGTCACGCCCCGGAGTAGACCAAAAATAGGCAAAATTTAAATTTCCTTTTTGGATCCGTGGACACATGGCTGGTTGGATGTCGCTCGACTGTCCTCAACAATGAGATAACAAAAACATAATAATAATGGCCTGTGACTAGTTTAATGCAGCGATACTATATAAAATAATGGTAGTCTTAAGGCAGCAACATATATTACAATTCCCAAATAAAAGAAACATAATTAAACATCGTAAGTCTTGTGACAACACTTGTCACTAATCTCCGGGATTAACTAATTTACTACATCAAAACAAGAAAGATAGGAAGAGCACTAGAAGGCAATCTTCAATTGGCGAAGCCGTAATGGTTTTCATAGAAGTCTTCTCCAGAATAGCCTTCATCGTAGTACCTTTCATCAACAAAGCCTTCAGCGGCGTAACCATCATCACCATAGTTGTTCTCGGGCTGTGAGCCACCTGCTAAATTTGACATAGCTGGACGTGGAAGGTCCAGCGGTATAAACCACCATCAGCTTGAATACAAGCTAAGTGAGTATGAAGTCTCACAAAGCTCCATTAGAAATAGTTAAATCAGTAATTAAGTTCACTATTCATGAGTCGGCTTATTTACATCATTATGAGAAGTCAAGAATTCTAATCAAAGGAAATTATAATAAGAAAAGGACTTAAAACCTTCTTCAAGACTCACAATAGAAAAGACTGGACAACAATGTACTCATTCCCCGATTTCAAACTCAGTCATCTCACCTTCTTGTAATCCCGACATAAGTTGTTGGTTTAGAATATACATGCCACAACGACCGCTTGATGAGTATACTATAATACCCTATATTTTTTAATACATGGTTATATAAATAAGACCCTATATGCTTATATGCTTATGTGAGCCCTTGGTGAAGAACCTTTCTCAATCGATCGAAGTCTTCTTGATCGCTTGAACTTTTGTATTTTCAAGCGATCGAACTCGTTTCAATTGATCGAAACTCTGCCAACCTGATTCTGTGATGTGGACCTTTTCTTAAGCGATTGAACTTCTTTGAATCAATCGAACCTTAACTGACATGTTCTCAATTGATCGATCGAAAGTGTTATTATTCCTATCTTACGTGTTTGCCACCTGCACCTCTTTCCCTCCCTATATATATAGTTCGTGTGTGTGTGGGGTGTTTGGTGTTTGGCAGTTTAGAGAGTTTGGAGAGAGAGAGAGAGAGAGAAAGTTGGTGTGTGTATATATTCCATATATATATAACCGTGTGTATGTGTGTAGTATATATATACACCCTCTCGGGTGGAGCAGAGAGAGAAGTAGAATAAAAAGAGGAGCAAACGAAGAAGAACGAAGAGAGAAAGGAAGAGAGATATAGAAGACAGAGAGGAGAGAGAGAAAGCTCACTGCCACTATAGTCGTCGCCACCGTCAATCTTGGGAACACCGCCACCGGACCACCGGATTGAGGTGAGTTCATTAACTCACTCAAGGAATGATTCTAGGATGATTTTTGTGTGTTTAGAACAGGTATATTGTGACCCCGTTGTATATATTCGTCTCTGCCCAGTTTCTGGGGGTAAGATGGATCTTAATCGATCGAACTATTCTCGATCGATTGAACTTGCTATTTCCTCAATCGATCGAAGTCCCTTCGATCGATTGAAACAACCTTTTTCTCAATCGATTGAAAAGAGTTCAATCGATCGAACCTCACAGAACATGATTTAATTCATGTTAATTATTATATGAATTGTTTAGTTGGTTAAATGTTGTACCATGATTCCATATATTGATATTATTGAATTATATGGTAGAATAGAATACAACTACATGTTAATAATCAGTAATGAATAGTTATATTAAATACGGAGCATGTGGTAAATCTGATATCTAGAGCATGAGCATTGCACAACATGTGATTAGCATGTATGGGATAGTGTTATGAAGGGATATGAGAATATAATGAGAATCGGGAACTATACCTCAATTTGGAATATGAGATATGTGTACTTTGGATCCGTGGGATCAACGACTGATGAGCCGGGTGGACGTGGGACGGTTAGAGTTCCTAGTGCGCCTCTCAATGTTGAAGAAATCCAGCGATGCATATACACTGTTGAAGACATCTAGTATACCATTGACGATTACGTCCGGGTAGTGCCCTAATGTATACTCACCGTGTAGACGACCAGTGAGGATATACACATCGTAGAAGACGTTCGATGTACCGCTTCCATCATTTTTAGATAGGAGGTACCGTGTAGACGATCGGTAACCCTATCAAAGGATTGTGGGACCTACTGCCTAGTTGGGTGATTCCGATTGGTATTATGGTATCGACGTATTTATATCAGAATTGTATTATTATGTCGACGTATGGATACAGATTGGTATTGTTGTTGTTAGCCTTAAGGTATATTAAGGCATATTTAATTATGTTTTGATGATGTCGAATATGCTATGATAATTACATGATTCATATTGATTCATTCCTTGTTATTATCATAGTCATTTTCATGCTCATATATAATCTCATGTATTAATTTTGTATCAATGTTTTAACATCTTTGTGTGCATGAGATTCAATTGGTGTAGATCAAGATTGCAAGGAGCTCAACAAGGATCAAGCTTGAAGACTTGAAGATACTTCATCCTTGGTTGAAGTCTAGGACCATCATTGTAAGGCATCTTGATCTCACACTCTTAGGGGCTCAAACAAACTCTAAAAGTTAAAGTTTTGGAAATAAATTTTAAATAGGGTCATCTTTAAAGCAATGCCCCAACCAATTGGAAAATAATTAAGTGTTGAATCTTATATGGTTGGAAAGGTATTTGAATCTAGTTTCCAAAACATCAAACGGATTGAAAATCCGAGTTTTGTAGAGGAAGTTATGGCCATTTTAGTGGAGATGTGTCAGTCTGCCAAACTGGGAAGGGCAGTCGACTGGGCAGTCGACCGAACTGAGCAGAATGCAAACAGAACCCTCTGTAAACACATCTCAGTCGACTGCTTTAAGGGGCAGTCGACTGCTTCATGTTTCAGTCGACTGAATCGACCTGAAAACACATAACGGCTAGTTTTTAAAGGGGCTTTTAATTACCAAATGTGCCACCAACGGCTATAATCTTCCAAGGCCTATAAATACATGTTTTCCCAAGCTATTTAGTGTTGAGATTTTGATTGGAAAACATAGTATTGATCACTCATCTCTTTGATCTTTAAACATTATTATTTGAGCCCTAGTTTGAGTGAAAAATCAATTTGCTCTAGATTTCAATTGTAATTCTTGAGAGAGCAAATTGTAGTGAGCTTTTATTTGTATTATCTACTCACTAAGGAGTTATTGTGTGAGCTTCAAATTGTCTTATCCACTCTAGAGAGAGAGAGAGTTCAATTTGTATCAAATCAATTGTAAAGGTTGAGGGTTAGCAACCCTTGTATGCAAAGAAGAGGTGTTCTTCTTTGGAAGAGATCATAGGCTCTTGTAACGGTTTGGTGCACACCCGTAAGTGCTCTGGGAAACGGTTTGGTCTACACCCGTAAGTAGATCGGATTAAGGAATCCTCAAGAGGTGTTCTTGAGGGGTGGACGTAGGCCGCGGGGTGCGATTGCCGAACCACTTGAAAATTCGGTTTGCAAGTTTCTCTTCCCTTATCTCTTTACATTATTGTTTGTGTTTTGTGTTTAATTTGCAATTTTGTTTTAAAAGGTTAATTTCCGCTAAAACCTTATTCACCCCCACTCTAAGGTTTCCATTTTTGGGCCAACAATTGGTATTAGAGTTTCGGCTCTTCTATTTTCAAAAGATTTTGAAAAATTTGAGTTAAGATCCAATGGAAACCGACTCTTCTTGCATTTATTATTGTGAGGGTCAATCGACATTAAGACCACCATGTTTGAATGGCTCAAACTATGCCTATTGGAAAAAAATAGAATGAGAATCTATATGATTTCTCAAGATTTTGATTTATGGCAAATTGTGGTCAAAGGGCCTCATCTACCTACAAAAATTGAAAATGGTTTTTCTATTCCAAAGACGGTAGATGAATATAATGATGCCGATAAGAAACTCATAAAAATAAATGCTATGGCAATGAATTTATTATATTGTGGTTTAGATCCTAATGAGTACAATAGAATTTCCTCTTGCGAGTCCGCAAAGGAAATTTGGGATAAACTTGAGGTTGCTCATGAAGGTACTAATCAAGTTAAGAAGTCAAAAATAAATATTCTTGTTCAAACTTATGAAATGTTTAAAATGTTGCCATATGAATCTATTGGAGATATGTTTTCTCGTTTTACCACTCTTATTAATAACTTGAAAAACCTTGGTAAAGTTTATACTAATGAAGAAATGATTGAGAAAGTGCTTAGGTCTTTACCAAAGGATTGGCAACCAAAGGTCACGGCGGTTCGTGAAGCAAAGGAGCTTTCAACACTCTCCTTGGAACAACTCATGGGTTCTCTCATAACTCATGAAATGGAATTGGCCGTCTTCGAAAGTGAAGAAAATAAATTGGAAGTGAAAGAGGCCAAAAGGGGAGACGTTGCTTTAAAATCCTCAAGCTCAAAGAAAAAGAGGAAAGATGTTGAGAGTGATGAGGATGAGGAAATGACAAAGCTCACCCGAAAATTTGCAAAGTTTCTAAAGAAAGAAAAATCGGGAAAGAAGTCACCCAAGGAGGAAAAACACAAAAAGAAGACAATCAAGGCCACTAATAGTAGTTCCGAGAGCGAATCATCGGACGACGACTCAAATGGTGAAGAGATTGTCAATCTTTGCCTCATGACATTGGAAAGGGCCTCTCCTACCACCTCGGCAAATGGAGCATCTAAGAAATGCTTGGACAATGGTTAAATCTCTTACCTTAAGCCTAGTAGGAGTAGGATAGATTAACTTGCTTAGATATACATACTAGATTTTTTATGCATAAATCTTGTTTCATCCACTTGTGATTTGGATATGTCTTTACATAAATTATCATGCTCTTGATATTGCTTATTTGAAAAATGATGATATGCTTTTGTTTGATTGACAAAGTTTTAAGAATGGTTAGACCAAATGATGCTTTGTAAATCATTTAAATTTTTGCTGTTGAACTATCATTTTTATGAACTGCTGAACAAAGCAGTCGACTGGTACCCCGACACAGTCGACTGATATAGGTGTGAGGCTTTGAACTTTTTGTTTCTGCATTGTTCAGTCGACTGAGGCGTCGACTGGTTTTGCATCCTTAATCCCTGCCTTCTTCCGTCGACTGAGGCGTCGACTGAACCTCTGTTAGCCCCAAATTTGTGAGCCCTAATTTGTTCTTCAGTCGACTGCTCCTGCGATACAGTCGACTGTTTTGATAATTTTTGTTTATCTTTGATTTTGAGTTCTCCGACTTTTTATTGGTATCTTTTGGGAGAATTTGCTCTCTATTCATATCTTTTGGTATCTTTTATCATTGCACATGCTTAGGGGGAGCACCTTCATGTATCTTTTGCTCCAATGTGGTTATATTTGTTTATTTTTTTGGTATCTTTTTGGCCTGTTTGATTTGTATGCCTATTGTGAGGGGGAGCTTCGTATTTTATCCTCAAATCTTTTTGATAATGTCAAAGGGGGAGAAATATGATAAGTATTGGGGAGAAGTATTTGGGTAGTTATCTTTCATGTTCCTTAACATATGAAATCCATTATGAATGATAATATGAAAATGACCAAATGTGCTTATTTTGGCATATCCTTCATTGGTTGTTTGCCATCATCAAAAAGGGGGAGATTGTTAGCCTTAAGGTATATTAAGGCATATTTAATTATGTTTTGATGATGTCAAATATGCTATGATAATTACATGATTCATATTGATTCATTCCTTGTTATTATCATAGTCATTTTCATGCTCATATATAATCTCATGTATTAATTTTGTATCAATGTTTTAACATCTTTGTGTGCATGAGATTCAATTGGTGTAGATCAAGATTACAAGGATCACAACAAGGATCAAGCTTGAAGACTTGAAGATATTTCATCCTTGGTTGAAGTCTAGGACCATCATTGTAAGGCATCTTGATCTCACACTCTTAGGGGCTCAAACAAACTCTAAAAGTTAAAGTTTTGGAAATAAATTTTAAATAGGGTCATCTTTAAAGCAATGCCCCAACCAATTGGAAAATAATTAAGTGTTGAATCTTATATGGTTGGAAAGGTATTTGAATCTAGTTTCCAAAACATCAAACGGATTGAAAATCCGAGTTTTGTAGAGGAAGTTATGGCCATTTTAGTGGAGATGTGTCAGTCTGCCAAACTGGGAAGGGCAGTCGACTGGGCAGTCGACCGAACTGAGCAGAATGCAAACAGAACCCTCTGTAAACACATCTCAGTCGACTGCTTTAAGGGGCAGTCGACTGCTTCATGTTTCAGTCGACTGAATCGACCTGAAAACACATAACGGCTAGTTTTTAAAGGGGCTTTTAATTACCAAATGTGCCACCAACGGCTATAATCTTCCAAGGCCTATAAATACATGTTTTCCCAAGCTATTTAGTGTTGAGATTTTGATTGGAAAACATAGTATTGATCACTCATCTCTTTGATCTTTAAACATTATTATTTGAGCCCTAGTTTGAGTGAAAAATCAATTTGCTCTAGATTTCAATTGTAATTCTTGAGAGAGCAAATTGTAGTGAGCTTTTATTTGTATTATCTACTCACTAAGGAGTTATTGTGTGAGCTTAAAATTGTCTTATCCACTCTAGAGAGAGAGAGTTCAATTTGTATCAAATCAATTGTAAAGGTTGAGGGTTAGCAACCCTTGTATGCAAAGAAGAGGTGTTCTTCTTTGGAAGAGATCATAGGCTCTTGTAACGGTTTGGTGCACACCCGTAAGTGCTCCGGGAAACGGTTTGGTCTACACCCGTAAGTAGATCGGATTAAGGAATCCTCAAGAGGTGTTCTTGAGGGGTGGACGTAGGCCGCGGGGTGCGATTGCCGAACCACTTGAAAATTCGGTTTGCAAGTTTCTCTTCCCTTATCTCTTTACATTATTGTTTGTGTTTTGTGTTTAATTTGCAATTTTGTTTTAAAAGGTTAATTTCCGCTAAAACCTTATTCACCCCCCCTCTAAGGTTTCCATTTTTGGGCCAACAGTTATATCATCGAATGGATACGAAAATGGATATGATTAAAGAATGGTTAGTAAGATGATTGTTCAGTCAGGGATTCAGCATCCCGGCATGAAGGTAGATGCATGGGGTGGTTGCATGGGTTACATGCATGGATTGGGTATTGCGATCTTTATCTTTATTGTTACTTAACATGTTTCCTGCTATCATTGATTTAATGTATAGTTTAATGAGACCTCTGCTATGTCCGTGAGAGACGTCATTGATAAGAGATTAACCATATTTTAAGATGTTGAACAGTAACGGGTGAGGAGTATGTTTGATGTACTCATCCATCTTTGTATTCAAAGTTGATGGTGTTTATGCCCTAGACATTCCTATGTCTAGAGCTTTGCAGGTCTTGGAGACGGAAGACTAATGTTCTGCCGGACTTAGAGCTGAAGGCTTGAAGATAAAGATATGCTACTTTGTAATAGTTAGTTTGTATATCTGTTGTACTGCTGTTATTATTTATTATAGGCCTTAAACTCTAAGTCGGCTGTTGTAATAGACTTTGTAGACTTTTGTAATTGGTACTTGGGCATATGTTGCTTGCAAACCTTTTATATTTTCGTCGTAGCCTCTGATTACGTTAATAAGATATGTTCTATGAATAGCATCCTCCCTATCATTGTATTTGTTTGTTTGAGTAGATGACAATGCGGTTAATCACCAGTCACGAACCTATAGGACCAAAATGGAACATGTTTTCTCTATTTTTGCTTCTCTGGGGTGTGACATATACTATACGTGCTACAACAGTTGCTTGATCTCCCTCGACGCATCAAAATAATATCATACCTTCACAGCCGACTCGACCAAGATATTCAAGGTCAAAGACCTATCCTAACGTGCTTTAATAGCCGAGTGATTAGTATACTATACGTACTACAACAACCACTTGATCGCCCTTGGCGCATCAAGATAGTATCATGCCTTAATAGTCGATTATATCACTAATGTCTAGTCACAATTCGCTTCTTCAATCTTGATTCAGACTCATACGAAGAGACATCAACATAAACCGAACTGATGACGTTCAACGATACGATCACAATGCTTACTCATCAAAAGATAGGACCAAAGTACAAGTGTCGATGCGCGTAGCACAATTCGATAGAGTATGTGATTATTAGGAAGCTCCAATCTTATCACGAGTGTCTTATTCCCATTATCAGAGTTGTCGTAAAAACGGAAGTCATCGTTGTGTTTTATGAGTTCAAGGATTGATCTCTAAACATCTATTTAGATATATACGATGCGCATATAAGCATAGAACATCAATTAGCACGTAGTTCTAAGTGTCAGTGTGATAAGTGGACATGCGAGTACTAATTCATGGATTAAACATCTTAGGTTCGTACATAAAACAATTAGAAATCGAGTTTACAATGATGGCTACTACCTAGAGAAAGAACATGCAGAGGTTGGCCCCACCGAGGATGGTTATGTAGGAGAAGACTACTACGCTGATGATTATCTCTACGCCAGTTGGAGACTAGATAGTTATTAGTTTCTATTTCTGTAGACCTTTATAACTGGTACTTGGGAATATGTTGCTTTCAAACCTTTTATGTTTTCCCTCTATCGTGAACTCTGATTATTGTAATAGTTAGGACTTTTGTAATTTATCTCTGATTGGTTTATTACAACTTTTGTTACTATTTGGTGGCTAGTATTGTATGGTGTTGACAATTTAGTGACTTTCACTAGTCATTCCCTATGGACCCAAAAAGAAAATTTATTTTTCTCTATTTTTGCTTTTCTGGGGCACGACGAGATTGTTGGTATCAGAGAAGGATAAAGAAGAAGACAGACAAAAGAACAGAAAGAAGAAGATAAAGAGAGGAGACAAAGAAGAAGAAAGAGAAGATGAGAGAGAAAGCTTGCAGATTTCAAGCCAAACACACCCTCCACACACCTCAAGTGAGTCCTAACTCACGTGGTCTCATTATATAATGTTTTTACAAGTTTTGATGAAGTTTAGACGTAATAGATACGTTCTTGAGACGTTTATGTATGTTGTTTTATAATTCTGTTGAAGAAGACGAAGTCCCAATCATTTGGAATTTTCTCAATCAAGTGCCATCAGTTTGGACCTAATCGATTGGATAGTTTTCTAATGGATTTTCATTATTTCTAACCTAATCGATTGCCAAAGTTAGCAATCGATTGGGTCCAGACTGATGGCAATCGATTCAGAAATGTTCGACAAAATTCAAAGATCTTTAAAGTGATTCAAGCTCTTCGAAAGGTTCTTCAGTTTGGATAAAATTTTCAGAGAGAGAGAGGGGAACTCTTGGGTGTAGAATACGTATGAGAAAAATATAAAAAAAAAATCAGCCTGGAAAATATAATAAAAATAGATGTTATTTTTATAAAAGAAAAAAGAATTTCAAAAGAAAAAAAAATTGAAAAGGAAAAGAATTTAAAAAAGAAGAAGTATATATATAAAGACGAGGCAGCACATGGCAAAGCCGGCGGCACTCACTGATTGTCGTCGGCATTCACTAAGAAAAGCGTAGTCTAGTCGATTGCATTTTGAGAGAGCAAACCTGCGTTGGCACCAGGAAGTAATGAGCGAAGTGCAGTCCAGTCGATTGCATTTTGATAAAGCAAACTCACATTGACACCCGGGCATAAGGCGCGAAGCGCAGTCCATTCGATTACATTTTTTAGAAAGCAAACCTGCATTGACATTAAGGCCGAAGGGCTGTGGATTGCTGAAGAGCACATTATCCGACGGGGTCGAAGGGCTACAGATTGCTGAAGAGCATAGTATTTGGCGAGGTCGAAGGGCTGCGAATTGCTGAAAAGCACACTATCCGATGGGCCCGAAGCACTGCGGATAATGACGAATACTGAAGATAAAGCATCGAAAGCATAGGATATGGAATGCATCTATGTACATCGAAGCAACATGATTTCGAATCATCATATTTGCATAAGTTTGAAAGCATGAAGAATGAAATTGTATTGGCAGCCATCATTGCATGAGCACGTGTATCACGATAAGATAGGTGCATCTGACTATTTATGCTTGTGTATGATCCCTTACCTGAACTACGTCCTGATCTGATTCCCATTGGGATACGTAGGCAGCTCACCATCGAGCACGACCAGCACCGACCGTCTACAAGACCATTTTTGCAATGTACCTTTTTTTTACTTGAATTTAACAATTCAGTCAAAGGCTTGTCTTCATACAGGCTTCGACATTCAATTGTGATACGCGCTGCTTCACAAGTTCTACCGAAGAGGGGCAAACTGTAGACATCCCAATTTTGACCGACTGTCAAATTTAAGGGATGATTACCTCTAAAAATCGATGACAACAATATCCGACGGAATTCGAAGATCTTTAAAGTGATTCAAGCTCTATAGAAGGTTCTTCAATCTCGATAAATTTTCAAAGAGAGAGAGAGAGAGAGAGAGAGAGAGAGAGAAAGAGACAAGGGAATTCTTGGGTGTAGAATACGTATGAGAAAAGTATAAAAAAAAAATCAGCCTGAGAAAATAATAAAAATGGATGTTATTTTTATAAAAGAAAAAGGAATTTTTTTTAAAAAGTACATATATATATAAAGACGAGGCGGCACATAGTGAAGCCGACGGCACTTGTTGAGTGCCACTTCGACATTAATTGAGTGCCACGCCGGCAGTCCGTGAGTGCTGGATCGGCACTCACTGAGTACTGCGAACAACTCCGCGAGTGCCGTCTGCTGTAAAAACTATTATTTTTAATATGTATTTAACACCCAAAGATGCCCTGGCACATGGGAGATCATCTCAAATTTACTGAAGTAGCGTCCCTCAACTGGTCAATATAAGGAGATATATATATCTCTATTGGGGGGGGGGGGGGGGGGGGGGTTGGGCAATTTTGAACAATAGAGAGAGATTGAGAGAAGTAAGAGAGAGAATTGGTGAAGTAAGCCATTAGAAGAGCTTGAGGAACTTGAAGAAGAGTTTGAAGACTTGGAATCTTCATCAAAAACAAGAGAAAATTTGAGGATTTCTAAAGGTAATCCTCTAATCTTAATTTAGTTTATCCCCAATTCAATTAATTACAATTCATAGAATTCTAGAATCTTTTACACAATTTTCAAAAAGTCTTTTCCCACCTCATTTCTTTATATATATATTTTCGAAATATTTTATTATATATTTTGAAAGACTTTTGGTGAGATGAAATGGTTTATATGTCACACGGATGCAATGCATGCGTGCGTGTGTGCCTATTCTATATGCGAAAGAAAGGAAAAATTCTAATCCTAGCAAATAGACATATAAGCATATAAAATCTTCACCCATGTCAAATGCGTCAATTTCACCTCTCATTCCAATCCTCACTACTCTTTCAAAGGTCGGGTGTTTAAAATTTTTGAAATACATTTGAGGAGCATTTCTTAAGACGATGAGATCTTTCAAAAAAACAATTCACAAGAATTTTTGAATCTTGTACTTGAAAAATGAGGATGTGAAAACATTTCTCAAAAAGATGATTGGATAGAAATTTTGCTTTAAAATTCATTTGAAAAGCATTTCTCCAAAAAAAAAAAAAAAAAAACAGTTCCCAAAATTTTTGGATTTTTCCTTTGAAGATGATCAAGTGAAAGTATACCTTAACAAAGGTAAGTTTGGAGCTTTAATCAAAAAGTGAACTCCAGAGATTTTTTTGAAAAAGCGATTGAAAACTTTGGAATAAAGATGGAAAAAATCCGTTTGCTTTCAAAGATGGATTTAAAATTCTTCGGGTAGAAGGATCACATGATCATATTATCACCGTACTTTCCATGAATTCGGATACATACAAAGTCAATGATGCTTAGCTAAACATGATATAAGAGATGTAATCTTATAATCAAAATCTAACATATTCCCAAATGTCATGGGACATGAAGAGGAATTGCTCGAAAGCGATTAAGAGTTTACATGTCTCGTATTAATTGAGCATCGTCATCATCTCAAGTAATCCCTTTCGGGCATATAATACTCCCTAGCACATAACCCTAATCAAGAATTCATTCCCTAAGACTTGAAAGGTTCTATAGAAGCTACCATACAAAGGCTGAGTTTTGGTCAAATAAGGGACCCTTGACACACATCCGATAGGATGATTAATATACCAAATCATGGTACGAGATCAAGGGTGATCACACAGTCCCATGATAACTTGACCGACCGGATTGCCCCGAGTCTCCAAGGTCATAGTTTCGTGCAATCGACTGGCGAGACATGCAAGTACAATGCAACAGGCACACAAAAATTAATTAATTCGATTAAAAGGGATGTTTTCAAGTCTAATCCTCGAGTGAACCCAAAATCAGAAATTCTGGTCTGCGAAACCGGAGATTCTAGGTTTAATCACCAGCAGAGTCGCCAGATTGTGGATACCGACATTTGGGCCCACTTTTTGTTTAAAATTCATTTATTTTCCAATTTCAAATATTCGAAGAGTCGCCACTTAATTTTTAAAGAAAAATTAAGAAACCATTTTTAAAGCAAACCGATCTTTTGCGAAACCAAAGATTAACTAGGTCCGGGGATCATGGAATGAGAGAGGAATGAGTCCGATGGACTAAAACACCCTCTCTCATCCTATCTTGCGATAGGCCTCTACTCAACATCCTTTTAATCAAACTATTAATCTAAGCATGACCTCAACTAATACATAGATATAAATATACATTACACAAGCATGTAGAAATGGTGTAAAATTGCTAATGACAAAATATCATTTGAAACCATATAATTCACTTAGCAAGCAAGATGATATGCAACAGAGGACAAGAGAACTTACCCGGTATCTAACCGCGAATATTAAACGTGCAATGCATGCAAATAAATAAATTCTAGGAAAAGAGTCTCTAATCCATATATACAAGTAAAATAAGACCTATTTCTAAGGTGTCGTACATGGAGTCAAAAATCAATAAAAATCAAAGAAGCAAATTAAACTAGAGAAGGGTTGGAAAATTGTACCTCAAAGGCGCTATAAAACAAAGATTAGCACACGCATTTTAAGCAAAGCACATTATTGGATTCTAAGTAATAATTCTTAACAAGAGGCAAATTCTATTTTTCAAGTATCAATCTACATGAATGAATGCACATGGATACATGGATATGAACAATATAAAGACCATGAACTAATCATTGATTTGGATCGTTTGACCTTTGGTTCCAAGCTTGAATAATCTTTATTAGAGTATGGTATAAGCATTAGGTTAAGAAAAGATCATATGAACCATTATTTACAAAGTTGGTAAAAACTGTGACAGGATTTTGAAAATTGCTGAGAGCAGACCCGAACTTCAAAGAAATAAAAAGCATGCTTCCCATGGTTAGATGTCGGTAAATTTTGGACACAAGATGCCTCTGTGAGTCTAGTTTTTAACCCAAAAATAAAATCAAGGTTTCAACGATTAGATCTCTAGGAATTGAGTAGAAACTAGACGTCACTTAGAGACTTACAACTCTCTGTCTAGAGATTTTGTTTGATTTTTTAAAAATAGTAAAAAAATCAGAATTGATCTAATATTTTTAGGGGATCTTATTAAAACATCAAACTACATGGAAAATTTTATTTGAAGTCAAAGATGATTGATTAATGCTCTGATTTATTGATTTTAAAAGAGCGTTACTGTTCTGGAATTCTGGACAGATTGTTGTTGTTTCACAAAACTCATGACCAAACGACTTTAACCTTGAAATCTCATTGAAACAAAAATTACAGTGGTAAAACTTTGTGTTATTGACACTTTCCAGTTGGTTTCATTTGATTCCAACAGTCCATTATTTAACTAAAAATCCTTGATCAAAAATAGTTTGTGAATCCACTATTTTTATTTTTCAAGTTCAACTTTATTTGTTAACCCCAACTATTAAATCACGAGGTTGGGCTTAAACCAAACCATTTCTCCTACCATTTGATGGTCATTGGAGATCTAATGACATTTAACTTGTAGATCTTAAATGAAGTATGAAGAAACTTCATAAAAAAAAAAACCCCAAGACAATGAACCTAAACCATAAGTTTAGACTCAAATTATTCCTCCTACCATTTGATGGTCATAGGAGACTAACAACACTTAAACTTGTGGATTTTAATGAAGTATGAAGAAACTTCATAAAATCCCAAGGCAATGAATTCAAACGATGGCAAAAGTTTGAATTCATTGACTCAATATACTAAAATCAACCTCAATCCTCTTCATAAATCATAAGTTCATAAGAATATTGAGGTAGGAGATTGAAAGTCTTATGAATCTCAAAAGTATACATAGTCAAAAGGGAAAAGAAAACAAAACTTCAAGCAACATCAACTCCAAGGTTTATTTATACTTTTAACCCAAGGCTATTTGATTCAAACTAATGAAATGAGAGTTCAATCATAATATATATGGTGTGTGATGAAATGAGGTGGGAAGAGAGGTTTTGAAAATGTGTAAAAGATCATAAGTATCTATATATTGTGATTGAACTAGAGTAAGAAACTAAAACAATTTAGAGTTTACCTCTAATGATCCTCAACTCTTTGGTTGCTCTAAGACTTCTAAAGATTAAACTCTTCTTCTTGCTCTTTCTTCCAACCAACCCTCTCTATTACTCTTCTTAATTTAGAAAGTGTTTAAGGAGAATCAACCTAGGGATTCTGACATTCCAAAATTCCAACCTCCCTTAATGGGGATACACATCCTCTATATATAGGCAATCTTTAGAGGGTTATTTTGGGGAATTCACAGCAAAAATCCTAATTCCCGTCGTCTCTTGATGGTATAAACTGACCTATTTTTGGACAGACTGTCATAAAAATGCGGCACTCTCTGGAGATGAAAGCGGCACTCAGTGATTGCCGATGTGGCAATCACTGATTGCAGAAATGGCATTCAGTGAATGCCGGAGCAGCATTCAGGGAGTGTCGCGGACAACTACACAGACTATCGTTTTTAGGTAGAAATCCATTTTTTTGCGGCATTTAATGAAATTTGCGGCACTCATAGAGTGCCATAGCGGCAATCCGAGACTGCCGCAGATTCTATCATGTGCCGTTTTACTCTATTTTTTTCTTTTTCTCTCTTTTCCTTTTTTTTTTTTGAATCGAAAGAGCCTTCGCAAGAGCTTGAATCACCTTTGGAAGTCTTGGGTTAGTCGGACGCTTGTCATCATCGGGCCTCAGAGGTAATACTCCCCTTAATTCGACACATGGTCAAAATTGGGGTGTCTACAGTTTGCCCCTCTTCGACAGAGCTTGTGGAGCAACACGTGTCACAAGTGAATGTCGAAGCCTGTGTGAAGACAAGCCTTTGACCAAACCGTCGAATTTAGGTAAAAACAAAATGCGTTGCAAAAATGGTTGCATAAACGGTTCATGTCGGTCATGCTCAATGGTGAGCTGCCTACGTATCCTTTTAGGAATCAGACCAAGATGTAGTTCGGGCCAAGGATAAACACACACAAGCATAAGTAATCATATGGATGGATGCACCTATCCTGTCGTGATGCACGTGCTCATGCAATGATGGTTGTCAATGTAATTTCATACTCTACAAATGATATGATTCAAAAATCATACTAATGTGATGTATCCAGATGCAATCCAAACCTCATGCTCTTCAACGCTCTTGGTCACTCTGACTTAAAGGCGAGTTATTTTCAAAGTTCAGATCTTTCGATTATCGGGTTGATTCTTTTTTTTAGATTCTTAGCTTATCCTGACCAAATAGGTGAATGCAATTGACTGGGTGGCGCTTTACAACTTAGACCCCGATGTCAATGCATGTTTTCTCTAAAAATTTGCAGCCCTTCGGCCCCGTCGGATATGTTTTCTCTGAAAATCCACAGCCCTTCGGCCCCGTCGGATATGTTTTCTCTGAAAATCCGCAGCCCTTCGGCCCCGTTGGATATGTTTTCTCTAAAAAACTGCAGCCCTTCGGCCCTGTCAGATATGTTTTCTCTAAAAATTCACAGCCCTTCGGCCCTATCGGATATATGTCTGCTCAAGATTTTCAGAATCAGGAGTCAATCAGACCCAAATTCATTTCAATTTTCAAAATCAGGAGTCAATCAGACCCAAATTCATTTCAATTTTCAAAATCAAGAGTCAATCAGACCCAAATTCATTTTAATTTTCAAAATTAGGAGTCAATCAGACCTAATTTCATTTCAATTTTCAAAATTAGGAGTCAATCAGTCCCAAATCAATTTTAATTTTCAAAATTAAGGGTCAATCAGACCCAAATTCATTTCAATTTTCAAAATCAGGGGTTAATTGGACCCAAATTCACTTTAAATTTGAAATCAGTGATCGAAAGACTCCGAAAGATGTTATTTAGGGACAAGAGTGCCAAAAGTGGGCAAAATCAGGGGGTTTGAATTCAAATTTTGGGGTTTATTTTGAATTTTGGGTGGAAAATCAGCGGCACTTAAGCCGCCATACTCGCGACACATGCTTCAAAATGCGGCAGTCCGTGAATGCCGTGCGACACTTATTGAGTGCCGCTGCGACACTTAGTGAGTGCTGTACGGCACTCTACTGACTGCCGAGCACGATTTCCCGAGTGCCGTTCAGAGCGGCAGATTGCTTAAACTTTGGATTTTTACCTTATTTCATTCACTTTTCAAAACCTCTCACTCTCGAATCCTCTCTGGAGATTTTTTCTCTTTTCCTCACATTGATCCAAGGGATCCATAGGTAAGTTTCTCTCGATCAGAACTCCGTTATTTCCATCATTTTAGTTATTTTCTTGATTTTTCCAAAAGAATCGACATTCCGTTCTTTCTCCTTTTAACAGGTTATGGCTAGCGACTCGAGGAACAAGAAGAAGGCCAAGCACACGGCCACTCCCTACTCCGATCCTACTATCTTACTTTGGGACTAGGACAAGCATCTATCTGCGCGGGCATTCCAGCGACAGGTACACACGCTCCCACTCATTCTTTTTTCGTTCAGTTATGAATCTCATGAATACAGAGACATTATTCTTCCACATGAGTGTGATGCACAACGAGGAAAACTCCTCATGCTTTTTACGTAATGCGACCATTGTTCTTTATGAACCATGTTTATTCATCCATGCTCGATTCATCGTTTCTTCACTTTATTCAATTTTTTGAAAAGAATTTATAAATGTAATGTATGTTGATCACAACTTTGTACACCCTCCCATAAATGTGACTTTTATGCTTATGAATATTTTGGAGTGCTGCAATCGCTCTTCTTTTATTCATTTACTTTTTGTTTATTCCTTCATTTCCTTTCCTTCAAATGCCCTTTACAAACCTTATGAAAGAGTGTATGATGACGAAAAACTTTTCAAGAAAAAAATAGTGCTATGCTTGGATTGTTCTAATTACTCCTATCCATTATTTGCTTTTACTTTGTTCCATTCCTATTATTTTTATTTCATTTCATTACTTTCACTCATTCACTTGCTGACGTTTGAATCTTGCAACTTCTGTAGCTCCAGCCCGACGTGCTAAAAGGGCACAATAGCCTAGCTCACGGCTTTGCCTGGTACAAGGAGTTGCGCGAGACCGTGAAGGGTCTCATTATTGCTGCTGGCTTCGGAGATTTCATCAAGCTCTTGACAAAGAGCTCGAACGATCTTCGTCAGATACATGCCCTAGCAGAGCATTGGTGGGACACTACCAGCACGTTCCACTTTGACTTTGGGGAGATGACCATGACCCCACTGGACTTCTCTATGATCACTGGGATTCCTTTCAGGGGGAGTGCCTACGGTACCTAGATACCGCCATCGAGTGGGACCTGGTGTTGCCTTTGCTAGGAGTCGTCCCCGAGGAGCCCTTGGTCACGGCCAAGTGGTTTATGGATACTTTTAGGGGCCAGGAGGGCTTTACAGACAAGCAAATGGCTCGGGGCTTCCTCATATATATGCTTGGGTGCTCTCTACTGAGCACCAAGGGCGACCCTGGTGCTGAGTGCTGTAGGGGGAGTTTGTCCCACATCGCCTGGGGAAGGAAGGGTAATGTGCTATATATGTGTGGTTTCAAGTCTTCCTAGTAAGAGGCCTTTTGGGTAGTGGCCTAAGAAAAAACCGTGCGGGTTTGGGCCCAAAGCGGACAATATCTTACTGAGCGAGACTTGGGTCGTGACAGTTATGGATGAGGAGATTGCGACGCTGACAATTATGTCTACGCCAGCTGAAGACTAGATAATTATCAGTTTCTATTTCTGTAGACCTTTATATTTGGTACTTGGGCATATGTTGCTTCCAAACCTTTTATATTTTCCCGTTGTCGCGGACTCTGATTATTGTAATAGCTATGACTTTTGTAATTTATCTCTGATTAATTTATTACAACTTTTGATATTGTTTGGTGGATGGTACTGTATGGTGTGGACAATTTAGTGACTTTCACCAATCATTCCTTATAGACCCATATATATATATATATATATATACATTTTTTTATTACTCCGGAGCGTGACATTTTGTTTGGCCAATAGCGATGATTGTTAGCAAAAGACGAATTCCATCAAACAAAACAGACCGCAGATCAAACAAGCATCAGATGAGCACTCTTTGGTCATAGACCAATGATTGGTAAAAGTGTGCGTTGATGCAAATTTAAACGAAGCATCTTAGATTTAACTGAAAATTCTCTAAAGAGGGCGCCCTCTCTTTAATAAAGAGAGGGCCTCTATTTTGGCCGTCGGATCGTGTTTTCATTAAGGGCAGTGTTGTCATTTCACAGTGTTTAAACACGATCCGACTGCCAAAACAAAGGCCCTCTCCTTATTAAAGAGAGGACGCCCTCTTTAGAGGCTGACTGTAGATTTAACTATCTCATTTATGTCAAGTTATAACCTTAGTCAAGTTGGTATTTTTTTTATTTTTTACTATTAATTTTTTTTTATTTTGAGAAACGATATTTTTTTAATTGTGCCATATAACTAAAACTGATTGGTCGTATGCAAATAAATATCTAAATCCAAGGACAATGCCACCTAATCAGTGCTATCATACTAAAATATACTAGTGTTTGTGTGGACACATCTTTTCTTTTCATTAAAATTAGGATTAACACGTGTTTGAATGTTGACCTCTTATTAATTTGTGATAACACATCAGTAAAATAAACGTTATCATGAATTTTTTCTAAAAAATATTCAATAATACAAATCCTATTGGTTTTGGATGTATTACACATCCTAATATATATGTATATATATATATGAGAAGAACGCATCCTAATATTTTTGGTTCCTAAAATGTTTCAACTTGAAAATTAATTTGTGTTTCAAAATTAAAGTGATTTTGACCAATTTCCACGTAGGGTGTAGATGAACGTTTGTGAGATTTGGGTGTAAATCTAACATTACCCTTTTCAAAATAATAACATTTTGGGACATAAACGCAACATTTTAGAACCAAAAGTTACGATATCAAAGTGGGACATAGATTTATCCTAAACCACACCGCCATACGAGAAGTTCTTCAGTGAGCCCGTCCATGCCACGTTAATATGTTGTCATTGTGTGACCATTTAATTCCAACTACCCACTTGCCCCCTCTTTCTAGGAGGATTTAAAATTAACCACTTGTTATGATCCTTCTAGAAGCAATGATGGATCTGATTTGAATTTTTTAAAAAAAATTATACTATAATTATTCGTAAATACACGTTAAATATATACACCCACCCTAAATTTTTTTTCTAAATTATTAAGTTCGTCCCCCTTTAGAGTTTTTTTTTTTTTTTTTAAATTGATGTGTATATATAATTTTTGAAAAAGTTTGGTGTATTTATAAATATAAATTATGAATTTAGTTTACAAATTGCTCCATAGCTTATTAATTTAAATAGTTTGCATTTTTATCTCTTTATATAGTTATCTCATTATTAAAATGTATAAGTAAATGTCAAAAAAAATAATAATAATAATCGGGGTGCACGTCTCCTCTAAACTAGATCCTGGATCTGTCCCTGTCTAGAAAGAGGAGACAAGTGGGTGATTAGAATTAAATAATCACAGCACGTCAACATACGGATGTGACATAACGCGCTCACTGAATACTTTCTTGTGACGAACATGGTAAAAAGCCGATTTTCTCGTTGTATTGTATGGTAGTAAAGCCCCGTAGAACTGGGCAGCACGTGGAAACATCGGACTGCGTATAGTACAAAACAACCACGCTACACGTTAATGGTCGACCTCATCTGCCACGGTGCCCCCACTCTCACCAATCTATTATCACACCAGAACAAAAGCAACGTCGCCATTCAATTCCCTGTCTGAAAGACCATCACAGAACGGTCCACACCCTTCCACGTATCAACCTTTCATTGGCCCAAAACCTCAGACTCACGCCCATTGGTACACGTGGCTTTACGACAAATTAAAAATATCTCAGGGCCTGTTTGGGAAGAGTAATGTTACGCTTTCCAAATTTCTATCCCAACCGGGTAATACTTGAGACACACCCAATGACACAACTTTGAGACACAACCCAAGAGATGTGTCTATCTCTCTCCTGTGTCACTATGGGGTCTAGTGACATCACTGGAGAGATATAAATACATCTTTTGGGTTGTGTCTTTGGGCGTGTCCTAATTTTTACTCATTCCAAAAATATTTTTCAAATGATATAGCAGTGACAGTGGGCCAGGTAAATAACTTTCAATCAAAATTTAACCGGTTCTACTGCATTAGACATGGCCACACTGTCACATCATTTAGAGAGCACTTTTGGGATAGAAATTTGAAAAGCATGACATTACTCGTTTGGGAATATCTAAGATAGAATCTGGTTTACTCTAGGTCCATTTTTTTTTATCTGATTCTTGTGAGAACCAAGTGTATATTTGTTTGACATAGAACCTGTGCAAAGAAATTTATTAGACTGAGAATTGACTTTTATGTAAATATAGACACTCACCAAACTAGATAGATAAAAGTTAGACTTGGACTGAAACTAATTTTGTTTTAGACTTTTCCAAACAGACATTTCTATGTATATTATTTAAACAATAATGATAGGGATATATACCAAATGACACATTAAATGACACACTATGCTTTAAATGCATGTACCCTATGCTGTTTAAATTTTTTACACTTTTCTGTGCATCACTTACATAGCACATGATACATACATTTAAAACTAGTGTGTCCTTTGGTGAGTATCTCTGCCATTTTTGTTATTTAAAACGAAAATAATAGAACTTCAACGCCTCCGAGGAAAATAGAGGCCCTTAAATGGAAGAATCGTGTCAAGGCGGCACAAGACACTTGGCAGCCCTAACCGGCAAAGAAGAAAGGAATCTCCCACGCATGCCGTCTTTCTCTCTCTAAAATCGCCAATATTTTACCAAAACAAACATATATAGGTAAAAGCGTGTTCTATATATGTTTCCTTGTATATATGTGTAGATGTGTACATTTAGATGTGATCGTATGTGTATGTTTATGTTTGATATTTTGTCTCTTCTGACCGTAAAGTTATAATCTTTTAATATTTTGAGTTGATCTACAAACAGTTATGATCTTCACTCTTCAGGCTGTGAATTATTTGCTTTTTTTTTTTTTTTTTTTTTTCCTTTTATGGATTGAAATAAGGTGGTGAAATTGGATTAGGGTTTTTTGTTTTTGAGTTATTTTTCATTTTCTTGCTATGAAAAATGATTTTTTTTTGTATAAAAAAAAAAGAGAAAAAGAAAAAAATGTTTGTTTGTGTTTTAAACAATTTGTGGGTATATTAGTTTGTATTTATGTATACATATATTTGTATGCATGTACTGGATGTTTGATCAGTTTGAAGGACTGGTGTTGAGACTTGAATGGTCTGTTAAACTTGTGTATCAATCTGTCTCCTTTTGGAAATTTTGGATCTGAAGTTGAAGAAGTTCTGATTTCATGACTGAAATCACAATATGATTTCAATGAACTGTGTGTGTAAGTACTAGACAATTTGATTGTTTTGTTTCACTTGTTTGTCATTCTGTTTTGAAAAGCTGAAAAATGGGCTCTTGGGTTGAACTGACTGATCATTTTTTTTTTATTTGAAAGCTTGTAATTGGTTGCTTTAGCCTGAAAGATCAGATCCTGAATGCTGTTTTGGTCTTGGTGGATTTTGTTGAGTATGATAATAGTACACCTTTAAGGCTTTGTTTGGTTCTTGGATAAGGAAAAGATAAGAAACCAGGGAGGACAACCTTTTTCTTTGTTTGATTAATAAGGAAAACAATGAGGAAAATAGGAAAGAAATTCATGAACCAAACAGAGCCTTAGTGTTAATTGCGCCGTAAATGATGTTTTATTTTGAATTTGGGTTCATTTTATCCTATCTGTATGTATGGTGCCTCTGGTATGTAATTCGGGATAATGGGTTCTGGATCTTGTTATTTGAGTTTGTTGGTTTGTAGAAGACAAATATTATTGCTGATTTTTCACCTTTTTTTCTTGATTGTTTAAATTTGGGCCTGAAAATGACTAGCAAGCCAGAGGGGACTAAGGTTTCTACTTGACATTGTTCTATTCCATGGATATATAAGATCATTCGGGTCGATGTTGCTAGATCTACTCTAATTGAATAATTTGACTTCTTGAGACAATGGGTTCTTACATAAATTTCAAGAACTTCAGCAACACAATGCAGCCCGGAAAGCCAACTGGAGCTTTTCCTTTGGCACGACAGTCCTCCGTATACTCATTGACCTTTGATGAGTTACAGAACACTTTGGGTGGCCACGGAAAGGACTTTGGATCGATGAACATGGACGAACTTCTAAAAAATATATGGACAGCTGAAGAGACTCAAGCCATGGCCTCCTCTATTGCTGGGGCAGAAGGGTGTGTTCATGGTGGGAATTTGCAACGACAGGGTTCGCTGACTTTGCCGAGAACGCTTAGTCAGAAAACTGTTGATGAAGTCTGGAGAGACTTGATCAAGGAAAGTGGCAATGGGGGACCCAATTTGCAGCAGAGTCAGCTGAGTTTGGGAGAGATGACATTGGAGGAGTTCTTGGTGAGATCAGGTGTCGCGAGAGAAGAAATTCAAACAATGGGAAGGCCAACAAATGGTGGATTTTATGGTGAAATACCGGGACCAAGCAATAATAATACTGGTTTTAGTCTTGGGATTCAACAATCAGTTCAGAACAATAGGGTTTTGGACAATCGAACGACCCAGAATCAAACAACTGTGGCTTTTGCCTCTCCTGTACATTTGGTGAACAATGCTGCTCGGATTTCGGATCTCGCGATGAGCAATGCTTTGGTACAAGGTGGTCTAATACAGAATGGAGGAATGGGCATGGCTGGTTTGGATTCTGGGACTACTTCAGATGTAACTCCAAAGAGTAACATAAATACCTCTTCACTCTCACCCTTTCAATATATGTTTGGTGGAAGTGTACGGGAACGAAATGTTGGTGGGGCTTTGGAGAAAGTGCAAGAAAGAAGGCACAAGAGAATGATTAAAAATCGAGAATCGGCAGCTAGGTCTCGGGCTCGGAAGCAGGTGAAATTAATATTCAGTAGCTATATGTCACATTCCTGTTAATTTTTTACCTTTTGTGCTAACCATACTAAATCAAGTCTTGTGTCTCAATCAATTGGAGTCGACTGTATGAATTCTTTTTTTCCATTCTGTACGATCAAGAGTTGTATGCTCATTTAAATTATATATATTCATATCTTGTGCCTCTCCCTCTAACCATTTCAGCCACTACGATCTTATCACTCTTTAGCACAGATGCATTTACAGGTTTTCGTTGCACATAGCCGAACCATCTAAGTCTATTCTCCCTCAACTTATCATCAATATGTGTCACTCCTACAGTCTCTCGGATGTACTCATTTCTAATTTTCTTTCCTAGTCTTACCACACATCCATTTTAGCATCCTCATCTCCGCTACACTCACTTTGCTAATGTGTTGTTTCTTAGTTGCCCAACACTGTGTCTCGTAGAGCATAGCTGGCCTAATAGCTGTCCTATAAATTTTTCTTTCAATTTTGCTGGTATTCTCCGGTCACATTATACTCCAGAATACTCTAGAAGCACTTCTCCACTTAAACCAGCCCACTTTAATTCTATGGGTTACGTCATCACCAATCTCTCCGTCTCTACTGATCATTGAACCTGGATAGCGAAATTGTTCCCTCTTTGGGATCGCCTGATCTTCGATCTTTACTGCTTCGTTGTCTCTATTTCCACTGTTGCTAAAAGTACATTCCATGTATTCTGTTTTCGTCCTATTTATCTTTAGCCCCTTAGTCTCCAGTGCTTCTCTCCAAGTTTCTAGTTTAGTGTTGGGTCTCCTTTTAACCTCATCAACCAAGACAATATCATCCGTGAACAACATACACCATGGGACCTCATCTTGAATGTGTCTAGTCAATTCATCCATAATTAGGGCGAACAAATAAGGGCTCAAGGCCGACCCCTGGTGCAAGCCTACGGTAATTGGGAATGCGCTTGTTTCTCCGGCTGATGATCTAATTGTAGTAACTGCTTCATCATACATATCTTTCACCACGTCAATATAACCCTTGGTTAATCCTTTCTTCTCTAGCACCCACCAAATTAAATCTCTAGGCACTCTATCATAAACTTTCTATAAATCAATAAAAATCATATGTAGATATTTTTTCTTCTCTCTATACTTTTCCATTAGTCTTCTAAGTAAATAAATTGCTTCCATAGTTGATCTCCAAACTAATTTTCTGACGCTAATGTTGCACCTCTTAAGCGATGCTAATCTTAATTAATTCACTCTTTTGAGATGTAACTTAGATTATGATCCTTGAAGAAGATCAATGTTTTCATGTTTCCAATTGTAGCTTCGGATACTAGATTATAGTCAGCTTTGTATCAAAGAGATACATCAGGAATGTTCTACCAAAAAAAACAAAAGAAGTAAATCTTGTTACCTGTATGTCGCTGTCCATGGAAGTTCTAGAACAGCTTTGTACCACAATGCAATTAAATTGTACAATTATTTTTGTTAAAACACATGATTGGCTGAAGTTCTCATGTACATTTTGTTGTGGTTTCTGGCAGGCATATACCTTTGAGTTGGAAGCTGAACTAGAAAAGCTCAAGGAAATTAACAGAGAATTAAAGAAAAAACAGGTGTGCAGCTTATTGCAGTCAAGACTTTGTGCTTTTATAAAATGTTTCAAAATGTTTTTGGCTGATACTTATTGTTGTTAGTCCGTTTTGCTGCAGGCTGAAATTAAAGAGATGCAGAAACACGAGGTACATGACCCATTTATATTTATAACTTTGCTTTGGTTTCAATGTTGATAATCCTCGTGCTAAATCGAAATATTGGATCCGAAGTTCAAAATTATAATGTCATGGAGTGAAGATGACACTTTGTTTTACGCGTGTTTTTTTTTACAGTGTTGCAAGTTGTATCTCAAGGTCAAGGGTGATAATAGATAAGAGCCCGTTTTGGTTAGCTTAAATATTAAGTGATGAAACTTAATATTTCAGCTGATTTGTTTAAGTACTAAAATTTTAAGCTAATCCGCACACTTCCATTTTATAAAACAATTTTTTTTCTTGAAATCCGTACCTCAGTACTTAATTTTTAATTTGCAGCTAACCCAAACGGGCTCTAAATAAAGTGGTATAGTTTGTTGATAACAAAGTGTTGTTTGTCAATTTTTTGGCCATTAATGGAAGCAAGTTCATATCCTCGTTTGTTTTGCTTTTTTTGCAGAGCTTGGAGACAGAGAAAGTGCCTTGGGGAAGTAGACAGTGCTTGAGAAGGACACGTACACCCCCTTGGTAGAAATTTATGGGTTTGAATTTGGAGCATAGTACATAGAGTGGCCCTTTGTTAGATTGAAGTCTTGAATAATCCCTTGGTAGAGAGTTAAAGAGTTTTGAGTTGGGGCTTCACTGTTGAGCGCATGGATTGGTCCTTTGTTGGATAGCAGGATTGAATTTGAGTGCTGTGATCTGATTCAATCTCTTTGTGAATATGGTTGTTAGTTGTATCATTGTATGTATAGAAGCAAGTAGTACCATGGTGTAAATTATTGTATTGAGTGGTTAGACTAATCTTGTAGATATGAAGCCTTTTGTGTAATATATATGTTTGCTCCTCATTGTGACCAAGTAGAAATAGAGTTTTATGTTATAGTTTTTGCTAACTATTTATTTACTTCAAATTCAAGCTATCATGAGAAATCTAAAACATTGGATGGGCACTCAGAAGTTTGAAGTTTTTTTTTTTTTGGAAAGACAACACTTTTAAGTATTTTTTTTCTTGGATATTTTTCATTATGTTCTAAAATGTTATTGGTCCAATTATTTGCCATTTATATTCCAAGTAATGCTATATTTTTCAAATAAGCATGGCAGTGGGACCACTTTTAACAATGACAGAATCACTCATCTTCCAATCAAAATCTAATGGGTCTAATGTTACATATATTGTGATGTATTTCAAATTCAAAATTTGAAAAACATAAGCGTTACTCTTATACTCTACATAGACACATTTGTACGCATGAACCAATTACACTTAGGCTGAGTTTGGCCCCCATTTTGGTGCTTCTCATTTTTTAAAACACAATTTCATGTTAATTCATTTGGTAACTAGTTTATGAGCTTGCAAAAATTGAACTTAGGGCTTTTTTGGGAAAAGCTTTTAAAAGCTCTACAATAAAAGCTCCAGGTTGCTTTTTGGTTTCATGTTGTGTTTTTTGAAGAGTAATGTGTCACTTGTACAAAATTATCAAACATCTTAATAATAAATTTCATAAGCTACTTTTAAAAAACCATGTAAGGGCCAAACTAAGCCTGAGTAAAGTACCCAACGAAAAGTACCTCAACTGCCCAAATCTTTTCCTATCTGAAACTAGTGGCTTTGGTTCATGGAATCATATTGTGTGGACGTAAAAAGGGATGGCTTTTTCAGGTGCTAAAACAAAAGGGAATCCCTGTCCCTGGACAGCCAACAAATTGTAGGTCCAGAATGATGTCTCTTTGTCTTTCCTCTTCCACTACCAAAAAAGTGTTCTCTGCTCTCTTCCCTCCTCCCACTTTTTATTTATTTTTATTATTTATTATTTATTTTTATACCAAACATAGCTTCACAGAATGGATCAGAGTAATCAAGTTATTTAAGCTTCAGAGCATTTCAACAAGATCTGAGGCTGCAGGATGTTAAATGAATCTACTCACAAAGAAAAAAAAATTCTGAGACCATAATTAACCAATTTTGAAACCAGTACTGCAGCTAGCAAATTCTAGAACTCCCAGTTGGAAGACGGGACATTGCACAATCGCAAGTAAAATACACAACGCTCTCCAATGCTTCTAATAAGATTTCACCCAGAAATATGAGCAGGGTTTAATTACAATTACAATTTCCAAGAGTTTCTATGATTTTATGATGAAGAAGAAAAAACAAAAAAGGGTTAGCAAAGAAGAGTAAATAGAATGTGCGACCCTGCCATCAATTCCATCAGATCTTCTTCCCAAATAACAGAAAGGCTCAAACAAGTTGAAGACGCAACTAAATCAGTAGTGATCCTATATAGAATCAGTCCACACTCCATAGCTAGACCTGCAATGATAAACACCAGTTGAAGTTAAAAGTATTACTGGGCCATTTTGTCAACACATCCTGTTTAACATCCAAACGCATACCTAGCTGTGAGGTCAGCAGAGATACCAAGACGATTGATTGCCACTCACTATAAGACTATTCTCGAGTAGTAAATTTTCCTCTCAACCACGGGGAGCTTGATTCTTTTGTCACAATGAGCATGGTAAGAAAATTGTCTCCTTCTAATAGGTAAGTGTAATTTGGGACAAAACAACTCCACTTGTCATGGCACCCACTGAATATATTGGATCCATAAAGACTGGAAGCTATAACTCTCTAGCTCCTCGGGTACTCATACACCAGGCCTTCTGCTACACTCCTCGCCCTTGAGTCACCGAAAAGCTTGCTCACTATAGCAAATGCAAAATCTGTTGCAGTGGACAGTCCTCTGCTTGTGATAGTTTTCCCGTCAATAACTACTAGGGCACCGTCCACTACTTCGTTGGGAAGCGTGCTAAGGATCGAGGGATCGGCAGTAGCTCTCTTATCCTGTTTTTGAAAGAGAAAGTACTAGTTAACATTTCACGCACAAAAAGATAGGCAGGTAGACATACATGTAAATAATTAATTATCCATAGACACACATTTGTGTCATTGTGTGCACATATACATATATATATATATATGTGTATACACACGCACACACACACACACACAAACATATATATGTGTGTGTGTGTGTGCATATGTTGTTTCAACCTACCTTGAGCAACCCTTGTCTATGGAGAACTGCTGCCGAAGAACAGATTGCTCCATATATTCTCCCAGCTGATTCTTGTTCTTTAAGCAACTTTTTCAGCACCCTGGACTTGTATAGCCGCTCAGCCCCTGCAATTCCTCCCTGAAATTTGGGATCATGCACTTTTTACTGAGGTCCACTACGGAACATCCAAAAATGTCGCCTTCATGAGTTATATCAAATCTCGATTGCTATCAAACAAAACATTAGAAAGGACAAAGCAGTTCTACACGTAGGCCAAGAAATAATACCATAAAGGATAATCTGATAACACAATAACAGTAGTTGGTCCACTACCATTTACCCAGAATGGTTGTCTGGCGATATAGAAAATTAGCATAACGCTGGCCTTGTTCAATATGAAGACGGCTTGAAATAACGAATTACCCTTCGATCTCAAAATTTTAGTTTCATGAACAAAGAAGAAAATTGAAACGAGAGTGGAAGTCCAGAAGATTAGAATCTAGATCCCAGTTTTAATGAAAAGAAAGAGAGCAATAATTGCTAATTTTACAATGGTGGTCTCACCGGTAAGATGATCAAATCATATATTGATTCAGACGCACTACTCATTGACTTGTCTGCAATAATTTTGGTGCCTTGGGATGCCAACACTCTGGCAGATTTTTCGACCGAAGCCACCACAACATCTGCATTTGCTCGCCGTAGAATATCTATAATTGTCACCACTTCAATCTCTTCAAAACCATTTGCAACTGGAATCAGAACCTGTGAAATTTGTACGTTCACATATAGTTTCTGATTTTAATGAAGGATTCAACATAATATGTATAGAATTACCAGGCTGCAATGCTATAGACCAAGCATACAATACTAATCTCATTAAGCAGAAAAAAGAAACTTACATGAGGAGTATGATCAACAGCCCACTCAACTTCATTAAACTCTGCTTTCCTTGATTTTTCATTAGCAGTATTCATCAACTGACATAAAAGAAGGTAAAGAATGTTAGCTAAAAACGCCTAGTCAAATAAGGCAAATAAATTATTATCAAACACAAAACAAAAGGTCACTACAAGTTTCTGGGTGACAACTATAGCAGCATGGCTACGGAACACTTTCCTCAATTGCCTACTTCTTTTATGTCACTAATCTGTTCTTATCAGCCGTAGATAGATAGTGATCTCTGAAGTGAGGAAAACGAATATGGGCTTTTAAAGTATATGGTATGTAAAAATATCCCAAAAAGGATGCAACTTGACAGTTATGCCCATGCACATGCCAATTACATTGAACCAAAAGGAAAAAAAAAAAAAGCAGAAAGGACTACTAAATCAACATTCTAATAAGCAGGAACGTGAGTAATGATATTTTGTCAAGAATTACTTTTTGGAAAACTCTCATTTTATCAAGACACATCAAATCTTGATAAACAAGATGCAACTGTGAGGATCGGTGGAGTCACTAGTTGATTCATACAAGTTAATTCACACAGCCCGGTATGATTCATCATTTAGAACTTTGATTTTCAAGTTTCATTTGGAAAATTTCAACATTTTGAGCCTTGCTACTGTATGAAACTTGTATTAAATTGTTACTTTGTTCATTTTAAACACCGATTAATGTGTTTTTACACATATATAGTTTATGCATACAAACTATTATTTATTTCTAACGAGGTGAATCATTTGATTCATGATATATTATTTTGGCAAGCTGATTCACGCATTGACAACAATGCATGCATCATGAAAGATGAAAGTAAAATCAAACAACATCACGCTAGCATGTCTTACCAACGTTTCTGCAATTTCCTTGGCAACTGACTCCCCATATAGCTGGTCCACTAATGATATAGCAAACTGAAACGAAGTACCGGGGCCACGGCTTGTTGTAAGCTCCCCGGAAACTTGAATATTTGACTTAACAGCCCAGAAGGTTGGAAGCTTGTCCATAAATGCAGGATGACAAGTTGTCTTTTACATGAAAAACTACATCCCAATTAACGAACCATCAAAGTCATCAAATTTTAGTTAAAAGTCCCAAAGAAAGGAAGATACCCGTTTTCTCTTGAGAAGACCCCATGGCAAAAGTGTAACAGCTGGAGCAGCACATATAGCACTGTATAACCTTTTCTCCTCGGCTTGCTTGCTTGTAATCTTCCGGAGAATTTCACAATCTCTTAATCGTGCAGAGCCAGGCATTCCTCCCTGAGCAGATATAAAATAAATACGTATGAAAACCAGTCATGGCACAAGTGAGGTACTAAAACTAAATGTATAAATTAACCCATAAAGAGTACTAACTAAAAGAAGGGGGAGGGGGAAAAAATATGGTAGAGGATGAAAACATGAATTTCACTCTCTCAAAAGTGAAATTATATGGCATTCAAATAGCTAAGATTTTAAAGTCCAAGAGAAATTGGGACAGTATGAGGAGTGATCCTCTAAACATCTATGAAGTAAGTCAGGAAGGCATGCATGCTGATAAAACAATAAATTATTGGCAATGCTTTGACGAGAATGAATGCTATAAAACTAGTTTGCAAGATTTAATCGGTTCAGACAAATGACAAATGCTGGTGTATGCAAAATAATGCAATTGCATTAGCGAAATTTTTTGTGTTTTTGAGTAAGAATGTAAAAAAGTAACTTGCAAACTTGAAGATTGGTCAAGGTGACTTCCAGAATTCAATGTGAGTTGGGTACTGAGAAGTACTATTAACTAAAACACCCAAAACCAATTGACCAAGTAAATAATCACAAGCTACTTGCAAACACTACTATGATCTCTAGCCTCACATATAGTTGGAGAATTTTTACTTTAGAATTTGTCAAGCAGCATTTAGTTTGGTAGAAAACATGACCAACAATCCTCCTCTGTGAAAGTTACTAGTTACTCTCATTACTTCTGACATGCAATAAAGTGATGTTTGCCAATGAATAGGGGTTCATATGTATGGGAGTCATGCTACACCCACATCTAAATCCACACCCAACACATCTTGGCCCTTGATTCAGGTGGATCCTGAGTGGGACCCAACACATGCATGGGTCCCACACATCATGGCCCTTGATTCTAGTGGTTCTGGTGTGGGACCCACATGGGGCCCACTGGAATCAAGGGCCAGGATTGTTGGGTGTAGAATTGGGTGTGGATTTAGATGTGGGTGTTGCATTTTTGTATGGATAGTGATAACAATTCTCATTTATTCTTAGTATATTGGGATATTGAAGATCAGTTTGGAAACTCATGACATAACTACGATAAGTTTGGGTTTCCATTAATTCAATGTCTCTAAATATTGGTATCAAATCCTAGAAATTCATCATGATATCCTCCACTAGTGTTGAGTAGCTATTGGCAAGTAATGCTATAACCATATCAAACAGAAATCAAGGGCCAGGAATAACTAACCGGCAAAGCAATAAGATCAAAAGTTTCATCCATACATGCCACAATGGATGTATCAGCAACCAGTCTGGTACCTCCAGAAGTTTCAACTTCCAACTGCGACTCCACCGATGCTAGAGTCACCTCTGCACCAGCCCGACGCAGTACATCAACCAATATCACAGCTTCCATTTCTTCACTTCCAAACCCAATTGGAACTAGAACCTATACACACATCAGAAAATGAAGATAAATGCCCCTAAATATACTCTAATTCTCGCTAAAGTACATAAAAATTAAAGAAGAAAAAAAATCTGCATTATTACAATTTGGTGTAGTTGAGTTTGTCAAGTTATTAGAAACCAACCCACTGAAAGATTTAACATTTCTTGGTAATAAATGAATCCAAACTAAAACCCTGATACGATTAGTTGGCAGGAACATAAAAGCTTCAGCTTTCATTTTCTTTTCCTCAGCTTTCTCAGAATCCAAACAAGCCGATAATTATGGAAGGAAAAAAAAAATTATATCCAAAGCAAAACCCTAATACCATTTTGGCAAGGTCGAGGTGAGCTATTTAAGTTAACATAAAATTACAAAAGCATAAAACAATTTCAGCTTACATTTCTCAAAAACCAAACAAACAGAGGATTAGAGAAAGAAGAAGACTTCAAAATACCTTCTTCGGAGGTTGAGAGCTTGTTGATATGGGTGAGGTAGTTTCTGAAATTGTTGTCAGTGGTGGTAATGGGGAGAGGTTTTTGGTGGGTTTTGGAGAGCGTTTCGAAGTGGGTGTCTTTCGCTGTTGAGCTACGGCCATGATTGAGGAATTGCATGTGTGAAGAGTGGCACCAAAGACAATTATTGGAGATTTGCGTGGAGAAGAGAGTCTGAGAGTGAGAGGTGGGGCTGAGAGAATTGATGGTTGAGTCTTCATTGTGTCCGGTCAGTAGAGCACTTTGCAGAAACGCCGGCGGCGAATGATAGATGAAGAATATAAGGATTGGGGTTGTCGGGTCTACCGGTTAATTAGCTGTGAACCTGTGAGTAGGCTAAATATTCAATGCAACCGTTGCATTTAGTGACGTGGTATAATTAACCAATAAAATCTCATCATTTATTTATCTATTCCTATTTTTACGGGATCATTCTTACACATCAGCACAATTTTAAATTATGTGAGAGGGGATGGATGATTACATGGTACTCATGTTTCATTCAATATTTACTGGAGTGAGTGAGTTCATAAGTTCCCAAATTGATTCGAGGCTGTTTGGGAGTGGCGATTAAACTGCTTTTAAATAGCTTTTTTGCCCAATTGCGTATCACAGTCGTTTGGCTCAAGAAAATGTGCACCTTATTGCTATTATTTAATAATTGCAGGGATTAAATTTATGTAATTAAAATTATAGGGACTAAAATAAGATAATATTCATATTTTAAGGTTAATCCTATTTTTAACCACACAATATTATACCTTGAGTTAAATTAGGAAATTGCTATGTACACCTATTCACCGCTCAACTTTATAAAAGTGAGAATTTTTAGAAGAAAAATGATAAAGGAATTTGAGTGCACCGCTCAACTTTACAAAAATGAAAATGTTTAGAAGAAAATTGATTAGAATAAAGGAATTTGAGTATACATAGCAAATACACGGATGTATTAACAATTCTCTTAAATTATATTGAAAATGCCTAAACAAACACAATATAGGCTTAGGCTTAGGCTTAGGCTTAGTTTGGCCCCCACGTGGCTTTTTAAAAGGAGCTTATGAAATTTATTACTAAGTGCTAGTTTGGCCCCCCTGTGGCTTTTTAAAAGCTCCTTATGAAAAGTTGCTTTTAAAAAGCTCCTTATAAAAAGCAGCTATGAGGTGTTTGGTAACTATGTACAAAAGCTGCTGATGAAAAGCAAAAGCTCATCTTGAGCGTTTGGTAAAAAAGTTGTAAAAGCTTCAAAAATGTATTAAATGACTAAAATAGACATTAAGTAGCACTGGGGCCAATTGAAATTTAACCGGACTGCACAGTTATGCAGTTCCAAATCGCCCCTAGTGTAGCTTTTAAAGAACCAATTATTTTTTTTCCCTCCCTAAGTTTTAGCTTTGGGTCTCTATAAGATACAAGACAACTATGCTCTAAATTGAAATTTAACCAAAGTTAAAGAGTTGGAAACAACTATGCTCTATATTCAAAACAGTTGGAAAAAATTACCAAATAGAAGTGTGTGTGTGTGTGTGTGTGTTTTGTTTTGCTTTTTGTGGTTCAACTCTTGAAAACTTTGATATATTCATTCAAAATTCAACAAGGATATATATTGCTATATTTTTAAACTTGTTTTTGAACGCTGAATTAGGACAAAATAACACTACTGTAAGTGAATCAAATAACATGCACAATGTACAGAAACAACTTTTCACATCAAATTGCCTTGTTTGACACATACATACATAGCACAAATCCACAAGACATGAAAGCATAACTATATTACAACCTTGTCTTGCTAGATATACTAAACAGAAGAAGTTGCAACCCAAACAATAAAATAATTGGTATTAAAGTTGTTCTAGGTTAGACACATACTCCCACACAATAAAAGACATCAACGATCGGACATGAGAGTAGCTGCAATCATATTCCGAACCCTATCCATATTTGTTACACCACTAGCACTTTCTGCTTCAAGATAGTCTTCTTCTTCATTTGTAGTTTCATCGTCTTGAATGACCGCATTGGGGTCCGAGTATTTGCTGAATTTTTTATCACGTGTCGCATACCGTCTTATGTAATTGTTTGATAATTTTATACAAGTGACACATTACTCTTTAAAAAGACATCATGAAACCAAAAAGCAACCTTGAGCTTTTAAAAACTCCCCCCCCCCCCCCCCCCCCCCCCCCCCCCCCCCCCTCCAAAAAAAAAAAAAAGCCCTAAGTTTAATTTTTGCAAAGCTCATAAACTAGTTACTAATGAATTAACATGAAATTGTGCTTTAAAAAAGGGAAAGCACCAAAATGGGGGCAGTTTGGCCCCTAGGTGGCTTTTTAAAAGGAGCTTATGAAATTTATTACTAAGTTATTTGATAATTTTATACAAGTGACACACTACTTGCCACACCCCAATCCACCCCGGTGGATTAGGACACGTGTAACAATACTATACGCACCCAAAATACACTAATAAGGAAGAAACCATGTTAATTATTAAGAAAAACATGATTTGAACCAACATAAAAGGGTCTGCTGTGACAAAACAGCCCCAGGGGCAAAATGGTCATTAATAAAGTATATCAAAATTTTACACCAAAAGATAGATCTTTGAGTCCCGGTTCCAACGCAAAAAACGGCGCGTGAATCCGAATTTTCTGGAAAGAGTTATGTCTGTTTCCGTAAAAGCCGTCAAAAAATATTTTTGAAATCACTGTTTTGGGCAGAGGGGCATTCGACCGGTCGAGAGGGTCAATTCGACAGGTCCAAGTACCCTCTGGACCATCTTTTCTCCCATTTAACACCCTTAAAAGTTCTCAAACTCACAATTTATTTGGGGCTGCTTCCCAACCATTTTAGAACCCCCCAAAAAGTCATTGAAAGCATTGCAACCTCATTGAATCACACAACCGTTGAAAGGTTTCACTCCTAATCACTTCAAGAACCATTCAAAGCATTGTAACTAGTTTTGAACTCAAGTACAACATAATTGAAAGTGAAGATGAAAGAGACTCCATGGGTCGAGGTCAACATTACTAAGCTATTACATGTTCAAATTTGTTATGCAACCGACTAATGTGATCCGATTCACAACAAGTTTAGCTAAATCCCAAGTCCTCTCCCAGTATACACAACTTGTGGTTTGCACGTGCAACCCACATAACAAAACCCATAAACGAAATCAACTTGAACATGACATATCACACCCTCCCCAAAACTCAAGTGGTTCAACATTAGAGTTACACTTTGAAACTAAACCCGTTTAAACATACGAACATGACCACACATTTACAACTCCCAAGCCCAAACCCGACGTGCCGGTCATTTCCTCTCCTCCTTTTGTGCTGTACCTGCGGTGGTTATTCAACAACCACAACATAAAATAACATTTGTTTAAGCTTTCGCTTAGTGAGTAAAACTAATCACATGTATGAGTGTATGTCATATTCAATGCACAAATCAACAATTAACATATCACTTAGTCTCCAAAACACCAAATATCAATTCACCGTGTCGTCGCTCTTGCCTTTTTCCCTTATGCGCATATAGCACCTCTAATTCACACCATCTCACATACCCTTCCACAGCTGGGTCGCTACCCACACACCTTTACACAATTAGTGTGGTGAGTACCCTTACACCGTTGGATTTTTCCACGTCTCCTTATTATGGAGTAAATCCACGGTGAATCAACATAAGGCTTTCTTCAACCCACATAACACATAATCACATAATCATCTCAACATGAAAATCCTTGCAAAATTAAGCATAATAAATTCCAATTTATACTATCATGCTTTAACCATCATAATTAAACACATTAACATCATAATCAACATAATACTTCATAAATTGTAACATTAAACACAATTATACATTCAGCTCATGGATTAGAGTCACTCACCTCTTTGCGATTCTCACTCTAGATACCCAATTCGAAGCCCCGTTGAGTTCCTACACGTTTGCGGCAAACCGCGGTATACCGATTAGGCCTTTAACACCAAATTTACACCTTTAAAGTGGAATTGAACTACACGTGGATGTAAGTCTTACCTTCCTCTACCCAATTGAGACTTCAATTGATGAATCAATATGATTTTCCCTAAACCCTCTTGAAGTTTTCCCAATTTTTCCCCCCTCAATCCGTACGGTTCCTCCTCTTTTCTTCTTTTTTTCCTTTTTTTCTTTCTTCTCCTATTTTGGTGAGATGAAGAGCTAATGGACAGCTCTGTACTCTTCATCCCAACGTGTCTCTCTCCCCCTCAATCTGTTATATAAAGAATGAGTCACCAAGTGACTCACCTAAGTGTTATACACATTTTTTCCAACTTTTCAATTATACCCCTTAAACTTTCCGAATGTTTATTATGAAACACCCAATGTAATTCCGTTAGCTACCCAATATTTCTAAGTAGGATTGGTCTACATTTCATATGGGTCCCAAATATTTTGTGAAGTTGCTATTGTACCTACCATTTATGAATCTTTTCAATAATGCCCTTATTGGGTTAATAAGCAGATATCAAAAGCTAACATATTAACAATATGATATGAAAGGAATTAAACCTATTTCCAAAAAAAAATCACATAAATGCATCTAATCATTTAAATGCAATTATTTTTATCCTGGCCCTTCACTGGGTCCCACTTTAATAACTATCCCACTTCACTGGGGACTTTTCCAACTGTGTTCTTTACTGAACACCTTTCCTCGGGTGAGTCCAAAGCCTTTCTGATGTTGTCAGAATCAAGATATAAAAGTATACTTTACTTTTCAAAAGATTTGCAGTGTGGAAGTAAAGGTCGAACCCACAGAGATTGATTACTACAACGACTTAATTTTAAAACCTAAGTCTAATTAATTAGGAAAAACGGATTTTGATTTGGATTTAATTAAACTAATAACAATAAAAGTAAATCTAACTTATGAAAGCAATTAAAATTGTTTTTAAATAATATTTAAAGGGAACCTAGGATTACAAATCCACCACTAGTTTCATAATAAGAATATCTATGAATTACTTTAGCTTATTACGTTGGATGAATATGGGGAATTGTAGCTACAAGCCCAATTCCTCCGACAAGAAGATAATCATGGTTCAAGCACCAACATAATCCATCTGCGGATAGCATGAATTATCTCACACTAAACTAGGGTTGTGATCTAATCCGTCTAACCTAGGCATGGACTATTCGGATACTTGATAGCACGAATCAATAAAGCACCATCACATGTAAACAACCTAAACAAGCACAGCAAGAATAGATCGTTGAGCACATCACAGTCAAAACAGATCTAAGACAAGAATAAATTCTGAAAGCAATGATTTAATCAATGTAAGTACGATTTATTTATAAAAATCCTCTAAACATGTGACTGTCATCCATACATAATAAAACTAAAATAAAAGCATAAATAAAACCCTATTACTCATCTAGGGCTTCATTGAAACCCTAGATCAATGATCTAAGCTGCCATAGGAGTAGAAATCGGCAAGTAGTTGATGGAGGAGGCCATGGAAATCCTTGGTCTTCTTCTTCTTCTCCTTGCTTCTCCCTCTTCAAGGGCTGGAAGTATATGTGTATATGGTTGTATATGAATGTGTATAATGGTTGCCAACCCCCTAATTGAAGTAAAATAGAGTTTATATAGATTTACAACATGTTTTGGAAGCCTTTACAACTCGAAACGGACTGAAACTGATGTAATTTACAGTCTGGACGTCGTTTAGCAGTCTCGTTTGCACAGGAGTCTTCAGTACACTGAAATACGCAACTTTGATTTTTGGGCATATCGCGCGAGCGGGTCGCGCGAGCGCGACATTGGGTACCTCGCGCGCGCGGATCGCGCGAGCGAGTTATTGGGGGTATCGCGCGAGCGGATCGCGCGCGCGACTTCTGGATTCTCGCGCCTGCGGATCGCGCGCGCGACTTGGTTTTTTCAGCTTCTTTCTTGATGCTTTTTCACCCTGTTTAACCTGGTTTAGTTGATTTCTTCCAAAACCTGTCAAAACTAGAAAACAGAGTAAAAATATACAAAAACAGGATAAAAAGGTACTAACAAATGCTCATTAAGGCGTATATTTAGGATTAGTTCTCTCCCGATCACTTTCCTTAATCCATCATACACACTAATTATATGAATTAATGCGTATTAACATGATTAATTAACCCTATTCCCGGGTACGGGTGTTACATTTCTCCCTCCCTAAAAGGAAGTTTGGTCCCCAAACTTACCCTTACCTCAAGTATCGAATAAGTGCGGGTATTTGACTCGTATTTTATCCTCCCGCTCCCAAGTAGCTTCTTCAACTGAATGGCTACGCCATTGGACCATTACAAGAGGAATCACTTTGGTTTTCAATACATGATCCTTTCTGGGAATGATTTGTACCAGATGCTCCACATAGGTCATATATTCCCAAATTTCCAACTGTTCTGGAGTGATGACATGTCTCGAATCTGATACACTACACTAAAGCATCGATACGTGGGACACATTATGAACATTGCCAACTCTTGTGGCAATTCCAAGCGATAAAATAGTGGTCCAACTTGATTCAAAATCAGATAAGGTCCAATATACCTTGGACTAAGCTTACTTCGCTCACCAAACCATGCGAAGCCTTTCAAAGATGATACTTTCCTCACCTCATAGTACCATATGAACTTAAATATTCATTCTCGAACTTTTAACAGTTCACGTATAACAACTCGATTCAAATTTGACTCTTGACCCTGTATCACAGAGTAAATTACATTAATTGGTTCTGATTATAATCGTAATCGACAAGCAACTGGTTCTCTTTCCTCCAGTATTGCAAATAGTCTCAATCATTCTAGAATTTAACTTACTTAAAATATATTTCCCAATTAATCCTTACCTTGTAGTAAGATGTTCTACCATAATTCAGTTTCCTTTCCATCCCAACAGTCCCCAAACTCAGTTTTCCCATTGTTTACCCAAGTGTGTGCAATGCCTTTTGATGGTGTCACTTGTATGTAAACAGCAGCACTCATTGATCTCCATCTCAAATATTCATAGACACTTACCTTCTCAATATATTGTGACACGATACGTAGAATAATACATAGAATATCACAAGTTATTTTCAGACTTCATTTTGAATTCATTTCACAATATACTATTTTAACTTAAAACCAAAGTTGGAAATAATGTGATTCAAGCTTCTTAGCCCTAATAATAATTATTCATTGAAAATCTCACTCTTGTTTTTTTTTTTTTTTGGTAACCAGTAACTCAATGAGAGGTTCACTGAACCTTACAATAATTCCATTTCATCATAAACAAAAGTCAAAACATTTTCCATTCCACTACAAATCAATAACTCGTTAGAACATCAAGTGAAATACCTTTATTTGATTAAAATTCTCTTCTTCTTTTTTTAACTAACTCTTTCATAAGCATAGCAATCCCTTTCTAAACATCCGGTTCTAATCAAACCAGTTTTTGTTTTTAACAAAAGATAATTTTCAAGACATTTTTAAATATTTCCATATTCAACACGGATCTAGTACGATCTCAAAACATATTTTTTTTACCCGTTCACACATGTATAAATTTACTTGACATCATCCAAAACTATCTCAAAAACTTCTAATACATTATTCGTAACTAAATCCAAAGTCTGAAAGTTTCCTGTGACATACTAGGATACCCGACAATTGCTACAATGTAGTGCAATAGTCAGATATCAATAAATTATAAAAACTAATAAGAGTAATCTTACTTGTTGCACGTGGTGATTGAATAGATCTTAGAGTGGTTTAGAATCCAAAGAACTCCTTACTCATTACACTTGTAAACCTGTTTCCACGCTCAGATCTCTTGTAGAGAATTCCAATACCCCTTATAGCCCATTATTTCTCAACTATACCAATCCAACAACCATAGCGATACCCAACCATCATAACACAACAGAAAATTCATATACTACCTTTCGGTAACCCCAATCTACTATTTGTACTACTTCGTTGTAGAGAATCAATTCCTATTCAATAATAAGAGAAGCATCCCAATGATTGACATTAAATAAGTTTAAGTTAAGAGATTCCTCAATAACCAATATAACCCAAATAGAGCTGAGAGATTCCTCAACAACCCAAGATAACACAAATGGTTAAATACCCCAAATATCTTGTCACCTTAATAAACCCAATACATCTCCTCAATCTCAAAGAAGAGATAATAAGTTCAACAAATAATCCCAAAGATCATGGAAGACTCTACAGAATTAATAGTATCCGCTCAAAATGCTTAGAATAAATTATAAGAAATCCCGAATTCCCATAACTATAATATTCGTAGGCAAGAAGCCATGAATAATTGAAAACCCACTGTACGCATAGAAATCCAGATTCCCAAGGTCTCAATGGAAAATAATAAAGGATCTCTACCAGTATCAATACCCGATAATACTCAAAAAGAAATCCATACCCAGTACTCAAACCCTCCATCGAGTTAGTACCCTTGATAACTTAATACCGATCACATCATTTCAAATAACTAGCTAAACTCTTAATATCATGACCTGAAGGTTTTGTAGAAATCCACTACTGATATTTTCAAACTCAGAAAATTATCAAATTCCCACTTTCTCTTTCCAACTCAATCAATTCCATCACATGAGAAAACATTTCCCGTTATACTCCATTTGATCACAATGAAGCTTTTAATCATACATTTTATAATATGTAGAATGCATGCAACATGGTATGCATGCTCAACAACATTTAAATCAGGTGTTGTAATCATGTATGCCTCCACATGTAACTATGTGTCACAATCCTCATATACATGCATAATATTTACGCATCGTATTATGCATTATATTATTGTTATTCGTCGTTCTCGTCTCTCGTCCCCAAAAGCTCTAACATATTGCTCTGATACCAAAAATTGTCACACCCCAATCCACCCTGGTGGATTAGGACACGTGTAACAATACTATACGCACCCAAAATACACTAATAAGGAAGAAACCATGTTAATTATTAAGAAAAACATGATTTGAACCAACATAAAAGGGTCTGCTGTGACAAAACAGCCCCAGGGGCAAAATGGTCATTAATAAAGTATATCAAAATTTCACACCAAAAGATATATATTTGAGTCCCGGTTCCAATGCAAAAAACGGCGCGTGAATCCGAATTTTCTGGAAAGAGTTATGTCCGTTTCCGTAAAAGCCGTCAAAAAATATTTTCGAAATCACTGTTTTGGGCAGAGGGGCATTCGACCGGTCGAGAGGGTCAATTCGACCGGTCCAAGTACCCTCTGGACCATCTTTTCTCCCATTTAACACCCTTAAAAGTTCCCAAACTCACAATTTATTTGGGGCTGCTTCCCAACCATTTTAGAACCCCCAAAAAGTCATCGAAAGCATTGCAACCTCATTGAATCACACAACCGTTGAAAGGTTTCACTCCTAATCACTTCAAGAACCATTCAAAGCATTGTAACTAGTTTTGAACTCAAGTACAACATAATTGAAAGTGAAGATGAAAGAGACTCCATGGGTCGAGGTCAACATTACTAAGCTATTACATGTTCAAATTTGTTATGCAACCGACTAATGTGATCCGATTCACAACAAGTTTAGCTAAATCCCAAGTCCTCTCCCAGTATACACAACTTGTGGTTTGCACGTGCAACCCACATAACAAAACCCATAAACAACATCAACTTGAACTTGACATATCACACCCTCCCCAAAACTCAAGTGGTTCAACATTAGAGTTACACTTTGAAACTAAACCCGTTTAAACATATGGACATGACCACACATATTTACAACTCCCAAGCCCAAACCCGACGTGCCGGTCATTTCCTCTCCTCCTTTTGTACCGTACCTGCGGTGGTTATTCAATAACCACAACATAAAATAACATTTGTTTAAGCTTTCGCTTAGTGAGTAAAACTAAGCACATGTATGAGTGTATGTCATATTCAATGCACAAATCAACAATTAACATATCACTTAGTCTCCAAAAGACCAAATATCAATTCACCGTATCGTCGCTCTTGCCTTTTTCCCTTATGCGCATATAGCACCTCTAATTCACACCATCTCACATACCCTTCCACAGCTGGATCGCTACCCACACACCTTTACACAATTAGTGTGGTGAGTACCCTTACACCGTTGGATTTTTCCACGTCTCCTTATTATGGAGTAAATCCACGGTGAATCAACATAAGGCTTTCTTCAACCCACATAACACATAATCACATAATCATCTCAACATGAAAATCCTTGCAAAATTAAGCATAATAAATTCCAATTTATACTATCATGCTTTAACCATCATAATTAAACACATTAACATCATAATCAACATAATACTTCATAAATTGTAACATTAAACACAATTATACATTCAGCTCATGGATTAGAGTCACTCACCTCTTTGTGATTCTCACTCTAGATACCCAATTCGAAGCCCCGTTGAGTTCCTACACGTTTGCGACAAACCGCGGTATACCGATTAGGCCTTTAACACCAAATTTACACCTTTAAAGTGGAATTGAACTACACGTGGATGTAAGTTTTACCTTCCTCTACCCAATTGAGACTTCAATTGATGAATCAATATGATTTTCCCTAAACCCTCTTGAAGTTTTCCCAATTTTTCCCCCCTCAATCCGTACGGTTCCTCCTCTTTTCTTCTTTTTTTCCTTTTTTTCTTTCTTCTCCTATTTTGGTGAGATGAAGAGCTAATGGACAGCTCTGTACTCTTCATCCCAACGTGTCTCTCTCCCCCTCAATCTGTTATATAAAGAATGAGTCACCAAGTGACTCACCTAAGTGTTATACACATTTTTTCCAACTTTTCAATTATACCCCTTAAACTTTCCAAATGTTTATTATGAAACACCCAATGTAATTCCGTTAGCTACCCAATATTTCTAAGTAGGATTGGTCTACATTTCATATGGGTCCCAAATATTTTGTGAAGTTGCTATTGTACCTACCATTTATGAATCTTTTCAATAATGCCCTTATTGGGTTAATAAGCAGATATCAAAAGCTAACATATTAACAATATGATATGAAAGGAATTAAACATATTTCCAAAAAAAAACACATAAATGCATCTAATCATTTAAATGCAAATATTTTTATCCTGGCCCTTCACTGGGTCCCACTTTAATAACTATCCCACTTCACTGGGGACTTTTTCAACTGTGTTATTTACTGAACACCTTTCCTCGGGCGAGTCCAAAGCCTCCCCTTAATCCATCATACACACTAATTATATGAATTAATGCGTATTAACATGATTAATTAACCCTATTCCCGGGTACGGGTGTTACACTACTTTTCAAAAAGACATAATGAAACCAAAAGGCAACCTTGAGCTTTTAAAAGCTCTTCCCAAAAAGCCCTGAGTTTAATTTTACAAAGCTCATAAACTAGTTACCAAATGAATTAACATAAAATTGTGCTTTAAAATAGGAGAAGCACCAAAATGGGGCCAAACTAAGCCATAGACCCCGATCTGACTAAGTAGTCTAATTCGACAAACAAAGGAGGTATATGTGTATAACACAAACATAAAAAGATTTTGCATTTCATTTAGCTATGAATAAATTTTCTTCAAATCATGTGATAAAATCCATTGGTCCTATATTCAACCTATACTAAATTCAGACTCAAATTGAAATAACAATGTTCACAACATCAAATCCCTCTAACTATCTTACTTATGCAAATAGAGTGTAAACATGTGCTTGTATAGCACACTGGCCAGAGGAGAGGAAGGGAAGGTGAAATTGCTTGAGGGATGAGGAACAGTCAATGACTTAGTGGAGTCGCCGAAGAGCAGAGGAACTGTCGAAGAAGGGAATGTAGGCAAAGTGAATCACAACCGTATTTGGTTAAAATTGTCGCTGCTGTAAACACCCCAATTGTGACCAAGGGTCGGGTTAAGAGGAGTATTACCTCTAAGATCCGATGATGACAATGTCCGACTAATCTAGGACTTCCAAAAGGTGATTCAAGCTCTTCAAAAGGCTTGTCAATCCAAACAACAGGAAAGAAAGAGAGAAAAAGGGAAAACAGAGAAGATCAACATATGGTGAAATATGCGCAGTCACGAGTTGCCGTACAACACTCAATTAAGTGCCGGAATGGCACTCTACAAATGCTGCAAATTTCACCAAATGCCGCGAAAAAAATGGATTTCCAGAAAAAACGGCAGTCCCTGGAGTTGTCCGCGGCATTCGTTGAATGCCAGTGCGGCAATCATTAAATGCCGCAACGGCATTCATCAAGTGCCGTTCTGACACTCACCAAGTGCTGCTTCCATCTCTAGTAAGTGCCGCATCTTTGAACACACAGCTGTAAAACAGCACGTTTTGTACCACCAAAAGGACAGTCTGAATTAGGGTTTTCTGCTGTGAAAATACTAAAATACCCTTTTAAAATTGCCTATAAATAGAGGATGAATATCCCATTACAAAAGGAGGGAGTTGTTTTTAATCTCCCAACATCATCTTGATTCTCCTTCTCTTGAAATTCTAAGAAAATTTTCTAAGTATACTTAAGAATTGTTTTTTTTTTTTTTGTAGTTTGAAAAAGAAGTTTGTGTGTGAGTTAGAGTTGAAGAGCTTTGATTACTTTGTAGAATTCCTCCAAACCACCAAGTTGAGGATATTTAGAGGTAGACTCTAGACTAAATCATCCTTTAAATACATGTTAACTTAGCTAATGTTTTAATTTTGAGTCCCCTTTCTTTTATTTTGGTTATGTACATCTCTTGGGATTTATGAGACTTTCAATGTCTCATTCAAATCCTTTGATTTGAAATCTCTTGGTCTTCTTATGAGTTCATAGTTCATAAGAAGATTAGAGTTGATAATGAGCATTTTGGTTGGCAAGTTCAAACCCATCTCCATGGTTTGATTTTGTTATTCTAAGGCTTCATGAAGTTTCTTCATACTTCATTGAAGTCTATCAATTACGAGAGTCATTAGTCTCCCATGACCATCAAATGGTAGGAGGATTAGTTTAACTAAGGCCAAGTTTAATGGCTTTATAGTTAAAGTTAGTAAGTGAAAGATGAACTAAACAAAAGATGCAGTGAGTTCATCGACCACTTTTCATCAAAGATTTTTATTTAAACATCGAACCATTGGAATTGAATGAAACCAACGGGAAAGTGTCTATAACTCAAAGTTTATCCACTGTAATTTTTTTTAATAAGATTCTATGGTTAAGAGTAGTTTGGTCATGGGTTTTGGGAAACAACAACAATCTATCCAGAGTTTCAGAACAGCAATACCCTTTTTAAATGATTAAATCAGAACCCTAATCGAGTGTTGATGACCCCAAATAATTTTTTCTATAAAGTTTAATGTGTTAATAAGACCCCATAAAAAGAATAGAGCCTTTTAGATTTTTTGACTATTTTTAGAAAATCGTACAAAATTTCTGGACAGAGAGTTGAAAATTCCTGAGTAATGTCTAGTATTTGCTTGATCCCCAGAGATCTAACTTTTGGAACTTCAATTTTCTTTTTGGGTTAGAGATTAGACTCATAGAGGCATCTTGTGTCCAAAATTCACCGACATCAAACCATGGGAAGCATGCTTTTTATTTCTTTGAAGTTCGGGTCTACTCTCAGCAATTTTCAGAATCCTGTCACAATTTTTACCAACTTTGTAAATAATGGTTCAAATGATCTTTCTTTAACCTAAGGCTAATACCATACTCTAATAAAGATTATTAAAGCTTGGAACCAAAGGTCAAACGATCCAAATCAATGATTAGTTCATGATCTTTATATTGTTCATATTCATGTATCCACGTGCATTTATTCATGTAGATTGGTACTTGAAAAATAGAATTTGCCTCTTGTTAGGAATTGTTACTTAGGATCCAATAATGTGCGTTGCTTAAAATGCGTGTGCTAATCTTTGTTTTGTAGCGCATTTGAGGTACAATTTCCCAACCCTTCTCTAGTTTAATTTGCTTCTTTGATTTTTATTAATTTTCGACCCCATGTACGACACCTTAGAAATAGGTCTCGTTTTACTTGTATATTTGGATTAGAGACTGTTTTCCTAGGTTTTATTTATTTTCATGCATTGAACGTTTCCAATTTTGCGGCTGGATCCCGGGTAAGTTCTCTTGTTCTTATTGCATGTCACTTTGCTTGCTAATTGAAATTACGTGGCTTATGAATGATATTTTGTCATTAGCAATTTTGCACCATTTTCAACATCCTTGTGTAATGTATTATTTATATATATGTATTAATTGAGGGCATGCTTAGATTAATAATTCGATTAAAAGGATTTTGAGTAGAGGCCTATCGCGAGATAGGGTGAGAGAAGGTGTTTTAGTCCGCCAGACTCCTTCCTCTCTCATTCCATAATCCCCGGACCTAGTCAATCTCTGGTTTCTAAAAAGGTCAGTTTGCTTTGAAAATGGTTTCTTAATTTTCCTTTTAAAAATTAAGTGGCGACTCATTTTTGAATCTGAAATTGAACAAGGTTTTAAACAAAAGCTGTGGGTAGGAAAAATTGCGATATCCACAGCTGTCTTGCCGGCAATGGCGGCATCAGCTTTGAGAGAGAGAGAGAGAGAAAGAGAAAATTTTGTGCAGAGAGATTGAGGAGGTAGAGAGACGCGTGAATCTGGTAAACCATGGGGAGAATAAGCTTTTGGATAATAACATCAATACTGTATAATAAAACGGAACCTATAATAAAAATGCAAATGCATACTTGTAGATCGAGTCCAGTGTTGGACACCATGTTCTTAAGACAATTATAACCCGCATAGGTGTTTACAGATTTGCGGCATTTGTCTCACAAGATACAAACGATCTCTCCTTACTATAGAATCACTTCAAATTAAAATGTTCCAGCGAACCATACTAATGTTCATACTCATTCAGACACCGACACACTGTATACGTGTACATATATGAACTATGAAACAAAATAATTCTAATTATTAAATGAATGAGCAAGACCCATATGTGTAGATTGCAGGAGACTATTGACGAACTTTTCAAAAGAAGACACTTCGTCAACGATCACATTCATTCGACTAAGGGTTTGTTTGACCAAATTTATCCATTCAATTAAAAGTTAATTTCTTATTCAATTTTCCAACTGATAGTTCTATATTATATCAAGCTTTTATTAAAAAAATTTAAACAAATTTGAGCAAAAGTTTGAGTTAACGATTGGAGATGGCCCTATGTAGTAGGGGTAGGCAAATAGTTTGGTTAACCGAACAAACCGAACCAAATTTTCGATTCCAGTTCGATTATTTCAGTTAAAAATTTCAGTTCGGCTAAAAACCGAATCGAATTAAAAATTCCAGTTCGGTTTTAAGTTGCCAATAGGCAAACCAAACCACATTGAAAATTTGATTTTTTTTAATTTTAATTTTTATTTTCTATATTATTAATATACTTATATATTACTATAGATAATAAAACATAAGTGTGTTTACAATTGAAAACAAAGAAAATATGTTTTCTTTGCAATGTGAAAGATAAAGGGGAAAAAAACCATAAAAAAGTTGTGAAAAATGAAAAATAAATAAATAAAAATTGTGTTTTTAAAATTCGGTTAACCGAATAACCAAACCGAACTGAAATTTTATTTCGGATAACTGAACCGAATTACATTTCTATTCGATTTCGGTTGCCACTTCCTCAAATGGAATCGAACCAAAACAGACCCCAACCGAATAACTGAATACTCACCTCTACTATGTATTGAACCAACCACCAAACCAAAACCAGAATAAAATCTGAACCACATCAAAGGTAAGATTATACGCACAACCACAAAAAATATATATATAAATAAATAAAATAATAATAATAATAATAATAGTTGACAAAAAAGTAATATTGAATTTTATGTAATTTGGTGCAAAATATAACATGGCGAAAGTTGCATGAGATAAATAAATGAATTATCAAGTGCACTCCATCTTAACCTAATTTCATTTGAACTTATCCTTTTCATGATGCTTGGTAAACAAATTCATTGACCCTTAAAAGATTTAGTTAATTTCATTGAGCCTAAAAAGTGTTCATTAACCGATCAATCATGAACTTTCGTGATTGGCTCATAATATATCTATTAACATATATAAAAGAGTGAATGCTCGTTTTGCGTGCAATTTGAAATTGATTTGGCTAATTTGGTGACTGTACACTTTTATTTGTGCGGTTTAGTAATTTCACACATACATATTACATAAAGATCAATGAAAGTGTTTAAGTTATGGATAGGTGAATACAAATTGTAGCTATTTTTGAATAGGTGAATCCAAATTGCGGCTATTTTCAAAATTCTTCATGATATGCATTGGAAATTACATAAAGGTCAATAAATGTCACACCCCAACCCGCCCTGGCGGGATAGGACATGTGTAACAAAGAATTACCAAAACCAAAATCACCCCTTAATAGCAATAAAACAAGAATAAACATAGTAAAAGAAATTCGTTAGCTTAACCCAGTGCAAGGGTAAAATTTTCATTAAAAAAATGTGCCCAAATTTTATATCAAAAGATAGCATTGCGAGTCTCGGTTCCAACGCAAAAAACGGCGCAGGAATTCAAATTTTCTAGAAAGAGTTATGTCTGTTTTCGTAAAAGTCATCAGGTTGAAAATATATCTGCAGGTTTCCTATTTCATAGCTACCAACCAAACAATAAAAAAAAAATAAAGTTTTAAAATCGTCAAATGGTACTTGGACAAAGTTCCTTCTATTAAAGCACCATTCCCCATGTTAAAAAAGGATTTAAAATACCAAATATCACCAAAACAATTGAAAATACCTTCAAAACTTCAATCCACAATTCATATTACAAGGATTTAATATAAAACCAAAACATAAACTTATCTCCAAAAATCCAAACACTAGGAATATAATTACTCGTCTAAACTTATTTACATATGAACATATTAAACATTAACCATAATCTCGAGCTATCCCAGAACCCCCACAGTGTCACGCTCCGACGTGGCATAAATATGGAAAGCGTTTAATTTCCTTTATGGACCCGTAGGTCGCGACAGTTTGAAGGATCGATTTCGTCCCAAACGTCGAACATAAAACCATAATCAGAGTAGAGCAACCAAGGCTTATAAAACTTTCTAACTTAATAAATATTACAGCACGTGATCAACTAAGGCACACTCCGCCTGAAAACAAAATAATATCTATTGTCTATTATAGTCATCCTTATTACAATAACAGTTCATAACCAAAGACATGTAATAATAATAAATTCCTCCTCAGTATTGATTCAGTTTGCGTAGTCATAAGGTCCAGCCTGATCATAACCTGAAAAGCCTACACACGAATGTCCAGGACGCATCAACGTCGTCAGCTTCGAGAAGCTGGTGAGTATTAAAAACATATGCTTGAATGTAAAACATACTCATTTACTATTTTTCATTTTCTATTATTCAACAGATTAATATCATAGAAGTGAGTTCGCATGATGAACTAATAAAAATAACATTAGTAAAACTTTCTTTCATGTTACATGTGACCGTGTATGAAAACAATGCACCAACTCATCTTACCGACTCTTTTCTCTCGATCACACACTAACCCACTCTCTCACACCAGTATCTTTGAAACACTAAGATGACCACACTTTAGTAACGGGATACCAGGGAGTGTCCAGTTTGCCTCACACTTTAGTACGGGGTACTAGGGAGTGTCCAATGCCTCACACTTTAGTACCTAGTCCGCCTCGCAAATACAGGAGAAACCTCACGCAGTATCCAGACTCGGGTACCAGGGAGTGTCCGTAGGCCACACTTTAGCACTACCATGGGTGCCAGGAAATGTCCAAGTTCGACGTCACACACTTTAGCACTACCATGGGCACCAGGGAGTGTCCAGTTTTGTCATAGTCGCACTTCAAAGATACTCTCGCCGCAATCTCAAACCTCACACTTTGGTACACAATTACCAGGGAGTGTCCACAACACAATCTTAACCACATGCTCTTTTTACACAGATCACTCACATACCATGCATGTACAACTGACTCTACATGAATGACATGTGACTTAATACAGAAATATAAAGTGCTTGGAATGATAACCATGGATATACAAGAAGAAATCAGATCTTATATAAAACAACCAGTGAATTCATCAAAGAATACTGTAATATGCTTTTATCGCTACTAGAACACAAATGGGTCTACTTTGAAGCAATGCCCTAAAAAATGCGTTATAATTTTTGTACATGAGTTACATATCAAAAGAAAGGTCTTTGAGTCTAGTTTCCAACGCTTCAAACGGTGCGCGTTTTCGAGTTTTCTAGAGAAAGTTATGGTCGTTTTACTAAAAGTGGTCAGTGCTGAAACATGTCAATCGATTGGTATAGATGTCAATCGATTGGTATACATTCCAATTGATTGATAAACATGCTAATCGATTGGTAAACATGCCAATTTATTGGCATCAACAGTTTCTCCCCTGGTACGAATTTAAAGCCTATTTTGACCTATTTTCAAATCCGAATGCAAACATTACTTGTAATATATGGCTCTCTCCGTTTTTCCGCAAGTATTATGAATACACGATCGGTTTTAACTAATTTCAATCGTAGCTCTCGGATTTTACGAAAAATCGAGGGATGACAAAACTTCAATTATAATATACTTTCATATACGAATGAATTAAGCTCCAATACTTTAAATACAACCTCTAGGGACTGTAATCTTTCATTTTTATCTATCAAAAACGATTTTGGTTAAGTTTGAAAAATCACAATTTTTACACCATGAATAAGCTTAAACGAATTTCATATAAACACATACTAATTCAAGCAATATAAACTGTAATTAAGCATGAAATTATATTACAAGTGAGTTAGTAATACTCACTGTGATTGAAGGTGGTGTGTTTGTTGAGAAAGAAAATCAAAATAACCAAACCCACTTGTAAGCTTGTGGCTATGGAGTTAAGCTCTTTCTCTCTCTATAATTTCTGTAAATTCTCTTCTCTCTCTCTATTTTCTCAGTATTTCAGTTTGAAAACCTTCCCAGAATGTGTGTGTGAGTTGTGTATATAAAGAAATCAAAACCAAGAACTTGGGGGACAAGTTCTTTGCTTCTCACTCAACAAATTAGTTTTAGTTTACTAATTACATCTAATACACAACACACATATACATATGTATATACATATATAATCAGATTATATACATATACCTTCTGATTGGGTTCATAGGGGTTACTAGAAATAGTAGGGGCCAAATCTAGGTGTTTGGAAAATTAAGCTTATAGCACTAGTTTAATACACATACTATAAGCATTGCCAAACAAGGCACAAGTATGTTGTCAAGGAATCTCTTAGAGTGTTTGAAAAAGTAGCTTATGGCATAACATTAACTCACATAGAAAGGGCATTGCCAAACAAGCCCAACCAATTGTTTAGTTGCTATAAATGTTTAAAAGCAAAAGTTTAATACTGATTTACGTAGATTCCAAAATCTGCAGAAATTTAAACGCGGCGCGGACAGTTTTGAACATGAACTAGTATTTTTTTGCGGCGCGGTGATCACAACAAAAATACAGAAAAATTATTTTAACATAAGAAATAGTTTTCTGGTTTCACAAAAATACAGTTTGAGTCAAAAGTACATAATTTCACCGTTTTGAAAGTACATATTTGAAATCCAACACAGGTATCGCTAAATTTATAAAAATTACAGTTTGACCCCAACAAGAATTTTAATATGAATGAAACAAATAATAAGATTCAAAACATGAGAATCACAATTTAAATTAACACCGGGAATACAAATTAAAATATGGAAATGCAAATCTAAATTAAATAAAAATGCAGGTTGTTACACATACTTCAACACTTCTCACTGTAATGTTCATCTAAACCTGCGTGGTCATTAGCCACAAAATTGAATAAGCTTTCGCTCAGTGAGCACGTGGTACTAATCATGCAATTGGAGTATCTAATGATTCATAACACCAATTAAGTATTCACAACAATAAATGGTCGCAGGCATGTCAAGTAATCAATCACCATCGTTCTGGACCCCTGGGCCATTCTCACTTTTTTCGTCGCGTATAGCGAAATCTCACTCATTTATTAGTGATCGTAGTCAATTCGTTGTGGTCGTCACCACTATTCCATTTTCTCTGAGGATTTCATCATATCTCTGTCCCTTATATATGGGCTAACTAATGGTGATTATCACTTGAGATCCTTTGATCCAAATAAACATTTAAGCAACTCAACATGTCAACATAGTAATTTCAGCATTTTTGGATATGTTAAATAATAATTAATCACATGTTTTTCTACTTAATCACAAATTAAGCATTCTAAGCATTTAATAACAATTAAAAGACATTAAACATCCAATTTTGGGATTAGGACACTCACCTCACGAATAGGTTTAAATAAGTCTAGAATTTCTAAATTCCTTCGCAAAACTAGCTCTCGGTACTCCCAATGATATTCCTACATGTATATATCACATATATGTATCACCCCTCAAAATGGGTCACAGAAAAACGTTACCAAAACTGAAAAAGAAAGACAGAGAAATAATTCTCTTACCTTCACGAGTCCGAATATGGCTTCGATTTACGAAATAGAGATCGTACGGCGAAACTGCGACGACAAAATGACGCGAAACCCTTTATTTTTCTTTCTTTCTCGTTGAAGCTTCTAACTCTCTGTTACTTTTTTTCTTTCTTCTTTAGTTTAATGCCTACTAACTAACCGACTAACAATCCTCATATATTAGAGGAGATGTTATAATTTTACCATATTTTCATTTACACCCTCATAAGTTTTTAAAGTCCTATTATGAAATCTCCTAAATTTTATATTAATTATCCAATATCTAAGTGAGTTTATGTCTATGTCACGCATGAGTCCCAAAAATGGTCTCAAATATTTTATGAGGTTGCTAATTAACCTACTAGTCATGGATCGTGTCCCTATTTGCTCTCACATAAGGTACCCAAACTGATACCATAAAAGGTCACAACTAATAATAAAATATTAAAAACACTTTAACAAATATTCATTTAATCATATAAATACAACTAAATGTAGTTTATCTAATCTGGACCTCCCGTGGGTCCCATTTTACATATGTTCAACTGTGCCCTTATCAAAGAACTTATCACATCGGGGTAACTGAAACTTACCCAAATATCACATGCAATTAATTATGCTAGATAATGCGTTAAAATAAATATTACTTCTATTTTCTGGGTACGAATATTACAATAAAAGTGTTAAATTATGGATCGGTTAATAGAAATTGCTGCTACTTTGAAAATTCTTCATGATATGCATTAAAAATTAAATATAGGTGAATAAAAGTATTTAAAATTACATATAGGTGAACAAAAGTGTTTAAATTATGGATAGGTTAATAAAAATACGGCTACTTCCCAAATTCTTCATGATATGCATTAAAATACATATAGGTCAATAAAAGTGTTTAAATTATGGATAAGAAAATTAAACAAATTTATATCCTAAATGTAGTTCTTAACACAAGAGACTACCCTTGATTACACTTTGAAACTATAATACTTTGGAATATTATTGTCACGACCCATCCCACTACGCGTGGAAATAGGACACGTGGCACGCCACCAAGGCTCAACCAAACAACAATATAACTTTACGCAGCGGAAAGAACTGTAAAACAACCCTGGGTAGTTTAAAACTTAGGAACATTCCCCTCTGAGTTGCAAAATACATTGAAATTAGAGTCATAAAAAGTTTTGGCCAAGTGAAAACGCATTCAAAATAAAATAGTTTTGAAAACAGAGGTTCAGTCGACTGCCCCGTCGACTGCACCAGGGTCCAGTCGACTGCTTCGTCGACTGTGTTAAGCAGAACCAAAAATACATCATGTTGCAAAGGAGTCCAGTCGACTGATCTGGGGATCCAGTCGACTGCTTTTCAAATAATGGAAGCAGTGGCTAAAATAACCAGTGTTCAGTCGACTGCCCAAGGGGTCCAGTCGACTGCTTTTCTATTATTCACTTTCAGTGTCTCCAACACACGAGATCCAGTCGACTGGTCCAGGGTCCAGTCGACTGCTCCCCTGCTGACAACCCTGTATTGAAATATTAATAACTCATGCCTCTCAACACCCACAATAGGTACAACCATAACTGATTACAACATATTAAAACACAGTTACATGCGTTCAATTACAAGATTTCAACACTGAGAAGCTAATCCATGTTTCTAATACAACATACTACAATATTCAAATCCTTATACAAGTTTTTGGATTAAAACAAAACATTTACAAAGGTGATCCCCCGGCGTTCATCGGCCTCACTCCACACACTTCTTCTTGTCTTTCTTCTTACCTTCAATGGAGTACATCTCCACTGCTCAGCTATATGCTGAGCGTACAATTCTAAATGTATGCATATATGACAGTTCATGGTTTAAGCATCTAAAACACATAGAAATAGTCTCTGGGGTGAGTGGTACGCATTCATCCGGTCGATGCCGTAGGAGGCCCACCTCTCCCACGCATCTCGTACACTGGTTGGGCCTTCCTCCATACCAGGTACCGTGTACTGGTTGGGCCCACCTCCAATCCAGACACAACCACAATTCTAATTCCAACAAGATCATAATCCTCAAGGTTCGAGGAGCTTACTCCGAATGAATTTGCACCAAACTCCCCTTTGACCCAAGTAGACACATAACATGCTCACATAAACAGTTATACGTGCTTTTATCATAATTTCACGTGCATAATTAACGGGCCTAACGAACACATGAATTTCGCCCGGATCCAAGAATATCAAAAGTGATGTCCAAAACATGAAAATCCATATATTTCATAGATCTAGAATTCATACCTCGTGCGAATCTCTTCAAACTTTGAAGGATCGTCTAGGGGGCTAAATAATCGTCGGATTTCGAATTTGGTACGATTCCTATAAGTTTTACCTGATTTTTTCCAAAAGTCCAAAATTAAGATTTTTACAAAACTTAGCCAAACATGACCTAAGTAGTATCAAAACGTGGGTCTTACCTCCACGAGTTCAAATCTTGAATTTGGATAAAATCTGACGGACGAATGATCGTCGATCGGCGTCGCAAAGCCCGTGGCCACCAAATCTCCTTTCTCTCTCCTCTCTCTAGATATTTGTGAGTTTGGATGAGATTTGAAATCTCATACTCATCTATATATAGGCAAGTTTTCGGGGAATTACGTTTACCTCCCCGCAAGTTTCTCAAACTTCTAATTAACCCATGAAACTTCGCACACGTTCATTTTATAACTTTACGAGTGAAAATTATAAATTTCAAAAGTTTTCAGCTAAGTTTCGTTTGGGTCCAAAATAACGTCCGAAAACTATATTCTGTGGAATCTCTACACAACCTACCTTTTTCAATTACGTATCACTCACGTTCTCACCACAGTTCTCAAATCGATATATAACAATATCAAAGATTACCACAATTTACCAATACAGGTAAAATTACTATTCACAAAATACCAGATAAAGTCATATAACATTTAAGTCATATAAATGTCATTTAATCATGCCAATGCAACAGGCGTTACCAAGTCTTCGTGTCTCCACTAGACACATCACCGTTGACTCACGTCAACTCAACTCAATCAAATTATTAATAACATTAATAATTCCACAAATCTCAATTTATGCATGTTTTAAAACCATGAAATTCTGGAACGGGTGTGACAATTATCGACAACATACAAATTAACCATAAACTGGGAACTAAATTGGAGATACAAATTTAAGAACCACAACATTATTCAAAATTTCTAACCATAAACTGGGAACTAAATTAGGGATGCAAATTTAAGAACAACAACCTTATTTAGAATTTTAAGACTATATGATTCCCAAATGCTAATCACACATTTGGTTTTGAAACATTTTGACAATTTGAAATTATTTTCAACGGTACAACTATTAAAGCATTGGAGACCTTTTTTTGAGATTCAAATTTCAATAATTTGGGTACACAAATTTGTTCTCCCTAGATTTTGACAATTGTACCATAGTAGTCAGTAACACCACATTGTATTCCTTGTGGTACAATTGTTAATATACTTATAAATTGAATTCATACACACAACATATGTTAATATTTTCATCTTTTAGTTCTAATTTGTACAATCATACTGAATTTAGAAGTCAAACTATAACTTCAAAATTATAACTTCTAAATTAAGTAAGAATAAGATTTTTAAATTACCAATTATGAAAGCCAAATAAGCTAATATGAGGGGATTGACACCTGCGAAGCGCACATGTTGATTAATAACCATTTAATTCTTGGAAAAAAGTTGCTCTAAATGGCATAACTATCAAATCATTTAAGAACCAAATTTAACCATATGTTCCCTCGAGACATCCTATTAATTTTCAAATTGTATAGTAGTTAGCCACATGATATAACCATACGTTGCAAGGATGGGTAATGCTAAGGACACAAAAGGGTCACAAAAGAGATTCTCACAAAAGGATGTAGCATCTCATGTGGCATTTGACTGAATATTATTGACTGTCAAATTTGATTTGAAATTTTGTATCACGCCCCGACGTAGCATAAATAAGGAAAGCGTTTAATTTCCTTTATGGACTCGTAGGTCGCGACAATTTGAAGGATCGATTCCGTTCCAAACATCGAACAACAAAACATAATAATCAGAGCAGAGCAATCAAGGCTTACAAAAGTTTTACTAACTTATTACATCTTATGTCACGCCCCGACGTAGCATAAATATGGAAAGCGTTTAATTTCCTTTATGGACCCGTAGGTCGCGACAGTTTGAAAGATCGATTCCGTCCCAAAACGTCGAACAACAAAAACTATTAATCAGAGTAGGGCAAACAGGGATCATAAAAAATTTTCTAACTTATTACATCCTATGGTACGGGGTTTACTAAGGCACAGACCGCCTTGAAAATAAAACAATACTTAAAGTCTATTACAGTCATCCTTATTACAAAACCAAATCATATCTTAAAGCACATAAACATAAAGCATATAAAAGTAAATTCTCTTCTCAGCAGTTGATCTCAATTAGCATAGTCATATGGTTCATCCTGATTATAACCTGCAAAGCCTGAACACGAATGTCCAGGACGCATCAACGCCGTCAGCTTCAAGAAGCTGGTGAGTATTAAAAACATAACTCTGAATGTAAAACATACTCATTTACTTTTTTCCCATTTCCATTTAAATACCACAAGTTTATATTTATGATAAAAAAAGCTCGTTTTAGAAAACAACCACAACATTATTTAAAAGATAATTTCACACATATGTGACCGTGTATGAGAACAATGCACCATCTCATCTATCCGACTCTTTTCTCTCGACAACACCCAACAACCCTCTATCCTACTCCTGGTATCTTTGAAATACTAAGATAGCCACACTTTAGCAACGGGGCGCCAGGGAGTGTCCAGTTTGCCTCACACTTTGGTCCGGGGTACCAGGGAGTGTCCAATGCCTCACACTTTGAATACCCTAACCGCCATGCAAATACCGGGGCAACCCCCACACAGGTATCCAGACTCGAGTCATTCAGGGAGTGTCTATAGGCCACACTTTAGCACTTCCATGGGTGCCAGTGAGTGTCCAAGTTCGGCTTCACACACTTTAACGCTTCCATGGGCGTCAGGGAGTGTCCATTTTTGCCACCTTCGCATTTCAAAGACACCCTCATCCTCTTTTTCAACTCCAACCACAATCACATCCACAACCACAACCATAACCACAGCCACAATTACAACCACAACCACAACCACAACCACAACTCAAACTCATACTCTTTCCACACAATCATTACTCTTTTCCACACTATCATTACTCTTTTACACACTACCAACACTCACCATGCATGTACAACTGACTCCACATGAATGTCATCAAACTTTAAACATAAAGGAATTCACAGAATTAAAGAAATAATACGCGTACGGGGATTGAAAATTCGTAATTCATTGCCTTAATCATTTTAAACATAACTAATAGCATTCTAAAAACTGCTACTGAAATCCTCGTTTTCTGTCCAAACGGTGCAGAATCTGAGAAAATTGCATTAGACGAAAAGTGTGCAGAATCGAGTTTTACTTGGGACTACGCGGGCAGAACCTTAAATTTCATTCGTTTTCCTAACAAAAATCTGAAAACAAAATTCTGCTACTGTTAAAATTAAAAGAGAAAATATTAGATTGAATTTCTAATATACTTTTTCTGCTACTGTAATCCTCATTTTCTGCCCAAACGGTGCAAAATCTGAGAAAATTGCATTAGACAAAAAGTGTGCAGAATCGAGTTTTGCTTGGGACAACGCGGACAGAACCTTAAATTTCATTCGTTTTCCTAACAAAAATCTGAAAACAAAATTCTGCTACTGTTAAAATTAACTACCTAAATCAGTAAATAAGGAATGAGTTACATTTTGAGTGAGTTAGTAATACTCACCGTGATGTAGATTGAAGAAGTTGTTGAGAAAGAAATACAAGAATTAAGAATCTCCAATTTCAAGCTTGGCTATGGAGGATTGAGCTCTTCAAATTCTGAAATTATTATCTCTCTATGTGACTCTCTCAAGCTCTCTATGTTAGGAGTGTAGAATGTGTAGTGTGGTTGGGTGTATTATAAATACTCAAACTCCCACTTAGAAAACATTTGCCTAACATCCCACTCATTCTCCATTAATCTCCACTAATTACAAAGAAAGTGCAGCAATGATGTGTAAATATACACTTGCAATTCATAATGCTCCATTGATAATTGAAAGGGTAGGTGGAGTTGGTGTGGGTCAAGGTGTGTTTGGGAATCAAGCTTATGGCATTAGGACAACACACATACTACAAGCATTTGCCAAACAAGGCCTAAGGGAAAACTTTAGCAATAATAATTGGGTATAAAGAAATTTGTCCAATCAGTTACTCCCAAAATTCTGTGGAAGTTTAACACTGCGCGGACAGTTTTAAACCTAAACTAGTATTTTCGTGACACGGTGTTTATCACAAAAATACAGAAAATTCATTTTAACGTTAGAAATAGTTTTCTGATTTTATAAAAATACAGTTTGAGTTTAAAAGAAATAATTCCACCGTCTTGAAATACAGTTTTGAAATTTAACACAGGTATTGCAAGTTTTTATGAAAATTGCATTTTGACCCCAAAAGTAATTTCAATATGAGATTAGTCAAGAAATAAATTTTTCACATAAGGATAAAAGCAGACAAAATATATATAATTTTAAATATGATAATGCAAATGATAATGAAAATTTTAAATATAATAATGCATGAAAATGCAGGTTATTACACCCTTCCCCCCTTAAACAGGATTTCGTCCCCGAAATCAAGACTAACTAGTCATGAAACAACTCCGGGTACTTCTTCCTCATATCAGCTTCAACTTCCCACGAGGCTTCATTCTCGTCATGGTGATTCCACTGAACCTTCACCAACGAGATATCCTTATTCCTCAGCTTCTTGATACTCTGATCCAAAATCTTCACAGGTCTCTCCTTGTAAGAAACGTTATGACTCGTCTCAATGTCGTCATAACTAACCACGTGCGAGGGATCTCGTATGTATTTCCTCAACATACTCACGTGAAACACGTTGTGAACCCCAGACATCTTCGGTGGTAGCGCCAGCTGATAGGCCACTTTCCCGATACGTTCCAAAATCTCAAACGGTCCAATAAAACGCGGAGCTAACTTCCCTCTCTTGAGACCAAAGCGTACTACTCCTCGTGTTGGTGAAACCTTAAGAAGTACGTGATCTCCCACACTAAACTCCAGATCTTTTCGGCGTCGATCAGCATAACTCTTATACCGGCTCTGAGCGGTTCTCATCCTTTCCTTGACCAAGGAAATCTTCTCGTTGGTTTCTCTAACCAAATCCGGTCCCAACAACTCCGTGTCACCAACTTCTGCCCAACACAATGGAGAACGACACGGTCGTCCGTACAGTGCTTCGAACGGAGCCATACCGATACTCGCATGATAACTATTGTTATAGGCAAATTCAACCAACGGCAAGTGTGTCTCCCAAGATTCTTCAAAATCGATCACACAAGCCCTATGCATATCCTCCATGATCTGATTAACACGCTCAGTTTGCCCATCTGTCTGAGGGTGAAAAGCAGTACTCATCTTGAGTGAAGTTCCCATAGCTTCTTGCAGACTTTCCCAAAATCCAGAAGTAAAACGTGCGTCACGGTCTGACACAATCGATACAGGTGCACCGTGAAGTCGCACAACTTGTTGTATGTACATCCGGCTCATCTTTTCCACCGGGTATGTCATACTGTAAGCAATAAAATGAGCTGACTTCGTCAATCGATCCACAATTACCCAAATAGCGTCATGATTCTGTTGCGACCGGGGCAATCCTACTACAAAATCCATCGTAATGTGCTCCCACTTCCAACCAGGAATAGGTAGCGGTTGCAACAATCCTGACGGTCTCTGATGTTCGGCCTTGACTTGCTGACACGTCAAACACTTGGATACAAACTCGGCCACATCCTTCTTCATGCCTTCCCACCAGAAATTTCTCTTCAAATCTTTATACATCTTAGTTCCTCCCGGGTGAACTGTATACCTTGATTTATGTGCTTCTTCCAGAATATCTTTTCTCAAATTCCCACAATCTGGTACACATAATCTGTCTCTGCATCGATACCCTCCGTCACTCCCCACCTTCCATTCGGTCGGGTCTTTTTCTGACATTTTTACAAACCATGTCTGAAACTTCTCATCTTCTTTCTGAGCTTCAATAACGCGGTCGATAAGAACAGGCTGTAGGATAAGACATCCAAAAAGTTGTCCTTCTCCTCTTTCAGCACTCTGTACATCGAACTCCACCAACGTCTCCAAAGCTCGCCACTCTCTAACCATTAAGGAGGCGATCGTCTCCCGAGTCTGCCTACTCAAAGCATCAGCGACCACATTAGCTTTACCAGGGTGGTATTCCAACGTGAAGTCGTAATCTTTGATCAACTCCATCCATCTGCGCTGCCTCATGTTCAACTCTTTCTGTGTGAACAAATACTTCAGACTCTTGTGATCGGAGAACAAATCAAACTTCTCACCGTAGAGATAATGTCTCCAAATCTTGAGTGCAAAAACCACTGCTGCCAACTCCAAATCATGAATAGGATAGTTCAACTCATTCGGCTTCAGCTGCCTGGATCCATAGGCTATAACTCTGTCATCTTGCATAAGTACACACCCTAGTCCTTGATATGATGCGTCACTAAAGATAGTGAACTTCTCACCAGGCTTGGGTATTGCTAGTACTGGTGCGGTAGTGAGTCTCTCTTTCAACTCTAGAAAGGCTCGCTCATGCTTCTCTGTCCATTCGAATTTCAAATTCTTCTTTGTCAACCCAGTCAATGGTGCAGCTATCTTGGAGAATCCCTCAACAAATCTCCTGTAATAGCCTGCGAGTCCAAGAAAACTCCGAACTTCTGTAGGGTTGCTTGGCCTAACCCAGTTGGATACAGCATCGGTCTTGGACGAATCCACAGAAATTCCTTGAGATGACACCTTGTGTCCCAAAAATTTCACTTCTTGCAACCAGAACTCACACTTACTGAACTTGGCATACAAGTGGTGGTCCTTAAGCGTCTGCATCGTAATCCGAAGATGTTGCTCGTGTTCTTTTCTTGACTTAGAATAGATCAAAATATCATCAATAAAGACGATGACAAACTGATCTAAATAAGGCTTGAATACTCTGTTCATCAGATCCATAAACACTGCCGGGGCGTTCGTTAATCCAAACGGCATCACCAGAAATTCATAATGACCATATCAGGTTTTGAAAGCAGTCTTAGGTATGTCTTCCTTCCGTACCCTCAACTGATGATACCCCGACCTTAGGTCTATCTTGGAAAATATCGTAGCTCCTTGTAGTTGATCAAATAAATCGTCGATCCGAGGCAAAGGATACTTGTTCTTGATTGTCACTCGATTCAATTCTCTGTAGTCGATACACAGCCTGAGCGTCCCGTCCTTCTTCTTCACAAATAACACCGGTGCTCCCCAAGGCGATGTACTTGGACGCACAAAACCTAGGTTCTCGAGCTCTTGTACTTGTCCCTTTAATTCTAGCAGTTCTGTGGGGGCCATTCTGTAGGGAACCTTGGTAATTGGTACGGTACCCGGTATAAGCTCAATACAGAACTCTATACTTCTCTCGGGCGGTAATCCAGAAATGTCTTGAAATACTTCTTCGAAGTCCTTGACTACAGGTATAGATGATGCTGTCACCTCTGTACTGACGACTTCGATGTTGGCTAAACATCTTGTGAGGAACATATCTCCCGAAGGGTTACATTGAAAATCAAAGGGTTGATTCTCATTGTCGGAGAATGTAATTCTCTTCCTCGCGCAATCCAACTTCACTTGATTCTGAGACAGCCAATCCATTCCTAAGATTATGTCGAACTCCTTCATCGATAGGACGATCAACCTTGCAGGGATTTCTCGGTCTCCAATCCGTAGAGGACAATCCTTGCATACATGTCCTAAACTGACCGCAGCTCCTATTGGTGATGTAGCCTTCAAAGCTTTCTCTAAGCGATGAGGTAAGATACCCAATCTCCGAATTGTATTAATGGATATGAATGAAAGAGCAGCACCCGTATCAAATAATACTCTAACATGGGAGTTAAATAGAGTCAATGTACCTTCCACTGCTTGCTGATCAGGTTGAACTTCTCCAAGATCTCCATCTTCATATGCAGCTCCATCATCACCCGCGGCATCAGGAATAACAGCATTCAAGCGGGTCTGACCCTGTTGTCCATAAGTCGCTTGCTTAGGAGCAGTGCAGAACCTGCTGATGTGACCTGGTTCACCACAGTTGAAGCAGACTATTCCTGGCTGAGCAGCACGCCTTGGTGCCCTGCAGTCCCGAGCCACATGTCCAGGATTGCCACAGTTGAAGCACTTTACTCCACTACTTCCTTCTCCTACTCGGGGTTGAGTCGGATGGGTAATAGCTTGTGCCTTCTTGCTCCCATCAAAGTTCCTCTTCTGCCCTTGGGTACGATTCATTGGTGGTCTATTCCCAAAATTACCCCTCTGAGGCGGTCGGAATTCGAATTGTTTACGGTATACTCTTGCATCTTCTTCCAGGTCGGTAGCCAGGCCGACTAGTCCTTCAAACGATTTGTCTAGGTGGCCGAGAGTCAGGCGACGAATCTGCGGTGCCAACCCTTGGTTATACTTCCGGATCTTCTTCTCCTCAGTATCAACCATGTGCGGGGCAAACCGTGACAGCCTCTCGAACTGTGTGGTATACTCTTGCACCATCTTGGTTCCTTGCGTCAGATCCATAAACTCCTTCTCTCTTCTGTGCCTCTCCGTAGCCGGAAAGTACTTCTCCAGGAATCTCCCTTTGAACGCCGTCCATGTCATCCCCATAGCAGCGGTGTTTCCGATAGTGGCTATGACCGAGTCCCACCAATCTGCAGCGGCGTCGGTTAGTTGAAAAGTAGCCAATCTCCTTTTGTCCATCTCGTTGCATTGGACAGCTTCAAACATGCGGTCCATCTGTCTTAACCATTGTTCTGCCTTCCAGGGATCCGTGGTACCCGCAAATTGCTCGGGTCTGAGCGCACGGAATCTCTCCAGCAGCTTATCTCCCGTCTGGCGGTCTCGTTGGTTTTCATTCGCATTACTAACCCTCTCGAGACGTCTGATAAAAACTTCAAATATTCCCGTGGGGTCGGCAGCCTCGGGCGCTCCTTCAATCAGATTTCTGTTCCTCCTTGGTCTTCAAGCCATTCTATGCATGATAGGGGTAGTAGAATGAGAAACATGCATGCAACAGTACTATGACGAAAATTTTCAAAGGAGTATTTATCACTATATCACATACTCGTATTATCACATAAGCATACAATAAAATATATATTAAGTACATATAATACTCGTATTCGAACTAGGGCTGTCTAATAGCAAAGAGGTCGTATTCTTATCCTCTAGACTCTGGGTTGTGGGCCATACTGACTGTTCCGAGATTTGACTCAGGAAGTTGGTCAGTGCCTAAGCTATTAATGAGGGCTATGGTATGCTTTAACTCCTTAGAAACTCGGCTACTATATGTCTGTAGGGGCATCGTAAAATATGGCTATCTCGGCTAATCCTAAATGGATATGTCTGAAGGTATATGGAAATTGCTATCATTCTTGTCGATGTGACAAGACAAACGGGTAATCATTTCTATGATAAAACCAACTTAGAATTTTAGTTTCTGAACTAAGGGTAACCTATGTCACTAATCTATGGCGTGAAAAACTGAGCCTGGTCAATCTAGAAAACCTATAGCTCTGATACCACCAAATCCTGTCACGCCCCGACGTAGCATAAATATGGAAAGCGTTTAATTTCCTTTATGGACCCGTAGGTCGCGACAGTTTGAAAGATCGATTCCGTCCCAAAACGTCGAACAACAAAAACTATTAATCAGAGTAGGGCAAACAGGGATCATAAAAAATTTTCTAACTTATTACATCCTATGGTACGGGGTTTACTAAGGCACAGACCGCCTTGAAAATAAAACAATACTTAAAGTCTATTACAGTCATCCTTATTACAAAACCAAATCATATCTTAAAGCACATAAACATAAAGCATATAAAAGTAAATTCTCTTCTCAGCAGTTGATCTCAATTAGCATAGTCATATGGTTCATCCTGATTATAACCTGCAAAGCCTGAACACGAATGTCCAGGACGCATCAACGCCGTCAGCTTCAAGAAGCTGGTGAGTATTAAAAACATAACTCTGAATGTAAAACATACTCATTTACTTTTTTCCCATTTCCATTTAAATACCACAAGTTTATATTTATGATAAAAAAAGCTCGTTTTAGAAAACAACCACAACATTATTTAAAAGATAATTTCACACATATGTGACCGTGTATGAGAACAATGCACCATCTCATCTATCCGACTCTTTTCTCTCGACAACACCCAACAACCCTCTATCCTACTCCTGGTATCTTTGAAATACTAAGATAGCCACACTTTAGCAACGGGGCGCCAGGGAGTGTCCAGTTTGCCTCACACTTTGGTCCGGGGTACCAGGGAGTGTCCAATGCCTCACACTTTGAATACCCTAACCGCCATGCAAATACCGGGGCAACCCCCACACAGGTATCCAGACTCGAGTCATTCAGGGAGTGTCTATAGGCCACACTTTAGCACTTCCATGGGTGCCAGTGAGTGTCCAAGTTCGGCTTCACACACTTTAACGCTTCCATGGGCGTCAGGGAGTGTCCATTTTTGCCACCTTCGCATTTCAAAGACACCCTCATCCTCTTTTTCAACTCCAACCACAATCACATCCACAACCACAACCATAACCACAGCCACAATTACAACCACAACCACAACCACAACCACAACTCAAACTCATACTCTTTCCACACAATCATTACTCTTTTCCACACTATCATTACTCTTTTACACACTACCAACACTCACCATGCATGTACAACTGACTCCACATGAATGTCATCAAACTTTAAACATAAAGGAATTCACAGAATTAAAGAAATAATACGCGTACGGGGATTGAAAATTCGTAATTCATTGCCTTAATCATTTTAAACATAACTAATAGCATTCTAAAAACTGCTACTGAAATCCTCGTTTTCTGTCCAAACGGTGCAGAATCTGAGAAAATTGCATTAGACGAAAAGTGTGCAGAATCGAGTTTTACTTGGGACTACGCGGGCAGAACCTTAAATTTCATTCGTTTTCCTAACAAAAATCTGAAAACAAAATTCTGCTACTGTTAAAATTAAAAGAGAAAATATTAGATTGAATTTCTAATATACTTTTTCTGCTACTGTAATCCTCATTTTCTGCCCAAACGGTGCAAAATCTGAGAAAATTGCATTAGACAAAAAGTGTGCAGAATCGAGTTTTGCTTGGGACAACGCGGACAGAACCTTAAATTTCATTCGTTTTCCTAACAAAAATCTGAAAACAAAATTCTGCTACTGTTAAAATTAACTACCTAAATCAGTAAATAAGGAATGAGTTACATTTTGAGTGAGTTAGTAATACTCACCGTGATGTAGATTGAAGAAGTTGTTGAGAAAGAAATACAAGAATTAAGAATCTCCAATTTCAAGCTTGGCTATGGAGGATTGAGCTCTTCAAATTCTGAAATTATTATCTCTCTATGTGACTCTCTCAAGCTCTCTATGTTAGGAGTGTAGAATGTGTAGTGTGGTTGGGTGTATTATAAATACTCAAACTCCCACTTAGAAAACATTTGCCTAACATCCCACTCATTCTCCATTAATCTCCACTAATTACAAAGAAAGTGCAGCAATGATGTGTAAATATACACTTGCAATTCATAATGCTCCATTGATAATTGAAAGGGTAGGTGGAGTTGGTGTGGGTCAAGGTGTGTTTGGGAATCAAGCTTATGGCATTAGGACAACACACATACTACAAGCATTTGCCAAACAAGGCCTAAGGGAAAACTTTAGCAATAATAATTGGGTATAAAGAAATTTGTCCAATCAGTTACTCCCAAAATTCTGTGGAAGTTTAACACTGCGCGGACAGTTTTAAACCTAAACTAGTATTTTCGTGACACGGTGTTTATCACAAAAATACAGAAAATTCATTTTAACGTTAGAAATAGTTTTCTGATTTTATAAAAATACAGTTTGAGTTTAAAAGAAATAATTCCACCGTCTTGAAATACAGTTTTGAAATTTAACACAGGTATTGCAAGTTTTTATGAAAATTGCATTTTGACCCCAAAAGTAATTTCAATATGAGATTAGTCAAGAAATAAATTTTTCACATAAGGATAAAAGCAGACAAAATATATATAATTTTAAATATGATAATGCAAATGATAATGAAAATTTTAAATATAATAATGCATGAAAATGCAGGTTATTACATCTTACGATACGGGGTCAACTAAGGCACAGACCGCCTTAACACAAAACAGTAACTTATCATCTATTACAGTCATCCTTATAAACAAACAGTTTAAAACTTAAAACATATAACTTGAATATGCAATGATGATAACAGTTTCTCTTCCAAAAGCAGCCGTTCTCAATTAGCATAGTCATAAGATTCCTCCTGATTATAACCTGAAAAGCCTGAACACGAATGTCTAGGACGCATTAACGTCGTCAACTTCAAGAAGCTGGTGAGTATTAAAAACATAACTTTAAATGTAACACATACCCACTTACCTTTTTCCATTTTTCAGTTTTGTTAAAACAACAGTTTAACCATAGGAAGATTTCAATTATAAAAGTAACAGGGAATATATTTAAAAATCGTTCATTCATTAAAACATATGATCGTATATGAGACCATGCACCACACTCATCTTACCGGTTCTTTTCTCTCGACAAACACAACAACCCACTATCTCACTCCAGTATCTTTGAAACACTAAGGTAGCCACACTTTAGCAACGGGGTGCCAGGGAATGTCCAGTTTGCCTCACACTTTGGTCCGGGGTACCAGGGAGTGTCCAATGCCTCACACTTTGAATACCTAAACCGCCATACAAATACCGGAGGAACCCTCACGCAGTATCCAGACTCGGGTATCAGGGAGTGTCCGTAGGCCACACTTTAGCACTACCATGGGTGCCAGGGAATGTCCAAGTTCGGCGTCACACACTTTAACGCTACCATGGGCGCCAGGGAGTGTCCAATTTTTCCACCGTCGCATTACAAAGATACTCTCACCGTAATCTCAACACGTCACACTTTGGTACACCATAACCAGGGAGTGTCCACCACACAATCTCAATCTCAATCTCAATCTCATACTCTTTCCACACTGACCATTACTCTTTTCCACCCTGACTGTAATACCCCGTATTTTATTTTCGCTTTTTAATAATAAAAAAATATACCAGATTTAAAATTTATACAGTGTAATTTTACCTGTGTGTGTGTATCATCGCGTGAGCTCAACACACACGATGATATGAACTTAGTGCACAATGTGTGTGCAGTGGGTTAGTGCATATACACAGTGCGTGTGTGTGTGTATGCACTAGTGTGTGTACTTGTGTGTGTAGTGCAAGCATATTGGTATGTTTTATATGCTTGGTGCCTAAGCACTCAAAGTCTATTTATACACTATATATGCATTATGTTATGCTTAGTGCCCCAAGCACTATATAGATTATATATACATATATTCCAAATATTTGGAATTGTTTACCAAACTATTTATATTTTAATTTTGAGGACGAAATTCTTTAAAGGGGGGGAAGAGTGTAGTGACCCAGAAATTTAAAACGTATTTTAAAAATACATATATTTATTTTCATTAGAAAATATACCAGTTTGAGATTTTTAAAATGTATCATTTTTATCTGTGTGTGCGCGTGGTGGTGTGAGTGACCACACGGAATAATTTCTAGGGGCAACTTGGAGCCCAATTAAATTATGTGCAGTGTGTGTGCATGTGCTTGCTGCGTGTGTGTAGTGTGTGTTTGAGTGTGTGGTGTGTGTTTGTGCTTGGTGCCCAAGTTTTGTATAACTATATATACACCACATAATCTCTCCAAATCACAACAACTCTCAAACTCTCATAGCTCTCTGCCTCTCTCATTTCACTCACTGCCTCTCTATCTTTCGGCATATATATATATATATTCATTTTACACACACACATATATTGATCCACACACATATACATATATATTCAGAGAGTGGAGAAAGTGATCAACATTATTTTTAAGGTACGGGGTTGTGTACGATATGCTCTTAAATCTCCGGAGTATTTTCTTTGTCATCCCTATTTGTACTCTTTTTGATTTATGTTGTCTTTTTATTGGAATCCATGTCTTTTTGGTTATATGTTATTATAATATTATTTTGGCTAAGTGCTATGGGACTAAAGGGTACATGAGCAATGAGCACCTACCAACAGTCCAACAGGCCTCAGGGACCAAGGAATGGTGACGGGTGAGGTGAGGTGAGGTGACTCTTTGCTATGTGACCAAGAGGAACCTGGTATGAGGCTCTTGTGGGTGAGCGGGTAAATTGTGTGAACGGGTGGATTGAGTGATTGGTCTATTTTATTGATCCGTTGTGGTTGTTCATTGTACTTTTGAGCCCTTATTATTCCTGTCATATTGTATACTTCCCCGTGTGTTATTTTAGATGCAGTTACCATTGGTAGCAGTCAAATTGGAGTACATTAGAGTACCGTGTGGGTTGGAGTTATTTGGGTCCTAGCCGTGTAAACGAATTAAATTGTAATTTTTGGACACTCAAGTGTAAATATTTTTGTTGTTTTAAAATACACTTGGCTATTTACAATTTTAATGTAAATATTTCTTTTATTTTTGGTAATGAAAATCGGGGCGTCACACTGACTGACACCCACATGCATGTACCACTGACTCCACATGTATGTCATGAAATTTAAACATAAAGGAATTCGCCGAATTAAAGGAACAACGTACGTACGGGGATCGATAAGTCATAAGACATTATTTTAATCTTTTCCAACATAACCAATAGTATTCTATTTTAATAAAATTCCCAAACAGAACCTTAACAGTGCTTTAAAATTAATCCAAACAGTCCCTTATACGAAAACACACAAAAACCAGAAACTGCCAGAAGTCGCGCGCGCGGGCCGCTCGCGCGAAAGGTCGCTCGCGTGATCTGCCTAATTTTCATTTTATTATAAAAACCTTTCTCTCTGCCTGAAATTAGCCACCTCGCGCGCGCGGGTCGCTCGCGCGAATGGTCTCTCGCGCGACCCTTGCTCGCGCGACCTGCCTGTTTTCATTTCTCTATATAAAGCTTTTCTGTCTGCCCGAAAACACGAAGCTCGCGCGCGCGGCTCGCTCGCGCGATCGTGGTGCGAGATGAAGCAGAGGCTTCATCTTCTTCGTCAGAACTGCTCTGTTTCAGATTTTCAGGGGTCTTTTGACCCATTTTTAATTCCGGAAGTAAATGGGGCATGTAATATATGATTCTCTTCGGTTTTTCACAAGGATTAAGAATCTACAACTAATTTAACATGAATCAATCTATAACTCAAGAATTTTATGAAAAAACTAAAAGATCACAAAACTAATTTTCTTATATACTTTCTCATGTGATCAAATTAGACTCTAAAAACTTCAAACATAGTATATATGATATATAATCTTTTATAATCATCTCTAAAAACAGATTTTGGTTAAGTTTGAAAATCCAAGTTTCTAAGCTTTGAAATTCCAACGTGTGATCATCAATGGAGATTAACAATTACATACACTCAAGTAGTAACTAAGCATGAATTACATTTAAGAGTGAGTTTAAAATACTCATAGATTGGAAAGGATGTGTGTTTGTTGAGAAAGAATAAGATCAAACAAGAAATACTCCAAGCTTGGCTATGGAGTTTAAGAGCCCTCTCTCTCTAAAATTTACTGAAATTCCCTTCTCTAAACTCTTTGTGTTCTCTCTTTTCTCTCTCTGAAATTGATGTGCAGAATGTGCGTGTTTGAGAGAGTATGTGAGTGTATGAGTTATATAGAAATCACATTCTTGGGCTACACTCAACAATTAAGTTTGATTAATCCACTACTAATTGAAGGAAAACACAGCTTATACTTTCATACATATACATTACACAGGTAGATTAACTCTACAGATTTTGAAAGGGTAATGTAGATCAATAGGGGCCAAGCTTAAGTTGTTTGGGAAATTTGCTTTTGGCCACAATATAACACATACACACAAAGCATTATCAAACAAGGCACATCCAATGATGAGTTGCCATAAATAGAAATAAAGCATAAGTCCAATCACACTTTACATCACTTCCTAAAATTTGTGGAATCTTAGCACAACGCGGACAATTTTGAGTATAAACTGGTATTTTCGGGGCGCGGTGGTCACCACAGAAATACAGAAATTTCGTTTTTACTGGGAAATGATTTTATGATTTTATAAAAATACTGTTTGAGTCAAAAAGGAAATATTTCCACCGTTTTTGAAATACAGATTTTGAAATCCACATAGGTATTACTAACTTTATAAAAATTACGATTTGACCCCAAAAGAATATTAATTATGAAATAAAAACAAGAAATCAGATTTAACATATAAGAATTGTAAATAAAAAAATGAGATCAACAATACAGATTAATCATGAAAATTCAAATTGAATTTAAATATGTCAAATGCAAATACAAGAATTTAAATGAAAATGCATGTTGTTACATTTTGATTTCCAAATGATTTGATAATTGTACTACATACAATTACACTAGAGATATGTGATTTTTTTAAATCGAAAATTGTTCTAAGTGGCAAAGAATGTGAACCAAATTTCAGAACTATAATATTATTTTAATTGATTTCAATTTGCCAACTAGCACGTGCCAGATTCCTCCTAGTATATATATATATATATATATACAATTGAATTACAAAGCTATTTTGTCAAATAATTAATTCATTTATTACAATTAGGTAGGAAAATTTGAACCTGCGCCTAAAACATGAAGAGAGTAGATGACGACCAACTTTTATAAGATCTCAACCTCTGTCCTTCAAGCATTTAAATTACAGAAGGGTTTTGCCAAACATGATTGATTGGTGCACATAATACATGCAACGAAAAAGGAGGATATGTATACCCAGTTCCACCCGCCAAACAAAAGTGGATATGCATCACCTGTCACCCTTTGCTTATGGTTATAATATAAAATTGGGCCACGTTTATCTTGGATATCTATTGCAGTAAAGCAGGTTATATCGAATTTGACGTAGGAGTAATTAAATTTTAATCAACTTTATGTTGTAATTTTAAAAATCAATCTACTATATTTCTAAAAATTATAAAATATCAACAAATAACTAAGAAAATTAAAAAATCATCAACAAAATTATAAAAACATTAACTTTTGAAGACTTGGTTTATTTGCACATTGTGAACTTGCACTAAAACATTATAGAGAGTGTTCATAACGTTGTGATAATGTGCAGAGTTGTTCTCCAACATTATAACGAGATGCTCCCAATATTGTGTAAAACTTGATGATTTGTGTGTGTGTGTCGCCAGTATTATAAACAATTTACCTATTGCCATTTTTTTTGAAGTAAGACAAAGAGGCCAACCCCAAGGATATGTACCGATTCACAATAAACGCACCAGGTAACTTAGGGAGGTGAGTCGGCGATTCGAACTGACGTCAAGCTCTATATATATACGATTCGCCTATACACTTGAGATTCGTCCTTCCAAGCCACTCACGAGTCACGACCACTAGGGGTTTCGAACCCTTAACCTCCTTTGTGATTCCAAGAGCTCTGACCAACTGTCACACCCCGATTTTTAGACAACTAAATACCCATTCAATAATATCCCAACCAGTATTTTATATACTGACCCGGGTGCGTAATGCATTCGGGTGCGTTTCTATATGAAACGTAGTCGAATGTATGTGCAGGTTTAGTATTTGGAGATTTTCTTTGGAGCTTCTGTTTGGGTGAAGAGATTGTCGCAGTGTTGTTTATTATTAGAGTTGTATTTTTTTGTTGTACTTTATTTTATTTCTGGCAGTGTGGGCCACAAGCGTATAATTGTAATAAGGATTATATATTGGGTATTGGGAACGTTGTAGTTGTTCTGACCTATGGATGTATAAAATTTTATGCTTATTGTTTTCTTTCCGCTGAACTCTGTAAAGAGGGTTTTATTGAATGAACATAATATTTCTTTGGTAAATCGAAAGGATATAATATGTGGAATGAAGTTTAATTTCTTTTATAATGAAAAAGAATGTTTGGGAATTCAAGTTTAATAAAAAAGAGTTTTTTTTTAACACAAAATCACATGTTCTTATTTAATGAGTATAAAATACTGTTTTCAATAATTATCTATTAGTCTGTGTGAGGCTGGGTGTCACTCTCGGTGTTTTGGAAATTGAATATTAGTCTGGATTAAATATTTGGTTGTCCAAAAATCGGGGTGTGACACCAACCCGCCAAGTCGAGTTGGTTATGACCTTCTAATTTTACAACAAAAATATGATGTTTTTTAATTTCGAAAAAGTAGTAGACTGATTTTTAAAATTTACACAAAAATAGGTCTGAAACGTAATTATCCATTTGATATAAAGAGGAGGACAGTGAACCCGGATCTCTGCCAAGTAGAGAGAGAGAGAGAGAGAGAGATGAGTTGGGCATTGGGGAGAAGAGCTGCAGTTAATTCAAAATCAATTTCATGGCGAAACAATTCAGTGAACACACTTCACCAGAATAAAAAAAGAGACTTCTGTATCGGTGTCCTCCCCGACGGCGTCGACCGGAGCTCCGACGCATTCGTTCGCAATTCCAAGCTCATGGAGGGCTTCCTCTCCGACCTTCAATCTCACATCCGCAAGGTCCTATATGTATATAAATTCACATTTGATTAGGTCTCTATATGTATATATATTTGTGTATACATGTGTAATGGGTTGTGCTTTGATTTTGAAAGGTTCTGGCCGGAGGAGGGCCAGAGGCAGTGAAGAGAAACAGGAGTAGGAATAAGCTTCTACCTAGAGAGAGAATCGATCGCCTTATTGACCCTGGCGCTTCTTTTTTTGAACTCTCTCAGGTTTAACTTTTAACTTCGCCGATTCATCTATTTTGTTTCCTCTCAGCTGCAATTTTCTTTCTTCCTCTTTTTTTTTTTAATTGTTCATCCCAAATTAATATGGGAGAGAGGGTTCTTTGGATAAATCTTACCAATACCAAAGGTCTTGCCTCCTCTAAAGTAGTTTAATTTTTTTTTTCTTTTTCCCTTCCTAGTTGCTGTCTAGAATGTCAATTTTCAACTGTAGTCTTGAATTGTAGGATTTTGTTGAGAGTATAAATGCTTAAGTTGGACCCTCTCTGCTTTTAGAGTAGATGGATGTTAATATGGTATTGGAGCAAGATCATGAGTTCAATCCTCATCGTCACCCAGATTTCTAAATTTTCCACGTGTTTGGACCTTATCAAAGAAAGTCTAGCCACAAGTGAGGGGGTGTGTTGTGAGTTTAAGTACGTAAATTACACCCTCTCTAACAGCATAAGCTTTTAAAGTATACGGTTATTAACATAAGCAATTGGAACTGGTTTGCATTTTCGACCATTAAGTCGTATAAATTAGTCAATCCAGCCAAGTACTTACAAAGTACAAGGTTTAGGCTTGAAGTTTAGGCTTGAAGAACCACTGATTGGCAGGATGATCACGTGCGGACATTGTATTGATATAAAGTGAGAAAGAAAGAAACATGGACACGTATTTGCTTTTTGGGAAAGGCTGATCAAGCATATTGGTTTGACCTATTCAAGTAATAGGAATTTCCGATGAATGGGCTAGGTTGGGCTGTTCTAAACCTTCCGTGCAATGTACAATGGGAGGGAACCGACTTGTTTCAACTTACTGGGAATATTATTTGTGTCACTGCACTAGTTAAGGAATTGAGATTTTGGGAGTAATTGTTCCATGGACAACAACAATCTTTGCCGAGCTTGTTGTTTGGTCAATGTTCTTATAACTCTAGCAACATTTGTTTACACCCAAAAAGCAAATCCAAGTTGACAGTTCTACCTGAAATAATCTATAGATTAAGCTCTGAAGTTGAAATTCTTGTTGCCCATTGTTTTGACTTGCATGTCAACTGACTTGGTTATATTTTTCTGATCTTTATGCTCTTAATTGTGCGTTTCATGGCACAAGCTTGCAGGTCATAATTTATACGATGAACCCTTACCATCAGCTGGGATAATCACCGGCATTGGACCGGTGCATGGAAAACTTTGTATGTTCGTGGCAAATGATCCCACTGTAAAGGGAGGAACTTATTACCCCATCACCGTTAAGAAACATCTAAGGGCACAGGAGATTGCTGCTCAGTGCAAACTGCCATGTATATATCTTGTTGACAGTGGAGGTGCTTTCCTTCCAAAGCAGGCCGAAGTATTTCCCGACAAGGACAATTTTGGTAGAATTTTCTACAATCAAGCTGTAATGTCCGCCGAAGGTATTCCACAAATTGCACTGGTATTAGGTTCTTGCACTGCAGGTGGGGCCTATATACCAGCGATGGCTGATGAAAGTGTAATGGTCAAAGGAAATGGCACCATCTTTCTGGCTGGTCCTCCACTCGTGAAGGTTAGCTCAAGGTCTTCTGATGTCTTAAATGCCCTGCGACGGTTCATTTAGGTCCTTTTCATGACCCTTAGGGCCCATTTTGGAATGCTTAAAATAGGATATGGTTCAGTCCTAAACTCACTTTCTTTCTGGTTTTTTTTTTTTTTTTTTTGTTTTAATTATAACCAAGGTAATGTTGATTTGATAAAGAACTGGTTTTAAGAGATATATTAGACTGGGCATAGACTCCTGAGCAAGAAATGAAGATTCACCAAACACTTGAATTTCTAGAATTAATCTCCCATGGAACTGGTTCATGGACTTCCAAACACCCCCTTATGTATTTTCACTGGGTGTTCTGTTAAATATCTTGAACATGTTCAATATTATGTACTCCCTCAATCCAACTCGACTGCCAAAAGAACAGAAAGGGGAGTGTTCCGTTTCAATAGCAATCCCCCCTTCACATTCGTTAGTGTATATGGATTCAAGTAAAAAAGCACAATTCTCAAAAGTAACCCTCCTTCCACATTATTTATAAATTTGCATCCAATCAGTAAGGTTTTGGTTCGACACTTTTGGGTGTTCCACTTTTCAAAGGTAGTGTGTTCCTTCTTTTGGGCAGAGGGAGTGTGCATATATATATATATATATATATTTCTTTGTCAGTATTTGAGTGTTTATGAATAGTGTTTTTTTTAAAAATATTTAATATTGATTTTACATGTGCACATATATGAAACCAATACGCCCTGGGCAGGCTGCTACTGGAGAGGAAGTTTCTGCTGAGGATTTGGGTGGTGCAACTGTGCATTGCAAGACATCAGGTGTTTCAGATTATTTTGCTCAAGGTATTTATTTTATCTCCTTTTTCTGTACATCACATACTATGTACAAATGATTAACTGGTAAGATACTAACTGATGCTAGTTTTGATGTTTAATTCCAATATTGACCTTAACCTTAAGCCAGTAGCACACTAACAACAAATTTAAGTTGGAAAGAATAATTGTCCTTTTGTCATTTGAGCAATTTGTTTGCTAGTAGCAGTAGAAATCTTTGGTGAGTAAAATCTTTAGATCATACATGGCTTAATTATCATTGTGATATCTACTTGGTGGTGTTCATAGAATCACAGTCCCTTGGAAAAGAAGAGTGTAGGGAAACTTAATACCGCGTATTACAAAGGGGAATGTAGGTTCAGTGAATAGTTTTCTGGATCACTTACTAATAGTAGTGCTGAATATTTGAATTCATTATGTAGTAATTTCTTCTTTGACTCGATAAAATATATATATATATATATATATGAGAAGTAGATGTTAAATCTTCGCTTCCCGAGCCTTGCAAATGTCTACAAACGGGAAGTCTCTCTCTCTCTCTCTCTCTCTCTCTCTCTCTCTCTCTCTCTCTCTCTCTCTCTCTCTCTCGGTTATTTGTGAATATTTAGCAAGGAAGGATTTGATTCCCTTCCATCACAGTCATGATATGTGAGACTTCTCTCTCTCAACTTTGAATCCGATAAGTAGAATTCTGATTCTCTGTCATCCTAGTGATGACACATGAGACCATATCTATCTTGTAGATGAATTGCATGGACTAGCAATAGGGAGGAATATAATTAAAAACTTGCACATGGCTGGGAATCAAGGGCTGATAAACAGACTACAGAGTATGAGCTCTGGTTACAGAGAACCGTTGTATGATGTAAAGGAGCTCCGTTCTATTGCACCAACAGACCTCAAGCAGTCTTTTGACATTCGATCAGTTATTGCTCGCATTGTTGACGGAAGTGAATTTGATGAATTCAAGAAACTATATGGCACTGTAAGGACACTTCAATCACTGAGGAACTTTGTAATGTGTTAGTTTTGATGTGCTTAATGTGCTAATCCACTGCATTATTGCAGACCCTTGTAACTGGTTTTGCCAGAATTTTTGGACAGCCCGTTGGAATCCTGGGAAACAATGGTATACTATTTAATGAATCTGCATTGAAGGGGGCCCACTTCATTGAATTATGTACTCAACGTAACATTCCGTTGGTCTTCCTTCAGAACATCACTGGATTCATGGTAAGCATACCTACTTTTCTGTTCTTTAACCATTCATTGAATCTTTCTGTCATTTTTGTCTGTGGATTTGTTAAATAAGGGATTTCCCAATATGTTAGTGTAAAAGATGTACACTGCATTAATGTGGTAAAAATGGTCGTACCTTCCTTCAATTGCGTCTTGGGGATAATGTAATGTTTGTACACATAATTATGCAACTCCGATTCATATAAACTAGTCGATAACCCCGTGCTATGCACAGCTGTTCCGTGGTTGATTGAGTTTGGAAATAAATTAAGACCAGAAGGGGAAAAAAAAGAGAAAAGAAAAGAGTTGATGATTCATCTTAAATTTGTAACCGTTGTATAAAGATACTCTTTGGTTACATCCCATGTACTCAATAGAAGTGGAGTGTAATTAATGCTTACTATTTGTATTAATAATGGATATAATCAATAAACAACGGAATTTTTAATAATAAGAAAGAAATAAAGATTTTGAAGAAACTAACATTTTGTTCTTATAATAATATGGAAAAAAAAAAAAGAACAACCGTACAAACCAAGCTATTGACTAATTCGGTAAAAAAAGAACCTAAAGCTGACACAATATCTTGTTTCAAGCTACATATAGGTTGCAAACAAACACACATATAATAAACAATAAAACCACATCATGAGCAATAAAAACAATAGCATTACTCTAAATATATATAAACATACTTCCACATGCGGTACAATGGATACAAATTTGGAATACTCTTTTTTTTTTTTTTTTTTCTTTTTCTTTCCTTTCACAACCTCAATGTGTGAAGTCTGTAACTCAACAGATATACTAATACATATTTGAGCTGTATGCAAAATCTGAAAGTTTATATGCAGAGAATGGCCAAAAAAAGGTTTCAAGCTTATTCTTTGGCACTCGAACCCTGTTTTAACCTCGTTTAAGCTATGCTTCCTTGCTATATCAATTGTGTTCGTGTATTCCACAACTGAGTTTCTCAAATCACTAATCAGGTTTAAAACTAAATAATTGTTCTTTCAACTTTTTCTAACCAAACTATTTTCATTTCTAAGAAAATACTGTTTTTCTTCTAATCCGGTAAAACATAAACTATTTGGTTTTCAAATTTTGAGTACTTCGAAGCAATGTTTTGCTCAGCCATAAAATTTATTAATAGATAAAGGGGACAACAACCTTGAGCAATTCCCTCAATAACCCAAGAGAGCCAAACCAAACCAATGTAGAGGCTAAAATCAAAGAAATTGACTAATTCTATGTTCTCCAAATTTCAACCTCAAATTTGGTCCACAAATGGCTTGACAGGTGTACCATGTACCACATGCTGTAACAGTGGATGGTACCACATGCCAACCGACAAAAAATTTGGGAACCAAATTTGAGATTGAAATTTGGAAAGCATAGCATTATTCAAAGAAAATACCTAATTGACTCTCTGTCCAATAAAAAAATTGCCTAGTTTTCTTTTTGTACCAAAGCAATATGTCATTGATAAAAAGGGATAGAGAGATGGGATAAATCCACTGCAAGCCAATATCACGAGATTGGAAGAAGCAACCAAAAATGCCTTCAACCACAATACTTGGCCTAAAACAAAAAATTCTAATAGAATAAACATCAACCACTTGTTGTGTAAGGCCAGACAAAAGTCAATAAACAACACCACCGAATCAGATACACCCAATACAAGAAGATCAAATAACATAGAGCCAAAACTAAACAGAGCAAAACAAAGAAAGTATCAACATTTAAAATTTGAAAAGTCCATAAAAATTGATTACTTAAGCTAACCTCCAAATCATATATCCGCAGAGGTGCTGTTTTTTCCACTTCTCAGAATCAAATCCACAATGGCTTGAGTAACACCGGAGTTAGCGATTCTTGTCTTGTTCTTCGTCCGATCAACCAAATTCAATAGGGTTTGTAGATTCTTTTGTTATTCAAACTAAAATCCATAATTAATACTTAAATGTATGTACATACCGACCATTATTTGATGGATCTATTCTAGAGACATCAACAATAATCAATCAATTAATATTCATGATACACATCTGAAGAAAGAATACAAAATTCAAATAGTGAAATCATTTAATTGAATATAAGATTCATATTTTAAGAGTAATGGTATAATTCTTAAATTGTTTCCCAAATGCTTTGAGAGTTGTACTATATGTTGGGGTAGTGATTGCCGTACCACAAACCATTGGATGTGGTACCACTCACATAGCATTTGGGATATCCCAAATTTGGTAACACTATCATTGCTCTTTAGTTAATAAACTTATTACGTGCCAATCAACAATTATATTGTCTCACTTTTTAACCACAAATTATTTTCTAATACAATGTTTAATCTTGTAATCAAATATGATTTCTAGATTAGGCCAACTAATGAACATCTTTAATACGCAAAATATAACATAGAAAAGGGAAAAAGATACCTTTTTTGGACTTGGATGTGGAATCTCTAATACAGGGTTGTTTGAGGACACAAGTTTTTGCAATGAAAATGGATAATACATGCTATAACACGTGACACACACAACCACACATTTACACTTTTGCCCAATATATTTAAGCAATTGTCAATTCACAATTACCATAAAAGAAATTTAAAGAAAATTAGGGATTCTTCTTAAAATGGTTGAAATTCATACCATTTCGAATTTTTCTTATCCTCTATTTTCTGAAAATCAAGAAAAACATAAAAAGCGAGCATGAAATCTAGTTTTAATTCAAATACTTGGGGCTCGCATGGTAATGTAGTTGTTTTTTGTTTTTAGTTTTTGTTTTCATTTTTTGTATTGATGCCCGACTCTAATTCAATTCAAAAAATGAAAACCAATACTGAAAACCAAAAACAACTACGTTACCATGCGAGCCCTTAGTTTTCTAAGCAAAGAAAGAGGAAATCTTGAGAGAATTTAAATCACCTCTTCAATAATGTTTAGGTATGCCATCCTTGCTTCTAAACTCAAGAACACTGTCTTTCCATAGATCCTAAAAAACAAAATCAAACTAAGACTTTGAAATTAACCAATCCACAATACATACATACACACAAGCACAACCAATGGCAACACATGCATACAATTTTTTTGCTGAATAGTTATGTTTGTGGAGATATATATCCATATCTATGGATGGATATGTATGTATTCACATACCAACGCAAACCTGACCAGTTCTGAAATTTGGGGGAAACTGATTGTGGTTTAGAGGGGGAGAAGATGAACGGTCAAAGGGAAGTGGAAGAGAGAGAAAAGTATTAGTTGTGCTAAACATTCTCCAAGACAATGAATGTACCCGATTGAGGAGGAATAGTAAAAGTGAGGGAAGGTCTGCAAGAGGTTTAGTTTGGTGAGAGAGAGAACGCTGCCGAACTCACATTGCTCTTGCCACGTAGGATTTTGGGGGTGAAATAGAGCTGCTGATGTGGAAGCATGTGACAGCAGCTTTTGCTTCAGCCCTTTTATATATATAATAGATTTGATGAGCATGGTTTGGCTCACTGTGCCTTATTATTATTTTTTTTCCCCTGTTGTACCTCTCTGATGCATCACATTTCTTGAGATTTGAAGTTCCTGCGCATTAAGAAACCATCAACATCTGAAACTTAATTGTCTGTAGGTGGGCTCAAAATCTGAGGCAAATGGTATAGCAAAATCTGGTGCAAAAATGGTGATGGCTGTTTCTTGTGCAAAGGTTAGCTTCCCCACTTTTTCATAGAATGACTGATGTGGCAGTATTCGACAGATGCAATAGAACACATCTATAATAAGAACTTTTCGATAGCTTATAAACTCTTTCAAGGTACATTTTGAACTTATAAGTATGCGGTTGAAAATAGTTTCAAGTCCAAAATTTAACATGACAATGTGAACAAAAAAAAAAAACACTATATAGAAAATGATGGATTTCTGGTCTTTTTTGCAATCAATGCCTGCTCAGGTACCGAAAGTTACTGTTATAGTTGGTGGAAGCTTTGGTGCTGGGAATTATGCGATGTGTGGGCGCGCATATAGTCCGGATTTCATGTTCTTTTGGCCAAATGCCAAGATTTCAGTGATGGGGGGTGCTCAGGTGGTCTCTTCTCCTAATTATTATATTCAGTGGAACTGTTGAATTACGTGTATTATTTTTTTTGGTCTGTTTGGTGTTTGCCCGTGTGGTTTGGTATGCCCTAACCCAGTGGAAGTAATTTTGAAAACACACACTTGGATTATGTTTGGTTTTTGGATTTAGTGAGGAAAAAAAAGTGAAAACAATGAGCAAAGCACTAAAGCAGTAAAGAAAACACGAGGAAAAGAGAATTGGGTAAAAAAAAAAAAATCCAAAATTTAAGTTTTGTAAGTAGCTTCACTTCGTCTTTCCTTGAGTTCCTATCATTATTTTAACAAATTTTTTTTTCTAATGATATTTGAGCGTGGAGGAAAACACCAGAGAAATAGTCTCTTCTTTTTCATTTTCCTTCTCTGAAACTGCAAGCCAACCGGAGCCTTGCTTGGTTTTTTTGGCATGATTTAGGCTGCTGGTGTGCTAGCTCAAATAGAAAAGGGCAACAAGAAGAAACAAGGAATTCAAGTAAGTCTCCTCTGACTATACCAGGAAACTTAGTATGTTATTACGAGTTTAAGCACCAAACTGTGCGTGCTTTGGCGGTGAATGGTGATGTGATGCGTGTTTTTGCAGTGGACAAAGGAAGAGGAGGAAGAGTTCAAGGCAAAGGTTGTGGAGGCATATGATAAAGAAAGTAGCGCTTATTACTCCACGGCAAGACTGTGGGATGATGGCATTATTGATCCAGCTGATACAAGGAAAATTATAGGCCTATGCGTCTCAGCTTCCATGAACCGTGGCCCAGAAAGTACCAAGTATGGTGTATTTAGAATGTAATGATCTATAACCTTTATTGCACAGGCAAAACCAAAAAGAAAAGAAAAGGCATTGTTGGCCAAATGATTGTGCTTGTAATCCAGTTCAAAAGTCTTTTTAATGGATGGACACAAGATGTATGAAGAAATTGGCAACTACAAAAAAACATGGTGAATAACGAGTCTTTGTATTTAGGAGAAAATTTTCAATACAATCGTTATTAACTTATTTTGATGATGTGATATCACAAGCTAATAAACTTCATAAGTTCAAACACTTGATCCTACTTTAATTTCGTGGAAAAGATAGTGACACATATACATGTGTGTGTATATATATATATTTTAAGGAAGATGGTTACACGCTTAAATGTAAGTATCATCTCTGTGTATTAGTGAGACGAGTGACGTGATTTTGCAATATATTTCTTCATGTACAGAATAACAAACCATTTGCTAATATTTGTAGAGAGAGGTGCTATTTTAGAGGGTGGACCATGGTATGTTGCTGGTAAACCTCTTAGAGCAAGTCTTTGGGCACAAACAAATCTCACAAACACAATCCACAAACACCACAATGTGTCTATCTCTTTTCTAGTAGGGTCCATTGAAGAGAGATAAACACATTACGGTGTTTGTGGATTGTGTTTGTGAGATTTGTTTGTGCCCGAAGACTTACTCAACCTCTTATCTTGAGGAAATGGCAGTGCATTCTCAAGTTAGAGAAAGAGGCTATTAAAAGAACACTACTCAGCATACACACTTTTGCACACCCAGTTTTAAATGCATGTATCTTGTACTGTGTAAGAGGTGCACAGAAATGTGTGAAAAATTCAAACAGCACAAGGTACATGCATTTAAAGCATAGTGTGTGCAAAAGTGTGTATACCTAGCATTGTTGCTATTAAAAATGTCCCGGTGAATATTGGAATGTTGAGGGGCTAAGTTATATTACCAGTATGCTTGGGAAACCCGTCCATGTCGATAGAACGACTGCTAGCTGCAAATGAATTTCCTATGCTAGAATCTGTATTGAATTAAATTTTGACAAGGATATTATCAATGATTTTGTCCTTGAAGTGGATGATGAATTCAATGGTGAGCCAGATGAGATTTCTATTCACGTTGAATACCAATGGATTCCCCACCCGATGCAAGCAATGCTCCATCTTTGTCCTTGAACCTGGAACTCACCCCCCTTCTACCTCCTGCTACTAGGAAGGAGCTGGGATTTGGACTGAAGTGGCTGGCAAAAATGTCTAAAAATGATTTTGCACATTACGAAAATCGTTAGTGGTTAAGTCGAATGGAGCTGATCAATGATTTGAGGTTGCTGGAAAAGGGAAATTTAAGGTTATTACTCCTTCCGTGTGATGCCTTAATGAATCCTAAGGATAGTCGCAAAAAGATTTTAGGGGACGTCCTCGGTCCTCCTTGAGGGCAGCTAGAAGGTCCACTTGAAGGCTAGCCAAAGTTAAGTCAAGTTACTCTTTCAATGAGTCAATCCCTTATGTGTATCAGAAAGACCCTCCTTTGTTGGGTGCAAATAAGCTTTAATAGCTTTCAAGCTCTTATAGATGAGGAGAATGTTAAAAGAGATTGAAAATGATACAGTTTGTTCCTTTTGTAAGAAATATGTGGCCGGGCCATACGGGCACCCACATATATTGGACTGGGTCCAATGGGCCCTAGGGTTTTGGATGATTGTGTGTGTGTATATATATGTGATATACATCACACATATAACAAGCCCCCCTAGAAATTGAGCAGCCTCTCTCTCTCTCTCCCTCTCTCTCTTGCGGTCCACCTCTCTCTTGGCCATCACCAAAGGAGCCATGGGATTTAGCGCGTGACTATCATGGGGATGGCTCAAGAAGCATCCTCTACGACCTAAGCGATGCATAAGAGAGTACACGGAGGCAACATGTAGCAGCGGTTCGTGGGTGAAGACGTTGGGCTCGTAACAACACCGTTCGGCGATCCGTCGGATTATTCCGCTAGGTAAGTGACCTAAACCCGACTCGTATGCTTGCGTGCATATTATCTACATTGGTATCAGAGCCTGTAGGTGTTTGATTCGCCCGTAGATTACCCAAACTGAATCTACCATTGTTGGATTTTCAAGCTTTTATCAAAAACTTTGAGAACTTGATTTTGAAGTGGGTCTAATGCTAAACTCCAATAGGGGTCCAAATTTTTTACATGGTTGTGTTCCTAATAGTCCCTATAGTCCCCGCATAAAATCTCATAACCTGATTATCTCCGATGAGGGAGATATAGCCTAACAAAGTCACTGCGATGCGCTGCAATGGCTGCTGCGCGATAGGTTATGTTTTGGAAGAGATGAAACTGTGTTTTTGGGTTGGCCCAGTCGCACCTTTTGGCGTGTGAAGCTCAAGCCCAATGCTTTCCTATTTGCACAGTGTAAGTGGGACCACTGAATTCGTGGTCATCAAATTTTTTTGGATTGGCATGATCACGTGGAGGTGGGTTGTGACTTCTGAGATACCATTATGGACTTTTACCATTTTTTTTGGTTTTTTTTCCAAAGAAGCCCCTTAACTAGTTTGAATTCTTAAAAGCTATCCTCTTGTTAATTAAAACAAATGTTTTTAAGATTAATTTTAAAATTCAGAAAAATATTACTTTTGTATTTTTATTTTTCTAGTGTTTTGAACACTGTTTGGGGCAGAGAAATTTTTTTGGGTAAATTAACTTTTATTTTATATGTTTTGAAGCATATAAATATTTAATTGGTATAAAGTCCATAAAATAACATTTTTGTAATATTTTTTTTCAGTGCTATATACACTGTGTGGGACCAGAAATAATTTTATGGTAAATTATTTCATTGATTTTTGGTATTTTAGAGCATAAAATATGTGTTTTATATACGTTTTTAATTGCTTAAAATATCCAAAAATTACATGTTAATTTTTGAAATTAATATATAGTGTCTAGGACACTGTAAGGGACTCTAAGATAATTTTTGTGTAAATTATCATGTATTATGGTATTTTAGAGCATATAATTAATGTTTATGGACGTTTATTTAATTGCTTAAAATAGCCATAATACATTATTAATTTTTGTAATTAATATGGAACATAAGAGACACTGTTTTAAGACCATGCAAAATTTTGTGGGACCCATAGATAATTTTTGGTAAATTATCTCAATCATATTAATATTTTAGAGCACATAATTATGTGTTTTTGTACGCATATTAAATTGCTTAAAATATTTTTATTGATTATTAATTCAAGGAATTAACACAATGTGTTTAGAACACTAGTGAAAGCTTGAGAAAATTATTTTAGTATTTTCTCGCTCTTTGGGACATATTTTAGAGCATATATATTGTGTTGAATACGCAATATTAATTGCTTAAAATATAACCAATTAAAGTTGTTAATTCTTGAATTTGATGTCTAGTGTTTTTGTACACTGATTGGAGTATTGAGAAAATTGTATGAATTATCTCATATTTGTTTTGGTATTTTAGAGCATAAAATTTATGCATATGGGCATTTATTTAATTGCTGAAAATAGCCAAAATAGATTATTAATTTTTGAAATTAATATGGGGTGTTTAGAACACCATATTAGACCACTGAAAATCATTGGAGAACAAATTCCTCAAATTTTTGTATTTTTTAGGAATTTTGTTGCTCATAGTTAATTTTGTTTAACTAAATCAATTTATTTCGTTAAATTGATTCAAAAATGTTTTTGGGCCTTGATGAAATTCTGAAATTTTTTATTTATAATGAAAAATTTGTTTTTTCAATTAACTAAATTTTCCATAAGGTTTTAAATTAATTGTTAATTTAAAGGGCCCTTAATAAATTGGTTTTGAATTATGTTTTAAGACCTAAAATTGGGTTAAAATTAATGGAAAATCCAGGATTTTTTCATTGATTTCACTTTAATTTATGGGAGCTATTCGGGCTGTGCAATAATTATTTTATTGCACATTTTATTATTTTAGAGGCTCATTGCATTGTTGGTCACGTTTAATTACTGTTGTTTGTGATTGGTTGACCCTATGACCTCTTATTCCTCCTCCTTAAGTGGAGTGACGGATGAGTCCATTCATTTTATAATAAGACCGCATGAGTGCTTGATGTGTGTGATTAATACAATTTAATCTGGCTTAAATGAATGGACAATAATTGACAATTAAAGAGCTTGTGTCCTCACGATGTATGTTTAAGGTTGTTTCTGTGTATGTATATGAACAAAGCATCCCTAGTTTTTTTTGGGCTATAAATGTAAAGTGAGGACGAGTGTTTACATTTCTTGTATTGGAAAAGCCTACTTGTAAAGGGATGGTTTTCTTTGTTCATAAATCATACATTTGAATTACCTTAACATGAGCTCTAAGTTGTCAATTCGGACCCACGTGGGGGTCCATGCGCACTCTTGTTGTATGGCGCATTTTATATCTTGTGGATGATCTTAGATAGGTAATTGTACCATCTAATTGATGTTTGTTTAGAAAAATCAATTATAAAAGGTTTTTCTTGATTTACAAAATTAAGATTTGATTAATGAGCAATAGCAAATTTTTTGGTCTTAAATTGTAGAAAGGGAAAAATCATTTGTAATTGGATTTTAAAACAAACCTTATGAAATGTGCAAATAATAATGTCTATCCCTTGCGCATGTTCTCAAATATTATTCTTTAAATTTTTGGGTTCACAAAATCAAATGTTTTCTAAACCACATTTTATCGATCTTTATAAAAGTAACAAGTTTAAAAGGGACTAATTTTTGTAATATGGCATTGCAAAGTAACAAACCAATAGAATGAGTAAGAGCTTATGGGCTTTAGGCTTATTCTATGGTCCAACCCATTAAACTGAATAATGGGCCTCCGGCCCAATTTCATTATAAACCTTAATAGCCTATAATACTTGGCTCGAAAAGGATCATAGCACGCGCTTTATGATAAGCAGCATGCACCATGATCTTGTTGGGAAGTATATGTACTACCCAATAGCCAAGGTATTATGAGATCAGCTCAAATTTGTTTTCGATGGCACATTCACTACTAGATTAAGCATCTAGTTATGAAGTTCGGGAAAGTGAAGGAAACGTTCCAAATACACGATGACTGGGCATCTAAGGTCGATGACAGGTATGATTCGTGATTTCAGAATACTCGGAGCATCTTTACTGGCGAACTGCAGTTTCAGGCTAGGATTAGTTCTTTGTCTGATTCGCGGGTCCATAGAAAACAAATCATGATCCACAACGGAAATGTTAAATTTTTTTGGTTTTTGACGTTTTCCAACATGTTGAGCTGAATACGAAGCGCCAAAAGGTAAGGCGAATCGTGTTGCTACACTCATTACCACAACTTTCATAAGTGAAAGTAAGTGCAAGGCCAATGGGCCTAAACGCAATGGTAAGAGTAAACCCGCCTAGAGGCAGGGTGGGGCCAGCAAGTTTGCGCCCAAGGCTAACAAGGTGGAAGAGCGCAATCGAGGCGTTCTCCAGTTCGGTATTAATAGGATGGATACTTTTTGGTGGTAGTGTTACTAGGACATGGTTATCTAGGGATAACTGCTTAAGAATTGTTTTCATAAATTCTGGTTTCCTCTGTCATTCATTTATTCTAAGACAAAGCATGCTAGACTTGAATGCATAGGATTGATAGGATGACTTGATTAGCTCGAGAAGCCCTTTTGGGCCCACTCGCTAAGGTTGACCTACCTATGTGTGAGTCTTGCTTAGTTGGCAAAGCATGCCGAAAGCCTTTTAGAGAGGCTATTAGAGCTACTCAAGCATTAGAACTAGTTCACTCATATATCTGTGGACCTATGGTTGTAAAAGCAGGCACGTCATGGCGCCTCTTATTTTCTCACTTTTATAGATGATTTCGCGCGATGTGAGGATCGCGAGTATTTATCTAATCAGTTCTGGGAACTATGTGAGGAAAAAGGGGAAATCCAGACAACTTTCTGTTCCGAAAACTCTGCAACAATATGGTGTTGCAGAAAGAAGGAATAAGACATTCCTAGATATGGCTAGGACTATGATGGCGCAAGTCAACCTCCCAAAGTTGTTTTGGGAGGATGTACTCTTGATTGCTGCCTACATACTAGAGTGCCTCTCCTCAGTCAGCTCCTTCTACCCCCTTATGAGCTATGGAAAGGCGAAAAGCTTATTTTGGAGCATTTGCGCCCGTAGAGCTCAGGAGGTTGTGTTCACTATACCTCGCATAAGTGCGAGAAACTATGCTCGAGAGCTAGAAAGCATTCCTTTATAAGGTATTCTAATAGCTCGACAGCCTATGTTGCGTATAATGAACAAACGGGTATAGGAATGACACAAATGGTGCCACGTGATATTGAGAATGACTTCCCCAGATTTGTATTACTAAGAGATATCTTGACCTCTATGAGCTGGAGGATGTTGAAGACAACATATCATCTTTAAGCGAGGGTGGGGAGATTGAGAATCCACATCCAGTAATCGCTGAAATATGGTACTAGTCTCCGGCCGAGTGGGAGTACACCGCTAGACGCTAGTGGGAGTGTACCAGATAGTGGGAGTGCACCACTAGGCACTCAAGATTCTCAGGTAGTACACTGTATGGTGATGAGGAAAAAGTTCCCTATCGCTGTTTTGAAATTGAGGAAGACATTTTCATATGTGTGCAAATGTGTGCACAAGTGGATGAGGATGAGCCTGCTTCTTTTGTTGAAGCGTTTTTCTTCGTCTGCTGAAGTTGAGTGGATAGTTACTATGCTAGACGAGATGAGCTCTATGGACGCGAATAAGGTCTGGGAGTTAGTTGACAATTTGCCTGTGCGTAAGACGATTGGAGACAATTGTGTTTTCAAAATCTAGCGCAAGGCAGATGGTTCAATTGACAAGTATTAGGCGCGCCTTGTGGCGATAGTTTGTACCCAGAGAGGGTATAGACCATGGAAACATGTTCTCCCAAAGGGTGAGATCTGACTCCATTCGCCTTATCCTAGCAATTGTCGCATATTTAGTTTTTGAACCTTTTTAGTTGGATGTTTAAACTGCTTTTTTCTCAATGGAGAACAAGACAACGAGATAAATATGGATCATCCCATTGGTGTTGTGACCAAAGGGAATGAGCGCAAAAGTGTGCTGTCTCAAACGATCTATTTATTATCTCATGTTAACAATCGTCTAGGCAGTGGTACAATGTGTGTACATTAAATGGTCCAAGGAAAACGTTCTAATTCTTTATATGTTGATGACGTCCTTTTAGCTAGGAATGAGATGAGTTCCATTGTCACCACTTGAGAGTGGTTGTCCTCTCAATTTGAGATTGAGGACATGGGTGATTCCAACTATGTGTTGGAAGTTTAGACTGTGAGATATTGTTCTCAGAAGCTCCTCTGTTTGTCCCAAGGGACTTACAAGATGTAGGTTCTTGAACGTTTTCACATGAAAAACTGAAAAACCATAGACATCCCATTTTTGGGGGACTCACCTTGACCTTAGATCAATGTCTTAAGAATAATGAGAAGAGGAAACAAATGTCCAGTTTGCCATATCCATCCGCAATAGAGAATCTGAAGTATACTAATGTGTGTACTTGGTCAGATGTCTGCTATGCGGTTGGTTTAATCAGTCGTTGCCGAAGCAACCATGGTCCTGTCACTAGAGAGTAGTGAAGAGTATCTTGCGATATGTTCGCAGGAGGACTGTGGACCTTCCCTTATGCTGTCCGCGATGGAAGCATAATATGTGGTGTGCTTATCAGCTGTTCGAGGAGCTGTTTTTGGTTGAAGAGTTTTTGCAGTGGCTAGGCTCTTTATCTCATAGTGATGAGGTTGTGCTCATCGAAGGTAATAGCACGTAAGCCTGAGCATATGCAAAAGATTTCAAAAACCATTCTAGCACGTGTCACATTTGAGATGTGGTTTGCGCAAAGGGAAGTTGTCTTGAGGCATATCTCCAATTGGGGATTTGATGTGCTTAGACATTTTATTGTGATATTGACATTATTATTCAAGTTTTTTATAAACTAATTGGTTTCCATACATATATGTTTGTTATATGAATGGAATGAATGCACATTTCTTATATGTCACCGGGCTTGAATCGACCTGCTCACACGGGTGATTCACCTTGGCGCCGAGATAGCGAACTAGGACATGCGTGTCCATGGCGCTTAGATGGCGAGCAAGATGAGACATTGGTGTTCGTGGCGCTTAGATAGCTAGCTAGGACATATGTGTCCATAGCGCTTAGAAAGCGAGCTTGAACACTTATATCTACGCAGTATAAGAACAGCGAGTTAGATATAAACCCTATTATTTCTATATGTCGCCTTAGATGGATCTAAGATGAGACCTTATACTTGGTCGAACATAGAGATACCCCACGACTCTATGTAGCCTGTTTACAGCCGAATGTGAGTTTTCAGACAGGCGCTAAGAGGAGCGACTGTGCTGGGAGACTCAGGTTAGATGTTTTGTGTAAACGTCTAGACTAAGATTCGTATGGCGTTACTTGTTTTTCCAAACATAGAGTGACATGCCCATTTTTATGGAAGAACGCCATAGCATACATATCATACTGTATGTGCTTTTGCGATCGACTGTGGAGCAGTGAATGGATTCCTCTTCATTGCTGTGTGAGCCATGTAGCATATCCAAGACATTGGTTATCCTACAAACTGGTTGCCTTCACGACTTGAGACTATGTCATGAAGAGGACGCTTGATGACAGTTACTTTAGCATGCTATCCTAGGACGATGAGATTATTCCGTTCTATGGGGTATGTCTGGGCAAGCGGTCAAGTTAGTCGGATTGACATGTGGGCTCAGGGAAGACCATTCAATAACACACCATGTTTTTGTGACTCATTAGCAGGCCTGCGACAATCGTAATTTGTTACTGATATGTCATGAGTACATTACATTGAGGTGGTACAGCAATTCTTTTCACCGAGGGATTGAGAATGCTGTGTCCGGTGTGGTTGAATCGTCTAAGGCATACACGAGAAGCTTCCGAGTGATGTGTCTTGCTGGTTATGGTGATGATTTGGCATTACACTCCTGTCGCTGTACTTTCTTTTCGTAAGGTCGCACGTTCTATTTCCCTGTATGAAGAGATGAGAAGTTCTGTTTGGAGAGATTGGTTTTAGTACTAGCCCTATGTGGGTGAGTGGGAGATGTAAGAAATATGTGGCCGGGCCATACGGGCACCCACATATATTGGACTGGGTCCAATGGTGTAATAACCTGCATTTTCATGCATTATTATATTTAAAATTTTCATTATCATTTGCATTATCATATTTAAAATTTAATATATATTGTCTGTTTATATGTTAATTCTTATGTGAAAAGTTTAATTCTTGACTAATTTCATAATTGAAATTTCTTTTGGGGTCAAAATGCAATTTTCATAAAAACTTGCAATACCTGTGTTAAATTTCAAAACTGTATTTCAAGACGGTGGAATTATTTCTTTTAAACTCAAACTGTATTTTTATAAAATCAGAAAACTATTTCTAACGTTAAAATGAATTCTCTGTATTTTTGTGATAAACACCGTATCACGAAAATACCAGTGTAAGTTTAAAACTGTCCGCGCAGTGTTAAACTTCCACAGAATTTTGGAAGTAATGATTGAACAAATTTATTTATACTCAATTATGAATGCTGATGCTTTTCCCTTAGGACTTGTTTGGCAAATGTTGTTGTATGTGTGTTTTCCTTATGCCATAAGCTTGATTTCCAAACACACCTTGACCCACACCAACTCCACCTACCCTTTCAATTATCAATGGAGCATTATGAATTGCAAGTGTATATTTACACATCATTGCTGCACTTTCTTTGTAATTAGTGGAGATTAATGGAGAATGAGTGGGATGTTAGGCAAATGTTTTCTAAGTGGGAGTTTGAGTATTTATACACCCAACCACACTACACATTCTACACTCCTAACATAGAGAGCTTGAGAGAGTCACATAGAGAGATAATAATTTCAGAATTTGAAGAGCTCAATCCTCCATAGCCAAGCTTGAAATTGGGGATTCTTAATTCTTGTATTTCTTTCTCAACAACTTCTTCAATCTACATCACGGTGAGTATTTCTAACTCACTCAAAATGTAACTCATTCCTTATTTACTGATTTAGGTAGTTAATTTTAACAGTAGCAGAATTTTGTTTTCAGATTTTTGTTAGAAAAACGAATGAAATTTAAGGTTCTGCCCGCGTTGTCCCAAGCAAAACTCGATTCTGCACACTTTTCGTCTAATGCAATTTTCTCAGATTTTGCACCGTTTGGGCAGAAAATGAGGATCACAGTAGCAGAAAAAGTATATTAGAAATTCAATCTAATATTTTCTCTTTTAATTTTAACAGTAGCAGAATTTTGTTTTCAGATTTTTGTTAGGAAAACGAATGAAATTTAAGGTTCTGCCCGCGTTGTCCCAAGTAAAACTCGATTCTGCACACTTTTCGTCTAATGCAATTTTCTCAGATTCTGCACCGTTTGGACAGAAAAGGAGGATTTCAGTAGCAGTTTTTAGAATGCTATTAGTTATGTTTAAAATGATTAAGGCAATGAATTACGAATTTTCAATCCCCGTACGCGTATTATTTCTTTAATTCTGTGAATTCCTTTATGTTTAAAGTTTGATGACATTCATGTGGAGTCAGTTGTACATGCATGGTGAGTGTTGGTAGTGTGTAAAAGAGTAATGGTAGGGTGGAAAAGAGTATTGTTAGTGTGGAAAGTGTATGAGTTTGAGTTGTGATTGTGGTTGTGAGTTGTGATTGTGGTTGTGGTTGTGGTTGTGGTTGTGGTTGTGGTTGTGATTGTGGTTGTAGTTGAAAAAGAGGATGAGGGTGTCTTTGAAATGCGAAGGTGGCAAAAATGGACACTCCCTGACGCCCATGGAAGCGTTAAAGTGTGTGAAGCCGAACTTGGACACTCACTGGCACCCATGGAAGTGCTAAAGTGTGGCCTATGGACACTCCCTGATAACTCGAGTCTGGATACCTGTGTGGGGGTTGCCCTGGTATTTGCATGGCGGTTAGGGTCTTCAAAGTGTGAGGCATTGGACACTCCCTGGTACCCCGGACCAAAGTGTGAGGCAAACTGGACACTCCCTGGCGCCCCGTTGCTAAAGTGTGGCTATCTTAGTATTTCAAAGATACCAGGAGTAGGATAGAGGGTTGTTGGGTTTTGTCGAGAGAAAAGAGTCGGTTAGATGAGATGGTGCATTGTTCTCATACACGGTCACATATGTGTGAATTTATCTTTTAATTATTGTTGTGGTTATTTTTCTAACAAGCTCTTTATCATAAATATAAACTTGTGGTATTTAAATGGAAATGGGAAAAAGGTAAATGGGCATGTTTTTACATTCAAAGCTATGTTTTTAATACTCACCAGCTTCTTGAAGCTGACGGCGTTGATGCGTCCTGGACATTCGTGTCCAGGCTTTGCAGGTAATAATCAGGATGAACCGTATGATTATGCTAATTGAGATCAGTTGCTGAGAAGAGATGTTACTTTTATATGCTTTAAGTTTATGTGCTCTAAGTTATGATTAGTTTTGTAATAAGGATGACTGTAATAGACTTTAAGTTATTGTCTTATTTCAAGGCGGTCTGTGCCTTAGTTAACCCCGTACCATAAGATGTAATAAGTTAGAAAAATTTTATAAGCCCTGATTGCTCTACTCTGATTAATGGTTTTATGTTGTTCGACGTTTGGGACGGAATCGATCCTTCAAACTGTCGCGACCTACGGGTCCATAAAGGAAATTAAATGCTTTCCATATTTATGCTACGTCGGGGCGTGACAGGATTTGGTGGTATCAGAGCCATAGGTTTTCTAGATTGACCAGGCTCAGTTTTTCACGCCATAGATTAGTGACATAGGTTACCCTTAAGTTTTACTAAGCTATACAACCAAGTTCTAGTGTTGTTTAGTACGGATTACCCTTAGTTCAGAAACTAAAATTCTAAGTTGGTTTTATCATAGAAATGATTACCCGTTTGTCTTGTCATATCGACAAGAATGATAGCAATTTCCATATACCTTCAGACATATCCATTTAGGATTAGTCGAGATAACCATAACTTATGATGCCCCTACAGACATATAGTAGCCGAGTTTCTAAGGAGTTAAAGCATACCATAGCCCTCATTAATAGCTTAGGCACTGACCAACTTCCTGAGTCAAATCTCGGAACAGTCAGTATGGCCCACAACCCAGAGTCTAGAGGATAAGAATACGACCTCTTTGCTATTAGACAGCCCTAGTTCGAATACGAGTATTATATGTACTTAATATATATTTTATTGTATGCTTATGTGATAATACGAGTATGTGATATAGTGATAAATACTCCTTTGAAAATTTTCGTCATAGTACTGTTGCATGCATGTTTCTCATTCTACTACCCCTATCATGCATAGAATGGCTGGAAGACCAAGGAGGAACAGAAATCTGATTGAAGGAGCGCCCGAGGCTGCCGACCCCACGGGAATATTTGAAGCTTTTATCAGACGTCTCGAGAGGGTTAGTAATGCGAATGAAAACCAACGAGACCGCCAGACGGGAGATAAGCTGCTGGAGAGATTCCGTGCGCTCAGACCCGAGCAATTTGCGGGTACCACGGATCCCTGGAAGGCAGAACAATGGTTAAGACAGATGGACCGCATGTTTGAAGCTGTCCAATGCAACGAGATGGACAAAAGGAGATTGGCTACTTTTCAACTAACCGACGCCGCTGCAGATTGGTGGGACTCGGTCATAGCCACTATCGGAAACACCGCTGCTATGGGGATGACATGGACGGCGTTCAAAGGGAGATTCCTGGAGAAGTACTTTCCGGCTACGGAGAGGCACAGAAGAGAGAAGGAGTTTATGGATCTGACGCAAGGAACCAAGACGGTGCAAGAGTATACCACACAGTTCGAGAGGCTGTCACGGTTTGCCCCGCACATGGTTGATACTGAGGAGAAGAAGATCCGGAAGTATAACCAAGGGTTGGCACCGCAGATTCGTCGCCTGACTCTCGGCCACCTAGACAAATCGTTTGAAGGACTAGTCGGCCTGGCTACCGACCTGGAAGAAGATGCAAGAGTATACCGTAAACAATTCGAATTCCGACCGCCTCAGAGGGGTAATTTTGGGAATAGACCACCAATGAATCGTACCCAAGGGCAGAAGAGGAACTTTGATGGGAGCAAGAAGGCACAAGCTATTGCCCATCCGACTCAACCCCGAGTAGGAGAAGGAAGTAGTGGTGTAAAGTGCTTCAACTGTGGCAACCCTGGACATGTGGCTCGGGACTGCAGGGCACCAAGGCGTGCTGCTCAGCCAGGAATAGTCTGCTTCAACTGTGGTGAACCAGGTCACATCAGTAGGTTCTGCACTGCTCCTAAGCAGGAAACTTATGGACAACAGGGTCAGACCCGCTTGAATGCTGTTATTCCTGATGCCGCTGGATATGATGGAGCTGTATATGAAGAAGGAGATCTTGGAGAAGTTCAACCTGATCAGCAAGCAGTGGAAGGTACATTGACTCTATTTAACTCCCATGTTAGAGTATTATTTGATACGGGTGCTGCTCTATCATTCATATCTGTTAATACAATTCGGAGATTGGGTATCTTACCTCATCGCTTAGAGACAGCTTTGAAGGCTACATCACCAATAGGAGCTGCGGTCAGTTTAGGACATGTATGCAAGGATTGTCCTCTACGGATTGGAGACCGAGAAATCCCTGCAAGGTTGATCGTCCTATCGATGAAGGAGTTCGACATAATCCTAGGAATGGATTGGCTGTCTCAGAATCAAGTGAAGTTGGATTGCGCGAGGAAGAGAATTACATTCTCCGACAATGAGAATCAACCCTTTGATTTTCAATGTAACCCTTCGGGAGATATGTTCCTCACAAGATGTTTAGCCAACATCGAAGTCGTCAGTACAGAGGTGACAGCATCATCTATACCTGTAGTCAAGGACTTCGAAGAAGTATTTCAAGACATTTCTGGATTACCGCCCGAGAGAAGTATAGAGTTCTGTATTGAGCTTATACCGGGTACCGTACCAATTACCAAGGTTCCCTACAGAATGGCCCCCACAGAACTGCTAGAATTAAAGGGACAAGTACAAGAGCTCGAGAACCTAGGTTTTGTACGTCCAAGTACATCGCCTTGGGGAGCACCGGTGTTATTTGTGAAGAAGAAGGACGGGACGCTCAGGCTGTGTATCGACTACAGAGAATTGAATCGAGTGACAATCAAGAACAAGTATCCTTTGCCTCGGATCGACGATTTATTTGATCAACTACAAGGAGCTACGATATTTTCCAAGATAGACCTAAGGTCGGGGTATCATCAGTTGAGGGTACGGAAGGAAGACATACCTAAGACTGCTTTCAGAACCCGATATGGTCATTATGAATTTCTGGTGATGCCGTTTGGATTAACGAACGCCCCGGCAGTGTTTATGGATCTGATGAACAGAGTATTCAAGCCTTATTTAGATCAGTTTGTCATCGTCTTTATTGATGATATTTTGATCTATTCTAAGTCAAGAGAAGAACACGAGCAACATCTTCGGATTACGATGCAGACGCTTAAGGACCACCACTTGTATGCCAAGTTCAGTAAGTGTGAGTTCTGGTTGCAAGAAGTGAAATTTTTGGGACACAAGGTGTCATCTCAAGGAATTTCTGTGGATTCGTCCAAGACCGATGCTGTATCCAACTGGGTTAGGCCAAGCAACCCTACAGAAGTTCGGAGTTTTCTTGGACTCGCAGGCTATTACAGGAGATTTGTTGAGGGATTCTCCAAGATAGCTGCACCATTGACTGGGTTGACAAAGAAGAATTTGAAATTCGAATGGACAGAGAAGCATGAGCGAGCCTTTCTAGAGTTGAAAGAGAGACTCACTACCGCACCAGTACTAGCAATACCCAAGCCTGGTGAGAAGTTCACTATCTTTAGTGACGCATCATATCAAGGACTAGGGTGTGTACTTATGCAAGATGACAGAGTTATAGCCTATGGATCCAGGCAGCTGAAGCCGAATGAGTTGAACTATCCTATTCATGATTTGGAGTTGGCAGCAGTGGTTTTTGCACTCAAGATTTGGAGACATTATCTCTACGGTGAGAAGTTTGATTTGTTCTCCGATCACAAGAGTCTGAAGTATTTGTTCACACAGAAAGAGTTGAACATGAGGCAGCGCAGATGGATGGAGTTGATCAAAGATTACGACTTCACGTTGGAATACCACCCTGGTAAAGCTAATGTGGTCGCTGATGCTTTGAGTAGGCAGACTCGGGAGACGATCGCCTCCTTAATGGTTAGAGAGTGGCGAGCTTTGGAGACGTTGGTGGAGTTCGATGTACAGAGTGCTGAAAGAGGAGAAGGACAACTTTTTGGATGTCTTATCCTACAGCCTGTTCTTATCGACCGCGTTATTGAAGCTCAGAAAGAAGATGAGAAGTTTCAGACATGGTTTGTAAAAATGTCAGAAAAAGACCCGACCGAATGGAAGGTGGGGAGTGACGGAGGGTATCGATGCAGAGACAGATTATGTGTACCAGATTGTGGGAATTTGAGAAAAGATATTCTGGAAGAAGCACATAAATCAAGGTATACAGTTCACCCGGGAGGAACTAAGATGTATAAAGATTTGAAGAGAAATTTCTGGTGGGAAGGCATGAAGAAGGATGTGGCCGAGTTTGTATCCAAGTGTTTGACGTGTCAGCAAGTCAAGGCCGAACATCAGAGACCGTCAGGATTGTTGCAACCGCTACCTATTCCTGGTTGGAAGTGGGAGCACATTACGATGGATTTTGTAGTAGGATTGCCCCGGTCGCAACAGAATCATGACGCTATTTGGGTAATTGTGGATCGATTGACGAAGTCAGCTCATTTTATTGCTTACAGTATGACATACCCGGTGGAAAAGATGAGCCGGATGTACATACAACAAGTTGTGCGACTTCACGGTGCACCTGTATCGATCGTGTCAGACCGTGACGCACGTTTTACTTCTGGATTTTGGGAAAGTCTGCAAGAAGCTATGGGAACTTCACTCAAGATGAGTACTGCTTTTCACCCTCAGACAGATGGGCAAACTGAGCGTGTTAATCAGATCATGGAGGATATGCTTAGGGCTTGTGTGATCGATTTTGAAGAATCTTGGGAGACACACTTGCCTTTGGTTGAATTTGCCTATAACAATAGTTATCACGCGAGTATCGGTATGGCTCCGTTCGAGGCACTGTACGGACGACCGTGTCGTTCTCCATTGTGTTGGGCAGAAGTTGGTGATACAGAGTTGTTGGGACCGGATTTGGTTAGAGAAACCAACGAGAAGATTTCCTCGGTCAAGGAAAGGATGAGAACCGCTCAGAGCAGGTATAAGAGTTATGCTGATCGGCGCCGGAAAGATCTGGAGTTTAGTGTTGGAGATCACGTACTTCTTAAGGTTTCACCAACACGAGGAGTAGTACGCTTTGGTCTCAAGAGAGGGAAGTTAGCTCCGCGTTTTATTGGACCGTTTGAGATTTTGGAACGTATCGGGAAAGTGGCCTATCAGCTGGCGCTACCACCGAAGATGTCTGGGGTTCACAACGTGTTTCACGTGAGTATGTTGAGGAAATACATACGAGATCCCTCGCACGTGGTTAGTTATGACAACATTGAGACGAGTCATAACGTTTCTTACAAGGAGAGACCTGTGAAGATTTTGGATCAGAGTATCAAGAAGCTGAGGAATAAGGATATCCCGTTGGTGAAGGTTCAGTGGAATCACCATGACGAGAATGAAGCCTCGTGGGAAGTTGAAGCTGATATGAGGAAGAAGTACCCGGAGTTGTTTCATGACTAGTTAGTCTTGATTTCGGGGACGAAATCCTGTTTAAGGGGGGAAGGGTGTAATAACCTGCATTTTCATGCATTATTATATTTAAAATTTTCATTATCATTTGCATTATCATATTTAAAATTTAATATATATTGTCTGTTTATATGTTAATTCTTATGTGAAAAGTTTAATTCTTGACTAATTTCATAATTGAAATTTCTTTTGGGGTCAAAATGCAATTTTCATAAAAACTTGCAATACCTGTGTTAAATTTCAAAACTGTATTTCAAGACGGTGGAATTATTTCTTTTAAACTCAAACTGTATTTTTATAAAATCAGAAAACTATTTCTAACGTTAAAATGAATTCTCTGTATTTTTGTGATAAACACCGTATCACGAAAATACCAGTGTAAGTTTAAAACTGTCCGCGCAGTGTTAAACTTCCACAGAATTTTGGAAGTAATGATTGAACAAATTTATTTATACTCAATTATGAATGCTGATGCTTTTCCCTTAGGACTTGTTTGGCAAATGTTGTTGTATGTGTGTTTTCCTTATGCCATAAGCTTGATTTCCAAACACACCTTGACCCACACCAACTCCACCTACCCTTTCAATTATCAATGGAGCATTATGAATTGCAAGTGTATATTTACACATCATTGCTGCACTTTCTTTGTAATTAGTGGAGATTAATGGAGAATGAGTGGGATGTTAGGCAAATGTTTTCTAAGTGGGAGTTTGAGTATTTATACACCCAACCACACTACACATTCTACACTCCTAACATAGAGAGCTTGAGAGAGTCACATAGAGAGATAATAATTTCAGAATTTGAAGAGCTCAATCCTCCATAGCCAAGCTTGAAATTGGGGATTCTTAATTCTTGTATTTCTTTCTCAACAACTTCTTCAATCTACATCACGGTGAGTATTTCTAACTCACTCAAAATGTAACTCATTCCTTATTTACTGATTTAGGTAGTTAATTTTAACAGTAGCAGAATTTTGTTTTCAGATTTTTGTTAGAAAAACGAATGAAATTTAAGGTTCTGCCCGCGTTGTCCCAAGCAAAACTCGATTCTGCACACTTTTCGTCTAATGCAATTTTCTCAGATTTTGCACCGTTTGGGCAGAAAATGAGGATCACAGTAGCAGAAAAAGTATATTAGAAATTCAATCTAATATTTTCTCTTTTAATTTTAACAGTAGCAGAATTTTGTTTTCAGATTTTTGTTAGGAAAACGAATGAAATTTAAGGTTCTGCCCGCGTTGTCCCAAGTAAAACTCGATTCTGCACACTTTTCGTCTAATGCAATTTTCTCAGATTCTGCACCGTTTGGACAGAAAAGGAGGATTTCAGTAGCAGTTTTTAGAATGCTATTAGTTATGTTTAAAATGATTAAGGCAATGAATTACGAATTTTCAATCCCCGTACGCGTATTATTTCTTTAATTCTGTGAATTCCTTTATGTTTAAAGTTTGATGACATTCATGTGGAGTCAGTTGTACATGCATGGTGAGTGTTGGTAGTGTGTAAAAGAGTAATGGTAGGGTGGAAAAGAGTATTGTTAGTGTGGAAAGTGTATGAGTTTGAGTTGTGATTGTGGTTGTGAGTTGTGATTGTGGTTGTGGTTGTGGTTGTGGTTGTGGTTGTGGTTGTGATTGTGGTTGTAGTTGAAAAAGAGGATGAGGGTGTCTTTGAAATGCGAAGGTGGCAAAAATGGACACTCCCTGACGCCCATGGAAGCGTTAAAGTGTGTGAAGCCGAACTTGGACACTCACTGGCACCCATGGAAGTGCTAAAGTGTGGCCTATGGACACTCCCTGATAACTCGAGTCTGGATACCTGTGTGGGGGTTGCCCTGGTATTTGCATGGCGGTTAGGGTCTTCAAAGTGTGAGGCATTGGACACTCCCTGGTACCCCGGACCAAAGTGTGAGGCAAACTGGACACTCCCTGGCGCCCCGTTGCTAAAGTGTGGCTATCTTAGTATTTCAAAGATACCAGGAGTAGGATAGAGGGTTGTTGGGTTTTGTCGAGAGAAAAGAGTCGGTTAGATGAGATGGTGCATTGTTCTCATACACGGTCACATATGTGTGAATTTATCTTTTAATTATTGTTGTGGTTATTTTTCTAACAAGCTCTTTATCATAAATATAAACTTGTGGTATTTAAATGGAAATGGGAAAAAGGTAAATGGGCATGTTTTTACATTCAAAGCTATGTTTTTAATACTCACCAGCTTCTTGAAGCTGACGGCGTTGATGCGTCCTGGACATTCGTGTCCAGGCTTTGCAGGTAATAATCAGGATGAACCGTATGATTATGCTAATTGAGATCAGTTGCTGAGAAGAGATGTTACTTTTATATGCTTTAAGTTTATGTGCTCTAAGTTATGATTAGTTTTGTAATAAGGATGACTGTAATAGACTTTAAGTTATTGTCTTATTTCAAGGCGGTCTGTGCCTTAGTTAACCCCGTACCATAAGATGTAATAAGTTAGAAAAATTTTATAAGCCCTGATTGCTCTACTCTGATTAATGGTTTTATGTTGTTCGACGTTTGGGACGGAATCGATCCTTCAAACTGTCGCGACCTACGGGTCCATAAAGGAAATTAAATGCTTTCCATATTTATGCTACGTCGGGGCGTGACAAATGGGCCCTAGGGTTTTGGATGATTGCGTGTGTGTATATATATGTGATATACATCACACATATAACAACCCCCCCTAGAAATTGAGCAGCCTCTCTCTCTCTCTCCCTCTCTCTCTCTTGCGGTCCACCTCTCTCTTGGCCATCACCAAAGGAGCCATGGGATTTAGCGCGTGACTATCATGGGGATGGCTCAAGAAGCATCCTCTACGACCTAAGCGATGCATAAGAGAGTACACGGAGGCAACATGTAGCAGCGGTTCGTGGGTGAAGACGTTGGGCTCGTAACAACACCGTTCGGCGATCCGTCGGGTTATTCCGCTAGGTAAGTGACCTAAACCCGACTCGTATGCTTGCGTGCATATTATCTACACCTTTAATGACGAAGACACGGATAAGACTTTTGAGGACGGTCTCAGACTTACTTCTTCTTCCAGGTCGAAGAAAAAGAAGGTAAAGAAGAAATCCAGAGGAAGTAATCGCAAAGGCTGCCATTGATTTTGGTGGCCCTTTTGTTTGTTTCTTGTTTTTGTAGAATGTTGGGCCTTTGTGCTTCTTGATTTCTGGTTTTGTAGGATCCCTTGTTAGGCTCTTGTGGCATGTTTTGAACTTTATTATAGATTTTTTATTTGGGTAATTCTTTGGTGACAACATTCATACAACTTTCATACAACCTCTTAAAAGATGTGTCTATCTCTCTCCTGTGTCACTGTAGGGTCAGTGACATCATAGGAGAGAGATAGACACATCTTTTTAGGAGGTTGTATGAAAGTTGTCACCAAAGAATTACTCTTTTTATTTTCCATGTACGAGTTCTTGGGGCATGCCCCCTTGTAATTTTTTTTTTTTTTAAGGGCAAATTACATTGACATTCTTTGAGGTATATGACAATTACATGGACTTTGGAAAGTAACACTCACCTCCCCTCTACCTATTTTTTGAGTAAAAGTTTACAAATTTACCCATTATCTCATTACATATATTTTTTATATATATATATGTACGTGTGTGTGTATTTGTGTGTGTGTGCATCAGATAAAATTACACATACATTAGCAAATTTTGCAGATTTTGATTATAGTATTAAAAGAGCAACTCCAATGGGGGATGCATATGGGTATCCAAATCCAAAAGATGCTAAAATGGATCCCTTCATCCCAAAAAATGCACTCCAATGGGGGATCCAAAAGGGGATCCATTATTCAAACTCATGGTTTGAGTCTCCAAACTTATAGCCTTTGGAGAGAGAAAGTGAGGGGATGAATATTTGGTGGGATGATCCTAGCCATTGGTTTGAGAATAAAATAATATTTTTAGTGTATCTATGGTTGAGATACTTCAAAATATATTAAACAATAAAATAACTACTAGTTTTGGTTACTATGATTGGAGTGCATGAGACTTATTTGGTATATAAAACACTATTCAAGTAACCAAATAGCATTTTGGATACCCAAATTTGGTGACTACTGACTACCCTTGGAGTTGCTCTAATCCCTAGCTAACTTTATAAAAATTTGTAGCTTGAAAAACAAAATTTATCAAAATTTCAAATTTAGATTTATATTCTTTAGCCTAACTTACAATAGTTTACAGATTTAATTTTTTAATATTAAGCCATTAACTTTTTTGTCCAAGTAGTAGATAAAATATATTAGAATATTTATTTAGAGTAATACTATGCTTCCCAAATTTTCATCCCAAATAACGTTGAAGTGACTATGCTTCCCATATTTTCATCCCAAATGATGTTGAAGTGGGACAACACTTGAACCACTTTAACATCACAACCAATCAAAATCAATTGGGTCCACTACCACATGTGTTGGGAAACACTTTTGGGAAAGAAATTTAGGAAGTGTAACATTACTCTTTTATTTATAAATATCAATAATAATTTAAAAACATAAAAAATTATCAACAAAATTATCTACTACTACTTTAAAATGAAAAGAATAATAACAATAATGGGAAAAAAAAACATTAACAAATTTTTTTTAAAAAATGAATAGTTATATTACATTTTTGTTTGCTTTATTATTTAAAAAAAAAACAAAAACATGCTCAGTGGAGTCTTACACACACACACACACACACACACACACACACACACACACACTAGGGCAATGCCCGTACAAGGCTTGTACTAACTAAGTTTCATTGGAGTAGCTCATTCATAATGTTGGGAGCAAGTTCACAATTTTAAAAATATAAAGCAGACAAAATACAATATAACTATTCTTTTTTTTTTTTTTTTAAATTGTTGATATATATATATATATATATATTTGTCATTATTGTTATTATTCTTTTTATTTTAAAGTGATAATAGATAATTTTGTTGATAATTTATATATTTTTTAAATTAATTGTTGATATTTAAAAAAAAAAATTAGTAAAACCTTGATTTTGTATATGAAATTTTGTCGATGATTTTTTTAATTATTCTTTTTGTAATTGTTATTTTTTTTTTTTTTTCATTTTTAAAAGGTAGTGGATACTTTTTTTTGATGATTTCTCTAAGGGTATAACCGTCATTCACAAAATAAAGGGGAGGTGAGTGTAATTTTTGAAAATACAGTGGAGATCCCTGTAATTATCAGATATCTCAGGGGTGGTCAGTGTAATTTATCCAAAAAAACACTATTAGCAGAGGAGTTTGAAAATAAAACTGAATTCATAATCATGTCAATAGCATCTGAGCGCCCGTGGCCTAATGGATAAGGCGTCTGACTTCTAATCAGGCGATTGTGGGTTCGAGTCCCACCGGGCGTGCATTAATTTTTTTTTAAAATTTCACAACCTTCGCCAGAGAGTCCCGGACACCCTCTCTCTCTCTCTCTCTCTCTCTCTCTCTCTTCTACGTATTGGTGTTCTCGTTTCCTCTTCTGATGACGTTTTCTTCGGCTTATTACTCTTCTAATTCTCTCTCTTCAGCGCCCCTCCAAATCCCTAGAGTTTCTCCACTTCCTTCTTGTTGTCAATGGCGAAACCTAATCGGAGTTTCATTTCAACCCAGAAAGTGCATTAGGGTTCGAAACTTGCCCAGAGTCTTCTGCCTGCGTGAGCCCAAAGGTAAACAAAACGTATATGTATATGTATATGTATATGTGTGTGTGTGTGTGTGTAGATATTATAGAGTATATGTCGATCTGTTGTTGCAATTTCCCGACTTTTGCTACGATTTTGGTGATTTCTTGGGGGATTCTGAATTTGGTCTTTAGCTACTGTTAGTTAATTGGATTAACCTGATTTTACTGGAAATTTATAAATTTTGGTGATAGAGGTGAGAGAGTGTGGCCAGTTTGTTCTAGGAGGAATACAAACAAATATGTCTCTCTCGTTGAATGGTAATGAAAACAGTTTTATGAAACTTGAAGATTTTATTAGTAATGTGATGAACTTCATTTTATTAACAAGGAAATCATGGGACAAGAGCTTCAGCTTTTCACATCTTTAATGTAGTTTCCAACTCCAAAGGGCACTAGGCATTTTGGCTGATGGTGAAATGGCTAGCCAAGGCCAAGGTTTATTCACTCCATGCTTGCTATAGCCATTCTTTTTTTTTTTTCTAATCGCACTTTTTGATTAGGCATTTTCCCCTGGTCTAATGCCTATAGTCCCTTGGAGATCAATTTTGGGGCTTTCACTAGGCATTTTGGTGGTTGAAAGGTTTGGGCCAGTGTGATGCCTAGCCCCATGGAGTTACTCAGTTATTCACTTATTATTGCGTTTACGACAGAGTCAAGATTTTCTAGCAACCAAAAAAAAAAAGAGAGAAAAAAAAGACAAGAGTCAAGATTACAAGGGTTTGCTTCTGATACAAGATATCCCAATTTCCAAGTCATAGAGCTGCTTGTACTAGGTACTTGATTTAGAGCATCTCCCACCAAATTTGGTATTTTACTTGTGCAAGGTGCTACAAGGGGTAGAATTGGAGAGCATATTGCACTTCTGCTAACATTCTTTCTTGCATGCAGTCGCCACCGTTGCGGGTTTTCTCTAGATTCACGTCTAGTGTATGTCGTTAATTTCTAGTTCATTGTTTTGCTAAGAGCTATCAAAAAAATTACGATATAAGACATGCAAGCATTTAGAAAGTTGAGATATTGTAATGATCAGGCTTTTAATAAATGTTACCATTTCCGAAATTGGCAACCTACCGAGAGACTAAAATCATGTAGGAGACTAACATATTCATGCGCCAAATGTCACGGCTTGGCATTAAATTCTAAGCCTGTGACACAAGGTAAGCCTCATTCTGCTGATTCACGATTTTGCTAGCACTATGGAAATCTAATTTAAAAGTGGAGCCTAAGTTTTGCTTCCTTGATCCATGTTATCAGTCTGTATAAGATCAGGTTCTTATAATTTTGTGCCCTTTAAGAAAATTTGGAACCTGCGGAGAGATGAGACCCGTACGTAGGATATCTATGGGGCAACAACCACCAAACTGAAAAGGGTTACGAGAAATAGTAGCCTCAATGGAGAGTGTTTTTCAAAGATTTACTAGTAAATCAAATGTGGAAGTTTCTGTTAAAAAATGGATCCTAATTTTGATTGGATGGTGGTGTTACAATCTTACACCTATCTCTGTGAAACATTGGACGGGCTCTTTTAACTGCATTTTATTTGGAATGTGCAGCTGCGGTGGTTACAGGAAAATCATGGGACAAATCGGTTTTGAGCAGCGAAGTCCCCGTCCTAGTTGAGTTCCATGCCAGTTGGTGTGGGCCCTGCAGGATGGTCCACCGGGTAATAGATGAACTTGCAACAGAGTATACCGGCAGACTAAATTGCTTCGTTCTAAATGCAGACAATGACCTTGAGGTTGCCGAGAACTATGATATTAAGGCCGTGCCCGTTGTTTTGCTGTTTAAGAATGGAGAGAAATGTGAGTCCATAGTTGGTACCATGCCCAAGGAGTTCTATGTTTCTGCCATTGAAAAGGTTCTGGCTTCATAAACTCGGATAAATTCAGGAGTAAAACATCCTGGATAGTTGATCAATTTTTTGATGCATACGCGTTGAAATGGTTGATATGATGTTCATATATTGTTTTACTATCAACAAAGTCCCTCTTTGTTTCAATTTACTTGTTTGAACGGATATGGAGTTCAGCTGACTGGCTGTTTAGAGAGCTGTATAAGGTGGACTTTGATGCCACTGAGTCTCTGTTTGGTTTGCAAATTTAGAGAAAGAATTAGAAAGGGAAAGGAAAACCAATTCTCTTACATTTTTTGTTGTGTTTTTCTCTATGCTTGAATAGTATTAAAAATTAAAGAATTCTAAAAAAAGTTGTAACTTAAGAGAAGAAAAAGAGAGAGAGAGAGAGAGAGAGAGAGAGAGAGAGAGAGAGAGAGAGAAAAGTAGTCCACAGTCTAAAAATATTAATATACTTTTCACTGTATTTTCCCCCATTTTTCTCACTATTTCTTTTATTAACCCTACAAAGAAAAAAAAGGCTTTTCTTTCCTTTCCCCTCAAAAGTCAAGATCCATGAATCAAACAGAGCTAAATGTCTATGACAAAAGGAGGATTAAGAAGTTTTGGGCTTTAGAAGTCTACTTGTGCATCTGGTTGTGGTTCTATGACAAAAGGAGGATTACTATAGAACAGATTTTCTGCAATTTCATCTCATACACTATGTATTTAACTCCTCGATATCAGTTTTATGATTATCCACAATGTAATCTAAACTGAGGGATCAGTGACGGTATTTGTTATTCCTACGACCTTTTTGTGTGTGTGTGTGTGTGTGAGGGAGAATTTTTGGAGGGACAAAGGCTATTGCTTCAAAGGCTATTGCTTCAGGGGGTTGCTTAAAGATGCCAGTTTGTCTAGGATGGGTGCTTCTACTTCCTCTGATACTCAACAAATTAAAATAAGTAACTCCTTTAATGAGTTAATCCCTTATGTGGACGACATAAGTGAGCCCATTTCCCTTGAGATTGAGCATCACCTTGATAGTTTGGATACTCACTTGGAGGATCTCTGTAATGTTGATTATGGTACAGGGTGTTTGGATGCTGAGGATGATGTTGTTTTAGGTACTCCCATTTCTTCTAGGCAGAGGAAACGGGAAGCAAAGATGAAGTTCAGTGCTAGTCGGCCCAAGGGTCGTCACAGATGATGTCTCCTTGTTGTCCCTTTGGATGTCAGGATGGAATTCTCTCTTTGCTTTTGTGCAGATAGTGTTCCATCCCATGTTTGGTTCTCCAACCATTGTTTTGTGCTTCTTGTCTATCCCGGGATATACCCTGTGTTTTTGTAGATGCCGTAAGGCTTTTCTTTTTATTTATTTTCCGGAAAAAAGAAAAAGATAATTTTTGGAGGGACAAGACATTACCTCAAAAAGCATGACAGATATGTCTTACATTTCTGATAGATAAGAAGATTTAACTGACTGGTAATACATGTCCACTTGCTTGGATTTGATTTTAATTTAAATTTCTTTTATCAAAAAATATATATATATATATATATTCATATTTAATTTCAATTTTTGAGTTTTTGCAAGAGCTTGAAAACCATCTTCAACAATCTACCTATGACGTGGTTTCCCATATAATTTCTCAACTTTTGACCTTTGAGAACGAATTTTCAATCATTCTACAGTGTTGTAACACACACAAGAAAGAATAATATTTGTTTGAAATTTGCTTTCCACCCCCCCTCCCTCTCTCACTCCCTTTTACTTTTAGAATTTTTTTACTTTATGCTTCATTTTGTTGATCAGTTAGTGGAGTTTACTGTTCTTATCGAATTGTCTCGATTGTTAATTTTTTTTTAGGGTAAATTACATGAACACCCCTTCAACTATAACCCGTTTTCACTAATACCCCCTTAACTAAAAAAGGGAACAAACTCACCCCCTCATCTATCTCGACTAAAATGTGGACTAACAGCGTTGACTGACATTGTAAAATGACCAATTTACCCATGTGTATGTCTATTGTCTTCTTCCTCCTCTTCCCTTGTGTCTTCTTCGTCTTCCCTTTCCTATCTCCCACTCTGTCAAGTGTCACCAACATTCGCCTACAGCTGCTGCCAAACCTCACATGAGAATCCATTGAAACCCGATCTCGCCACCGTCAATTATCGCCGTCACAACCAAATCCACCACCACCAAATGCCCTCGCCCCTCTTTCCGAAACCCTCTGTCATTGCCCCACCCACAACCAGAATCCACCGCTACAATCACAATTCACTCTATGAAACCCCGAATTTTGTATTCAAGTGGCCCCATTACACCATCCAATTGCGAAGGAGTGAACCCATTGATGGTGATACGATTTGATTTCAGGGCTTTGTTATCAACAAATGAGGGTTTTAATTTGGGTAAAATTGCTAGAGAGAGAGTGAGTCAAAGTTTGGTTTGTATTTTGAAATTGATTTATTCCTACATGAGGGAACTTAATTCAATATCGACAGTTTCATAAACAACTTGTGACTCTTCTTTTTTCTTCTCAACTTGCTGCATTAAAATGGTAACAGATCCAACACATGAAGTCAAGATCTAATGTTTTGAGGAAAATATATACCAGTACTTCAGTGAGCCTAAATTTGTGAGACTGGTCGGTAGAGAGACAGAGCGGGGTGCTGTTAATCGAGCTGTGGTTGTTGCTCCGGCGATCGGGGACAGTGTCAATGGAGGGTTGTGGTGTGTGGAGTTGTTTTGAATGTTTGAGAGGGATGGAAATGGTTAAAAAGCAATGGAGTAACAATTTTTAAGTTCTTTTAACACCACAAAGGGTAAAATCGGAAAGAAATACAGTAAAAGTTGTCATATAAATGTCACGTGACCTACTTCTGTTAGTTTCTTGGATGGAAACCTAACAGAAGGGGTCAAAGTGTTAAAATGTAATACTTGAAGGGGTTGATCCGTCAAGTAAAATAGTTTAAGGTAGTGAGTCAAAAATGAGTCATAATTGAGGGGGTGTTTTTGCAATTTACCCTTTTTTTTTTATTCTTATAGTTAACTCAAACCGAATACACACTCTACAATAAATGCTAGTCATTCCGACTGAAAAATAAAAAAAAGGATGCAAGCAAAGCCTTCCCAAAGGGAGTTGATCCTCAATTTCTCCACTGGGGAGAAAGAAGTCATAAGAGTGCAACTCGGGCGGGATCCAAAGAGTTTTGACTCAGCCCAGACCCGATCCTGAATTCAAGTAGCCTGTCCAAGCCCGAGCTCGACATAAACCCAAACTTTTCAATCTGAGCCCGGTTTGTGATTTAGTGTTAAAACTTGAGCCCGAGCCCGAATTGCAAAAATAATTTTTTTTTTTGTGCAAACCAATTTTAGTATGTAAACAACAATATGCTGTCACACCCGTTCCAGAAATTACATGGTTTTAATATGACAATGTAGTAACATGTGAATTATTAATGTTTATTAATAATTGAGTTAAGTGGTTGACTGTGATCAACGGAAGGTGTCGAGTAAGGACACGGTGATTCGGTAATCATTGAGATATTTGTGTGATAACATGACATTTATGTAGATTAAATGTTATTTGACTTTACCTGATTTCCATGAATAGTAAATTATACCTGTGTAATATAATTTCTGGTAGTTTTGTTGTCGCGCTATAGAGCATTTGGAGAACTGTGGTGAGAACGTGAGTGATACGTTGTCACGACCCATCCCACTACGCGTGGAAATAGGACACGTGACATCATATAACTATACGCAGCGGAAAGAACTTTAAAACAACCCTGGGTATTTTAAAACTTAGGGAACATTACCCTCTGAGTTTGTAAAATTCATTGAAATCAGAGTTATAAAAAGTTTTGGCCAATTGGAAACACATCCAAAAGAATCAGTTTTGAAAACAGAGGTTCAGTCGACTGTGCCTAGGGTCCAGTCGACTGTGCCTAGCAGAAACCAAAACCCTAAATTCTCAACAGAGGTCCAGTCGACTGATCAGGGAACCCAATCGACTGTGTTATGCAGAACTAAAATTTAACATTTCTCATCAGAGGTTCAGTCGACTGATCAAGGAACCCAGTCGACTGCAAAGGTTACTATTTGGATCAGTAGCTAAAATCTATAGTGGTTCAGTCGACTGATCAAGGGTCCAGTCGACTGCTTCTCTTACTATTCACTTTCAGTGTCTCAATCCCACGGAATCCAGTCGACTGACATAGGGTCCAGTCAACTACTCCCCTGCTGGGCAGCCCTGTGTGAAAATTAACAACTCATGCTTCTCCACACCAACCACAATCACAATCACAACTAATTTTTAACATTTAAACATAACCACAGATGTTCAAATACAAGATTTCAATACTACGAAACTAATCCAAATATCTATTACAACGTATTACATAACCCAATTCCTTGATACCAGTTTAGGAAATAGGAACAAAAATATAAATAAGTGATTCCCCCGGCGTTCTTTAGCGGCCTCACTCATCACGCTTCTTCTTGTCTTTCTTCTTACCTGCAATGGAGTACATCTCCACTACTCAGCTATTTGCTGAGTGTACAATTCTAAATGTATGCTTATATGTCAGTTCATGGTTTAAGCATCTAAAACACATAGAAATAGTCTCTAGGGTGAGTGGTACGCATTCATCCGGTCGATGCCGTAGGAGGCCCACCTCTCCCACGCATCTCGTACACTGATTGGGCTTTCCTCCATACCAGGTACCGTGTACTGGTTGGGCCCACCTCCAATCCAGACACAACCACAATTCCAATTCTATCACAATCACAATCAAAATCAAAATTCCAATCCTCAAGGTTCGAGGAGCTTACCCCGGATGAATTTGCACCAAACTCCCCTTTGACCCAAGTAGACACATAACATGCTCACGTAAACAGTTATACGTACTTTCCTAATAATTTCACGTGCATAATTAACGGGCCTAATTAATACATGAATTTCGCCCGGATCCAAGGATATCAAAGTTGATGTTCAAAACATGAAAATCCATATATTTCATAGATCTAGAATTCATACCTCGTGCGATTCTCTTCAAACTTTGAAGGATCGTCTAGGGGGCTAAATAAACGTCGGATTTCAAATTTGGGACGATTCCTACAAGTTTTACTGGGTTTTCCCCAAAAGTCTGGAATTAAGATTTTTACAAAAATTGGCCAAACACGGCCTAAGTGGTATCAAAACGAAGATCTTACCTTCACGAGTTCAAATCTTGAATTTGGTGAAAAAATGACGGACGAAAGGTCGCCGATCGTCGTCGCAAAGCCCGTGGCAACAATCTCCCTTTCTCTCTCCTCTCTCTCTAGATATTTTGAAATGTTTTGAGAAATGAATTCTCATCCACTACTATTTATAGAAAAAAAACTTCTCGGGAATTACGTTTACCTCCCCACGAATTCTCAAAGCTTCTAATTAGCTCTCGAAACTTCGCACACGTCCATTTTATAACTTTACGAGTGAAAATTATAAATTCCAAAAGTTTTCGACTAGGTTTCGTTTGGGTCCAAAAATAACGTCCGAAAACTATATCCTATGGAATCTCTACACAACCTACCTTTTATTTAACGTGACACTCACGTTCTCACCACAGTTCTCAAAATGATATATAACAATATCGGAAATATCCAAAATTATACTACACAGGTATAATTCACTATTCATAAAATACCAGCTGTCGCGCCCGCCCCGAAGGTGGGGGGTGGTCCCCTCGTGGGTCGCGACCGTTTACATCGAGATGCGTGAAAGTAGGTGAGGTGTATGAAAAGTGGGAGTAGGGCCAAGTAAGAGTTCAGAGTCGCCACCTAACATTTATTCGGGAGTTAGGATCCCTGCAAAGACAATCGACATGATCATCTTTGACTTTTGAAAAAAGTTTTGGAACAGTAAGGCCCTTTAAAAGTGTGACTCGAATAGTCATGCGAAAACCAGAGTTCTTGAAGTGGGTTCGGGGACTCGATTATGTCGAGGGAAGGTATTAGGCACCCTCGAACATCCGTGACACACGGTTGCCATTTTAGTGGTTTTCATAGTAACGGGGCATAAGTAAGGAGTAGTAGGATACATATATAAGAAATTAAAATGCGAGCATCCGTGACACGCAGTTGCCGATTTACGTATCTCGACGCGAGATAGTTTTGTAAGTATGTATTAGTTTGAAAGTATGTATACGTATCTCGACATGAGATAGTTTGAAAGTATAATTATGGCCGCACCCAAGTATGGGTTGCATACGTATCTTGACACGAGAATCAGGCCGTACGTAATTCTGTGCTATGTATATGCGTGAGTGTTTTGGTCGATCTAGACCGTGAGTGTGTAAAATAGTATTTTGAGTAAAGTCGGTGTAGCTAGGAACTTTAACCTGCGCGGTGTAGTCCTAGACTTTAACCTTTGAGAAAGTAGTGAGTTGCGAGAAAGTGTTTTTGAGTAAAAAATCGGGGTAGATCAACCGTGCGACGAGTTTTTTTGTATTTTTTGTTTTTATGATTTTTTTGTCTTTTTGTTTTATGTGCCGGAAGTAAGGGTCGGTGCCCATGAAGAGTGTGAAGATATACCTGTCTTACTTGTGCTGTTTGCAGATTCCAAGCAAAGTACCGAAAGTACGGGTCGGTGCCCATGAAGTTTGGGAAATGTGTACCGGAAGTATGGGTCGGTGCCCAGTGATTTGAAAAAGATTTTACCAGAAGTATGGGTCGGTGCCCTGTGAAAAAAGAGTGTACCGGAAGTATGGGTCGGTGCCCGGTGAAAAAAGAGTGTACCAAAAGTATGGGTCGGTGCCCGGTGAAAAAAGAGTGTACCGGAAGTATGGGTCGGTGCCCGGTGAAAAAAAAGTGTACCGGAAGTATGGGTCGGTGCCCGTTGATGTAAAAAAAGGTGATGTAAAAGTTTTACCGGAAGTACGGGTCGGTGCCCTATGCAAATGGAGAGAAGTATCATTTTTTGTGTTTCCTGATTTTATCAACGAAAATCTATAACAAGAGATAAAGTGCAGACGGATGGGTCATTAGATCTCCTTCCGGCTGGCGCAGGATATAAAGTCCAATCGGGTGGAGTTCGATGGTCTCCTTCCGACTGGCGCAGGATATAACAGTTTGATAAAGTTCAGCCAGGTGGGTCATTAGATCTCCTTCCGGCTGACGCAGGATATAAAGTCCAATCTGGTGGAGTTCGAGGCCTCCTTTCGATTGGCAAAAGAAGGCGGAATATCCGACCAGTGGATTTATAGGGAGACCACACCACTAAAGCATATAAAATAAAAGAAAAGAAAAAGGCAGAATATCCGACCAGTGGATTTGTAGGGAGCCCCAGACCACTAAGTGTAAGAGTTTAAGGGAGTTACCTGTGCAGAAGGGGCTATTGAAGACGAGTGGGTGTGTTATTGAGAAAGAATGAAAGAATTCGGAGATTTGAAAGGATCGTCACCGAGAACGTCGCAGAAATAAGCCGAGAAGGCCCGAAGTCATATTTCAACACGCAATCGACTTGAACGGACCTCATAGTTGGGTACGGAAGGGCCGGAAGAGTCAGAAAAGCCATAAGTCGGGCAAAAAATGGATCTGGGCTGAGTTGAGCGGGACCCACGGGGGTTAAAACCGGCCAGGATAGCCTGAAATGGACATATAAAATGCCAAACAGCCCTTAAGATTTAGATTCAACCAATTCTGAGGTCACCGGTGCGTCCGGAACGACCAAATTAGCTAAGAACATGTGTCTGTTCGTTGAAATCTGGACCCGGAGTAGAGAAAATAGGGAAAAACCAAAAGTAGGGCCCAAGTGCCACGTCAGCAAGCCACGTGTCAGTCAACGACACGTGGCGACTTCTGGTTGGCTGGTCAAAGCTGACCAGGCATTGATTGGGCGTACTGACTGGGCAGTCAGTAGACACGTGGCAGTCTCTGAATTGCTGGTCAACGTGCTGATGTGGCAGCCATGCCACATGTCAACCTCTGATTGGTTGGTGGGTGCTGACGTAGCAGTGACACGTGACATCTATTGCCATGTGGCAATCAATGATTGGTCAACCACACCTGACCTGGCGCTCACGTGGCAGACACGTGGCATGACACGTGGCACTCTGTGACACGTGTCGGATGTTGATTGGGTGGTCAATGCTGACTCATCAATGATGTGGCAGTACACGTGGCGGCTGACTGGACTGCTGACTCAGTAGTCATTGCCACATGCCAGCTTTTGATTGGATGGTCAATCGGTGAGTCAGCGCTGACTGTTGGCTGCGCGTGGGAGGCGAAACGGAGGGCTGGTGGCGCGTGTAGCGCGTGCGGCCGTTTCCGGTGATGTTTGGAGGCCGGGCTTCCTGTTCCGGCGTTGTCTGTGGCAAACGATCAGGCTGGAGGTGGTGGTCGGCGACGGTGATCGCTGGAGAGGTCGCCGGAACGACTTTTAAGCAGCGGCGGCGCGTGGAGGCTTCTGGAGGCGCGTGGGGCTTCCTACGGTGTGTTGTGGTGTTCATACCACCGGCGTTGGCTCCGGTTTGATGAGAGGAAGGTCCTGGTGTGGGCGGTGAGAAATAGAGTGGTGGTTAAGGGCTTGTTTGGTTGGATTTTCAGTTTCTGGGTAGTGGCTAAGGTGCTGTTTGGTTAAACTGCTTTTCTGGGCTATCCGAGGGTCCTTTGAGACTGGGTTTGCGAGGGGAGTTGGGTAATGGGGTGGTGACAGTGGGTTTTTGGTGGTGGAGTCAGTGGTGGTGTGGTGGTGGTGATATGGCTGTGTTTGGTTAGCAACCAAACATAGCCTAAGGGTTTTGGGAGGACTTTGTTTGAGCCAAACAAAGCCTTAAAGAGAGGCTGCCCCTTTTTTTTTTGTGCGTGGGGGAAGCTTTCTATTTATAGAAAGTTTTCCCAAAACCCTACATGGGTTTTATTCCCATGTAGGCGGAACACGAGACTGTAGTTACAACCTTCGATCGGGGCCGTCGATCGTTTCGGACTTCGATCTTTGATATTTTTCAATCCGGACGTCCGATTTGGATGATTCGAAAAGATCCGGACTCGGTTTAACGTTCTCTTTAAATCCGTATGGTTGGATTGGAATTCGTTTGAAACCCGGAAACGACTCCGTTTTCTTCAGACCATCGCCGTCTAATCTAGACCGTCTAAACTCTGACTGTCGAAATCTTTTGATCCGATCATCTGATCTTCCTGATTCAAGATGATTTGAATTTGTATTGACGTTCTCTTTGAATCGGTACGGTTTGATTGAGAATCTCAGATTTAGAAATGACCGTTTTGCCCTTGTCTTTCCCAATTTAGTATCAAAACTTCGATTGGACGCCGTTTCTTCTCTGATTGTCCGATTGAACTGATTCAAGTCGCCGAACCTCTATTTTTCTCCGTATTTCAATCATTCATATCTATTCGAACTTTTGGTGCTTCTGGATTGACAATCGTGTCCCTTTTCCTTGAGTTCGGGGCGTCAAAACTTTGATCGGAGCCCGATTCTCCGTCGGTTATCAAAATTTGATGATTTGAAGTCCTATAGGCTGGAATTGATTCCTGCTTTTCCCTGATGTAATCAAATTCAACCTTCGGTTGTCCCGGACTTGATTCCAGTCTTGAATTTTGTGCTGAACTTCGATTCCGGTTGAAAATGTCGTCGTTCATCGTAATCAGACGATCCCGAATTCTGGAACTCCGGTGGATGAGCTGTCATCTCTGTATTGACTTTGATTTGACCTCTAGAGTTCTTTTTTTTTGGATTTTGGAGCTCTTTCCTCGATTTGAGTGCCTGGTGGGTCCCCTACGACAGTTATTTCTTTTTTGGTAGGTCAAAATGGGGTGTCTATACCAGATAAGTCAAATAACATTTAAATCATATAAATATCATTTACTCGTGCCAATGAAAATCTCAATTGCCAATTTCCTCGTGTCCTTACTGACACCTCACCGTTGACCCACAGTCAACTCAACTCAAATTATTAATAACATTAATAATTCCACAATATCAAATTATGCATTTTCAAAACCATGAATTTCTGGAACGGGTGTGACAACTCTCCCCTCCAAAAAGGAAGTTTGTCCCCAAACTTAAACCATCTTCTCAAGTCACCAAGACTTCACACAAATACTTCCAACATTTGCCACATATACCATCCACTTCACTGAGATGCCACAATCTCATGAGGAAAATAAATCCTCAGGCTCTTAAGGAAAATAAATCCTCAGAGCCCCCGTCTCAATCCGATAAAAGATTCAACCGAATTCTAGCAATTCTTCGAAGTATCCCGATAAATAAGAACATCAATACATGAGTAGAACTTATTCAATAGTCAAATCTGACACTAAATCACATCACGATGTCACAACGTCAACTCCCATATATCTTCATGTTACTTGTCACATTTCATATCTGAAACTCAAAAGTTTCATCACATTACTCAAACCCAATACAACCATTCATCTCTCATTCATCTATCTTGCTTTTCGACAAAAGTTGTTGACAACACGCCTTAGCTGGTGCACAATCATACACGATTCTTCATCTCGAAGTGAACCACAACTGAGTACTATCACACATATATACCCCGTCAATAAGTCCATGCTTCAATCAATTGTTTCACATACTATAGATTCAATCCCTTACTCTGCCAATCACCAAACCACTTGTAGCACTATAACGCATTTCAAACGACTCCAAGTTCTTATCAATTTCCCATCCTTTTTTCCTAATAAATCCATATCGCGGCAACTTCAGTTGAAATGACTATCACATAGTCGGTAGTGCGTCACACCAGTACTATCCCTCTGTCTCTACTAATTCTTATCATTCCATTCAGGTTTTACCAACCTCGTACTATACTCCCATCATTCGTGCCTCGTAAGGTATCAATTAGATTCTTTATTTAAAATTTCGCACCATTCTACTCATTCGAGTCGACACATGTCCCAAATCACCTACAGTGAGGTCAAACACATTCGTCGTTCCTCGCTCCCAAGTTTGTACTCGAACTACCGTCAATTAACATAGAAGGTTACCCGTAACATTTTCACTTTCACATGTTGGACAAAGTCCAATACATTTCTCATTCAGGTTTTAAAATAACTATTTTGAAATCTCACATAATGCCTCATCTCTTTCTCAACACCACCACCACAATATTCATCGTAACGAATAGCATTGCTAATCAAAATTTGACTTAGCCAATCATGCACGTACCACAGAGTTTATCATAACATATCCTCTTGTTCAGAACATACGCTGTTCCTGTCCCAAAATCGTTGATCATTCACAATCCATCATGTTCACCTAGTGTACTCACACTCTGCGCCAATCACTTTTCTTTTGAAGATCTCAACTACAATGTAGTCCATTCTCATATCAGTCCAGGTAGATTCACTACCATTTATGTAGTTATACAACTCCATAAGTCTCTGGTGATTCACTTTCACCTTTATACGAGTCCACACTAATCACCGTATTGTATCTTCACTCTTACTGAGTTCCTGACAACCTTTCACATCAAGCGTATATTCTTCGTATATCATCTCAAGGCACCATACCTTATTCCGACATCCACAGTTTCATAACCGTAGTTGAATCTGACTCAATTTTCCATTTAACTTTCTAGTCCTTTATTTATGCTATCCGGGTCTCCAATCCATTATTCCTGAATAACCTATTGCTAACAGCATTAATACAATCCCCACATACAATCTGAGGATAAGCTGGTAATTAAATCTTCCCACAAAGTACTATAGCATCACTGTGTTCAATAAATTCTGTATCGATTTCTATTTCACATACCTTTCACGACAATACCCCAAGGTAAATTCTCACTCCGGTCACCAATGCCAACTGATTCCTAACTGTCATCTTTCAAGTTCTTCACACTCTATGGATCTCATCAAGTTCTTGATTGATCAAAGCCTCAAATCATTTATTACCTCAGGTTACTCCAATACTTAGATCGAAGTCGAGCTCCCTTTGGAACAATACTCACGACCACTCCTTTAAAGTCATAACTTCCAATTAGCCGAATTTAGGTACACGACATTTCACCAACTCCTTTAGAATTCCTAAGTTCACAATCTGCCTACATAGAACTCATTCGTTGACAACCACCGTTATGTCCCAAGCACTTAGCATACCAAATTCTTCCACGATACCCGTCTTCCAAGGTCTACTTGATACCTAATCACAAGTATTTAGAACAAATTTTCTTACTCAACGAAAGTTTTATTTTAAAACATTTTAAGCACTTAAAAAAAAAAACTTTCTCAAGGTGATATCTGACATTCTCAAAATCCTCCAACCTTGTTGGAATCCAGAGCACTGTGATAGCTTCCCATCGCATCTACCGTTGTCCTCTATCCACCTTACATTCCTACTATCGTATCCGATAACGTATTACCAAGTCTTCATTCCACTCTTAGTGTCACTTTTCATTTACTCATCAAACCTTCATCTTTTCAATTTATGTTTTCATTTCTCTACATTAACTTACCCAAGGTCTCTCTACTCCTCTATTATCGTTCCCACAACTGCTCTTGTTCAGCATCGTAATACTCGTTGTACTCTAGCGTCCTGCTGATAGCAATTCGCGCTAAATACCCAACGATATTTTAAAAGCATTTAAAAGAAAAGGTTTTCGTTTTATTTCGAAAATATGTTCAAAATCCAGGTTTTAAGATTATCCGTACTACGACTTTCGGTAATAACAACTCTCTCTATCGACCATTCCATAGAATGTCTCTATCAAGATCCTCTTATCCCTGGGTTATTGAATTATTAAATTGATTCCTCTGAATCTCTCAGTACGTTCACTCAATCACACTTATCTTTCACTGCTAGTCCCATATTCTTACTTTGTTTTATTCATTCTGATAACCCACCTCAAATCACCAAGGGAAATCTTACTATTATTCATGTCCATTTATCAACCATAACCCAAATCTTATCATTCTGATTAAACAATCGTGGAAATCTCGAAATAGAATCCATCGTGATCCTATCCCACTTCACTTTGACACTGATAATGGTTGTAATAGTCCCGCAGGTACTTGTCTCTCTGCCTTCACTTGCTAACATACTAAACACTCCGACACAAACTTGGCAACTTCTCACTTCATACCTCTCCACCAAAGTTTTCTCGTAATTCCGGTACATCTTGTCACTCCCCGAATGAATTGAATATTCAGTACGGTGAGCCTCCTCTAAAAGTCACTCTTGGATTAGCTTTACCCTTACCGTAGTCAACTGTATCATCTTAGGTCTTAACAACTTTCTTTCCCCAACCTCGATCCCACAAATCAGCGATTGACACTTATGCCCATACAATGCTTCATACTGTGCCATTTTCAATACTTGACTAAAACCCGTTACTTCTACTAATTGTAGTTTCAAATCATCAAAGTATACTCTATCGTTCCTGTTCTTAATACCTCATCCTAGGTTAATCCTTAAATACCGCTTCCCACTTATACAATCAATCTGGTAGCTTTCCTTACTAACCTTTATACTACATCTGAATCCACCATGATACCACAAACATTCAAAACCAGGTTCAGTTGAGAGATTCCTCAATAAGTACAATACTCATAACTCGTTGAAATATTTCTCAATTCCCAATACCTACCACAAAATAGGTTGAGAGATTCCTCAACCGTCCAACACATACCGTAAGATAGGTTGAGAGATTCCTCAACCATCCAATACATACCGTAAGATAGGTTGAGAGATTCTTCAACCATCCAATCATCCCATATACCGCACAACAAGTTGAAAGATTCTTCAACTACCTAATACACACCGTATAAGATAAAACCATAAGATAATCCATACGATCACATCGGAGGTTAACACCGTAAGATAAGGTGAGAGATTCCTCACCGACCCCATACGTTGGCAATACATATTGCTGGACTATCTTTCCATCACAAACCCCAACTGTTCCTCCTTTTTCTCTTACGTCACAATGATTAACCAATGTCTGAAACAGAACTCTTATCAATCAATCTCAATCCCAAAACTTCACTACGAACAATTTCCTTCATTTTCTATGTGGACTATGCAAAAATCTCCTCTGACGTATATTCAAACTCCGTTCTCGGTTAGATCCCTCAAAGGACACTCGTCACTATTGTTGAAAACATCCACCGATTCGATCAAAACCATTTTTTTTTCACTTAGAAATTCCACTGTTCATCACTACCAAAATATCATCTTTCCCTCTTGCCACAATACGTGGTCTATGATATCTCATGATAACTTCATCTCATCACACAGCTCTACATCCGTATGATTCCACCGATTCATGAATGCATAAATACTATGCATGTATGGCAATAACATAATCATGTATGTATGACAACATACCATATGCATCAAACATCTCTATAATGTATGGATGCAATCTAGAATATGTGGCAATTCACTCAACACTCCACTCGTCGTCGAACGTTCCCAAAGCTTTGTTACCTATTGCTCTGATACCAATAAATGTCACGACCCATCCCACTACGCGTGGAAATAGGACACATGGCACGCCACCAAGGCTCATCCAAACATCATATAACTATACGCAACGGAAAGAACTTTAAAACAACCCTGGGTATTTTAAAACTTAGGGAACATTACCCTCTGAGTTTGTAAAATTCATTGAAATCAGAGTTATAAAAAGTTTTGGCCAATTGGAAACACATCCAAAAGAATCAGTTTTGAAAACAGAGGTTCAGTCGACTGTGCCTAGGGTCCAGTCGACTGTGCCTAGCAGAAACCAAAACCCTAAATTCTCAACAGAGGTCCAGTCGACTGATCAGGGAACCCAATCGACTGTGTTATGCAAAACTAAAATTTAACATTTCTCATCAGAGGTTCAGTCGACTGATCAAGGAACCCATTCGACTGCAAAGGTTACTATTTGGATCAGTAGCTAAAATCTATAGTGGTTCAGTCGACTGATCAAGGGTCCAGTCGACTGCTTCTCTTACTATTCACTTTCAGTGTCTCAATCCCACGGAATCCAGTCGACTGATATAGGGTCCAGTCAACTGCTCCCCTGCTGGGCAGCCCTGTGTGAAAATTAACAACTCATGCTTCTCCACACCAACCACAATCACAACCACAACTGATTTTTAACATTTAAACATAACCACAGATGTTCAAATACAGGATTTCAATACTACGAAACTAATCCAAAGATCTATTACAACGTATTACATAACCCAATTCCTTGATACCAGTTTAGGAAATAGGAACAAAAATATAAATAAGTGATTCCCCCGGCGTTCTTTAGCGGCCTCACTCATCACGCTTCTTCTTGTCTTTCTTCTTACCTGCAATGGAGTACATCTCCACTGCTCAGCTATATGCTGAGTGTACAATTCTAAATGTATGCTTATATGACAGTTCATGGTTTAAGCATCTAAAACACATAGAAATAGTCTCTAGGGTGAGTGGTACGCATTCATCCGGTCGATGCCGTAGGAGGCCCACATCTCCCACGCATCTCGTACACTGGTTGGGCCTTCCTCCATACCAGGTACCGTGTACTGGTTGGGCCCACCTCCAATCCAGACACAACCACAATTCCAATTCCATCACAATCACAATCAAAATTCCAATCCTCAAGGTTCGAGGAGCTTACCCCGGATGAATTTGCACCAAACTTCCCTTTGACCGAAGTAGACACATAACATGCTCACATAAACAGTTATACGTGCTTTCCTAATAATTTCACGTGCATAATTAACGGGCCTAATTAATACATGAATTTTGCCCGGATCCAAGGATATCAAAGTTGATGTTCAAAACATGAAAATCCATATATTTCATAGATCTAGAATTCATACCTCGTGCGATTCTCTTCAAACTTTGAAGGATCGTCTAGGGGGCTAAATAAACGTCGGATTTCAAATTTGGGACGATTCCTACAAGTTTTACTGGGTTTTCCCCAAAAGTCTAGAATTAAGATTTTTACAAAAATTGGCCAAACACGGCCTAAGTGGTATCAAAACGAAGAATTTACCTTCACGAGTTCAAATCTTGAATTTGGTAAAAAACTGACAGACGAAAGGTCGCCGATCGTCGTCGCAAAGGCCGTGGCAACAATCTCCCTTTCTCTCTCCTCTCTTTCTAGATATTTTGAAATGTTTTGAGAAATGAATTCTCATCCACTACTATTTATAGAAAAAACTTCTCGGGAATTACGTTTACCTCCTCACGAATTCTCAAAGTTTCTAATTAGCTCTCGAAACTTCGCACACGTCCATTTTATAACTTTACGAGTGAAAATTATAAATTCCAAAAGTTTTCGACTAGGTTTCGTTTGGGTCCAAAAATAACGTCCGAAAACTATATTCTGTGGAATCTCTACACAACCTACCTTTTATTTAATGTGACACTCACGTTCTCACCACAGTTCTCAAAATGATATATAACAATATCGGAAATATCAGAAATTATACTACACATGTATAATTCACTATTCATAAAATACCAGATAAGTCAAATAACATTTAAATCATATAAATGTCATTTACTCGTGCCAATGAAAATCTCAATTGCCAATTTCCTCGTGTCCTTACTGACACCTCACCATTGACCCACAGTCAACTCAACTCAACTCAAATTATTAATAACATTAATAATTCCACAATATCAAATTATGCATTTTCAAAACCATGAATTTCTGGAACGGGTGTGACATACGTTATATAAAAGGTATGTTGTGTAGAGATTTCACAGAATTTAGTTTTTGGACGTAATTTTGGTCCCAAACGAGACTTAGACAAAAACTTTTATAAATTTTAGTTTTCACTTGTGAAGTAATAAAATGGACGTGTGCATTTCAGGGAATAATTAGGAGTTTTGAGAACCCGTGGGGTGGTAAACGTAATTCCCAAGAGTCGTGCCTATATATAGAAACTCATAAATTAATTTTATTAGTTCAAACCTAAATTGAAAATCAAGAGAGGGCAGATTTGAGGATTTGGTTGTTACAGGCTTCCCGACACAAATCGACGACCTTTCGATCGTCAGTTTTTCTCCAAATTCTAGATTTGAACTCCTTGAGGAAAGGGCTTCGTTTTGATGCTAGTTAGGACTCGTTTGACATAGTTTGTATAAAAGTCATAATGTTGAAATTTTGGGGAAAACATGTCTAAACTTGTAGGAATCCCTTGTAATCGGAGATCTGACATTTAACTGGTCTCCTAATTCATCCTTCGAAGTTATAGGAAAATCGCACTAGGTATAATTGTAAGCTTATGCATTATAGGAAATTTCATGTTTTAATTATCGAACTTAATATTTTGGATCCGAGCGAAATTCATGTATTAAGTAGGCCCGTTAATTATGCACATGAAAATGCCATGAAAGCACATATATGTGATTATATGAGCATGCTATGTGTCTATGTGGGTCAAAGGGGAGTTTGATACAAATTCATGCCGGGGTTCGCCTCTCGATGTTTGAGAGTTACAGTAGCGACGGCTACTTGCTTGGTTTTGGAACCGGCCCTGCCAGAGCAGTTGGGTGCAATGGTTGATAGACTCTGGGCTTGCCATTGGTATCGCGGTTGATAGACTTTGGGCTTGCCGATATACCGGGTGAAGGCGTGTCTTTCTCCCTAAAGACTATTTGATGTGTTTTAGATGTTTAATGCATGAATTGTCATATAAGCATATGTTTAGAATTGTACACTCAGTATATAGCTGAGCAGTGGAGATTCACTACATTGCAGGTGAAAGGAAGAAAGGAAAGAAGAAGCGTGAGGAGTGAGACCGCGGGAGCAACGTGGATTCTTCTCTTGTATATATTTTTGTTTTAAATTCCAAATGGTGTAAAGTAAATTTTGAGAAGTTAGAACTATTAACTTCAACCTGGAAAGTTTGGAATTGTTAAAAAGTTGTAATATGTCATAAAACTACTTTTGATTATGTTGGAACGTATCCGAACTCTTGGATGCGTGTTTTGAATACTTAACTAGTCAAACTCAAGTTTTTGGAGGATTGTAATAGTTATTTTGTGTTTTTAATCCAAACAAGTCTTAACTTGTTTTGTTATCGTTTCTTCCAATGATTAGTAACTTGTTTATATGTCCTTGCAACCTCGTTAGGGTTAGAGAGTTTTGGATTGAGGAGTGGAGGTCGTGAAAGGGGTTTTAGTAAAGGTTGTTTGGTGCCTTAGGCAAAATTCAGCAACATGGTGCAGGATTCTGTTAAAGGGTCCTTCGACCGGTCGAAGGGGGTCCTTCGACTGGTCGAAATACCCCCTGCAAGAAATCTTTTTCTATACCTTCCGAAAATATTTTAAATGTTTTGATTGGTTCTTAGGGTACATTTGGGACCCCTTTTAACATATATTCATCCGATTCGAAAAACAATTATGTTTTCAATTTTATATGAATTTTACAACTCGGAGGGTTATGTTTCCTAAAGTTTTAAATACTCAAGATTGTTTTAAAGTTCTTTTCCGCTGCGTATAGTTATTTAATGATTGGTTGAGCCTTGGTGGCGTGCCACGTGTCTCATTTCCACGCGTAGTGGAATGGGTCGTGACATATGCAGAGTATTGAATTTTTTTTTTTTTTTTTTGGGTTTAGATTTGGAAAAAAAAAATTCATCTATTAATTTAGTGTTTGAATAATATATAATAGTGTATTCTTGTCACTAAAAAAATATTATAATTTAATGTTAAAATAATACATAAACAGAATTCGAGCTTAGGCTCGGGTTCCACGGATTAGCAAAATTCTGCCAAAATCCAGTCCGATTTGAATTCAGGCTTGCATTTTCTGCCCAAGCCTGCCCATGGTAAAAGTACCACGGGTTCAAGCTCGGTAGTTTTCGGGCCGGGCTTGAGCTGAGCACGGGTTGGCTTGCCCGAGTAGCACCCCTAAGAGGTCACACATTTGGACAAAGCCCGTTTGGTCTCAATTGTTAATTATTGGAGTTTATTTTGCTTGGACATTTTTTTTCAATTCTTTTTTCATATGAATCAATACACCCTCTCTTTACCATAGATCAGTCTCTAACCTAATTCATAGAACAATGTGAGGAAGGATAGTCAATAAATTTTAGTTATATTTTAATTTGCTACATTTTCTTAGTATTAAGAAAATTTCAACGATAATGTCATTTTCTATCAACATTCAACATATATGTTTGAGGCTTTCAGCCATTTAATCACAATATTAGTATATTACTATCCTTATGGTAAAACTATTTTCTATCAACATAGATATTTTAGGGGAAATTGCACTTACACTTTGTATTTACACCCATTTTCATCCAGTATTTTATTTGTGACATTAATTTTCCCTATACTTTTAACTAATGTGTAACTGTTAATAAATCTGTTGAACTTACATGAACATAGCCTTTAATTAACTTAAGGTTAAAATAATTATGAAAACTTGTTTTTTGTTAAAATTTGATAGATTCACTAACGGTAACACTTTAGTTGAAAGTACATAAGGTATTATCGATGTATTTGATAAGCTGGGGTCATGGTATATAAAAATGACCTTAAATAAAGAGGGTATAAGTATAATCTTTATGGAGTGTTTCCTTTTTTTTTTTTTTGAGAGAAATTTATGAAGTGTTTCCAAAAGACATATGAGTGTAAGTATATTTTCTCCTTTTATTTATGGAGAAAAGACATACTTATCATTCTCTTTTGGATTAATTATATTTTGCACCCCTGAAGTTTTAGTGATTTTGTATTTTACACTTGAAAGTTTTAAAGTTGACACTTTGCTCCCTAAAGTTTCACAAATATGGCAAATAAGTCCAAATAGGCCTTTAGTGATGAATGATTTCATCACTGAAAGTGAAAATTTCGTCGCAAAATTCTGGGAGGGACTAAATTGTAACTCATCTCAAACTTTAGAGATCAAAGTGTCAAATTTAAAACTTTAAGGTGCAAAGTGCAAAACCATCCAAACTTCAAGGTGCAAAGTGCAATTAACCCTTCTCTTTCTTAAATTTTCCATTAAAGAAGTTATTAGCATATAAAAGGAGCTATAAGGTCGGCCGAATGTTGATAACAAGGTCGGTAAAGGTCTTTGATGGGCCACCTGGAAAGAAAGACTTGTATCAGACTGGTTTTCTTTGCTCAAATCTCAGTTCTCAGTTTGGGTAAGTCCTCTCTCTCTCTCTCTCTCTCTCTCTCTCTCTCTCTCTCTCTGTTATGTAAATATGTACGAACCCAGTTCTGATCACTCTGAAGAATCATTAGATCTTATTCTATTCTTTGCTGTTTTATTGGAATTTGGAAATTCTGGTACTTGCAATGGAACGTTCTATTTTTCTATAATTGTTTCTCCAAGAACACAACGATCTTTCTGAATTCTGGTCCTTTTTGATAGGTTGATAATTGAATGCCGATTATAATTATTTTTTCTGTGGTGGGTTGATCTATATTTGTTCTGCACATAAAAAGAATCGGCACTGTAAGTTTTTTCTTTCTTTTTTCTTCTTCTTCTCCTCATGGGCTAGGTTGTTTTGATTTGGTTTTTCAATTCAATATTGTTGTTCGGCGGCTATAGGAAGTCTTTTTCGAGGAACTCTCATGTACAGTTTGAATCTTGGACTAATATAGAAGAATTGAAGCTGGAAGTTAGGCTGTTTGTGCAGTGCTGGAAATCAATCAATCAATCAATCAATCAATCAATCAATCTCTCTCTCTCTCTCTCATCACTTAAAGTCTTACATGGATTTGGGTATATTTTTCTCCCCCATTACTCAAGACTGAATTTGTTAATCTTTTAATTTTAATAATTCAACATCTTGGCATAGTTGTTCTATGGTGTTGTCTTAATTGGATAATTGTTGATACCTTGTTGTAGATGAAGATGCTATTTTTAGTAATCTGACTGAAAATTTGATCTTTTCCATTGCGATAGAATTGGAGATTTTGCAATTTGGTTATTGTCTGGGGCATTTTGGCTCAAAGTCGAAATATCTTGGGATCATTTTGCGTCAGATAAGGCGTATCCTCTTCGTGGGGTATATGGTTCAAAGTCCCTTTTTGGCTATGGCTTCGGAGGTAGATTTTGAACTAACTGTAGCTTTTAGTACTTTATCTATCTATTACATCAAATGGGATCTAGAAATGTTGGTTTGGAGTGTCAGTTTGGGTAGGCCCATCATCCACCAATATGTTCAAGGATAGTAATCGATGGAAAATCCGTTGGTTTAGTGAGTGACGGATTTGGAATATCTGTTTCTGATATATTTGGGTTGAGACTATTTTTCTTTATGGTAAATGCTGCTCTGGGGTTATCATTTATTGTTCTGAATCTTTTGATCACTTGTTTAACTGTTTTTTTGGGAGTATATATCCCCAGCTAATTTTGTGAAAGATGCAATATAGCTATAGGAGTGATTCTTAAGTCTGAACTCTCAAGGTTCTACGCATACGAAGCAGTTAATTCCGCCCGCTTCAAACAAACTCACCCCCATCCCCCTTTTCCTGTTTCTCTCTCTCATAGATGTGCTGATTCCACTTGATGTTGTTTCGGTGCCCAATTGACTTGATACTTCTTACATGCAAATATATATTTTTTCTTTTCTCTATTTTCCACATCTCTTGTTGAGTTGTTTGTGTGTGCTAGAGAGAATTCACACAGTTGTGCAAAGTTCTCGAACACGCATATTCTATCATTTATGCCTATTCGAAATTGACCATCATTTATCTTACCTACACGATACATCTAATTTGCTGGATACTTTTTCAGTAATTTTGATGGATCATGTTGGTATTAAATGTGTGTAGGTAATCATAGGGGGTCGGGAGTAATCCACTCTTTTCTTTTGCCATCATTTGTCTAAAATAAAGATCACATTTTTTTTTTCCCCTACCAAAAGAAAAATTCAATCCAATTGGTTGTTAAATTTTTTCCATGGGGTTAAGATTTGCTAACCAGTCGGGTAATAGTTAGATAGAATCAGGTTGTGCAGTTGCTTGAATGTGGCAATTGGCAAACAAGATCATGTTCATGGAATGTTGAAGTTAACAATGATTTTTATTCTACGTATGTGAAATATCTTAACTTTTGATGACTGCATCATTAGTCTTGACGTCGTCGACGATCTTGCTTTATATTGGTATTGGTGTTCAAAGGAGGTAGGTATGCCTATTGTTCTCGTTTGGAATTACATATAATGGAGTATACCCCTCTTTTCTTTTGCCTATTCTTTTGTTCAAGTATTGTCAAATTGACTGGTTCTCAAACTTCAAAATAAGTAATCACTTCATCCAAGATCACACCTGCCCATTTTTTATTCATATGTACTTTGGGTCTCTACTTCGCTAGTTTTGAGTCTGATCATATTGCACATTTGTGTATAATTCCATCTCTTGGCAATTTGCAGAAAATTTGAGCTTTGATGAGATAGTTTGATGGCTAATCCAAGCACGTCATCCTTGAAATTGTTTTCGGAATCCTCAGAAGGTGGGCCAAATATGGAAAATTCAAACACAAACTCATCTCAATCTCCTCTAATGCAGAGCCGGAATTCTTCACACGGTCCCGTAGCTATTCTCTGGGACATTGAGAACTGTCCTGTCCCGAGTGATGTGCGCCCAGAAGATGTGGCAGGCAACATCAGAATGGCATTGCGGGTCCATCCCGTAATTAACGGAGCTGTTACATTGTTTTCCGCATACGGGGATTTTAATGCTTTCCCTAGACGACTAAGAGAGGGCTGCCAGAGGACAGGTGTCAAGCTCGTAGATGTCCCAAATGGGAGGAAGGATGCGGCTGATAAGGCCATCTTGGTTGACTTGTTTCTCTTTGCTCTTGACAACCCTCCGCCTTCTTCCATCGTGCTTATTTCCGGAGATGTTGACTTTGCTCCAGCACTACACATATTGGGTCAACGTGGATATACTATTATTCTCGCCATTCCTTCTGGGGTGGGTGTTTCATCTGCATTAAGTAGTGCAGGTCGGTTCGTTTGGGATTGGCCTAGTGTGGCTCGTGGGGAAGGCTTCGTGCCCCCCAGTAAGGCTTTAGTCCCCCATCGTGGGACCCAAATCAATGACAGCCCAGATTGTTGGAATGATGATGAAGCAATAATTTATAGGGGAGTCTCCCAAAGAAATTACAGCGCAAGAGACTTCTCGATAATATCACAGTCTTTAACCGAATACAATAGCACTTCGATCTCCGTTCCTTGTTTTCCTACTAGCACAAGATCACACAGTCTTCCATCTGGTTTGAATGAGGATTCAAGTGATGTGATGTGGGTCCAGCCCGGAGACCTAAATGGTTTGAAAGGGCAGCTGGTAAAGCTGCTCGAATTGTCTGGAGGGTATCTACCTCTTTCCCGTGTTCCACCAGAGTACCTGAAAGTTTTTGGGAGGCCTCTCCACGTTTCAGAGTATGGAGCATCCAAGCTTGGGAATCTTTTCAAGAAGATGGCCGACACAATGGAAGTAGAGGGGGAAGGCTCCAAGAAGTTTGTTTATCTCCGAAACTCGAAAGCCGGCCCAAGTGCTTCTCCGTTAGTTCTGGCGAAGAAAGATAAGAAAGGGAAGGGGACTCGGGAAGAGAACACCGATATTATTGCTTGGAGTGGATCTTCGGATGAATTATCAGATGATGAAAGGGTCGTTGCAGAGGCCGATTTGTGCGTGAATGCTCACGGTGGAATTTTTGACAGAAGTCTTGAACAGTTCAGACATGAACTTCAAGAGATCCTAGTGAGCTATTCTTGTCGAATTTTCTTGGGTTGTTTTGAGGAAATATATAAGCAACGGTACAAGAAACCATTGGACTGTAATAGGTTTGGTGTAAATGAGTTGGAGCAGCTGTTGGAAAAGGTAAGAGATATTGTGACTTTGCACGAGGAACCAGTAAGCAAGAGGAAGTTCTTGGCTGCTGTTGGTGGTTAGAAGAATCATCCAGTTGCTATTTTTTTTTAACTTTATTTATTTATTTATTTATTTTTATTTAGAACTTATTTTATGGTCTTAGAGTTAAGGTATGCTTGTTGCCACCTTGTTCTCTTTTTTCCTTAAATTTTTTTTATTTCTTAGTTTCATAAAAGATGATAGGCATGTGTGACCTCTTCTTGTGAATCTGCCTTGAGCCTGGGTACTGTATAACTAATTAACTACTAATGGAATCTGTAAATTGCAATTTGGTATATTTCAAGATAGGCAAAGCTTTTTCATTTTGGTTGTTTTGCTGTAAAGCTTTACTTTCAGTGTGGCTGAAGAAGTCAGTTTGGACTAGGGTTGCAAGTTGGAAAGGAAATTCCAATTCCGACGATTCCAATTCCTATCCGAAAAATTGTGATTTTGGCAACATAAATGTATTTCAGAATTCCGTAATTAAAAAATTCTGAAAAAAAGATATATATATATATATATATATACACACTAGTTTAAACGCACGTGCGTTGCACGTGAACGGTGTCTATCTAAAAATTAATTAGGAATAGCAAGCCAAAATAATAATAAAAATAAAAAAAAAGATAAAAAAAAAAGATTAAAAAAAACACTTAAATTAGGTATAAAAAAATAATAAATAAAAAGAAGAAGAAGAAGAAGAAGAATTCATACAACTTCCACAATAAAAAAGATACACAAAGCACATACAACAATCAATTCATAGGGTAAAAATAATAAAAATTGTTGAATTATTCTTCTTAGACCATTTGTTTATTTGTTTAATAATAATTTTTTTATGTTGCTATTTAATTGTTATCACATGTCCTAGCTAGAATTCTTTCTTACATCTTTAATATTTTGAATTTACTATTTTCTTTGCTCATTACTTAATAATGACTATATATTTATTTATTGTATGACCACATATGTTAGTATTTCATTAATTTACCGTGTTTGTTTAGTAATTTATTAAACTATAAAATTATTTCATATGTTCTAATTAGAATAAGTTACAAATCAATCATGATCTAGCTTTCTTAAATGTTTTTTTATATACATTAAAATTTGATTCCTACAAAAAGGATTTAGGGAGCCCTCTACGTTCAAGATGGCCAAACTTTTTGTGCTGTGTGGCTTGAAAATTCTTAAAATCTTCAACCAAATTTTTTCATAAAGTCTCTATTGCCAAATTGCCAATATAATTGAAAGAATCACATAAGAAAAAAATTTTATAACGGGAATTGATATTAGAAAGTAATTGCTTATCCATGGAGTTCACCTAAAGAAAGAGAAAAGATATTGAAACATGACAGAAGAAGGGAAAAAAAATGGAATCCACTAAGACCAAAATAGAAAAAACCAATAGGATGGTAGTTTTAATTTAATTTAAAGTTCTAAAATTCTGAAAATGTATTGATAATCTATATCGAAAGAGACTATTAGGCTCTATTTGGTGCACATATTGAGGGATAGGAAAGAAACGAAAACACTAAGGAAAATATTTTCGTTTGTTCATGAGCTAAAAAGGGCCTAAGGGTGTCCATTAATTTGATAAAATTGAAAATTAAGTGTTGAATTTTAAGCAGTTGAATTTGCCGTACATAAATGTCACGACCCATCCCACTACGCGTGGAAATAGGACACGTGGCACGCCACCAAGGCTCAACCAACATCATCTAATAATACGCAGCGGAAAGAACTTCTATAAAACAACCCTGGTAGTTTAAAACTTAGGAAACGTTCCCCTCTGTGTTTGTAAAATACATTGAAATCAGAGTTATAAAAAGTTTTGTCCATTGAAAACACATTCAAAGAAAATAGTTTTTGAAAACAGAGGTTCAGTCGACTGCCCCGTCGACTGCACAAGGGTCCAGTCGACTGCTCCGTCGACTGTGTCAAGCAGAACCAAAAACCCTAAATCTCCACAGAGGCCCAGTCGACTGTTTTCTGAAACCAGTCGACTGCTATTCAATCGAAGGAGGCAGTGGCTCCACTAAACAGTGTTCAGTCGACTGCCCAAGGGGTCCAGTCGACTGCTTCTCTAGTATTTCCTTACAGTTTCTCAAACACACGAGATCCAGTCGACTGATCAGAGGGTCCAGTCGACTGCTTCTCTGCTGGCAGCCCTGTAATGAAATATTAACAACTCATATTTCTCAATACCCACAATAGGTGCAACCATAACTGATTCCAACAAATTAAAACCCAATTACAGGCGTTCAATTACAAGATTACAATACTGAAAAGCAAATCCATGTTTCTATTACAACATACTACAATATTCAAATCCTTACACAAGTTTAGGATTTAAAACACAAAAACATTTACAAAGGTGATCCCCCGGCGTTCATCGGCCTCACTCCACACACTTCTTCTTGTCTTTCTTCTTACCTGCAATGGAGTACATCTCCACTGCTCAGCTATATGCTGAGCGTACAATTCTAAATGTATGCTTATATGACAGTTCATGGTTTAAGCATCTAAAATACATAAAAATAGTCTCTAGGGTGAGTGGTACGCATTCATCCGGTAGCGGCAAGTCCAAGCTTTAAACCGCGATGTCAATGGCAAGTCCAAGCCTACAACCATTACATCCCACAAGTGCCATGGCAAGTCCAAGCCTACAACCATGCACAGTAGCCGTCGCTACCAAAATTCTCAAACATCGAGAAGCTTACTCCGGCATGAATTTGCACCAAACTCCCCTTTGACCCAAGTAGACACATAACATGCTCACATAAACAGTTATACGTGCTTTTATCATAATTTCACGTGCATAATTAACGGGCCTAGCTAATACATGAATTTTGCCCGGATCCAATAATATCAAAAGTGATGTCCAAAACATGAAAATCCATATATTTCATAGATCTAGAATTCATACCTCGTGCGAATCTCTTCAAACTTTGAAGGATCGTCTAGGGGAATAAATAATCGTCGGATTTCGAATTTGGTATGATTCCTACAAGTTTATACCTGTTTTTCTCAAAAGTCTAAAATTAAGATTTTACAAAAACTTGGCCAAACACGGCCTAAGTGGTATCAAAACGTAGGTCTTACCTCCACGAGTTCAAATCTGAAATCTGGAGAAAATCTGACAGACGAACGGTCGTCGATCGGCGTCGCAAAGCCCGGAGCAACCAAATCTCCTTTCTCTCTCCTCTCTCTAGATATTTTTGGCAAGTTTTGGATGAGAATGAATCTCATCCTCATCTATTTATAGGCAAAAGTTATGGAAATTACGCTTACCTCCCCACGAGTTTCTCAAACTTCTAATTAGATCTCGAAACTTCGCACACGTCCATTTTATGCCTTTACAAGTGAAAACTATAAATTTCAAAAGTTTCTGACTAAGTTTCGTTTGGTCCAAAATAACGTCCGAAAACTATATTCTGTGGAATCTCTACACAACCTACCTTTTTAATTAACGTGTCTCTCACGTTCTCACCACAGTTCTCAAAATGATACTACCAAATCAAAGATTATCAGAATTATACTACACAGGTATAATTACTATTCAACAAATACCAGATAAAGTCAAATAACATTTAAATCACATAAATGTCATTTAATCATGATTATGCAATATGAACTGCCATGTTCCTGTGTCCTTACTGACACCTTACCGTTGACTCACAGTCAACCTCAATCCACCATTATCAATTAACATTGATAACCTCTCAATTTACAATTATGCATGATAAAACTATAAATTTTTGGAACGGGTGTGACAACTCTCCCCTCCAAAAAGGAAGTTTGTCCCCAAACTTTACCTCAAGCGTCGAACAAGTACGGATACTCATTCCGCATGTCTTCCTCACTTTCCCATGTAGCCTCTTCTACTGTATGACTACGCCATAGTACTTTCACCATCGGAATAGTCTTGGTTCTCAAAACTTGTTCTTTGCGGTCTAGAATCTCCACTGGTTGTTCCACATAAGTCAAGTCTCTCTGAATCTGCAACGGTTCAGGTACAATGATCTTACTCGTGTCAGTCATACAACGTCTCAACATAGACACGTGAAACACATTGTGCACATGTTCCAACTCTGATGACAAGGCCAAACGATAAGCTACTGGACCAACCCTCTCTAGGATTTCAAAAGGTCCTATGAATCTCGGATTGAGCTTTCCCCTCTTCCCAAATCGTACAATGCCTTTTGAAGGCGATACCCGCAAGTATACGAAATCTCCTACTTCAAATGTCATCGGTCGTCGCTTAGAGTCCGCATAACTCTTATATCGGCTCTGAGCTACCTTAAGTCGCTCTTGAATCAACTTCACCTTCTCAGTAGTCACCTGTATTAACTCAGGTCCTAATAGCTTCCTTTCCCCAACCTCGGTCCAACAAACCGGTGATCGACACTTACGGCCATATAAAGCTTCATACGGTGCCATACCAATACTTGACTGAAATCCGTTATTATAAGCAAATTCAATCAACGGCAAGTGGTGCTCCCAATCGTCCCCAAAATCTAATACACAAAGTCTCAACATATCCTCTAGCGTCTGAATCATACGCTCTGACTGTCCATCGGTCTGAGGATGAAACGCAGTACTGAAACTTAATTTCGTACCCATAGCTTCTTGCAAACTTCCCCAAAACCTTGACGTAAAACTACTATCACGATCGGATATAATCACAGCTGGGACTCCATGTAGTCTTACAATCTCTTTCACATACAATTCTGCTAACTTGGACGGTTTAGTCGTCTTGATCGGTAGAAAATGAGCTGACTTTGTTAACCGGTCAACTATAACCCAAATCTTATCATTCTTATTACATGATCGTGGAAATCCTGAAACAAAATCCATCGTAATCTCGTCCCATTTCCATTCCGACACTGGCAAAGGTTGTAGTAACCCCGCGGGTACTTGTCTCTCAGCTTTAACCTGTTGACATGCCGAACATTCGGATACAAACTTAGCGACTTCACGCTTCATACCCTTCCACCAAAAGTTTTCCCTCAGGTTTCTGTACATCTTATTACCTCCCGGGTGCACTGAATATCTCGTACTATGAGCTTCTTCTAGAATTCTCTCTTTCAAGTCTTTCACATTCGGTATACATAATCGGTTTCCCAGTTTCAACGTTCCTTGATCTAATACAAAACCAGGTCGCTTTCCCAAAGATATCTCATCTCTCATTTTACACAAATAAACATCGTTAAATTGTTCCTTCTTGATCTCATCAATAATATCTGGGTGTGCTACAATCGCCATCATTAAGCCATCGTTGGTCCCTGGAATCACATCCAATTCTAAGCGTTCCATTTCCTTTACCAATTCTTTTTGTTGCGTTAGCTCGTCGGCTAAATTCCTCGGCGTCTTCCGGCTTAATGCATCGGCTACTACATTCGCTTTCCCCGGATGGTACTCAATCGAAAGATCGTAATCCTTCATCAATTCCAACCATCTTCGCTGTCTCATATTCAAGTCTCGTTGGGTAAAAATATATTTCAAACTCTTGTGGTCCGTGAATATCTCACACTTTTCCCCGTATAAGTAGTGTCTCCAAATCTTCAAAGCATGAATTACTGCAGCTAATTCCAGATCATGAGTTGGATAATTAATCTCATGTGTCTTCAACTGTCTAGAAGCATAAGCAATCACTTTACCACCTTGCATCAATACGCATCCCAACCCTTTGTGTGAAGCATCACTATAGATCACAAATCCTTCGGTTCCAGATGGTATTGTTAGAATAGGTGCTCTCGTTAGTCGTGACTTCAATTCTTGAAAACTGTCCTCGCATTCCTGACTCCATTCAAATGTAACTCCCTTCCTCATTAACTTTGTCATAGGCAATGAAATCTTCGAGAAATGCTCAATAAAACGGCGGTAATATCCCGCTAATCCCCAGAAACTTCGAATTTCGGATACGGAAGTCGGTCTTGTCCAATTTGATACAGCTTCTACTTTGTGAGGATCAACTGATACTCCATTCTTGTCAATCACGTGACCAAGAAAAGTAATGCTAGGTAACCAAAATTCACATTTCTTGAATTCCCAAACAATTGTTTCTCTCGTAATCTCTGAAGTATCAATCTCAAGTGGTTCTCGTGTTCTATCTCACTCGGTGAATAAACCAGGATATCGTCAATGAATACAATCACAAAATCATCCAAATAGTCCTTAAAGACTCGGTTCATAAGATCCATGAACGCGGCTGGTGCATTGGTAACCCCAAATGGCATAACTAAGAACTCATAGTGTCCATAACGCGTTCTAAAAGCTGTTTTCTCAACATCTTCGACCTTCACTTTCAACTGATGATAACCCGATCTTAGGTCTATCTTGGAGAATACTTGTGCTCCACGGAGTTGATCAAATAAATCATCAATTCTGGGTAACGGATACTTATTCTTGATTGTCAATTTGTTCAGTTCCCGATAATCTACACACATACGCATGGAGCTATCTTTCTTCTTCACAAACAATACTGGAGCTCCCCACGGTGATACACTTGGTCGAATGAAACCCTTGTCAAGTAACTCTTGCAATTGAACTTTCAGTTCCTTCAATTCTACTGGTGCCATTCTATACGGTGCTTTGGATACCGGCCTTGAGTCTGATATAACCTCAATAGTGAACTCGACCTCTCTCTCAATAAGAACATCTGGTAACTCATCAGGAAATACATCTGAATATTCTCGCACTATCGGAATGTCTTCTACTTTTAATTCGGTCGCTGAGACATCAGTCACTGAACATAGAAATCCATGACATCCCTTTTTCAATAATTTTCCTGCTCGGATAGCTGAAATCAAGTACGGCGGCGGTGTAACCCCACTTCCTTGAAAACAAAAGTTCCCATGTACTGGTGATCGAAAATTAACTTCTTTCCGTTCACAATCTATCGTGGCTTGATTCAGAGCTAACCAATCCATTCCCAGTATTACATCAAAATGATTCACCACAATTGGTATAAGGTCTACGGTCATCAACTTCTCACCTAATTTGATCTCACAGTTCTTATATACAGTAGATGTCATTATCGCTTTACTAAGTGGCACAGCAATAGACAATTCATATCCTAGTGGCGCGGACTTAACAGTTAAATGTTCCACAAAGTTATAAGATACAAACGAATGCGTAGATCCCGAATCAACGAGTATGCGTGCTAAGTGCGAACATACAAGCACCATACCTGAGACCACTGTATCAGTAGCAGCCACGTCTCCAGGGTTCATCTGGAATGATCTTCCCTGACGTTGCTCTGTCCTTTGTCCTCCGTCATTAGACTGTTTAGGCTTCAAACCACTAGAAGCCATAGAACTAGCTCCTTGTTGAGAATACCTCCTCGGGCAATCCTTGGCTTGGTGCCCAAAGACTCCACAATCATAACACTTGCCTCTCATGTCGGGTGTTGAATTTGTACTACCCCCGCCTTGGTTCCTGTTCTGGGGTTTGGTCATGAAACATCGACCTGAGTGTGGTCTGTTGCAAAGTGAACACAACGGTATGCTACTTGGCGTTCTCCTGAATTCACTGAAACTAGAACCAGAGCCTCTTTGAAACGGCCTCTTGAAAGATCCACCCTGACTTCGGTCACCACCCTCATGACTTCGCTTTCCTTGGTGATTTTGTCTCGATCTCTCTATTCCACTTTCGGCTACAAGCGCCGTCTGCTGTACTGCTGCAACAGTTGAATGCTCGTAGGTTTCTACCCTCAAACGGATATTTTCCCTTAAGCCTTCTTCAAATTTTCTTGCCCTTTCTTCCTCTCCTGGTACAGAACCTTTACCAAACCTCAACAACGCATTATACTTGGAAGTATATTCGGTTACAGTCATATCTCCCTGCTTCAAGTTATCAAATTCTCTCTTCTTTGCGTTGTAGGCGGCTCGCGGAAAGAACCGGCGATTGAACTCCGCCTTGAACCCTTCCCAAGTAATCGGTGCCCCTTGATCTAGTACATTTACCCACCAGTTCTGGGCTTCACCCTTCAGCACATCACTGGCATTCTCAATCTTCTCCTTATTAGTCATCGGAAGCGATCGAAAAATTCTCTCCATATCCATGATCCAATGTTCTGCGAGCGTTGGGTCGGGTGTCCCATGAAATTCCATCGGTTTCTTCCGGACAAACTGTTCTGATATTGACCTCATACCCCTATTTTCAGGCGCATGTACTACAACTATCGGTTCTGGCTCCAATGGAGGTGTTGGAGGTAATCTGTCCGCTATATTTCGTATCATCTCTCCCATGTTCCCCATCATTTCAGCCATCTCATTCATTCGTCGGGTATGGGGTGATAACTCTCGCTCTTCATCACTCATGATTTCAATCCTGTAGTTCTCAATGCATAAACACTATGCATGCACAGCAACAACAATAGTATGTATGTAAAACAACATCCATATGCATCAAACATCTCTAAGATGCATGAATGCAATTGAAAACATGTGGCAAATCACTCAACACTCCACTCGTCGTCGAACGTTACCAAAGTTTTGTTACCTCTAGCTCTGATACCAATAAATGTCACGACCCATCCCACTACGCGTAGAAATAGGACACGTGGCACGCCACCAAGGCTCAACCAACATCATCTAATAATACGCAGCGGAAAGAACTTCTATAAAACAACCCTGGTAGTTTAAAACTTAGGAAACGTTCCCCTCTGTGTTTGTAAAATACATTGAAATCAGAGTTATAAAAAGTTTTGTCCATTGAAAACACATTCAAAGAAAATAGTTTTTGAAAACAGAGGTTCAGTCGACTGCCCCGTCGACTGCACAAGGGTCCAGTCGACTGCTCCGTCGACTGTGTCAAGCAGAACCAAAAACCCTAAATCTCCACAGAGGCCCAGTCGACTGTTTTCTGAAACCAGTCGACTGCTATTCAATCGAAGGAGGCAGTGGCTCCACTAAACAGTGTTCAGTCGACTGCCCAAGGGGTCCAGTCGACTGCTTCTCTAGTATTTCCTTACAGTTTCTCAAACACACGAGATCCAGTCGACTGATCAGAGGGTCCAGTCGACTGCTTCTCTGCTGGCAGCCCTGTAATGAAATATTAACAACTCATATTTCTCAATACCCACAATAGGTGCAACCATAACTGATTCCAACAAATTAAAACCCAATTACAGGCGTTCAATTACAAGATTACAATACTGAAAAGCAAATCCATGTTTCTATTACAACATACTACAATATTCAAATCCTTACACAAGTTTAGGATTTAAAACACAAAAACATTTACAAAGGTGATCCCCCGGCGTTCATCGGCCTCACTCCACACACTTCTTCTTGTCTTTCTTCTTACCTGCAATGGAGTACATCTCCACTGCTCAGCTATATGCTGAGCGTACAATTCTAAATGTATGCTTATATGACAGTTCATGGTTTAAGCATCTAAAACACATAAAAATAGTCTCTAGGGTGAGTGGTACGCATTCATCCGGTAGCGGCAAGTCCAAGCCTTAAACCGCGATGTCAATGGCAAGTCCAAGCCTACAACCATTACATCCCACAAGTGCCATGGCAAGTCCAAGCCTACAACCATGCACAGTAGCCGTCGCTACCAAAATTCTCAAACATCGAGAAGCTTACTCCGGCATGAATTTGCACCAAACTCCCCTTTGACCCAAGTAGACACATAACATGCTCACATAAACAGTTATACGTGCTTTTATCATAATTTCACGTGCATAATTAACGGGCCTAGCTAATACATGAATTTTGCCCGGATCCAATAATATCAAAAGTGATGTCCAAAACATGAAAATCCATATATTTCATAGATCTAGAATTCATACCTCGTGCGAATCTCTTCAAACTTTGAAGGATCGTCTAGGGGAATAAATAATCGTCGGATTTCGAATTTGGTATGATTCCTACAAGTTTATACCTGTTTTTCCCAAAAGTCTAAAATTAAGATTTTACAAAAACTTGGCCAAACACGGCCTAAGTGGTATCAAAACGTAGGTCTTACCTCCACGAGTTCAAATCTGAAATCTGGAGAAAATCTGACAGACGAACGGTCGTCGATCGGCGTCGCAAAGCCCGGAGCAACCAAATCTCCTTTCTCTCTCCTCTCTCTAGATATTTTTGGCAAGTTTTGGATGAGAATGAATCTCATCCTCATCTATTTATAGGCAAAAGTTATGGAAATTACGCTTACCTCCCCACGAGTTTCTCAAACTTCTAATTAGATCTCGAAACTTCGCACACGTCCATTTTATGCCTTTACAAGTGAAAACTATAAATTTCAAAAGTTTCTGACTAAGTTTCGTTTGGTCCAAAATAACGTCCGAAAACTATATTCTGTGGAATCTCTACACAACCTACCTTTTTAATTAACGTGTCTCTCACGTTCTCACCACAGTTCTCAAAATGATACTACCAAATCAAAGATTATCAGAATTATACTACACAGGTATAATTACTATTCAACAAATACCAGATAAAGTCAAATAACATTTAAATCACATAAATGTCATTTAATCATGATTATGCAATATGAACTGCCATGTTCCTGTGTCCTTACTGACACCTTACCGTTGACTCACAGTCAACCTCAATCCACCATTATCAATTAACATTGATAACCTCTCAATTTACAATTATGCATGATAAAACTATAAATTTTTGGAACGGGTGTGACAATAACACATGAGTATTTCAAGTATTGAAATAGACTGCAATTAGTGATTATTTCTAGTCGAATTTTTTCAATTAAGATATTCAATGGATTTTTGGCTGCATTTTCAATTAGAGTAATGCTAGAGTCATAAAGAGATGCTTACAAAAGGATATGGTATCCCATATGGCAGAATTAAGTGTGGTGACTCTTTCAATTAAGTGGTACATTATCAAATGTATTTGTACAACAAATGTGCTTAAAATTTTATTTTACCACTTAATTGGTTATAATCACAAGCTAAATTTGTCTAGCTAACTTCCTATCTTTCTTGTGGAACTTAAACAATGATAAAAATTCTATGAATTATTGCTAATAAAGATAACAATAATAACTTTTCATAAAGAAAAATACTCAATTAAGTTTTACATTCAATAATTGTGTTGCTAAACGCATGGGTAAAATGGGAATGGAATAGGACACATGTCAGCATGGTAGTGGTGGATAAGCAAGAGTGAGAAAAATGCACTCTATGTTAAATGGGTAACCAAATATTAAAGTAGTTGAAATTGAATCCTAAATTTTTTTGAATGTATATCTTACCTAGAATAGGTTCGATAGAAGTTACCTATATTATTGTTGGTATAGAATAAACAAAATCGTGAGTGACTCATCATAGAGCTCCAAACAAGAAAAAAGAAAAGAAGAAGAAGAATAAAACAAATCAAGATTCTTTAAAAAGAGTTATGTAATACTAAGAATTGATATCAGGAGTTGATGGGTATAGTTTTATGTCTGTGAAATTACTTCAGTACCCTTAATGAAAACTGAATCCAATAACTGTAAATAGAAGTCCCATCATGAGAAGGGGACTGATGTTACTATAACTAATAGTTTTTTTGTTTTCATTTTGACCATTAAGGTATTGAAAATATTACATTAATAGTAATGAGAATGAAATTTATAAGTAAGTTGAATGAATGAATAGAAGAGTAAGGAATAATAATTACCTTCAATGCAAAGTTTGAAAGTGCACACTTGTGTACAGATCAATCGTGTTTAGTTCATCATAGCACATTATTAAGAGAACACGAAGAGTAGACTGTTTTGTGAATCTTAATTAAAGTGTAAAAAAATGTCTAAGGCTATGGAGAACTTGGGAAGTGGAGACGTATAATAGAAATTAGATAATACCAGTAGGTCCTTTAATACTATCATTAGTCTTCTAGTCCAAAAAAAAGAAAAAAGAAAAAAAGAAAGGAGAGAGAGAGAGAGAGAGAGAACTAAAATAATTTCTTAACAAATAGGGCCAAAAGTAAACCTGGGACTGAGAGGCTTGTGAATTCATGTTATTCTTCTACACGATTAATTTCTAGTACACAACTCCTTTATTTATTCCTAATACTTGATTTCTTTATTTATCCTAATTTAGATTGGACTTTGTTTCATCCAATGATCCAATACTCAATTAATCCATTCTGGTTCACTTTAATCAAAGAAGCAAAAAATTGTTACACAATTACTCAAGGAACATACTTGGGTAAAGTTCGTTAGGTGTGGTTTGTTAGGTTCCCTCTCACAACAGTGGGTCTAGGGATTAAAAAAAATAATGTTTAAAATTATTTTATTTATTTATTTTCTAGTTAATTAGGGTCTCACAATTGTGAGAGGAATCTAACAAACCATGTATAGCTAAGGAACTTTGCCCAAATGTATTCAAGTACTAAAATTCTTCTATTAATTAGTTATTGATTAAATGTGAGCTTTTAGATAGATTAGCTCTCAAATATTTGTATTAATTGGAGGCTGAATGCAAGATTTATAATTGAAAGGTAAAATTTTTAAACATCGCGAGTGTAAAAAGAATCATATACTACTAAGAAACTGGTAATAGGAATTTAGTTAAGAGTCCTAAAATTCTTCATAGACATATATTATAACTCTTTAAGAGATATATATGTTACTAATCCATTATTCACGTAACCCACCGTGGAGTCCAAAAAAAGAAAAGAAAAGAGGGGTTATTACACTAAAACCCCTTCAACTATGACAATTTTCAATTGCCCTTAACTATAAAACTCAACAAATTGACCCTATCAACTATTTTAACTTTTCACTAACATCCCTTCTGTTAGGTTGTAGTTAAAAAATTGATTACTTTTGTATCGTGTTACCAATATAAAAGTGTTAACAACATAACATTTTTGTCTCTTCTTTGAGTCGTTGAAATTTTAAGAACAAAATTGCCTAAAATTTGGTGTACAACACAGGGCAATTATTATGCAACAAAAGATATTTTTGTCATAAAATTTCCAATGGCTCCAAGGAGGGACAAATAGATATCATGTTGCTAATAGTTTGTATCATATGTTGCTCACATGATAATAAAAAAATAAAATATAAATTTAAAAAAGAAGAAGAAGAAAAAAAAAAGCGTTCTTTTTTGGGACATAATTCTAATGGAAAGGGTTTTAGAGAAAAATGCAATAGTTGAGGGGAGTTAGTTTGTCAAGTTTTATAGTTTAGGGGCGTATTTAAAAAAGAGTCATATTTGAACTAAAGTGTGATTGACTTTTTTCTTTTCTTTTTTTATTTTTATTTTTTATTTGTAAATTCCGATGGGAACTTGAGTTGTTTGGAAGGAGTTGTAATACACAATAGGATTAATGTCGAATACCATTAATATTAAGGAGTTGTAAAATTGTAAGGATTGTATATAACATGATATATCCAAAGTAAAAAAAAATGGTATACTAATTGTTAGCCCCAAGGGTTTTACCCTAAGTAATTTTGATGATTAACAAACCATTAAGTTGATTTCTTATGTTTTCATTTAGCATGTTGTCCAAACAGATCCTAAGACTTGATGATTGGTATATCAAGGAAGCATTGTGGAAGACTAATTCTTTATTGTATTGCTCTCATAGGATTAAATGTAAAGTTGGGTAGATTGAATCTCAAGAACAAGGGCTTAAAATAAAACAAACCTTTCAAAACAAAAATTTTAGTAAAACAGAAGATCAGTCGACTGATTGATTTCATCAGTCGACTGGGAGCAAGTTTTATCAGTCGACTGACCATAAAACAGTCGACTGAACCTTGGTTCCTGAGGGTACATTCTGTTTCAGTCTTTCAGTCGACTGGACTCTTTTTACAGTCGACTGAGAGCTTGTTTTATCAGTCGACTGGCAAAAAAAAAGAAGTCGACTGAACCATGGTTTTTGAAGCAACATTCTGCTTCAGCTATCCAGTCGACTGGACCCAATTTACAGTCGACTGTACATAAGGCGCATATACAATATTCAAAAAGGACAGTCGACTGAATCGAAAACCCAGCCGACTGGACCTCTGCGCAGAAACAGTAACGGCTCTTTTTCCTCTGTTTTGCTTTAGCATTAAATGCTCTCACCTACCTTAAACGTTATTCTTTTTGAGAGAGTATATAAATACTGAGTTAAAGATTGGTTGTTGATCATCCATTACTCTCATAAATCACTCACTTGTTGCAATCAAAGATTAAAGCCCTAAATCTTGAGATTTACTCTTCTAACTCTAGAGTTCTTTTGTAAAACCTTGAGAGATCACATTGTGAGCATTTATTATTCTCATCTACTCTAAAAGGAGAGTATTTATTCAGTTGTAACCCAACGATTATAAATTTCTTCAAGTTGTAAGAAGGTTGGTGTAACCTTTGCTCCAAGTGAAGGTAATATTCATTGGAGGTGTAAAAGGAGTTCAAGAAGAACTTGTAAAGAGTGGTTTAATCTTCACCCAAAGAAGATTGATTAGTGGATTCCTCAAGAGGTGTTCTTGGGGGGTGGACGTAGGCCGCGGGGTGCGATTGCCGAACCACTTGAAAATATTGGTTTGCAAGTGTCTCTTTCTCTTATCTCCTTTATTATTCTTTTAATTAAGTTTTGTGCTTGATAGTAGTTTTTAAATTGCCATTATTTGTAAGAATCCTTATTCACCCCCCCTCTAAGGATTACTTTTGGACCAACACTAAAGTTGTTAAAACTCTAAGAAAATTACTTAAGTGAAAGTGCACCGATTGATAAAAGTGTAAACCACTTATGGGCATCGGTCATTATCAGTTGCTTTATATCTAAAATACTAAAACCATCCCACAAATGAATTTACCAAAATGACCACTACGATCTAGATTTGTAATATTTGTTGATCTATCTCTGCACATAAACATACACATAACAAACAAATATACATACGCATATAATATATACAAAAAGAGGTTATCAAAAAAAAAAGTCCAAGAAAAAGAAAAAAAAAACCAATGGATTTAGTTTATTCTAGAGTCCAACAAAAAGAAAGTTGATCTATGAGGCACATAAACATACACATAACATACAAATATGCATACGTATATAATATATATATATATATATATACAAAAAGAGGTTTAAAAAAAAAAAAAAAGAGTTCAACAAAACGGAAAAAAAAAAAAAAAACCCAATAGATTTAGTTTATTCTAGAGTCCAAAAAGAAAAAACCAACCAAACACATAGATGTTATTAAGTTGTAGGACTCTTATGGCATGGACACACTACAAATAAAAAAGTGGTATACTAAACTTTTTAAACTCTAAATTCTAAGGAAAATAGTTAAGTAAAAGTGCACCGATTAATAAAAGTGTAAAACACTTATACACATTGGTACATTTATATATATTATAGATATATCAGATTGGAATCAGAATGATGTTGGAAGTTCTGAATATTGACTTTTCGATCCTAAAATTCCGAAAGAATTCCGAACACTTTCCGATATGAAATTTATATTTTCCGAAAAATTATGACTTATTTAAAGACGAGGGTAATTACAATTTTAAAGACTTCTATAATAAAATCAATTTTACGAAGGAAAAAAAACTGCTAATCAAATTTTGAAACAACGATATTTGGATTTTTGCTTGAAATTTTCCAAAATTTTTCAGAATCGGAAATATAAAATGAAAAATTTGAAATTTCGGAATAAAAGGCAATATACATTCTGAAATTTTTGAATTTTTATTTTTTATTTTTTCGAAATAGTCATTTCCGATCTGTTCCATCCGAAGCACACTGTAGGTAGTTTAAACTCAGGATCATGAACTTTAATTAATGTGTCTGTTTGAACCATTTCATGATTCTAAATGTACCTAGTTGCCATTTGTAAAATTGATAAACAACAATGATATAATAAAAATGTACCTAAAAATCCCTATTTACCAATGTTTTTTACTCAAGGCCCATCTTATATAAGTTTATATTAATAGACTCTAATAGTTATGAACTAGTATGTTAATAGCTCATAACCCCCAATTAATAGTTTTTAGGTGATGAATTTACCCCTACACACAAACACACACACATATATATATATATATATGTATATACGAAATAATAGTTATATATATATATGGATATAGCTGGTTATATATGGAAACATAAATAAAGATTTAATTTGATTTTCAATTATTCTTATCTCATTAATTGTGGAGTTATTTTTCGAACAAACTAATAATTACCATGATCTACGTATGCACATTTGAATGGAGATTTAATTTGTAGTAGACTGTTTTTGTTTTGGTAAGCTATCATCCACATCTTTAATGATTTCCATATTTTTAGTGCCACGTCAAATGTTTTGTTAGATTATCCATTGCTAATTTTTTTGTTCAATGTAATTTTGGTTAGCATGCCATGTATTTTTGACAGTAATGACTAGTTACATTATCTGTTTGCTATAATATTTATTCGGGCGTGCCAGAGCCTTATTAGGTAGACCCAAACTAATAACACAAAATTTCCTAAAAGCACTTGTGTGAGTGATACACAAGGTTTGGAAATCTGACATCTAACAGGCGATTGTGAAAGGTGAGTAGGAAAGTACCCTCACCTAAGGTCCCTAGACAGTGTTGAAGCACACAAGTCTAGCAAGTGATGAAGAAAAGAAATTAAATAAAATGGACTTTTATTTAATTAAAAAGAAAAGAAATTACAATGGATGTAGTATAAAAAAGCTATGAAAGCCTAAGAAAACAAAAAGAATGCTAATAATGCATTGGGATGCTGTTTCGAAGAGACGCGGAGTGTCTTGATAGTTTGGCCTGCCTGTTTATAGCGGCCATGGAAGTCTCCTAGATAAGGTAGGAAATCTGATATGAATAATAATCTGGTAAAAAATACCAGTTTATTTCCATAAACTGATAATAGCTACCATATCTTCGAAATATATATACAAGTATATATATATATTTTCATCTTGAATCTGGTCCGCTTTGTGGCTTGATACATCCGACTTGGCTTCCAAGCAAAAGATATGCTTTCCATATCTCATAATATTCTGACATTATCGCCCAAGATATTGAAATATTATCTTGCCATATTATGATAACGTTTCCCAAATTGATTAGAACACTGATTGCACAGAATAAGTTGCCAATTTGGAACAACTATGTAGTGGCCGACTCACTTTGATATGTGCTATGAAATGAGGTGGCAGCCCGATGGTGCACGCATAATGGAAGCCCGATATATACACAGTCCGATGGCATTGAACTGCCAAATAAGGCCTAGCCCGATTGAATAAATAAATACCCAAAGTTGGTCAGTCCGATCACAGTGATGCCCGATCAAATGACGATTAGCCCGATTGAATGAGCCCGAGCACTCTGACTTGGCCCTACCACGCTTGGCAATATACACAATCGGTCTATAAGTCCGAATTTACGTATTAGTCAGCCCGATCAAAGAGTGATCAGTCCGAGTGAGCAAGGGTGCTAGCCCGATGGCGATGCAATACAACCATATTGAAGCAGGGCCCACTTTATGTAGCAGCCCGATGAAATGGTGATGAGCCCGATAGAATGAAGCCCGATCAAAGAATAATTAGCCCGATGGCAAGAAACCAGTCACTTAGCCATTAATTTTTTTCCATCGGTCTCATAAGTCCGATTAAATATCTCAATCGGCCTCTACCAATTTTATAATCTAAAAAATGTATTTTTTAGGTGCAAACAATTATCAATGTACAAATTTTTTTGATGAAAATCAGTGTACAATTTTACTCTACATTACCAGTGTAAAATTTTCACTGTATAATGTATTTCAGAATTATATACAGATATATATATATATTGCAATGGATTTGAGCAATCCACATGTTGTGTAGACGTGGAAGGCAATAACCCCTGTACAAACGGGTTTGAGCTTTTGCCTTCTTGTGTCAACAGAGAGGTGTACAGCCCAATCCAGTCATCTAATGTTTGATGGGCCTCAGGACGATTCTTTGTCTCAACATATAGATCCATAGAGTTTATAGCTACATTGGTAGATGTTGTTTCTAGTATTACTTGTAGACTTTCGTCATCATTTACTTCAAACGGTATAAACTTCGAAACTTGATATCTAAGGACCGACGGAAACCTACAAGTGAACTTCAAACAAACACTTTTCTGATGAACTCCCATTTTCTTGCAGACATTTCTAACAAGTTCAGTGTATTGAGCGTCTGTTCTCAGGCGAACGAAACTTCGACAGTTACTATCGTAGTATAGACCATCCGCTCCAATGCACATGTCACCCTCCCCCCAATACAACATTATAGTCACAACACTAGCCATTTTAATACCTTCACATTTGCAAATCCGAGTGTAAGTAATCAATGGTAATTAAATACAAGGACCAATGTACCTTCCCATTTCTAAAATCGAAAACACTTGCTCTGTAATTTGTACTCAAAGAATCGACTTTTGAAATCAATCTAAAGTCCTTAGAAGCAAGAACCTTCTAAAGTGATTACGTACCCACCTCAGACTCACGATTCCACGTTTCTTACTAAGAAGATTGTCGGAAAGTTTTAGAACATCGTTCCCACCCCGCTCACAGTCTCAAAATAGTTTATAAATTGATTCAAATTCTTATTTTGCTCAAACATTTTATCGAATACATATTTCAATGTCGGAACATATGGTTTAAGACTTCAAAAAACAAAATCTAGGAATAATGAAATGTTTCCAATAAGAACCGGTTATATAATTACCTTAAAATAGAATATTTATTAAACTAGTAAGAACCGTTCAAAAATCACCTCAAAGTAATTTTTTGTGTCAAAACCTTAGAAATAGAAGACTCAAAAATACCTTCACAATTAAAAATCTTTGAGAATGTGCTTCCAAAATAGTATACACCCAAAAGTGGTTTTTCCTACTATGCTAAAAGAATTTCTCAAACTTGGAGGAAAAAGCACATTTTTAAAACAACATAGTAATAAAAAATACGAATAATAATCAGGGAAAATGAGAACGAATTGAAAGAAATAAATAAGAAAATGTGAACCGATTAAAGGAAAAGAGTTCCAACGCATAGATTAATTGAACAACAACAATCAGCCTCTTCAGCTTACCCATAAGCAAGTGGGATGAGAAGCATCTGTTGTGAGAGATTCTGATCAGTCTTGTGGTGTGCAATAGGACGCTTGAGAGAACGTTAAAAATCGGAATAAGGACGGGAAAATGGAGTAAGCCAAGTATAGAAAACTAAAACAGCAATTTGCAGAAACAATTTGGACGTGGAAATCCTAAACAGAGGGATTTGTGTTGTACCATTTTAGGAACATAGACGATGATCTTTCTGTCTATTCCAGAGCCTAAAATTTAGGACAAATTTAGCCTAAAATTATAAACTTATCATTTGGGAGCTAATTATTATTACAGAATCGGCGAGTTTTGGTAGAGCTAACTGTTAAAGCAACTCTTCAATGTAATTTGTTTCTAATATCAGCCTAACAACGTGCTAAAGTTCCAAAATATTTTCGAAACGGACCTCATACTTCTTTATATATGTAGCCGATTAAATAAAAGAAGAAATCGCAATATTAAGATATTAAAATGTTGTCTTGGTCTCTCATTTACAGCGCATATATATCTCAGCAATCACTTATAGTAAGGTGAAGGATTGCAATTTCAAACAGTATGCCCTTTTTAACGTATAGCAAATGGGACCTAATATTTCAGGTTTTGGTTTTTTTTTTTTTGGGTATTCAAGAAAACAAACAACAAAATTGACTTTCACGGGAAAAGCTAGTATCACAAGCGTTCGCCAAAAGAGGCATACAAAGTTCTCTAGTAAGGACATTTAACAAAATAAGCAGATTTAGTTGTCATGTTCCTAGTAGTGGGACCTAATATTTCACGCTGCTCAACTAAACATGTGGTGTCATATGCTTACTTCAAAAACAAAAAAACAAACAAAAAAAGGCCCTTCGTACAAAATATTAGAAGTTGATTTGAAAAGCTTTTCATGGGGAAAAGTTATAAATAAATAAATAAATGTTGATAGAGAGATTACAACGGTGAGACGCACATATTCATGGCAACGATTAAAAACACGTTTGTTCTTGATCAATGATCATAAGAGAAATGTTCAACATAATGGACGGTTGGTGGATGATTTTTACTTGTCACTTATATTTTAATTTAAAATAATAATATCTTCCTCAAAAAAGGAAAAATATAATATAGGCTTTGATCATAAATCCATACGGCTATAACGTCATGCATGCACAATCGTAAAGCAGGCACTTCTATCACCAATTTTGACCACAACATTAGGCTTACCCTCCAAGCGAAGTACATGTATAGAGTGAAATTGAATTCATATGAAAAGCATTAGCTTACAAACAAATCAATGAACATAGCATACACTTTTAGTAATAATCCATCGTGGTTGGTTTTTTTTTTTCTTCCCTTTTGTACTTTTTCAATGGGTATGTCATCTATCAAGAGTTTGCAAAATATGTGTATAGAGATATTTCACACTCCCACAATAAATTAATGATCATGTGTAGATCAAGCTACAAAAGTACCCATAGTAATTTCATTGAACCTAGCACAAAGTTGTTTTGAAAGTAACTTATTGGGTTGATCGAGCATTTTATTATATGTTACCATCAAAAGTGTGAGGTCATTTTGCGTCATTGTTTTATTTGTATTTCTCACTTTGGATGTGAGATTATACATAACATGAAAATAAAAGTAGGCGTTCAAAGAAAGGACGTAGTTTATTTTTTCTCTCTCAATGAACAAATCATTAAGAAGCAAATCAGTTTTGGAGGGGGGGTTGGCTTTTTAAAGGTAAAGGTAACTTACTGGGTTGATGCAACTTTTTTTATTCTATGTTACCATGGGAAGTGTTTTTTGTTTTTTTTGGGTATTCAAGAAAACAAACAACAAAATTGATTTTCACGGGAAAAGCTAGTATCACAAGCGTTCGCCAAAAGAGGCATACAAAGTTCTCTAGTAAGGACATTTAACAAAAATAGCGGATTCAGTTATTCTGTCCCTAGTAGTGGGACCTAATATTTCACGCTGCTCAACTAAACATGTGGTATCATATGCTTGTTTCAATTTTGTGTCCCTTCAAAAAAAAAACAAAAAAAAAAACAAACCAAAAAAGGCCCTTCGTACAAAATATTAAAAGTTGATTTGAAAATCATTTCATGGGGAAAAATTATAAATAAATAAATAGATGTTGATAGAGAGATTACAACGGTGAGACCCACATATTCATGGCAATGACTAAAAACACGTTTGATCTTGATCAATGATCATAAGAGAAATGTTCAACATAATGGATGGTTGGTGGATGATTTTTAATTGTCACTTATATTTTAATTAAAAATAATAATATCTTCCTCAAAAAAGGAAAAATGTAATATAGGCTTTGCTGATAAATCCATGCGTCTATAACGTCATGCATGCGCAATCGTAAAGCAAGCACTTCTATCACCAATTTTGACCACAACATTAGGCTTACCCTCCAAGCGAAGTACATGTATAGAGTGAAATTAAATTCATATGAAAAGCATTAGCTTACAAACAAATCAATGAACATAGCATACACTGTTAGTAGTAATCCATCGTCGTTGGTTTTTTTTTTATTTGCTTTTGTACTTTTTCAATGGGTATGTAGTGTGTTGAACTCATGTATACTAAATGTTACGTGTGAGTCCCAACATTAAGATGGATTGTAAAGAGTTTTGACCTGAAAGATGTTTGTACAAGTAAATCACATCTATCAAGAGTTTGCAAAATATGTGTATAGAGATATTTCACACTCCTACAATAAATTAATGATAATGTGTTTATGTTACCATGAAAAGTGTGAGGTCATTTTTCGTCATTGTTTTGTTTGTATTTCTCACTTTGGATATAAGATTATACATAACATGAAAATAAAAGTAGACGTTCAAAGAAAGGACGTAGTTTTTTTTTTCTCTGTCAATGAACAAATCATAAAGAAGCAAATCAGTTTGGGAGGGTTTTTTGGCTTTTTAAAGGTAAAGATAACTTATTGGGTTGATGCAAAAAATTTTATTCTATGTTACCATGGGAAGTGTGCGGTTATTTTTTGTTGTTGTTTTGTTAGTGTTGCTCACTTTTGTACCGTTAGCCACAGTACACTCATCCTTCCATTAAATCAAATGGTGTACCGTTAGCCACAGTACACTCATCCTTCCATTAAATCAAATGGTTTGAATTGAAGGTTATGTTTATTATTACAAGCACTTCCACAGTACGCTTGAAAGCTACATAAGACCTACAATATAAACCAATATCCCTATTCCTTGATACTTTAAGTGTTGGAAGTATCTCTGCGTGAGAAAGATTTCATGGTTACTCTGAAGATACTACTTTATTCTGTGCAAGCTTTGTGCAGATAATTTGGATTTTCATTTTTCCATGTTTATTTGTAACAGTTATGCTACACTTCTCTGATACAAAGAGAGTGCTTGGTTGACTGTGGCATAATTTCAATCATAAGTATGTATTTGTTTATTTGAACAATATGCGGAACAGTAAAGAGAAAGTGGGATTTTCCTGATTTTAGAAAAGTAAATAATGAAGGGGAATACAGTGAAAGTTTGGACAACAATTGAAAGCTGAAAATGGATTATGAGTAAATCTCATACGCAAATGTGAATTGTAAACCATACCAATTTCATAACCCCAAAAAGCGCAACAATTGAAAGCTGAAAATAGCAGACAAAAAGAAGTAAAATTTCTGGAATAGTACCTCAAACATCTACATTCGAAATTTGTAAGTCTAAAAGTTGCAGGAGTTTCTCAATAGCTGAAGAGAACTCTTCCCTCGACAAGAACCCCAATTCGGCAATCATAAAGCTTAGAACATAACAACCCTTTTTCATGGTTACTCCGAAGATACTACTTTCATCTGTGCAAGCTTCTCTGATACAAAGGGAGTGCTTGGTTGACTGTGGCATAATTTCAATCATAAGTATGTATTTGTTTATTTGAACAATATGTGGAACAGTAAAGAGAAAGTGGGATTTTCCTGATTTTAGGAAAGTAAATAATGAAGAGGAATACAGTGAAAGTTTGGTAATTATTTAACAGAAGTGTAGTTTATACATTATGAGTAAATCTCATACGCAATTTTAATTCTTTTAGCATACGAATTTCATAAGCCCAAAAAGCACAACAATTGAAAGCTGAAAATGGATTATGAGTAAATCTCATATGCAAATGTGAATTGTAAACCATACCAATTTCATAACCCCAAAAATCGCAACAATTGAAAGTTGAAAATGGCAGGCAAAAAGAAGTAAAATTTCTGGAATAGTACCTCAAACATCCACGTTCGAAATTTGTAAGTCTGAAAGTTGCATGAGTTTCAAAATAGGTGAAGAGAACTCTTCCCTCGACAAGAACCCCAATTTGGTAATTATAAAGCTTAGAACATAACAACCCTAGAAGTAAAAAGAAGAATCCAAAGGAGAAAGAAGTAACGAAATAAAATAAGAAAGGAAGAAAAAGAAGAGGAATTGCAGGCGACGAGCAGGTCGAGAGCTGCTGGCGACGAGCATGGCGAAGGTCCAATGTTTTGAAGCGGCGCAAACGCAAGAAGAGAGATAAGACCCACTTGAAGGCGGCGGCTATGCAAAAAAAGCGATAAGAGCCACTTGAAGACATCGGAAATCACGATGAGAAGAACAAAGAAAGATAAGGAGAAATCCACTTGCAGGCCGGTTTTTTTAAGGAAAAAAACCTTAGCGCAGTCAGTAAAATGACAAAAGTAGGCTAATTGACTTGTATATTTGTTGGGTAAGAAAGAAGAGAAGTCGGTGGCAGACAAGTAATTTTGAAGACCAATAAGGGCAAAAGAGGAAGTACATATTTTTTTGGCGTGCTTGTTTCTTCGTTTTTATAGTATAATAGATATATATATATCTATATCTATATTTATAATCTATAATATATATATATATATATATAAGTGCACCGATCCCCTTATAAGTGTTTTGAACTTTTATCAATCGGTGCACTTTTGCAATTTGGAAGTTTTATCCAGTTTCATGAAAACAGACATATCTTATTACTAATTAAAAAGGGGATCACTATATATTTGTTACATTAATTTACTGGCATTTCTGTGTAACACTTATCTCATAATTACATTTTAGGTTGAATAGAATATTCTACATCATACTTTTATTCTTTTTAATTTTTTTAAATGTGAAAATGGAGAATTTCATTAACATTGATAGAAAAAAAAAAGATGAGTTTCTAAGAAGAGGAAACTAAATTAATATCATCAATTTATACATGATTATAACAAATTCATATGAATGCTGGTGCACTTTATCAAAACGCCACGCAAGTTTTATATGAATATCTGATCCTCTAAAGATTTTAAAGCTTTTCAAAAAAAAATTCATACTTAAAATGTTTTAACAGAGATCTAAATAAAATTATTTCAAAAATATATATATATATATATATAACCCTTTACGTGTCATACTTTGTAATTTGATGGTTGTGATAGTTACATGAAGTTAATGGATTACAAAGATAATAAATTTACTAAAATTATGTTTTTGTTTTTTCATATTTTATTAGAATTGTTAATCTTCTAAAATATTGTATCCCAAATGTAGTACCCAACACATGTGGCAGTACTATATATAATATTACTCTTTAAATTTTATTCTTGGCTCACATTCATATTACCATTTTTTTTTTCATATTTTCTTTCCCTTTATTTGGATAGACTCCATTGAATAGCAATACATCATAACCTTAGGTTCCATTTGACAAAACTGAAAAATGAAATCGACGATTGGTACTTCTCAATTGAATAAACAAGTAATTAATTAATTCATATTAGAGTATGTATATGGCAATACTTGAATAATATTTTGACACGTAATCAATTTTATATTATTGTCTGCCTAAATGGAATTTTGTTATTTATTTTACCAATATGCTATTATTGAATTCGATAACAAGATATTCCTTCAAAATTTTTTTTAATCACTTTTATCTATTGATTTTCGTGTGTAGTCTTGATTAATCATTATTAAAAACACAAAATTCAAAAAATGAAATTAAGATTTTACCTATTAAAAGATTAATACTACATCATTCATCATGTATTTATATTGCTTTAGCATAGTATTATAATATTTATTTTGTTAAAAATAAACAAACAAGAATCTTAAAATGTCTAATCATTTCTTAACACTAATACATAGTCTAATAAAAAATATTAATTTTGAATTGCGATGAACTAATATTTCTTCCAAAGTGTACAACTATATAAAGGTTGTCATTTACAAATTATTTTCATTTCTTAATGAATACTCATCAAAATATTCTAATGATGATTGGGAAATTTTTTTTATATGATTTGGATAGAATAATAAAGTATTGCTACCAAAGTTGCTATTTAATCCCACTTGATATTTGATACAAGTATAATTTACCGATTGTCTTTTAATCATATTTTTTAATCTCATCTATTATACTTTGTTCTTTTTTATTACATATATGCATATATAAACACTATTGAGTATGTCAATTTAGAAATAAAAAAATAACTAAAATAAATAAGAAATCTTACAGTGAACGTTATTGTTAAAATCTTAGTTGAAATTACTTATATAATTAGCTTCAAATGTTTTTTTTTTGCATAGATTTATTTTACATGAGATATAAGTTTACAAATAATCTTTTGTAATATCATGCTTTTAATTCTATTTTTTTAATCTCTTTTTTATTACATATAAGCATATATAAACACTATTGATTATGTCAATTTAGAAATAAAAATAAAAACTGAAATAAATAAGAAAAACATAAAGTGAATGTTATTGTTAAAATTTTAGTTGAAATTATATAATTACCTTCAAATACATTTTTTTACATAGATTTATTTTACATGAGATATAAGTTTACAAATAATCTTTTGTAATATCATGTTTATGTACATCAATGTGCCTTAATAATTACTATACATGGTTGTAGAAAAAAATTGTGAAAATATTAAATTGTCTAAAAGTAATTTTGCATATTTTTGTAGTTTAGTAAACTTTTTACATACATTGTGTATTCCATGTAATCTACAAATTACAATGTTGGCAGCAATACATTATATCATAAATAACAAATTTTAAAAGAGAGTGTGCATAATTTTTTTATTTTTTATTTTATTTTGAATAACTATGCATAAAAGATTTAAACTATAGTAAAAAAAAAATTGTGAAAACATGTGTATTTATAACTTATAAATTTAGATGGGTATTGATATTTTTTTAACACTATTATAAGTTTAAAGCAACTCTAATTTTAACAGTGACGTGTTTGCTTGTGAGTTTGTCAGTATCAAAGTAAAATATCACTGACAGAGTTGTTATGTGATAGAGGTTTTATAAGTTAGATGTATTAACATAGCTAATAATAATGAATACAAGAATTAAACTAATTTTTACATGGAATTTAAATGAGAAAAAATTGAAAATAAAAGCGAATTCTCTGAGACAATAAAATAAATTTAAGATCTAACACAGAGATTATTTATTTCAAGAAATAAGCACCAACAACAAGTAATGCATTTAGAAAAGAAAAGTAATTTCATTAGATAAGAGTACTAACAATGGAATTTAGATACCGATTTTTCTACAAAGTTCTAATTTTTGTTGTTTTAGTAAAATAATTGTAAGAAATGTAAACCTATATGTTTACTTAGCTCAGTTATAGTTATTTATACTTAAACTTTGTTGTACAATATTTATCGTATAATTTTTATGTTAGTATATTATGCATATATTAAAAAAAAAAAAGGATCTTGTAGTGAATGTAGCTCATAAATAGTTTGAGAAAATTGCAGATATTGTAAAAATATTTTGGAGTATTGTATAAAATTTAAGGAGAATATGATTACAAAATAAATAATAACACACATACATACATTGTAAGTGCAAAATCTAAAAAAGTATTTGAAAATGTCTCGAATAATTATTCATGACTAACTACATAGCTTCATTTTCATTATTAGCCCTTTGTAGGAGTAATTGAATTTAGCATGGAACTAGGACTAAAGTTAAAGGTATACCCTTGGACTTTCATAAAGTGTGGCTTAATGAAAATTAGAAGAAAAACACGTAATACAAACTAAATATTTTTTTTTCCAATAATAAATAGAGGTGAAAAGATACAAAGAAGGGTGAGTTTCGATGGAGGTTGGAAGAGGTGCATGATACTACACTTTATATTTAAAAAAACACAGACTCTAAGCTCATTGCATTCCACATTTTTAGTCTCAAGGATAACACCCTTACTATTTTTCGTCAAAATTTATTTGCTAAAACCCTGGTCCATTAACGAATGTTCGTTCCACATACTTTCCATATACATATATATATATATATGTAATCTATCTATATCTATATGTACAATCTATAATCTACGTCTATATCTATATCTACAGTCAGGCTCTAAGGAGGGCGCCCTCTCTTTATTAAAGAGAGGACTTTTGTTTTGGCCGTTGGATCGTATTTAAAAACTGTGAAATGACAACACTGCCCTTAATGAAAACACGATCTGACGGTCAAAACAGAGGCCCTCTCTTTAATAAAGAGAGGGCGCCCTCTTTAGAGAATTTTCGTCTATATCTATATATACATACATATATATATATATATATTTTGTGTTCTTAATGGACTCTATTTTCCTCCTTTGTCTCATGTTTCTGATGTTTGCTTTCCTACTACTCCCTCCGTCCAAAAATAAGTGTGCATATTTCCTTTTTTGGATATCCCAAAATAAGTGTCCACTTTTGAAAGTCCGTTACAAAATTTAATAAACTTTCTATAATACCCTTACAATAAAGACAAAGTGGCATTTATGTATGGTCCCAACATAAGTATGAAAGTCAAACACCTATCCCATCCAAGGGTAAAATAGGATCATGAGCCAAGTTATAAATTTCATATAATTCCAACCCATCCTAAGTATTGAGTCCAACAACTTTTCTTTTCCCTTAATTAACCTAACATAACCCAAGTTGATTTCGTTTCATTTCAAGCTTTACAGAAAATTCTACTCGAAAAATATGAATAGATAGACCAAATTTTTTTGGCTTCTGGCACCCAAGAACCCTATGAAATCAGTCAATTGGATGCAACTTCCTACTTAAATTTAACTTTTAAAATACTTTGTTAGTCATACCACTTGCAATAGTATATGGTACCATCGAGCACTAAAACGCCATATAATATTAATTAGTAAATATTAACAATTGTCTATGCAATTATACATACATATATAAACTTACAGGCCGGCTCTGGAGCAGGCGTCCGTTTATGGACCATCCCTTTAGCGATGATTTTTTTTTACTTTTAGCGACAAAATTTTCGTCGCTAAAGGTACATTACACTTTAGCGACATAAATTAAGTCACTAAAATTAAAAAAAAAAATCGTTGCTAAAGGGCTGGCCCGTAAACGGACACCCGTTCTTGAGATTTTCCGTATAAACTTTTATTCTACAAGTAACCTAACCATGTAAAGATAACAAACTTTTGTCCTTCAAGTCATGTGTGAGAAGCTGAACTAACCCAGTTTTTCAATTTCCCAATTAGGCGAATATCACTTTATATTTTTCTTTTGCAGAAACGATGAATTGATTATCTTTCTAAGTTTAAGTTATAATGAAAAAGTATCTTAGATTGATTTACTTTTTTGAAGATAATATACTTTCCCTTCTTACTTACACTAATTTATTTTTCAATCAACTGTACTTATGAGTTATGACAACTACGATTTTATATTTGGTACGTTGTGATGTTGATCATCACAAACCATTCTCTTGGTTCTATATTATCAATTTGTGCACTTTCACTTCACTGATCTTCTCAAAGTTTTAATAAGTTAGCTATGCCACTTTTTATGTTCTTTATTGTTTGACCATAACAATATTCCTACTTTCTATTTGCTCGTCTAAGTATTTCAATTGCCTTAATTTTTAGTCTATAATACTATATCAAACAATTTTAGTTAATTATTTTTGGACAAATCAAATACATATTCTTCAAACCATCACAACTATTTTGTCAAAGCATCACGTTTGTCTTTTGTGAGGATAGTATATTTTCCCTTCTTGCTTACATCCATTTATTCATCAATAAAAAATATATGCTTATGAGTTATGAAAACTAACATTGCAAATTTGTTAGGTTGTGATGTTCTCATCACAAGCTATCATCAAGGTTAAAGATATTTATAAATGTGCATCAACCACGTGCAATGTACGTGTAGTATGACTAGTATATATATGTATACACACCCATTACACACATACATAAACTTCAATAAAACCAAGCAAGCCTTTCGTCATCTTATGCAACTTTAATCACTCTCATCTTCATTCTTTCATTACCCCATTCTCTTCTAGAACAGAGTTTCTGTTTTTCTTTTTCACTCCTCAAACCCAAACCACCCCTCCCCCCCTCTTTACAAAACATCCGATTCTAACCTTCATCGATGTTGATGAGGTTGGTAGGCGACGCATGGGTAAAAACTCATGTGCTCGGCCAAGGAAGTTACGGCACGGTTTACCTTGCCACAAATCATTATTCTCAACTTCTTCCTCACATTGCTGTCAAGTTCATTGTATTGTCTATTAGAATTAGTTTTATTAGCTTTAGGGTAGTTTAGTCTTTTCCTTTATATTAGAGTAATATTGTATACCTAGATATACTATTATTGTCTCTTCTTTTCTATTGTATTCATTCATTCAGTTTTTGTGTTATGGGAAACTCTAGCTCTCTTTTCTCTTTTTTCTTTGTTGTTTTCTTGATTATTTAATATATTCACATGGTTTCAGAGTAGGTTCGGATGATTCTGGTTCGTTTTTGGATTTCTTGCTGATTCGGATTCGTATTTGGATCTCGCACTGATTCGCGTTCATTTTTGGATATGTCACTTATTCTGGTTCTTTTGTTTTGTGTTTTTGGATCTACCTTTGATTTTGGTTCATTTGTTTTGTGTTATTTAATTGCTTCATTTTCGTAATGGGTGCTGAACGCGATGATTCGCTTCAAGCGATTAGTGTTAAACTCGATGGAAAGAATTTTGCATATTGGAATTATGTGATGAAAAATTTTCTGAAGGGGAAGAAGATGTGGGGTTATATCAATGGGGATCTCAGTAAACCTACGAATGAAAATGTTGATAAATTTGCAGAATTGCTATATGTTTGGGACACCAATAATTCAAAAATCATTACTTGGATCAACAACTCCGTTGCTCCCTCGATAGGTATGCAATTGGCAAAGTTTGAATATGTAAAGGAGGTGTGGGATTATTTGGCTAAATTGTTTACACAGTCCAATTTTGCAAAAAGGTACCAATTAGAGTGTGATATTCGTGCCTTGAACAAAAAAATTTGAGTATTCAGGAGTTCTATTCTACAATGACGGGATCAGTTAGCTCTCATGGAGTCACCCGAATTGGGGGCGTTTGCACCATATTTTGGTAGTAGGGAGGAACAATGTCTGGTTCAGTTTTTGATGGCTCTACATGATGATTTTGAGGGCCTTCGTGGGTCCATTCTCCATCATAGCCCACTTCCGTCAGTTGATTCTATTGTCCATGAGTTAGTAGCCGAGGAAATACATCTTAAGACTCAGTCTGGAAAGGGAATTCTCCCCGACTCCACTCTGTTTGTTTTAGCAGCCCTTTTTGACCACCGTCCAACAATCAGAATAAGTCTTACTTGAGAGTTGGTAGTGATGTATGCAGCTACTGTAAGGAGAATGGTCATTGGAAGGCTCAGTGTCCTAGGTTGGGTCGAGCAAACCAGTCCAATAGCAGCAACCAGCCTTCACATAGTCGATCACCACAACTACAACATCCTCCACCTTCTCATTGGAAATCTGACAACCATTCTCAATAGCGTTTGTATAGGCCTCCGCAGCCTAACACTGCAGCAGTTGTACCACCATCAGACTCATTTGGACCCGGTTTTCCTTCCCCATCCACTCCGTTCATGACCTCCATTGCTGAGCAATTTTAGAAGTTCCTTGCCACACAACCACATGCTATGGATACCTCTTCACTAGGTATGTCCTCAGGTATTTGGGTCTTAGACTCTGGAGCTTCTAATCATATGTCACCTGACTTGTCGTCTTTTACTTCCTTATGTCCTACTTCCTCTTTGCCTGTTATAGCTGCTGATGGTACTCCCATGCCATTCGCAGGTGTTGGGTCTGTTGTCACACCTCATGTATCTCTCTCTAGTGTTTACCACATTCCCAAACTTACTATGAATCTTGTTTCTGTTGGTCAGCTTTGTGATGCAGGTTACTTAGTCTATTTTTTTCTACTTTTTTTCATGCATATACAGGATCCACAGTCTCAGACGCTGATTGGGACAGGCCGTAGGCAAGGGGGATTATACATATTGGACAAACTCAATGTACCATTGGTTGCAGCTTCTAGTGTTGACTTGTCATCCTTTCGTTTGAGTTCATCTTCGTCTAGTTTTTATTTATGGCATTCTCGCCTTGGTCATGTTTCAACCTCTCATTTAAAATATTTAGCTTCTACAAGAAAATTAGGAGATTTTCAAACTCATGACATTTCTGATTGTAGTGGTTGTAAACTGACAAAAATTTCCGCTTTACCTTTTAATAGAAGTAATTCTTATTCTCTTGCACCATTTAATTTAGTTCATTCTGATGTATGGGGACCCTCTCCTGTTACTACAAGAGGGGGGTCTCGATATTATGTACCATTTATTGATGATTGCACTCGTTACTGTTGGGTTTATCTTATGAAACGTCGTTCAGACTTCTTTGATATTTACAATACCTTTTGTGCTTTTGTCAAAACTCAACATTCTGCTGTCATAAAATGTTTTAGATGTGATTTAGGCGGAGAGCATACCTATCATAAGTTTCGTGAGTTGCTTGCTTTAGATGGAACTATTCACCAGTCTTCTTGTACAGATACTCCTGAGCAAAATGGTGTTGCTGAAAGGAAACAACGGCATATTGTTGAAACTGCTCGCTCTCTTTTATTATCTGCATATGTCCCTAGTGATTTTTGGAGAGATGCTGTCCTTACTGCTGTCAATCTAATTAATAAAATTCCATCCTCTCAATACTCAGGTCTGTCACCTTTTAAAAAATTGTATGGGCATGCTCCTAATTATTCTTCCTTAAAGGTGTTTGGTTGTACTTTTTTTGTCCTTCGACCTCGTGTAGAGCGTACCAAATTGTCACCAAAGTATGCTATTTGTGTTTTTCTAGGTTATGGTGAGGGTCAGAAGGGATATCGTTGCTTTGACCCAGCTACTAAGAAACTATATGTCTCTCGCCATGTTGTGTTTCTCGAGCAATACCTTTATTTTCTATTCCTGATAATCATCATGAGTTGAATAAATCTGATCTCATCCATCTTGACCCATTCTCTGATTATACCGATAGTGTGCTCTCTCAAGCCCCATGCACCACTGATATTGTCTCACCTCATGGTTATACTTTTGCTGATACTAGTACCTTGTTGCTTGATGCTGCCTCCCTTCCAGAGGCCACCCAAGCACCTGCTGAGGCTGTGGAACCTCCTCGCTATCCTGCTCGCACTTGTAAATCCACTCAATCACCTGATTTTGTTTATTCTTGTTACTCGGATTCTTTGCTTCCTTTTTAGCTTCAGTTCATGATCTCTCTGAGCCTCTGTCCTATAAAGAGGCAGCTCTTGATCCTCTTTGGCAGCAGGCTATAGCAGAGGAACTCTCTGCATTGTATAAGACAGACACTTGGAGTTTGGTTCCCTTACCTTCTGGTAAGAGCGCTATTGGTTCTCGTTGGGTTTATAAAATCAAAACCAAGTCAGATGGGTCTGTTGAGCGGTACAAAGCAAGATTGGTTGCCAAGGGTTTTTCCTAGCAGTATGGTATGGATTATGAGTCGACTTTTGCTCCTGTTGCTAAATAACTACTGTTCGTACTCTTATTGCAGTTGCTTCTATTCGTCAGTGGCACAAAACTCAGATGGGTGTTAAAAATGCTTTCTTGAATGGAAACCTCCAAGAGGAGGTTTATATGGTTCCTCCTCCGGGTATTCCTCATGGTCCTGGTGAAGTTTGCAGGCTTAAGAAAGCCTTTATGGTCTTAAACAATCCCCTTGAGCTTGGTTTCAGAAGTTTTCCACAGTGATTACCTCATTTGGGTTTTCCCCGAGTAAGTATGATTCAGGTTTCTTTATCAGGTGTACCACTGCTGGTCGTATTATGCTTTCTTTGTATGTCGATGATATGATTATAACTGATGATGATGTTGATGGGATTTCAGTGTTGAAGTCTGAATTAGCTCGTTGTTTTGAAATGAAGGACTTAGGTCTACTACGTTATTTTTTGGGGATCGAAGTAGCCTTTTCTCCAAAAGGTTATCTGCTTTCTCAGTCTAAGTATACAGGTGACATTCTTGAGCGTGCTCGCCTCACTGATAAGAAGATTGTTGATACCCCTTTGGAGCTTAATGTTCATCTTTCCCCTTGTGATGGCGTTCCTTTGCCTGATCCTACCTTATATTGCACTATTGTTGGTAGCTTGATTTATCTTACTATTATTCGTCTGGATATTGCTCATACTGTTCATGTTGTTAGTCAGTTTGTTACTTTCCTTACTACAATTCATTGGACTGCTGTTAATCGTATTTTGAGGTACTTGAGGGGCACTCGGTTTCAAAGTCTTTTACTTTCGTCATCTTCTTCCTTGGAGCTGTGTGCATACTCTGATGCTGATTGGGCCGGTGATCCTACAGATCGCAAGTCTGTTACTGGATTTTGTATATTTTTGGGTGATTCTCTCATTTCTTGGAAGAGCAAGAAGCAAGATGTTGTTGCTGTGTCTTCCACAGAAGTTGAGTATCGTGCTATGGCTTCGACTACCCGTGAGGTTATTTGGTTACACCGGCTACTTACAGATATGGGTGTCTCCCTTCCTCGCCCTTCACCTATGTATTGTGATAATAAGAGTGCTATTCAGATTGCTCACAATTTAGTTTTCCATGAGAGAACCAAGCATATAGAGATTGATTGTCACATTAATCGTCATCACCTTAAGCATGGAGCTATCACTTTGCCTTCGTTTCTTCTTCCGCGCAGATTGCTGATTTGTTTACAAAGTCACATCCGATTCAGCGTTTTCATTTTCTAGTTGGCAAATTCTCTATGCTTCTAGCTGCAACATCGTGAGTTGGAGGGGGGGGGGGGGTATTAGAATTAGTTTATTAGCTTTAGGGTAGTTTAGTCTTTTCCTTTTTATTAGGGTAATATTGTATACATAGATAAACTACTATTGTCTCTTCTTTTCTATTGTATTCATTCATTCAGTTTTTGTGTTATGAGAACTCTAGCTCTTTTTTCTCTTTTCCCTTTGTTGTTTTCTTGATTTTTTAATATATTCACATTGTCAAAGTCCTATTCTCTCGAAAAGGAGGAACAACTATTCTACATTCTCAACTCTTACCCTGAGATCATTCAATGTTACGGATATCAATATACGATTGAAAGTGATTACATATTCTATAACTTACTGCTCGAGTACGCACCAGGAGGTACATTATTGGACTAGATTAAAAATAGCTATGGAGGGAAAATACAAGAATCGGATATACAGAGTTACACACGTATGATACTCAAGGGACTCGAGTACATTCATCAAAAGGGGTACGTTCACTGTGACTTCAAGCCGGATAACATCCTAGTATTTCCATCTAGGTGTGCAACCAACCTTAAAATAGCTGATTTTGGACTCTCCAAGAAAGCTGGAGAGCACGGAATATATAAAAATAACGGGAAGCCACGTTACCGGGGAACTCCCCTTTATGCATCCCCTGAGTCTTACTTTGCCGGTATACACGAGGCTGCATTGGATATATGGTTTCTGGGATGTATTATTATAGAAATGTTTACGGGAAAACCAGCATGGGATATTCAAAATTTGGATGATCTAACCTGCAGATGGCATTCACATATGGGCCTGAGATACCAAGTGAAATGTCTGCGAATGGGACGGACTTTTTGAACAAGTGTTTAGAGCAAGATCCTCAGAAGAGATGGACGGCCAAGATGTTGTTAGACCATCCGTTTATGGTTGAAGAGTGCACACCATCACTGAGTTGTTTCACATTCTCTCATTGCATATCAGCGGAACAATCTTCAGTTTGGCCAAATCTGATGGACAATATGTTTGAAGAAGCTAAGAAACTAAAGATGTACTGATATATATATATTCAAGGGCTAGTTTTTAATGGTACAGAGTAGATTGTAAACCTCTATGCTGAAAATTCTTCTACCGTGAACATTGGCTTTAATTATTTAAAAATCTTTGTGTGGGTTGGTTCTTTGTTTTTATTTATCGTGCTTTACTCAATTTCATTTGTTTCTGTTTGAAATTAGAATATGCTAAGTTGAATCTACTACTACAATAGGATTAGTTGAACCTTTTCAAGAAAGTGTCAAAGTACAGTGCTATATAGATAGAAATTACTAATAAACATTTTTCGCATACTTTGTCTTTTGGCTTGATGCAATGGATTTCTTCTCTGTCATGCCAAGTTCTTTTGAAATTTCTTTGAGAAGGAAATTTCGCTATCTCATTATGGAAACAAGGGTTTTTTTTTTTTTTTTTATAAATTTTATTCTTTGATGTATTTGGGAGTATCAAATATATTTTAATTAAGGCAAGGATTAATAAAGGGTAAATTAAAACTGGTGTAGCAGCACACTACAAGCATTGCTGGGATAAGCATTTTGATGCAATTGGGAGATCTGTATGTACTGGAGGGTAGTGTTTTTCTGAAATTTTTTTCTTTTCTTTTCTTGTCGTTATTTTATTTTAATGTGAGTCCTTTGTAGCTAGGCTTTTTTGTGAAGTTCTTGTACTTATATATGATATTGTTCAAAAAGCTCCAATTTGTAGCTTTTGAAGAAACATAATTGTATCAATTCCGAGCAGACGTACAGAAGCCAATTGATATAATGACAGTATATCGAACCAAGATTTTGGTGGTAATAATTAATTTTTCTCCGATGGAGACCTATCAGAAATATCACTGATATCTCATTTAATCAACTTCTTGTGGCCAATTTTGTTTTCATTTTTTGCAATTACTAAAGCTGCCTTTCTGCTATATAATGCAGCTCAACAGGTTATGTATTGGGATTGAATCAACAATTAAAAGTGATAATTAGTATGTTTGGTCCATGAATTTAGCACGGAAAAGTAAAGTAAAGTACATTGAAAGTAATATTGGAGGAGCTATTAGTGAAAGTAACAGATATTAAGGCTATGCAAGAGGAAGTTCTTGGCTATTGTTGATGGTTAATCATCCAGTAACCAAATTTTGAGGTTTTTATGTCTTTGAACTTATTAAAAAATATATTGAATTCTTAGTTTCATAAAAGATGATAGGCATTTGTTGTGAATCTGCCATATAGATTTTAAATGTAGTTTCACAAGTTCCATGTAAGACTCAAGCCTAGGTACTGTTTAACTAATTAACTGCTAATGTGAGATCCATCTGTAAAATGCAAAGCTTTTTCTTTCAAGTTGTTTTACTGTAAAGCTTTACTTTCATATACTCAAGTGGCTGAAGAAGTCAATTTAGAATCATGATCATGAACCCTTTTTTTTTTTTTTTTGTTGGAACTGCAAAATGTTTGATTTCATTAAAATTTAAAAGATACTACAATTTAACATGAGAGCCTCCCAACAAAGCAAGAGAAAACCCCCCAAAACCATAACATTCAATATACATAAACTACATCAAAGAACCCCAACAGCCAAATTACAACATTTAGAACATAACCCTTATGGCCTTATCTCATAAGTCATCAAGACAGCCAGAAAATTAAGCAACATTACAATCAACAATCTACACGCCATCCATTGCATCACCCATTGAAAAAAAAAATCCACATCACCCCAATGCGGAATGCAAAATCTTCTCATGAGACATACTGAGATGTTTTCAATGATTCAAGCAGCCCCTAGAAACCACAACCATGTCGGAAAACACGACCATGTATATCCTTTAACAGAGCTAGATGAGCCATGAAGCAGCAGCCCATGGAAGCAATAATCCTCCCCCTGGACACTGCAGCGGTTTCTATCAGTAGAGCTCGTTATCCCAGAGAAGGTAATGCAAATCCAATGATAAGAATAGCAGAATCTCTCGTGTTTTTCGACAAACCCGATACGATTAGGTAGAATCACTCATCAGTATTAATGTCCAAACACAAATTAAACATGAAGATCAGAGACGCACAAGCAAGATTGACATTGAACTTTAATGGCCTATTTGGACTTTCCGTGAGTCTAAATGTACCCTTTCACCATTTGTAAAACAGATTAAAAAAAAAAAAAACAATCTTATAAAGGTTCCATACGTTAATGGAAGCCTTAGGCAACAGGTTTGCCTTTTTACGAGTGATTTCCTTTTGAGGTTTGGTTTTTTGTTAGTTTAAATCAAATGTGTTTTAACGTTATGTCACTATGCTCCACTGTTTTTTTTTGGGTATTTGTGATGTATTTCAACACGCCTAAATGAAATGAGTAAAATGACTAAAATGCCCCTAATGAGGAAGATATCAATGTCATTTGCCCCTAATAATGAAGGTAACTAAACCATAAATTCTAACATAAATATGTAATTGAGAATGCTTTATTAGTGTTTATATAAAAGTTGGTTAACAAGAGACTAATCCTTCAAGATTTTTCTGGGACAGTCCACATATGCTTACTGGTAATCTTATATTGCAATGCCAGTGTAAACAACGAATGGTAGAATGTATATCCCAAAGTTCCCTACTTAAAAAACTTGATCTATTGAAAAATCACTTTAAAAAAATAAATAATATATTTTTTTAATTGTTTTGTGTATTCCATTTAAGCTATGAATAATTTTGAAGAAACTGAATATATTTAAAGGAAGCATTAATGTGTCCAACATATGTCAAAAAAATTGTGATTACATGAAAGCGTAAGTTACAAGCATAATAATTATTATTAATTTTTTTTAACTGTCAAGATAATGTATAGTACTTCAGAATAATTGCATGAATTGAATTTACAGAGTTTGTGAAGATAACAACTAGATTATCAGGTATTAGCTGTCTACTCAAAGACAGGTGTTAATGGTCACTAAGTAGGAACTACTATGTGCTCCTTTTTATTGGTCCTTTTGGTTACTTCATGATTAATCATTATCTTGTATACCTGTGTGTATATATCTAAAGCCGCATATAAAGATATTATGTTACAAGAAAGAAAAAAAAGGATCATCACTCCAATTCCTTATAGGAGTCGGTGTTTAATTTGTTTCTGGATATCTTTACAAACGTGTGTATATATATACACACACACACATTACACACATACATATATTTCAATAGAACCCAGCAAACCTTTCGTCTTCTAAACCAAGCCATACCCAAAAATTCAATCACTCCCCTCTTCGTTTTTTGATCAACCCATTCTATTTTGAACCAGAGTTTCTGTTTTTCTTTTCATTCCTCAAACCCAAACCCCCCAAAAAAACCCACGAAGTACTTTTTTTTAATAACAAAAATGCAACACATATTTTCATCAATGTATTGGCAAACGAAATTGATATGTGACTCATGGGTGAGAACTCGTGTGCTCGGAAAAGGAAGTCACGGAACAGTCTATCTCGCCACAAAAGGCTATCTGCTCGGCAACAGGGGTCACGGGACACGTTACTTTGCCAATGCCACAAATCCTGATTCTATGCTTCATCCTCACATTGCTGTAAAGTCAACACTATTTTATCAAAGGCGGCTTCTCTCAAAGAAGAGGAAAACTGCTCTACATTCTCAACGGTTGCCCAGAGATCATTCAGTGTTTCGGAAATCAATATACGATTGAAGACGGTTACATATTCTATAACTTGTTAGTTGAGTGTGCACCGGGAGGTATGTTTTCAGACTTGATCAAGAATCACTATGGAGGGAAAATAGGTGAATCGGATATACAGAGTTACACTCGTATGATACTGAAGGGAATCGCTTACATTCATGAGAAAGGGTACGTCCACTGTGACCTCAAGCCTGATAACATCCTAGTATTTCCATCTAGGTTCGGAACCAGCCTTAAAATAGCTGATTTTGGACTCTCCAAGAAAGCTGGAGAGCGCGGAATATATATAAATAATGGGAAGCCGCGTTATAGGGGAACTCCTATTTATTCATCCCCCGAGTCTTATATAGACGGAATACACGAGGCTGCAATGGATATATGGTCTCTGGGATGTATTATTATAGAGATGTTTACTGGAGAACCCGCATGGGATGTTAGAAATTTGGATGATTTAACCTGCATGATGGTATTTACATATGGGCCCGAGATACCGAGTGGAATGTCTGCGAATGGGACCGACTTTTTGAAGAAGTGTTTAGTAAGAGATCCTCGGAAGAGATGGACGGCCAAGATGTTGTTAGACCATCCATTTATGAATGAAGATTGCAAAGCATCACCGAGTAGTTTCACATTCTCTCATTGCATATCAAAGGAGAAAGCTTCGTATAAGTCGAAGCTGATGGAGAATATGTTTGAACAAGCTGGGAAACTAAAGATATGAGTGCTCACTGAAACTCATGGCCTAGTTTTTAATAGTACAGTTTGGATTGTAAACTCTATAAATTAACCTCCATAGTGAAACAGTTGTGGATGTAGGCCACAATGGCCGAACCACCGTTAAATCTGTGTGCTTCTTGGTGTTTTTTTTTGGCTTTGCTTAATTGATATAATTCATTTGTGTTTAGCATTAGAATAACTAATGAGTGGCAGAGGTACAAGTCCATCCCAAATGATGGCATCATCACAAAAATTAAACATGTATCTAAAATATGGACTGGTAATAAGGGACAGAATTTGGACAAATAGGGAGTTCAATGGAGTTTTAATTAGATTTTGAAGTACATATACATACAAAGTAGGCTTAGTTCTAGAGCAATTTCCACACACACATACACTTGATCTTAAGGTGAAAATGCAGAAACTACAGGGCTTCTCACCACATTATTTGCAGATGATCCGCTTGCGCGCCCCTGATCGTCGTGATTGGGGATTTGGGGCATTCTGTAATGCCTTAATACTTTTGCTTAGTTTTGGTTGTTTTGGGGTGTACCTATCCCTGGTGTGGGTTTTTTTTTTTTTTTTTTCTTGCTGCTCTTGTCCTTCCTGGGGGTTACTTTTGGTTATATATTTCTAGTCTTCTGGCCACTCTAATTGAAAATATCTTCTTTCCGAAAAAAAAACTAAAATTCATGTCCTAAGTCGATCTCAACTGCCAAAGTGAAGTCTGCTATGGTGTATTTTTTTGGGAAGGAGATTATCAATGGTGTATATAAATCCACTCTATTTTTTAACACACTTAGGCTCTGTTTGGTTCATGGATTTAGTGAGGGAAAAGAAAGGAAAACACTAATGCAAATGCTTTTTTTTTTTTTAATAAAGGAAATAGGAAGGAAAAGAAATCTTGTAGCTGTAGGGAAAAAATTAAAAATTTTGATCTTTTTGAGTCACTTTCCACCCCCCTTTATTAAGTTACAATAGTATTGTGAATATATTTTTTTTAACTTCCAATGTTATTAATGCATAGAGGAAAACACAAAAGGAATTAGCTTTCTTTCTTGTTTTCCTGTCCCTTCAATGAATCCGTAAATCAAACAAATTGTCAAATACCCAAAAATATTGTGAAGTCAATTAGTCCATTTCAAGTGCAGTAAACACATGAATTTAATGGCTCTGCTTTTTGTATTCCAATCTAATCATACCTGGAGTAAGGAGTCCTTTAACACCAAAGAAACAATGTAAACTCGGCTTGCAAGTGCAGCAGAGGTTGAGTCCCGGCAAGTGCTCAACGTCATAATATATGCTGTTCCTATAAGATTGTGTAGCCAAAGAACCCAGCATTTGTACATTTTCTACAAATGCTTCCCATAATTAGCAGTAATTTTAATCCGAAATCCACAGAAACCCGTGCATTTCGTGACACTGTCACCACGTAAATAGCTGAGAAGGCATTAATGTACCGGCAAACTTTTGTTTACTGGAGTTGATGGAGGCAGAGAGAGAAAAATTTGAACCACTCAAATTTAATAGGCAATCTGAACAAATAGAGAATGTTAAAACCAAATTCGAGATAAAAAATTTTGAGTTAAAAGGGGTCATCTCACTTGCAACAAGCGTAATTGATTAAATATTTGGTCCAAGCACAAAGTTCCAGTATTAAATACCAATAGGTGCATAAAAATGTAAGTTTCGCTTGTTTATGAATGAAATGTTGATAAATCCTTAAAAAAAAAAAAAAAAAAAAGGTTGATATATTGTGATGCAGAAGCTCAGCAACAACCAGAAGGAAATCGTTGAATATAGGCAACAAAAACACATGACAATGAATTATGTGGTTCAGCAGTGTAACTCAGTTTGTTACTCATATGTTCATGTTCTGATGGCTAAGTGAAACTCTATGCTTAAAATGTCTATTATGTCCTTTTAGGCAAGTCTGAGAATGACTTCATATAGAGATATGAAGTTTTTCATTTTTTCTGATCAACTATATTTTTTTTTAAACAGAAATCAATTAAACCAATATGATGCATTTTTATATCAAAATGCATAATGAATTGTGATTGGGCCATTCAGATTCATGGAACGCACAAACAGACTATAATTGACCCGTTTGGTTAGGTTTTGAAATAGAGAAGAATAAAAAAGAATCGAATTTGGAATTCTAGTGTTCCTGTTTGGTTTTAAATAGAAACGAATTCAATTATGTAAAATTCTATTCCATTCTGCTGTTTGGTTTGAAGCTGAAAATGAATTGAATCAATGTTATCTTCCAAATGTCCCTGTTATGTTATAGCTCTTCCAAAATCAAACTTTTTTAGTATTTATTTGGTCACAATCCAAAATCACACTCAACTACTCAAAAATGACCCTTCTGAATGTCCTGCTAAAAGAAAGGGGCATTTTGGGAACATAAAATTAATACATAGAATTTCAAATGAATTCTTGACAAATCCGACTACTTTTGGCCGGATTTGTAAACACCCCTAAAATAATAATTGGGTGGAATTGGAAATGAAATCAATTCTACTTTTATGTCAAACCAAACACAAGAATTGTAAATCAATCTTTTCTTGTTTGTGGCAAACCAAACAGATAAGTGAAGATATGGCCACAAATTAAATAGAATCTATAGATACAACTCTAGAAGCCGACTCCGAATTATTGGGGCAAAGCTCAAACAAACCTAGTATATGGTGAGAAAGCAAGCTTCTAGGACCTGCCGTTGATTGAGTTCGCGTACAACAACAATTAACATTGAAGCATAGGGATGGCACCATTTGAAGTGCTGCATAGAAGACTGTTCGAGGGGGAAAGATAAATAGGGTCTTATGGAAGAAGGGGGAGAGGAAAGGCTTGGGCCTACCGATCGCCTTATGCTGGACTGAAGTTGGAGAAGGCAAGCATCTAGGACTTGAGATGGTTCGGGAAACCAATGAGAAGATCAACATTGTGAAAGAAAAGATGAAGGCAACACAGAGTAGACAAAAGAGTTATTCAGATCAGTGCCGCAAGAACTTGGAATTCGGTGTTGGTGACCATGTCCTTCTCAAAGTTTCTTCGGTACGAGGTATCATGAGGTTTGGACAGAAGATGGGAAGCTTTCTGTCACGCCCCGACGTAGCATAATTCAGGAAAGCACTTAATTTCCTCTATAGACTTGTAGGTCGTGACAAGTGAGAGTGACCAATTGTCCCTGCAACAAATAGCTTAACAACATTTCTAAAGAAAAGGATACTAATAAACATAAGCTCCAAAGTTAAACTTACTAAACTATTACATCAGTCATAAATTGAGGCACAAACCGCCTTATTCAAAATTCTATTCAAGTGTTTATTACAACTCCAAAGTAAAAGACATAAGAAAGATAAAACAGCCCTCTTGGAAAGTCTCTTGCCTCTAACTAGTATAGTCAAAATACTCTGGCTGCTCCTGACCTAGAATATCTGGACATAAAGTCTAGGACGCATCAATGTCGCCAGTTTATGCAAGCTGGTGAGTAAAATAAACATGTACTCGCAATGTATGTATAAGCATATCAATAACGGTACAATTTAAACTGTAAAAGCAATAATCCAAGGTTCCAACTTCAACATAAGTCACGTGGGGATGTAGTAAGCAATAAATATGAGACCGTGCATGAACAATGTTTCATCTCATCTTTTCGACTCTTTTCTCTCGACACACTTGATTCAACCATCCCTTTACCTCAAATACCAGGAATATCCGATCAGTATCCAAATCGAGCGCTTCAGATACCAGGAATAATATCCGATCGATATGTGAGTCGTACACTACACCGTCGCCTCCAATACCAGGGATAATATCCGATCGATATTGGAGTCGCACACCATACCATCGATTCAGATACCAGGAATAATATCCGATCAGTAGCCAAATCGAGCGCCTCAGATACTAGGAATAATATCCGATCGATATCTGAGTCGTACACTACACCATCGCCTCCAATACCAAGAATAATATCCGATCGATATTGGAGTCATACACAAGACTGCCACTCTTTACTCTTTTCACGCTTTCTCACACACCATGCATGTCGACTCCACCTCGAGTCTATCATGCATGTCAATGTCCATGAAATTGTAACACCAAATAAACGTACGAGAAATTAAGTCTTTCTATTTTTCTTTTTAACTTAATCTTTCAAACAGGGTTCTGGACCAGCTTATTGTTATTGATTAAATCAATTTATCCAAATCTCACTTTTATAATCTGTTTTCTTTTTCTTTATTAACAAAGTACAATGTACTTAGAATCATTGAGCTAGCACCCACAATCTAGATTATCAAGTCCAATATGAAACAAGAGGTAAATTCATCAAAGACTACTTTAATACGCTTTTACAGCTACTAGTACACAAGCAGGTCCACTTCGAAGCAATGCCCTTAAAAATGAGTTATACTTTTTGTGGATGAATTACATATCAAAAGAAAGGTTTTTGAGTCTAGTTTCCAATGCTTCAAATGGTGCGCATGTAATAATCAGATTTTTATTTCTTTCTAATATTTAATAAGAAGATACTATTTAATTAGGTCAAAGACAAGCTAAGAATTAAATTAGGTCAAGGGTATTATAAAATGGTGGATCCAATTACTGAATCACTAAGGATTAAAACATATATTGTATCACATGGTAGTGATTCTCTTACAATTGATACGTCACAATCCTTGCCCAATTATCAGTACATGGATTTAATACACATACACTTGTGGCTTGATTGGTGCATCTGCATTGAGTATAAAAGATCACACACATCATACGAAATTGCACAATAGAAGCATAGACTGAGAGAGAGAGAAACAGCCATCATATATACCCACTTTGTGAATTAAGAGAGCAAGCTTTGTTGCTGGGAATATCCACTTTTTGAATGGGGGATTATAATTGGTGGAGTGTGACGTGGTGTGAGATTACTGCAGGGCCGGCCCTGAGGCAATTTAGCGAAGCAATCGCACAGGGCCTCAATTTTAGGCTTCATTTTTAGGCCTATTTTTTCCCCTAATTTCTTCTTAATTTTTATAAAATTATTACTTTTAGGCCTATTTTCTTCTAATTTCTTCCTAATTTCTATGAAAGTTATCATTTATAGGCCTATATTCTTCTAATTTCTTCATAATTTTAATGAAACTTAGTACAGAGGCCTCATTTTTTTGGCTCCTTTGAAAATTCGCTTGAAGCCTCGGACAATTTTTATCATCTCAGGGCCGGCCTTGGATTACTGTTGGTCTTGGAAGGTATGTGTTCCGCCAGAGTCTTTATATATAATATACCATGTCTATGTACATAATTTATTTATATTTTTAATATCAATATTTATTCTATAAGCCGAGCATTGCTTCTACATGATCTAGAACACAAAGAATTGTGGGTGTGTCCTTTTACCTGTGGAGTGATACTATACATATATACATGTACAATATGATATTTACATCTCCAAAAAGATAAGAAAGAAAGGAGTAAAGAAAGGGAATTTTCCAAATAGTTTGTCTAGCTAGCTATTATATTTATATAAGCTATTTTATTTTTAATTAAACATTTTATGGAAAACAGAGGTGTAGCATTACTGTCAACTCCACCCTTGATTTATTTTGTCTATCATGTGTTGCTAGTTTATACTAGTAGGGTGTGTTCAATGAGTAAACTAAATAAAGAAAAAAAAATGATAAAGAAAAGAAGTGATAATACTCACTGTATGGTTACTTGGCTATAGTATGCACTGAATGTGTAAGTGTTAGGCATTTTAGAACATATGTATATCTACAAGGGCAGTGTGTAGCTAGGGTGCGTTTGGGTATATAACAAGAATCTTGTAAATATTTCTAGTAATCAAGTGTTCGAGGACTAAGACTTTGGCCTTGTTATTATTATTATTTGTTATAGGACTGAATTAGGAGCCATAGGCTTCTTTGGTACATTCAGGGAATTAAGTGATCGAGGTAAGTAATCTAAACCCTACTTGAATTTTCTAATTATTATTGTGTCTTATAAAATCTAATTCAAAACCATTTTTTTAAAAAAAATAAAAATAAAAATAAAATGGGACCAAGTATGTGACCACTTTTAAAAGTGAACCGCTTTGATTTATGTAAATCGATTACTCTGCAACTATGAATGAAAATTGTATGAATCTAGTTATCTGTTAAAAAAATTACTTAATGGATACTCTCAGTCTGACTATGCTCTGGGCCCCGTCAACGGGGATTATACATTGGTATCATGCATGATTATTGGGACTAGTCTATCTATTGGCCCAGTCATAGGGATTATATGTGACACATCGAATATTGTTCTGAACCCAGTCACAGGGGTTATGTGTGACCATAGTCAAAGGACTTTGGGCTCTGTTAACTTTATGTATTGATTTCAATTTTGATAATTGTTTTCTTTATTGCAAATTATTAGATTTCTTGAAAACTCTTGTATTTAATTTTATAAATTATTTACCCTACTTGGTCCGTAGATAAGGGTGGTGATTACTTACTGAGCTGTCAAGCTGACTTATAACCATTTTTCAGATGCAGATGAGTAGAAAGAAATCTATGAGTGGACTGAAGGATCAAGAGGGTGGCAATCGAATAAAAAGATTTGACTAGAACTTTCTTTATTTTATGTTATGTAATAAGTTGAACGGTTTGAAAAAATTGTTTATCTTTTTATTAAGTTTTATAAGTTTGGAACTTGAACAATTAGCGAACAATGAATTTGGAATTTATTATTGGAGTATCATTTGATCATTCAATTTTTCTTAAGAATGCTTAGCTAGGCCTTGCACGTTCGTGGGGTCCAACCTTACGGATTTGCGGCGTTATTACGCTCTTTGGAGTCGGGTTTGGGGCGTGACAATTTAGTGGTATCAAAGCCAAGTTGGGAAGTCCTTAGACCTATATGACAATAATCGAATATCATACTTAAGTTAGGTAATGCGTTCGAAAATTTAAGTGGTACGCTCACTAATTACTGAGTTGGAAGTTATAGATTTGCACATGGTTATTGTAGGCAGTCATGGAACAAGTAACTGATAATTTTGGAAACCCGGCCATTTGGGGAGGCAGGGCACCATGAACCGGTGCCACACATCCTGAAGGGACCAACAATAATGGAAATGAAGATGTTCAAGGGAATCCGCAAGAGCCTGACATGTTTCAACTGATGCAGACACTAGTGGGGGTAGTCCACCAACAACAACAACAACAAAACACTGTAATGCAACCTCAGAATAACAGTGGTATCACGGAGTTGAAGAAGCTAACGCCACCATCTTTTGAGGGAACTACAGAACCACTTGAGGCAGAGAAATGGTTAAACGAGATGGAGAAGGCGTTCGAGGTGATGAAGTGCTCGGACACGGAGAAGGTGACATATGCTGCCTACATGTTGCAAAGAAGTGCTTATAACTGGTGGAAGCTGGAGAAATGTAGGGTTGAGCGTGACCAGGAGGCTCATACTTGGGCTATATTTACGGAGGCCTTCTACGATAAATACTTTCCCAAAATTATTCGCCTTCAGAAGGAAAGGGAATTCATTAGACTAGAGCAAGGTAGTAAGACGGTCGCGCAATATGAGGCTAAATTTGAAAGACTAGCAAAGTTTGGACCAAAATTTGTGGCAACTGAGGAGGATCGTGCTCGGAGGTTCGAAGATGGCCTGAGACCCGTATCAAACAAGGTGTGGTACCTTTTGAGTTAGAAACTTATGGGGCAGTGGTGAGCAAAGCACTGCTGATTAAAAAAGGACTTAATGAGGTGTAGATGGACATGGATAACAATCAGAGGAAAAGACCAAATTCTTCAGGATCACAAACAGACTAGAACTCTACAGGACAATCTAAGCGACAAACACAACGAAAAGGCAACGGGTTTCAGCAGGGAAGTGCTAAATGCTGCTCAAGGTGTAATGGAAATCACTTGGATAAAGATTGTCGTTGGAACACTGGTGCATGTTTTGCGTGTGGAGATTATCAAATAGCTGATTGCCCGTCTAAAAAGGGGTCCCAGACACCGCAACAAAATTGAGAACAACCAACTAACCGACCACCAGCTGGAGGACATCATAAGGGAGGAAATTAGAAACCAAGGACTCAGGGCAGAGTCTACGCCCTCATTCAACAGGATGCAGATGCTTTCAATGCCGTGGTGACAGGTTGTAACAACCTGCATTTCCATTTAATTTAAAATTCATGTCCATATTTAATTTATGTGTATTTGCATTGGCATATTTAAATTCAATTAGCATGGTCTGCTTTTACTTTAATTCCAGTCACTTGTTTGGAATATTAATTTCTTATCTAATTCACATTTAAAGTTTATTGGGGGCCAAACTGCAATTTTACAAAAGTTAGTAATACCTGTATGGATTTCAAAATCTGTATTTCAAAAACGGTGGAAAAGTTTACTCTTGATTCAAACTGTATTTTTATGAAACCAGAAAATCATTTCCTACGTTAAAATGAAATTCCGGTATTTTTGTGGTGACCACCGCGCCCCGAAAATACCAGTTAGTGTTCAAAACTGTCCACGCTGTGTGAGCTTCCATAGATTTTGGAAGTGACTGATTTGGACATTTGCTTTATTGCCATTTATGGCAAGTAATCATTGGATATGCCTTGTTTGGCAATGCTTGTAGTGTGTGTGTATTCCTTAGGCCATAAGCTAAATTCCCAAACAACCCCATTTGACCCCTATACACCTATCCATGGCCTTTGGCTTAAACTTGGGGCATATCAACTGTGTATTATGTAAATACGTATGGTTATATGCTGCTGATTGAGAGTAGATAGAGAATTGGTTAAAACAAATCTTGATTAGTAGTGTAATCCTAAAAATACTTGGAGCCCAAGTTCTTAAGCTCTATATATTGAAGCTCACACACACACACACACACATTCTCATATCTGGAAGAGCACAGAGAGTTTGAGAGAGAGAGAGAGATTACTCAGAGAATTTCAGGAATTGCATAGAGAGAGCTCTTAACCTCCATAGCTTGAAAGTTTGATTTGGATTGCAATATTCTTATTTGGTCTTTCTTTCTCAACAATTACTTCACCTCTTAATCACAGTGAGTATTTCTAACTCACTAAGAATGTAATCTCATACTTATTTGCTGTGTATTGTTTCAATTTTGTCAACCTCCATTGATGATTTTACGAATGAAAATTCATAGCTTGAAATCAAGATTTTCAAACCTTAATCTAAATTCGTTTTTAGAGATGAATATGGTAGATTATACATCCTACATGTCAAGTTTGAAGTTATAGAGCCTAATTTGTTCATACCACAAAGTATATTGAAAATGAAGTTTGGACATGTTTTAGATTTTCCTAAAATTGGTGAGCTATGGATCAAATGGTGTGAAATTAATCATAGATTCTTAATCCTTGTTTAAAAAGGAAGAGATCCATATATAACATGATATACACACTTATAGATTTGAAATGGGTCAATTTTAGACCCTGTTTTCTGAAACAGAACAGTTCCTGCGGAGAAGATGAAGCCTCAGCTTCATCTCGCGCCACGATCGCGCGCGCGAGGAATCGCGCGAGCGGCCCGCGCGAGCGACCCCTTCGCGCGAGCGATCCGCGCGCGCGAGGTAGGCGTCTCCAGGCAGACGTAAGAGTTTTATTATATAAATGAAAATTTAGGTTGGTCGCGCGAGCGAGGGTCGCGCGAGAACCCCTTCGCGCGAGCGATCCGCGCGCGCGACCTTGCTTTTCTCAGGCAGATAGAAAAGTTATATTATAAAAGGAAATATGGGCATATCGCGCGAGCGGCCCGCGCGAGCGACACTTCGCGCGAGCGGCCCGCGCGCGCGAGTTCTGACAGTTTCTGTTTTTGTCTGTTTTGTGTTTAAGGTCTGTTTGGTTCAACTTTTTAGTACTGTTAAGGCTCTGTTTGGGAATTTAGTTGATCAGAACTCTATTTGGTTATGTTTGAATGATTAAAACATTGTAGTATGACTCATTAACCCCCGTACGCGTGTTGTTCCTTTAATTCAGCATGTTTGTTTTCGTTTAAGTGCATACCATTCATGTGGGTCAGTGGTACATGCATAGGGGTGTCAGTCTGTGTGGAAAAAGGTAATGGTAGTGTGGAAAGAGTATGAGTTTGTGTTTGTGGTCGTGGTTGTGGTTGTGGTTGAGTATGAGTTTGTGGTTGTGGTCGTGGTTGTGGTTGTAGTCGTGGTTGTGGTTGTAGTTGTGGTTGAGATTGTGGAGAGGGTATCTTTGAAATGCGACGGTGGCAAATATGGACACTCCCTGACGCCCATGGAAGCGTTAAAGTGTGTGAAGCCGAACTCGGACATTCCCTGGCACCCATGGTAGTGCTAAAGTGTGGCCTACGGACACTTCCTGATAACTCGAGTCTGGATACTGTGTGAGGGGTTGCCCCGGTATTTGCATGGCGGTTAGGGTATTCAAAGTGTGAGGCATTGGACACTCCTTGGTACCCCGGACCAAAGTGTGAGGCAAACTGGACACTCCCTGGCGCCCCGTTGCTAAAGTGTGGCTATCTGAGTGTTTCAAAGATACCAGGAGTAGGATAGTGGGTTGTTGTGGCTGTCGAGAGAAAAGAGTCGGCAAAATGAGTGTGGTGCATTGTTCTCATACACGGTCCCATCTGTGTAAATTTACCCTCTTTAAATAATGTTGTGATTGTTTTCTAAACGAGCTCTTTAATTATAATTATAAACTTGTGGATTTAAATGGGAATTGGAAAAAGGTAAGTTGGTATGTTTTACATTCAAAGTCATGTTTTTAATACTCACCAGCTTCTTGAAGCTGACGACGTTGATGCGTCCTGGACATTCGTGTTCAGGCTTTTCAGGTTATAACCAGGAGAAATCGTACGACTATGCTAATTGAGAATTGCTGCTTTTGGAATGAAGAAACTGTTTATTTAATTTATGTTTTAAGTTTTGAACTATAAGGATGACTGTAACAGACACTAAGTTATTATTTTATTTTCAAGGCGGTCTGTGCCTTAGTTGACCCCGGTTCATAAGATGTAATAAGTTAGAAAATTTTTGTAAGCCTTGATTGCTTTACTCTGATTATTATGTTTTGTTGTTTGACGTTTGGGACGGAATCGATCCTTCAAACTGTCGCGACCTACGGGTCCATAAAGGAAATTAAACGCTTTCCTTATTTATGCTACGTCGGGGCATGACACAGGTATTGTTCTAATAGTGACAAGTTATGCTTTTGTGCTTTTTGACTCGGGAGCCATACATTCTTTTTTATCTACTAAATTTGTGCGAAAACACAACATATTATATGAACCTATGGAAGTGGAGTTGTGCGTTGATACCCCTGTTGGTGGTGTTTTTATCGTTGATCACATTTGTAAGTCGTGCATTACTAGAATTAAAGGTAGGGAACTCAGGGCAAATTTAATAGTGATGGACATGCATGACTTCGACGTAATTCTAGGGATGGACTGGTTGGCAGCCAATCATGCCTTAGTTGATTGTCATAATAAGAAGGTGAAGTTTCAGATTCCCGGTGAACCGGAGTTTAGTTTTCTTGGTAGTAAGGCTTATACCCCTTCACGTGTGATCTCATCCTTAAAAGCTGGTCAAATGCTAAGGAAAGGTTACAATGGTTATTTGGCTATGGTCAAGGACACCTCACAGAAGAAGTTACAACTGGAGGATATACCTATTGTAAATGAATTTTTGGAGGTATTCCCTGATGATTTACCAGGGTTGCCACCGGAAAGAGAGGTCGAGTTCTTTATTGATCTTGTGCCGGGTACTGGCCCAATATCCAAAGCCCCGTACTGTATGGCTCCAGCAGAACTGAAGGAACTCAAGGAACAATTGCAAGAATTATTAGACAAAGGCTTCATCAGGCCAAGTGTTTCGCCTTGGGGAGCCCCAATGTTATTTGTAAAGAAGAAGGATGGAAGTATGCGGCTTTGTATTGATTATTGGGAACTTAATAAGGTGACGGTGCAAAATAAATACCCTTTACCGAGGATAGATGATTTGTTTGACCAATTACAAGGAGCACAAGTTTTCTCTAAAATTGACCTCCGATCTGGTTATCACCAGTTGAAGGTTAAGGTAGAAGACATTTCTAAGACAGCTTTCAGAACCAGATATGGGCATTACGAGTTTCTAGTAATGCCATTCGGGTTAACCAATGCTCCTGCAGCGTTCATGGACCTAATGAATAGGGTGTTTAAACCCTTTCTAGATCAGTTTGTGGTGGTGTTTATTGATGACATTTTGATATACTCAAGAAGCAAGGAGGAGCACGAGAAGCACTTGAAAATTGTACTGGGTATCTTGAAGGAGAAGAGTTTGTACGCAAAGTTAAAGAAATATGAATTCTGGTTGGATAGCGTGGCTTTTCTTGGACATGTGATAACTAAAGATGGCATCTCGATGGACCCAAAGAAGGTGGAAGCAATTGTAGATTGGGCTAGACCGACTACTGTAACAGAATTTTGAAGTTTTCTAGGTCTAGCAGGATACTACCAGAGGTTTGTGGATGGGTTTTCTCAACTTACAGGACCATTGACTCGCTTAACGCAAAAGGGAGTCAAGTATGAGTGGAACGAAAAGTGTGAGCAAAGTTTTCAAGAGCTGAAAAAGCGATTGGTGTCACCCCCTATCCTTACCATACCTTCTGGAGATGGAGGTTTCACCATCTATAGTGACGCCTCTAAGAAAGGGTTGGGGTGTGTTCTAATGCAGCACGGTAAAGTTGTTGTTTATGTTTCCAGGCAACTAAAACCTTATGAGCAAAACTATCCTATACATGACTTAGAATTGGCAGCGGTGGTTTTTGCTCTCAAGATTTGGAGGCACTACCTTTATGGAGAGCACTATGAGATATTTACTGACCATAAGAGTCTAAAATACATCTTCACGCAAAAGGAGCTAAACATACGACAAAGAAGATGGTTAGAGCTACTCAAGGATTACGATTTGACTATCAGCTATCATCCGGGAAAGGCTAATGGTGTAGCCGATGCTTTGAGTAGAAAATCACCAAGTGGTGTGGTAGCACTTATCACTATCCAGAGACACATATTGGAGGACTTGGAGAAGTTGAGAGTGGAGGTGCAAGGGCATAATGACACGCGACGACAGTTAGCCGCTCTCATGGTTCGACCTTCCCTGATTGAAAGAATTAAGACTGCTCAAAGAGATGATCCTTATTTGCAGAAAGTTAGAATAGAGGTAGAAAAAGGAGCACAAAAAGAATTTTGTGTCCATGATGATGGATCTTTAAGGTATGGTAATAGATTATGTGTGCCTAATGTTCTAGAGTTCAAAACTGAGATTTTGGAAGAAGCCCATAATACTATATATACAGTGCATCCTGGAGGCACCAAGCTGTATAAGGATTTGATGGAAACTTTTTGGTGGAATAACATGAAGCGAGAGATTGCCCAGTATCCCCAAGCAGAAATGATGCAGTTTGGGTAATTGTGGATAGGTTGACTAAGTCGGCGCACTTCTTGGCTTTTAGAGTGGGTTTTACACTTGAGAGGTTGGCAAAATTATACATTAAGAAAATTGTAAAGCTTTATGGGGTACCAGTGACCATAGTGTCTGATCGAGATACTAGGTTTGTGTCTCAGTTTTGGAAAAGTTTACATTCGGCTTTGGGTACAAGGTTGACTTTCAGCACTGCATTTCATCCACAAACAGACGGTCAGTTGAAGAGGACTATTCAAACTCTAAAGGATATGTTAAGGGCTTGTGTAATTGACTTGAAAGGATCTTGGGATGATCATCTACCATTAGTAGAGTTTGCATATAATAATAGCTACCAGGCTAGCATTCAAATGGCACCATTTGAGGTGTTATATGGTAGGAAGTGTAGATCTCCTATTTGTTTGGATGATATTGGTGAAAGGAAGTTGATAGGGCCTGAGATTGTGCAACAAACCGTGGATAAGATTCAATTAATCAGGGAAAGACTCCGCACAACACAAAGTAGACAGAAGAGCTATGCTGATAACAGAAGACGCAAATTGGAGTTTGAAGTGGGCGATCATGTATTTTATAAAATATATCCTACCAAGGGTGTTATGCGGTTTGGAAATAGAGGCAAACTTAGCCCTAGATATATTGGGCCTTTCGAGATTTTGGACAGAGTAGGAGAGGTGGCTTATAGGATTGGTTTGTCACCAGTTTTAGTAGGAGTACATGATGTTTTCCATGTCTCGAAATATATTCCAGAACCAAACCATGTGAAAGAGCTGCAACCATTGCGACTTAGCAAAGACTTAACTTATGAAGAGCATCCGATACAGATCGTGGATACAAAGGACCAAGTTCTAAGGCATCGTGTTATTCGCTATGTTAAGATACAATGGAGTAATCACACCGTAAGGGAAGCTACTTGGGAGCTTGAGGAAGATATGAGGAGGCAATACCCACAATTCTTCGAAAGTTCAGGTATGCCAAGTTTAGAGGACTAAACTTATTTTAAGGGGGGTAGAATGTAATAATCAGATTTTTATTTTTTTCTAATATTTAATAAGAAGATATTATTTAATTAGGTCAAAGACAAGCTAAGAATTAAATTAGGTCAAGGGTATTATAAAATGGTGGAGCCAATTACTGAATCACTAAGGATTAAATCATATATTGTAGCACATGGTAGTAATTCTCTTACAATTGATACGTCACAATCCTTGCCCAATTATCAGTACATGGATTTAATACACATACATTTGTGGCTTGATTGGTGCATCTGCATTGAGTATATAAGATCACATACATCATACGAAATTGAACAATAGAAGCATAGACTGAGAGAGAGAGAGAGAGAAATAGCCATCATATATACCCACTTTGTGAATTAAGAGAGCAAGCTTTGTTGCTGGGAATATCCACTTTTTGAAGGGGGGATTATAATTGGTGGAGTGTGACGTGGTGTGAGATTAATGTTGGGCTTGGAAGGTATGTGTTCCGCCAGAGTCTTTATATATAATATACCATGTATATGTACATAATTTATTTATATTTTTAATATCAATATTTATTCTATAAGCCGAGCATTGCTTCTACATGATCTAGAACACAAAGAATTGTGGGTGTGTCCTTTTACCTGTGGAGTGATACTATACATATATACATGTACAATATGATATTTACATCTCCAAAAAGATAAGAAAGAAAGGAGTAAAGAAAGGGAATTTTCCAAATAGTTTGTCTAGCTAGCTATTATATTTATATAATCTATTTTATTTGTAATTAAACATTTTATGGAAAACAGAGGTGTAGCATTACTGTCAACTCCACCCTTGATTTATTTTGTCTATCATGTGTTGCTAGTTTATACGAGTAGGGTGTGTTCAATGAGTAAACTAAATAAAGAAAAAAAATGATAAAGAAAAGAAGTGATAATATTCACTGTATGGTTACTTGGTTATAGTATGCACTGAACGTTTAAGTGTTAGGCATTTTAGAACATATGTATATCTACAAAGGCAGTGTGTAGCTAGGGTGCGTTTGGGTATATAACAAGAATCTTGTAAATATTTCTAGTAATCAAGTGTTCGAGGACTAAGACTTTGGCCTTGTTATTATTATTATTTGTTATAGGACTGAATTAGGAGCCGTAGGCTTCTTCGGTACATTCAGGGAATTAAGTGATCGAGGTAAGTAATCTAAACCCTACTTGAATTTTCTAATTATTATTGTGTGTTATAAAATCTATTTCAAAACCATTTTAAAAAATAAAAAATAAAATAAAATAAAATGGGACCAAGTATGTGACCACTTTTAAAAGTGAACCGTTTTGATTTATGTAAATCGATTACTCTGCAACTATGAATGAAAATTGCATGAATCTAGTTATCTGTTAAAAAAAATTGCTTAATGGATACTCTTAGTCTGACTATGCTCTGGGCCCCGCCAACGGGGATTATACATTGGTATCATGCATGATTATTGTGACTAGTCTATCTATTGGCCCAGTCACAGGGATTATATGTGACACATCGAATATTGTTCTGGACCCAGTCACAGGGGTTATGTGTGACCATAGTCAAAGGACTTTGGGCTCTGTTAACTTTATGTATTGATTTCAATTTTGATAATTGTTTTCTTTATTGCAAATTATTAGATTTCTTGAAAACTCTTGTATTTAATTTTATAAAATTATTTACCCTACTTGGTCCGTAGATAAGGGTGGTGATTACTTACTGAGCTGTCAAGCTGACTTATAACCATTTTTCAGATGCAAATGAGTAGAAAGAAATATATGAGTGGACTGAAGGATCAAGAGGGTGGCGATCGAATAAAAAGATTTGACTAGAACTTTCTTTATTTTATGTTATGTAATAAGTTGAATGGTTTGAAACAATTGTTTATCTTTTTATTAAGTTTTATAAGTTTGGAACTTGAACAATTAGCGAACAATGAATTTGGAATTTATTATTGGAGTATCGTTTGATCATTCAATTTTTCTTAAGAATGCTTAGCTAGGCCTTGCACGTTCGTGGAGTCCTACCTTACGGATGTGCAGTGTTGTCACGCTCTTTGGAGTCGGGTTTGGGGCGTGATAGTGCATTTTTGAGTTTTCTAGAGTAAGTTATGATCGTTTTACTAAAAATCGTTAGTGCTGAAAAATGGCAATCGATTGGCAAAAGTGGAAATCGATTAATTAACATGGCAATTGATTGGATGACATGACAATAGATTGGAAGAAGTGGCAATCATTTGGATATTTTGACAATCGATTGGAACTCCGTCTTCTTTCACAGTTTCGAAATTAAAAGCTAGTTTTTACCCATTTCTGAATTCTGTTTCAACCAAGACATTTAATATATGGATTTCTTCATTTTTCCGCAAGGATCGCGAATACATGATCAGTTTTAACTAATTTCAATCGTAGCTCTTGGATTTCACGTAAAATCGAGAGGTGACAAAATTTTAAATCAACGATACGTCACGATACGGATGAATTAAGTCGTAGTATTCGAACCACAGCTTAATGGGACTAAGATCTTTCATTTTCACTTGACGGAATTGATTTTATTTAAAATTTCTAAAACTCCAATTCTAAGATCATCAATGGTGATTACCTATATATACATATATACACACATATATACACAGAAATATACATATATAAAAGTTGGGAGTGAGTTCATAATACTCACAAGGGGTAATTGGACAGAAATTGGATGCTGAGAATTTCCGCCGTCAATTCCGTCGTTAGAGTTTTCTTCTCGTTCTTGAACTATATATAATATATCTATGTATGTGTATCAGTATATATATATATACAATCTGAATGTGGGTGTGGGTGTTCTCTAGAGAGAGTTGAGAGAGAAATTGAGGGAGATTGAGAGAATGAGAGAACTGTGAGAGAGTTGCAAACATATAAATAAACGGTATGTTTTGGGCCCCAAGAAATCAAGAGATTTCGCCCGGTGTGGTTGAGCTCACGTGCTCCCACACTCAAGACGCGATATAAATGCAGATTAAAATAAAAACTGGTATTATCCGGTTGAAATAAAAATACAAAAAGTCATATTAGTGTAGGAAATAAATTTCGGGTTGTACAAAAGTATAGATATAGTTTTCAAAACCATAGAAAGTATTTTCTATATTTATGAAAATTATGGTTTGACCCCAAATAAACATTTATTAATAGAAATAAAATAAAACACTCATTTATTAATGAAAATAAAATTACAGGTTGTTACACTTTTACCTCGGTCCATAGGACCTTTCAAAATCCTTGAACGCATGGAAAAAGTCATGTACAAACTATCACTGCCACCGAAGATGTCAGGAATGCATAATGTCTTTCACGTCAGTATGTTGAGGAAGTACATTCATGTGATTGATTTCAAGGACACTGAGGTGAACGATAATGTATCCTACATCAAGAGACCGGTGCGGATAATAGATCGTGGAGTCAAGAAGATGAGAAACAAAGAGATTCGACTAATGAAGATTAGTGGAAGCACCACAATGAATGAGAAGCTTCATGGGAGTTGGAGTCGGAGATGCGAGGGAAGTTTTCATAATTATTTTAGAGCTAATTAGCTCAGATTTTGGGGATGAAATCTCTACATTTTCCTATATTTTCTGTAATTTCCATAATTAGTATATGAATATATATATATAAATTTGGTGTCTTATCCTTTGCTTTACTGTTGGTTTTTATTTTGGATCACTGTGTATATGAACATCTTCAACTTTTGGAAGAAAGTCCTACTCAATTTTGAGCTGACTCAAGCAATAGCGTGGTCGCAAGTACTCGCATGGTCATTTCGACACTTGGCTGTTTAACAGATCATGCATACCACATACTGCCCCTCATTTTCCTATAAATAGAGGCATCTAGTATACCTCATTTTGTTAGAACATGTAAATAAAATTGGAACAAAATTACTAGATCAGTAGCCTCTTCAACAAACCATGGGCCGAGTCACAGATCTCACTATCTGTAAGACGTTTTGCGGCTCTGCCCAAAGTGTGCAAGCAGTTCGTACATGTCACGCTGTCCCAAGGATAAAATAGCCCAGAATCAGCTATGTCTCTGTCATGTCCCAGAGAAGTGAAAATTAGAGGGAAATAAAATTTTCCTTTCCGAATCCGTGAGCCATGACTAGTTACATGAGACTGGCCTACCCTTGCGAGTATTCTAACATGATTACAACATAAGAAGGAATTATAAAACGTCTAATGTATTCATGGGGGACCTTTAAGCGTTTGCTACTAGGCTATTACAACATTTCCACATAAAACCACAAAAATATAAGTTTGGGCAATCGACCCCACTTAAGTTATTACAATAGACAAAAAATAGTTCTGAAGCGTAAAAGAAATCCTAAGATGATAAAAGACTAGAATCTTTTGTTCAACTGGCATATCCATGCCCTTCGTCAGCGTACTCTTTTGAATAGTCTCCCTCAGGGTAACCTTCCTAATAGTCCCCCTCTTGAGGATCGAGATACTCTTCTTCATGGATGCCTAGACAGGCTTCTTCATTACAGCCTAGACGTAATATGTCCAAGGTAAGTGAGTTGGTCTAACCGATCACTCCTAATACAAGCAATAATATACAAGTACAACGAATATCTCAAACTAAACATTTGATAAGTATATAACACGATAGTATGAGTGAGATAGGGATCACACAATGCAGTATCGATATATTTGACTTTACTCAGACACCATCACTGACTCATGTGACTTGTTACATTACCAGTGTAACATCGTTAGCTTAGAGTGGAATGATCACGTTGCTATCGTCGCCTAACAGGCCCAATAGTAGTTTTGGTTTTAAAAGAGTGTAATCACTTTAATCTTAGATCCTCGTGACCTTTGCCTGGAGAATAGAATGGTTACAGCACTATCATCACCTAACATGGCCCAATAGCATTATAAGTGGTAACCATTGTATTCAAGACCTAGATAGATATTTTGCTATCGTCATCTAATAAGGCCCAATAACGTATAAACCACCAACTCATGATTAACTCCATTAATTCGAATGGGTGCTTTAGCTATCATCGCCTAACAGAGCCCAATAGCATTTATAGTTATTCCCATTGATTTGACTGTACTACTCAGACCTCCGCGATCCACTCAAACATGTGTGATAATATAATTGGGTTAGTCTCCTCGACTAACCATATAGACGTCAACTTTGACATCACGACTCGACTACGTTCATATGAGTATTCATGCGAGTGTATACGTATAACATAGCAAACATGAATCATAACAACAATTATTAATTAAGCATAGAGTATAGTTATCTAAACATGCGTTTTCATACAAACAGTTCATATTTAACTTACACACATATAATACTTATCAAATATGTCCACACAAGACACACAGAATATTTATATAATACATATGGAATATTTCTATAATAAACCAAGTGAGTTAGGACGACTCACCTCGATGCTGTAACAACCTGCATTTCCATTTAATTTAAAATTCATGTCCATATTTAATTTATGTGTATTGGCATTGGTATATTTAAATTCAATTGGCATGGTCTGCTTTTACTTTAATTCCAGTCACTTGTTTGGAATATTAATTTCTTGTCTAATTCACATTTAAAGTTTATTGGGGACCAAACTGCAATTTTACAAAAGTTAGTAATGCCTGTGTGGATTTCAAAATCTGTATTTCAAAACGGTGAAAGTAACTTCTATTGACTCAATCAGTATTTTTATGAAACCAGAAAATCACTTCCTACGTTAAAATGAATTTCCTGTATTTTTGTGGTGACCACCGCGCCCCGAAAATACCAGTTTATGTCCAAAACTGTCCATGTTGTGTTTAACTTCCACAGATTTTGGAAGTGACCTATTTAGACATTTACTTTATTTCCAATTATGGCAAGTAATCATTGGATAAGGCATTGTTTGGGAATGCTTAGCTTATATGTGCAAATGTTGTGCCATAAGCTAAATTGCCAAACAACCCCATTTGACCCCTACCACCCTATGTGCCTCTTCACCATCTGAGGGTGTATATATGTATACGTAAGTGTATCACACACACACACACCTGTGATTTTGTAGTTCATTTAGGATTGAATGGGAAATTAGTACTTGAAATCTAATGTAGAGTCTTCTAGGTTGAACTTGGTGGCCAAGATTGGCTTTCTTTATATACACTCACATACACTCCCTCTAAAGACACACATTCTGCAGTACACAAAACACAGAGAGAGCAGAGAGTCCTTAGTTCATATTTTTGAGGAAGAGAAAGAACCCAACCTCCATAGCTTGAAAGTTTGATTTGGATTGCAATATTCTTATTTGGTCTTTCTTTCTCAACAATTACTTCCATCTCTAATCTCAGTGAGTATTTAGAACTCACTCAGAATGTAATTCATGCTTTAATTTCTTCATACTTGTCTGATTGTTAAATTCTTCCTTGATGATCATACGTTGAAGTTCATGGCTTGAAAAATCAAGATTTTCAAAACTTAACCAAAACTTGTTTTTAGAGTTGATTATGAAAGATTATACCTCATTGATGTTATGTCTGAAGTTTTAGAACCCAATTCGTTCATATAAGAAAGTATATTGAAAATGAAATTTTGACATGTTTTAGTTTTTCCTAAAATTAGAGAGCTATGAATCAAATGGTGTTAAATTGACTTTAGATTCTTAATCCTTGGGAAAAACCGAAGAGAATCATATATTATATGTCATATATACTTTAGAATTCCAAAATGGGTCATTTTGGACCCCTTAAGCTGAAACAGAGCAGTTTCTGCGAAGAAGACGAAGCCTCAGCTTCATCTCGCGCCACGATCGCGCGCGCGAGGATCGCGCGAGCGGCCTGCGCGAGCGACCCCTCGCGCGAGCGGCCCGCGCGCGCGAGGTAGGCTTCCCCAGGCAGACGTAAGAGTTTATATATATAATTGAAAAATTGGCTAGTCGCGCGAGCGAGGGTCGCGCGAGAACCCCTTCGCGCGAGCGATCCGCGCGCGCGACCTTGCTTTCCTCAGGCAGACAGAAAAGTTTATTAATAAAAGGAAAAATGGGCTTATCGCGCGAGCGGCCCGCGCGAGCGACCCTTCGCGCGAGCGGCCCGCGCGCGCGAGGTATTGCAGTTTCTGTTTTTGTCTGTTTTTCTGTTAAGGGACTGTTTAGATGAAGTTTATATACTGTTGAGGTTCTGTTTGGGAAACTTGGTTAATCAGAACTCTATTTGGTTATGTTTGAATGATTAAAACATTGTAGTATGAATCATTAATCCCCGTACGCGTGTTGTTCCTTTAATTCAGCATTTTTGTTTAAGTACATATCATTCATGTGGGTCAGTGGTACATGCATAGGGGTGTCAGTCTGTGTGGAAAAGAGTAATGGTAGTGTGGAAAGAGTATGAGTTTGTGTTTGTGGTCGTGGTTGTGGTTGTGGTTGAGTATGAGTTTGCGGTTGTGGATGTGGTTGTGGTTGTGGTAGAGTTTTGTGGAAGAGGGTATCTTTGAAATGCGACGGTGGCAAATATGGACACTCCCTGACGCCCATGGAAGCGTTAAAGTGTGTGAAGCCGAACTCGGACACTCCCTGGCACCCATGGTAGTGCTAAAGTGTAGCCTACGTACACTCCCTGATAACTCGAGTCTGAATACTGTGTGAGGGGTCGCCCCGGTATTTGCATGGCGGTTAGGGTATTCAAAGTGTGAGGCATTGGACACTCCCTGGTACCCCGGACCAAAGTGTGAGGCAAACTGGACACTCCCTGGAGCCCCGTTGCTAAAGTGTGGCTATCTGAGTGTTTCAAGGATACCAGGAGTAGGATAGTGGGTTGTTGTGGCTGTCGAGAGAAAAGCGTCGGCAAGATGAGTGTGGTGCATTGTTCTCATACACGGTCCCATCTGTGTAAATTTACCCTCTTTAAATAATGTTGTGGTTGTTTTTCTAAACGAGCTCTTTAATCATAATTATAAACTTGTGGATTTAATCTTGAATTGGAAAAAGGTAAGTTGGTATGTTTTACATTCAAAGTTATGTTTTTAATACTCACCAGCTTCTTGAAGCTGACGACGTTGATGCGTCCTGGACATTCGTGTTCAGGCTTTTCAGGTTACAATCAGGAGGAATCATACGATTATGCTAATTAAGATTGGCTGCTGTTGGGGCGAGAAACTGTTTATTATATGTCTTAAGTTTATCTGTTTTAAGTTATGAACTGTTTTGTTTTAAGGATGACTGTAACAGACTCTAAGATATTATTTTATTTTCAAGGCGGTCTGTGCCTTAGTTGACCCCGGTTTATAAGATGTAATAAGATAGAAAATTTTTGTAAGCCTTGATTGCTTTACTCTGATTATTATGTTTTGTTGTTTGACGTTTGGGACGGAATCGGTCCTTCAAACTGTCGCGACCTACGGGTCCATAAAGGAAATTAAACGCTTTCCTTATTTATGCTACGTCGGGGCGTGACAGATGCGATTCGCGAATATAAGTATAGCTTCGGTCCCTACAATTCATATCAATTTATAAAATGATGATTAACATTCATTCTATTCACAAGGGTGTAATGGTAATTGGTGCCGAATGAGCTCCTAAACCTCAATATGATGATCTTGACATCATTTTGAGTCAACACCATTGACTATACTTAATTCGGAGTCCTTCATATAAAAGGTCGGGTTTCCTATACCAGTATGGGCCCTAACAGTATGCTGTATTTTTGACTGGGTCAGAAAGTCCCTAAACTTAAGAAAATAGATCTACACGTCATTTTAGGAATTTAGGAACTAACCGCATATTTTTCTGAGTTACGATTTATTTATTATGAATTATTGAAGTCTTAATTACATAATAATAGACTTAGGAGTCTTAGAATTATAAAATATTTTTTAGAAGGACATTTGGTCCTTATAAACATTTTTATTAAATACTAGGCCTTAAAATAGGTTGGTGGTATTTTTCTCATAATTTTTTAAACTCGTTTGGTATTTAAAATAATTAAAAGGCAACCAAACGGGTCCTTATAGATTAATTAAAAATATGAAAGTTTTGAGTTTGATAAATAATAATTTATAAAATGAAGGCATTAGGCCTTAGGGTGATTAATATAATTTCTCTATATTTTTAAAATAGTCATTAGGTATTATTACCGAATTATCACCATTTAAAACTAACATTTATTATTTATTTAGGACTAAATAAATAATTAGCATAACATATAAATATGTAATTCCCATATAATAATTATATTAATATTCCAGAATTATAAAACAAAATAAACATACATTTAAAACTATTTTTTTTTCAATAATCAAAATATAATTGAAATCTAATTAGTAATAATAATAATCAATATTATTATTATAAAACTCGCGATTGAGCCGATTTGATCCAATCATAAACGGTTTGACCATTTATACACTCAAAGAAGCCCAAACCCAGAACTCGCGGGTTGACCCAAACCCGAACCCGAATAAATACGGGTTACCCATATATACTAATTAAACACCGAAACCCACTAACCTGACCCGAGCCGAAACCCGCACCATACCCATACCCTCTTCTATACACAAAAGGACCCGACCCAATTGTCCACGACTCGACTCAGACGACCCGTCGTCAAAACTACATCGTCTCACTAAAGAGGATCCATGGGGTTTCTTAACCAGACTCGTTACCCTCTTATAGACACAGACTAACCCACCCATATCCATACTTGACCCGACCATATCTTAATATGATATAACCTGAAACCCATCACCTTCCCTCCATCTTCGGCCACACCAGTTCGCCGCTGACGAGATGCGAGCCGCCGGATAATCTTCCAACGTCCGTATCTCTCTCACCGTTCTATGGAAATTGCTATTTCCAACGCCAAACTGACTGGTTTGGCCTCCTGTACAACATACCAAGAGCCTAAAGTCTGGTTATCTCGTTTAGAGTTCCAACAAACCGATTATTATTTCGGTCAAACAAAAAGAATAATGGTCTGCATGACCTATCAAACAAACACCACATGTAAAACTGCTACTGGGGGTCACTAAGGGGACCAAGGGGGCTACAATGATGCAACTTAGGGATTGTTTGGTTGGATTTGAAAATCCAAGCTCTTGTGAGGAGCTCCTATGGCTGTCTGGGCTTAACCAGAGCACAAGGCCCTATTTGGCTACTCGTGTGAGAGTGTGTGTAAGCCTTGAGAGTACAGAAGATACAGAATAATATGTAGCTTTACCTCCTCTTCTTCTTTTCTCAGTCTCAGGTTATATATATATATATATACAAAAATTCTCTAAAGATGGCGCCCTCTCTTTATTAAAGAGAGGGCCTCTGTTTTGGCCGTCATATCATGTTTTCATTAGGGGTGGTGTTGTTATTTTACAGTTTTTAAATACAATCCGACGGCCAAAATAGAAGCCCTCTCTTTAATAAAGAGAGGGCGCCCTCTTTAGAGCTTGACTGTATATATATATATATATATAATTAAACAAATCCTTATCAAACCTATTAAAGAGATTTTCACGAGCCTACTGTATGAGCCTTAATCGAACTGTTCGCGAGCCTTATCGACCCGAGCCCATGTGCGCTCAAGCTTGGCTCGCTTATTTACCAAGCTTTGTATTCAAGCTCGAGCTTGTCTCGTTTATTATAAAAGCCAAGCCGAGTCACGAGCCCTTATTGAGCGGTTTAGCTCATGTACACCTGTAACAATCCTAAAATTTCTAAGTGTGTAAATAATTATTTTTATTTAGCAATATTATATGGGTATGCCTAGGTAAGACACGTATCTAAAAATTTTAAGTTTGGAGAACCCGTGAATTAAATTTGCCAGTAAGCATATTTAAATTATTAGTAATACCAGTAAAATTTCTCCGGTTGTTTTTGTATTAAAAATTTTCTAATGTTTCATTATTATGATGACAAGAGATTTCGAGCTTTAATTAAATTGTATGATAGATTATTTGTATGACCAAGTTACAATTTTTGTAGAATAATAGTTTTGTTTCAGGTACTGTTTCGAGGCCCATAAGTAAGTTAATTAGTGAATTTAACATGAGAATTAAGTGCCCAGGGTATGGGTACCCTTTGGACTAGTTGTTTAAGTATTTTGAAATGCATTTCGGGGTCATATGTGTGTCTTTTGGGAGCCCACAAGCCTAAACTCGGGAATTACTTTAATTATAACATTAAGAGTTATGTATCCACCTTTAGAAGAAAAAAATAAACCCTAGCCCCCAATACACTTCTAAACAGAGAGAGAGAGAGAGAGAGAGAGAGAGAGAGAGAGAGAGAGAAGAAGAAGAAGAAGAAGAAGAAGAAGAAGAAGAAGAAGAAGAAGGAAGAAAGAATGAGAAGAAGAAGAGAACAAGAAGAGAACAAGAGAGGACAATAGGGACTCCAAACCTTTGGCTTGCCTAATCATCATCAACATTGAAGCTCTAAATCGGTGAGTTAACTTGTTATTTTCTTTCAATCTCGTTTGATTGAAATTTAAATGGATAGAATATTGAATTAGTATGGTTATGGATTATGAGATTTATGTTTTTTTTAATGATTGAAGTTGTGATTTGAGATTTATAGATGAGCATTGAATATACATTTGAGCAATTTCTCAATTTTCGGATTTGGGGTTTTCACGGATCAAATTTGAGTAAAAAATTCATAATAAATCATACGTTAGAGTTTTTGTGATTCTGTTTGCCTAAGCCTGTAGGAAACGTAATTCTGTACAACTTTCGCCTAATAGTGTTTTTTCCAATTCTGCACCGTTTGGACAGAAAAATTATATTACAGTAGCAGTGAATGGTAACTCCGAATTTTGAATTTATGTTTATGAAAATTGTCAGAGATGTTTCTTTGTGCGGAATTATTATGAGGAATAATTTTAGTCCATGTTGGTTTTGGGACTGTTTAATGTAAGGGTGTGTTTGGGACTGTTTTAAATAGTATTGTTGAGTGTCGATTTTATATGCTATGTGTTAAGAAACCCCAACTTATTCTATGTGTGGTACTAAATAATTATTATGAAAATACTACGCCAGAGACTTGAATAGAATTTTGGCAAAAAAAAAGGTCTTATCGTGAATATTCGAATAATGATATTCCATGGAATAAATGATAAATTCCTGAAGTGTTTAATGACGTGATTAAACCCTCGTGAATGGGTACTTATGAGAATTAACGTAGATGGTAAGAAACTGGGAAAAGACCTTAGTGTTCACTACTCCCCATTGTTGTGTTATTATTTTTGGTAGCTCGCACTCTTTTGCCAGTGGCTTCGTGATCAAGCTGGCTTAAGACTTGTTGAGTGTACTTTTTGCCAGTGGCTTCGTGATCAAGCTGGCCTAAGCCTTATGCTCGGCTTATATTGTATAGACGTCTTGACATATTGACCAGCCGTCTGTTGTGTATACCTGGTTTGGTTGATACCCCAACCAAACTGGCGTCGGAGTGGGTGTTGGTAGTATGTCCGGGCACACATGAGATATATGTGTGGGCTGTACCATGGAGGGTGGCCAAGTGGTGAACCTAGGGAACACAAAGATAAATTAAAGGCTAATAAATAATGACAATGGAATATTTTATAAGACTGATAAGTTTGGAATAATGAATACGACGTTCAAGTTAGAATGTGGAAATGTTGTTTACGGACTTGTTTGCTTGGTTTGTGATAACTATATATTACAGGATGGTGGGTCTACTAACTTTTATGCAGGGCTGACTCACCATAGATATTTGACCGGTAAGTATTCAATTGTGTTTATTCGGGGTTGGAGCCACTGCCACCACATTGAAGGAAACTACCGTTCCGTCCTGAAATGTGCGTGGAACTACTGTTCTAACCCGATATGAATTATGTGTGATGACATTGTTTATTTTCTGTGCAACGATATTGTATGATGTGAGGTGGTTATAATTTTCTTTGTGAGTACTTTTGGGAGTCTATGGGACACCGCTGTTCCCTAAGACTCATTTCATTTTTTTTTTTTGTTAACTCATACCAGTCATGTGACTAACCCGAGTGTGTTATGCATTCGGGTGCGTTTCTATATGAAACGTAGTCGAATATATGTGCAGGTTTAATATTTGGAGATTTTATTTGGAGCTTCTATTTGGGTGAAGAGATGGTCGCGGTGTTGTTTAGTATTAGAGTTGTACTCTTTTTTTTTTATACTTTATTTTATTTCTGGCAGTGTGGGCCACATGTGTATAATTGTAATAAGGATTATATATTGGGTATTGGGAACGTTGTAGTTGCTCTGACCAATGGATGTATGGATTTTATGCTTATTTATTTTCTTTCCGCTAAACTCTGTAAAGAGGGTTTTATTGAATGAACCTAATATTTCATTTGTAAATCGAAAGGATATAAAATGTGTAATGGAGTTTAATTTCTTTTACAATGAAAATGAATGTTTGGGAATACAAGTTTAATAATAAAGAGTTTTTCTTTAAACACAAAATCACATGTCCTTATTTAATGAGTATAAAATACTGTTTTCAATAATTATCTACTAGCCTGTGTGTCGGTGTCACTCTTGATGTTTTGGAAATTGAATATTAGTCTGGATACATGCTCTGGATTAAATATTTGATTGTCCAAAAATCGGGGTGTGACAATTTGGTATCAGAGCTTAAGGTTAGCTTAGCGAGTCTAAGTGATTCTCGGAATGTGATTTATGGGTTGGTTAGAGCCTTAGGTTTACGAATTTTTTGGGGAAGGGGTTATGTGTTGTGATGTGCTTCTTTTGCTTTATGTTGCTATGTGTTTCATGGTACCATGTGTTTTGTTCTAATATGTGCTTTGTAATGTGTTAGTCATAAATTCATGTCATTTTTTAGATAACTTTATGGGAGCACACATGATTCTGTTTAGATTTGTATGTTAGTGCATGCATCTTTTGTTGTAACAATGGGGGTCATGTCGAGGAGAGTGTTGTTTTGGCTCATGGAGTAGCAATGTGGGTGACTATCTATGTGAAGGACTGTGAAAATCTTATTTGGGAGTTGGAGGCAGAGATTGGATATATGGACTTCTTACGTGATCAATTGGTTTTCTCATCTCTATTGATTATCTGCAATTTTTCTGATGTGGAATCTATTACTATTGGTATTGTGGATTTCTTATCTCCTGATGCGGATATTATCAACGGGTATTCTGGGTTTCTTATGATTATTTTGTCTCTATTCTCTACTGCTATTCTATTATTGAATTCACGAGTTATACTTCCATCGGGCAATTATGTTATTTATGGTTTTCAAGAGTTATTGTTAATGGTATTCTCCTCTGTGTGACTTATTGTCACGACCCCAAAATTCGACTTCAAAATTTCGGGCTCGAGACCGGCCTTTGGGCCTCTTCGTAATTAAACAGAGATCTAGCGGAAGCAATCATAGCTTAAATTCTTTTATGTATCGAAGTCTACATAAAACTTGAAAATACTATTACAACTGGAGACATAATTCTTCTAAAATTTTCTACCATTTACTCCTCAAGTTCATCAAGAGGAAAATCTTTCTCTTCTATCGAAATGTCCTGTTCTTCTAAGGGTTCTGTAATAGCCTATCATCGTCGCCTCGTCACCTGAAAAGGGTTTTTAAAAACATTTGGAGAGTGTGAGCGGAAGGCTCAATGAATGAACAACACCTCGGGATAATCATTTAAAAGGTTTACATTTAAAAGGGATTTGATAATAACATTGAGAATGTCATGAAGGTAACATAACGTCTTTACATAAAGGTCAAATTACCAACCACCCACTCACACACACGTTCCTTTCGTTACATGGCACAGTGATCAAAGTGCAACCCTGCTAGTCGGGTTCATGGGTCCAAAGGACCAGCCACTTGGGCTTCATTACATCGCATACATAGGCTATATATATAAACATGGCACAATGATCAAAGTGCAACCCTGCTAGTCGGGTTCATGGGTCCAAAGGACCAGCCACTTGGGCTTCATTACATGGGCCCAATAGGACCAACCACTTAGGGCTATACTTTATAATTTGTTGTGGTGGTAATCGATACTTTAAGTAAATGAACAGTTTGAATAATGGCATTTCAAAAGATGCATGACTTGATGGCATTTCAAAAGATGCATGACATGAACAGTTTAAATGATGCGTTTCAAAAGATGCATGATATGAACAGTTTGAATGATGTCGTTTCAAAAGATGCATGACATGATGGCTTTTCAAAAGATGTATGGCATTGGAATAAATTGACACCTTTGATAATTATAAGTTTTGAATGATAAAATCCTTCCAGGAACCAAGAAGATGTTCCGAAATAACTTTAGTAATTTTGATACTTTATATATATATCATTAAAATCATAGTAGAATTTACTCATTATATATTGAGTTAATATAGAGTTGAATTAAATACAGGATACGAACACTCACATATGGAGTTGAACTGAATACCGGGTATGAACACTCACCTTGGTGACTTAGGATTTGACGATGAGATAGTTCCTACATCAATACAGGTAAAAAGGAACTAAACATTTAGTATCTAACTATAATCATAGGGTAAAATTGTAATTAAGGCTTTTCTAGGGTATTTTTGTAACCATACTAAATCTATGTCAAACCTTTACTATGATGTTCCTTACACTATACTGGACTCAATTTGGAGTCCGTAGTAATTCCTACTTGAAACAGTGTTATAGATTATTCACTACCAATTTTGGAAGTTGCAATATTATTTTTAAATAGTTACTATTGAGTCATAAGGCTCATATATATATATATATATATATATTCTACATAAGGGTGAGATTTTATTCGTTAAACGATCCTTTATAAAAATCATAATATTAATAGTGTATTACTTTTCTTTTACTAATTTTATTATCCAAAGGATATAATTAAATTAGTAGTTATTCGTACTTAGCACTCTAACATTTCTAATTGTGATATTTATTTGTTATATCTATTGATACATAATAATACTGGAATACAAGGGATTTTATTTATAATCTATTAAGGCCTAATTTATTCATTAACAGTATTTAAAATATTCGTAATTGGACCGTAATTCTATTTTCATACTTGATACCCTAATTTAAGTGTGGGACTATTTTTAATGATCATAAAATGTCATAAGAATATTTTTGTATAGGTAATGAACGCTTACCTTGAAGTCCGGTCGAAGTTTGTTGAGAAGAAGCCGAAGTTTGAATGGAAACATTGTAGAAATAAGCCGAGAAGACTCAAAGTCATATTTCGGCACGAAATTGACCTGAACGGATGTCATGGTTGGGTTCAGAAGGGCCGAAATAGTCAGAAAAGTCATAAGTCGGGCTGGAATGGGTCCGGGCAGATTTGAGCGGGACCCGCAAGGGTTAAAACTAGTCGAAATAGTCTGAAATAGACATATAAAATGTCAAACAGGCTTACAAAGTTGGATTTTGTCAATTCTGAGGTCACCGGTGCGTCTGGAACGGTCAAATTAGCTAGGAACAAGTGTCCGTTCATTGAAATCTGGACCCGGAAGGGAGAAAATTGGGAAAAACAAAAAGTGGGCCCCAAAATGCCACATCAGCAGGCCACGTGTCAGTCAAGGACACGTGGCGTCTTCTGAGAGGCTGGTCAAAGCTGACGAGGCGCTAGCGTGGCAGATGATGCGGCAGACGCGTGGCAGTGACACGTGGCAGGTGATGACACGTGGCAGGTTGTGATTGGTCCATCCATGCTGACGTGGCGGTGACACGTGGCAGGTGATGACACGTGGCAGGTTGTGATTGGTTGGTCAACCTGGCGTAACAATGACGTGGCTGAACACGTGGCAGCTGACTGGAGTGCTGACTCAGCCGTCGTGACACGTGGCATCTTCTGATTGGTGGGTCAACGATGAGTCAGCACTGACTCAGCGCTGACTGTTTGGCTGCGCGTGTGGAGGCGATACGGCGTGCTGGTGGCGCGTGTAGCGCGTGCGGCGTATTCCGGTGGCCTTTGGCTGCCGGACCACCGCGGTTAGCATCGTCTGGAAGAGACGATGGTGGTGGTGTTGGTGGTTTGTGGCGGTGATGGCCAGAAACGGCGGCGGAGCTTGTTCTGTCAGCGGCGGCGCGTGGTTGACTTCAGGCGGCGCGTGAGCCTCCTGTGGTGGTCCTATGGTGTTTTGGCTAACGGGGTTGGCTTCGTTTTGACGATCTGGATCCACTGGTGGTGGAGGTGAGATTCAGGGATCTCTTCTAAGGGTCCGTTTGGCTGGTTTTCAGAAACTGGACAGAGTTAAGGTTGGGTTGGTTTGAGCTCAGATCTGGGGCTTTCTGGGTGTTTTTAGGGACTGTGGTTGGACTGGGTGGCTGGGTAATGATTTGATGATGGTGGATTTCTGGTGGTGGAGGCTATGGTGGTGTAGTGGTGGAGATGTGGTTGTGTTTGGTTGATCAAGCAACCAAACAAAGCCTTTGGAAGGAGACTAAGCCAAACAAGGCCTTGGGGAAATAGAACCTAACCAAACAAGCCTTAGGGAGAGGGGAGGGCTGCTCCCTTCTTACGCAGAAGCCTCCCTTTTATAGGGGAAGTTCACATGGGTTTTGATCCCATGTGAACGGAACGTGGAGGTGGTAGGTTGCAACCGTGATCGGACCGTCGATCGATTTCGAACTTCGATCTTCGATATCTCTCAATCCGAACGTCCGATTTGAATGTTTTGAAAATATATGGGCTTGGTTTAATGTCCTCTTCAAATCCGTACGGTTGGATCGGAATTCGTTTGAGACCCGGAAATGCCTCTGATTCTTCAGACTGTCGACATCGAATCTAGATCGTCTGAACTTCGATTGTCGATATCTTTTGATCCGGCCGTCCGATCTTTCTGATTCAAGATGTCCTGGGATCGTATTGGCGTTCTCTTTTAATCTATACGGTTCGATTTAGATTCTCTGATTAAAATTTTAATAATTTTAATATATGCTCTAAATTTTTGGATCGTTATACGCTTTAAATTTTCGGGTCGTTACATTCTCCCCTACTTAAAGAAGTTTGGTCCCCAAACTTATCTTACAGGTGTTTGAAAAGGCTATCATATTTTTAGAATAATTTTCTGCTTTTCAAACTCGAAATGCGTTAACTTAGTAAATGTTTGACAAAAGATATGTGTGTATATATATAAATTTTAATTCTAGCATATTATTTGAGGTATTTCTAACTACATTTTAATTCTAAGCTCACGGATCTTCAAAACGTATATTTTAGACTAAAAATTCTATATAGGTTCTAGCTAGATATCTTATCTCTCTTTCTTTTGTTCTTTCAATACAAAAGGAGTCCTACTTCTAGACTTTCGAGCAAGATGATATCTGGTCTTAAACTATAATTCAAGCTTTCTAACGAATTCTTATGTGTCTATATCTTAACCTTAGACTTCCTAATCATAATCGTTCTATGTTTTTTTTTTTTTTTTTTTTTTTTTTTTTTTTTTTTTTTTTTTAGTGGTCCGTGGACTATTGCTCTGATACCAACTGTCACGACCCCAAAATTCGACTTCAAAATTTCGGGCTCGAGACCGGCCTTTGGGCCTCTTCGTAATTAAACAGAGATCTAGCGGAAGCAATCATAGCTTAAATTCTTTTATGTATCGAAGTCTACATAAAACTTGAAAATACTATTACAACTGGAGACATAATTCTTCTAAAATTTTCTACCATTTACTCCTCAAGTTCATCAAGAGGAAAATCTTTCTCTTCTATCGAAATGTCCTGTTCTTCTAAGGGTTCTGTAATAGCCTATCATCGTCGCCTCGTCACCTGAAAAGGGTTTTTAAAAACATTTGGAGAGTGTGAGCGGAAGGCTCAATGAATGAACAACACCTCGGGATAATCATTTAAAAGGTTTACATTTAAAAGGGATTTGATAATAACATTGAGAATGTCATGAAGGTAACATAACGTCTTTACATAAAGGTCAAATTACCAACCACCCACTCACACACACGTTCCTTTCGTTACATGGCACAGTGATCAAAGTGCAACCCTGCTAGTCGGGTTCATGGGTCCAAAGGACCAGCCACTTGGGCTTCATTACATCGCATACATAGGCTATATATATAAACATGGCACAATGATCAAAGTGCAACCCTGCTAGTCGGGTTCATGGGTCCAAAGGACCAGCCACTTGGGCTTCATTACATGGGCCCAATAGGACCAACCACTTAGGGCTATACTTTATAATTTGTTGTGGTGGTAATCGATACTTTAAGTAAATGAACAGTTTGAATAATGGCATTTCAAAAGATGCATGACTTGATGGCATTTCAAAAGATGCATGACATGAACAGTTTAAATGATGCGTTTCAAAAGATGCATGATATGAACAGTTTGAATGATGTCGTTTCAAAAGATGCATGACATGATGGCTTTTCAAAAGATGTATGGCATTGGAATAAATTGACACCTTTGATAATTATAAGTTTTGAATGATAAAATCCTTCCAGGAACCAAGAAGATGTTCCGAAATAACTTTAGTAATTTTGATACTTTATATATATATCATTAAAATCATAGTAGAATTTACTCATTATATATTGAGTTAATATAGAGTTGAATTAAATACAGGATACGAACACTCACATATGGAGTTGAACTGAATACCGGGTATGAACACTCACCTTGGTGACTTAGGATTTGACGATGAGATAGTTCCTACATCAATACAGGTAAAAAGGAACTAAACATTTAGTATCTAACTATAATCATAGGGTAAAATTGTAATTAAGGCTTTTCTAGGGTATTTTTGTAACCATACTAAATCTATGTCAAACCTTTACTATGATGTTCCTTACACTATACTGGACTCAATTTGGAGTCCGTAGTAATTCCTACTTGAAACAGTGTTATAGATTATTCACTACCAATTTTGGAAGTTGCAATATTATTTTTAAATAGTTACTATTGAGTCATAAGGCTCATATATATATATATATATATATATTCTACATAAGGGTGAGATTTTATTCGTTAAACGATCCTTTATAAAAATCATAATATTAATAGTGTATTACTTTTCTTTTACTAATTTTATTATCCAAAGGATATAATTAAATTAGTAGTTATTCGTACTTAGCACTCTAACATTTCTAATTGTGATATTTATTTGTTATATCTATTGATACATAATAATACTGGAATACAAGGGATTTTATTTATAATCTATTAAGGCCTAATTTATTCATTAACAGTATTTAAAATATTCGTAATTGGACCGTAATTCTATTTTCATACTTGATACCCTAATTTAAGTGTGGGACTATTTTTAATGATCATAAAATGTCATAAGAATATTTTTGTATAGGTAATGAACGCTTACCTTGAAGTCCGGTCGAAGTTTGTTGAGAAGAAGCCGAAGTTTGAATGGAAACATTGTAGAAATAAGCCGAGAAGACTCAAAGTCATATTTCGGCACGAAATTGACCTGAACGGATGTCATGGTTGGGTTCAGAAGGGCCGAAATAGTCAGAAAAGTCATAAGTCGGGCTGGAATGGGTCCGGGCAGATTTGAGCGGGACCCGCAAGGGTTAAAACTAGTCGAAATAGTCTGAAATAGACATATAAAATGTCAAACAGGCTTACAAAGTTGGATTTTGTCAATTCTGAGGTCACCGGTGCGTCTGGAACGGTCAAATTAGCTAGGAACAAGTGTCCGTTCATTGAAATCTGGACCCGGAAGGGAGAAAATTGGGAAAAACAAAAAGTGGGCCCCAAAATGCCACATCAGCAGGCCACGTGTCAGTCAAGGACACGTGGCGTCTTCTGAGAGGCTGGTCAAAGCTGACGAGGCGCTAGCGTGGCAGATGATGCGGCAGACGCGTGGCAGTGACACGTGGCAGGTGATGACACGTGGCAGGTTGTGATTGGTCCATCCATGCTGACGTGGCGGTGACACGTGGCAGGTGATGACACGTGGCAGGTTGTGATTGGTTGGTCAACCTGGCGTAACAATGACGTGGCTGAACACGTGGCAGCTGACTGGAGTGCTGACTCAGCCGTCGTGACACGTGGCATCTTCTGATTGGTGGGTCAACGATGAGTCAGCACTGACTCAGCGCTGACTGTTTGGCTGCGCGTGTGGAGGCGATACGGCGTGCTGGTGGCGCGTGTAGCGCGTGCGGCGTATTCCGGTGGCCTTTGGCTGCCGGACCACCGCGGTTAGCATCGTCTGGAAGAGACGATGGTGGTGGTGTTGGTGGTTTGTGGCGGTGATGGCCAGAAACGGCGGCGGAGCTTGTTCTGTCAGCGGCGGCGCGTGGTTGACTTCAGGCGGCGCGTGAGCCTCCTGTGGTGGTCCTATGGTGTTTTGGCTAACGGGGTTGGCTTCGTTTTGACGATCTGGATCCACTGGTGGTGGAGGTGAGATTCAGGGATCTCTTCTAAGGGTCCGTTTGGCTGGTTTTCAGAAACTGGACAGAGTTAAGGTTGGGTTGGTTTGAGCTCAGATCTGGGGCTTTCTGGGTGTTTTTAGGGACTGTGGTTGGACTGGGTGGCTGGGTAATGATTTGATGATGGTGGATTTCTGGTGGTGGAGGCTATGGTGGTGTAGTGGTGGAGATGTGGTTGTGTTTGGTTGATCAAGCAACCAAACAAAGCCTTTGGAAGGAGACTAAGCCAAACAAGGCCTTGGGGAAATAGAACCTAACCAAACAAGCCTTAGGGAGAGGGGAGGGCTGCTCCCTTCTTACGCAGAAGCCTCCCTTTTATAGGGGAAGTTCACATGGGTTTTGATCCCATGTGAACGGAACGTGGAGGTGGTAGGTTGCAACCGTGATCGGACCGTCGATCGATTTCGAACTTCGATCTTCGATATCTCTCAATCCGAACGTCCGATTTGAATGTTTTGAAAATATATGGGCTTGGTTTAATGTCCTCTTCAAATCCGTACGGTTGGATCGGAATTCGTTTGAGACCCGGAAATGCCTCTGATTCTTCAGACTGTCGACATCGAATCTAGATCGTCTGAACTTCGATTGTCGATATCTTTTGATCCGGCCGTCCGATCTTTCTGATTCAAGATGTCCTGGGATCGTATTGGCGTTCTCTTTTAATCTATACGGTTCGATTTAGATTCTCTGATTAAAATTTTAATAATTTTAATATATGCTCTAAATTTTTGGATCGTTATACGCTTTAAATTTTCGGGTCGTTACACTTATTATGATCTGGATGAGTATTTAAGTATTATCAGCGGCATCATTATATTCAGTCTTATTCTCGGTGTGGAATTCTAAAAGGATATGTCAGTGAGATTATATGTATGATCAACAAGATAATTGGATACCCCGAGAAGGAGTAGTGCAGGGGGAACGGTAAGAGGGGAGCATGTTCATGCACGTAGTCATATCTTTGTGTAATTGATCAATTGTTGTTTTTTTTTATGAATTGTTAATATCTAGTGTTTATGTGAAATTATGTGCTTACTGGTGTTGTGTTGTATGTGCTGGTTAGAATTTAACCAGTGACTATATGAGACCATGGGTATATACATGAGGTTTTCCTTGTTTGGATTTGTTTCTCGATGTACTAGGTCTCAATATGATCGGGAGTTAAACGATAGCGATACTTCAGTGTTAGATTCCTTTCATCGCATGTTTAACGTTATGCATATTTATTATCCGTGTTTGTCGTGTCCCAAATTTCGGGACGAAATTTTTTTAAGGATGGTAGAATGTAACAACCCTAAAATTTCTAAGTGTGTAAATAATTATTTTTAGTTAGCAATATTATATGGGTATGCCTAGGTAAGACACGTGTCTAAAAATTTTAAGTTTGGAGATCCCGTGAATTAAATTTGCTAGTAAGCATATTTAAATTATTAGTAATACCAGTAAAATTTCTCCGATTGTTTTTGTATTAAAAATTTTCTAATGTTTCATTATTATGATGACAAGAGATTTCGAGCTTTAATTAAATTGTATGATAGATTATTTGTATGACCAAGTTACAATTTTTGTAGAATAATAGTTTTGTTTCAAGTACTGTTTCGAGGCCCATAAGTAAGTTAATTAGTGAATTTAACATGAGAACTAAGTGCCCAGGGTATGGGTACCCTTTGGACTAGTTGTTTAAGTATTTTGAAATGCATTTCGGGGTCATATGTGTGTCTTTTGGGAGCCCACAAGCCTAAACTCGGAAATTACTTTAATTATATCATTAAGAGTTATGTATCCACCTTTAGAAGAAAACAATAAACCCTAGCCCCCAATACACTTCTAAACAGAGAGAGAGAGAGAGAGAGAGAGAGAGAGAGAGAGAGAGAGAGAGAGAAGAAGAAGAAGAAGAAGAAGAAGAAGAAGAAGGAAGAAAGAATAATAAGAAGAAGAGAACAAGAGAGGACAATAGGGACTCCAAACCTTTGGCTTGCCTAATCATCATTAACATTGAAGCTCTAAATCGGTGAGTTAACTTGTTATTTTCTTTCAATCTCGTTTGATTGAAATTTAAATGGATAGAATATTGAATTAGTGTGGTTATGAATTATGAGATTTATGTTTTTTTTAATGATTGAAGTTGTGATTTGAGATTTATAGATGAGCATTGAATATACATTTGAGCAATTTCTCAATTTTCGGATTTGGGGTTTTCACGGATCAGATTTGAGTAGAAAATTCATAATAAATCATACGTTAGAGTTTTCGTGATTCTGTTCGCGCAAGCCTATAGGAAACACAATTCTGTACAACTTTCGCCTAATAGTGTTTTTCCCAATTCTGCACCGTTTGGACAGAAAAATTATATTACATTAGCAGTGAATGGTAACTCCGAATTTCGAATTTATGTTTATGAAAATTGTTAGAGATGTTTTCTTTGTGCGGAATTATTATGAGGAATAATTTTAGTCCATGTTGGTTTTGGGACTGTTTAATGTAAGGGTGTGTTTGGGACTGTTTTAAATAGTATTGTTGAGTGTCGATTTTATATGCTGTGTTAAGAAACCCCAACTTATTCTATGTGTGGTATTAAATAATTATTATGAAAATACTACGCCAGAGACTTGAATAGAATTTTGGCAAAAAAAAAAGGTCTTATCGTGAATAATCGAATAATGATATTTCATGGAATAAATGATAAATTCCCGAAGTGTTTATGACGTGATTAAACCCTCGTGAATGGGTACTTATGAGAATTAACGTAGATGGTAAGAAACTGGGAAAAGACCTTAGTGTTCACTACTCCCCATTGTTGTGTTATTGTTTTTGGTAGCTCGCACTCTTTTGCCAGTGGCTTCGTGATCAAGGTGGCTTAAGACTTGTTGAGTGTACTTTTTGCCAGGGGCTTCGTGATCAAGCTGGCCTAAGCCTTATGCTCGGCTTATATTGTATAGACGTCTTGACATATTGACCAGCCGTCCGTTGTGTATACCTAGTTTGGTTGATACCCCAACCAAACTGGCACCGGAGTGGGTGTTGGTAGTATGTCCGGGGACACATGGGATATATGTGTGGGCTGTACCATGGAGGGTGGCCAAGTGGTAAACCTAGGGAACACAAAGATAAATTAAAGGCTAATAAATAATGACAATGGAGTATTTCATAAGACTGATAAGTTTGGAATAATGAATACGACGTTCAAATTAGAATGTGGAAATGTTGTTTACGGACTTGTTTGCTTGGTTTGTGATAACTATATATTACAGGATGGTGGGTCTACTAATTTTTATGCAGGGCTGACTCACCATAAATATTTGACCGGTAAGTATTTAATTGTGTTTATTCGGGGTTGGAGCCACTGCTACCACATTGAAGGAAACTACCATTCCATCCTGAAATGTGCGTAGAACTACTGTTCTAACCCGATATGAATTATGTGTGATGACATTGTTTATTTTCTGTGCAACGATATTGTATGATGTGAGGTGGTTATAATTTTCTTTGTGAGTACTTTTGGGAGTCTATGGGACACCGTTGTTCCCTAAGACTCGTTTCATATTTTTTTTTGTTAACTCATACCAGTTATGTGACTGACCCGAGTGTGTTATGCATTCGGGTACGTTTCTATATGAAACGTAGTCGAATGTATGTGCAGGTTTAGTATTTGGAGATTTTATTTGGAGCTTTTATTTGGGTGAAGAGATGGTCGCGGTGTTGTTTAGTATTAGAGTTGTACTCTTTTTTTTTGTACTTTATTTTATTTCTGACAGTGTGGGCCACATGTGTATAATTGTAATAAGGATTATATATTGGGTATTGGGAACGTTGTAGTTGCTCTGACCAATGGATGTTTGGATTTTATGCTTATTTATTTTCTTTCCGCTAAACTCTGTAAAGAGGGTTTTATTGAATGAACCTAATATTTCATTTGTAAATCGAAAGGATATAAAATGTGTAATGGAGTTTAATTTCTTTTACAATGAAAATGAATGTTTGGGAATACAAGTTTAATAATAAAGAGTTTTTCTTTAAACACAAAATCACATGTACTTATTTAATGAGTATAAAATACTGTTTTCAATAATTATCTACTAGCCTGTGTGTCGGTGTCACTCTTGATGTTTTGGAAATTGAATATTAGTCTGGATACATGCTCTGGATTAAATATTTGATTGTCCAAAAATCGGGGTGTGACAGTTTGGTATCAGAGCTTAAGGTTAGCTTAGCGAGTCTAAGTGATTCTCGGAATGTGGTTTATCGGTTGGTTAGAGCCTTAGGTTTACAGATTTTTTGGGGAAGGGGTTATGTGTTGTCATGTGCTTCTTTTTCGTTATGCTGCTATGTGTTTCATGGTACCATGTGTTTTGTTCTAATATGTGCTTTGTAATGTGTTAGTCATAAATTCATGTCATTTTTGAGATAACTTTATGGGAGCACACATGATACAGTTTAGATTTGTATGTTAGTGCATGCATCTTTTGTTGTAACAATGGGGGTCATGTCGAGGAGAGTGTTGTTTTGGCTCATGGAGTAGCAATGTGGATGACTATCTATGTGAAGGACTGTGAAAATCTTATTTGGGAGTTGGAGGCAGAGATTGGATATATGGACTTCTTACGTGATCAACTGGTTTTCTCATCTCTATTGATTATCTGCAATTTTTTTGATGTAGAATCTATTACTATTGGTATTGTGGATTTCTTATCTCCTGATGCGGATATTATCAACGGGTATTCTGGGTTTCTTATGATTATTTTGTCTCTATTCTCTACTGCTATTCTATTATTGAATTCACGAGTTATACTTCCATCGGGCAATTCTGTTATTTATGGTTTTCAAGAGTTATTGTTAATGCTATTCTCCTCTGTGTGACTTATTATGATCTGGACGAGTATTGAAGTATTATCAGCGGCATCATTATATTCAGTCTTATTCTCAGTGTGGAATTCTAAAAGGATATGTCAGTGAGATTATATGCATGATCAACAAGATAATTGGATACCCCGAGAAGGAGTAGTGCAAGGGGAACGGTAAGAGGGGAGCATGTTCATGCACGTAGTCATATCCTTGTGTAATTGATCAATTGTTGTTTTTTTTTTATGAATTGTTAATATCTAGTGTTTATGTGAAATTATGTGCTTACTGGTGTTGTGTTGTATGTGCTGGTTAGAATTTAACCAGTGACTATATGAGACCATGGGTATATACATGAGGTTTTCCTTGTTTGGATTAGTTTCTCGATGTACTAGGTCTCAATATGAACGGGAGTTAAACGATAGCGATACTTCAGTGTTAGATTCCTTTCATCGCATGTTTAACGTTATGCATATTTATTATCCGTGTTTGTCGCGTCCCAAATTTCGGGACGAAATTTTTTTTAAGGATGGTAGAATGTAACAACCCTAAAATTTCTAAGTGTGTAAATAATTATTTTCAGTTAGCAATATTATATGGTTATGCCTAGGTAAGACACGTGTCTAAAAATTTTAAGTTTGGAGAACCCGTGAATTAAATTTGCTAGTAAGCATATTTAAATTATTAGTAATACCAGTAAAATTTCTCCGGTTGTTTTTGTATTAAAAATTTTCTAATGTTTCATTATTATGATGACAAGAGATTTCGAGCTTTAATTAACTTGTATGATAGATTATTTGTATGACCAAGTTACAATTTTTGTAGAATAATAGTTTTGTTTCAGGTACTGTTTCGAGACCCATAAGTAAGTTAATTAGTGAATTTAACATGAGAATTAAGTGCCCAGGGTATGGGTACCCTTTGGACTAGTTGTTTAAATATTTTGAAATGCTATTCGGGGTCATATGTGTGTCTTTTGGGAGCCCACAAACCTAAACTCGGGAATTACTTTAATTATATCATTAAGAGTTATGTATCCACCTTTAGAAGAAAAAAATAAACCCTAGCCCCCAATACACTTCTAAACAGAGAGAGAGAGAGAGAGAGAGAGAGAGAGAGAGAGAGAGAGAGAGAGAGAGAGAGAAGAAGAAGAAGAAGAAGGAAAAAAGAATGAGAAGAAGAAGAGAACAATAGAGGACAATAGGGACTCCAAACCTTTAGCTTGCCTAATCATCAACATTGAAGCTCTAAATCGGTGAGTTAACTTGTTATTTTCTTTCAATCTCGTTTGATTGAAATTTAAATGGATAGAATATTGAATTAGTATGGTTATGGATTATGAGATTTATGTTTTTTTTAATGATTGAAGTTGTGATTTGAGATTTATAGATGAGCATTGAATATACATTTGAGCAATTTCTCAATTTTCGAATTTGGGATTTTCACGGATCAGATTTGAGTAGAAAATTCATAATAAATCATACGTTAGAGTTTTCATGATTCTGTTTGCGTGAGCCTGTAGGAAACACAATTCTGCACAACTTTCGCCTAATAGTGTTTTTCCCAATTCTGCACCGTTTGGGCAGAAAAATTATATTACAGTAGCAGTGAATGGTAACTCCGAATTTCAAATTTATGTTTATGAAAATTGTTAGAGATGTTTCTTTGTGCGGAATTATTATGAGGAATAATTTTAGTCAATGTTGGTTTTGGGACTGTTTAATGTAAGGGTGTGTTTGGGACTGTTTTAAATAGTATTGTTGAGTGTCGATTTTATATGCTATGTGTAAAGAAACCCCAACTTATTCTATGTATGGTATTAAATAATTATTATGAAAATACTACGCCAGAGACTTGAATAGAATTTTGGCAAAAAAAAAAGGTCTTATCGTGAATAATCGAATAATGATATTTCATGGAATAAATGATAAATTCCCGAAGTGTTTAATGACCTGATTAAACCCTCGTGAATGGGTACTTATGAGAATTAACGTAGATGGTAAGAAACTGGGAAAAGACCTTAGTGTTCACTACTCCCCATTGTTGTGTTATTGTTTTTGGTAGCTCGCACTCTTTTTCCAGTGGCTTCGTGATCAAGCTGGCTTAAGACTTGTTGAGTGTACTTTTTGCCAGTGGCTTCGTGATCAAGCTGGCCTAAGCCTTATGTTCGACTTATATTGTATAGACGTCTTGACATATTGACCAGCCGTCCGTTGTGTATACCTGGTTTGGTTGATACCCCAACCAAACTGGCACCGGAGTGGGTGTTGGTAGTATGTCCGGGTACACATGGGATATATGTGTGGGCTGTACCATGGAGGGTGGCCAAGTGGTGAACCTAGGGAACACAAAGATAAATTAAAGGCTAATAAATAATGACAATGGAGTATTTCATAAGACTGATAAGTTTGGAATAATGAATACGACGTTCAAGTTAGAATGTGGAAATGTTGTTTACGGACTTGTTTGCTTGGTTTGTGATAACTATATATTATAGGATGGTGGGTCTACTAACTTTTATGCAGGGCTGACTCACCATAAATATTTGACCGGTAAGTATTCAATTGTGTTTATTCGGGGTTGGAGCCACTGCCACCACATTGAAGGAAACTACCGTTCCGTCCTGAAATGTGCGTGGAACTACTGTTCTAACCCGATATGAATTATGTGTGATGACATTGTTTATTTTCTGTGCAACGATATTGTATGATGTGAGGTGGTTATGTTTTTCTTTGTGAGTACTTTTGGGAGTCTATGGGACACCGTTGTTCCCTAAGACTCGTTTCATATTTTTTTTTTTTGTGAACTCATACCAGTCATGTGACTGACCCGAGTGTGTTATGCATTCGGGTGCGTTTCTATATGAAACGTAGTCGAATGTATGTGCAGGTTTAGTATTTGGAGATTTTATTTGGAGCTTCTATTTGGGTGAAGAGATGGTCGCGGTGTTGTTTAGTATTAGAGTTGTACTTTTTTTTATACTTTATTTTATTTCTGGCAGTGTGGGCCACATGTGTATAATTGTAATAAGGATTATATATTGGGTATTGGGAACGTTGTAGTTGCTCTGACCAATGGATGTATGGATTTTATGCTTATTTATTTTCTTTCCGCTAAACTCTGTAAAGAGGGTTTTATTGAATGAACCTAATATTTCATTTGTAAATCGAAAGGATATAAAATGTGTAATGGAGTTTAATTTCTTTTACAATGAAAATGAATGTTTGGGAATACAAGTTTAATAATAAAGAGTTTTTCTTTAAACACAAAATCACATGTCCTTATTTAATGAATATAAAATACTGTTTTCAATAATTATCTACTAGCCTGTGTGTCGGTGTCACTCTTGATGTTTTAGAAATTGAATATTAGTCTGGATACATACTCTGGATTAAATATTTGATTGTCCAAAAATCGGGGTGTGACAACACCCCTAAATCCGAGTGGTTTGGTTGTATCATTTGGTTGTATGATACAAGCAAACCATTTAACACATGCAATTATAAGAAATGTTTCTATCAATGTGTGAAATGTTATACCCTTTTAAGAAATGTTTGTACCTGGTAAGAAATGTTTTATTCTTATAAGAAATGTTTGTACCGAGGTAGGAAAATATTATACCCTTATAAGAAATGTTTGTACCAAATCAAAGCTACTTAAGAAACCTTTGGACATATGGTAAGTAAGTTTTATGCACATGATAATGAACATTTGTACTTATGGTAAGGGAGTTTTATATCCATGAATCATGATTAAGAAACCTTAGTACTTATGGGAAGAAATATTTGAACTCGTTGTACAAATATTTTGATAAGGGTACAAATATTTATTACCTTAGTACAAATATTTTCTTAAAATGGTACAAATAACTTACAATTACATTGTGTCAAGTGATTTGTTGTATTATACAACCAAACCACTAAGCAATATTGAAACCTAATTTTGGAGATTGGGACACCCAAAGACATAATTTTTGGGACACAACCCAAAATATATTTCTATATGAAAAATGCTAGACCCACACAATGAACCACACATATTTTTCACACACATCTTTGTACCTTGTGCTGTATAAGTGGGGCACAAAAAAGTGTAAAAAAAATTCAAATAGCACAAGGTATAAGCATTTAAAGATGTGTGTGGAAAAAGTATGTGGTTCATTGTGTGGGTATAGCATGACTCTTTCTATATCTCTTTTGTGATATCACTGGATCTCACAGTGACACAAGAGAGATAGACACATCTCTTAAATTGTGTTTAAAAAATTGTATTTTTGAGTGTGTTCCAAGAATTACCCTTTTGGATTCGGAAAATGCTTCAGTGCAGTTAGCACAGTGCAGTTCGCACTGTGCTACTCATAGTTTGTACAGTAAAACTGCTTTTTCAAAAGCAGTTTTTGAAAACTGGGCAATTTTACTGTGCAAAATGTGAGTAGCACAGTGCGAACTGCACTGTGCTAACTGCACTGAATCCTTTTCCTTTGGATTCTAAGCTGCCATTTGGGACGAGTTATTGTGGCAACACACTTGTGGCACTTGTAAAGGCTGCCGAGAATCTTTACCCTTGAAGCCTTGGCCGTGTAACCGTGTGTCCTTCGCCGTGTAACCGTGTTTGTAATCGCCCAAAAAAAAAATCTTGAAAAAAGAGACCCATCTTGTAGGACCGGAGTCCTAAAAGTGTTTGTTTTTATTTAATAACGACCAAAGAAGACTTGTATCAGACTATTTTATACCCTCTGTTTCTTTGCTCAAATCTCAGTTCTCTCTCTGTCTCTCATACAAAAATAATCATAAGAAGAATTTAAAAAGTCTCAGTTCTAAGTGCGGCTGTGCGGGTAAGCTCTCTCTCTCTCTCTCTCTCTCTCTCTCTCTCTCTGTGTGTGTTGTGTGTGTGAATGTGTATGAACCCAGTTCAGATCACTCTTAATATCGTTAGTTCTTGATCAATTCTTTGTTGTTTTATTAGAATTTGGGAATTCTGGGTATTGCGAAGGAACGTTGATGTTTCTGAACACAATAATCTTTCTGGTCTTTTTGGATTGGTTGATAATTGAATGCAGATTGTAATTTTTTTTTTCTTTTTTCTTTCGGAAAAGAGTTGCTGCAATTTAATTTTGGTTGATCTATATTTGACCTGCACATAAAAAGAATCGGCACTATTATGAGTTTTTTTTATTTTTATTTTTTATTTGTTCTACTGGGCTAGGAATTGGATTGTTTGTTTTGATTTGGTTTTCGATTAATATTGTTGTTTGGCGGTTATAGGAAACCTTTTTCCCCCATCCCAGTTTTAGCTTCTTTTTCGAGGAACTCTCTCATTGAAGCTGAAAGCCTGAAAGTTATGCTGAAAAAAATAAGAAGCTGAAAGTTAATCTGTTTGTGGCTTTGTGCAGTGCTGGACTCTCTCTCTCTCTCTCTCTCTCTCTCTCTCTCTCTCTCTCTCTCTCTCTCAACTCTTAAATTCATAATTTGGGTTTATTATTCTCCCCCACGATTCAAGACTGAATTTGTTACTCTTTTAATTTTTACAATCCATGCCATTTCATGCTTAGTACAAGTAGATTATTAATAAGTGACAGTTTTGGCATATTTGTTCAATAGTGAGTATTGTCTTAATTGGATCATTTTTTGGTGATACCTGAAAACAGGTTGTAGATGAAGATACCCATTTTCATTCCGAGTCTGATTCTATGCGAAAGACTGTAGGGTAGCAAAGGAGAATATTCACTTTTCCAGTTTTTGTAGATTGTGTAATTTGGTATTAATTGTCTTTGTATTTTGGTTCAAAGTCAGAAAAATGTGTTGCAATGTCGGATTAGGCGTAGGGGTGTATGGTTGTTTCAAACTCCTTTTTGGGCTATGGTTTTGAAGGTAGATTTCGAACTAACTGTAGCTTTTAGTGCTTTATCTATTGATCTATCTGTATTCTATTACATCCTGGATCTGAGCCATTTCTGGAACAAATGGGCTCTAGAAATGTTGGTTTAGAGAAGCCAGTCTGGGTAGGCCCATCATCCACCAATATGTTCATGGATAAAAAAAAAAGTAAGGTTGGTTTAGTGCGTGACAGGGTTCTGGAGTCTCCGTTTCTGATATATTTTGGTTGAGAATGACGATCTTGCTTTATATTTGTTAGGGTTATATCACATGTGGGATAATCCCATTAATTTAGGGATTATGATTTGACTAGATTTCTATTGTTGTTTGGTTTCCTTTATGATAGAGTTGTATTACTTGTCCAATAAGTAATGGGTTGCAAACTCTAGGATGTTGTATAGGAATTTAGGAAGCTCCTTGGTGTACCAAGTTGGGGGTCTCCCCTCATGGGGGTGCATGGTCTAGGGTGAGAGAGATATTAATCACTGGGGTTTTCTGTGAGGATTATTCACAATGAAAGAGATGTGAGGTAGGGATGGGTATTTCTTTATCTCTGTGATGTTCTTTGGGGTATTGAGTGAGGAGAGTACAAGGGTCTTGTATTTGGGTTATGGGATTTAATCCATATAACTTGTACCATGTTTTACTCAATAGTAAAAGAATGGATCTCTTGGGTATGGACGTAGGCAGGTGTTTGGCCGAACCACGTAGAAATCTATGTGTCTTTTCTTTGGTGTACATGTTTAATTACTGCTCATGTGTGTGTGTTTATTTGGGGGAATTTGGTTGTGCACTTTTAAATTCCCAACAATATTCGTATTGAGATTCTAATGTTGAAAGGAAGTAGGTATGCCTACTGTTCTCGTTTAAGCTTTTTTTTGTATTATGGAGTTTACCCCTCTTTTTCTTTCGCTTATTCTTTTGTCTAAAGTATTGTCAAATTTTTGTTTTGATGCTTTAAAACTAGTTGGTTTACTTGGTATGTAAAATTTGTCTAGTAATCACTTCATCCAAGATCACACCTGCCCATTTTCATAGTCATATGGACTTTGGGTCTCTACTTCACAAATAGTTTGAGTCTCATCATATTGCATATTGGTGTATAATTCCATCTCCTGCCCATTTGCAGGAACATCTGAGCTTTAATGAGACAGTGTGATAGTTAATCCAAATACGTCATCCTTGATATTGTTTTCGGAATCCCCAGACGGAACACAAACTCGGCTCAACCTCCTACCATAATGCAGAGCAGGAACTCCTCACACGGTCACGTAGCTATTCTCTGGGACATTGAGAACTGTCCTGTCCCAAGTGATGTGCGCCCAGAATATGTGGCAGGCAACATCAGAATGGCATTGCGGGTCCATCCCGTAATTAATGGAGCTGTTACATTGTTTTCCGCATATGGAGATTTTAATGCCTTCCCTAGACTACTGAGACAGGGCTGCCAGATGACAGGTGTCAAACTCGTAGATGTCCCAAATGGGAGGAAGGATGCGGCTGATAAGGCCATCTTTGTTGACTTGTTTCTTTTTGCTCTTGACAACCCTCCGCCTGCTTCCATCGTGCTTATTTCCGGAGACGTTGACTTTGCTCCGGCACTACACGTACTTGGTCAACGCGGGTATACTATTATTCTTGTTATTCCTTCGGGGGTGGGTGTTTCATCTGCATTAAGTAGTGCAGGTCAGGTCGTTTGGGATTGGCCTAGTGTGGCTCGTGGGGAAGTCTTCGTGCCCCCCACTTATTCTTTAATCCCCCATCGTGGGTCCCACGCCAACGACATCCCAGATTGTCGGAATGATGAAGAAGCAATAATTTATTGGGGAGTCTCCCAAAGAAATTACAGTGGGAGAGACTTTTCGATGATATCAGAGTATTTAACCGAATACAATAGCACTTCAATCTCCGCTCCTTGTTTTCCAACTACAATGAGATCACATAGTCTTCCATCTGATTTAACTGAAGGTTCAAGTGATGTGATCTGGGTCCAGCCCAGAAAACTAAATGGTTTGAAAAGGCAGCTCGTCAAGCTGCTTGAATTGTGTGGAGGGTGTCTACCTCTTTCCCGTGTTCCTCCAGAGTACCTGAAAGTTTTTGGGAGGCCTCTCTATGTTAAAGAGTATGGAGCATCCAAGCTTGTGAATCTTTTCAAGAAGATGGCTGACACGATGGCAATAGAGGGGAACGGCCCTACAATGCTTGTTTCTCTCCAAAACTCGAGTGCCCGCCCAAGTGCTCCTCCGCTAGTTCTGGCAAAGAAAGATAAGAAAGGGAAGGGGACTCGGGAAGAGAACAAGAAAGATAAGAAAGGGAAGGGGACTCGGGAAGAGAAGAAAGATAAGAAACGGAAGGGGACTTGGGAAGAGAACACCGGTAATGTCACTTGGAATGGATCTTCGGATAAAATATCAGATGATGTAAGGGTCGTTCCATCTCGTTTGAATGAAGGTTCAAGTGATATGAAGTGGGTCCAGCCCGGAAACCTAAATGGTTTGATAGGGCAGCTGGTAAATTTGCTTGAATTGTATGGAGGATGTCTACCTCTTTCCTGTGTTCCTTCCGAGTACCTGAAAGTTTTTGGGAAGCCTCTCTATGTTAAAGAGTATGGAGCATCCAAGCTTGTGAATCTTTTCAAGAAGATGGCTGACACAATGTCAATAGAGGGGATTGGCCCTACAATGTTTGTTTCTCTCCAAAACACGAGCACCGGCCCAAGTGCTCCTCCGCTAGTTCTGGCAAAGAAAGATAAGAAAGGGAAGGGGACTCGGGAAGAGAACACTGGTAATATCACTTGGAATGGATCTTCGGATGAATTATCAGATGATGTAAGGGTCGTTAATGAAGGTTCAAGTGATATGATGTGGGTCCAGCCCGGAGATCTAAACGGTTTGAAAGGGCAGCTAGTAAAGCTGCTTGAATTGTCTGGAGGTTGTCTACCTCTTTCCCGTGTTCCTTCCGAGTACCTGAAAGTTTTTGGGAGTCCTCTCAACGTCTCAGAGTATGGAGCATCCAAGCTTGTGAATCTTTTCAAGAAGATGGCTGACACGATGGCAATAGAGGGTAACGGCCCTACAATGTTTGTATCTCTCCAAAACTCGAGTGCCGGCCCAAATGCTCCTCCGGTAGTTCTGGCAAAGAAAGATAAGAAAGGGAAGGGGACTCGGGAAGAGAACACTGGTAATATCACTTGGAATGGATCTTCGGATGAATTATCAGATGATGTAAGGGTCGTTAATGAAGGTTCAAGTGATATGATGTGGGTCCAGCCCGGAGACCTAAATGGTTTGAAAGAGCAGCTGGTAAATCTGCTTGAATTGTCTGGAGGTTGTCTACCTCTTTCCCGTGTTCCTTCCGAGTACCTGAAAGTTTTTGGGAGTCCTCTCAATGTTAAAGAGTATGGAGCATCCAAACTTGTGAATCTTTTCAAGAAGATGGCTGACATGATGGCAATAGAGGGTAACGGCCCTACCATGTTTGTTTCTCTCCAAAACTCGAGTGCCGGCCCAAGTGCTCCTCCACTAGTTCTGGCAAAGAAAGATAAGAAAGGGAAGGGGACTCAGGAAGAGAGCAAGAAAGATAAGAAAGGGAAGGTGACTTGGGAAGAGAACTCCGGAAATGTCACTTGGATTGGATCTTCGGATGAATTATCAGATGATGTAAAGGTCATTCCATTTGGTTTGAATGAAGGTTCAAGTGATATGATGTGGGTCCAGCTCGGAGACCTAAATGATTTGAAAGGGCAGCTGGTAATGCTGCTTGAATTGTCTGGAGGTTGTCTACCTCTTTCCCGTGTTGCTCCAGAGTACGTGAAAGTTTTTGGGAGGCCTCTCAAAGTTAAAGAGTATGGAGCATCGAAGCTTGTGAATCTTTTCAAGAAGATGGCTGACACGATGGCAATAGAGGGTAACGGCCCTACAATGTTTGTTTATCTCCAAAACTCGAGTGCTAGCCCAAGTGCTTCTCCGCTAGTTCTGGCAAAGAAAGATGAGAAAGGGAAGGGGACTCAGGAAGAGAACACTGGTAATGTCACTTGGAATGGATCTTCGGATGAATTATCAGATGATGTAAGGGTCGTTCTATCTGGTTTGAATGAAGGTTCAAGTGATATGATGTGGGTCCGGTCCGGAGACCTAAATGGTTTGAAAGGGCAGCCGGTAAAGCTGCTTGAATTGTCTGGAGGTTGTCTACCTCTTTCCCGTATTCCTCCAGAGTACCCGAAAGTTTTTGGGAGGCCTCTCTATGTTAAAGCATATGGAGCATCCAAGCTTGTGAATCTTTTCAAGAAGATGGCTGACACGATGGCAATAGAGGGGGACGGCCCTAATATGTTTGTTTATCTCCAAAACTTGAGAGCCGGCCCAAGTGCTCCTCTGCTAGTTCTGGCAAAGAAAGAAAAGGAAGGGAAGGGGACTCAGGAAGAGAACACCAGTAATATCACTTGGAATGGGTCTTCGAATGAATTATCAGATGATTTAAGGGTCGTTGCAGAAGAAGATGATGGAAAGGCCGATTTGAGTGTGAATGCTCGCGGTGGAATTTCTGACAGAAGTCTTGAACAGTTTGGACACACACTTCAAGAGATCCTAATGAGCTATTCTTGTCGAATTTTCTTGGGTTGTTTTGAGGAAATATACAAGCAACGATACAGGAAACCACTGGACTGTAATGTGTTTGTTGTAAATCAGTTGGAGCAGCTCTTGGAAAAGGTACGACATGTTGTGACTTTGCACGAGGATCTTAGAGTTAAGGTATGCTTGTTGCTACCTTGTTTACTTTTCTTAATTTTTTATGTTCTTAGTTTTATAAAAAGATGATAGTCATGTGTGATCTCGTGTTGTGAATCTGCCTGATCAATCTGTAAATTGCAATTGCTATATTTCAATAGAATGCAAATCTATTTCCTTCTGGTTGCTTTGCTGTAAAGCTTCACTTTTATGTACTGAAGTGGCTGAAGAAATTTTGTTTGGATTCAGATAAATAATAATTGTATAAAGTCTGCATATTCTGACGAGAGTTTTAGGCAACGGGTTTACCTTTTTACCGGTTATTCCTCGTGAGGTTTGGATTTTTGTTAGTTAGAATCAAGTGTGATTGACATTATGCCACTAAGCTCGGTTGTTTTATTGTATTTGCGATGCATTTCACCCCACCAGGTAATTGGAATGAGCAAAATGACTAAAAGACTCCTAATGAGGAAGATATCAGTGTCATTTGCCCCAAATAAGGAAGGTGCCTAAACCTTAAATGCTAATATGCGTGTGTATTTTTGTATATATAAAGATAATATAAATTTATATTATTGAGAATGCTTTATTAATGTGTGTAGAAAGATGGTAAGTTGAAATTGATTAACAGGAAAGATACTAAAATTCATAAATAAGGGAGGTAACTAGGTAAGTGAGATTCTTGAAACGTGAGGGGAGGTATGTATATTAAGGCCAAACCTCAGGGGAGTTGGGTGATATTTACCCTATAAATAACAAACACACAAAACACCAGAATTATGTGTTCTGCAGTGGACCAAGTTTTTCACTTGTGAGTTTATGTTGTGGTAGCTGTGTGAAAAGTATGCTAGAATCATTAACTACATCCTGTTCAGCAGTAGACTAAGTTTTTCGCCCGACTAGCGCTAAGCGATTTTAGAACATTAAATAAAACAGAATTTCGAGTCCAAATTCTGGTACAATGCTCAAACAAACCAAGTTGCGGAGGTATCAATAACATGTGAGTTTGCAGAATCCCCAAACCAAGAATCATAGAAAACAAAGACCTCCCGTTAACACACTTATACAATGTGGATTCTCTGACTTTGTAAAACTCCATAGTGAAATTTCTTCTATCGTGGACCACGTAATTTCTTTTTGCACACTTGTTTTTGTTTTTCTTTTGCTTTCTTCAACTTATTTTGTTTCTGCTTTCCCCATTACAATATTAAATTGAAAGAAAGTGTCAATATATAGTGCTATACAGATGGAAATTAATACAAAACGCGCACTTTTTTCACATACTTAGCCTTTTGGTTTGATGGAATGGATTACTTTCTAAGTATTTTAGAAAGTCCAAAGAAGGAAATTTGCTATTTCATTTTGCAAACAAGATTTTCTGAAATTTTATTCTGTGTATTTGAGCATATCAATAGATCTAATAAAGGCAAGCCTCAAATTAACAAATGATTAATTAAAACTGGTGTAGTAGCACCTTACAAGCATTTCTGGGATAACCATCTTGCTGCATTTGGGAAATGTGTACGAATTGGGGGGAGAGTGTTTGTGAAAACTTTTTTTTTTTTCCCCTTGTTAACTGTGAGTCCTTTATAGCTAGGCTCCTTTGTGGAGTATTTGTTTTTTTGCTTATTTTGGAGGCAGGGGATATGCTTGTTTTAATGAATAATGATATTATAAAAATGTATGTATATTTGTATATGTGGAGTTTTTTTTTTTTTTTTTTTTTTTCTGCTTGTTTGGGTTCTATAGTTATTGATGGATGAGATTTATCATGAATCTTGTAAAGAATGGAGTGTGGGAAGTTATGTACAGAGAGTAGTTCTTGTGGTACTGACCAGGTTTCTATACTCATCTATGAATTTCTCAAAGGTGTAACGTATTAACAGTCCGTTTGGGTTAGCTTTTACGGGGGTGAAAATTATTTGTCCCGAGATTTTTAAAAGTTCTAATTAGTAGGTTTTTAAATTGTATTCTAAAAAGTTGTTCTTTTTTTTTTTTACCTGATGGGAAAAGTAACTTAAATCAAGACTGGAGACAAGATCAGCCAGCACCATGTGGTGTGGTGACATTCAGCTGGATATGCTCCCAGCCAAACCTTACAAGCCTTAAACTTCTTTGCTAAGCATATGGGCAACACAATTGCCCTCCCTACCAAAGTCATGAACATGTAATGAATCAGCAACTTGTTTAACCTCCTGGATAATGTGGCCACAAATAGTTCTTTCCATTCCACCCTGATTAACCGCGTGAACAACCGAGACAGCATCTAATTCAACCATGAAGCCATAAAAGTTCAAACTGAGCAAGACTTTCAAGGCTTGCAACAAGGCTAAGCACTCCACTACCAATGCATCAAAATTGCCACAAACATAATCTGAAAAAGCCACAAATCACATTACCAGATTCGTCCCCGGAGCAAAGCACCAAAGCCTACCGTCCCAAGATCACTGAAAATGGCACCATCAACATTTAGTTTCAGCCTTCCCGACTGCAATGCTGTCCATTTACATAATGCGCGAGCCACCGGCTGGTGAGAAACATTTCCGTCCCAAGATCACAAAAAAGTTATTCTTTTAAAAGCTAAACTAAGTAAGTATGGCTAAGTGAAACTTTATGCTTAAAATGTCAATTGTCATTTTAGGCAATTCTGAGAATGACTTCATGTTAAGGTATGAAGTTTTCCATTTTTTCTCAATCTACTTCTTTATTATTATTATTATTATTATTATTATTATTATTATGGGAAATCAATTAAATCGATATTATGCATTTTTATATTAAAATGCTTTATGAATTGTGATTGTGTATTTGAATTCATGGAACGCCCAAATAGACTATAATTGACTACGTGAAGATATGGCCACAAATAAAACAGAATGTATGGATACAACTTTAGAATCCGACTTCGAATTATTGGGACAAAGCTAAAAAATAATAATAAATAAATAAAAATAATAATAATAATAATAATAATAATAATTGCAGTGATCAAATCCACTCTTGAGTTTGCACAAGTTTATTGAGTTAAGAAGAGAAATTTACGAAAGAAGATGGAAATGCCTGACGTGTACTAGCCATTGTTAAAGAGACAGCAAAATGGCCGTCCCATTACCACCATGGTTGACGTGAAGAAGGAAAGTGCCCCCCTACACACACACGCAGACTCAAGAGTGTTGAAAGTTGAAACTGGGTGTGTTTAGAAAAAAGTGAGGGACAACTTTTAAACTTGTGGCAAGTTTGTCTCTTTTCAAAAATCCAAATGCTTAAATACAAAATATACCCCTAAAGTTTGGTCGCTATCTCATTTTAGTCTCTGTAGTTTCAATTATATTAATTTGGTCCCTAAGTTTTTAAGTAGAAGTAATATGCTCCAAATATCTCATTCTGTCATAAAATTTGAGAGAATTCACTCACTAGCTCACTGTTATGCACAGTTATGCTGATAAGCAGGTGGTGTTCCATTTTTTTCGTAAAAAGTATATGGCAGTGCATAGCATCATGTAGGGGTGTACACGAGCTGAGCCGCTCAACAAGGGCTCGCGGTTCTGCTCGATAATAGCTCGGCTCAGCTTGACTCGTATAATAAACGAGCCAAGCTTGAGCTTGAATACAAAGCTCGTTTAATAACCAAACCAAGCTTGAGCACACATGACCTCGGCTCGACAAGGCTCGCGAACAGTTCAATTAAAGCTCGTATATTAGGCTCGTGAAAAATCTATTTAATAGATTTGATATGGACTTGTTTAATTTTATATATATATATATATATATGATAATTATAAAAATATAATATATGTATAATGTAAAGTATTTAAAATTGAAAGAATGTTATATATATATATATATAATAATTATAGAAATATAATATATTTATAATGCAAAGTATTTAAAATTGAAATAATATTGGCATATTATATTATGTATAGTCCTAAATTCACGTGATAAACAATTGTTTTAGGTATATATATGTGCCAACTGTCAAGCATTGAGCTTGGTCTGTGGGTTTTAGTTGGCAATTTAAACTTGCTATTAGGGGTGTACACGAGTTGAGCCGCTCAACAAAGGCTCAAGGCTCAGCTCGATAACAACTAGGCTCGGTTTGGCTCGATAATAAACGAGTCAAGCTCAAGCTTGAACAGTATACCAACTCTTATAGCTCGGCTCGAGTATAGCCCTAATAGCATGTAAATAAATTTTGCCAACTCTCTCACAGAATTGGACATTTGGACCACATTGCTTATATTTAAAAACTTATGGGACCAATTGATTCAATTAAAAATACGGGGATTAAAATGAGATAAGGCCCAAACTTAAAGGGCACATTTTTCAATTAAGCCAAAACCAAATATAGTGTTTTTATCTCTTGTCCCATGGAGAAATTTTAGAGGAGGTGGAAAAGTCAAAGTAATGTTAGACTCACAAAAAATAATCTCAATCTTTGATTTCGGTGGGTCTTGTATGAGATCTATGTGTTCTTAATATGAGGGTCATTGGAATCAAGGACCAAAATTACTTTGTGTAGAAATTTATGTAAAATTTTGTATAAATTTAACATTATTGAAAGGTATTTTTTATATGGAAGTTGAGTATAAGGATGGATCTTTTGGAGTAATTTTATGGTCGAGGTATCCCAATTCACAAAAACAAACGCATATGTTGTCGCCCGTTTCAGGCTAAGATGTGGCTAGGCTTGAGCTTAGGCTTGTTGGCCTATTTCCTTTTAGAGAAAATTCATGGGAATTGCTATTTACACTCACTCGTGTATTTTTTATATTGGTAATACTTTGTGCACAACCAAAATTACAATCTTTGGCTCACAATCTTCATTTTGTGTCTATCTTTTTCTTGATGGATCGCACAGTGCCAGTGACCCCACATTGCCCACTAGGAGAGAGATAGACACAAAATGAAGATTGTGAGCAAAAGGTTGTGGCTTTGGTTGTGTCCCAAGTATTACTTGGGTAGTGTCCCAAAAATTGTGTCTTTGGTGTGTCCCAATCTTTACTCTTTCTTTATTCTAATCATTTTTCTTTTAATAATTCTCACTCCAGTAAAGTTGAGTGGTGTACATAGCAAAACTAGCAGTGTACGTAGTAATTCTCAAATTCTTTTGTAAAGTGTCATAAATTTGAGGGCAAATTACACTTTAGTCCATTAAACTATAACATGTTTTCAATTGGGTCCATAAACATTTTTTTTTTGCAATTGGGTCCTTGAACTTCAAAATTCATTCAATCAGACTCAAATTCTGACATTGTTAGCTTAAACTCTTAGATATTGTCACGTAATATTTACCTGTTACATGTTAAGTTAAGACAAATACGGGAGATTGTGAATAGTGCGAAAAATCACATTCAATCAGATCCGAAATCGCGTTCAATCAAATTCGAAAACACATTCGACTAGATCCAAAATTGCATTCAATCATACCCAAAATCACATCAATTTTTAGTCATTCACAGTCTCATGTGTTTGTCTTAACCTAACATGTGTCAGGTAAGCATTACGTGTAACGTACGTGATAATTTCTAATAATTTAAGTTAACAGTGTCAGATATTGGGTCTGATTGAATGAATTTTTGAAGTTCAAAGATCCAATTAAAAAAAATATTATAAACCCAATTAAAAATAAGTGTATAATTTAATAGACTATAGTGTAATTTGCCCTAAATTTGCAGGGTTTTCCTCTCAGTCTTTTTAAGTTCTCCAACGTTCAGATTGTTTTCCCCAACGTTTCAGATTTCTCTTTTGTATCAGCCAAGTCCATAAACATTGTTTTATGGCCCAACCTTAAGAAAACTTATAAAGCCCAACACACATGCATTTTTCTATAAAGCCAATAGTGCTAGAAGTACACACTTTAAATACATAAATTAAAATTTAATAATTTAATTTATATATACATATAATAATATAATAAAATTATATATATATATATATATATATACACGGTCAGGTTTGTAACTGAACAAGATTGAGTGAACATTGTTTTTTGCCTAAAAAACCCCGCGAGCCGCCACGCTGACCTGCAAGTTCTTTTAAGGCAAAAATAAAGTTCACTGGAATTGCTCACTCGACCATGTTTACTTAAGAGTCTGACCGTATATATATATATATATATATTTATATATATATTTATACACACAAGGGTAAATTACAAAAAGGAAAAAAAATGGTAATTTGACAATTTAATTTATAATTGTACACACTTTAAATACATAAATAATAATACTAAATTATAATATGTATATTTATAGATCTATATATCGATAAATAGCAATGTAGGTGCCACGTGGCACTCCCATATTGTTGGGATGTCATATGGCATTACTACTCAATAGAGTAATATTGATGCACAAATGTGTGTGTGTGTATATATATATTAAAAATAAATAATATTTATAAAAAAAAAAAAACACATGCATGCTACACCCTTACATTTTTGTAGTAACTTCTCTTACACTCACTGTAACCGCCTCTCTCCCACTATATATCTTATTCTTTCACATTTTTTAATTTATTTTTTTTCCAGACTTCCTAAGTAAATTTTTAAAAAATAAAAATAAAAAAATTCAATGATACCCGTGCATAGCACGAGCCAACACTAGTATACATGTATACAAACGGATAATCTATAAAAGGCAAAATGGTAATTTGGTAATTCAATTTAACAAAATGGTAATTTGTTTATTCAATTTATAATTGTACACTCTTTCAACTTTAACAAATTACAAAATGCAAAATGGTAATTTTAATATTACAATAAAATAGTATATGTATATATATATAATGTAGAAAAATTTGGTGAAAAGTCCCATTCTACCAATGCTTTTTGTAATAGGTCCACCAATTGATACTTCATAATAAAAGATCCTATAATTGTGCTTGTTGTTAGAGATTAGTCCAAAATATCCTATTATGGAATTATTAGATGACTTTTCTACCCCTAATATATATATATATATATATATATACACACACTAAATGGGGTAGTTAAGATATTTATTTGCTTACCATATCTAATTTGAAATTAAAATCCCACATTTATTGGTATATATGTTTCAATTTATTTATTTATTCCGTTATTATCTTCCACCATCTGACACTTTTCTAGTATACAATTCATTTTTGTTCAGTTTTAATATTACAGAGACTTTAGGTGAATTTAATTTGTTTAGGTGAAATTTTACACTTAGTAGGTTGAATTTTCGAAAATGTGAGTGAGAATTTTCACTCCACTCATGTAAAAACAACTTGTATTAGTGATTAATTTCCCACTACCCTGTGATTTTGTACGAATCAAGTGAACACTTGTCTGAGTGGTAATTTCACTAATGTGAGTGAGAAATTTCGCACTCCCAAAATGTGCTTTATTCCAAACTTTCAAGAAATTTGGCAGAATATAGCATATTAACACATCAATAGTTGTTCATCAAAACAAAGTTTATTAATAAAAGGACAGTGTCCAAAGACAATGCAAAGGCAAGCCAACAAACAAGCAGAAGCCAAATAAAGGGTCTCTCAAAAGACAACCATCCAAACAAAACCCAAAAAACACTATATTATCACCATGGACAAGAGCATAATATCAAGAACCAACCGAAATACAAAACACTCTGGGCTTCAACCAATCATCAACAAAACAGTTAGTCATCCCAGCACCAAAAACAACTTTATCAGGAGGAAAGCCGTAGCAGTGAGAATTTTTCAAGATCTGCATCAACGAACTTCTTCAAAAGACCTTGTTGCTTGGTCCTTACCCAATGCTGTCATATAATAAACACAAATAATGCATGTGAGCTATAAATCTAAAAAATAAATAAATTATATGAGAAATACAGCACGGAGCTTATTTTTACCATACATAAGCTGTTAAAAACGAATGACAAGCCATGATCAGCATCACTTTCAGCTCTGAACTTCCCATTAGATAGAGCAACTAGGACTTTATACTAATTAACACAAAAATAAACAGCTAGTGACACTGTAGAATTTCAACATGTTGCGAAATTATGAAGACATTGAGAAATTTAACAAAAAGTGGCAGTATACAAATCTCACACTATGTGTAGTATTCTGAGTGTTACATTTCTCACTGCCATCTATGGACTTGTGAATGTAGATGAATATGAGTATTAAATTTCAAAAGCATAGCAAACTTAAAAAGTTGCACACTATGTGTAGTACTGTGAGTGTAAAATTTCTCACTGCCATCTATGGACTTATGAATGTAGATGAGTATGAGTTTTAAATTTCACACACATAGTATATATATTTTTATCACATGATTGACGAATTCACACAACAGTCGAGAATTTTAACACTTTCATCACAAAAGTTTAGGGCATTTTCATCATAAATTAGTGCTAATATGACCATTTTAGTATGGCGGTGAAATTTCACACTGATTTATGACCTATGAAACCTATGAATTGATGACGGTTGAACTGTGTCCATTTGAAAATGAGTGTGAAATTATACACTCATATTAGTATTTCATATGCCGAAATGCCAATATGAGTGCTAATTTTCTCACCGTCACCTATGTTTTTTGAGCCCACAATCAAACCATGTGGGTTTTTTATAGGAGTATTTTTTTTATGGGGTAGTCATCAATTTCACACTGCATATTTACTGGTGGGTTTTTCAACAAACCAACACAGAAGCTACCACTTGAAAGTGTTAGTTCACAATGACTGGGAAATTATACACTCATATTAGAATTTTAAACACCTCGGTAATACCCAATATTTCACTATCGAAGCCATACAACAATCAATAATTTTTTTGGTACCCAAAATCATATAGATTCAATTCATAGTGTTGTTGTGCAAACAAGTAGTGCATAATCAAAACTGATATGAAAGAAGAAACAGTTGCATGTCACATTCTGACATGCCAAATTAAAACCCTCTAATTTTTGCCCAAATTTCTTCATAAACTCGATTCACACATGAACGATGGTCAAAACTAACATCAATCAAATGTAGTTGCGAATTTCATATGACATAATTTCATACCTTTTCTCCCCACCGTTCATATACGTCGGAATCGGAACATCAATGTTAAAATTCCAGTGAAAAATTTTGACGCCCAAAGTCTTCGATAGTTGAAATGGAATAGAAAGCCCTAGTTCTTCATGAAATGGTGATCAAAATCTACAGATTTGTTGTTTGAAATTCAAAAAACCGAGATCGTCGGAGTGATTGTTGGTGTCGCCGAAATCGCCGCCACTGTTGATGAGAGAGGCGTTTTTTAAGGGGAGTTCTTTTTTGTGCGTGTGTGATGGGTTTAGGGGTACGGTGGTCATAAATGATAAAATGGACCTCTCACTAAATTGTTTTGTGGCTTGGGTCTATTGCAGGAAAGGTACACTACTTAGGATTTTAGACTAAATAACTCTATAATGTAATAGTATATGTATACATATGCATACGCACAAGGGTAATAACAAAAGGCAAAAGGGTAATTTTATAATTAAATTTATAATTGTACACACTTTAAATACACTAATAATAATAATAATAATAATAATAATAATAATAATAATAATAATAATAATAATAAAAATTGTAATATGTATGTATGTATGTATTTGTATAATACATATACACAAAAGAGTCATTTACAAAAGTAACCTAAGGCTTGTTTGATAATTCTAAGATTCATTAAAGGATGTCTTAAGAGTCAAACAAGCCTTGTCAAACAAGTCTTAATCTACAAAATTAATTTTTGGCTTGTTTGATATTGCAAAGGTTCCTTGAAAGATGCCTTATGGCTCAAACAAACTTTGCCAAACAAGATTCAAGTTACTATTCATAGTAACTTTAGGTAGATAGGTGCGATGTGAAATTACCAAACAATCAAATTATACACCCAAAATGACCATTTAGGCCAAATTAATTTGACATCTAAGAAATATTCCATTTTAGGCGAAATGATAATTAAGGCCAAATTAATTTGGCATCTGGGAAATATTTCATCTTAGGCTCTTTTATAGCATAGTATAGATATATAAATAATTTTAAAAATTAAAAACACTTATCAAATATATCAATTTAAAAGCCGCAAAATAAAATTTTTTTTTTCTTCAAAAAGCTGAAACATTTTCAACTTTCACAGTAGGAGGCAAAATCTCTTACACCTAAAGGCAAGGCCAAATAAAACTATCAGATTTGATAGGATAAGGCAGGATTGGACTGCATTAGTAATCTTATCGGATAAGTTGTTATGATGTCCCGTGTTTAGAACGTGCTAGATAAAACTGTTAGATAAGCAGTTTTATCCTAATCCTGTGTTTGGTCGTGTTGGGATATAATTTCCGGATAAAAAAAAATAAAAAATAAAAAAGAGCTGGATTTTTTTTTAAAAGCAAAAAGAAAAGAAAAAGAAAAAAAAACAAATTACTGAAAAAAAAAAAAAGGAAATAAAATATAAGTAAATATGGAAAAAAGAGATGAAAAAAAAGGAAGCAATTTTGGGGGGGGAAAATTGAAAAAAAAAATTCCAAAAAAGTAAAATATTCCCAAGAGTTCCCAAACTCCCTTATCCCACCTAATAACCCCCCTGTAACAACCCTAAAATTTCTAAGCAATTTGACTAATTATTCAATTAATTGTCGTTAGTAAATATTAGTTGGGTGTGTCTCAGTAACACACATTTGAAATTTTAAGTTTGGAGAACCCATTAATTTAATTGCTAGTAAGCATGTTTAAATTGTTAGTAATATCAGTAATATTTTCCCGATTATTTTTTCTCTAATGTTTCACTATTATTATGACATGAGATTTCAAGCTTTAATTAAATCGTGCGATAGATTATTGTATGATAGAGTTACAATTTTTGTAGAATAACGAGTTTAGTTTCGGGTAGTGCTTATAGGCCCGTGAATGTATTAAATTGTGTTTTTAACATTTAAATTAAGTGTCTGGGGTCATGGGTACCCATTGGGCTAATCATTTTGTCACTTAATAATGCATTTTTTGGCCCATATGAAGCCTTTTTGTGAGCCCGTAAGACAAAAAACGGCATTTATATATTTGTGTGTATTTTATTGGCATGTGTTGTGTGTGTAGCATACATATATATTTATATATATTAAAACCCAAGCCCCCATATTAACAAAAAAAAAGAGGGGGGGAAGAGAAGAAAAGAGATAACAAACGTTTGTGTGTGTGTGTGTGTGTGAGAGAGAGAGAGAGAGAGAGAGAGAGAGAGAGAGAGAGAGAGAGAGAGAGAGAAAAAGAAGAAGAAGAAGAGAGTAAGAGAAAAAAAAAAGAAAAAAAAAAGAACCCCAAATTTTTATTTTGCATAATCATCATCAACTTTGAAACCCTAAATTTGTGAGTTAATCATTTGTTTCATTTTGTTTTCGTTACAATTTCTTATCAATTAGTATTAGGTTGAGTAAATCATAAGAGGACTCATGAAATCATGTTAGAGTATGTAAATATAGGTGTATGTATATACATGTATGTCCGTTGTTATTGGATTTTAACTTTGAGATTTATTTGCTGATTTTCGGATTTATTTAAATGAGCTCGGATCTGTTTATAAGAAAAATTATAAATAATTCGTAAGTTGTTTATTTTAAGATTCTGCCCGCGTGTCTCATGTAAAACGCGATTCTGCACACTTTTTGTCTAATGGTATGACTCTGCATCGTTTGGGCAGAAATTGACAATTACAGTAGCAGCGAACAAATATCTAATTGAATATTTTATTATTTGGAGAATATGATTCCTTATTATGTACTTTATGTATGCTAATATTGAATGTTTGGTTGAGATATCTATACCTGAAATAATTGATTGTATATTGTAAAAATTTTTATAAAAGGTAAACTAGATACGTTGAATAGTATATTAGTGATCTTGTAATTCGATCGAAAAATATTATGGAACGATTGTTATGGGTAAACTGATAAAACCCTATATTGTGAGAAATTGGAACGCTTCTAAAAGTTAGAGATGTGATTGGACTATGATGAGATGGAACTATGTGATAAACGTGAAATTCACAATTATTGGGATAATACGAATGATAATTGATAATTGTAACATAATTCCTTAGTGTTCACCGCTCCCTGTTGTGTGATATTTTTTTTTGCTAGCTCGACTTGCTGAGTGTACCCTTTTGCTAGTGGCTTCGTGATCAAACTGGCCTAAGCCTTATGTTCGGCTTAATTTATAGACGTCTAGGCATATTGACCGGCCTTCCTTTGTATATACCTGATTTGGTTGATACCCTAACCAAACTGGCACCGAAGTGGATGTTGGTAGTATGTCCGGACACACATGAGATATATGTGTGGGCTGTTCCATGGAGGGTGGCCAAGTGGTGAACCTAGGGAACATAGAGATAAATTTAATGCTAATAAAAAATGAAAATGGATTATTTCATAAGACTGATAAGCGTGAAATAATGAACGTGACATTTAAGTTAGAATGTGGACGGTTTATGTATGGAATTATTTGCCTAGTTTGTGATCATTCGATTTACAGGATGGTGAGCCCACGTTTATGCAGGGCTGGCTCACCATAGATATTCGACGGGCAAGTATTCGGTTAGTATTAGTTGGGTTTGGGCCCACTGCCACTACATTGAAGGAAACTACTATTCTGTCTTGAAATGTGTGATGACGTTGCATTTTTTTTTATGACGATAATGTATAAGGTGTTTTTGTTATTTTTTCTTTGTGAGTATTTTTGGGGAGTTTCTGGGAAATCGTTGTTCCCTAAGACTCATTTAATATTTTTGGTTAACTCATATCAGTATTTTATATACTGACCCGGGTGCGTAATGCATTCGGGGCGTTTCTATATGAAACTTAGTTGAATGTATGTGCAGGTTTAGCAATGAGAGATTTCCTGTGGAGCTTCTGTTTGTGTGAAGAGATTGACGTTGTATTTATTTATTTTTTTTTTTTTATGTTTTAATTCTTTTCTTGTTGTTCTGGTTTATTTCTGGCAATGTGAGGGATGTTTGTATAATTGCTGTAAGGATTGTATATTGGGTTTTGGGAACGTTATAGTTGCTCTGACTAGAGGTTGTAATAGAGGCTATTCTTTTAAAGCTTTAATTGTAAATGAAAAGATTTTTATTATTAATGAGAATTAGAAATGTTTATTCAGTTTTCGTTTGTCAATTTAAGTGATTTAGTTGATTTAACTTTATTCAAATGAATTTGAGAATTTTTGAACCGTGCGAGTTATTTTTTTTTTTAAATGAAAATGTGGTGGTTTTGTTTTAAAAAGAAATGAAGATTTATTATAAATGTTTTAATCAGGTTCTTAAGAACGAATTTATTTTCATTAAAAAGTTTTAATATGATGAGTTTCGTGGTGTTCATTCCGATAGTTGGATAGTCGAATAGTAGTCTAGATTTAGTTCTAGGCTGATTATTTGGCTTTCCAAAATCGGGGTGTGATTACCCCCCCCCCCCCCCAATCCCAAACTCAATGGGATAAAATACTCTTACTCTATGCGCGCACCAAACACTGAATTGTATAATTTTTATCCAATTCAAAACCCTTATCCGACGCGCCACACATGGCCTATTAAGTCTTATTTCTCTCTGTTTTTAAATGTCTGTTGAGGGAAAAGCGTTTATAACAAATGACTTATTTGACCTTCATTGAATATTAGTGAGTGACGTTTAACGGAGATACATTTTATTGTTTAATAGCAGACAACATTGACACAACCTTGAAAATTAGGAGATCAAACAATGTCCCCAAGTGCAAGTACAAAATGTAATAAGGCCTAGACGAAGTATCATACGGAGTAATTCATAAATTGATAAAGGACCGGGCCTAACCAAAGGGACCGGATCAATGTCTTATTGCATGCACACATACATGAAAATTTTATATTAGCCCATGAGATCTAGACTGTGAGGGCCCTCCCCCCCCCCCCCAATGGGATAAAATAGTACCTAATATGACAAATTATTTAGTTAAAATTGACTATCAGTACTTTGTGTTTAAGCATACTCAAACAATAAACTATTTAATTAAAATGGATTATTAGTTTAGTCAAACCCATTCTCGCCCTTAGTCCTGCATAACAAATGTGGCCTCAAAATTTCCTTATGCGGTCAATTAAAACTAACTATATGGATTCGTTTGATTGAAAATTAAGTATTGAAAATTTTAAGCGATTGAATTTGTAAATCTGAAAACAGTATTTCAAGTATTAAAATAGTCTGCATTCAATGATTATTTTTAGTAGAATTTTTTCACTTAAGATTTTTAGTGAATCTTTGACTACTTTTTTTTTTTTTTTAATTAAATGGTACATTATCAAACACTAGAAAAAGGGCAAAAAAAAAATTAAAAAAAAATCTGATAATTTTCATTTCCACCAGGAGACTTGGACGGTTGGACCTAATTTAAACCAACGCAAATTGGGCTACCCTAATATTTTATTTTTTTTATTTTTATTTTTATTTTGGTTGACGGCAATTTTCAGTTATATTGAGTATACTGTATAAAGTATATGTGCACGGCTCAAGACACTGTAATTTCATTAAATTTGGCATATCAAAACTAGATTGTACATTTAACCTGCAGCAAGCTCCACTGCAATCTTTCTGATCCAGCGCTCCCATCGAAACTAATTGATTCCTTATTTAATCTAATCCATGCATTATCGAATGGAATATTGCACTTCAGTTAAACTAGTAAAGAGAAGAAAAAAAGAAAGAGGTTTAATTGTACTTTGCATCCTTATATTATACTCGTATTTTTAATTGGATATATATTCTATTTTTATTTTCAATTGAACCCATGAATTCTCAAATTTTCATTCAATCAGATCTAAAGTCTGATGCTGTTAGCTTAAATTAGTGGAAATTGTCACATGAGTTGCATATAAGGTTTACCTGTCACAGGTTAAATTAAGACGGATGACCTTGCATTAACAAATGGAAATATTGTCTTTGTATATGATTCTTTGTATATATTTTCATTTTGACTTTGAACTAGCACATAGAATACAAGTATCTCGCTGAGCTGGCTATAGTTTAATTGGTGTAGCCTCTCTCTTTCTAGTGGGGAGGGAGAGGATTCGAATTCCTATAGGGGATTCTAGTTGCTTGTCCTTCCAGTTATTCTTCAGTCGAAATCATGAGTGACCTTTGTTGGGCTTTGCAGTGGACCAGTGTGGGGCTTTGGGATTGGATTGAGGCTGAGTTGTGCGTGTGTGTGTGAGATGTGTGTATCCAGTCCGGATTCAGGTAAATATTTAAAAAAAAAAAAAAAAAAAAGAAAAGAATACAAGTATCCCATTATGGTAAATGAAGTAATTTCATTACCATCCAAAATTTTCTTTCAACCGACAATTTTGTGATACCACCAAGCAATTTGACCAAACTTTCATGCCTTTCTCTGAAAAAAAAAAAATCTCAGAAAGTTGTAGCTATCAAAGTTGGTTTAACTAATTGGAACTTTCTATATAAAATACCATAACTTAAATTAAGGGTTCGTTTGGAAATCCATAAAATAGCATTTGATCCAATCCTATAAGGGTTTTTTTTTTTCCTTCGGAAAATGGTTAATTAAAAAAGAAAAAAGAAGACAAAAGGCATGTACAATCTACAAGGAGCATACCGTAGGTTATATGATAGACTCTAGAGAGCATTTTTGCTCACTCAAAAAAAAGTTCATCAATGCTCACCTAAACATCCCATTAGCCAATGCAGTGAGACTCAGGATCAAACAAAATGGAATGCTTGGGTGAGTATTAGTGAACCATATTTTGAGTGAGCATAAGTATTTTCTAGCCTTTAAGACAATACTATGCACAAAGGATGGAATAAATTCTAAGAAAATTTCCAAAATACTATACCCAATTGACATAGCCTCTCTCTTTCCAGTGGAGAGGGAGAGGGTTCAAATCCCTATAACTTAATTATCCTCAGTTATTCTTCAGCCAGAATAAGTGATCCATGTTGGACTTTATTGTGTGGGCCAGTGTAGGGCTGTAAGGTTGGATTGGTGTGTGGGCCAGTGTAGGGCTGTAAAGTTAGATTGGGGCTAGATGTGTGCGCGCGTGTGTGTTGGGGGGGGGGGGGTTGCTGGATGCCCAACAAACAGTAAATCAGAAACATCAAAGGGGCACAAAACTACAAGCAACAAAATAGATCCAATCAAGGACAACCCTAAATGAGAAAATTAGAAAAATTTCCCTCACGGGCTTTTCTTTCTTTTCTTGTTTTTTACCCTACCTAGGTTGCCTTTGTTGGGTCTCCGTGTGACTGAAGTTGTCATTGGGATGTCTTCACCACAGGAGTCACCATCACTGCTAGAAGAGCCCAAATCTATCTCCACTATCCTTGCTGGTAATACAATCCGTTTCATCAAGGTGGGGGCTGAGGTGGAGTGCAGATGGATTAACAAAGAATCAATTTTCTTAGAACAAAGCTTATGATGGATTAACAAAGAACCAATTTTTATACAAATATTAGACTGTGAGTTAACTCTTACGCGAGAAATGAGAATGGATATTCACCACAAACATAAATTTATAGAACTAGTTCAATTGTAAACTTATACCAAAAACAAAAATTTATAGAATTAGTCCAATTGTAAATCGCACAACCGTTTCTTTATCTTACCGCACACAAGTGCCATATGTCACATTTTATCAACCACTTAACATCCAAATTTGATATAGATCCAAGGGGGAGGAGGGTTGGGCTGCATCAACCATGATGACCCTCATCCTCATCCCATAAATTTGTTCTTTTGAGGAAAATCAAATCACTTTTCCTTTTTTCTTTTTTTTTTTTTTTCCCGTTGAAAATGAACCAATGCCACATAAAACTTTTACATGTCTTGTAGCTTTTTAGATGGAACAAAAGGGCCACGTTGGAGCGTCAATCACAAATAGTAGATTTCGAATTGAAAGAAGTTTGGATGTTTATAATTAGTAATGGACCACATAAGATTCACAATGTGCAGTACACGTGGTGCACACCAAGACAACCCACGTTTGAAAGTTGATTCAATTATTTGATTATTGGACCACAAGATTTTTGTATCATAGGCCGAATCACAAAGCCAACTAGGCTTTTCCTCCTTTACACTCTTTAGTGCAATTCTTAAACTCATTAAAGTGAGTCTTAGGGGTAGACAGCAAAAACAACAATTTCAAGTTTCTAACAACTAGCCCACTGCAGATATTTGGAAGTATGGTTGGATGCAAATCAAGAGTTCATATATACATATATATATATATATATATACAGTCAGGCTATAAAGAGAGCGCTCTTTTTTTTATTAAAAAGAGGACATTTTTTTGCCCGTGTAAAAAGTGAGAATTTCTCACGTAATTTAAGATGTGAGAAATTCTCACTTTTTTGTGAGAAATTCTCACTTTTTACACGGCAAAAAAAGAGGTCCGCTCTTTAATAAAAAAAGGGCGCCCTCTTTATAGAATCTCTGTATATATATATATATATATATTTATTTATTGATTCTTGTAAACTTGGCTGTAAAAGGAATAATAATATTAGTGTTTAGAATTTAATTCTGGTTTAATAGAGAAATTATCTTGTGTGACATAGTTCCTACAGTAATGAACAGATCACAGTGACCATTACTGGTATGACGGTCTAATTAAGTAATTTCTCTGTTTAATGAGATAGAACTTGCAGATGTAGAAAAGTCATTAGATAGAGTTCATAAACAGAGAATCTAAAACTTGATGAAGAGAGTGAAAAAACCTCCTATTGGGTCATTCTTAACTTCTAAATTATCTCATACTAAATACTTTTTGATTTGCCACGCCCAGGAGCAGCAAAAATAGAGAAAAATAAATTTCTTTTTTGGATCCATAGAGAATGACAAGTGAAAGTCACTAATTATCCACACCACACAGTACTAGTCCAACGAGATAAACAGGAAAAGTAAATAACTGAATATATAAAGCGATTCTATCTATTTCAAAACATCAGAGTGTGGTCCACAGGATCACAATATATGCCCAAGTACCCGTTAACTAAAACAAAACAGAGTACAACAGAAATAAACTAATATGACTATTTGCAGATCTTTAGTTGGCGTAAGGATAGTCGTCAGCATAATGCTCATCTCCAGTATAACCGGCATCAGTGGGGCCACCCTCTGCATAATCTAACTCCGGGTAGTATCCATCACCGTAGATCCAACACCTGCATTGTTAAGGGCAGGGTAGTCTGGACGGCATCAGTAAGAGTTCTCATATAACGACTAGTCTACGGATATACCAATACTCTTGTTCACTGCTTTTAAGAACTTTTACTGTTCACCGCTTTTAAGAACGCTTGTGAGTATCGTATATACATAGCTCCGGTAAATACAAACCATGGGCGTGCCACATCTACTCTTGTTCACCGCTTTTAAGAACTCTTACTGTTCACCGCTTTTAAGAACTCTTGCGTGTACCGTGCACCCATAATTCTCACGATCCTGATTAAATCTTTGTTACACACTTATCGGATTCAACCTGAGCGAATCATCAGCTCGACTCACATAACCTCAAAGATAACCAATAACCCACTGCCTCAAACACCAGTTACTCAATGTTACCCACGGTTATTATCTCCAATCCTTATCTCGCTATCGCATCATATTATTACTAACGTTCCGAACCTGACTGCGTTATTCACCATATTATCTAAATCTCATTATCGTATTCCATTACTTTCGGAATCCATAATATCGCATAATAGAAACATGAAACAATGATTAAATAACTACACATTATGAATTATAGACTTAAGGAACATATCCATGTTCTGCTATGCTCGATCGATTGAAGTCATCTCAATCGCTTGAGGAAAAGTGATGTTCGATCGATCGAAGTGTTCTCGATCGATTGAACTCATTTCGATCGATTGACACTCGGTAACGTTCGATCGATTGAACTCAGTTCGATTGATCGAACTTCGTCTTCTACAGGTTCTGCAGTGAACCTCCAGAATACGTTAGGGTGTGTTTAGGTGATTATTAACACGTCCAACATTCATAAAACATTATAACTAAGCTACCGAGTTAGTTTGGAACTCACCAAAAGATCGTAAGGGCACGTTTGGCTAAGCTTTAGCTTCCGAAGCTTTAATGGCCTCTCCTTCTCTCTCTCTCTTCTCTGCCTCAGTCTCTTCTGTCTCTCTCTCTCTGTCTCCTTCCTCTTCTTCTCCTGCTTTTGTTTGTCTCTGTCTTTCTCTAACTGTGAGTATATATATGTGTATATATATAGAGGTATGTGTATATATAATACACAAGCACACATCTCTCTCTAGCTCTTTTAAGTTCTCTTTCTGGTGTTCAGCAACCCAAAACCTCACGAGTACACCACATATATATATATATAGAAGAGGTGAGGTGCAGGAGGCTGGTTCTGCGGGAAACCTGGAATTATGATAATTACGCTCTCGATCGATCGAACTCAGATCGGCCAATTTAGATCGATTGAAAAAGGCCTTGATCAATTAAAGTAGGGTCCACGTATTAAATTCAGGTCGGTAGAGTTTCGATCGATTGAACAAGGTTCGATCGCTTGAACTTTGGGAATGCTCGATCGCTCGAACGAGATTCGATCGATCGAAGATGAAATTTCAATTATGACCAAGGGAAGTATATGAAATCTCTATGCATAAATAATTATTGAAAATACGGGGTATTACATCATCCACCACTCATTAAGGATTGCGTCCTCAAAATAAAAAAAAACATACAAGGTCTAAAATAAAAACGGAAACTTCTCACGCAACTCTGACTCTAGCTCCCACGAAGCTTCTCCTTCATCATGATGCTTCCACTGAATCTTCACTAGCGCAATCTCCTTGTTTCTGAGCTTCTTGATCCCACGGTATAAGATACGAACCGGTCCTTCGTTGAATGTAACGTTGTTATTGACTTCAATATCTTCGAAGTTGATCTCGTGTGCTGGGTTATGAGCACACTGCCTCAGCATACTGATGTGGAAAATGTTGTGCACTCCTGACATCTTCGGCGGTAGCGCAAGTCTATAAGCAACTTTTCCAACATGCTCTAGAATCTCAAACTGTCCGATGAATCGCGGCGATAGCTTGTCCCTCTTCTAACCAAAATGAACAATCCCTCGAACTCCTAAAATGCACTATCATGCTTACCTGTCCACTCGTACTTCATCTTTTTTCTCGTCAAATTTGTCAATGGCCCTGCTATCTTGGAAAATCCTTCTATAAATCTCCTGTAATACCCTGCTAAGCCAAGAAAACTTCTAACTTCCATCGCATTGGTCGGTCTGTTCCAACTGAAGACTGCATCAATCTTAGATGAGTCCATTGCAATACCGTCCTAAGATATAACATGTCCCAAGAATTTAACCTCTTGTAACCAAAATTCACACTTACTGAATTTTGCATACAACTTGCAATCTCGAAGCGTCCGCAAGGCAATCTGTAAGTGCTCCTTATGATCTTCCTCAGTCTTTGAGTAGATCAGTATGTCGTCAGTGAACACTATAATGAATTTATCCAGATATGATCTGAATACTCTATTCATTAAGTCCATGAATACTGCTGGCGCATTCGTCAATCCAAAAGGCATAACTAGAAACTCGTAATCCCCGTATCTTGTCCTGAACGCAGTCTTCGATACATCCTACGGTCGAACTAAAAGTTGATGATATCCAGATCGTAGATCGATCTTAGAGAAAATCCTTGATCCTTGCAACTGATCGAATAGGTCATCTATTCGAGGTAGTGGATATCTATTCTTGATGGTAACCTTGTTCAACTCTCTGTAGTCTATGCAGAGTCGAAGTGTTTCATCCTTCTTATTCACAAATAGAACTGGTGATCCCTAAGGTGATGTACTTGGGCGTACAAATCCTAGATCTTCAAGCTCCTGAACTTGCTTCTTCAGTTCCAACATCTCAGTTGGTGCCATTCTATATGGAGTTTTAGATATCGACAACGTACTAGGTACTAGTTCCACACAGAAGTCTGTTTCTCTTTTTAGTAGAGTTTTTTAATATCCTGGAATACATCCTGAAAGTCTTGTACAGTAGGAATCTGATCCATCTTAAGTTTCGTACTCGCACTCCCGATTGAAGCCAAACTACTCGCAAGAAACATGTCGCTCGCTGGCTGACACTGGAATTAATCGTCGGTTGTCCTGGTATCGGAAACACAATCGCTCTAGTAGGGCAATCCAAATTGGCATTATTCTTAGCCAACCAATCCATCCCTAGGATGATGTCAAACTCTGACATCGACATAACTACCAAGTCTGCTGGAAGATTCCTATATTTCAAGGTCAATGGGCAATCCTTACATACTTTACCTAGCTTAACAGTCACTCCTAAAGGTGACACAACATTTAGTACTGGCTCAAGTACCTGGGGTTCTAAACCCAACTGACATACAATCTTAACAGTAATAAACGAACGTGCAGCTCCAGTATCGAATAAAGCTTTAACTGGGCTATGAAAGAGTACAAGCGTACCTTCTTAATGTTGCTGCTCATTAGCATTAAAGCTTGACTCCGCTGGAATGATAGCATTCATCCTTATCTGATCTGGAGGTCCTTGAATCCCTTGAATTGGTGTTCCATAGTACCCTCCTCGTAGTGCACAGCAATCCTTGCTCAAATGTCCTGACGTATTGCAATTCCGGCAGGTGAGATCCATTCGGCGGTTAACCCTGAGGGCTGTGCAGAACTTGGCAATGTGCCATAGCTTTCCGCAATTAAAACATCCTCCATTATTGCTTAGCGGGGCTATTAACAATGCCTGCAACTATGGTCCTTGTTGGTGATATTGCTGGGGTCGAGAATAACCCTGTTATGGCTTCCTGGTTCCCTCCCAGATTCTCTTGTTCCCTTGAAATTTCCTTGAGGTCTCCAACTCTGGGTATTCCTTGACGGTTGGGTCTGGGAATTCAGTGGTTGAAATCCTCTTGATGACTGAGGTCGATTTATCTGTGGTCGCTGTGCTGGATATGCGTCTTTCTCTAATCCTGCAACAAATCTAACAATTCCTTTGAATGACTGATTCAGATGGCCAACCATTTATGTCTGAGGTGGGGGTTCAATCCTTGGTAAAATCTCTTCACCTTCTTCTGCGTAGTGTCTATCATATGTTGGGCAAATCGGGATAGACGCTCGAATTGTGTTGTATATTCCCATACGATCCATCCTCCTTGAACAAGATTTAGAAAGTTCTTTTCTTGTTGATCTCTCTCATCCTCTGGGAAATGTTTTTCTAGAAATCTTCCCTTAAACGTCTTCCAAGGCATTGCACTCGCAGCATTTATCCCAATAGTGGCTCGCTCAGCTTCCCACCAATCTGCGGCGGCGTAGGTGAGCTGGAACGTAGCAAGGCGACGTTTCTCTTGTTCACTGCACTCTAGTGCTTCAAAGATTAATTCCATCTCCCTTATCCACTGGTCGGCTTGCCATGGTTCTGTAAGCCATCAAACTTCTCAAGATGTAAACCACGAAAATTTGCTAATAACTTGTCACAGCCCGGTCCCACAATAGTGGAACCGGAGCCCGTGGCACGCCACCGAGGCTAAACCAATTCATTAACGTTCCCAAAAATTAGTTTGAAGAACACACGCAGCGGAATAAAACAAGTCATTTTGAAAACCATTCGTCCAGTCGACTGATCCTCGGATCCAGTCGACTGATCCTAGTCCAGCAGAAAGTTGGGTTTTAAAACACCATCCAGTCGACTGCTTTCTACATCCAGTCGACTGGGGCTCCAAAATTTCAGTTGACTGGTAAAGTCCGGTCGACTGAAGTCCAACCTGGCAAAAAAATATCAGTTTGAAAACCATGATCCAGTCGACTGTGTCGGGGGACCCAGTCGACTGATCCTCCATGAAACGATGCAGAGAGTTACTGAAAAGGAGGCTCCAGTCGACTGTTCAACAAACCAGTCGACTGATCCCCTGACAGCAGCACATTCTGCAGCATTTTCAAGTTTAAAAGCTTTTGAATTCAAACGGGGATCAAACACACACTTCCAAAAGTACTCCAAAGCAATCCTAACTGTATTAACATATTACCGATGTAATAACCTGCATTTCCATTTAATTTAAAATTCATGTCCATATTTAATTTATGTGTATTTGCATTGGCATATTTAAATTCAATTAGCATGGTCAGCTTTTACTTTAATTCCAGTCACTTGTTTGGAATATCTATTTCTTATCTAATTCACATTTAAAGTTTATTGGGGGCCAAACTGCAATTTTACAAAAGTTAGTAATACCTGTGTGGATTTCAAAATCTGTATTTCAAAACGGTGAAAATAACTTCTATTAACTCAATCAGTATTTTTATAAAACCAGAAAATCAATTCTTAAGTTAAAATGAATTTCCTGTATTTTTGTGGTGACCACCGCGCCCCGAAAATACCAGTTTATGTCCAAAACTGTCTGCGCTGTACTAAACTTTCCCAGATTTTGGGAAGTGACGTAAAGTTGGACATGACATATGCTTTATTTCCATTAATGGCAAGTGATCATTGGGTTAAGCCTTGTTTTGGCAATGCTTGTAGTGTGTGTGTATTCCTTAGGCCATAAGCTAAATTCCCAAACAACCCCATTTGACCCCTATACACCTATCCTTGGCCTTTGGCTTAAACTTGGGGCATATCAACTGTGTATTATGTAAATACGTATGGTTATATGCTGCTGATTGAGAGTAGATAGAGAATTGGTTAAAACAAATCTTGATTAGTAGTGTAATCCTAAAAATACTTGGAGCCCAAGTTCTTAAGCTCTATATATTGAAGCTCACACACACACACACACATTCTCATATCTGGAGGAGCACAGAGAGTTTGAGAGAGAGAGAGATTACACAGAGAATTTCAGGAATTGCATAGAGAGAGCTCTTAACCTCCATAGCTTGAAAGTTTGACTTGGATTGCAATATTCTTATTTGGTCTTTCTTTCTCAACAATTACTTCACCTCTTAATCACAGTGAGTATTTCTAACTCACTAAGAATGTAATCTCATACTTATTTGCTGTGTATTGTTTCAATTTTGTCAACCTCCATTGATGATTTTACGAGTGAAAATTCATAGCTTGAAATCAAGATTTTCAAACCTTAATCTAAATCCGTTTTCAGAGATGAATATCAAAGATTATAGTATGTATTGACTATGTTTAATGTATTGAAGCTTAATTCATTCATATGGAAAAGTGTATTAGGAATTAAATTTTGTCCTCTTTTAATCTTTCATAAAATTGGAGAGTTATAATTTGAATCATGTTTAAATTGATGATGGATTCTTAATCCTTGTGAAAAACTGAAGAAATCCATATATTATATGTCCTATATACTTTAGAATTGCAAAATGGGTCAAAAAGACCCCATTAAGCTGAAACAGAGCAGTTTCTGCGAGGAAGATAAAGCCTCAGCTTCATCTCGCGACACGATCGCGCGCGCGAGGAATCGCGCGAGCGGCCCGCGCGAGCGACCCTTCGCGCGAGCGGCCCGCGCGCGCGAGGTAGGCGTCCTCAGGCAGACGTAAGAGTTTTTATTATAAAAGGAAAATTTGGCTGGTCGCGCGAGCGAGGGTCGCGCGAGAACCCCTTCGCGCGAGCGATCCGCGCGCGCGACCTTGGCTTTCTCAGGCAGACAGAAAAGTTATATTATAAAAAGGAAAATGGGCATATCGCGCGAGCGGCCCGCACGAGCGACACTTCGCGGCTCGCGCGAGGTCTGGCAGTTTCTGTTTTTGTCTGTTTTCTGTTAAGGAACTGTCTGGTTCAACCTGTTAGTACTGTTAAGGTTCTGTTTGGGATATTTAGTTAATCAGAACTCTAATTGGTTAAGTTTGAATGATTAAAACATTGTAGTATGACTTATCAACCCCCGTACGCGTGTTGCTCCTGTATTTTAGTATTTTGCTTTGGTTCAAATGCATATCATTCATGTGGGGTCAGTGGTACATGCATGGGGGTATCAGTCTGTGTGGAAAAGAGTAATGGTAGTGTGGAAAGAGTATGAGTTTGAGTTGTGGTTGTGGTTATGGTTTGGGTTGTGGTTGTGGTTATGGTCGTGGTTGTGGTTGTGGTTGAGATTGTGGATAGGGTATCTTTGAAATGCGACGGTGGCAAATATGCACACTCCCTGACGCCCATGGAAGCGTTAAAGTGTGTGAAGCCGAACTCGGACATTCCCTGGCACCCATGGTAGTGCTAAAGTGTGGCCTACGGACACTCCCTGATAACTCGAGTCTGGATACTGTGTGAGGGGTTGCCCCGGTATTTGCATGGCGGTTAGGGTATTCAAAGTGTGAGGCATTGGACACTCCCTGGTACCCCGGACCAAAGTGTGAGGCAAACTGGACACTCCCTGGCGCCCCGTTGCTAAAGTGTGGCTATCTGAGTGTTTCAAAGATACCAGGAGTAGGATAGTGGGTTGTTGTGGCTGTCGAGAGAAAAGAGTCAGCAAGATGAGTGTGGTGCATTGTCTCATTACACAAAGTGTCTGTATTTATGAATGAACGACTTTTAATATATTCCTTTCTGTTTTATGAAATGAATTCTTGCTGCGGTTTAACTATTGATTTTATAAACTGATAATGGAAAAAGGTAAATGGGTATGTTTTACATTCAAAGTCATGTTTTTAATACTCACCAGCTTCTTGAAGTTGACGACGTTGATGCGTCCTGGACATTCGTGTTCAGGCTTTTCAGGTTATAATCAGGAGGAATCATACGACTATGCTAATTGAGAATGGCTGCTTCTGGAATAAAGAAATTGTTTATTACATGTTTTAAGTTATGAACTATTTTGTTTTATAAGGATGACTGTAACAAACATTAAGCTATTGTTTTAATTCGAGGCGGTCTGTGCCTTTAGATAACCCGTGCTGTAATATTCTTTAAGTTAGAATAATTTTTGTAAGCCTTGATTGCTTTACTCTGATTATTATGTTTTGTTGTTCGACGTTTGGGACGGAATCGATCCTCCAAACTGTCGCGACCTACGGGTCCATAAAGGAAATTAAACGCTTTCCTTATTTATGCTACGTCGGGGCGTGACAACCGAAACACAGTTACAACATGTTACTAACGATTACAACATTTTAGATTCGTTCTAACATACCAAGTTAAACATAACTAAAAACCATAAGAATTCTTATTACAACATTCCTATTGTCCCAAAACTACAAGATTAACGTTCAAGTTGCCTTCTAAACGAACTCCCAATCCACGTGCTCACTTCTGCGATTCCTCGCCAGCATTTATACCTGCAATGGTTATTTGAATAACCACACATATTCGATTTGTTTAAGCTAAATGCTTAGTGAATAAATCAACATATGTACATGAATGATAAACATGTTCGCATTCACATCTCTACATTTCATACTAGTCGGCAGAGACTCACGTGCCCGTCCATATTCCCAATCCGCGATTCCTCGCCAATAAGTCCACGCGAAAGGGTAAGACCCACGATTCTTCTCTTCAATCGTGCGACCTTAATGCCTATATTGGCTCCACAAAATGGCACGGTGACCACATGCTCCTTCTGACCCACATAAGCAACTTAACATGCTCAAATACATATCACCATGCTCGCGGAAATCAAACATTTCATCGTGCTATTGGGCCTACTTATCAATACAAATGTCCAATATAAACTACACAGTATATATCTATGAATTAAATACATGCTATTCAAACATAACATGAATACACGCCAAGAAACCATTCCAAAACATAGTTGGATCACTCACCTCCGATTTACGCTCTTAAACTTCGATTCAAAGAAAACCCGTGTACAAAGAACGTATAGAAGTCCGTCTAGTACAATTCCTATGGATCAAAATTCCATTTATCAACTTTTATGAAAAATTCTAGAAAACAACTTTTCTGAAAACTTGGCCAAACAAGCCCTAACATATATCAAAACGAAGCTCTTACCTCGAGGAGCTCGAATATGAAATATGGGAGAAAACAGACTGACGGAAGGTCGTCGTTTGGCGTCGCAAAGCTCGAAGCAACAAAATCTCCCTTGGCCTCTTTTTGGAAACTTAGGTTGTAAGCTTTGTAAAAATATCCCACTCATCTCTATCTATATATAGGCAAAACTCTCGGGAATTACGTTTACCTCCCCACGAGTTTTCAAAACTCCTAATCAGTCTCTGAAACTTTCTACACAGCTTATTCATAGCTTTATAAGTGAAATCTCAAAATTATAAAAGTTTTCGACTAAGTTTTGTCTGGTCGCTAAAACGCGAATTTCTACATGACGTTTCCGAAGTTGCTAATTAGCCTACCAAATTAATAGCGTGTTCATTTGTCCTCACCAGGATACTAAATCTAACAACAGAAATATATTCTAAAACAGAAAATAATACAGATATTGAAATACACAGGTAAACATTTATTTTTAGATAAACATTTAAAGTATTCCACAGTGACCGTCTCACACTCGGAGAGACGTCGCATCAACAAATCCTCAATCACCACAGTTTCAAAGGGTTCTCTAGTACAGACACCCAAATCAACTCGTGAGTCAAAACCCACCCAAACATGTGTCATAAGACACGCCACATCACATTATCATGCATGAAAATGAAATGCAAAAGCAATAACACACATACGGGTGTTATATAACTTGTCTCCAGTTTACTTTGGCTGGAACAGTGCAGCTGGAGGTTGAACAGGTCGTTGATTAGTAGTATGGTTGTAGGTATCGCCTACATGCTCCATCCGTTGCATGAATGCTTCAAAGACTACAGATGGGTCCATTCCCTCTGGGATTGGGCCTTCAAAGCGCGCTTGGTGATTTCTCAAGGATCCTACTATAATGATGACGAGTGCCGCCTACAAGAGACTAAATGACCAGCTGAAAGTCTTCTCGCAGAAATGAAAATAAGATAGAGCAAAAAACAGTAAGAACTAACAGTCTTACTAAACACATCAAAGTAACCATACGATCAAGATCAAAAGTACTACTTGTATATATCAAAAGATGTACCACATAGTACACATTAATCAAACTGTGTACCACATAGGACAAAGCTAAAACAGTACTAAGGTTAGCTATTACAATACTACTACTAAGGATAACATCTATACAAAACTATGGTCAAATAGCTATCTCTCAAGCTCCAAAAATCATGTGAAAAACATGTCCTGATATAAACTAACAAAATCTAAACCCTACAAATCCTGACTCAAAAGTCATCGGCATCTGATCCTCTTGCTGGTGCCTCATTCTCTAGTGCAATATCCATTTCCACAGGTGGATCGGCCTCTGCTGGTGCTACTGCTCTTCCAACTATCACTCCTATATCCCAATCCTCAACAATCATGTTATCAACCTCCATATCCTCAACACCAAAAGCTAGCTCGGTGACATCGGCGACTAACTCAGCAAAATCTCCAACTAGGGCCATAGCATCTGCTAATGCAGTCCTATCGAAACTCCAGTTGGCTGTGTAACCATTGCTGCTACCCACTCGGACGCCATGTTGGCAATAACTGCCATATGTAGTACAGGTCCTACTGGTAAATCAAACTCTATTGGTATCTCTGGTACAATAATCTCCTCTGGCTCGACAGTAACGTCCTCTATACCCTTATATCCTACTATGTCATCCCCTCCGGCCATAACATCCTCATAGCCTAAGTCTGGGTCCTCCTCGGGGTCCTCTTCTGGCTCGTCATCATCCTCGACTGGCTCGACGTCCTCTACGGGATCCTCCTCTAGCTCATCATCTACTATTGGCTAGGCCTCTGGTAACTCTGGCTCCTCAAGCTGCTCTTGTGGCTCTAGAATGGGTACCTCATGTACTGGTGATGGTGGTGCTACTGCTGGTGCTGCCTCAATAGGTTCTCCAAGAATAGCCCATAGCTCAATAGCGTCCATCTTAAGCTTACTCTGGATCAAGCGTGAAATCTCCTGGTAGATATCCCTACCAATCCTCGCTGAATGGTAAGCATCCATGCGTATCTTAGTAGGGTGGGTCTTCCCAGTCACATAAAGAGCCTTCCATATGTCTTCCTCTAAATATCGACTAGCTGTCTGGTGTATGCGGTCATCATAAAACTCCGAATCGGCTGGCTCCACGGTATCCCCATGGATCACGTGTCCTCCATAAGCATCGGTCACAAACTTATGGAACTCTGGATCCATAATGCTAACTTGCAAAGGAAAACTAACTATCGTCAGGAGGACGAACTTATCTTAAACTCATATCTCACCTTAAGGAAACTCAATAAATAGGACCAGATGGTGTGGAATCTATTAGTGAACGCAAGTAACACAAACCTAGGGCTCTGATACCAAAAATCCTGTCACGCCCCGGAACAGCAAAAATAGAGAAAAATAAATTTCCTTTTTGGGTCCATAGGGAATGACAAGTGAAAGTCACTAATTATCCATACCACACAGTACTAGTCCAACGAGATAAACATGAAAAGTAAATAACTGAATATATAAAACGATTCTATCTATTACAAAACATCAGAGTGTGGTCCACAGGATCACAACAGGTTTGGAGACAACATATGCCCAAGTACCCGTTAACTAAAACAAAACAAAGTACAACAGAAATAAACTAAATATGACTATCTTCAGATCTTTAGCTAGCGTAAGGATAGTCGTCAGCATAATGCTCCTCTCCAGTATAACCGGCATCAGTGAGGCCATCCTCTGCATAATCCAACTCCGGGTAGTATCCATTACCATAGACTCCAACACCTGCATTATTAAAGACAGGGTAGTCTAGACGGGGAATGTCCAGGCAATAAAGGCTGCCAGCTTACTGAAAGCTGAGTGAGAACTAACTAACACAGTCTCAAAGAAATAACGTAATTACCAGTTATGAACGATATATAGTAGTGATACTAAGTATATCTCTTTCTCTTTTATTCGGACACATCATTAATCGATTCTCATTGTCTACCAACTCTAAGGCGGACTATACCAATACCAACTGACTATCTCGAACTGATTATATCATCACAACATACCAGTGCTCTTGTTCACCGCTATACTGCTTTTAAGAACTCTTACGAGCACTCACACCTTGTTCTCATATAACGACTAGTCTACGGATGTACCAATACTCTTGTTCACCGCTTTTAAGAACTCTTACTGTTCGCCGCTTTTAAGAACGCTTGCGAGTATCGTACATACATAGCTCCAGTAAATACAAACCATGGGTATGCCACATCTACTCTTGTTCACCACTTTTAAGAACTCTTGCGAGTACTGTACACCGATAATTCTCACGCTCCTGATTAAATCCTTGTTACATACTTATCGAATTTAACCTGAGCAAATCATCAGCTCGACTCACATAACCTCAAAGATAACCAATAACCCACTGCCTCAAACACCAGTTACTCAATGCTACCCACGGTTATTATCTCCAATTCTTATCTCGCTATCGTATCATATTATTACTAACGTTTCGAACATGACTGTGTTACTCACCATATTATCTAAATCTCATTATCGTATCCCATTACTTCCGTAATCCATAATATCGCATAATAGAAACATGAAACAATGATTAATCAACTACACATTATGAATTATAGACTTAAGGAACATATCCATGTTCTGCTATGCTCGATCGATTGAAGTTATCTCATCGCTTGAGGAAAAGTGATGTTCGATCGATCGAAGTGTTCTCGATCGATTGAAGTCAAGGTGGTCTCGATCGATTGAACTCATTTCGATTGATTAAGACTCGGTAACGTTTGATCGATTGAACTCAGTTTGATAGATTGAACTTTGTCTTCTACAGGTTCTGCAGTGAACCTCCAGAATACGTTAGGGTGTGTTTGGGTGATTATTAACACGTCCAGAATTCACAAAATATTATAACTAAGCTACCGAGTGAGTTTGGAACTCACCAAAAGATCTTAAGGGCACGTTTGGCTAAGCTTTAGCTTTCGAAGCTTTAATGGCCTCTCCATCTCTCTCTTCTCTGCCTCACTCTCTTCCATCTCTCTCTCTCTCTCTCTCTCTCTCTCTCTCTCTCTCTCTTTCATCTTCTTCTCCTGCTTCTGTTTGTATGTCTTTCTCTAACTGTGAGTATATATATATATTTGTGTATATATAGAGGTATGTGTATATATAATACACAAGCACACAACTCTCTCTAGCTCTCTTTGGTGTTCAGCAACCCAAAACCTCACGAGTACACCACATATATATAGAAGAGGTGAGGTGAGGTGCAGGTGGCTGGTTCTGCGGGAAACCTGGAATTCTGATAATTATGCTTTCGATCGATCGAAGGTAGTTCGATCGATTGAACTCAGATTGGCCAGTTTAGATCGATTGAAAAAGGCCTTGATCGATTGAAGTAGGGTCCACATATTAAATTCAGGTCAGCAGAGTTTCGATCGATTGAATAGGGTTCGATCGCTTGAACTTTGGGGATGCTCGATCGCTCGAACGAGATTCGATCGATCGAAGATGAAATTTCAATTATGACCAAGGGAAGTATATGGAATCTCTGTGCATAAATAATTATTGAAAATACGGGGTATTACATGATTAACCCTTTTTTCAAGGGAAAAATAAAACAAATAAACAAAAGAAAGAAAGAAAGAAAGAAAAAAAACCTCTATGTGTATCAGTACTCAGTATTTTACAATGGAACATGATTATTTTTTAAAACATAGGAATGTATTTGAGTTGAGTTAAGTTGAGATGAGTGGAATTTTGCTTGTTAATTTTAATTTGGATCGTTAATTTTACGGGTGTTGAAGATCACATCAAGCTAAACTAAACTTGTACAAGCTACATTGAGTTGAATAAATCAAAGTTCACAGATCTGTTAAATAAACGAGTCATATACGAGCTCGAACTCGAATAATAAACGATCTTAATTTGTGTGAAATCAAAATATCTGAAATCTATTTAGCATGATACTAACAAGTCTAAATTTTCAAGGGCGATGCTATTGGCAATCTATTGATTACTAAATGCACTCTATTGACTGCGTTGAGTGCATGTTATACCAGGTTGTTAAAGTGATACCATGAAGTGCATTAGTTAATATTTGGAGTGCTAATAGTAATTCCCATTTTCAATTGTGTCTATATATATATGTGTACATGTATTCTATGACGTCTATATATGAGTCAATCCTCCGTTACTATAATATTTTATGACACATATATTAGTGGCATCATACATCCTAGTGATTTTGAGACTAAAATATTATACCCTAGCGTTTAGAAAAAATAGTTTGTAATTTACTGCTAAAATGTTGTATCATTCGAAAAATAATAATTTTCAACGTTACAACCATTTGATGCTAAAATGGTACCAAACCGTTATACATTGTAGAGTAAATATTGAGACACCCAAAGACACAATTTTTGGGACACAATCCAAAAGATGTGTCTATATCTCTCATGTGATGTCACTGGACCCCACAGTGACACAGGAGAGGGATAGACACATATCTTAGGTTGTGTCCCAAAAGTTGTACCTTTGGGTGTGCCCCAAGTATTACCCTAAATTGTAAGGTACAAAGATGTATCATAGAAGATCTCGGCTTACCTTAGTTGAATTGGATCTGTGATACCCTGTATTTTTTTGTTATATAATAAGACATGGTATTTCATTTCTGTACTTGTATAACCTTTCCTTTTCTTTGGGTGAGATTTGGTTACCAATCGATTGCCATTATTTTCCCAATCGATTGACACTTTTTGGTTACCATTCGATTGCCATTATTCCCAATCAATTGCCATCTTACCGACTAAAAGTTACGACGTGGCAACATACCAATCGATTGGCATTCTTGCCAATCGATTGCCTTCCAATATCTGTTATCAATAGATTGCCATGAGTCCCAATCGATTGGCATAAGCTGAGACAAGTTTTCTTCTTTGCTTGAGCTTTAGACATATGGCACCCTTTCCTCTCTATATATATGAGTTTATTTATGGCCTTGGGCCAATTTCAAACCTTGGAGAGAGAGAGAGAGAGACATATCTTGTGTTATATATATATATATATATCTATATACACCCCCCCCCCCCCCCACACACACACTCACTGCCCTTGGCAGCCTGGGAGAAGAAGAAGAATAAGAGAAGAAAAGAATAGAAAGAGAGAGTTGGACAGACAGAGGAGAAAGAGAGGAAGAGAGAGAAAGAGAACTTGGATTTCAAGCTCAAACACCAACCAAATGCACCCTTAGTGAGTCCTAACTCACTTTGTCCTTCTATTTGACGTTTATAAGTTATGGTGAAGTTTTGATGCATTAAATGCATGGTTTTGACATTTATATATGTTATTTTTATAATCTGCTGGTGAAGACGAAGTGCCAATTGATTGGCATAATTACCAATCGATTGCCATCAGTCTAGACCCAATTAATTGGATAGAATCCCAATCGATTGCCATCAGTCTAGACCCAATCAATTGGATAGAATCCCAATCGATTGACATCCCAATTGATTACCAATGTTAGCAATCGATTGACATTGTTTCAGACCCAGTCGATTGACATTTTCCTCAATCGATTGTTATGACTTTTATCCCAATCGATTGGACCTTATCCCAATCGATTGGTATTGACAGAATATGGATTCCTTTGCCTATTTATTATATTAAGGGTTCGATTATTCGATTTTTTGATTCGGACTTCCGTTATGCGATTCTAGGTTGATCATGGATAATGTAACAACAAAGTTAAATATGATTAAGAACAATGGGTGAATAAAATGACATGAGATATTATGCGGTTCATGTATAAGTTTGATATCCGTTTCTTTTAATCAGAGTAGTCTGGCCACATTGGGAATTGTCATGTGTTGATATTAGAATGTAACTTAGGTAGGTTTGATAAGATTCTGGGAATGGTATGTGGACGGACATTTGGTTATGATATGCTTTTAAAAGTCGGTTAACTGATAAATGTTCTTAAAAGGCGGTGAGCTGGAAAGTATGATAGATGACGTTGAGTCGTGGCAATAGATGATATGCCTTGTTCGAAACGTTATATCACTGAAATGCTGTGAACATGATACATTGTTCTTAAAAGCTGGGGACGGACTGACGTGGAGTCCATGACATGCGGTGAGCAGGATATATTGCTCTTAAAAGTAATGGATGGAATAAAGGTGTATCCCTCGAGTTAAATGATTGAGTCTGTTCCATTCAGTCAGGGTATGTTGAATTTCGGTCTTTGGATAACAAGACGATAAGGGCAGGTTCACGAGGTTGAATAAAGGAACGAGATATTATTATAATAAGATCTTGACTCGTATCTTCATAAGCTTGTTATTGCTTCAGATAATTGGTACGTTGCTAGTTTTTACTCACTCAGCTCTCAGTAAGCTGACGACCTTTAATACCTGGACTTTCCCCATCCAGACTATCCTGTACCTTGTTTTGCAGGTGACGGATCCTACAATGACGGTTACTATCCGGGAGAGGAGTACACGGAGGGTGGTCCCACTGATGACGCTTATGCTAGAGAGGAGTATTATGCTGATATTTACGCCAGTTGAAGATCTGGAGATGGTTATTAGTTTATATTTCTATACAGACAGTTTTGTTATATTTGGTACTTGGGCATATGTTGCTTCCAAACCTTATATACTTCCGCTGTAGCTTTACTGTTGTAATAACTCTGATGTTTGTAATAGAGCAACTGCTACTTGTATCCAGTTTGTTGTATTACTATTTCTTGTTGTAGACTAGTATTGTGTGGTGTGAAATCATTAGTGACATTCACCCGTCATTCCCTATGAACTCAAAGAGGAAATTTATTTTTCTCTATTTTGCTGCTCCGGGGCGTGACAGAATCAAAGTCTAAAAACTACAGTACTACTTAAATATGGATATTAAAAAAAAGAAGAAGAGGAATTTATGGTTATTTTAGAGTAACTCTTGACCTTCCTAGCATCTGCCCCTAACATTGACTCACATAAATGGCACGTATAGCTTATCCCTAAACCCTGGCCCTAATAAAATATCTAAGTAAAGCGATTTTTAACCAAAAGACTTTTAGAATAGATTTTTTTTTATTGTTGAACATTTTAGTTAAAAGTCATTCAAGAAAAAAAAAATGTGAAATTTTGTAATGATTTGATTAAGTTTCAGTAATCTCGAGCTTAATTTTGACTAAAACTAATAACGAGTTTGTCCTTTAAACTCAATTAATCCAACGTACATATAGATGGGGTAATTAGGGTTTAGTCCATTTTAGATTACTTGTTAAGTATTAGGTCTAACAAGAAAAAAAAAATTAGTGAAAAGTCTCTCAATATAAACCTAGGCCAAAAAATTCCGACGAGTTTGTGAAATTTCACAAACTAATATATGTAGGCTTTAACCAATGGAATTCTTAAACGTACAAAAAAAATTCTTAAACTCGTAAAGTTTCTGAAATTTCACAAACTCGACAGAATTTTTTTGTCCAAGAATATATTGAGCGACTTTTCACAACAACAAAGTTTTCATTATGTCCTTTAATCAATTTTTTCCCTAATGAGAGACTTTACATTCATGTTGTGGGGTCCATCCCCATATGGTCAAGTGAAGCAATCAACTTAAATTGGGATTCTTGTTTTCTTGATGTACACATATGAGGAGTGCTATCTAGTAAGTAAAATTGGACTTATCCAATGGATAGTGCAAGATAATCATTATCTTGCATGTGGAGTACTGGTTGAGACGAAACTCATTGTTAAACCAAAGCCAAGCCGTATGTACATGTATACATATATGCGTGTGATATATGGGTGGTAATATACACTCGGTTGGGGCTTGTGAGAGAGAGAGAGAGAGAAAAAAAATATTGTGTGAGGGTTTTTTCTTTGGGGTATTGAGTGTGGGAGTATAAGGGGGGGTTGGGTTATGTGACTTAATTCAACAAGTGTCTTGTACAAATTTATTCTCAATAGTAAACGAAAAATCTCTTGGGTATGGACGTAGGCAGGGTTTTGCCGAGCCACGTAGAATTCTCTTGTGTGATTCTTTTCTTTTTCCCTTGTTAATTTTTCTTTTCATTGTGTGCTCGTTTAATTCTGTTGCGTAAATCTCAACAAGTGGTATCAGAGCCAGGTTCGGTGTGCCAGTCAATTCACCATGAAGGTAATGATCAATTCACAATTTACGGTAGAGCAGTTCAATGGAAAGGCCAGTTTTACTCTCTAGCAGAGAAGAGTAAAAGACATTCTTGTGCAACAAGGCTTGTACAAGGCTTTGAAGGAAAAGGATGGAAAGCCGGAGGCCATGAAAGATGACGAGTAGGAGGAGCTGGAGTTGCGGTGTGTTAGCACGATCCGACTATGTATTGTTGATAACATTATCAATAATGTTATGGATGAAGATTCTGCGTCAGGCTTGTGGGAAAAGTTGGAAAAAAACTCTATATGGCCAAGAGTTTGACTAACAAATTGCATCTGAAGCGACAGTTGTAACGGCTAAAGATGGAAGAAGGCGGGGATCTCAGGGAACACATGAGTATGTTCAACGGGTATTTGGATCAATTGCGGAAAGTTGATGTCAAGATTGAGGAAGAAGATAAAGCTCTCCTACTTCTTACCTCTCTTCCAGATTTGTATGACTACCTCATGACTGCGTTGCTATATGGTAAAGATACAGTGGTTTTGGAGCAGGTAGAGGCTTCACTAGTGTCCCACGACACTCAGAAAAGACAACTAGTGAGGGTGGACATGAAGCTACTTTAGCTGTAGCAAGTGAGAATCGGGGGAAGGACGAAAGATAGATCTGAAGGTAACAGCAGGGTTAGATCTAGTTCTAGACAGAGAGAAGTCCAATGCTATCTGTGCAAAGAATTGGGTCACATCAAGAATATTGTCCTCAATGTAAAGGGAAGGATGATGGTGAAAATTCTTTGGTTTTATTAGGAGATGATGGAGATGTCCTCACAGTCACCGAAGGTAAACACACTATTTCTCATGATGATTGGATTTTGGATTCTGGTTGTACAAACCATATATGCTTCAGGAGGGAATATTTTAATCAAAAAGGTAATTTGGGGAAGGTGTCATTGGGTGACGGGTCTTTGTGCAAAATTATAGGTACTGGGACGATTAGAATTAAAATGTTCGATGGAGTGGTTCGTACTTTGGGTGGTGTGAGATATGTCCCAAAGATGTGAAAAAATCTATTATCACTGAGCCAGATGGATTCCATGGGGTGCAGGTATTCTACTCTAGGTGGAGCCATGAAAATCACACGTTGTTGCATGGTTCTTATGAAGGGAGAAAAGTGTGGTGGGTTGTATCGTCTGATTGGAAGTACGATGAAGAAAAACTCGATTGGTGTTTGGAAACGAAGTGCAGAGGAAAAAGGGTACCCTAGACATATTTCTTTTGCGGTGGAGGCGAAGACACGGGTGACAGGTTTCCAAGGAGTAGACGATGGTAAGGGGAAAAATACCGCTGGTGGTGGAGGCGGTGGATCGAGACCCTACTCCGACGTTAATAAGTAAAATTAATGGAAGACAATTACACATGTCATTGGCCGTGGTGAATCAAATTATGACTATATTGATTCGGTATGTGTAACTGGGATTTTTTAGGCCAATGGTTTGGGCATCTTGACGGGTTGTTCAAGGTGGGATATTTTTTTTCTCTCATGGGTATGGAGGTGGAGATTTGTGGGGTCCATCCTCATATGGTCAAGTAAAGAAATCAACTTAAATTGGGATTCTTGTTTTCTTGATGTACACGTATGAGGAGTGCTAGCTAGTAAGTAAAATTGGACTTATCCAATGGATAGTGCAAGATAATTGTTGCATGTGGAGTACTGGTTGAGATGAAACTCATTGTTTAAACCAAAGCCCAGCCGTATGTACATGTATACATATATGCGTGTGATATATGGGTGGTAATATACACTCGGTTGGGCTTGTGAGAGAGAGAGAGAAAACATTGTGTGAGGGTTTTTTCCTTGGGGTATTGAGTGTGGGAGTACAAGGGGGGTTGGGTTATGTGACTTAATTCAACAAGTGTCTTGTACAAATTTATTCTCAATAGTAAAGGAAATATCTCTTGGGAGTGGACGTACGCAGGGTTTTGCCGAACCACGTAGAATTCGCTTGTGTGATTCTTTTATTTTTCCCTTGTTAATTTTTCTTTTCATTGTGTGCTCGTTTAATTCCACTGCGTAAATCTCAACACATGTATAGAATTATTTACAAAGAGTAAAGATTTGGGCACAAGCAAATTACACTAACATTAGTGGTAGACTATCACATGGCAGAGTTGATTTAATTTTGAAACAACTCTGATAATGCCCTGTATTATGAGTGTATTAATAAATAAGATTCGATATTATTTGTATACGTGTATGGTCTTTACCCTTCATTTGGTAAATTTTGGTTACCAATCAAACAATATATATAAACGTTAAATGGACGTATTAATTACATCTAACCTTCTAATATACTCATAAGCATAATTCTGCTGGAGAAGACGAAGTCCCAAACGATTGAACTTTTTCCAATCGATTGCCATCAGACAAAACCCAATCGATTGGATAGTTTTCCAATCGATTGCCATTATTTGTATCCCAATTGATTGCCAATGTTTGCAATCAATTGGTATTATTTTGGATCTAATCGATTTCCATTTACTTCAATCGATTGTTATCATTTTTATCCCAAACGATTGGACCATTGTCCCAATTGATTGGCAGTTGCAGAACATGGATTTTTTCTTCTATTTATTATATAAGGGGTTCGATTGTTCGATTCTCGATTCAGACTTCCATTATATGACTATGGGGATAATCAGCGATAATGTGATACCAAAGATAAGTACAATTGATAGTAATGGACTAATGTTATGACGTTAGATACTATGTCATTCATGTTTGAGTTCGATATCCATTTTATTTTAAATCAAAGTAGTCAGGCCATAATGGGAAAGTCTTGTGTCAATGTTCTTTCAGTTAAGGTATGTTGATTATTGGTTTTAGGATAATAAGACGATAATGGTTGAGTAGCGATGTTTGCATAAAGATGAAGATACTATTGTAACACTATATCTAATTCATTTCATAACTTGTTATTACGTTATATAACTGGTACCCTGTTAATTTATATTCACACAGCTCTTAGTAAGCTGACGGTCGTTATTGCTTGGACATTCCCTATCATCCAGACTACCATGTTCCTAATCTTGCAGGTGACGATCACTACCAAGATGATTACTATGTGGAGGAAGGCTATACTGAGGACGTGCTAAGGGAGAGAGGCGATGATAGACAAGACTATTACGCTGACGACGATGTTTATGCTAGCTGAAGAACTAGATAGTTATTAGTTTCATTTCTGTTGAACTTTGTTACAAATGGGTACTTGGGCATATGTTGCTTTCAGACCTGTTATATTTCCTATAGCGCACTCTGATGATTTGTAATAGCTAGGACTTTTATATATATTCAGTTTGATGTTATCACTGTTCTTGTTGCTTCTAGTTGACTAATACTATGTGGTGTGGACAATTAGTGACATTCACCCGTCATTCCTTATGGACCCAAAGAGGAAATTTATTTTTCTCTCTTATTGCTGCTCCGGAGCGTGACAACTCTGCCACATAGTAGTTTTCCACTGATGTTAGTGTAATTTGTTAGTGGAGTGTATGTACCCAAATCTTTACTCATTTACAAAAATTATATAACTCTTAACTATGAAAAAAAAGAAGCAAAATGTTATCATGTGCTTAAGGGCACATGTCAAGGATCTTAAAGTATAAAAAAAAATACATGGGGAATCCACACTAATAAAAAGGTAGATGTGAATCTAACTCATTTAATTATATTTCTGACTATTTTTAACTCCTTAACATATACCTAACACATGTTAATAGAACCCAAAAAAAAGGGGTAAACATCACTTACCTCCCTTGAGGTTTGGCCTAATAGCACTTACCTCCCTCTAGGTTTCACGAGTAACACTTACTTCCCTTGTCAAAGTTTGTCTACTAATGGACTAAACAAAGATTGTAAAATTACCTATTTACCCTTAATAAAGTGGCATCGTTTGGGTGCTTCATCCTCCAAAACACCAACCTATCATCTTTCAACTATGGTAATTTCTTCGAAGAATATGAATCCTCACCTCCCATAAATTGTTCTAAAGCCCAAATTCAAAATCTTCTGGGTTTTTCAGATTCTCTGAATTCTGGGTTTCTTTTAGTTTTTCGATGGTTTGAACTACCTTCTTCATTGCTTTTTTCCCCATCCTGCCACTTACTTTTTCAGTCAATGACCGGTCTGGTTTTATATATCTACCTTTGAAAAAAAAAGTTATTTTTTGTTGAATTAGAGAGGTCGAGGACTTGATTGGGTTCGGGAAGGAGAGGACCTTTCATCCATGGAGCTGTGGCTATTTTAATGGTTGCATTGTGAGACGAAATATGCTCTGATGAAGAAGAACGTACAAGTTGATTCAATGATGGTTCTGTTCAATTGGAGGGAATTTGGGGGTTCATTGAGTGGACTAGTTTGGGTTTTCTGGGAGGATTAAGATTGCAGGAGAGTGAGATGGGAAGGTGGGTGTCCAAAATTGGGTTTGAATAGTGAAGGAGAGGGGAAGAGTTTGATAGTGGACGGAGAGGATGAGAGAGAAAGAGAGTGGTAGACATGGGTGGAAGTCTCGGATTTTTCTGTGAAAACACACACACAGAGAGAGAGAAAGAGAGGTGCCAACCATGGGGGTTCAATTGGGGGTTTTATGTGGAGAACTATCAATATACATACATGTATATACAAATATCCATCTACGTATGCATATATACTATATATGCATAAACATACATATATCTAAACATCTGCAGAGATTACAAGGTTTACAAAATTCATGTGGGTTTGAGAAGAAGCAGATGGAGGACAATTTTGGTAATTTAAATTGTTATTAAGTGACATTCCGTTAAATTTTTAACGCCTTGTTAGCGGAGGGAGAGCTAGGTGTTAGTAAAATTCAAAAATAAGGGAGATAAGTGTTACTCGTGAAACTTGGAGGGTAAGTGTTATTAGGCCAAATTTTAAGGGATGTAAGTGATATTTACAAATATATATATATATATATATAGTGTCATGGAATTCCGTACTGGTGTCAGGACTGATCAGAATTCGAGTTGGAACGAGGACGACGCTGGTGTCGAACTCGAAGCAAAACGGGGAACTGGGTAGTCTGGTTCAGCCCCTCCTCGCACGTGCATAGGGGGAACCAAGTTTGGGATGTTCTAGCAGTCTTGCCTGGTTGACCACAGACATTTGGGTCCAACTGGCCTTGGCTTTGCGGACCACTAACCACTGCTAAACGACACCTCCCTCTTTAGTTCGCCTGACTCACTCTCTGGACTCTCTCTCTCTCTCTCTCTCAACCAAGCTAACATGTGACTGTCTTCACTCCAAAATATATGTGTGCTGTGTGCACCAGACCATATTTTGGGCTTTTTATGAATTTCATTGTTCATAAATTTGTGAATATGTTTGATACTCTCTCCGTCCCATAATAAGTGTCAATATTTTCTTTTTTTGGATGTCCCACAATAAGTGTCTACTTTTCTAAAATGGTATATAGCTTTTTTTTTACTTTCCAAAACTACTCTTATAATAAAGACAAAGTAGCATTTATTTGTGGTCCCAAAACAAGCAAAAAGTCAAACACCCATCACATCTAAGAGTAAAATTGGAAAGTGACTCTTTAATGAAGAAAAAAATTAATATAATACAACTTTCTTAAACATTGTGTAAAATGAAATTGGACACTTATTATGGGACGGAGGAAGTAACATAGTTGAGTGCAAAAATTTTAGTATTTTATTTTATTTTAGTACATTTGATAATATACTATTTAATTTAAAATAATAGTCAAAATATACTAAAATTCCAAGAAAAAAAAATTATCATTAAACTACTTTTATTCTACTACTTAGAAATATTATTTTTGTACTACAAATTCAGTTGCTTAAAATTTTTAGTATTTTAAATTTAGTACTTAATTTTTTAGTTTTTTTTTTATAAAAAAATATATATATATATACAGTCAGACTATAAAGCGCACTGAATTTGTGTACTGGAATTTTAAGTCTAAAAAAACTGCAGGTTAGCGGGGCGGTGGGACGGAGAGCGAGTCAGCGGAGCGGCCCGTAATTTTTTAAGCTTAAAATTTCAGTGCGCAAATCTAATACACATACTAAGTACACTTTAGAGCTGACTGTATGTATATATATATATATATATATTCAGTTTTATCCAACAAGGGCTTGGTCACTTAATGCCGATTTGGTGACTAGTTATTTAAATGACTAAAAAGTTATTATTATACTGACTATTTGATGATTCTTTTGTCAATGTAGTGGCATGTCAACTAATTGCCAAGAAATTATTTGAGATTACTGAAAAATAAATTAGTTGTTTAAGATTATTAAAAAGGTTAAGTTAATTTAGAACTAACGTTTTACATCTTTTCAAAAATTATTTCTTTAAAAAATCTGCTCAATTTAGAAGCGACAAATTGAAATCTTTAAAATTAAAAAATCTCTAATTCTTACAATGATACCAAACTCCAGATAGTTTCTTCAAAAGATTTACACAAAATAATGCTTTGGCGACCAAATGTCAATATCAAATTTGGCTCCCAGAGACTTTGGATAATTGAATCACCAAAACCAATCTTCAAAGAAAATTTAGTGGTTTCTACCATATTCGTGTGATACACTGATACAATGGTCAAAAAGGCAAAATTCGAAAATCTCCTGCAGAAGTCCCAAACAAGCTTTTAGAAAAGGGTAATGCCAGCTTTCCAAATTTTATTCTCAAATACTTTATCAATTGTATCACCCGTCGATTAATATTATTGATACGCCCAAAATTATAGGCAGTTTCCTACTCAAGCTAGAAGACTAATGGAAAGTGCATCTATGTCCTAATCCAATTGGGAAACCCCCACAATTAATGTCAATCAATCCTAATACAATTAGGAAACTTACTTGATTGGTGTCAATCACACCCTAATAGGATTATATTTCCTTATCCATGTATGAGTAGGTCTCTTGCATCTATAAAAGAGACCACTCACCCCCCATTGAGGGGGCAGCCAATTCTGTAGTCTACACAGCGCCTCTATAATTCACCATTACACGCATACACCCGGCCGGTATTACTGGTAGTGCCGCCCCTCTTTGTTGGCTCACCAGGCCCGCCGGTGATCTGCTAGTGAACGTGCTCATACACACCCGTGGACGTAGGTACCTTCATTAACATGGCCGAACCACATACAAAAAATAGTCTCTCACTCTCTCTCTCTCCTTAAATTGCTCTACTTTACTCTTACCAATTTTTGGCATCATCAGTTTGGCGCCGTCTGTGGGAAAGACAATTCTTCTCATCAACAAATTCTTGACTGATCAATATGCCACCAAAGAAGGCTGCGCAGCAGTCCGACCGGGATGTTCCTTCGGCCCCGGCGTCGACTGCAGCAGTCCCGATATATGAGCAAATCACCGCAACCCTCACACAACTCTTGGAGGGCCAGCGTCAAATCCAACAACAGATCGAAGCACTGCTTGCCCAGCAAAGCAATCCTCCAGTGGCCGGGAAACGACCCGGGAACATTGCGTACCGTCGAGAACCGATCTTGACCAGACAACGGACCCGAGCCAACCCGTCCCATGTTGAGAATACCAGAGACATCAACAGTGGGCGTGCTGCCCGAGAGGAAAGGCAGGAGCATATGGCCCGGGAATCAGTCCAGGGTCACTCGGTCAAGAGCCAAGTCGTCCCTAGGCGAACGGTTACCCGGAGTCATAGCCGAGCCAGATCCCAGAGGACAACACCCTGCCATGAAGAAGCCTCTTCCACCAACCCGACCAGCTCCTCAGATACCGGTCGGGAATGAGTGGAAGCCCGAATCAAGGACTTGAAGAAACAGATCGACGGAGTGGCCAAAAAGCTTGGTCAAAACTGTGTTCCGAATCAAGCCAATACCGAGACAGAGTCACCATTCTCCAGCCAGATCACGAGGTTCTCTATCCCGCGCAAATTCAAGCAGCCTCGGCTAGATTCATACAACGACTCGGGAAGCCCGATCGACCACGTCCGAACCTATAAGGCTCAGATGGCCCTAGCCACCAACTCCGATGAGCTACACTGCCTAGCCTTCCCCAGCACTTTGAAAGGCCCCGCCATGCAGTGGTTTTACTCCTTGGAGCCCCGATCGGTCTGCAGTTTCAAACAACTCAGCAAGCAGTTCATCAACCAGTTCGCCGGTATGCATGAGCGGCCAAAGCCAGACATGCAACTACTAACAGTCAGACAACGGAATAATGAGTCCCTCAAGGAGTTCACCGACCGGTTCAACCAACAGAAGCTTCAAATCCGCAATTTGAACGAGACAATCGCCATCATAGCCTTCTGCTCGGGAGTTCAACACACCAAGTGCGCCGCGTCGTTCCACAGAAATCGACCGAAAACTTTGGTCGAGCTCTCTGAGAGGGTTGGAAAATACATTGACACTGAAGAGTTTCTGAAGACCAAAGACACCGGGCAAGAGAGCAACGAGTCTTCCAGAAATAAGCGGAAGCGAGATCAGCCCGGGAATTCTGACAGTTCCTTCGACTCACAGCAGGCAGGGTCCGGTAGTCCCGACCCGACCTCTAGTTCGCAGCGGTCAGAGTCCGGCAGCCCCGACACGACCCCCAGTTCACAGTGGTCTGAGTCCGGCCGCCCTGACACGACCTCCAGTTCACTACGGTCAGGATCAAGCAGTTCCGACTTTGCCTCCAACACAGAGAAATCTGGATTCCGACGATCCTGATCCGACCTCCTGTCTCCATCGGTCTAGATGAGTCCGACTGCAGTGGTACTTGCTTGATCACCACATGAGGCTCCACCGATTGTCAGAGAACTCAGGCACTAAAAAGACCTCGGGCTCCGAACCCAGGCACTCAAAAGACCTCGAGCTCCGAACTCAGGCACTAAAAAGACCTCGGGCTCCGAACCCAGGCACTCAAAAGACCTCGAGCTCCGAACTCAGGCACTAAAAAGACCTCGGGCTCCGAACCCAGGCACAAAAGACCTCGGGGTCACGCCCGAGGCACCGGCTTCGCTTAGGTCCAACCGACGATGGGGGCAAACCCCCTAGGTGGCCGACGATGGCAAGCTTCAAAAGACCCTGCAACCACCATGTTCCAGGTCGGTTACCTACAGATCATAGCCTCTGTAAGACCCTCGTCTTAGCGAAAGCTTGGGGGGCAAGATGGCGCAGTGAACTAAACAGGTAATCACACCGGGTATTTACAGGCCTCGCGGATAACCAAGTCAAAATCTTGGACAACCCGAGTACCTACAGTACTCAGAGACATTAACTCCACTTAGGTCCAGACCGACGATAGAGGTGACTAAAATCTCTTAGGTTGGCCGACGATAGAGGAGCAAAAGGACCCTAAAGCAACGTGATTTAGGTCGGCTCCACCAACATGGTCAAGTTCTTCTCCCAACAGTCTTGACGAAGGCTGGCCGGGCAGAAGACAACCATCCTGGGGAGTTAACAGTAAAAAGGACCCTAGAGCAATGCGCTTTAGGTCGGCTTGTCCAACATGGTAAAATCCTTCTACCCACAGCCTTGACGAAGGTTTACGGGCAGAAGATAACCATCCTGGGAGCTAACTCAAGCAAAAAAGACTCCGAAGTAGGCCGAGTCCCAACTCTCGGTCACTTCCCGAGCATTCAAAGACTCCGAATTAGGCCGGGTCTCAACTCCCGATCAGTTACCGAGCAACTAAAGGTCCCGAGCTAGGCTGGGTCTCACCTCTCAGTCAGTTCCCGAGGACTCATCAGGCTCAAAAGCCCCGAGGTAGCTTCTACAAGCACTCAGACAGTGGCAAGTAACATCAAACTGATTTCCAAACTTGCCCCGATATAGCATCTGGCCAATCTTGAAAATGGGGGGCAGCTGATACGCCCAAAATTATGGGCAGTTTCCTACTCAAGCTAGAATAATGGAAAGTGCATCTATGTCCTAATCCAATTGGGAAACCCCCACAATTAATGTCAATCAATCCTAATACAATTAGGAAACTTACTTGATTGGTGTCAATCACACCCTAATAGGATTATATTTCCTTATCCATGTATGAGTAGGTCTCTTGCATCTATAAAAGAGACCACTCACCCCCCATTGAGGGGGCAGCCAATTCTGTAGTCTACACAGCGCCTCTATAATTCACCATTACACGCATACACCCGGCCGGTATTACTGGTAGTGCCGCCCCTCTTTGTTGGCTCACCAGGCCCGCCGGTGATCTGCTAGTGAACGTGCTCAGACACACCCGTGGACGTAGGTACCTTCATTAACAGGGCCGAACCACATACAAAAAATAGTCTCTCACTCCCTCTCTCTCCTTAAATTGCTCTACTTTACTCTTACCAATTTTTGGCATCATCAATTATAATACGTGGTAAAACTATTAAGTTATTTAACAACTAAATTTAAAATGAGAAGCATAATATTCTCCTTTCTTTCTTTTTTTGCAGAATAAGCGTAGTATACTTTCTTTTTTTTTTTTCCGGAAAACGATGACAATTCCCCCGGCCTATCTTCCGCAACGTTTTCGAAATCGTTACCTATAGTCGTTTTATTGGAGTAGAATAAGGGGCAAACCTAAAGCATGTGTACCGACACCACAACACACACACCATATAAATTAGAAATGTGAGTGAGAAGTAAGATTCGAACTCACACCAAACTCACCGATTATCTAACTACATAATTGAAATTCGTCCATCCAACAAACTCTACCAACCCTGAGTGTTTCAAATCTATAACTTTTCATTGGGAGACCAAACACCCTTACTACAAACACTATTCTTTTGTGTGGAGTATCGAAATGATTGCATGGTATTCTCCTACACTCCTTACCAAAACTTGTGAAGAACCCACCAGCCTGTGCTATGTGCCTGTGTTATCTATTCTCAAAATTGTTTGGCTCGAATAATGAGGTGGAGAGACAACCTGGCACCCACACATTCTTATGTTCATCTTTGACCTTTGACCACCCATACCTTCTCTTTAAAAATCAGATCCCCCACTATTCAAAGATAAGAGTACTAATTAGTAATTACCACTGTATAATGGAATTGAAAACAGTGTTTTCATATTTGTACCACTATCTACTCTGTACTTAACCTCTCAACTTTATTATTTATCGGTGATTAAATAAGGTGTGCGCAAATTAATCTGGATAATATCTTTGATTATAAAAAAATAAAAAAATATAAAAAAAAAAAATAAAAACACTGAAAATCTTATCAACTAGTCTAATATTGTATTATACTTTATACCCAGATATAATTTAGTAAAGATTTTTGCACTTCTTCCCAAATTTTGAAAAATTGTACATTTGTACTTTTTATTTTTATTTTTATACCCCTTACATTATAAATTTGTCATATTAGATTCAAAATATGCACAAAATATGTATAAATAGATCCAAAAACTCTCTCTGACATTATAAATTTATTATATTAGATCTAAAATATACACAAATAAATATATATATATATATATATATAAATATGTTCTTTTTTTTTTTTTCCCCTGGGAGTGCTCCTCAAAACTCCATATCAACGGAAAATTATATAAACTAGTCTAATATTTGTATAAATTATACCCATAATTTAGTAAATATTTTTCACTTATTCCACTTACGTGTGCATATAATATTATATGCACAAAGTTTTCTCATCATCAACGTGATATATTAAAATAAGTTATCGAGCTCATATTAAAAAAATTCCAAGTGTGAATGTTCGTTCGTATCTTTTCGTACTTACTGGATTTATTTAAATGATCAATGAGAACTGGAGAACACTTAGGTTTAGTTTGGCCTCACGTGGTATTTTTCTTTTTTTAAAGTCCAATTTTATGTTAATTCATTTGATAATTAATTTATAAGATTTATAAAAATTGAACTTAGGGCTTTTTTGGAGAGATCTTTTTTTGGAGCTTTTAAAAGCTCAAGGTTGCTTTTTGGTTTCATGATCTCTTTTTGAAGTAGTGTGTCACTTGTATAAAATTATCAAAAAACTTAATAATAAATTTCATAAGCTCCTTTTAAAAAGTCACGTGAGAGGCCAAACTAAGCCTTAGTAGGAAATTATAATAATGTTAAAGATCACGTACCCTTGTTCAAATAGATTAATGCAAAATCTAAACATATATATCTATAATGTTGTACCATTTGACCCTCCAACTAGAACATGCTTAAATTACTTTCTTAATTTAGTTTGAAATGAGATCACCATGTCATGTCATGTTTTCGATCTTTCACCATGGTCTGTAAATTTCTTAGGGTCCACCGGTCCAACTTTACACAGATCTGTAACATAAACTTAGAGAGGAGTGCAATAATATAGTGTCTTCTTTTTTCTGAAAAATTGGTCAGATACATTTAACTGAAAAAAGGTGATTTTGCATTTGCTAGTTGGGGTTTCAAAGGAAAAAATAAAGCAAAGAAAAGAAAACGAGATCACCATTAGGACAAATCCTTTCAATTGCACAAAAGAAAAATCCAAAATTATTTTTCAAAATGAAACAAAATCTTTGTTAATTTTGAATACAAAACAATTAACTTTCGGAATAGCTCAGTAATTCAATAAGAAACTATTACATTGATGGAAATCTTTTCAAAAGCTTTTAATTGACAAGGTTTTCTTTCAATTAACAATCTGAAAAGGCATACAGTAAAATTGCTTCCAAAATGAACCTTTAACATTAATTTTAAGAACAAAAGTTTTGAAAAGGTATTTACTTCGAATGTTTAGATCAATAACTAAATTGATGTACTAACTTTTCGATGACAATATTATTACTGCTTTCCCATCTTCGTTAGTAGATAATACTTAAAGCATGCAATTAAAAATCAATTTACTCTAAAAGAATGTTGAGATCTAATTCGCATCACATCAGTTGCCAAAAAATATCATTAGAAACAAAAATTAAACCTTAATGAACTCGTTTAGTACTGTGCTGGATCTTAGGCTCCCTCCATTCATATAAATCGAGTGTTCGACCTCACCCCTCCCGACCTTGTAATTAAATAAAACAAAATAAAATTAATGAGGGTTATAAAGAAGAGAGCTTATATAGGACAAGACTTTAGTAAAGTTTTTTTTTTTTTAATTGTATTTTTTTAAAAAGACTGTATTTTAAAAAATTATGCATTAATGTAAGAGGAGTCTAATGAAATGAATTTAAAATTTTTTAATGAAGTATTGTCCGGTTATACAAGTAAAAATACACAAAATAAACAAATAAGAAGTACAAGGTACAAATGCAAAACACAAAACTAAAGGGGCATAAATGCTAAGGACAATAACTTATGAATGAGTATGAACTATCAACCTCAAACGAAAATAAACAATGAGAGCCAATTAATACTTTGACGTAAACGGAAGTAAGATTAATAGACAAAAAAAAAAAAGGTGGGACCCAACAAGTCAGCACCACACATTTGACCAAACGCCTCGTCTGTCTGTCTCTGTCACAGTCTCTCTATATCTCTACTAACTATGGTTAGATGTTAAGCAAAGGACACACACGTGTGGGGTTAGTTAACAAGGGCAGAGAGAGAGAGAGTCCAACACCTGTTGGTAAGTATGTCCCTCTGTTTCAGAGAAAGCAAAGAGCAAACAATGTGGAAGAGAATTTGCAGAGAGCTCAGATATAGTATGCTACTGCAACTAGTCCTTTTTTAGAGAGAGAAGAAAGTGATACCAAATTATATCTTTTATATATATATATATATAGAGAGAGAGAGAGAGAGAGAGAGAGAGAGAGAGAATTGTGGAGAAAGTGATACCAAACATGCGTGGTAGATTAGAGCCATTGGAGGTTGGGGTTCAGGTCCCATACCACTTCAGGTGTCCGATCTCGCTCGAGCTCATGCGAGACCCGGTCACGGTCTGCACCGGCCAGACCTACGATCGAGCCAGCATTGAGTCATGGGTGGCCACCGGGAATTGCACGTGCCCTGTCACGCGCGCGCCACTCACCGACTTCAACCTCATTCCGAACCACACCCTCCGACGGCTCATCCAAGAGTGGTGCGTTGCGAACCGGTCGTTTGGCGTCGAGCGAATTCCGACTCCGAAGCAACCGGCTGAACCGGCCGTGGTTCGGTCCTTGCTGTGTCAAGCCTCATCCGAGTCGAGTCATCTCAATTCTCGGTTATCGGCGCTTCGACGACTCAGAGGACTCGCTCGTGACTCGGATAAGAATCGGTCCGTGATCTCCGCACACAATGCTCGTGAAATTCTTCTCTCTATTGTTTTCAAAAACACAGGTTCTGACTCGTCCGAGTTGAATCACGAGTCACTAGCGGTTTTGTCTCTGCTTTCGCTTTCTGAATCCGAGTGCGTTTTTGTTGCTTCCGATCCAGACCGAATAGTCTACCTCGTTTCTCTTCTATTCCATTCATCGATCGAAGTCCGAGTCAACTCAGCGGCGTTGATCGAGATCGTCGTCGCCGGAACGAGATCGCCGGAGCTCCGATCAGAAATCAGCAATGCGAATCAAATATTCGAAGGAATTGTCAACATTCTCAACTATCCATTGGCATATCCTAGGGCTCTGAAAATCGGAGTCAAAGCGTTGTTCGCATTGTGTCTGGCGAAGGAACACCGTCACAAGGCGGTGACGGCGGGGGCCGTGGAGGCGCTGATTGACAGATTGGCGGATTTCGAGAAATGCGACGCCGAGAGGGCGCTGGCCACGGTGGAGCTCCTCTGCCGGATTCCGCCGGGATGCGCGGCGTTTGCGGACCACGCGCTGACGATTCCGCTGCTGGTGAAGATAATTTTGAAGATCTCCGATAGGGCGACGGAGTACGCCGCCGGTGCTCTGCTTTCAATCTGCTCGGCGTCGGAGCGGTCGCAGAGGGAGGCGGTGGCGGCCGGATTGTTGAGTCAGTTGTTGCTGCTGGTTCAGAGCGATCGAACCGAGAGAGCGAAGCGTAAGGCTCAGATGTTGTTGAAGCTGCTCCGTGATTCGTGGCCAGAGGACTCGATTTCGAATTCTGACGATTTTGTTTGCAGCGACGTCGTTGCGTTTTGATTAGTAATATTATTTTGATTTTCATGGAATTTCTCGTATTAAAAATGGGGAAAAAAAATAAAAATAAAAAAAATTCGAGGTTTTCCTATTACTATTGTATTGGTACATAGAAAATGGTATTTCTGTACGTATTGTTGTTTGTAAGAACTTAGGGAAGGAATTTTTTTTTTTTTTTTTTTTAAGAAATTTACAAGTTTTTGTTAAGCGAAACAGGTGAGAACATTATCTGTTTGTTTTCTTATGTTTTGAGTGGAGTCCTTTAATGGTCATGTTAATTAGTCTAGTACGGAGTAACATTAAATCATTTCTAAAGTGTTACTAATATTACGAAATAACAGTGTAATTAATTTTTATTTGCTAATTTGGAATGGAAAATGCTGCTTTTCCTTAGTTACTTGTAAAGTGTGATTGGTCCATGACTCCGTGTGTTACATGACACAAGTATCTAAGAACATGATGAAAATGACCTAAAGAGAAACACTAAGTTTGGTTCATTTGGAAGTGTGATCAAAGTTGTATGGAATGATATTTAATTTCAAACAAATTTGATTTCCAAAACCCCATTTTTATGGTGCCAAATGCTTTGGTAGGTTGGATTGATACAAAAATTTGTGGATGACATATTTGTTACTTGATAATGGTAAATTTAGTTTGCAAACAAGAGAGAAAATGTGGTATGATAGGTACTTGGTCTGACCTGGGAATATAGAAAGATGATAAGGCAATCACAGTTGCATGTTTATACAACACATATTGTTTTAGCTGAGCCTGAGTCTTACGATTCGCATGGTAACATTGTGGATTTTGGTTTTCAATTTTTGTTTTCATTTTTTGTATTGGGTGTTGATTGTGATCAATTCAAAAAATGAAAACAAAAACTGAAAATCAAAAACTACAACGTTACCATGCGAGCCATTAATTTTTATGGAGTTTACACTGTTAATATATTAAATAATCAAGAAAACAATAAAGGGAAAAGAGAAAAGAGAGCTAGAGTTTCTCATAACACAAAAACTGAATGAATTAATACAATAAAAAAGAAGAGACAATAATAGTATATCTAGGTATACAGTATTACCCTAATAAAAAGTAAAAGAGTAAACTACCCTAAAGCTAATAAAACTAATAATTATAATAGCTAACTCTAATCCCCCCCTCAAACAAACTCTCAGAACAATTTAATAATGGGTAATGCTAGACCCACACACAAATCTTATACTCATTCATCTACATCTTGATGCATGTGGACCAATGGGAAGAGAAGAGAGACTGTGGAATCCATTGTGGTACACACCACTTTACATTTTACAATCTCTATTCTCTCCTCATTAGTGCACATCAGGGTGCATATGAATGGATGTGAGATTTTGGTGTGGATCTAACATTACCCTTTAATAATTTATACAGTGAGAGAAAACTGAGAGGATACTAACTAAGGAACCTCGACTACCTTTGTGGGCAGCACTCATGTGGTGTATCACAATTTTTTTTGATTTTTTAACCTAACGTATCATCATCGTATCATATAGGAAAAGATTGATGGTTCAATGGCTTGTGCCTTTTGGCTAAAAGGAAGTGGTTAACTAGGGTAAGGAAAAGAACAATGCTAGCTTGTGTACATTTTTTCTTTTGCTAAGAGCTAGCTTGTGTAATTGATTGTGCAATTTATTGTACCTCTAGTATTTTCCTAAGAAAAAGCCTATGGTGGGAGAAATTATTGTGATTCGAACCAATTAAAAAGGGACAAGTGGACCCAAAATAATCAGAATCAGTTAGTTTTCTGAGTAATATTTGGGGCACTAACAACTTCCACTAACACTTACTAACACACTATATCTCTCTCCTAGTGGTACTGTGGGGTCCGCAGTGGGCCCCGCAGTACCACTAGGAGAGAGATAGAGTGTGTTAGTAAGTGTTAGTGAAAGTTGTTAGTGCCCTTAGCATTGCCCTAGTTTTATAGCACAAAGTGGATAAATTTTGCACGATTATTAAGTTGTAGAGCTCGACTGGCTAAGGCTGCTTTTTCTCTCGACTTTGTCTGGTCCAGTACAATACAATAATTTATCTTTAATATAAAAACAATAAAGGTAGGGTCTACCCAAAAATGGAAAAACAGGAAGCTCGTGAGAGTAAAGGAAGAGGTGGAAGAGAAATGATCACATGGTTTGTACAATGAGTGCTCCCATTGAATAGGCTTTGAAAGCTATTTTTGTGATGGCATAGTATTATATAGTGCTCACATGCCTAACCCAATTCTATTCCAACTGTGTGTTGGTTTGGTCAAAAACTTACAAGTGAACAAATGTGAATTCTATTCTCTCTCTCTCTCTTTTTTTTTTTTTTTTTCTCTTTTGGAAGCCGTATGATTACAGCAATATTGGGTCCCAATAATTGAAATTGTGTCCAATTCAACTTTTTGGATCGTTGAAATACTGTCCATGCCATCATCAAATGATTCAAATCACTCTTTAAAACACCCACCCAGATTGGGCTTCCATCAACTCATGCTTTGTGAAATCTTAGGAGGTTTGGTTTGTTTTGTCATTTTCTTAGGTCCACTTTCTGGGCTACACTATAAGCTTATTATCCCTTTCCCAACCCACATGAACCTCCATCCTAACTCGTACTATCGAAATACCCACACTAACATAATCTGTTAAAAAAAAAAAGCATAACCAAAAAATATATATATATATATATATATGTTGATCATTCTCTACCATTCACATGCCTAGAATTCCAATAAACAATCAACTACATTGAATTGAAAGCGTTTCATAATCTCTACAGTGAAATCCAATCTCAAGAGTCTTCGTTTTTACATCACTAGAGCATAGAAGTTTAAAACCACTATCCATTTTAGTAGTTATCATGTGTCCCAAGTTGTCAGATTCCATAATTTATATAGTCTTTACAGTTACAACCCCCTTCTTCATCTTCCATCAATCTACGCAACAGTTTTTAATTATATATCTAATTGCAAGTAATTATCTAATTTTTAAATGTGGACAATTGGGCACATACATTATCATCCCACCGGAATATTCAACGCTTTCGTGTTAGCAGCCACTGCTTAATGAAATTGGTGTGAAAGTAGTGCCCACAATCCAACTTCCCAATATCATCTTCTCAACAGTACTATTCCTGTTAAATAAAGATTGAGCCAAGAAAATCAGAAAAATGGTAATACTTGGGGCACAACCTTTATACAACTTTCATACAACCTCCCTAAAAGATGTGTCTATCTCTTTCCTGTGTCACTGTGGGGTCCAGTGACATCACATGAGAGAGATAGACACATCTTTTGAAGAGGTTGTATGAAAGTTGTATGAAGGTTGTGTCTCAAATATTACTCTTTCCTTATTTCCTCCAAACAGATAGAGACAGCTCCAACCTCACACACACACATATCTAATCTAATATATCTATATCAAAGCGGAAGCTTTTGCATGTGGCACTCTCTTATAATTTAAAATTTCATTTTTAAAAAAATTGGATCTAATTTGATTATTTATAATTATATGACTAATTTACAACTAATTTGAATTTAAATTTCAATTTTGGATAACTCATCTAATAATCTAACATATAAATTAGGCCTGGCAAGTCAAGCTCGAAACACCAACTAACCCGCTAAAGCCCGATATAAATTGGAATTGGGCCATTACAATTTTAATGGCCAGGCTTGTAGCGCGCTCATATCTTATAAACAGATTTCATAAGCGGGCCCAAAGTTAACCCGTTTCTGGCCCGCGACCAACCCGCCCACTACATAAATAAATGAAACCCACCCCATCTCTGATATACGCCTCTACCAAAAAGCATTCCCTCTCTCTCTCTCTCTCTCTCTCTCTCTCAGATGTTGTAGCAGTTCCCTCTCTCTTCGGCTGCACACACACACACACTCTCTCTCTCCCTCTCTTTATATATATATAAATATAAATATATTCTATCTCTCTTCTTTTGCGATCTATCTATCTCTCTCTCTATATGCTTTGATCTAGGGATTTGATATCCTCATTTGATAGGTCAGAAAATATCCGGTCAAAGTCATATCGCCACGTCAGCACTAAGACGCTTGGTTAACCGAGGAAGGGGCTTGGAATTCAACTAACCCGTGCACATCATTCTCAAACTGCTCGGTTTGAGCTCGCAGCTCGGGATCACGAGGCGGACTCGTCCCCCGGTGAAGGCGACCCGGGCCTACCTTATGATTTGCTCTACAAGATTGCTGGCAGTTCCCTAACTTAGCCAGAAGAGTAATTTGAGCAGTTTCCTAAACCACTAAGGAAACCTCCATAATTTGTGCTGATCACATGTAATCGAGCTAGGTTTCTTAACTTGGCTAGTTACCTTGTACGAGTGGTCTCTTGCAGTTATAAAAGAGACCCCTCGCCCTTATTGAAAGGGATCGCGTTCTTATCTCTGAAGAACTGTAATACATATTACTTACACGCATATACCCCGCCGGTTTTTTGGTAGTGCCGCCCTCCTTGTTGGCTCACCAAAAGGCCGTCGGTGATCTTTTAGTAAACGTGCTTCGACGCACCCGTGGATGTAGGTTGCTAGGTTAACGGGACCGAACCACATACAAACTTCTCGTCTCTCCTGAAATTACTCTTCTTGCCCTTTACCAACTTTTGGTATCATCAGTTTGGCAACATCTCTGGGAACGACAGATTCCTCAGAAAAAACAAATCTTTGACTGAAAAATATGCCGCCGAAGAAGGGTAAGAAAATCGCTGCTCTAGCAGGTCAGGTAGATTCACAAGTCGGGCAACCGCCTGCTTCCATGATCTTTAAGCAGGTTACCGCGGCCCTTGTGCAACTCCTGGAGGGCTAGCGGCAAACTCAGCAGCAGATCGAACCGTTGCTGACCCACCAGGAAAAGCTCCCTCAAATAGAGGAACAGCCCGGGAAGGGCGCGCACGACCGGGAGCCCGTACGAATCCGAAGGCGCGCCCACACTGAGCCTATATCTCCATCAAATTTGGATCGGTTCGGGAACGACGAGCGTAGCAAGGCTCCTGAGCGGACCCGGCGATGCCCCCGGGCCAACCCATACCGGGTGGGGGATGCTAGAGAAATCATCAACAGTAGGCATGCTGCCAAAGGAGAGGGGCCAGGCTAGACTGCTTGGGATTCGCCCAAGGACCCCTTGGCCAAGAGCCGTGGGGATCTTAGGCACGCGATTACCTGGAGCTAAAGCCGAGTCCTATCCCCGAGGATAACGCACTTTGAGAAAGAGGTCTCATCATCCGACCCGACGTATTATTCGGACATGGAATGGAAGACCGGTCAAAAAGATGTCAAGGCCCAGATCGAGGACCTGCAGAAGCAAATTGAGAAACTGAGCTGTAAGCAGCGCCATGATCACACTAATACCGAAACCAAATCGCCTTTTATCGTTCGGGTCATAGGATTTCCCATCCTGCGGAAGTTCAAATCACCACATCTCGACTCTTATGACGGTTCGGGAATCCCGGTGGATCATGTCCGGATTTACAAGGCCCAGATAGCACTAGTCACTACCACCGACGAACTACTATGCCTGGTCTTTCCTAGCACTATCAAAGGGCCGGTCGCACAGTGGTTCCATGCCCTCAAACCTCAAACAATCGATAATTTCAAGGCACTCAGTAAGCTCTTTATCAGTCAATTTGTAGGGACGCTGGACCGGTCACAGCCCGACACCCAACTACTGACTGTCAAGCAGCATAAGGGAGAATCCTTGAAAGATTATGTCAACCGTTTCAACCAGTAAAGGCTCTAGATTCGTCACTTGAATGAAACGGTCGCTATTACGGCCTTCTGCTCAGGAGTTTAGCATACCAAAGTTGCTACGCCATTCCACCATGACCAACCGACGACCCTGGTTGAGCTCTCCCAGAGGGTTGGAAAGTACATCGACATGGAAGAGTTCCTAAAGTCCAAGCGTGCCAGCTTTGCGGGAGATGAGTCCCCGAGATCCAAACGCAAGCGCGAAGGCCCCAAGAATGACTCGGGAAAGAAGCCTAAGCAGGATCAGCAGAAAGGCGAACATGATCAGGCCCCAATTGTCTTCATACCACTTTTTCGACCCATCCACGAGGTCATGGCCGTCGCCGAGACCCAGAGGCTCCTCCAACAGCCGACAGAGCTGAAAAGCCCTCTTAGGAAAAGAAATCGGGATAAGTTTTGCCAGTATCATAAAGACCACGGTCATGACACAGAAGACTGTTTCAAGCTCAAGATTTCCATCGAGAAGCTGATTGAACACGGTCACCTTACTGAGTTCATCGCGTCCGATAGGCGACCTCGGCCCGACAACCGAGCTCCTGAGCAGCCTTAACCGCTCGAGCAGATCAACGTGATATCCGGAGGAACCTCGGGCGAAGGGGATTCGCAATCGGTTAAGAAGAGGCATGCTCGAGCATCCCGATCGGATGTCTGACATGTCCAATCCACTAGCTTTCCCCCCTCCCCCCCCGACCGACGTGCTGACATTTTCGTCTGATGACGTGAAGGACCTGCACCATCCGCACGACGATCCGCTGGTGGTTACACTCTCCATAGTAAGTTATGTGGTTAATATGGTATTATTGGACACGGGCAGCTCCTCCAATGTCTTATTTATCTCGACTTTTGATCAGCTCGGGATATCAAGGGATCGGCTCTATCCCGTAGCCACTCCCTTGGTAGGGTTCAATGGGTCTACCACACAACACTCGATATAGTCGAGCCCCTAGTCCTCATGGGGACCTACCCACAGTAAGTCTCTGTACTTGCGAACTTTGTGGTGGTAGAAGCCCCGTCCGCCTACAATGTCAATCTGGGGAGGCCGACGCTCAATAGGGCCAAGGCGGTCGTGTCGACGTACGGCCTAGTGGTCAAGTTTCCAACCCCATAGGGGCTCGGGAGCTTACGCGGAGATCAAGCAATCGCCTAGAGCTGTTATGTCAGTTCCTTGCGTAGAGAAGCAGTTATAGAAATGTTGACCGTCCGGGAGATGGACCCAAGGGACATAAGGGATGGAGTAGGCCCAGTGGAAGATCTCAACCAAGTAGTTTTAGGCACCTAATTCCCTAAGCGGTCCATCAGCATCGGCTCTTTCTTGCAACCAGGTCTTACGGAAAAACTTGTCCAGTTCCTGCGACAGAACCAGGACGTCTTCGTCTGGTGTCATGAGGACATGTCTGGGACAGACCCCCGGGTCATGTCCCACCGTCTTAATATATAACACCCGCATGCGTGTTATTACATTTTATTGCATTGTCATGCATGATAATGTGATGTATTGTGCATGATGGCACATATGAGTGAGTTTTGGCTCACGAGTCGATTTGGGTGTCTGTGTTAGAGAACCCTTTGAGACATTGTGGAATGAGTTGTTTGTGGTTGTGAAGTCTCTCCGCGTATGAGACAGTCACTGTGGAATACCTTAAATGTTTATCTGAAAATAAATGTTTACCTGTGTATTTCACTATCTGTATTATTTCTGGTTTAGAATATATTTCTGTTGTTAGATTTAGTATCCTGGTGAGGACGAATTAATGCACTATTAATTTGGTTGGATAATTAGCACCTTCGAAAAAGTCATATATAAGAATTTATGTTTTAGCAACCAAATGGAACTTAGTCAGAAACTTTTATAATTTTGAAGTTTCACTTGTAAAGCTATGAATTAGCTGTGTAAAAAGTTTCAGAGACTGATTAGGAGTTTTGAAAACTCGTGGAGAGGTAAACACAATTTTCTAAAGTGTTGCCTATATATCGATAGAGAAAATCTTGATATTTTTTTTATAACTTCTAACCTAAAACTCAAAAGGAGGCCAAAAGGGAGATTTTTATTGCTTAGAGCTTCTCGACGCCAAACTACGACCGTTCGTCTGCTAATTTTTCACCAAATTTCATATTCGAGCTCCTCGAGGTAAGAGCTTCGTTTTGATACCTATTAGGCCATGTTTTGCTAAGTTTTTCAAAAAGTCATTTTCTAGAATTTTTCATAAAAGTTGATATTTGGACTTTTGATCCATAGGAGTTGTACTATGAGCTTTTCTGCACGTTCTTTGTGCAGGGGTTTTCCTTGGAATGAACTTTAGGAGCGTTATTCGGAGGTGAGTGATTCAACTTTGTATTATGGAATGATTGCTTGACGCGTATTCATGTTATGTTTGAATAGCATGTGTTAATACATAGAGATATATTATGTAGTTCATATTAGGCGATTATATTGATAAGTAGGCCTAATAGCAAGGTGAAATGTTTTAATTACCAAGAGCACAATGATATGTATTTGAGCATGTTGAGTTGCTTATTTGGGTCAGAAGGAGCACGTGGTCACTAAGCCATTTTGTGGAGCCGATATAGTCATTAAGGTTGCACGATTGAAGAGAAGAATCGTGGGTCTTACCCTTTCGCGTGGACTTATTGGCGAGGAGTCACGGATTGGGAATATGGAACGTGCAGATGAGTCTCCGGCGACTAGTATGAAATGTAGAGATGTGAATACGAGCATGTTTGTCATTCATGTGCATATGTTGTTTTATTCACTAAGCGTTAGCTTAAACAAATCGAATATGTATGTTTATTCAAACAACCATTGCAGGTATTAATACTGGCGAGAAATCACAGAAGTGAACACGTGGGTTGGGAGTTCACTTAGAAGGCAACCTGAATGTTGATCTTGTAGTTTTGGGATAATAGATATGTTGTAATAAGGATCTTATAATCTTCTGGTTATGTTTGACTTAGTACCATAGAACGGATTAGTGATGTTGTAATAGACACTAATTTTTTGTAATTAAATTTTTGGTAATGTTATAATATAGTTAGGATTACTTTGGAGTAAGTTTGGTGTGTGTGTTTAATCCCTGAAAGATTTTAGAAAGCTTTTAAACTTAGAAATTCTGCAGAATGTGTGATGCTGCCATAAACCAGCCGTCTGGTTGAGAAAATAATCAACTGGAGCCTCTTTTTCAGTAACTCACTGCATATTTTATAGAAGATCAGTCGATTGGATCCCCAACACAGTCGACTGAATCGTGTGTTCAATTCAGATATTTTGCCTAGGTTGGACTTCAGTCGACCGTACCGTACTAGTCGACTGGACCTAGAAAATAGTCGACTGGATTACGTTTTAAATACAAAGTTTCTGTTGGACCAGTATCACTCAACTGGGCACGAGGTACAGTCGACTAGACTGCTGATTTTCAAAATGTTTTGTTTTGTTCTGCTGTGTGTGTTATTAAAACTATTTTTTTTGGGAATGTAAATGAATTGGTTTAGCTTCGGTGGCGTGCCACGGGCTCTGGTTTTGCTATTATGGGACCGGGCTGTGACATTTAGTGGTATCAGAGTAATAGGTTTAGAGCCTTGGTAACGAGTGATGTTATATGCTGAGTGACGTGGAGTGGAGTGGAGTGAGTAATTGTAAGGATAATATTGTTATCATTGTTGAAATTGCTCACATGTTAGAATATGTTGATTGTGATGATGATCTGTGCATATATATCTATTATGGTATAACATGCATGTTGGCCCAAAAGTGGAAACCTTAGAGGGGGGGTGAATAAGGTTTTAGCGGAAATTAACCTTTTAGAAAACTTAATTACAAATTAAACAAGATCACAAGCAATTAACTAAAAAGAGAAGGGAAGAGAAACTTGCAAACCAATTTTTCAAGTGGTTCGGCAATCGCACCCCGCGGCCTACGTCCACCCCTCAAGAACACCTCTTGAGGATTCCTTTAATCCCGGAGCACTTACGGGTGTGCACCAAACCGTTACAAGAGCCTTCAATCTCTCCCAAAGAAGAACACCTCTTCTTTGCACACAAGGGTTACTAACCCTCAACTTTTACAAATTGATTTGAATACAAATTGAACTCTCTCTCTCTAGAGTGGATAATACAATTTGAAGCTCACACAATAACTCCTTAGTGAGTAGAAAATACAAATAAAAGCTCACTACAATTTGCTCTCTCAAGAATTACAATTGAAATCTAGAGCAAATTGATTTTTCACTCAAACTAGGGCTCAAATAATAATGTTTAAAGATCAAAGACATGAGTGATCAATACTATGTTTTCCAATCAAAATCTCAACACTAAATAGCTTGGGAAAACATGTATTTATAGGCCTTGGAAGATTATAGCCGTTGGTGGCACATTTGGTAATTAAAAGCCCCTTTAAAAACTAGCCGTTATGTGTTTTCAGGTCGATTCAGTCGACTGAAACATGAAGCAGTCGACTGCCCCTTAAAGCAGTCGACTGAGATGTGTTTACAGAGGGTTCTGTTTGCATTCTGCTCAGTTCGGTCGACTGCCCAGTCGACTGCCCTTCCCAGTTTGACAGCTTGACACATCTCCACTAAAATGGCCATAACTTCCTCTACAAAACTCGGATTTTCGATCCGTTTGATGTTTTGGAAACTAGATTCAAATACCTTTCCAACCATATAAGATTAAACAATTAATTATTTTCCAATTGGTTGGGGCATTGCTTTAAAGATGGTCCATTTAAAATTTGTTTCCAAAACTTTAACTTTTAGCATTTGTTTGAGCCCCTATGAGTGTGAGATCTAGATGCCTTACATTGATGGTCCTATGCTTCAACCAAGGATGAAATATCTTCAAGTCTTCAAGCTTGATCCTTGTTGAGCTCCTTGTAATCTTGATCTACATCAATTGAATCTCATGCACACAGAGATGTTAAAACATTGATACAATATTAATGCATGAGATTATATGTGAGCATGAAAATGACTATGATAATAACAAGGAATGAATCAATATGAATCATGTAATTATCATAGCATATTTGACATCATCAAAACATAATTAAATATGCCTTAATATACCTTAAGGCTAACAATCTCCCCCTTTTTGATGATGGCAAACAACCAATGAAAGATATGCCAATATAAGCACATTTGGTCATTTTCATATTATCATTCATAATGGGATATTATATGTTAAAGAACATGAATGATAACTACCCAAATACTTCTCCCTAATACTTCTCATATTTCTCCCCCTTTGACATTATAAAAAAGATTTGGGGATAAAATGCAAAACTCCCCCTCACAATAGGCATACAAATCAAAAATGTCAAAAATGATACCAAAAATAAACAAATATAACCACATGTGAGCATGAAAATATGAAAGTGCTCCCCCTAAGTATGTGTAATGATAAAAGATACCAAAAAGATGTGAAAAGAGAGCATATTCTCCCAAAAGATACCAATTATAAAGTTGGAGAACTCAAAATCAATGAAAAACAAAAATTCAGTCGGGTCAGTCGACGGAAGTGGGCAGGGATTAAGTTGTGCAAAAACAGTCGACGCCTCAGTCGACTTAACAATGCAGAATCAAAAAATTCAAAGCCTCACAGCTAAATCAGTCGACTGTGTCGGGGTACCAGTCGACTGCTTTGTTCAGCAGTTCATAAAAATGACAGTATAGCAGCAAAAATTTGAATGATTTACGAAACATCATTTTGTCTAACCATTAAAATTTTGTCTAATTAAACAAAAGCATATCATCATTTTTCAAATAAGCAATATCAAGAGCATGATAATTTATGTAAAGACATATCCAAATCACAAGTGGATGAAACAAAATTTATGCATAAAAAAAAAATCAAGTATGCATATCTAAACAAAATCAAAGTGATTTGAAACAAATTAATCTAACCTACTCCTACTAGGCTTAAGGTGAGAGATTTAACCATTGTCCAAGTGCCTCTTGGATGCTCCATTTGCCGAGGTGGTAGGAGAGGCCCTTTCCAATGTCATGAGGCAAAGATTGACAATCTCTTCACCATTTGAGTCGTCGTCCGATGATTCGCTCTCGGAACTACTATTAGTGGCCTTGATTGTCTTCTTTTTGTGTTTTTCCTCCTTGGGTGACTTCTTTCCCGATTTTTCTTTCTTTAGAAACTTTGCAAATTTTCGGGTGATCTTTGTCATTTTCTCATTCTCATCACTCTCAACATCTTTCATCTTTTTCTTTGAGCTTGAGGATTTTAAAGCCATGTCTCTCCTTTTGGCCTCTTTCACTTCCAATTTCTTGTCTTCACTTTCGAAGACGGCCAACTCCATTTCATGAGTTATGAGAGAACCCATGAGTTGTTCCAAGGAGAGTGTTGAAAGCTCCTTTGCTTCACGAACCGCCGTGACCTTTGGTTGCCAATCCTTTGGTAAAGACCTAAGCACTTTCTCAATCATTTCTTTATTAGTATAAACTTTACCAAGGTTTTTCAAGTTATTAATAAGAATGGTAAAACGAGAAAACATATCTCCAATAGATTCATATGGCAACATTTTAAACAATTCATAAGTTTGAACAAGAAGATTTATTTTTGATTTCTTAACTTGATTAGTACCTTCATGAGCAACCTCAAGTTTATCCCAAATTTCCTTTGCGGACTCGCAAGAGGAAATTCTATTGTACTCATTAGGGTCTAATCCACAATATAATAAATTCATTGTCATAGCATTTATTTTTATGAGTTTCTTATCGACATCATTGTATTCATCTACCGTCTTTGGAATAGAAAAACCGTTTTCAATTTTTGTAGGTAGATGAGGCCCTTTGACCACGATTTGCCATAAATCAAAATCTTGAGAAATCATATAGATTCTCATTCTATTTTTCCAATAGGCATAGTTTGAGCCATTAAAACATGGTGGTCTTAATGTCGATTGACCCTCACAATAATAAATGTAAGAAGAGTCGGTTTTCATTGGATCTTAACTCAAATTTTTCAAAATATTTTAAAAATAGAAGAGCCGAAGCTCTGATACCAATTGTTGGCCCAAAAGTGGAAACCTTTGAGGGGGGGTGAATAAGGTTTTAGCGGAAATTAACCTTTTAGAAAACTTAATTACAAATTAAACAAGATCACAAGCAATTAACTAAAAAGAGAAGGGAAGAGAAACTTGCAAACCGATTTTTCAAGTGGTTCGGCAATCCCACCCCGCGGCCTACGTCCACCCCTCAAGAACACCTCTTGAGGATTCCTTTAATCCCGGAGCACTTACGGGTGTGTACCAAACCGTTACAAGAGCCTTCAATCTCTCCCAAAGAAGAACACCTCTTCTTTGCACACAAGGGTTACTAACCCTCAACTTTTACAAATTGATTTGAATACAAATTGAACTCTCTCTCTCTAGAGTGGATAATACAATTTGAAGCTCACACAATAACTCCTTAGTGAGTAGAAAATACAAATAAAAGCTCACTACAATTTGCTCTCTCAAGAATTACAATTGAAATCTAGAGCAAATTGATTTTTCACTCAAACTAGGGCTCAAATAATAATGTTTAAAGATCAAAGACATGAGTGATCAATACTATGTTTTCCAATCAAAATCTCAACACTAAATAGCTAGGGAAAACATGTATTTATAGGCCTTGGAAGATTATAGCCGTTGGTGGCACATTTGGTAATTAAAAGCCCCTTTAAAAACTAGCCGTTATGTGTTTTCAGGTCGATTCAGTCGACTGAAACATGAAGCAGTCGACTGCCCCTTAAAGCAGTCGACTGAGATGTGTTTACAGAGGGTTCTGTTTGCATTCTGCTCAGTTCGATCGACTGCCCAGTCGACTGCCCTTCCCAGTTTGACAGCTTGACACATCTCCACTAAAATGGCCATAACTTCCTCTACAAAACTCGGATTTTCGATCCGTTTGATGTTTTGGAAACTAGATTCAAATACCTTTCCAACCATATAAGATTCAACAATTAATTATTTTCCAATTGGTTGGGGCATTGCTTTAAAGATGGTCCATTTAAAATTTGTTTCCAAAACTTTAACTTTTAGCATTTGTTTGAGCCCCTATGAGTGTGAGATCAAGATGCCTTACATTGATGGTCCTATGCTTCAACCAAGGATGAAATATCTTCAAGTCTTCAAGCTTGATCCTTGTTGAGCTCCTTGTAATCTTGATCTACATCAATTGAATCTCATGCACACAGAGATGTTAAAACATTGATACAATATTAATGCATGAGATTATATGTGAGCATGAAAATGACTATGATAATAACAAGGAATGAATCAATATGAATCATGTAATTATCATAGCATATTTGACATCATCAAAACATAATTAAATATGCCTTAATATACCTTAAGGCTAACAATGCATAGTCATTATGCATTGAACTCAATAGGGAAAATTATTGAAACGTTATGGCTAATCCGACAAGAGAGTTGTCACCGCATTCGAGAATGGATCAGATAGTGAACATGGTGGAAATTTTGTTCAAGTCGTAAGTGAAATAGATCAGATGAATGTTCAGGCCCCACCAGTTGAAATTCGCTACATCAATGCACCACCGGTACCAAGACCTCAACACACCATCACATAATAGTTCCACAAAAGGAAACCGACTTTGTATTACGGACAAACCGACATAGACTTGGTCGACCATTGTTGATGGATATGGAAAGACATTTCCGTCAGGTGATATGCACTGACAAGGAGAAAATTCTTTGTGCATCCGATACGTTAATAGGGGAAGCATTAGATTGGTGGAACAACGTACTTGAACAAGGTAAGCTGACCACGTGGGAGGCATTTAAAGAGGAATTCAACAGACGGTTCTTTCCGCAATCAGTTTATACTCAGAAATGTCAAGAGTTTGCTAGTTTGGTTCAGGGAGATATGACCGTGGGTAAGTATGTTTCTCGTTACAATGCGTTGTTACGTTGTGGGAAAACTACGGTTCCAACTGATAAGGATAAGGCTCATAATTTTGAAGAAGGGCTTAGGGAGAATATCTGTGGCCGTGTGGATATGTGTTGCCGTCTGTTTAATTGAGGAAGTTGCCCGTATTGATGAGAAAAGTGTCGATCGCTATCGACAAGGACAACAAGGGAAGAGGGCAAATGATAATAGGGGCAAGAGTCAAGGAAATGCGAAGAAACCATTCACGCAAGGTTTGGGATAGACTGTGAGTAACCAGGGAGGGAGTATGTTCATGGGAGACTCGAGACCGTTATGCCCGATATGTAACCTATGACACAGAGGAACCTGCTATCAGTTGAGCACGTGTTGCCGATGTAAGCAATTAGGGAATATCTCTAGAAATTGTCCTTTGAATGCAAATTCGACCACACCAAACACAACCTCGAACACAAAGAGCTACAACCCAGAGATGAGGGGAAAATGTTTTGAATGTGGGCAACTAGGACATATAGCAAAGAACTGCCCAAGTAAGAGACAACTAGGAATGAGCACCGGGGCATTGAGTGTGCCAAACGGGTCGAGGGCAGAACCAAGAGCGGATAAAGGGAAAGGAGTCGCACAGCAGCAAGGGCAATATTTCCAGCTCAGGACGGGGAATACGGATATACAGTCGTATCAGGTATTGTGGATACCGGCATTTTGGGCCCACTTTTAATTTTAAAATAAATTTTCAAAACAAAGAGTCACCACTTAATTTTTTTTAAAGGAAAATTAAGAAACCATTTTAAAAGCAAATAGATCTTTTGCGAAACCAATAGTTGGGTCCGGGGATTATAGAATGAAAGGGGAAGGAACCCGGCGGACTAAAACACCCCCTTTCATCCTATCTCGTGATAGGCCTCTACTCAACATCCTTTTAATCAAATTATTAATCTAAGCATGCCCTCAACTAATACATATATACGTATACAATATAAAAGCATGTTAAAAAGGGTGTAAGATTGCTAACGGTAAAATATCATTCATCAGTCAAGTAGTTCAATTAGCAAGCAATATGATATGCAATAGAGAACTAGAAAACTTACCCGAGATCTAGCCACGGAATAGAACGTGTAATGCATACAAAAATAGAAATCCTAGGAAAAATGTCTCTAATCCACATATACATATAAGGCAAAAACTTAGGCTAGGTATCGCATATGAAGTCGAAAAATCGATAAAATTGAGAATTAAACTAAACTAGGGAAGAGTTCAGAAATTGTACCTCAAAAAGCGCTACAATACAAATATTAGTACACATGCCTTGATCAAAGATATCAAATAACCAACCCCAAGCTTCTAGCTTAAATCTATAAAACATGGAAAGAATTAACTTATTTATGGATTCCTTACAATTAGTTGAAAACATATCACCTCTATAGATATGCAAGTCTCAACTAGGAGTCAATGCAATGTCCATATAGAAGTAATATAATCCTAACATGATTATAAGGAACTCACAATTAGGTTCAATTAGGGACAAATCAAACTAAAGTTAGATCCTAATTACAAGTATCAATATACATGGATGAATGTATGGATATAAACAAGAATGAGATATGAACTAATCATTGATTTGGATCATTTAGACTCTGGATTTGAACTTAATTGACTTTATTTAAAACATGATTTAGATCTTAGGACATTAGGAAACCATAAGATTAGAATTATTCGAGTTTTATCGAAACTGTGACAGAATTTTAAGAATTACAGAGAACAGACCAGACTTTAAAAAAAATAGAAATAAAATACTTCCAACGGTTGGATCTTAATGATTTTTGAGTATGTTAAGCCTCTGTAAGTCTAGTTTATAACTCAAAAAGAAAATCGAAGATCCAACTGTTAGATCTCTGGGAATAAGGAAAACACTAGACATTACTCAGGAATCTACAACTCTTTGTCCAGAGTTTTTGTATGATTTTCTAAAAATATTAAAAAAAACATGAGAAACACTTTGATCTTTTTAGGGTATCTTCATAACACATTTAACACTTAGAAAAAATTATTTGAGGTTGAGAAAACTTAATTAAGGCTCTGATTTACTCATTTTAATATGAACTTACTGTTCTGAAACTTTAGACAGAGAGCAACCTAATTCACAAATCATGAAGCCTAACCATTCTAAATATGGAATTTCACCAAGACCAAGGTCGTACTGATACTTATGTGAGTTATGAACACTCTCCACTTGGTCTCACTCAATTCTCATGGACCATGATTTAATTAAAAATCTTTGATCTCAACGAGTTCATGAGTTCACTGCACCATTTGTAGAATTGGTATTCAAAACTTTAATTAAACTCAAACTAAACCTAATCCCTATCCCAAACATATGTTCCTCAAGGGATTTAGATCCATTTTATTCAAATCTCCTCTCAAATCCTAGGTCCTTAGAGACTAATATGATTGAATCCACCTAAACCTTAATAGAGTATAGAGGGAACTCTATGAGATTCTCAAGTTTGAAAGTTCCAAGTCATGAAAATGAGACTTGAACCCATCCAAGCTTGTATGGATGTAACAATGATCAACCTACTCCCCATATAAATCATAGGATTATAGGAGACTAGAGGATCAAACTCAAAGAGATTTAGTGAGATATTGAAAATCTTATAGATCTTATGAGAAGAAACTAAACAAAAGAAATGAAGTCAGAAGTTGTTTAAAAAATTCAAGTCAAAACTCTTTTAATCTTAAATCCAAAACTCTATTTAGATCCAAATCAATGAGAATAACACATGAAAATTCAATCACAAATTCTATGTGGTGTGTGATGAAATGAGGTAAGAAGAGAGGTTTTGAAAATGTGTAAAGATCCTAGAACTATGAATTTGTGATTGAATTAGCCTAATTTTCTATAAGATTGGGAGGTTACCTCTTATAAGCTCAGGGAATTCTTGATTGTTGGATGAAAATCTTTCAAATTCTTCAAATTCTTCAAAGTTTTCTTCAAAAAAATTATTGTTTTCTCTCAATTCTCTCTCTAGATCTCAATGTATATCTCTTGTATATATGAAAAATCATTCAAGTCCTCCACAATGAAGATGAAGGCCTGCTTATATAGACCTCTCTTCCAAGGGCTAATTGGGTAATTTCGGGTGAAAACCCATGTGCAAGAATATTCCATACGTATTTAAAACAAAACAGTCTGTTACAGGGAGAGCGGCACTCATTGACTTGTCTGCGGCACTCAGTGAGTGTCGTCGCGTGTGTCGCGTGCCGCAGCCAACAGAATCCCCTATATATTTTTATTTTTAAAATATATATATATGCTAAGTATATATACTTTTATTCATATAAGTTCTATAAAATGTACTTTTATAAATTATATGAATATTCAAAATTCTTTTTCTTTTCTTTTCTTCCAAAATTCCTTTCCTTTCTTTTGAAATCCTTTTCTTTCTTTTTCTTTTAAAATTCTTTTCCACTTTTCTTTTCAAAATTTCAATATTTACTTGTATATATAACTGGAAATTCATTTTCGGACTATTCTTTTCTCATACGTATTTCATACCCGGGTTTCTTTTCGAATCACCCAATTCTCCTTTTTTCCTTTTTAATTTTTAAAACTTAATTTGAAGAATCTTCGAAGAACTTAAATTCTTTGGAAAATTTTTGAATTTCACCGGTCATTGTCATAATCCGTCTTCAGAGGTAACCAACCCTAGATTCGACGGCTGGTCAAAATTGGGGTGTCTACAGGTATTCTTCCTATTTGTTCATATCCTGTACATGTACTTATGGATTCTGGTTTGACGCATTCATTTGTATCACATGACTTCATTAAGCATTTAACTGTTAAGTCTGAACCATTAGGTTATGATTTATGTGTATCATTGCCTAGTAATGAACCGTTAGTAACTTCTTCGGTATTCAAGTCATGTGAGATCAAGATAGGCGATAAGGTCTTGAGCCTCGATTTGATCCCGTTAATAGTAAACTACTTTAACGTTATCTTGGGTATGGATTGGTTATCGGTCAATCAAACTAAGATTGATTGTGAACAGAAACGAGTTAGTTTCTATCCGTCAGGTCAAGAGGAGTTTGTTTTTCAGGGTAAGGGTGTGACCATACCGCTGTACTTGATATCAGCAATTCAAGCAAGAAAGATGTTGAAGAGAGGTTGCTCGGGTTTCTTATGTTCAATTGTTAACACGAGAGTTCTTGGACCACTAGTAGAAGACATTCCAGTAGTTCGAGAATTCCCAGATGTTTTTCCCAATGAGTTACCTGACGTATTGATTGAAAGAGAGCTTGAGTTCACGATAGAGGTATTACCAGGGTCACAACCGGTATCTAAAGCACCGTACCGAATGGCAGTGGTAGAATTGAAAATTTAATTAAAAGAACTATTAGAGAAGGGTTTTATCCGACCGAGTATTTCACCATGGGGAACTCTAGTCTTGTTTGTAAAGAAAAAGGATGGGACAATGCGTATGTGCATCGACTATCGAGAATTGAATAAGCTGACCGTGAAGAACAAGTATCCGTTACCGTGCATAGATGACTTATTTGATCAGTTACAAAGGGCTCAGGTATTCTCGAAGATTGATTTGAGATCAGGTTATCACTAGTAGAAAGTCAAAGAGGAAGATATTGAGAAAACAGCTTTCAGAACTAAATATGGTCACTTTGAATTTTTGGTTATGCCATTTGGAGTGACTAACGCACCAGCTGCTTACATGGACTTGATGAATTGTGTTTTCAAGGACTATTTAGATGAGTTTGTTATAGTATTCATAGATGACATTCTAATCTATTCCAAGAGTGTTGAAGATCACGAACACCATTTACGATTAGTCTTATAACGATTACGTGAGAAGAGATTGTTCGGTAAATTGAAGAAGTATGAGTTTTGGTTAACGGAGATTGCTTTTCTTGGATATATAGTATCAGTGAAAGAAATTTATGTAGATCCTTAGAAGATAGAAGCTATTACCAATTGGGTGAGACCTACGAATGTGACAGATATCTGAAGTTTCTTAGGATTGGCTGGTTATTACCAGAGATTTGTAAAAGATTTTTCACGCATTGCTATGCCGATGACACGGTTTATGAGGAAAAATGTTGTTTTTGTATTGAGTCTGGAATGTGAAGAAGTTTCCAAGAATCGAAAGGTCGACTAGTGAATGCACCAATCTTAGCCGTTCCGACAGGGACTGAAGGGTTTATTATTTACAATAATGTTTCGTATAAAGGTTTAGGTTGCGTTCTTATGCAAGGTGACAAGGTCATTGCCAATGCATCAAGACAACTTAGACCACACGAGAAGAATTATCCGACACGTAATTTAGAATTATCTGCCATGATTTTTGCATTGAAGATTTGGCATCATTACCTATACAGTGAGAAATGTGAAATATATATGGATCATAAAAGTTTGAAATACTTGTTCACAACACGAGATTTGAACATGAGGCAAAGGAGATGGTTAAAATTGATGAAGGACTATGATTTGTCAATTCAGCATCATCCAGACAAGGCAAATGTAGTTGTCGATGCTCTTAGTTGTAAAGCACCAACCAATACCGCATCAGATTTGACTTCTTAGAAAGAATTGATTCAAGATATGGATAATTTGGAGCTTGAAGTGATTCCAAGGATTGAAAGTGGCTTGATGTCGACGATTATGGCTAAACCACTCTTGATTCACGAGATCACGGAGAAACAACTTCAAGATGTGGCTTTGAAGAAGATTTGTGATGAGACTCTGATGGGAAAGCAACCGGGATTTACTTTTAAGAATAATATTTTGAGATTGAGGGGTAGAACTTGTGTACTTGCTGATAAGGAGTTAAAACAAAACATTCTAGAGGAAGCACACAATACGAAGTATACCATCCATCCAGGAAGCACCAAGATGTATAGAGACTTGAGACATGTTTATTGGTGGCCAGGAATGAAGAGAGAAATAGCACACTATGTTTTACATTGTACGAGTTGTCAACAAGTGAAGGCCGAACGCCAAGTACCTTCAGGATTGTTACAACCGTTACCGATAGCCGAGTGGAAATGGGAACACATTACAATGGACTTTGTAAGTGGATTTTTGAGATCGAAGAAAGCGAACACTATCATTTGGGTGATCGTTGACCGTTTGACGAAGTCGTCGCACTTTCTACCACTTCAAACAACTAAGCCGATGATGTTAGCTAAGTTGTATATCTGCGAGATTGTAAGAGTAGATGATATTCTAGTTTTTATTATTTCAGATAGAGATATTAGTTTTAAATCAAAGTTTTCGAGAGCCTTATAAGAAGCAATGGGTACCAAATTGCATTTCAGTACCGTTTTTCATCCTCAGACCGATGGTCAATCAGAAAGAGTAATCCAGATTTTGGAAGACATGCTTCGATTATATGTGCTTAATTTTCAAGGCGATTGGAAAGACCATTTGCCGTTGATTGAGTTTGCATATATCAACAACTTTTAGTCGAGTATTGGGATGGCTCATTATGAAGCTTTGTATGGTCGTGTATGTCGTTCACCGATTAGTTGGACGAAAATCGGAGAAAGAATGATAGAAGGGCCAAAAATTGTACAAGAGACAACGGACAAGATAAAGGTGATTTGACAACGGTTACTGACATCTCAGAGTAGGTATAAGAGTTATGCCGACAAGCGTAGACGACCGTTAGAATTTAACGTGGGAGATTTGGTTTACTTGAAGGTGTTACCTTCAAAAGGAATCACTAGAATTGGGAGATACGGAAAAATCAACCCGAGATACGTAGGACCTTTTGAGATCATTGGGAGAGTTGAACCCGTAGCGTATCGATTGAACTTGACGAGTGAGTATGCTCAAGTCATAATGTGTTTCATGTATCGTTGTTATGAAAACATTTGGCAGAAGATAGAGATCAAGTGATGACTCCGACGCCGAATGAGATTTAGAGTGATTTGATGTATGTTGCGTACCCAGTAGCGATTTTGGATAGAAAGGATCAAGTCTTACGAAACAAGGTGATATCGAAGGTAAAATTATTATGGCGTGGCCAAACGATGAAAGAGATGACATGGGAAAAAGAAGATGAGATGCTTACTCAGTATCCGCACCTATTCGATACATGAGGTACAAGTTTGGGGACAAACTCTTTTAAATGGGAGAGTATTATAACACCCTCATGCATGTTATTGCATTTTATTGCATTGCCATACATGATAATGTGATGTTTTGTGAACGTTGGCACATATGAGTGAGTTTTGGCTCACGAGTCGATTTGGGTGTCTGTGTTAGAGAACCTTTGAGACATTGTGGAATGAGTTGTTTGTGGTTGTGAAATCTCTCCGCGTACGAGACAGTCATTGTGGAATGCTACTTGTGTATTTCACTATCTGTATTATTTCTGGTTTATAATATATTTCTATTGTTAGATTTAGTATCCTGGTGAGGACAAATTAACACGCTATTAATTTGGTTGGCTAATTAGCAACTTCAAAAAAGTCATATAAGAATTTTTGTTTTAGCAACCAAACGGAACTTAGTCAGAAACTTTGATAATTTTGAAGTTTCACTTATAAAGCTATGAATTAGCTGTGTAAAAAGTTTCAGAGACTGATTAGGAGTTTTGAAAACTCGTGGGGAGGTAAACACAATTTTCAAAAGTGTTGCCTATATATAGATAGAGATGATCTTGATATTTTTTATAACTTCTAACCTAAAACTCAAAAGGAGGTCAAAAGGCAGATTTTGATTGCTTAGAGCTTCTCGACGCCAAACGACGACCGTTCGTCCGCTAGTTTTTCACCAAATTTCATATTCGAGCTCCTAAAGGTAAGAGCTTCGTTTTGATACCTATTAGGCCATGTTTGGCTAAGTTTTTCGAAAAGTCATTTTCTAGAAATTTTCATAAAAGTTGATATTTGGACTTTTGACCCATAGGTGTTGTACTAGGAGTTTTTCTTCAAGTTCTTTGTTCACATGTTTTCCTTGGAACGAACTTTAGGAGTGTTAATTGGAGGTGAGTGATTCAACTTTGTATTATGAAATGATTGCTTGGCGTGTATTCATGTTATGTTTGAATAGCATGTGTTAATTCATAAAGATATATTGTGTAGTTCATATTGGGCGATTATATTGATAAGTAGGTCCAATAGTATGGTAAAATGTTTTAATTACCGAGAGCACGGTGATATGTATTTGAGCATGTTGAGTTGCTTATTTAGGTCAGAAGGAGCACGTGGTCACTAAGCCATTTTGTGGAGCCGATATAGGCATTAAGGTTGCATGATTGAAGAGAATAATCGTGGGTCTTACCCTTTCGCGTGGACTTATTGGCGAGGAGTCGTGGATTGGGAGTATGGAACGTGTACATGAGTCTCCGGCGACTAGTATGAAACATAGAGATGTGAATGCGAGCACGTTTGTCATTCATGTGCATATGTTATTTTTTCACTAAGCGTTAGCTTAAATAAATCGAATATGTGTGGTTATTCAAATAACCATTGCAGGCATTAATGCTGGAGAGGAATCGCAGAAGTGAACACGTGGGATGGGAGTTCACTTAGAAGGCAATCTGAATGTTGATCTTGTAGTTTTGGGACAATAGATATGTTGTAATAAGGATCTTATAATCTTCTGCTCATGTTTAACTTAGTATCTTAGAACGGAATAGTGATGTTGTAATAGACACTAATTTGTTGTAATTATGTTTTTGGTAATGTTATAATATAGTTAGGATTACTTTGGAGTAAGTTTGGTGTGTGTGTGTGTGTGTGTGTGTTTAATCCCCGAATTTCAGAAATCTTTTAAACTTAGAAATTCTGTAGAATGTGTGATGCTGCCATAAACCAGTCGACTGGTTGAGAAAACAGTCGACTGGAGCCTCTTTTTCAGTAACTCACTGCATCTTTTTATAGAAGATCAGTCGACTAGATTCCCGACACAGTCAACTGAATCGTGTGTTCAATTCAGATATTTTGCCCAGGCTGGACTTCAGTCAACCGGACCGTACTAGTTGACTGAATATTTGAAGCCCTAGTCGACTGGACCTAGAAAACAGTCAACTGGATTATGTTTTAAATTCAAAGTTTCTGCTGGACCAGAATCAGTCGACTGGGCACGAGGTGCAATTGATTGGACTGCTAATTTTTAAAATGTTTTATTTTGTTCCGCTGCGTGTGTTCTTAAAACTAATTTTTTTAGGAACGTTAATGAATTGGTTTAGCCTCTGTGACGTGCCACAGGCTCTGGTTCTGCTATTGTGGGATCGGGCTGTGACACAACATCAACCCGGACTCTCGGTCGGTCAAGCAGAAGAGGAGGGGCATGTCCCCTGAAAAGCAGTGCGCGAAGAAGTTGAAAAGCTTCTGAAGGCGAAATACGTTCGATGGTTCCACTATCCCGATTGGTTGACAAATGTAGTACTAGTCAAGAAAAGCAACGGGAAGTGGAGAATGTGCGTGGATTTCACCGACCTTAACAAAGCCTGCCCCAAGGATTGCTATCCGCTGCCTAGGATAGACCTCCTTGTGGATTCCACGGCCGGCCACTCGCTTCTCTCATTCATGGATGCCTACACGGGGTATAACCAGATCAACATGTACCCCAAGGACAAAGAAAAGACGTCCTTCATCACCGACCAAGGGACGTACTACTACAAGGTGATGCCCTTCGGCCTTAAAAATGTCGGGGCGACTTATCAGCACCTGGTCAACCACATGTTCAAGGATTTAATTAGGAAATCGATGGAGGTGTATGACGATGATTTGTTGGTCAAGAGTCGGGAAGAGTCCGACCATCTCGAGCACTTGGCCGGGGCCTTCAGCATCTTAAGAAAATTCTGGATGAGGTTGAACCCGGCTAAGTGCACATTTGGAGTCTCATCTGGGAAGTTCTTGGGATATATGTTCAGCATGCGAGGGATTTAAGCAAACCCTGAAAAAATTCAGGCTACTATTAATATGTGGTCAACCAAAGAAGTTCAAAGCTTGGCCGGATGGGTGGCAGTGCTGAATCGGTTTATTTCCTAAGCTACCGACCGGTGTCTGCCGTTCTTTGAAATCCCCCATAAAGCATTTCAATGGTCGGAAGAGTGTGAAGAAGCGTTTCAGGACCTTAAGAAATACCTGACATCGTCCCCTCTGCTCTCCACACCTGCACCGAAGGAGGAGTTGTTCTTGTACTTGGCGGTATCACCCTCAACAGTTAGCTCGGCGCTCATTCGAGAAGAGCACGTGATACAATTCCCAGTTTATTGTACCAATCGGGCACTTCAAGGCGCAAAAAGCAAGTACTCCCGCATTGAGAAACTGGCCTTCGTCCTCATCACTTCTGCCTGGAGACTCCACCCATATTTTCAGGCCCATGCCATCGTGGTCCTCATAAATCAGCTGCTGCGCCGGATCCTCAGTCATCCAGAAACGTCCGGACGGCTCATCAAGTGGGCATTGGAATTGGAAGAATTCGAAGTGATGTACAGGCCCTGGACGGCGATTAAAGGACAGGTCGTGGTAGATTTTCTCGTGGAGTTCACATACCCAGAAGATCCTGTCGAGGAAATCGACCCTCCCGAGTTGCCATCCAGTTTGCAAACTAATATCCCGACCTGGGTACTCTATGTGGATGGGTCCTCTAACAAAGAAGGTAGCGGGGCAGGAATTATCCTAACTATACCCGATGGGATCCAACTGGAGTACACATTAAGGTTCGATTTCTAGGCCTCCAATAACAAGGCCGAGTACGAAGCCCTGTTGGTCAGGTTACAGTTGTCTACTTCGATGGGGGCGTAGCAAGTCCAAGCATACAGCGACTCCCAACTTATGGTCAATCAGGAGTATGAAGCTCGGGAGGATAGCATGGTAGCCTACCTAGCCCTCGTCTGAGCGGTCTCAAAGAGGTTTGAGGGTTTCTCCATCATACAAATCTAGAGGAAAGAAAATGCTAGGGCTGACCGGTTCGCCCCGCCTTGCCTCGTCTTCCGAGTCAGACCTGCCCGGTATAATAATTAAATACTTGCCCGAACCCAGCATAACTGACTCGGGGGGGCATGGAGGTAGACCCGGTCACTGCGGACCCAACTGGATGGATCCAATAGCAATGTTCCGCACGATGGGTATCTTACCTAAAAGAAAAGAAGAAGCCCGACGGGTGAAATACCGGGCGGCTAGATACCATATCGTTGATGGCATCTTCTACAAAAAGGGGTTCTCTATCCCATACCTACGGTGCATCCACCCTACACAGGTGCAAGGAATATTGAGTGAAATCTATGAAGGAGTGTGTAGAAGCCATGTGAGAGGTCGGGCACTCTCCCGAAAAGTCCTACTGTAAGGCTATTATTGGCCAATGATAGCCTGAGATTCACAAGAGTATGTCAGGCGGTGTGACAAGTGCTAGAGACACTCGCCTATGATCAACCACCCGGGAGAGCTCCAGACGCCAATCCTCAGCCCTTGGCCATTCGTTCAGTAAGGTATTGATATAGTCGGTCCCCTCTCGATTGGAAAAGGACAAGTTAAATTCGCGGTTATTGTCGTGGATTATTTCACTAAGTGGGCAGAAGCCGAGCCATTGGCAACGATCACCGAGAAGAAGATGGAAGGTTTCATCGAGAAAAACATCCTCAGCAGGTTTGGGGTCCGGGTCAGTGACAACGACAGACAGTTTGACACCCCGGTGTTCAGGTAATTATGCTCGGACTATGGCATATCCAATCATTACTCCTCACCCGAGCATCCTCAGGCTAATGGGCAAGTCGAGTGACAAATTGGACAATTTTGTAGTCAATTAAAACCAGACTCGGCGACGCCAAAGGACTCTGGGTGGATAAGTTACTAACCCTTCTGTGAGGCTATCGTACCACCTCCCGAGCGGCAACAGGGGAGACACCATTCTCTCTCACCTATGGCTTTGAGGCGGTGATATCCACTAAGCTCGGTTTGCCAACATACCGGGTGGCGAGCTTCAACAAACAAGGCAATGAGGATGCCCTTAGAGGAGATTTGGATTTGACGGAAGAAAAAAGAGACCGGGCATATATGAAAGTGGCAGCCTACAAGCAGCAAGTCTCGCGGTACTACAATAGCAAGGTCAAGCACCGCAGTTTCCAGGTAGGAGATCTGATCCTTAAGGTAGTGAACCAGTCGACAAAGGTCCCGAGTCATTGAAAACTGGGCCCGAAATTGGGAAGGGCCTTATTGGGTCACACGGGTCAACCGCCCGGGAACATACTGGTTGCAGACTTTGAATAGGCAAGACCTCTCGCACCCATGGAACGTGCAGCACCTCTGCAAGTACTTCCAGTGACACTCGGACAGGATCAGATTAGCATTGAATGGGGAATTTATAGCTCTTCCTGAGCGATTATTATAATTTTCAATAGCAATAAAAATTGTTCTTTTTCTACAACTTATTTTTCACTGGTGTTCTACTCTGAAGTCCTCGGGATCACACCCGAGGTACCAAAAAGACCTCAAGATCACACCCGAGGCACTAAAAGACCTTGGGGACACACTCTAGGCACAAAAGACCTTGGAGTCATATCCGAGGCACCGGTTTCGCCTAGGTCCAAAACCTACGATGGGAAACTAACTCCCTAGGTGGCCAAGGGTGGCAAGCCGCAAAAGACCCTACAACTACCAATGTTCTAGGTCGGTTCCCTACAGTCACTCCCTTTAATACCCGTACCCAGAAAATGGAAGTAATATTTATTTTTCATGCATTAATTAGTATAATTAATTGCATGTGATATTTGGGTAAGTTCCAGTTACCCCGATGTGATAAGTGCTTTGATAAGGGCATAGTTGGACATATGTAAAATGGGACCCACGGGAGGTTCAAATTAGATAAATTGCATTTAGTTGCATTTATGTGATTGAATGAATATCTGTTTAATTGTTTTTAATATTTTATTGCTAGCTATGATCTTTTATGGTGTCAATTTGGGAACCCGTGTGAGGGCGAATTGGAATATGGTTCATAATTAGTAGGCTAATTAGCAACTTCATAAAATATTTGGGACCACTTTTGGGACCCATACGTGACATAGACATATACATATACCCACTTAGATAATGGGGTAGTTAATATAATTGTTTGGGGGTTTTATAATAGGACTTTACAAACTAATGGGGGTGTAAATAGAAATAAGGTAAAGTTATAACATATCCTCTAATATATGAGGATGTACAAGTCGGTTAAGTTAAAAAAAAAATCAAAACAAGAGTTAACAGAGAGTTAGAGCTTCAACGAGAACAAAAAAAAAAAAAGAAAGGGTTTCGCACCATTTTGTCGCCGTAGCTTCTCGTACGACCTCTGTTTCGCGAACCGAAGCCGTATTCGGACTCGTGGAGGTGAGAGGATTATTTATGTCTTTCTCTTTCATTTTTGATGATTTTTTTTTCTGCAACCTATTTTGAGGGGTGATACATATATGCGATTTATATATGTAGGGATATCATTGGGAGTAACTTAAGCTAGTTTTTGCGAAGGAGTTTGGAATTTTTAGGCTTATTTGGGACTTATTCGTGAGGTGAGTGTCCTAATCCCAAAATTGGATGTTTAATGTGATTTATTGCTATTAAATTCTTAAAATGCTTAATTGTGATTAAGTAGAAAAGCATGTGATTAGTTAGCTTTAACATGTCTAAATTAATGAAATTGCCATATTGACATGTTGAACTGCTTACGTGCTTATTTGGGTCAAAGGGTGTCAATTGATAATCACCATTATTTAGACCATATTTAAGGGACGTCATTCCTCGGAGAAAAGGGGGATGAAATCCTCAAATAAAAGGGGACGGTGGTGATGACCACAGCGAATTGACTTCGGCCACTTGAGAGTGTGTGATATCGTTTTTAAAGTGATGACAAAATGAGAATGGCCCGGAATCAGGGGTCCAGAACGATGGTGGTTGATTACTTGACACGTCTGCGACGATATACTATTGTGAATGTTTAATTAGTGTTATGAATCATTAAATGCTCTAATTGCATGATTCGTACCACGTACTCATTAAGCGAAAGCTTAGTCGATTTTTGTGGCTAATGACCATGCAGGTACGGACGAGCTTCACAGTGAGAAGCGTTGAACTGTGGGGGATTCTGGGATAGCTCGAGATTAATGGTTTATGTTTATTATGTTCATATGTAACTGAGATTAGATGAGTAGCTATATTCCTAGTGTTTGGATTTTTTTTGGAGATAAGTTTATATTTTGGTTATTTATTAAATCCTTGTAATATGAATTGTGGATTGAAGTTTGAAAGTATTTCCAAGTGTTTTGGTAATATTTTGGTATTTCAATTCTTGTTTGCTGTAATAGGGGGAACTCTGTCCAAGTACCATTCGATAATTTAAAACTTTATTTTATTTCTCTTTATTATTTTGTTTGATAGAAAGCTATTTTCCCCTGGTATTTTAGTTTAAAATTTTATTTTTGGAACGTTAAAAAAATGATTGTTTGGTCCTTGTTGGCTTGTTACACGTGTCCTAGCCTGCGGGGGCAAGTTGGGGTGTGATAATTTTTGGTATCAGAGTAATAGGCTAGAGCCTTGGGTACGAATAATGATGCATGAGTGTGCACACAATGACACGTAGTTATACGATCATGCATACACGTTTATTTAGCATGCTTTAAAATGTTATTTAGCATGCACAGTAATTTATTTAAAAGTGATGTGTATGCATATACTTGGTTATGGGTGCCAGGTAGAGATGTCTGGAGGTGAGAACCCATCTTCGGTCCATATGGATAGAATGGAAGTAGTCATGGAAAATTTGGTAAGAGTGGCTGAAACTCGAGTTACTGAGGAAGGACCAAGCTCATCAAATTAAGAACAAAGAACAGAACCAAAAACTATTGCCATGTTTTACAAGCAAAAGTCAGGGCAGTTTAAAGGAGAACCTGATTCGATGAAGGCTGACCATTGGTTGACTGATATGAAGAGAATTTTTTGTGCTTTGTCATGTTCAAAGGAACAGAAGGTCTTGTTTGCCTCAGATACTTTAAAAGAAGAAGCACAAAATTGGTGGACGTTTGTATTAAGGCAAGGAGCACCAACTACCTAGAATGGGTTTATCGAGGAGTTCCCGAAATAATATATTCCTCGATCTTTCAGTGATCAGAAGGCCCGAGAATTTTCTCATCTCAGTCAGGGTAATATGAGCGTTAGGGACTATGCAGCCCAGTTTACAAGTTCCAGATTTGCAATGGATTTGATTCCAAATGAGTTCATTCGGGTAAGACGATTCGAGGAAGGACGCTGTGATGCGATTAGGGAAAAAGTGGATATACTCCGAATATCAAAATATTCAGAAGTATTAGATGTGGCCCTAATTGCTGAGCGAGGTATGTCGTCACTAGGGTAAAGTCAACAATTCAATAGGCCGGGAGATAGTCAATTCCAGGGACACAGTTCCAAGAGACAGAGTTTGGGGAGTTCATCAGGAAGTGGGGGCAACAAGCCCAGGTGTCAGATTTGTGGTAAGTATCATTGGGTAATGTTCAACTTGTCTCCTATCATTTGCAATAACTGTCGACGGTCAGGACACATGGCAAAAGATTGTCCCAATCTATCAAGACAGAATGTGCTAAGACAAAGTATTATTTCGGGATAAGGTGTAGATGATAGTAGAATACGGTGTTATTTGTGTGGTAACCTGGGACATCGGGAACGTAATTGCCAAAAGAGGGGACCAGGAAGTTCTAGTTCATCTGTGGGAAGTGCACCAAGTTAGAGGCCACTTCAGCAACAATCTCAAGGGAGGGAGCAATGACAAGAAATGTATTTTCAGCTTAAGCCTGGGGAGACCATTGCCACTGATACTGTGGTTTTAGGTATACTTTCTATTTGCTCACAACCTACTAGAGTATTACTGGATTCGGGGTTAACTCACTCTTTTGTTCCACACCCATTTGCTAAGAATTTAGATAAACCCTTAGAATGACTAGATTTTGATTTGTCTGTTTCACTTCCATCGGAAGCTCTACTAGTAAGTTCGGGTGTCTTTAAAGCTTGTGGGATTGATGTGAATGGTAGGGGTTTGACTGTTGACTTAGTGCCATTGGTTATTCAATAAGTCATTTTGGGGATGGATTGGTCATCTGCAAATCACGTCATTATCGATTGTGAGAATAAAAGAGTAACATTTTGATTACCCAATCAAGATGTATTTTATATCCAAGGGACAGGTGTAGCATCACCGCCTTATTCGGTGTCAGCTGTCAGAGCTTGTCGTTTGTTGAAAAAAGGATGTCGGGGATTCTTGTGTAGTATACTTGACACTAGAAGTACTGAATTAAAATTAGAGGATATACCAGTGGTGAAAGAATTTTCAGACGTCTTTCCAGAAGATTTACCTAGTGTGTTGATTGAGAGGGAAATTGAATTTGGGATAGATGTGATGCCAAGAACTCTACCAATTTCATGGGCACCGTATAGAATGGCTCCGGTAGAGTTGAAGGAGTTGAAGACTCAATTGCAAGATTTACTAGATAAGGGATTCATTCGGCCTAGTGTATCACCATGGGGTGCATCGGTTTTATTTGTGAAGAAGAAGGACGGGACAATGAGAATGTGCATCGACTACCGAGAAATCAATAAGGTGACTATAAAGAATAAGTATCCATTGCCACGTATTGATGATTTGTTTGATCAGTTGCAAGGGGCACAAATCTTTTCTAAGATTAACTTGAGATCTCGGTATCACCAATTGAAGGTTAAAGCTGAAGACGTTGAGAAGACAGCTTTTAGGACACGGTACGGTACTATGAATTTCTTGTCATGCCATTTGGGGTCACAAATGCACTAGCCACTTTTATGGACTTGATGAACCGGGTATTCAAGACTTATCTAGACGAATTTGTGATTGTATTCATTGATGATATATTGATTTATTCTAGAAGTCAAGAAGAACATGAACGACACTTAAGGTTGGTTTTGCAACAACTCAGAGATAAGCAATTGTTTGGAAAGTTAAAAAGAAAAGTGAATTCTGGTTGACAAATGTTACTTTTCTTGGGCACGTGATCTCTAAGGATGGTGTCTCTGTGGACCCACATAAAATAGAAGATGTTAAGAATTGGTCGAGACAGACAAATGTTCTGAAGTTCAAAGTTTCTTGGGGTTAGCTGGTTACTATAGAAGGTTCGTTCAAGACTACTCTAGAATCACGACTCTAATGACTCAATTGATGAGGAAGGATGTGGCTTTTGTGTGGAATAAAGAATGTGAAGACTGTTTTCAGAAGTTGAAAGATAAGTTAACCTCAGTGCCGATATTAGCTATTCCGTCGGGTATCGGAGGTTTCAGTAGTGATGCTTCTCATCAGGACCTGGGATGTGTTCTAATGCAAGAGGGTAAAGTTATAGCTTATGCTTCGAGGCAGTTAAGGACACACGAGAAGAATTATCCGACTCATGATCTGGAATTGGCAGCGGTGATCTTTGTGTTAAAGATTTGGCGTCACTACTTGTACGGGGAAACATGTGAGATATTCACCGATCACAAGAGTTTGAAATATTTGTTTACCCAGAGAGAGCTAAATATGAGACAGAGAAGATGGCTTGAATTGATGAAAGACTACGATTTAAAGATTCAATACCATCAAGGTAAAGCTAACGTGGTTGTCGATGCTTTAAGTCGGAAGTCATCAGAAAATTTAGTTTATTCTTTAACAGCTTAAGCAAAGTTAGTAAAAGAATTTGAATAGCTGGAATTGGATGTAATTCCCAGAATCCAAGGTTGTTTAATGGCGACTATCAAGGCACAACCGAGCTTGATTGAAGAAATCAAGGTAAGTCAAATCTTATACCCAAATTTTAAGAAAATAATCGAAGAATTACCCGAGGGGAGACGGTCGGAATTCAGTTTTCAGAATAATGTATTGAGGTACATTAATCGACTGTGTTCCTAATATCCAAGAGTTAAAGACAAGATTATGGAAGAAGCTCACAATACAAGGTATTCTGTACATTCGGGGAGTACCAAGATGTATAAAGATTTGCGGGAAATATATTGGTGAAATGGTATGAAATGGGAAGTCGTCGAGTTTGTGGCCAAGTGTACGACTTGTCAACAAGTAAAACTAGAACATCAACGACCCGCCGGTGAATTGCAACCATTGGAGATACCAGAATGGAAATGGGAGCATATCACGATGGACTTTGTGTTAGTTTGCCATGGTCTCCTAAGTCTAATGATAGTGTTTAGGTGATCGTTGACTGGTTGACTAAGTCAGCCAATTTCTTGCCAATCAAGACTCGTGATCCGACAAAGTTAGTAGAGCTTTATGTCAGAGAAGTTATTAGATTACACGGGGCATCGGTATCAATTGTGTCAGATCGAGACACACGATTTGTGTCTAGGTTTTGGGAAGGTTTGCAAAAGGCAATGGGGACGACCGTGCATTTTAGCACAACATTTCATCCTCAGACAGACGGCCAATCAGAGCGAGTTATTTAGATTCAGGAAGATATGCTTCGAGGTTGTGTTATGGATTTTAAATCAGATTGGGAGACCCACTTGCCATTAGTGGAATTCTCTTATAATAATAGCTTCTAGACGAGTATTGGTATGGCGCCTTATGTGGCATTGTATGGTCAAAAGTGTAGATCTCCAGTGTGTTGGACAGAAGTTGGGGAAAAGCAACTTATAGGTCCTAAAATTGTGTAAATCACTACTAACAAAATCAAGTTAGTTAAATAACGGCTACAAATTGCACAGAGTCGTTACAAAAGCTACGCGGTTACAAGTAGAAGACCGTTGAAATTCGAGATAGGTGATTATATTTACTTGAAAGTATCGCCTTCGAAAGGCATCACACGGTTTGGTAAGTGATGTTGTCAGTATCAAGATATAAAAAGTATACTTTACTTTTCTAAAGATTTCAGTGTGGAAGTAAAGATCGAACCCACAGAGATTGAAATACTACAGTGCTTTAATTTTAAAACCTAAATTTAATTAATTAAGAAAACGGAATTGGATTTGAATTTTAATTAAACTAATAACAATAAAAATAAATCTAAATTACGAAAGCAATTAAAAAGTGTTTTTATCAATATGTTTAAAGGAACCTAGGATTGCAAATCCACCACTAGCTTCATAATAGGAATATTTATGAATTACTTTAGCCTATTAAGTTGGATGATAATGGGGAATTGTAGCTACAAGCCCAATTCCTCCGTCAAGAAAATAATTATGGTTCAAGCACCAACATAATCCATCTTCGGTTAGCACGAATTATCCCACACTAAACTAGGGTTGTGGCATAATCCGTCTAATCTAGGCATGGACTATTCGGATACTTGATAGCACAATTCAATTTAAGCATCATTACATGTAAATAATCTAAACAAGCACAGCAAGAATAGATCATTGAGCACATCACAGTCAAAATAGATCTAAGACAAGAATAAACTTTGAAAGTAATGATTTTAATCAATAAAAGCACGATTTATTTATAGAAATCTTCGGAACATGTAATCATCATCCATACATAATAAAACTAAAATAAAAACATAAATAAAACCCTATTACTTGGCTAGGGTTTCATTGAAACCCTAGATCTAGAGTTTAGTTGGCCATGAAATTGATGAATGGCAAGAGGTTGATGAAGGAGGTCATAGGAATCCTTGATCTTCTTCTTCTTCTCCTTGCTTTCCTCTCTTCAATGGCTGGAGTTTTTGTGTATATGGATGTGTGTAATGTTGTGTAATGATGTGTAACCACAAAATTGATTTAGAATATGATTTATATAGAGTTTGGAAGGATTTAGGAAGCTTTCCTAAGTCAAATCGCACTAAAACAGCTCTAGTTATGTTTCTGGACGTCATATGCACAAACCACCTTCGCTGGGCACTTTAATTTAATAAAATACGCGTTTTTGGTTTTTTCAAAGGTAGCTCGCGCGAGGTCCTGTTCGCTGCACTGCGCGACTTTCGTAGAATTGCGATAACTTTTTGTTCAGAACTCGGATTGACTCGCCGTTTGAAGTCACGCGTCCGTAACTCGAAGATCTACATTTTATATCTCTGGAGAAATTTCTCAAATTCAAAGTATTCTTTATCAAAAATGCAATTTTCCAAGACTGCTACTGCATTCAGCTTTCACCGGAATCACCATTTGAGCCCAAAATGACTTCCAAAGCCACTAATCATTAGATTTTTGTGTATTTTCAAGTTAAAGCTCGAAATCCTACAAAATTTAGAATATTTATTAAAAAATAACTAATAACTACATGAAATGGGCTAACAAAGCGTATTTTTAGAACTATAAACGGCAACTATTCGTCGCCGATCACACCCCCAAACCTACTCTTTGCTAGTCCTCGAGCAAAAAGAACAGAAACATAAAACTACTACTACAAATACTACTCCATTTTCGCATGGATCACGTTTGCATTTAGCATATGCAACAAGCCTTTGAAACCTCTAGGTGTCCCTAGTCGGACGAGTAAAGTTTCGTGAGGGTTCTCGTCAACAAGTCACCCACAACCATATTTATTAACTGATAAATTTAAAAACTTTTATTAAAAACAAAAAATATAATATTCAATACTCCTTCATCATATAACAAAGATTTGAAATAGAATAACGAACATAAAGAAACATAATGAAACATCCACCTAAATCATGAAAAACAATCTCAAGCACATGCATCGTATAAATCAATAGAGTTTCTCATAAAATTTGCACGTGTGTGATGTGGTAGTCAAATGAACACGAGTATGTCATGAACATGGAATATACTTCGGATAACCAATTAACTATGTCTCGACTACGAATCTCACAATGTCAATTACACTCTAAAATGAAACACTCAGAAACAGGTGTAATTTTTCTAATATATGGGAGTAAAGGAAATATGTTTTCAAAACGAGAAATGCTCACATATGACTCGAAAAAGACGCATGACACGAAAGAACAGTAGTCTCATGGATAGGATGCCAACAATCAAGAAAAATTACTCATTACCATGTTTTAATCCCCCTCCCATCGTTTACATATCCAAACCATGTTTCATAGGATCAAATAGGACTTTTCAAAGGTTGTAATGTGGCTCAGACAATGGAAAATGATAGAAAGGATTCATTAGGTAGTTTTAGAATGGCATTGTAAGGCATGTTCGATTTCTTTCATTCGCTCTTCCACCAACTTCATCATTTCATTCTCTTCTTTTGATTTTTCTTTTCAATTTTTTTTTCTTCTTTTTTTTTCAACCTTTTTTTTTCTTAATTCTTGCTTGTCGGATGATTATTCATTGATTTCTAAGCAACTACCCCAATAGCATCTTGTCTTCTTCTTCCCAATCACACATTGCCTTAACACCACTAAATGGTGACAAATCTCTCAGTGGTGAACTCCAAGTTTGTCAAGTCGGAGCAAAAACAAGGATAATGGTAATCAAAGAAAGAAATGGCATTTTAACGGCTCAAAGGGCGAACTAAGGTTATTTTTATCATTTATCGGTCAGTAAACAAAGAAGGCCTAAAAATCATCTCCTATGGTTATATGGTTCTTCAATGTTTACGACAGAAGATTATTTAGCATGGTAACAAATATTTTAACTTGACTATCAACCAAAACAAGAATAATGAGACTAAACAACGAGTTAATGCGCTATTTCAAGTGAAACTTGACAAACACAAGATGTATTTATAACCCTCTAAAAAGAAAAGATAGGCTCAAAAGCTCACTGGGTCTAGTCTCCACATTGTGTTATCTAGAAATCCGAATCATATTATAATTCACATCAAACATGTATTCAAGCGACTACGTGCAGTGCATAAGTTTATGTGCAAAACTATGATATAAAACTACGATTCAAACGATACATGACCTAAAACGTCTCAATATGACTTTAGCAAATATTTAATCACATCTTTTCATGTTTATCATTCTATAACAATCATAGTTACATAACAATCAAGAAGTATCAAATTAAGATTGCAAAAACATCGGTAACATCGTTTATTTAAGCACAAGTATCGAAAATTTTTGAAAAATTGCAGTATAATGTGCATGCGTGTGCATACCCCCAAACCTAAACCTTTCATTGTCCCCAATGAAACAATAAAACGAAAGAAAAGAGAGTATGTAAAGAAGGAACGGTAATACCTCGATCTCGGCACTCACAAACAGGTGAACATAATGGAATATGTCAATAAATTTCAATGTTACCTGTTACTCCTTGATAAAAGACGAACACAGAAAATAATAAAAGCAGCTAAAAGAACTATAACTAAACTACACAAAATTAAATAAACTATAAGAATTAACAATACTATGCAGACAACACGAAAATAAACTATAAAAAGAAATAAAAGATAACCAGAACTCATGAAAATAACAAACGACTCGATCTAAAAGTATGGAAGAAACAAAAACAGAAAAGTAAAACCTATCAGAACAGGTGTGGAGGACTGATAGAGAAAACAAAAGAAAATATCATAAAAATGGGGTATCGCGCGAGCGGCCGTCCCGCGCGTGACTCCTAATTTTTTTTTTTTAATCAGTAGCTCGAGCGAGATACCTCGCGCGCGCGAAACAAGGCACGAGGAGAACCCGAGAGCTCATAAAAATAATAACCAAAAATTTCACTAAGGCACATTCTCGCGCTTGCGGGCCGCGCGAGCGACGTCTCGCGCGAGCGAGCGGCGCGCGCGAGAATGATATTTTTTTCTCAGTTCACTTATTTTATGTATATAAATTAAGCATAACTTTACTCCAACCCCCAACCTATCCAAAAAACTCAAAAACTGACCAAAACGACCCAAAAACATGCAAAAATAAGATAAACAGACGAAATAAAGCTTGGGTTGCCTCCCAAGAAGCGCTGTCTTTTACGTCTTTAGCTAGACCATTCTAGCTCAAGACTCAAGGAGGTCGTAAATCAGAGTTTATACCCTTTAGGGCATTAGGGAGATGTCGGTGGAAAGCAGAAACAAGGTCGTTATGCATTAATTCATTCGACGAATCTCCCTTATCATGTTCAATTCGATTTCTAACCTTTCGAGTAAATTCGTCATTAGGGTCCAGGTTATTCAAATCCATCCGCTTATTTTCCACTATATTATTCTCCTCACTCATATTTATTTCTTTATTAAGTTCAATGTTCCGTCTTACCTCACATTCCGCCTCACATAGGTAATCGTCGTCTTTAGGAGGTTGATCCATAGCATTAAATACGTTTAATTTTAAGTTCATGTTCCCAAATGACACCTTCATTACCCCCGTCCGACAGTTAACACGAGCGTTAGCGGTTGCTAAGAATGGACGGCCTAAGATGACAGGAGTGTGTTTCCTAGCATCTATCACGGGTTCGGTGTCAAGGACCATGAAATCGACAGGATAATAGCATTTATCAACTTTAACTAAGACGTCCTCGATGATTCCTCTAGGTATTTTAATAGAATGATCCGCTAATTGTATGGTAGCGGCCGTAGGTTTAAGTTCACCTAGTCCTAGTTGTTTATAGACGTGATAAGGTAAGAGATTAACACTCGCACCTAAGTCAAGGAGAGCCCTATGGATGATAGTGTCACCTATGACACATGAAATCGTTGGCTTACCGGGATCCTTATACTTTGGAGGTGAGTGTTGAAAAATAGAACTTACTTTTTTCCGTGAGAAAGACCTTTTTCGGAGTGTGACTGCGTATTTTGCACTTTTGAGTACAAAGGTCTTTAAGACATTTAGCGTAAGTGGGAATTTGTTTAATCGCATCGAGGAATGGAATATTAATCTTTACTTGTGTAAACACCTCGAGTATATCTTCCATTTTTGACCCTTTCTTAGACAAATGTGACGGTTCATCAACGTTAGGTGGAAATGGCATTCTCGGAATATAATTCGTTGGGACCGGTTCTTTATCTTTCTTATTCCTTTTCATTTCTTCACCTTCCTTATTCGAGTTATTATTGATATTTCTCTCACTCGTATCCGGAATTTCAACAACTTCCTCTTCTCTAATAGTCGTCCTAGTCGAAACAGCGTTCACGCTCTCACTCGACCCCCCCTTTTCGTATTGTCCCTTAGGATTTTGAATAGTTTGCGCAGGCAACTTCCCCTTGTTTCTACGACTCACCGCAGTAGCTATTTGTCCTATTTGGGACTCAAGCTTCGCAATGGATTGTGTATGAGAGTGCACTATTTGTGCTTGTGCTTGGACTTGAATTTCTATGTTTTTAAGGGATGCCAACACCGTAGCCTCAAAAGCGTTATCCCTTGGAGGGCTAGGATTAGGAGTTGGGTGTTGGTATTGACTTTGTTGATATTGAGGTCGATATGTATTAGGAAAATTGTTCGACATAGGATTATAATTATTTTGTGGGAATTGTTGCATAGAATTAACGTGTTGCTCAACAAATTCCGGATATTGAGATGCAGAAGGACATGCAAAGATATTATGTGACGGTTCAGAACATAATGCACAAACTTCTGAAGAAGGTGGATTGGACCTAATTCCCATCCTCATAAGTTGGTCAAGTTTTCTATTTAATTCTTGTATTTCAATTGATTGACTTGACTCAAACTTTACCTCTCGCTTAGGTCGAAGGTACCCCTCAGAACGTACCGACACCGCCTGATGCATCGAATTCTCACTCAAAGTTTCAAATATTTTCCAGGCCTCGTCGGCGCTTTTGTGTAGGAAGGTACCCGCACAAACGGCATCGACAGTGTTACGGACAGAGGGAATAAGTCCCTCATAAAAGACCCGTACCAACTGCCACTTAGGAACCTGATGATGTGGACACGAACGTAATAATTCTTTAAATTTTTCCCACGTGTCGTAAAGTGTTTCCCCATCTTGCATCACAAAATTTGCTATCGATTTTCTTATTTGATTAGTTCTTGTGATTGGGAAAAACTTTTGTAAAAATGCAGTATGTAATGCTTTCCATGTTTTTATAGTGTTTGGCTCCAAAGATTGGAGCCAATATTTAGCTTTATCTTTTAAAGAGAATGGAAAGAGCCGCAATTTTAATTCATCATCAGTAAAATTTTGGATTTTTAAAGTAGAACATATATCTTGGAAATCTCCTAAGTGCTGATAAGGATCTTCATTTATACGGCCATGGAATGATGGAAGTAGCGAGATGGTAGACGACTTTATCTCAAAGTGAGATGCTGTCGCCTCCGGTAATTCGATACCGGCTTGTGGCGTGTAAGTAGTAGGAATAAAATAATTTATAAGTGGAGGAGGTGGCGGTATATTAAGATTATTCATATTAGCACCGTCGTTTTGATTGTTATTGTTATTTCCATCGTCAGCCATTTTAATCGGTTCGATTTTAAAAGTTCGAGTTTTCCTTAACCGTTCATGGGTACTTTGAATTTCGGCCTCAAACAACGACGACGGAATCGGCGTTGATTCGTCATCTTGCAACCTAGCTCTAGAAGCTTGGGTTGCAGACTTACTAACTCTTAAAGTACGTTAAAGTTCAAGATCGATAAAATGTAATTCAGGTTTATTTGAACGCGTACCAAACAAAAACTTAAAAAGAAAAGAAAATAAAATTAGGACTGACTCAACAAATTCAAAAATAAGCACGCAAATCAGACAACACGCAAGCACACAGTACTACTATGATGCATGAATATTATCCTGTAATACAATGACCGCGTCAAGCCCAGCGCCCCGGGTTTCCTAGCTAATGCACGTGAACAATCACTCCTAAACTAATGCAATTAGTGTGTCACAGCGCCCTGACTTACAGTGGTTTAAAGCGAGTTTCACAAGAAGCAATTTATTTTATTTTATTTGTATTTTTTTCGCATAAGCTCCTTTGATGTGCTAAGCTATTCCGCCCGAAAACGTTAGAAATTGATGACTCGAGAAACTACAAAATAAAACGAAAAATAAGAAAAAGAAAACCTAATCTAATATTTACGAATTAACTAAACTAAGATTCTAAAACTAAAGGTAGTAATTTGCAATCCCCGGCAACGGCGCCAAAAATTGATGTTGTCAGTATCAAGATATAAAAAGTATACTTTACTTTTCTAAAGATTTGCAGTGTGGAAGTAAAGGTCGAACCCACAGAGATTGAAATACTACAGTGCTTTAATTTTAAAACCTAAATTTAATTAATTAAGAAAACGGAATTGGATTTGAATTTTAATTAAACTAATAACAATAAAAATAAATCTAAATTACGAAAGCAATTAAAAAGTGTTTTTATCAATATGTTTAAAGGAACCTAGGATTGCAAATCCACCACTAGCTTCATAATAGGAATATTTATGAATTACTTTAGCCTATTAAGTTGGATGATAATGGGGAATTGTAGCTACAAGCCCAATTCCTCCGTCAAGAAAATAATTATGGTTCAAGCACCAACATAATCCATCTTCGGTTAGCACGAATTATCCCACACTAAACTAGGGTTGTGGCATAATCCGTCTAATCTAGGCATGGACTATTCGGATACTTGATAGCACAATTCAATTTAAGCACCATTACATGTAAATAATCTAAACAAGCACAGCAAGAATAAATCATTGAGCACATCACAGTCAAAATAGATCAAAGACAAGAATAAACTTTGAAAGTAATGATTTTAATCAATAAAAGCACGATTTATTTATAGAAATCCTCGGAACATGTAATCATCATCCATACATAATAAAACTAAAATAAAAACATAAATAAAACCCTATTACTTGGCTAGGGTTTCATTGAACCCTAGATCTAGAGTTTAGTTGGCCATGGAATTGATGAACGACAAGAGGTTGATGGAGGAGGCCATAGGAATCTTTGATCTTCTTCTTCTTCTCCTTGCTTTCCTCTCTTCAATGGCTGGAGTTTTGTGTATATGGATGTGTATAATGTTGTGTAATGATGTGTAACCACAAAATTGATTTAGAATAGGATTTATATAGAGTTTGGAAGGATTTAGGTAGCTTTCCTAAGCCAAATCGCACTAAAACAGCTATATTTACGTTTCTGGACGTCATATGCACAAAACACCTTCGCTGGGCACTTTAATTTAATAAAATACGCATTTTTGGTTTTTTCAAAGGTCGCTCGCGCGAGGTCCTGTTCGCTGCACTGCGCGACTTTCGTAGAATTGCGATAACTTTTTTGTTCGGAACTCGGATTGACTCGCTGTTTGAAGTCACACGTCCGTAACTCGAAGATCTACATTTTATATCTCTGGAGAAATTTCTCAAATCCAAAGTATTCTTTATCAAAAATGCAATTTTCCAAAACTGCTACTGCATTCAGCTTTCACCGGAATCACCATTTGAGCCCAGAATGACTTCCAAAGCCACTAATCATTAGATTTTTGTGCATTTTCAAGTTAAAGTTCCAAATCCTACAAAATTTAGAATACTTATTAAAAAATAACTAATAACTACATGAAATGGGCTAACAAAGCGTATTTTTAGAACTATAAACGGCAACTATTCGTCGCCGATCAGTAAGCAAGGCAAGTTAAGTCCGAGGTTTGTAGGGCCTTATCTGATTTTGGATAAAGTTGGTCCAGTTGCATATCAGTTGGAATTACCACAAGAGTTGTCTAATGTTCATAATGTGTTTAACGTTTCTATGTTGCGACGCTGTCTATAAGATTTGAGTCACCGTATCACTCCGAAACCATTGATGGTTCGAGAAGACTTAAGTTATGTTGAACATCCAGTTCGAATCCTAGATAGGAAGGATCAAGTGCTCAGAACTAAAGTCATTCCTCTAGTTATGGTGTTATGGCGTTATGGCGTAATCATTCGGTGGAGGAGGCAATGTGGGAATCTGACGACAAAATTCGAGAGATATATCCTCAGCTATTTGACTCTTGAGGTAAGAAAAGTTTGGGGACAAACTTCCTAAAAGGGAGGGAGAGATGTAATACCCGTACCCAGAAAATGGAAGTAAAATTTATTTTGCATGCATTAATTAGTATAATTAATTGCATGTGATATTTGGGTAAGTTCCAGTTACCCCGATGTGATAAGTGCTTTGATAAGGGCACAGTTGGACATATGTGAAATGGGACCCAAGGGAGGTCCAGATTAGATAAATTGCATTTAGTTGCATTTATGTGATTAAATGAATATCTGTTTAATTGTTTTTAATATTTTATTGCTAGCTATGATCTTTTATGGTGCCAATTTGGGTACCCGTGTGAGGGCGAATTGGAATATGGTTCATAATTAATAGGCTAATTAGCAACTTCATAAAATATTTGGGACCACTTTTGGGACCCATACGTGACATAGACATATACATATACCCACTTAGATATTGGGGTAGGTAATATAATTGTTTAGGGGTTTTATAATAGGACTTTAGAAACTTATGGGGGGTGTAAATAGAAATAAGGTAAAGTTATACTATATCCTCTAATATATGAGGATGTACAGGTCGGTTAAGTTAAAAAAAAAATCAAAACAAGAGTTAACAGAGAGTTAGAGCTTCAACGAGAAGAAGAAAAAAGGGTTTCGCACCATTTTGTCGTCGTAGCTTCTCGTACGACCTCTGTTTCGCGAACCGAAGTAGTATTCGGACTCTTGTAGGTGAGAGGATTATTTCTATGTCTTTCTCTTTCATTTTTGATGATTTTTTTCTGCAACCTATTTTGAGGGGTGATACATATATGTAGGGATATCATTGGGAGTAACTAAAGCTAGTTTTTGCGAAGGAGTTTGGGATTTTTACGCGTATTTGGGACTTATTCGTGAGGTGAGTGTCCTAATCCCAAATTTGGATGTTTAATGTGATTTATTGCTATTAAATGCTTAATAATGCTTAATTGTGATTAAGTAGAAAAGCATGTGATTAGTTAGCTTTAACATGTCTAAATTAATAAAATTGCCATATTGACATGTTGAGCTGCCTATGTGCTTATTTGGGTCAAAGGGTGTCAATTGATAATCACCATTATTTAGCCCATATTTAATGGACGTCATTCCTCAAAGAAAAGGGGGATGAAATCCTCAGATAAAAGGGGACAATGGTGACGACCACAACGAATTGACTTTGGTCACTTGAGAGTGTGTGATATCGCTTTTAAAGCGACGACAAAGTGAGAATGGCCTGGAATCAGGGGTCCAAAACGATGGTGGTTGATTACTTGACACGCCTGCGAGGATATACTGTTGTGAATGTTTAATTGGTGTTATGAATCATTAAATACTCCAATTGCATGATTAGTACCACGTACTCATTGAGTGAAAGCTTAGTCGATTTTTGTGACTAATGACCATGCATGTATGGACGAGCATCACAGTGAGAAGCGTTGAACTATGGGGGATTCTGGGATAGCTCGAGATTAATGGTTTATGTTTAATATGTTCATATGTAAATGAGATTAGATAAGTAGCTACATTCCTATTGTTTGGATTTTTTTTGGAGATAAGTTTTTATTTTGGTTATTTATTAAATCCTTGTAATATGTATTGTGGATTGAAGTTTTGAAAGTATTTCCAAGTGTTTTGGTGATATTTTGGTATTTCAATTCTTGTTTAATAGGGGGAATGGTGCTGTAATAGGGAGAACTCTGTCCAAGTACCATTCGATAATTTTAAACTTTATTTTATTTCTCTTTATTATTTTGTTTGATAAAAATCTATTTTTCCCCTGGTATTTTAGTTTAAAATGTTATTTTGGAACGTTAAAAAAAATGATTGTTAGGTCATTGTTGGCTTGTTACGCGTGTCCTAGCCCGCAGGGGGCGGGTTGGGGTGTGACACTCCCGTTAACACCATCCTTAGCAAAAGCTTTGGGGGGCAGGGGGACATTAGACTAAAACAGGCAACCCTACCGAGCACTAACAGGACTTGGAAATTTAAAACAACACTCCTAAGTACCTACAGTGCCCAGAGAAACCGACCGGTATAGTAACAGGACCTAACTCCTACACTATACCTAGCGGGGAGTTCTAAACAGGTCCTGATCAGACCAACTGTTCTCTACTGGTCACGGTCCTAAGCTTTTGCTAAGCAGGGTTTCCAACCGATCGGGCACTAGCAATCAAAGACAAGCAAGTACAAAAACAATGACGATTGATGAAAAAGGGTGGCCTCGACGGGCCTTTTCATTAATTGAAATAAAAGTTTGTACAGAGATTGAGGGCACTTGTAGTAACCTCCAAAACAAAAACCAACAAAACAAAACAAGAAAAGAGAAGGGGCTAGGAGTCGTCCACGACGACCACATCCCCCGTTTCCCCAGCCTCTCCTTCCGGGGTGGTGCCGTCTCCTGGGGCAGAGCCCCCGCCCGCGGTATCATCTTCAGCGGGCCCAGCCTCAGTAGCAGAACCCTCAGCAGTAGCGGGAATCACATCCCAATAGTCCAAGTCAATCCCCTCGTAGGATGAGATGTCCCACTCGGGATGCTTTCGGGCCAGCCTCCTCTTCATATCCTCATAGCCTTGGAAGAAACCATCATTGAAGGCTTCCTCCGTGGGCCCCGCTACTGTCGCCTCAGCCAGGGCCTTCGCCTTAGCCTTCGTCGCCGCTGTGATGGCTCGGGCGGCCTCCAGATCAGCCAAGGCGGTCGCCAACTCTGCCTGTACCGCTCCAAGGCTTAGGGCTAAGCCCTTAACCTTGTCCTTCTCCACGGCCAGGGTAGTTTCCATGGCCTCCGAAGTTGCCCGCTCCTGCGATAGGGCAGCTTCAGCAACAGTGGCCCTTTTGACTAGAAAAGGCAGGAAGGACTCAGCATCGGCAGCCATGCAGCTGACCTGCAAGAAATACAAACTGGTCGGTTACTCAGCAAAACAAGAACAAAATGAGAAAGGACGAAAAGTGATAAATGGATGAACAGAGGCAGAAGTGCTTACAAAATGGTAGAGGTTGTACAGTCACCACTAGAAGGCTTGGGGAGACATGTTTACATACATCTCTACCTGCCTGGGGAGAAGGCCGAGCCTAACCCTCTCCCTAATCTCCGCTGACTCCCCCAACGGAGTCCCCGATGGTACCTTTGTCCAGGGAGCGGCCTCCTCAACCACCACCACATGGGGAGCCGACATCTCCCCGGGTGGCTGAAGAGCTCATGGTCCATGCCTTATCTGCCAGAGCGGACGATTGCTGCCCGAGGTCTCAGCAGCGGGCCTTTTTTCTTTATCCGCCACTCGGGCGGCGGCGACCTGTCTGGCCCTTAACTGCTCGATGTCTCCTCGGGGACCCATTTCTGCGAAGGAATAAGATCGCACAGTCAGTAGTCGAGAAAAACAATGAAAGACAGATAAAATCAAATAATTCGCATAAGAATTTACCTGGGATGATTGGAGGAAAGACGGGCGCTTCAACAGGTTCGTCCGGGGAGTAGGAGGCAATAAAATCCCCTGTCCGGGACATCACATTCCAGATGTGGGTGGGCAGGTTAGCCAAGCGTCTGATCCTGGCTTGACACTCCTCGGGAATGCTCGGCGGGTTGGCAAATCCCACTGCAAAATGAAGCTTAAAATGGTTAGCCATCAAATCGCAATCAAAAGTAAAGGAAAGGAAAACAAATGAGGAAATGATGGATGAGCTTACTCCTCAGCTCTCCCGCCCAGGAAGTCCTAAGCTGGATCCCTGGGGATCGTTCGCAAAGCTCGGGGGTGGATACTTGGAAGAACTTATTCTTCCACCCCTTGTTGTTGCTCGGGTAGTTGACAATGAGTTTTTTCCCTTATCGAGCCCCCAGAGATAAGAACCCGACCTTCCTGTGCACAGGGAACGATCGGTGGGCCCAAAAGAACTCTTGAAGGGCGAGCTCATACCCGAAGACCTGGAACCAGAGAGAAATGGACCCCATCAGGAACCTCCACCCATTCGGGGCTAACTGCCCGGGAGCGATTCCGAGGTAGATCAGGGGGTCCTAGGAAACCGGGTGGAGTGGAATATGGAGCCCCGCTGTGAGGGAGTCCTCGTACAAAGTGACAAAACCCGGGTGATAGAGCTGGGCCCCGCCTACTTGCACGGTCAGGGAGTAACTATCGGGAATATCATACTTATCCCTAATTTGGCTGAGATCTTGGGCGCGCAAGACGGAGGGGGTAAACTTACAGGCAAACACTACCTCGGGGTCGAGACCCTCCGGTACCTCATCACCGGAACCCCGTGAAATGGAGCCCACCGAGGCCTCCTAGTCTAACTCATCGTCCGATACCCGAATCGGGATCTTATCCTCGCTATGGTGGTCCGATGGAGTAGCGGAGGGTGGATCTAGGCTCGTGTCTGGGGTCCCGAACCATGATTGTTCGTTCAATGACTGGTAAGAGGAATTAAAATTAGAGTGTTCCATCTCTAGATTTCTTGGGTCTGGATAGGGAAGTAACTGGCAGCCTAGGAAAAGGTCGACAACTCCCAACCTAAGGTATAAGGGGGGCAGATCCAATAATCTGTGGGGTAGTATGTACAGAGCTTTCAGGGTAAAGAAACACTCAATCAACACTGCCATAGGATAACCCGACCGGTTTAACCAATCTATCACAGAGGGTGGGAGACTTGACCTAAGAACGAAGATGAACCTAAGGAGCAAGAAATCCCACTCCTGCGCAAGCCCTAATGGGTTCGTGCTCTCCGGTGTCCCTCGAGAAAGAAGAGAAAAGAGGAGAATGAAGAGAGCAGTGAATTGAGACTGGGAGAGTAAGGACTTACAAGAGTTATAGCACGAAAAGAGCTTGGGAAGCTTGACCGGGGACTTTTGCTCTCAAAACCGCTCAGTGATCTCTACCTCTGAGCAGCAAGAATGAAGGAAATGAACAAGGACCCCTTATATATAAAGCACGGACAGTCCAGATCAAATTAGATCCAACGACCAAGATATTTTCCCGCCCAAACCATCTATAAGCTGTCTCCTCGGGCACGTGAAGCGTCACCTCAAAAGACGTGCGCATTGAATGCATGATGTGACGGTCTGGTTACCATGCGACAGGTCTGTTACGATAACATGGGTGTCGTTGGATCCTAACTGAACCAGTCACACCCTGACACATGGTGGCCACCGGCCCCGGGTTCCCAACGGAAACTGCTCGGTCTAACCCCAGGTAGCCAAGGGGGGCGGGCCTATTCCCGAGGAGTGGCCGGATAGTTTCCCGATCGGTACATTGAATAGTATGGATTTTCAAACCTCATCTGATATAGCATCACCTCTGCTTCGAAAATGGGGGACAGTTGATAGGTCAAAAAATATCCGATCAAAGTCATATCGCTACGTCAGCACATAGACGCTGGGTCAACCGGGGAAGGTGCCTGGAATTCAACTAACCCGGCCCCATCATTCTCAAACCGCTTGGTCTGAGCTTGCAGCTCGGGATCACGAGGCGAACTCGTCCCCTGATGAAGGCGACCCGGGCCTACCTCATGATTCCCTCTACAAGACTGCTGGTAGTTCCCTACCTTATTCAGAAGAGTAATTCGAGCAGTTTCCTAAACCACTAAGAAAACCTCCATAATTTGTGTTGATCACATGTAATCGAGCTAGGTTTATTAATTTGGCTAGTTACCTTGTACGAGTGGTCTCTTGCAGCTATAAAAGAGACCCTCGCCCTCATTGAAAGGGATCGCGTTCTTATCTCTGAAGAACTACAATACATATTACCTACATGCATACACCCGACCGGTTTTCTGGTAGTGCCGCCCTCCTTGTTGGCTCACCAAAAGTCCGTCGGTGATTTGTTAGTAAACGCGCTTCGACGCACCCATGGATGTAGGCCACCTGGTTAACAAGGCCGAACCATATACAAACTTCTTGTCTCTCCTGAAATTACTCTTCTTGCCCTTTACCAACTTTTGGCATCATCATCATTGATTGAGGGGTTTCAGTTGGTCTTAATTTACAAGGGAAGATTCATTACACAAATACATGTTTTTTTTATTTGCTGGGCATATATATATGGTTTCAGTTGGTCTTGATTTACAAGGAAAGATTCTTTACACAAATATATGTATATTTTTGTAGGTATGTTGTTTTAGAAACCTAGATTCACCTAGATTTAATGGGTTTCTTCGGTTTTCGTTTGGTTTCTCTCCTAGGTTTCTTGCAAATCTGATTTTTGATTTTTTTTAAAATCATTTTTTGGTTTCTTGGTTTTTGCAAGTCTGATTTTTTTCCCATGTTTTTCCCTATTTTTTTTTCTTACTGGGTTGCAAGTCTGGTTGTTGCCCACTTTTCTGCGTGTGTGTATATATACATCTATTCCTACTAGTGTACATATACATATGCATATATATATATATATGTCACGCCCTGACGTAGCATAAATAAGGAAAGCGTTTAATTTCCTTTATGGACCCGTAGGTCGCGACAGTTTGAAGGATCGATTCCGTCCCAAACGTCGAACAACATATAATCAGAGTAAAGCAATATAGGCTTACAAAAATTTTCTAACTTATTACATCTTATGATACGGGGTCAACTAAGGCACAGACCGCCTTGAAAATAAAATAATAACTTAGAGGCTGTTACAGTCATCCTTATAAAACAAAATAGTTCATAACTTAAAACAGATAAACTTAAAGCATATAATAAACAGTTTCTTTATTCCAACAGCAGCCACCTCAATTAGCGTAGTCATATGTTTCCTCCTGGTTAAAACCTGAAAAGCCTGAACACGAATGTCCAGGACGCATCAACGTCGTCAGCTTCAAGAAGCTGGTGAGTATTAAAAACATGACTTTAAATGTAAAACATACCCATTTACCTTTTTCCATTATTAAATTACAGAGAGAATTCACTTTATAAAACAACAAGGAATATAATAAAAGTTGTTCATTCATAAATACAGATACTCGTGAAATGAGACAATGCACCACACTCATCTCGCCGACTCTTTTCTCTCGACAGCCACAACAACCCACTATCCTACTCCTGGTATCTTTGAAACACTCAGATAGCCACACTTTAGCAACGGGGCGCCAGGGAGTGTCCAGTTTGCCTCACACTTTGGTCCGGGGTACCAGGGAGTGTCCAATGCCTCACACTTTGAATACCCTAACCGCCATGCAAATACCGGGGCAACCCCTCACACAGTATCCAGACTTGAGTTATCAGGGAGTGTCCGTAGGCCACACTTTAGCACTACCATGGGTGCCAGGGAATGTCCGAGTTCGGCTTCACACACTTTAACGCTTCCATGGGCGTCAGGGAGTGTCCTTATTTGCCACCGTCGCATTTCAAAGATACCCTCTTCCACAATCGCAACCACATCCACAACCATAACCACAACCACAACCACAAACTCATACTCAACCACAACCACGACCGCAAACACAAACTCATACCCTTTCCACACTACCATTACTCTTTTCCACACAGACTGACACCCAAATGCATGTACCACTGACCCACATGAATGGTATGCACTTTAAACAAAAATGCTGAATTAAGGAACAACACGCGTACGGGAATTAATGAGTCATACTAAAATGTTTTAATCACTTAAACATAACCAAATAAAGTTCTGATCAACTAAATTCCCAAACAGAGCCTTAAAAGTATATAAATTTCACCCAAACAGTCCTTTAACAGAAAAACAGACAAAAACAGAAACTGCAATACCTCGCGCGCGCGGGCCGCTCGCGCGAAAGGTCGCTCGCGCGGGCCGCTCGCGCGATAAGCCCCTTTTCCTTTTATTAATAAACTTTTCTGTCTGCCTGAGGAAAACAAGGTCGCGCGCGCGGATCGCTCGCGCGAAGGGGTTCTCGCGCGACCCTCGCTCGCGCGACCAGCCAATTTTCAATTATATATATATAAACTCTTACGTCTGCCTGGGGAAGCCTAACTCGCGCGCGCGGGTCGCTCGCGCGAGGGGTCGCTCGCGCGGGCCGCTCGCGCGATTCTCGCGCGCGCGATCGTGGCGCGAGATGAAGCTGAGGCTTCGTCTTCTTCGCAGAAACTGTCCTGTTTCAGCTTAAGGGGTCCAAAATGACCCATTTTGGATTTCTAAAGTATATAGGACATATAATATATGATTCTCTTCGGTTTTTCCCAAGGATTAAGAATCTAAACTCAATTTAATACCATTTGATTCATAGCTCTCTAATTTTAGGAAAAACTAAAACATGTCAAAATTTCATTTTCAATATACTTTCTTATATGAACGAATTGAGTTCTAAAACTTCAGACATAACATCAATGAGGTATAATCTTTCATAATCAACTCTAAAAACGAATTTTGATTGAGTTTAGAAATTTCATGATTTTCATGCTATGAACTTTCATACGTAAAATTTCCATGGTGTTCATAAATTAAGCTACCCAAGTCAGTAAATACAATATGAATTACATTGAGAGTGAGTTAATAATACTCACTGAGATATAGATAGAAGAAATTGTTTGAGAAAGAAACCCAATAAGAAATCCAAATGAATTCCAAGCTTCCAAGCTATTGGCTATGGAGAGAAGAGCTCTTCTCTCTCTCTAAAATAAACTGTGTTAACTCTCTGCACTTTCTCTTGAATTATATATATAGAACTATGTTTGTGTGTATCTTGTAGAAGTACATATATATATACTGTATGTGTGTGTGTATAGTTCTTGAGAGAACAAGAGAGAGTGAGATAGAGATTGAGAGAATTGAGAGGGAATGAGAGATCACTGTGAGAGTTATACATATATAAACAGTTAAACAAAATTGTGTAGGCTCCAAGCAAGACACAGGAAACGCACGGTGTGGTTGAGTCCACGTGCTCCCACACCCAAAACGCGGTAGAGATGCAGATTAAAACATAAACTGGTATTTTCGGGGCGCGGTGGTCACCACAAAAATACAGGAAATTCATTTTGACTTAAGAATTGATTTCCTGGTTTCATAAAAATACTGTTTGAGTAAAAAGGAAATATTTCCACCGTTTTGAAATACAGATTTTGAAATCCACACAGGTATCACTAACTTTGTAAAAATTACAATTTGACCCCAAAAGAATTCTTAGCTTGAAATAAATCAAGGAATACAATTTAGAACATGAGAAATGTAATTTAAATGAAACAGTCAATACCAGATGAAATTAAATATGATAATGCAATTACAAATTAAATACGAAAATGAAATTTAGAATTAAATGGAAATGCAGGTTGTTACAATATATATATATATCTAAGAAGAAGAAGAGAAGGGGAAAAACACATGCCCGACCCGGTGTTAGCCGACCCGAACAGAACCCGACAACATATAAACATGTCCGAGCCCGGCCCGTTTTGGGCCTAGCCCGCACACAGCCCAGCCCGAACTCGCCCTAACTCGCCCAATTGCCAGGCCTAATATAAATACTTTCAGCAACTTTAGTCTTAGCCTTCCATCTTCAATTGAATACATATCAATGTCATTAACTCATGGACGGTTACATATCAAGTTAAATGGAAATTTATTAACTCATGGATGGCCTAAGAAATGAAATTCACCTGAAGACCCATTTGTGTAGCACTTAGAATTACTCATTTGCCTTCTAAACAGCAATATTATGTAGATTGTACTCGTGATTTATCTTTTTGAAGTTTAGTTTGGTGGGAATTCTATATTTGATACTGATATTATATATCATTTTTTTAGCAACCCGCATGAGCCATTTTTGTTCTCCCCCCCCCCCCCCCCCCCCCCCCCCCCCCCTTTTTTTAATTTGAAATTTATTTTTTTCTTGCTTACTGCATCCAAACATGGTTGCATGGTTGTTGTCTAATTGGATTTCTTTGTGTAATTTGTTTATGAATTAGGCAGATACCTAAGGCATTTGGGATATGAAGTAAATTATGTTCACAATTCATAGATGTTGATGACAAGGTAAGTTGAATTAGTCCAGGTTATTCATGTACCAAAAATTCTTTTTCCTGTATTTGATGTACAGAAAGATGTGTTTAAAAACTTGGGTAGTTTATAGAATTTTCCACGGTGGTTTATCTGTTGATGAAGCATCGGATTTTTAGACAGTGATTTGATTTTTCTTTTTTCAACCAACTAATATCAGCATTTGGTTAATATTGGTCAAGCTTCCGAAGAATTTATGATCAATTTTTAAAAAAATTATTATTGCTTTGAATTTTGCTATTCAATACTGTATGTTATCTTGAAGACTTGAACAATATTTCTATTTTCTAAGACGAATCAATATTGGAGACCAGTGGTTTGGTAGGCTTTCAGATCAAATACTATTCAATGCTCATAGTGATAACCAATTGTAAATAAACACTCCGAAGTTGACCTTTTATAAGTTTTGTATTTGATATAACCCTCTTATCATGCATATGCTGTCTTGCTTATAAGTTCTGTTAATTCTTAATTGCATGTGGGATCAATTGGACACAGTTTACCATTGGAAAATTTCAAATTTGGAGGTGTGTTACACAGGCGTTGGAGTACCCCTGTCTTCCAGATTGGGTCTATGTGATACTGAATGATCACATTCTTTTTCTACAAGGTGTGTGTGAAGTTGCCTAATTTTTATCAGTGCAAGCATAATTTTGGATGTATTTTATTATCTAAACAATGATGCATTTTAATTGATATTTTATTCTTTAAAATATTGCATATATCTATAATGACTTTGTGTAAACCTCAAACTATTGTACTCAAGGATGGCCAAATGGTAAGGGATCTAACTCCATTCGCATATTCTTTTACTACATATTTCAAATGGAACGAATAATTCAATAAATGCAAAATCAGAAGTAACAGAGTTCATGAAAGAAATATAGGGATGTATTTATTATAGTATCATGGCCAGAAATCGTCAAGTTACAGAACTCTAAATTTCAACCACTTGAACTGTGTATACATTTTTTAGAAACATAAAAATCTCCAAGCGAAACTTGATTTATAATAGATTAGGTTAAATTCGGTGCAACCTACACTGTTGCTTTGATGTTTTACACTTGATTTTATTTTAAAATATCATTTACAAAAATGAAGGCACTACAAAAAAAAAAAAAAAAAAAAAAAAGGCCACCATTATTATTGATAATTGTAAGGATATGTTTTGATGAGACTTGAAAGTTTCTCTTTGGGACTTGGCATTCTATATGTAGATTATTATCATTTTTCCTTCATAAGTGTGTACCGTACTCTTTATGTTGATCTTATTAGAGGTCACAAAAGAAAATCCAAAACACTATACTGAAAGGTTACCATTAGTTAGTTTTCATTTTTTTCAATGGATTTTTTTGTCTTTACATGTTATTTACCCGGCCACTATATATTTCTCCTTGATAGTGCTTAGCTATTTCTCTGTTTCTTCTACCTGCTTTAACTTTTGGGGAAAATACATTTTACCTCCCTGTGGTTACACTCATTTTCTCATAACCCCCCTGTGGTTCATTTTGTAACACTTAACCCCCATGTACTACGGACTGAAGTGAGACTGTTAACTTTTCTAACGGCAGTCCCACTTCAGTCATTAGTACAGGGGGTTAAGTGTTACAAAAATGAACCACAGGGGGGTTATGAGAACATTGGTGTAACCATAGGGGGGTAAAAGGTATTTTTTCCTAAAGAGTATGTATAAGGGCTTGGGGGTATTAATATCATTTCCTTTTTTTCCGTTAGAAAAGTTAACAGTCTCACTTTAGTCCGTAGTACAGGGGGGTTAAGTGTTACAAAATGAACCACAGGGGGGTTATGAGAAAATGGGTATAAGCACAGGGGGTAAAAGGTATTTTCCCCTTAACTTTTTAATTGTGATGGTTTGGATTCTTTACATAAACTACTTTGTGAAAAAAAGAAAAAGAAAAAAGAAGCACTTTTACATGTTTAGCTTTGCTAATCGTATCCTTGCATAACATTTTGGTTTTGAACAGTTTGACACTATGTCATGGTCACTTGTCAGTAGATTTTGAGGAGCAGGGTTAAAGACAAGAGAGAAGACATTGTTTCATAGAAAGAAGTTCAAATCCAAAATTTTGGAGGCACAGTTTTAAGTGTCACGACACCGTTTTGAAGGGCACCTAAAGTTGTCTTTCTGCATATCCAACTAGAATGTTAGTTACAACAAGTTGCACCATGTATTGATCAATAATTGATTAGGTGTTATATTCGAGCTATGCTAAGTAGTACATGAAGTATGTTTTGCAAATTTCATATATCTATCTGCGAAATTGTTAATAAAATTCGATTATGATTCGCTCTCTATCTGTCTTCCCTCCCCTCTTCCCTCCACCCCTCTACTTCCTTCCCTCAAACCAAACATAGTGTAAGAGATAATCGATACAGGTCAGGACAGGGCCAACTCTGGGCTTCATGGTGCATTGTAAGAGGGTTCACTAGAGAGGTAAACAAGGGGCTGGCCCGCTTTCATTACGATTTACGAGTCCGGTGAGTTGTGCGTCGCGCCTAAGAGCTTAATCAGGGTATGCCCGGCTAGCTCACAGAGTCACAAGGGATATTATATCATATAAATTACAAACCCAACCCATTACCTCGTGTTGGGTGGGCTTGGGCTTGAAGATTGGTCCGGTTTAATCAATAAAATACTGGTTGCGGGGCGGGCTGACAAGTTGGTATGTTAACAGGCCAGATCGGGTGACGGGCCAAGAGAGGATTGGGCCAGAAAAAGAAATCAAAAGTCCAAAATCAAGACCCTCTTACACTCTGCCACGTGTATGTCCAAACTATAATTTATCACGTGCCCAATAGAAACTTCCAAAAAGACAACGCCAGTTACGCCACAGGTATTTTTTATTGAGTTTGTCAACTCAGATTCCCTTCCCCCAACACAGACAGACAAAAACCTTTTTTTTTTATTTGCTCGGAAATCGAAAATCCCCATTTCCTGGTTTTAGAGAGAGAATCGAAAAAAAAATGGATTCTCGAGCTTTCGCAGCTTTGCTCTCTTCTCTAATCTCAGAACTCCTTCTAATTCTCCTCCTCCATTTCCCTTCTAATTCCAATTCCAATTCCAATTCCACTCTCTCTGGAAACCTCTTTCCTCTCCTCCAACACTTTCTCTCCACCTCTGAAATCGCCGTTTCCATCTCTCTCCTCTCCAATTCCAGGAAACGAAAGCGAACCCACCGTCCAGAACTTGATTCCACGGACGAAGACAAAGAGCCCGGTCCAAGACTCGTTCAACTCGGACGAGTCAACTCAGGGTTCCCCCAAAATCCCGACTCGTCCAAAGCATGTTTCAGAATGAGTTCTTCCACCTTCGAATGGCTCTCTGGCGTTCTAGAGCCATTACTCGAGTGTCGCGACCCGGTTGGGTCGACCCTAAACCTCTCCGCCGAAACCCGGCTCGGCATCGGGCTTTTCCGGCTATCAACCGGCGCTGATTTCCCGGAAATCTCGCGACGGTTTGGGGTTTCCGAACCCATTTCCCAATTCTGCGTCAAACAGTTGTGCCGTGTTCTTTGCACCAATTTCAGATTCTGGGTCGGGTTCCCGAGCCCGAACGAACTTGAATCCGTGTCAGCCGGATTCGAAACCCTCACTGGATTGCCCAATTGCTGTGGAGTCATCGATTGCACTAGGTTCAAGATAATGAGAAACAATGGGTTTGAAGAAGAGAGCATTTCCGCCCAAATTGTAGTCGATTCTTCGTCTCGAATTCTGAGCATAATTGCTGGTTTTCGAGGCAACAAACCCAATTCAAGTGTTCTCAAGTCTTCATCTCTGTGTAAGGATATTCAAGGAAGAAGGCTGCTGAATTCCACACCTATAGATATAGATGGTGTCTCTATACCTCATTACTTAGTTGGGGATATTGGGTACCCTTTACTGCCTTGGTTACTTGTTCCCTTTGTTGGTACAAAGACAGGGTCATATGAAGAAAAATTCAATGAGGCTCACCGTTTGATGCGCCGTCGGGCACTCAGAACCATTGCTAGTTTGAAGAATTGGGGTGTTCTGAATAGACCAATCGAGGCAGAGTTCAAGACCGCGGTGGCTTGTATTGGGGCGTGTTCTATACTTCATAATGTGTTGCTTATGAGGGAGGACTATTCGGCTTTGTCTGATGAATTGGATGATTATTTGTTGTATGATGAGAGCTCTCAGTACATTGGGGATACTAGTTTGGAGGGAAATTTAACTGATAGCAAGGCTTCTGTAATAAGAAGTGCATTGTCTACTAGAGTAAGAGAGAGTCCTGCGGGACCTCCCATTTCAGCAAAATTGCAGCACCATTGAGAAATCATGTATATGAGGAGCTTATGATCAGGTTATAAACACAACCATGTTCAACATTTTTTAGATGAGTAATATTAATAGATGATTGCTTTGATCTCTCTAAGCATCTTTTTTCCACTGGATTATAGTGTTGCTTTGTTTGTTTGTTTGTTTTTTTTCCCTCGGAGTTTTAACTTTATGTTCTCTAATGATTGTTTGTGCATTTGTCTTCCCAATTGATTTTTTAGTTATTCTCTTATCACGTATGGGATTTTCAATTCAATCATGAAGACTTGGGTACCATTGTTTGCCATTATTAGTTAATTTCTAAAAAATGTACATCATTTTCATTCTCCTATTCTAAATATCTTGTCTACTATAAATACCACATTAACTTTCCATTAGAAAAACAAAAGCATGTTATTAAGTAATCGACCATTGCAACATGAGAGAAAAGAGTACATAGTGACGGTCGATAGTAAAACTTTTGGCTACATCTCAAATTATTGTCATTGCTTTGTACTGTATTCTTATGAGGAATCCATGGTGAAAATGCCGTGTCTTTGATGTAATAATAGTCAAGTAACCGAATCCCAGCACTGATTTACCTTTATGAAAATGCTCTGTGTCATTAATGAACTAAAGATTGCCAGCCATTACCCGTTGTCCTTTTAGTGGGCTTTATCAGTTAACTTAGGCAACCATGCTATTCAAACATGTAGAATTTGTGATGCTGTGAGAAAAGATGTGTGCCTATAAGTTAACCGAAAATATGGTGAAACTTGTGTAAGAGTGATATGCACCAATGCATTATAGTTAGAAATTGTTAAGATGTCAATTTCTTACT